>OZ010787.1:510349997-512749997 GCA_963932465.1 Maratus speciosus | reverse complement strand
AAGAAAAATAACATCAACTCGACCTGAACCGAACTGAAGGTCAGATCTCGTTCCGGTAAAATCGCTTTATTAGACCTGATCATGAACATGGAGTACAGATCTGATAGTGTTGAATTCAGGGGGTGGCCCAGGGGAGACACCCCCCCCTAAGCATTGAGATCCCCCCCCCCGGAAGATTTGAGATTTTGTAATTTCACTGGTCAAAAAGTCCAATTGCCCGCTTGAAATTCTCTAATTTTCCCCCCGGAGCCACAAAAATCCCTCCCGAGGAAAAGTGTCTGAATTCAACAGTGAGGAATCTTTTTAATATTTACCATAATATGGATTTTATATCGCAGGAAAATAGTAGTTCAATATTTCGACAATAGATGGCATTGCAACTGCAAAGAAAACAATGAGATGTAACAAATCTGAAACGAAATTTTATTTTAGCATTATTTGCAGACGCAAAATGCTCATTCTGTCCGCTAAGACATCGGTATTTTTGAGTTTTCGTAAGGATTGAAGATTTGGTCTGAAGATTCGTGATTTTAGGCAGCCTACCACCAGAAATCACACGACGGTTTTTGTGTGAACCTAACGTTGAGTTCAGTAAGCATTATGCATAGTATATATATATACCTCTGTGTCATTACCTGCTGTAGCATCTTATAGTCGAAATTTTGCAGTAATAACTTTTCATGCCATACAAAATCCCATATTACGGTATGTCCCATTTCACACAATTTTAATCTCAAACCGTATGTTTATCCGACCAATAGATCTTTTTTTTTAAGTCTTTTATTTTTGCTCTGAATTTTTTAAACATCATGTATTTTTAGTGTGTCCTAAAAAAACCTCTTTAGGTACAATGCATTTTTTGTTTATTTATTCCAAATAAATAATTTTTTGGAATATTTATTTTTTCCTTCAAAATTAAACATAAGATTAGATAATAAGAACTAAGGGTTAAAGAAGGAAAAGTTTTTTTTATCGAAAAAAATATATAGTGTCTGAATCACATTGAATTAATTTTTGAAATATTTACCTAAATTGATCACTTCGAAAGATATTCCTAATAACGAAATAATAGTTCCCCAATGTTGTATTTATTGCTAATGTATTAAAACTTTTAAAAACTATTTTTAAGTACCAATACTGCAAAAACATTAATATTCCATTTTAATTATTTCGAATTAAAGGTAATTACTTTGCCAATGTTGATCTACCAGTGAGACTATTATTTGATCAACAGAGTGTAAATAATTAGGGAGTATACACTATGACGCAAAAGTTTAGACAATGAAGAAATTTTTACATACTTTGAAAAATATTTATTCAATTTTCAAATCACCGCTTGAAATTAATGTGCTGTACATATAAACAATATTTATAACAAAGAAAAGTGGAATTGTGCATATTGCAATAAATTAAATGGTAACAAAAATAAACTGCTGTCTCAAAAGTTTAGACACAAATTAAATAAAATCGAAATAAACAATTTTTAAAACCTGGTTGCGCATCCATGCTTATGTATTACGTCATATACACGAGATTGCATGGAAGAAACTAAATCTTGCATAGTTTGTGGATCGATATCGTACCATGCATTCTCAATAGATGTCTTAAGTTCCTTTTCAGAAGAGTATTGTCTAGCGTTGCTATAAACTTTGCGACACATGATGCTCCAAAGGTTTTCTATAGGGTTAAGATCTGGGCTACATGCTGGCCAGTCGAGAACTCTTATATTATGGGAATTAAACCAAGATTTTGAATGTTTTGCAGTGTGAATTGAAGCATTGTCTTGCTGAAATTCCCACTGAGGACCCCCTAGAAGCTCAGCAAATGGCAGTAGGTTTTCTTCTAATGTCTGTGTATAATGCTGTGAAGTTTGACGACCACTGGTGAAGGTCAGAGATACTTGTCCATTATAGCCAAAGGCTGCCCAAACCATCACCGAGCCCCCTCCTTGTCTGCGACTAAAAAAACGTCGAGGTTCCTTCCGCAAGTCATGCCAATACGATAAACAACCATCTGGGCCATCCAGATTCCACTTTTTTTCATCGCTAAATATGACTGACTGCCATTTCTCTCCATATGACATATGCTTTCGAGCCCACATAAGTCTTTGTAACTTATGATGTGGTTTCAGAGCTGGTTTCTTCTGCATTTTGCTATAAACGATTGTTCCTTTTTCCAAAATTCGTCTACGAATCGTATCCTTTGATACAGAGAGTCCCGATGAGCTTTGAACTCCATGTACGCTCATTTGTTGAGTACTCGCTAGTCTTTGTATCAGGCGACCCTCTCGTACATTTGTCACACGTGGCCTCCCAGACCGACATTTTGCTTTATATTCGGAACCACTCGATAAAACTCGATAAATAGATTTTTTTGACCTATTAATAATAGCAGAAATTTCAGAAACGCTCTTCCCTTCACCTTTCAACTGCCAAATCCTTGAAACCTCATTCACTTGAATTTCTTTAGCTCTCGGCATGTCGACTATGAAGCGCAATCGTTTGCAGAACTTAAGTACTCCAAATTTGTGACATCATCGATTCTAAATTTGCATATGCCAGCGAATATTCAAAGAAATTTAGAATAGTGTCTAAACTTTTGCGACAAGCACATTTGAATTTTTATGAAAAACATTAGTATTATAGCAAATAAAACGACTGTCTTTTGTACATAGCATTTTAAATCAGTTTTTGAATATATTTACAGGTTTTTGTAATTCTGACGTCATAATTCTACATTTTAAAGCTGAATGACGTCATTGTCTAAACTTTTGCGTCATAGTGTATTAGCTTTATATTATCTAAACATAAAGCAGCTAGAATAGGTACTATATTATAAAAATTTGACTCAGTAATGTACCAAAATTGTTTTTTTACTTGGTATATATTCGTTTTTATTACTATTCGAGGTGAAATATCTCTTTTACCCCATGTTAAAAAGTAAATTCTACTTACGTATATTGACTAGATACATTAATTTTACGTTATTTAAATATAAATAGCTTAATAATTGCGCAATATTGTCTAAAGTTAGCTAAATAGCCGTTATTATTTTGCTTTTAGAGATTGTTATTTGGTAACTATATTTAGTGTTAATTTTTTTTTCTTTTCTCGTATTAAAAAAAAAAAAATTCTACATGCATGTAGTTTTTTCTACAACCAAATATTACTTACATTTTTAGTTATTAACTTCGTCTGTATTTCTTGATTAATTTCTGTTTTTATGATGCTTGTTGAGCCTACGTGACAAAAAATAGAAAAAAAAAATGTCTTCAGGTTTTGCTACACTATGATTAGAGAAAAGTCACAGTGAAATGTTGAAGAATATCACGTATCAGTCCATAAAAATGCGTCGTCGCCGGAACAACAAGCATTAAGCTAGGTATTGGATAGAGAATCGATAAGAAATCAGAAGTATATTCCTTCTTTTATTTTGATTTGATGTTTTATTTGATTCATGGACTAAGAATTGGCAGTTTTTATGAGATTGAGTTTTATTATTAGAATCACGCACTCGCGTATACAGTCACCCAAAATTATGTTCTATCGCATGTAATATTTCGTATTCTTTCTCATGCGAAAATAGCCAAATATGGAAAGAAAACTATAAATAGCTAAAATTTTGCTCTTTCTTTTATTTATTATTATTTTTATTTTGGATATAAAGACAACCCTACACGTAATGATTTGTAAATAGTGACTTTCGGGTACATGTTTATACTAATGTTTCACATATAAAGAAAAATTTTCAGAAAAATTTACAAGTACTACTCTGTGAATTTGTTTAAATATGAAAAATATTAGATTTCAATATTTTGTAAAAAAAAGAAAAAAGGAAAAAAAAAGTTGTAAATGTCATTACACTGTAAAAAAAAATCTGTGAAGTTACTAAAGTTTTTCTAGGAAACTGGGATTCCCTGAACTTTTCATGTAACGGCAACAACAAAATTTCATGTAACAGACACACTTTTGCTCCGAAAATCAAAAAATCTGTAAGGTTACTAAGAATTTTTTTGGAAACTGGGATTCCGAGAACTTTTCATGTAACTGCAGCCAGGGTTACAATTAAAAGTTTAGTAAGATTACTGAAATTTTAGCAGATTCATTTGTAAAGTTACAGATTTTTGTAGCTTTACAAAAACTAGTTTTGTAGATTTGCAGCTTTTTTCGTACAGTTACAGTTGAAAGTTTAGTAAGCATGTAACTTTACATCTGTAGACCTACAGATTTTTTTTTTACAGTGTACCAGGGCTTGTCCCCCAAATATAAGTACCCAGTTTATTATTGATGAAATGATACACATTTAATAATTTAACTTTGCTGAATGAATTATAGAAAATGCTTGGGGACGCATCAATTGTTATTGTTTAGCCCTAAAATAAGCTTAACGTTAAAAACGTCATTACAAAAGCTTTTTGGAGTTGCGGTTTTAGCGACTTTTAAACATTTGAAAAAAATCATTACTATTACTTAGAGAAAATTGCCATTATTTTATTATATGAAATAATTTGATCTTAAAGTCTGGAATTAAAACTCTAAAATTTAAACTTCTTTCAGAAGCCAAAGTTTTCATTAACTGAGAATGATCCAACCGGGCTGAAAAATGAACTTGCGGGCAGAGAGGAAAAATGTCGAAGTGAAGTTCGAACTTTCTTAAACATTTCTGTAAAAAAAAAAAAAAAAAAAAAAAAAAAAAGTGCTGAAAAGATAATTTTCAATAGAGAATATGTTGATGCCAACCCCAATAACATATTTAAATTCTAATAAAGTTCGAGCATTTTGCAAAAATTACACGGCGAATGGAAGGAAAAAAAGAACGAACAAAGTAGTGATGAGCCAATTAGAGATTTTTTAATAATCGAAACATTAGTTTACGTGAAATTTTAAATTGAATGACTTATTCGAATATTTTACACTCAAGTGTGATCAACCACGGAGAAAAGAGATAGATGGAGATGCAGTAAGGTGGCTGGGGGTGACGCCAAAAAAGTAACCCTAAAATCCGCTACAGTAGGCCCAAACACAAGAACGTTCTTTCACGAAAAAAAAGAAGAAAATTTTTAGTAATACATTTTTAAATTCATAATACAATGGAATGCTGCTTTAGAATGCTTAAAGATAAGCAGATCACTTTCATTTAGAGAAAAAAAAATTCACGGGTGATGTCAAAGAATTCGATCCCTGTTTCAGGTGCTTGTTTTGTTTGGACCTTCTGTGGATGTTTAAATTTGAGCGATAAATGGTTTCATATTACAAACCTTTTTTACAGCAGGCATACTGCATCTCCATCTATTTGTTTCCTCCATGGTGATCAACACTGAGAACTACTTCAGACTCTAAACCGGATGAATGACGACATTTCGCCTCAAGTGTTACTCATCGAATGTTTATTCTAAGTATCCTCAATTAGAACTTTACACAATTTTATCTTTTATAATAGTTTTCTCATACTGATTTTCTTTTTAATCGTTTTAATTTAACTTCATACATTCGATTCAATTAAAAGAAACGTGTAGCTTAGAATTTCTGGCATTTAGAGATACTAAGCTTTTAATTCTGACCAAAAGTTCCTAACAAAACCTAAATAATATAAACGCAATCCTTCTTTCTTTTAAAACGCGAATATCATAAAGTTGCAAAATGCATCTACAAAGCAACACAAATGATCTGGGAAGATAACGAGAAAATACCGGGTTTACTCGCGTAATAGTCGCCCTCGCGTAATAGTCGCACCCCCGATTTAAAGCAGAAAAAATCGCCAAAATAAAATCGCATAAATTGGATGGATGAAAAAATTATGGAAGATTGGGTTCGCAATGTTCGGAAGAAAATGTCTGGAGTATTGCTCAAAAAACCAGCCATTCTGGCACTCGAGAGCTTCCGAGGACATCTTGTTGATGATGTAAAGAAGGAACTTTCAAGAAGGCATAACATATCTTTTGATAATTCCTGGAGGACTAACGTCGATTCTGCAACCGTTGGTCATATCGGTTAATAAACCGTTTAAAGACAATATCAGAGGAGTATATGGATATTGGATGGTCTATGGGTACAAAGAAAAAACTCCCAGTGGAAAAGTAAGGCGTCCATCCCTGGAACTAATGTGTAGTTGGATATTACAAAGCTTAACTTTAGTAACAAGCGATATAATTTCAAAAAGTTTTAAGAAAACGGGCATCTCCGACGCTTTGGACGAAAGCGAAGATGACATTTTTTGGAATGACGGAGATTCTTTAGACACCGATTCATATTATAATAGTGATATTGATACCTTCAGTGAAAGTGATTTATTATGAGACTGATATTGATGAGATGATATTTTTTGTCAAAATTTTCAAAGATTATTTATAAATTTTACGTCTATAAAAATATTACCATAAAAAGAAAAATGGTATTTAATAAAAAGCACATAATCTGGAAACATTTGGTAAGTTACTAATTTTATTATGTGTTTTTTATACCAGTAATGTTTTAGCATTCGAGTGTACAATATTGTGTAGTAGATTTCCCCGCATAATAGTCGCACCTATACTTTCACAATGAAAAATTGGCAAAAAAGGTGCGACTATTACGCGAGTAAACACGGTAATCAGTCAAGTGCGAGTATTACTCGCGTACAGAGGGTTCCGTACAATAACTATGTTAATGAGTAACTGTAATATAAAAAAAAAGTCGCTGCTAAAAGAAAAATAAGACTTTGTAAAAAACTATATAACGTAAGGTTGGGTATAGCTATATATACTAGAAAATTATAGATGGATATACCATCTCAGTTCAGAGAGATATGAAGACTAAATAGTATAAAATATTGCTATTCTATATAACTTAAGGCTGTTCTTAACTCTGCTCAACAAGCGCAAAACGTTTTGACACATTTACAAATTCATTTTTTAACGGAAAGCTATAAAATTGGAAAGTCTGGCCATGGAAGCGATTTGGAATTGAACTGTTTTTTACATTTTTTGATCAATAAAATACCCATTGAGTTACAAGCGATTTCGATCACGTGACAAACAAGTTTTTCGTCCACTCTTGAGTGCTCTTTCTCCCTTCGCGCGGAAATTCGGTTCAAAACGCCCACTTTGACACTATTTTCTGAAAGATCTTTTGCATTGCAAAAAAATGAAAAAAACAGCTCAATTACATAGTTTCTGAACAACAAGACCAGCTAGTTTCATGCATTTTCGAACAAAAATAAATTAAAACTTATGTCAGAAAGTTGCCCTTTTGAATTTGAGAACACCCTTAAAAAAAATCTTATCTAAATCTGTTTATGATGACAAAAATGAATGAATAACGTCATATTGATATTGCACGGGGATGTTGGTGAATACGTTGTCAATGATTGTGTTTTCCCTGGTAGTAGATTCTTGAAAGAATGGACTTAGACCAATAGTTAAAAAAATAGTACGACAGTTTATTTCTAATTTTGTTTTTCAAGTTAACATTGAAATCACCTGCAATAATTATTTAGGCTTTAAAAGCTGATTCAGCATATTTCGGCTAATTACCGACAATTTTATTCGAAAATCATTATCAACAATCCTTCTATACTTCCGCGATGATAGGTTTACCGAGCGCCCCTCAACTCCCTTACTGAGCGACCGTAAAAAGAAATTTGTGTGTAACGGAAAAATGGGATTTTTTCAAAAACTGTGTGACCTAGGGTAATCGCTATAGATTTCCTTCAAGGTTTAACTAAACTTCTATTACCCCTAATTTTTTCATAATTTTAGTTTCAGTAGATTCGGAAATAGAGGGGAGGGGACATATTTTTTCATTGCATTTTTGACGATATCTCTGAAAATATAATACCTAAAATCAAAACAAATATATTTTTGAGTTCGGCATTACGAGAGCTTTCAGACGATACCCCATACGATATATATAGAAAATATTTTTATTTTCAGTAACTTAACCCCCTACATTTTTCCTAAATATGCACTATATTGTCATTAATGACCGGCAACTTTCAATTTTAGACATTTTATTGAATATTTAGAAATATACTTGACAGATACTTCTGGAATTTCAGGATTAAAGAGAACAGGTATGACCTCCTATTTAGCAATGTCGATTTGATAAGGGGGCAGTTAGGGGGCCAGCAAAAAATCAAAGAAAAAAAATAATACTTGGGATCACCCTGTAAAATAAAATGCACGAAATGATCTACCGCTACCGAATATAAATAAACAGACATTGTGCAATATGTGTATTCTTTTGTGTAAGAATAGCACGTATATTAATAGAGATATATCGATTTATTTAAAAAAATTAAAAAATTCTTGCATGTGTTTTGCTTATAACATGCAGAGTTTTCAACCAAATTTAACGCAGGTTTCAGAAAAATTGACAAAATATAGTAGAAACAATATAATGCAATTGGAATATAAATATATTAAATATTTTAGGAAATATGAGCAGTTGTATGAAATATTTTTTATCTGCGCATGCGCGAACGATAACAAGGATCATTTTACATAATTTAATAGTCAACTCTATGGAGCAACTTATTAAAAAAAATCTAGTCAAATATCGTAAAAATTCAGAAATATATCGGCGTTAAAGTGAGCAAATTTTTAGTTGCTCTCTAAAAGCAGCTGAGTGATAAGGGATTTTACACAAATTGTCATTTTTTATTAACTGACTTTCAGTAAAAAGTTAGTATTTAGTGAGTATCAACGAGTAGATTTGGAAAAAAATGCTTCGATTTTGATACTTCTTTTGATCATGGTATAGGCTCGTTCTGGTGGTTATCCAAGAAGAACTAAAGCATCAATAAAAAATGAAAATTAAAATAAATTTTAAATTAAAAATGACAATTTGTGGAAAATCCCTTATCTTTCAGCTGCTTTTAGAGAACTACTAAAAATTTGCTCACTCTAACGCCGATATCTTTCTGAATTTTTACGATATTTGACTAGATTTTTTTTAATAAGTTGCTCCATAGAGTTGACTATTAAATTATGTAAAATGATCCTTGTTATCGTTCGCGCATGCGCAGATAAAAATTATTTCATACAACTGCTCATATTTCCTAAAATATTGAATATATTTATATTCCAATTGCACTATATTATTTCTACTATATTTTGTCAATTTTTCTGAAACCGGAGTTAAATATGGTTGAAAACCCTGCATATTATAAGCAGAAAACATGCAAGATTTTAAAAATTTTTTTAAATAAATCGCTATATCTATATTAATATACATGCTATTCTTACACAAAAGAATACACATATTGCATATTCGGTAGCGATAGATCATTTCGTGCATTTTATTTTACAGGGTGATCCCAAGTATTATTTTTTTTCTTTGTTTTTTTCTAATTACCCCCTTATCAAATCGACATTGCTAAATAGGAGGTCATACCAGTTCTTTTTAATCCTGAAATTCCAGAAGAATCTGTCAAGTATATTTCTAAATATTCGACAAAATGTCTAAAATTGAAAGTTGCCTGTCATTAATGGCAATATAGTGCATTTGTGAATGGTTAATAATTTGTAACTTTGTGGTTCAATAGCCTTTATTACTTCTGCCAAATTTGAACTTTCCAGGTTCCATAGTTTATGAAAAAATGGCTGCTACAGACGGGCAGACAGAAAGACACACGATTGATCTTATAATGGTTCCGTTTATACTTTTTAAGTACGGAACCATAAAAATGTTTGGCAAATTCGCAAAAGGACTTCCAGAAAATATTTTTTTGAAATTGCAAATATTAACACATTTACAAACCCAATCGAACCAGAAATGTACGGAAGAAGTGAGAATTTTTTGATTTTTCGTTTTTTGACCCCGAAAAACGGATACGGATAAAAAAAAAGGGGGGGGGAGGGGGAGAATCAGGATATAAGCATTCAGAAAATAATCTTTTTGAAAAGGTAAATATGAATATGAAAAAAAAGGCATCGTTAAACCTTGAAAAGCACCATCAATAACTGTTTTTTTTTCGTTTTTGGACACTAAAAGCAGATGCGGATAAAAAATCACGAAATAGACATTAGTAAAATATATTTTTTGAAGAGGTAAATGTTAATATTAAAAAAAACCGAGTAACATTGTTCGAATCTGAAAGGTAACCCAAATAAGTGGATATTTTTTTTTTTTCGTATTTCAAGCAGGAGGGTGGATACGGACATGTAAATATGCGGTAGAAAAGAAGCACGAAATCAACGAATGGAAAATATTTCTTTTGAAACGGTAAATATTAATATTTTTTTAAACGAATAACACTATGAGGATCAGAAAAGTACCTGAAATATACATATATATATATATATAGATATATATTTTTAAGAAGTTGCAAAATGCCAAAAAAAGAAACATTTTTTCCTGCTTCTTTCTTTACTGCTTCAAGATTTTCGGAAATGCCATTTTGGGTCAGAGAACTGCGACAGAGCGCCATGTTGCATGTTCATTATTGCTATTAACTAATATTTCGCCTAATTATAAAAATGTGAAAAATATGTGCCTCAGGTGCACTTGGAGCTGCCTTTGTCTATGATCATTGAAATTTTCAGACTTCGGCACGCGGTAGATTTTCTTAGCCAATTCGAACAGACACACAGTCACACACATGTACAAACATCATTCTTTTATTACAGATAGAGATAAAGGGTGAGAAAAATTGGAAGTCACGAGCGTAGCTTAAGGTACTCACTACAAGAGAACGAAGGGTCATGGCACTCTTAGCCTTTCTTACTAAAATGAAAACAGCTTTTTAAAGTCACACTAGCTCTTTCAAAGACCATTATTTTCTGTCTTTTATGTCTGATAAGTTTTGTTTGAAGAAAAATCTCTACATATAAAAAAGATTATAAATATCTATTGCACTTCTAATAAATTTGCAAATTAGGAGCCTCGTATTTTTATTTTGAATTTGTATTTTCATTTTGAACTCATTTTACTTAATATTTGAAACTTTAAACTTTCAATGTGCAGTTTTATTTCTTTCATATTAGTATTAGTGCAATAAAATTTCAAAGGTTTCGGCAGATTGAACACTTGTGAATTGTGACGGGAATTATGATTGCAAGCAATCATGCTCAAAGACTGTATTTTTTTCCTAAGAATTTTTTTATTGTATAATTTTTTTCAAGCCCCTCCCCCTCTTTGCTCACCCCATTAATTGAATACTAATAACTCTATGGATTTCAGTATTTTAAATCTTCTATCTAAAATAATTAAAATATTCATTTCGTGATAATGACGCTAATCATTTGTTTAGAAGATTAATTATTCTCATAAATATTTAATTAATCATTAAAAATCCTAATTATTCAGTTTAGTTGAAAATGAGTAGATCCTCTCAAAATTTTTGAATTGTTATCCTATTGGTGAAAGCAATAAGCATACCATTATTCATAAAATACATTTAAAAAAAGCAGTAACCATTAACGATGGGCTGACTGTAGCCTCTAATTTTTTAAAAGAATGTGGAAACATTCTAAAGTAAGATCAAACACCCAACATAATAGAAAACATTGCACTGTGCAGCAGAAAATAAAATAAATACGAATACGCATTATTTTAGGCACAGGGTAGGCAGAAAATTTGTATAAACATGGAAAATTCACACAAAAAGTAAAATAAAACAAAACAAAACAAATAACGATACGCAAGTGGCGTTTGTTCTAAAAGCATTGTCAGATGCAGGAATTTTTTTTTTCTTTTTTCTTTTTTCTTTTTCTTTTTCTTTTCTTTTTTTTTTTAACAGGGAAAAATTTAGTTAAAAAATCATCACCGATAGAGGGTGCTAACACTAATTCATGTTTAGGAAATATATAAATGAGGATGATTATATTAAAGAATTGACTACTAGATATATCTTTAATTCGATTTAATCATAAATTTGAATGGGGCAAATTCCTAAGCGAATGTATATTATGAATTTCAAAAACGGAGAAACCGCAATTCATGTTTTTTTTTTTTTCATTTTGACCACAAGAATATTTAAAGAATGAAATGATTTCCAGCGATTCTACACTGATTGACTGACTCCAATGATTCTTTGTTCTACACTCCGTATTGAAAATTCAGTCGAATGAAGGATCCGCCGAAAAGTTAGTTCTTTTATAATTATCCGCATGCATTTGCATACTATCGGAAGATAGAACTGCATTTTCATACCCTCTTTGGGCGACTCTTTGAACTACAGCTATTAAAAAAAATCCCGCATTCTACTTAGTTGAATAATACGCGGCCGTATTACTCAATTCAGTGTCATAATACGTAAATTGTAACATGAAATCAAATGAAAATTAAAATAACACACCAGTTAAATGAAAAGTTGAAATTCAAGCAAAAGTTATACCATAATGAAACATCGTGTATCGCCAATGGAGTTATGAATAAAGTGGAGGAGACATATAGTGTACTGTTTACCAGTTGCGAATGAAGTAACTGAGGAGGTTGTCACAAGATGGCGGCTGCTTTTTTTAAAAATCGGATCTACAGTTTTTGAATACCGCCGAGGCAAGCTTCCCACCAGTGAAATTGAACAGAAAAATTTATCTCTTTAAGCGTCGAATTCATGAAAATATTTTCTCACAAGTATGGTAAAAACTTCTATTTGATTTTACTGGTGTCAGTTTGCCTCGTAAAACAGTCAGTTTGTTTCACCGGTTGTCACAATATGGCGAAAACGCAGGGCCTGACTGCCGCAAAAGTAAACTTCCACCAGTAAAAATGAAAATCTGTTTCTGGCATTATTTGTGACTGAAATTTTACCTTAATAAGGGCTTTAAATGAGGATAAAATTTTATATAAATTTACTGGTGGAAGTTTCTATCGTAGCTAATCAGCCCTTGCGAAAGCGGTTACAGTTGAAGCTTCACTATTTTAAGGATATGTCAGTTCCTCTTTATTAAGAGTTCCATGGTATCGCCAACAATGAAACAAGTCGTGTTGTCAATTGGTTAAAAAATATGCATTTTATTTTTAAGTAAATATATTTCACAGAGCATTAGGACGTTTTCCCCAGTAAATGAATAGCAAAATACAGGCAAGTAATGCGTAAATAAAAAACAAACATCAGTTAAATGTAGATTTGAAATTCAACCAAAAGTTACAGCACGGAACATCTCGTATCGCCAACTGGTTAAAAAATAGGCATTTTTGTTTTAAATAAATGTATTTTATACTGCATTGCGACATTTTTAACGGCAAATGAATCGCAGAACACGGGAATATCAAATGTAAATAAAAATCAAATTTTAGTTAAATGAAGATTTGAACTACAAGCAAACGTTACAACAATACAGAGATTACAAAGATAAAAATAAATAAAATAAAAATTTGATTCAATTTAAAGTAAGCTTAGACTAACTTAACTTTACGTTTCTGTGTAAACAAAAAATCAATAACATCTGTTTTTCTTTGTCAAACATTCTAAATGCTTATATTTAACTTGGTTTCTTTGTTATGTTGCAATTTCGCAAATGATTTTTTGCTTATCTTTTTTTAGCGAATCGATTCACATCTAGAAAAGGTAAAAAGTAAATATCAATTCTATTTTTAAACGAAATAGTAACTAAAGGTCAGTCCTTTGCAGAACATATTTTTGAGTGTAGAATACCTTGCAATTGATTCGGAAGAAACTTGAGGAGCTTCCTCCGTCTGAAAACAATTTTGGGAGAATTGCGGGATAGTTTTATACAATAATGTATCAGTATGAAGGCGTTTAACGTTTGGAGCAGTATAAAAATAACAACTGATTGATATTTTTAGGTGCGATAATAATTATATAAATACGTAACACCTATAGTCGTAGTCTGGTCTGTCCGTCTGTCTATCTGTATGTATGTTCGCATATAACAGCGCAACAACTACCCAACCGAATAGTTTGAAATTTAATAAATATAATCGTTGCAGAATTTTGTCATTTCAAATTTTCTGAAAATCGAATCAAAACTTAAAAATATATTAATAAAAGTTTTCTATATTATATTAAAGCTTATCGTACGCAATTAATTCAATGATATCCCATGATAGGTAATGATTCTAGGTTGCCATGGTGATCACGTCCTATTTAAGATGGAGTCATATTGTTTCCGTATCACTGAATTTAATATACATAATCGTGATAAATTTTATGTTCATGCATTTTTGCATAAGAGTGCAACAGCTATTGCACGAAGATCTGTATATTTATAAAACTAGTTACAGTACGAACGCACCTCATTTAATCCGTTTGACGTGCAATTTCTGACTTGCAATCTTTCAGTGAGCGCACTGGCGCAAATTTTTGGGAAAACGTGATTTTTCCGAAATTTTATTTTCACAAATGGCACTGAAATAATAATTAATTTTTTATTACTGATATGTATAACAGTTTCTTCTAATGTGTGTCCATATGTCTCTTCTAACATGTCTCATTACTGTTATGAAAAACCTTGGACTTTTAATAAGGTAACTACTTTTAGCCCTTATCGGTCCTATGTCACTTTCCTCGTGACATAGATCGAGACCAGCATCTTTTACACGAATTTTATTAGGTTGGCACCAACTTTTTTTAAAGAAACACTTTTACTTGCATTAACCTCTTCCACGCCCTTGGTTACATATATGGGCATTTAATTTTTACCCGGATGCCAAGTAGGGTTATGTGTTTTCCGCGTATCTGGGTATGTGGATTTCTTTATACCCTCAAAACATGCCAACGGCTAGATGGATTTTAATGAATGAGGTTTCTATCGATTCGTGTTAATCGTCCGATGGTTATAGGCTAGGTTTTGTTTTTATAAATACAAAATGGCGGTAGAGACGAAAAAAATTTTTTACGCACCATATTGAGTGGCAATATCATTGGATAGGTCTTCCAAAATGAACACGATGTTTCTAACTATTTTACAGTCAGAAGCTCTGTTTAAATATTACACAACCTGGAAGTTGTGTAGGTAGGATCTCCAGCTTTACTGCAACTCTAACCTTCATAGACATCTATAGGCCTCATCAAAATAGTGTTTATAGATAGGAACTAACAGTTAAACACAACTTAAAAGTCATCAATACAAGTAAATAAAAAAAAAAATAGGTAAGTAATATAAAAAATAGTTTCACACTGATGAGAAATAATTAATTAGTTCTCTTTTTACGCAGTCAGATTTTTTGATTTTTTAAATTTAATTTATAATTACAATTAATGTCAATAATAAAAAGAACAAAAATTTGATAGTACCTTATTCGATACAGAATCCCCCAACAAAATAAGTAAAAATTTTATGGTTTGGCTGTGCTGATAATGTTATTTCCGATGTACAGTTAGAGATAAAGCGTGAAGTAATTTTTCGGCAAGTCACTGTTGTTGGATTATTTGAACAAACCGTTAGTATTTGATAAAAATAATAACAGATATATTAAATATATTAAGTTTTAATCATTTGTAGAAATGTAAGAAAATAATTTACTGTTAATTTTTAGGTGCTTTCGTAATTATATAAATACGTAGCACCTATAGTCGTCGTTCAGTCCGTCTGTCTGTCTGCCCATCTGTTTGTCCGTCTGTCTGTCCGCTCGTCCGCATATAACAGAGCAAAAACTACCCAACCGAATGGTCTGAAATTTTAAATATATAATTGTTGTAATATTTTGTCGAGTGATTTCAAATTTTATGAAAATCGGATGCATAGTTTAATTACAGGGACAGTCAAAAGTTTTCCGTTACATTACGGCCAATGGGAAAAAATTATTTCAAGTGCATTTTAATGATTTCACAGCCTTTCGAACAGAATGAAATTGATATGTACTTATGAAGTGCACTAAAATGTACATTCAGTACAATATGCGGTGCAAAAAATATTTATAAAACTAGTTATGCTACGAACGCACCTCATTTGTCACGTTTGACGTGCAATTTCCAACTTGTTTATTTTATGAGAAATCATTTTACTTATAAATTACCAATAACACTCAGTGCTCATAAATGTGGACGTTATTTTTTTGTGAATTTTTTTTTTTTTTTGTTTTTTCCCATTTTTTATTTTTTGCTTTTTGTATTCCTATTAATAAAAAATGAATAAATCGTAAAAGAATTAAGTCATTTTTTTCTCACCATAAAAAATGCGTTCCTGAAGAGGTTAACAACAAGGGCAAGAGAAATGTACGACAAAATTTATTTTTAAAATATGGTGGTGCGAATAGAATATAAAAATAGAATCCTGTATAAAAGCTAGCGTACTATATGGGTTAATAGCGTAAATACCCTCCGAAAAAAAAACTTGATTAACCCTTAATTGCATATTGATGTAAATTTCCATCACCTTTTTATTTAATTTTAATACATAAATTAAGTTCTTACAACCACTATATTTATATAGAAATATTAATCCTCTAAAAATTACAAAAATATGCTACTAAATAAAGTTAAAAATCTATCTTAAGATTTCTGGTGTCTAATCCTTAATATAAAAATAAAAAACACAATTCTAAAAGAATAATTCATGCAATTAAGGGTTAACACAAATCGTGCAAAAAATTTAAGAAAGGATGAATGAAAAAAAGAATTGAAAGGATGAATTGAAAGGGTGAATTTTGGAAAATAATAAAATTATTTTAAATGCAATGTCAGTTTTGAGACAATGTTTGTGTTCACAAAAAGTTCAATATTTATATCGAATTAATAATTCAATTATGATGATTCAATTATCAATTCAATTAAAAATAATAAATAATTTGAAGTAATAATTATCAATAATATTATTTTTATTTATTATTATTATTTAATTTTAATATTTATAATTATAAAAATCCACATTCATAATAAATTTTAGAGGCAGTCAAAAATGACTCGTCACCTACATTGTAAAAAATGACAAAAGTGTCTTAATCTAGAAAAATATAATATAACCACGAACTGAAATATACAATAACACATAATTGTTAACCATAATTCCGAAAGGCATTCTCTCTCTTTAGAAACCCCAGAAACCAACATATTTTTGAGATTTAAAGAAGCATTTATAAGTTTCTTTTGCGGCCACTGATTTTCGGAAAGGACTCCGAGTAGTTTTTATAGTATGTTAATTTGTTTTCTCTACCTGGAATATAAGTTTTTCGGTTGGTTGGTTGTATTTATGACGGCCAATTATCTGCACGAGGGATACAGGCCCTAAGGGGAGGGAGAGTGCCCTCCGGGGGGGGGGGTCTTTCTAAGGGAACCTAACCCGTATTTACGCTTGGAAAACCAAGGTTAGAAGAAAACCACGAAAACTCCGAACGATTAGGCCGACGGGCGCGATTGGGATCGAACCCAGCACCTCCCGTCTACCAGCTTCGAGAGCAGAACCTCTCGGCCACTGGTGGGGCATAAGTTTTTCGGATGCTATCAATTCCGAATTAAAGAGTTTCATGTTCAAAAAATACATTTTACAAACAAACGTGATCAATTGACAGTTTTTATATTAACATTAAAATCGGTATTATTCTGTTATTTTTGCATGTATAAATTCACTTACGCAGATGAAATTGTTTACTTAAGGGGAATATAAACTCCCTTGAAAATGCCCGTTCGCTAATGTTTAACGTATGGGCAGGTTGTTTTCAAATTTCTCGTTTAAATTTAAATATTTTTAAACGATTTTTTTTTTTTTGCACAGGATAACTGAGGTCAATCTGTAATATGCTATTTTTTACTTTTTCGTTTTCGGTCGCAGATTTCTTAAGGGGACGTTAAAAATTGTTTTTTGTTTTTAATTTTCATCATAGAAATATAAAATTTTATGCATATATACATTTCATCATAAGTATATAAAACACCATAAAAGAAATTTCCAATCTCATTATAATTTAAAGATTAAAAAAAAAATAATAAAATTTTAAAATGCTCCGGGCATCATAATTTTTTAGATATGTCCTTGCTTATGCATTTTAATCACTTAATATTCTATCACAAAAAAATATAAGCATCGATTTTTTAACCTTTTGTATAGTTAATTTTTAAGAATTTTTTTTCTGAATTTCATATCGTTTTTCATCAAAATTTTACCTTTTAATACGTTAAGAATCAAATTTAATTATCTTAATGAAGTCGAATTTCAAAATGCATGCTTAGTTACTTCCTAAGCAATATCAGGATTCTTCCTCATCAATTTCATGAATTTTCATAAAAAATTAAGATGCCTGGAGCATTTCAGAAATCTAAAAACGTTGAAAAATCAGTTTTGAGGAAAACAGATTTAAAGTATATTAAAGGACCGAGATATTGTTTCAATACAAAATTCAAATGCTTGTAACTTTGTGAACAGTAATTGCATCTGCATGCGGTTTTTTGCAAACGGCTCAGAACAAACTGGAGAATAATAATATGCACAAAAATAATTTCAATTTTTGGGTTCATTTCTCTCAAATAAAGGTCCACGCAGGCCCTGATTATTGAATAGGCACTAGAAGCATGTGCTTCTCTTAGAAAATTTTGAAGGAGACCAAAATTGAGAAAACAGAGGCCCCAAACTTTATATTGAATTAATTATGTTCCAAAATTCTATGAAATTTCTTTTCAAATTATTAACTTATTTATGTATAGACATATATTTAAAAAGAGTTTCATAAAAATACCTTTCATAACAAATTAATTTTTATGTAATAGATCAGTTTGAACCACATAATCACAACTTTTCAGTTTGTCCATATTTTAGATGTATGTTTGTTTTACATATTGGATTTGAATATTATTGAATTTGGCTTGTATGCACAATATAAAATATTGATAATTTAAGTTATTGCCAAAATTGAAAGAGCTATTTCAAAATATTGATATTTTATGTTGTATACATACATGCTGAATTCAAACTTTTTATCCAACTTTACATATTTATGCTAATACCTTGCAAAATCATTTTTGCATATTTTTCTTGATTTAATCCAATTTTTGTGTAAGAGGGACATAAAAAAAAAGTTGTTTAATGAAATGTACATGAACTGAACTGAGCCATTCTTTGGAATAATATTTGTAGCACTGGTGAGTTTCCGGGTACGTCGAATTTGAAAACTCTTCTCGAATGAAAGGGGGGCCCCCGAGATGACACTGTGCTTCCCATAGCTTCAGAGGTTAATCGGGGCCTGGGTCCACGGTCCCCTTAAATAAAGGTACTTTCACTTTCGGAACCGGTTTCGAAAGTGAAAGTACCTTCATTACAAAAAACTGCAACCAAAATCGAAAAAGTACGAAATGGCTCTATTAGACATCGAGCTCAGCTATCCTATGCAAAAAAAGCATTTAAAAATATTCAAATTTAAACGAGAAATTTGAAAACAACCTGCCCATAGGTTTAACATTAGCTAACGGGTATTTTCAAGTGAGTGAAGAGCCTCCTTAAGAATTGATAGCATCCTAAAAATCGATCTTCCGGTTTAAGAAAACTGATTAATACACCATAATAAATACTCCGAAATATTTCCGAAAGTCAGTGGTATCAAATTAAATTTTATGTTTTATAAATGCTTCTTTAAAACTCGGAAATATATTGGTTTCTGAGGTTTATAAAGATAAAGAACGCTTTTCGGAATCATGCGTAACTGGAATGAGGTACATTTTTATTTGTGGATTCAGAAACATTTGTCTTTTTTTACAGTGTACCAGAAATCCCCAGGAATAAGAAAACTGATTAATACACCATAATAAATACTCCGAAATATTTCTGAAAGTCAGTGGTATCAAATTAAATTTTATGTTTTATAAATGCTTCTTTAAAACTCGAAAATATATTGGTTTCTGAGGTTTATAAAGATAAAGAACGCTTTTCGGAATCATGCGTAACTGGAATGAGGTACATTTTTATTTGTGGATTCAGAATCATTTGTCTTTTTTTTTTTTTACAGTGTACCAGAAATCACCCGAAATAAGAAAACTGATTAATACACCATAATAAATACTCTGAAATATTTCGAAAGTCAGTGGTATCAAATAAATTTTTATGTTTTATAAATGCTTCTTTAAAACTTGAAAATATATTGGTTTCTGAGGTTTCTAAAGATAAAGAACGCTTTTCGGAATCATGCGTAAGTGGTATGAGGTACATTTTTATTTGTGGATTCAGAAATTAGAAAACTGATTAATACACCATAATAAATACTCCGAAATATTTCTGAAAGTCAGTGGTATCAAATTAAATTTTATGTTTTTTAAATGCTTCTTTAAAACTCGAAAATATATTGGTTTCTGAGGTTTCTAAAGATAAAGAACGCTTTTTGGAATTATGCGTAAGTGGAATGAGGTACATTTTTATTTGTGGATTCAGAAATTAGAAAACTGATTAATACACCATAATAAATACTCCGAAATATTTCTGAAAGTCAGTGGTATCAAATTAAATTTTATGTTTTATAAATGCTTCTTTAAAACTCGAAAATATATTGGTTTCTGAGGTTTCTAAAGATAAAGAACGCTTTTTGGAATTATGCGTAAGTGGAATGAGGTACATTTTTATTTGTGGATTCAGAAATTAGAAAACTGATTAATACACCATAATATATACTCCGAAATATTTCTGAAAGTCAGTGGTATCAAATTAAATTTTATGTTTTATAAATGCTTCTTTAAAACTCGAAAATATATTGGTTTCTGAGGTTTCTAAAGATAAAGAACGCTTTTCGGAATCATGCGTAACTGGAATGAGGTACATTTTTATTTGTGGATTCAGAAACATTTGTCTTTTTTTACAGCGTACCAGAAATCCCCAGAAATAAGAAAACTGATTAATACACCATAATAAATACTCCGAAATATTTCTGAAAGTCAGTGGTATCAAATTAAATTTTATGTTTTATAAATGCTTCTTTAAAACTCGAAAATATATTGGTTTCTGAGGTTTATAAAGATAAAGAACGCTTTTTGGAATCATGCGTAACTGTAATGAGGTACATTTTTGTTTGTGAATTCAGAATCATTTGTCTTTTTTTTTTTTTACAGTGTACCAGAAATCACCAGAAATAAGAAAACTGATTAATACACCATAATAAATACTCTGAAATATTTCCGAAAGTCAGTGGTATCAAATAAATTTTTATGTTTTATAAATGCTTCTTTAAAACTCGAAAATATATTGATTTCTGAGGTTTCTAAAGATAAAGAACCCTTTTCGGAATCATGCGTAAGTGGAATGAGGTACATTTTTATTTGTGGATTCAGAAATTAGAAAACTGATTAATATACCATAATAAATACTCCGAAATATTTCTGTAAGTCACTGGTATCAAATTAAATATTATGTTTTATAAATGCTTCTTTAAAACTCGAAAATATATTGGTTTCTGAGGTTTCTAAAGATAAAGAACGCTTTTCGGAATCATGCGTAACTGGAATGAGGTACATTTTTACTTGTGGATTCAGAATCATTTGTCTTTTTTTACTGTCTTTTTTTACCAGAAATCACCAGAAATAAGAAAACTGATTAATACACCATAATAAATACTCCAAATTTTTCTGAAAGTCAGTGGTATCAAATTAAATTTTATGTTTTATAAATGCTTCTTTAAAACTCGAAAATATATTGGTTTCTGAGGTTTCTAAAGATAAAGAACGCTTTTCGGAATCATGCGTAACTGGAATGAGGTACATTTTTATTTGTGGATTCAGAAACATTTGTCTTTTTTTACAGTGTACCAGAAATCACCAGAAATAAGAAAACTGATTAATACACCATAATAAATACTCCAAATTTTTCTGAAAGTCAGCGGTATCAAATTAAAATTTATATTTTATAAATGCTTCTTTAAAACTCGGAAATATATTGGTTTCTGAGGTTTATAAAGATAAAGAACGCTTTTCGGAATCATGCGTAGCTGGAATGAGGTACATTTTTATTTGTGGATTCAGAATCATTTTTTTTTTTTTTTTTTACAGTGTACCAGAAATCACCAGAAATAAGAAAACTGATTAATACACCATAATAAATACTCTGAAATATTTCCGAATGTCAGTTGTATCAAATAAATTTTTATGTTTTATAAATGTTTCTTTAAAACTCGAAAATATATTGGTTTCTGAGGTTTCTAAAGATAGAGAACGCTTTTCGGAATCATGCGTAAGTGGAATGAGGTACATTTTTATTTGTGGATTCAGAAATAAGAAAACTGATTAATACACCATAATAAATACTCCGAAATATTTCTGAAAGTCAGTGGTATCAAATTAAATTTTATGTTTTATAAATGCTTCTTTAAAACTCGAAAATATATTGGTTTCTGAGGTTTCTAAAGATAAAGAACGCTTTTCGGAATCATGCGTAAGTGGGATGAGGTACATTTTTATTTGTGGATTCTGGAACATTTGTTGTTGTTTTTTTTTTTTTATATATAGTGTACCAGAAATCACGCTATATACAGTTTGAAAATGTTCAGTAAAACAAAATGTTTCACAACTTCAGGCGAGAAACTTAATTTTATTATAAATAAAATATTTATGAAAAACATGTTTAATGTTAGTTTTCCTTTTTGCATTATTTTTCCTGTAGTACTTATGAAACTTTCTTGTAGAGTATGCCTTTCTAGAGTACTTTCCTGTAGAGAGATTATTTGTAAGGCTACACGTTCATAATTATTTGCTTTTATTCAGTAACTATTAACCTTTTTAATGTTTGGTACTGTATAAATCTAAGAATTCAAAAACAGATAAAGGCAGTATAAATGGTTATTCAGTAGTATTATGTTGGATATTAAATCTAAAAAAAAAAAAAAGACTTCCTTGTGTTTTTAATTTTGACAGTCAAACTCGGTTATAGTGATCACGGATATAACGAGAATACGATTTTAACGACAAAATAAAGGAAATGATTGCCGAATATAAAAATATATATTACAAAGGAAATACTAATTTAACCCTTTCGCAGTGCAACCCGAGATATACTCGGGCATGCATTTTCCCATCTAATTAATACTATTTGGTTATTCCCACCAGTTATTTTTTAGCGAAAACTTTGTCTGATTTAATCAGGACATCCCCCCCCCCCCCCCCCCCGATTACGATATTCAAAAATTTCTGCTTTAAAGAGCCGGCGATAAAAGATTAAAAATTCTGTAAAAGACACTCACCACGAAGAATTACTTACGCAGCGAGAGGGTTAACGAGCAAAAAATTTTGCAAACTCTTAAAATATTACTAGTTTTAGCAGAACTACAAAGTCTCCGGCTTTTTGGATACCAGTATTTTAATACAGAAAATTTTCTTTTATTTAATCAGAATATTTGGTCGATTTAAAAGAACAACATTTTTCCTAAGATAATAGTGGTGTGCAAAAAGCCGGAGACTTGGCAAGTCTGGTTTTAGTGATATTTTCCCAAACAAAACATGGTTTCTCATGAATGTTCTAAACTTTTAATGATAAAGGGGGAAATGTGTTGAAAAGATAATAAGGTATGCATTCTCTCCAGTATGTCTTTGCTTCTGATCGACAAAAGAAACAAAAGGTAATGTTTTACCCTTTATGAATCCTAGAATTAATTAGAAAATAAAATACACGATGTAATTATATGCCAAACGAAAAATAAAACAAAACGAAAATTTTTTAAATAAATAAATAAATGATAAGTATTTTTTATCTTCAATAACTTTTATAGAACTTTTCTTATTTATAAATCTAGCCTTGACAAAAGTAAATAAATGTCAAGTTATTATTACTAATTTAATTTAGTCCTGCAATTTGAGAAATGAAACCTGCTTGTATTTATAATCATTCTGTAAGTTTTAATAACACTGGTCGGAACCAAAATCCTCCCTTTAAATATAGCAGTTGATTCATATAGATTTCCCTCTACTAAATAAAAATATGGTAATGAAATTGCTCTATCACGTACCATTCTTTTGGTAGGAGTGTTTGCTTTTAAAAATAAGGTATTTTATATCTTGCTAAAACGTAAGTGGAAATTTTGTAAACCATAAAATGTAGATAATAATATTTACATTACCTGTAAGTAAATGTATAAATATCATTACCCAAGTTACAGTGGCATAAGGAATGAAAATATATTATTGGATAGCAAATAATAAATTCGCAAACGAAAGGGGTGGGGGGTATTAAAAGTAAAATGCACCATACAAGTGTCAAAAAACTAGATTTTTAAGCTGTATTTTATCAATTTCATATCTAAGACAATGGAAATACTTTGTTCATGATTTCAATTTTATCTAGCACTGCAAACTAATATAATAACCTTTCATTACTTGTTATTATTATAAAACTATTCCTTGGAAAAATGGGTACGTGCTGGAGCAATTTGGATATCTTATTTAGAATTAAGAATATTAGATCTGTGCACTTTTCATATTCATTTTCCAGAGAGGAAAAATTATTGCTTTTTTTTTTTTTTGCCTACCAGTCTAATTAAACTGAATTTTTGCATATATTCTTACAAGCGAAATCTTACAAGAAGAGGGCCAACCTTGTTAATAACAGATTTTGATTATTTTAATATATGTTGTAGGGTAGACACCCCTTAGTGTCAGGTTCAACGGATTTTATCCAATGCCCTATAGTTCTTGAAAAACCAGGGGGTCTAATATTAGTAGACAACTTAAATACTTACTTTGCAGCAAAAAATGACAGGTTAGTCGTAGCTCAGTTGGCATGGCGTTTGCCGGCTGATCCGAGGGGCCGGGTTCGATACCTGAATGCGCTACATTTGTTTTTGTTTTATAAATATAGTTGTAGTTATAATTTAATAATTTCAATTAAAAATTTTCGCATCAAACATTAATTATAATGTTAACAAACTTAAATTTATCATTTCTTATTTGTAAACTATTATTTCTCAACCATTTAAGAGGTTTAAAAAGAAATTGTATCTATTACTGAATGATAAAAATTCCAAAATCGTGACAAATTCTTTTGTGGTGCCATCTAGTTATGATAAAAAAAAGGAATATTCAAATAAATTAAAAGCAGAAAAAAGATAAAGGGGAAAGCAAAATAATTGAAAGCGCAAGCATACTTATTACAAATTTAAAAATCTTTAATATGCAAAAAATCGGTTGTAATTTAATTTCTAATGCTAATTTTTAATATGATTATGCTTGTTACTTTAAAAACAGAATAATATTATCTCATTGACTTCCTTTGTTAAAAGCAATGCGTAAATGATGTTTCTTTAAAATCACGAATTGACACAATTGCTCAATATCATTGCATCGATAAAGAATATGTGAAATACATTTTTAAAGTGATTTTTTTTTTAAATAACAGTTTTATGATGTTTTATTACAACTATTCAGTTAAAAGTAAAAAATTAAATAGGTTAAAATTATAATTGATATACAATATTAAAAATTTTAATTGACAGTGAGATTATTAAGTTATACTTACAAGTAAATTTATAAAACAAAAAATGAGAAAAACAAACGTAGCGCATTCAGGTATCGAACCCGGGCCCGCCAATCAGCCGGTTAACACCATACCAACTGAGCTACGACTGATCTATCATTGTTGTAGCAAAGTAAGTATTTAAGTTGTGTACTAATATTAGACCCCCCGGTTTCTCAAGCTAATTAAAAAGCTTTATTAATTAATCCAAGCTAAGGAGCATTGGATAAAATCCGTTGAACCTGACACTAAGGGGCCTCTACTCTACAACATATATTAAAATAATCAAAATCTGTGATTAACAAGGTTGGCCCTCTCCTTGTTAAACTAGGTTATGGCGAGAACTCGAATATAATGAGCAAAGATTGTGATCCCTTCATCCTCGTTATAATCTAGTTCGAC
Source organism: Maratus speciosus (assembly GCA_963932465.1). NCBI lineage: Eukaryota > Metazoa > Arthropoda > Arachnida > Araneae > Salticidae > Maratus > Maratus speciosus. The sequence continues at coordinate 512,724,304 of OZ010787.1, read as the reverse complement.
TGTAAAGGTTTGGTGAAAATTAAGATCAGGGTTGTTTTTTTTTGCCTACAAAAAATTGAAAAAACTAGTCAAAAAGTGGCAAAAATTGAAAAACGCGGTGAAAATAATAAATAAATAAATAAATAAACAAAATATAAATTTCAATTGTTCATTTCCTTAAGTTTTTTTTAATTAAAAGAATCATTATAATATATAATGAAAAATTTAAGCATAAACAAAAAATTACAATTTTGTTTATTGAAATAAAAATTAAAAAGTTATATTTCAACTAGAGTCAAAAACAACTGTATTAAGTAAACCAGAAAAATTTGAAATGACGAAAAGAAAGCAGTTTTTATAACAATAACTTTAGATTTGAACCTTCAAGAATGCTGTGCACTTGGTCCGATAGCAAAATTCCTTAAATTACAGTCGTACGAGCCGTAAACATTGAGCCATGCAGAACGGCGTTACCTGCGAAGGGCAAAACCATAACCTCTTCAGACTTCAGGTACAGTCGTGTAAAAAAAAGTAAACACCACCTACTAACTCTGCAACAAATTATAGTAGGAGAAAGTTACTGGTACCTAACGATTGGAAATAAAGTCTACTTTTAAATGATACATATAAAATTTGCTTATGGGGGCCATCTACAAATCAAAACCAGACCAATCTTTGTTTTTTTTTAATAGCAACACCCAATTTTGACAATATATTTTAAATATTTGGTTCAAACTATGCCTAGAAACGAAATTTCAAGTCATTTGGATGATAAGCTTTCGAATTATAAACATTCAAATTTTAGAGCTTCTAATGTTAAATTTCATTTCAATATTTTTATTAATATCTCCTGAAATAATAATCCTAATGTGGTAATATTTATGTTGTTATAACACTAAAAAACCTAAAAATAAATACATTGATTTTGTAATTTTAAAAATTTTATAATATGGATTATGAATTATGAAATTAATATTAAAAAAAAATATGGTCTGCAACTTGCAGTTTTTTGATATATTTTGTTTATTATGTCATGCTTTGTGCGAATTCAAAATTTCATACTTTTCTCCAAGTGGTTTTCAAATTATGCTTAAAAAACGTCAAAATGATGGTTTAAGGGGCCATCTATGATGTGTAGAAGAGCATAATTTGAAAAAAAAAAATATTTTTTCTCATTTTATTGAAACATTTGGGCTGGCAATAGTCGAAACATATTAAGTGAGTGAAATGGTCATATTGGCAAGAAATAATAGATTAATAGAAGTGACTTAGTCATTTTGTAGCATTTCAACAATCGAGTACCAAACTTCAATTTGGATACAGCCCCTAAAATAGGCTCATTTTAAAATAATCTCTCTGAAACTAATCGTACGAATTTCATAAAAATTTGTGTTTAGGCTAATTGAAGGTTGTAGAATTTATTTTTGGTGTCAAATCTGGGTATTGCTATTGAAGAAACAAAGTTAGGTTTCGTTTTGATTTGTAGACGACCCCCTAAGCAAATTTTATATGCATAATTTAAAAGTAGACTTTATTTCCAATCGTTTAGTACCAGTAATTTTCTTCTACAATTATTTGTTGCTGAGTTAGTAGAGGTGTTTACATTTTTTCCCCACGACTGTACATATGCATCATCCAGACATTGCTGAACTACTGTATTTTCCTCAAGATCCTATGCTATTAGAGCGATATAACTCGCAAGCTAGTAAATCAACGGCAGCGTTCTTTTCGTTCATTTCTCGCTTCATTTCAATATTTTTAAGCTAATGTTTTGCATAGGATATCCGGGGTCAATGTCTAAGCGGGTACTTTTGCGCTTTTGTTTGCAGTTTTTTCCTGTGGGTTACCTTTACTTTTATAGCCGGTTCAAAAAATGAAAGTGTTCCCAGAAAAATAAACTGCAACAACCAAAATTGATAAAGGAAGAAAGTACCCGGTAAGACATTGACCCGAGCTATCCTATGAGAAAACATCGTTTAAAAATATGGAAATGGAAACGACAATTTTGGAAAAAAAAGCTGCCTTTGATTTAATTTATTGTGTGAGTGTTTTCACGGTCCTAGTTTCCCTCTCAAGAGGTTTTTCGTATTTCTGCTTTTTCAATATTCTGATTTTTAGTTGTACAGAAAGAAATAAAAATTCACTAACATTTTCACAAGCAGCAAGGGGTAGAAAGTACATAGATACATTTTCAATTTCTTCACATGCATTTTCATCCTGCTTTGTTACTTTGCACATGATCACATTCTTGTACCTTGCTAAGATTTTGCCATCACATTTTAATTCTTGGAAATATTTCCATGCATTATCTCTTCTTCCATTTTAATTCTTCTTGGATGAAAACAATCTACTTATAATAAAATCTGAGTGCAGGAAACTGTAGGTAACCATGCCGGTGCGAACCACTCTTTTCTGCGAATCGACCGTAGCTAGACGCCATGTTAAACTTAATCAAAACATATCCTTACATATCACAGCTAAATGATAAATGATAAGTTTTTCTACTTGAAATCATGTCTGTTCAGCATATTTTCACATAAAACATGTGTGTCATATCCATTTATAAAGTATTAAGTTCTAAATTAAAATTAAGCTATTATAAACATAGAAATCAGATCTAAACAAACGATACGGTTGCCATTCAGATTCAAATTCCAGCAAATCTACAAACAAATAAATGACTCTTTGAACGCTTCATAAAAAAATACAGGTTAACGCCGATGCTGGTTTAAAATATTTGTAAAAGTATATTAAAACCTTTAAATATTTTAACTTTGTTTAAATCCTTCAAAAACTATCCAATTAAGTTCTATATTTAAGGGCCAAATCTACAACAACAACAACAACAACAACAACAAGTTCTAAATTAAAAATAACGGATAACTATCGCATCTGGTGGAGAAAAGATATAACTTTCGCTCTAGGAAGGTCCGTGCAAGCACACTGTATTACATGTATTTTTAATTTATTCAGAATGATTATTCTTTTGCACAATTTCAGATTTCCTGTGACATTTGTTTCTTGTCTTATATGACAAAGTAAAAATTTGAATACCTAAAACTTTCAAATGCATTTACAATAAAGAATTATTTCAATGGCACTTTTGCATTATTTAAAAGGAAATTAAAGGGACATTTTTTTCTGTACCGAAGGCTGCCAGCAGCACCTCTGTAGGTCATTTTAATTCCCAATAAATTAGGAGCTTATGTTTCTGGCTAATTCTTTTGGCGTCAACTTTCCGTTGTAATCGTACATTTTTTTACAATGCATTTTATCAGATTTGAAGACATTGAAAAAAAAAATGAATATTTCTTATGGGTACAACATATTTTAATTATCTTGCAGATAAAATTATGAATTTTAACATAGTTTGTAGCGAAAAAAAAAGTCACGCTAAACAACAAATTTTCAATGTAGAGGGAACCTAAACAAGCATTTTCGTCATAGAATGTGTAGCTGGAATTGGCGCGTTTAAGCGCTGGTGACTAAATTGTAGTTTACATAATTTCTTTGTTCTAATCCAAAAAAAATAAAGGATAATACTTTTTGATTAACAAAATGCATGAGGCATCTTTTTTTTTTCTTTTTTAAATCAGAAAAATATTTTTTTAAACTATTGTTTTGAAGATTTATCATTTACTTTCCGTCATTTTTGACGGGGATTATATACTAGTATTAAATGTTTTAACATTTAATTTTAACCTTAAAAAATTTAATAAAAGGTACAAATACAACTACTGTGGCGAAAATAGCAATTTTAATAAAGTACTAGTAATTTTGCCAGGGCGGTGTTTTCCATAGTTTTATAGTGGTTTCCCTCCTCCCCTCCCCCCTGGTAAAAAAGTTGCCAACCCTGATTACGATTGCCTCAAATAAAGCTAAAAATAAGAAAATTTGGCTAGTAGCCATTGGACAGAAGATGAGATTTTTTAGTCATCAGTTTCTAACCGATAGTTACTTTTAATTTAGTAACCATCTACAGGTCAGTGTGAATACTTCCATTGGTAGGCCAAACATTCATAAGTTGTATTTGAAAACTGAAAAAGCAATGTGTGGAAGTTATTAAAATCATTTTAATTCAAATCTAACTATAAAAGAAATTTATTATTTGAAAAAATAAATAAAGGAAAATTATTTATCCGGTCCGGCAAAATTTTTAAGCCGCATATTTCAAAGCTTAATCTCCTACTGGCTACTGACGACAAGTCATTTTCAGCTATAGCTTCAAAGATATCTAAAAAAAAACATATATTAATGGTGTTGAATCGTAGGATCTCGTAATTTAGTTGACATTCCCATTTCTCGAAATTACACATCGATCCAAAATAGAATGTGATAAAGCAATGTTCGCGCGTAGTGTGCGCTGTTTCAGCATTCTGTTGAAAATTAATGTCTGAAACGTCGATTCCCTCAAGTTTATGAAAGAAATATTTTCATTCAGCATTTTCGAGTAACGTTCAGCGTTGTTTATAACTGCATTTCCAGCATCGCCCAATACAGTTAGAGTTTTTATTTGGGACTAACTTTGGTGTTATCTTAATTGCTATTGAACACATCATTAATAACAAAAATCGATGAAGTTTGTATAGCTTAATACCTCTATCATTCTGCCTATTGCGTGCGTTAAATTAGATTTATTTGTAAAGAAATACGACCAGAATCAATAAATGTAAATAAATATATCAAAAACAATAACTGTAATCATGATAAAATTAAATAGTGTAGTACTTTTTTTACATTATTTTTTGCAATATTTCTCCTCTCACGTAAACGTAGGAGTACGAAAACTATATACGAAATAAAACAGTTTACTGTATTTATATTTCTGTATCATTTTGTACAAATTTGCTAATGGCTGTTATATTTATTAGGATTTTATCAATAGGTTACATATAAAAAAAATACTCAATATATTAGTTGAAAAAATAAAAAATCCTAATTTTGCACATCTGTATTTTCAAAACAACAGCCAATGAAAGTTTTTCATGGAGATATCTGTGTTCAATTAATTTGATAAAAATTAGCACACTTTCATTTCGGAAGCGATTTCAAATTATTTATTTTTATGTCACTACTTTTATGTCATCACTTTTTATGTCATTATAAATTAAATAATAAGATAACATAAATAAAATACAAATTTTACAGCTATGTAATCAAACTACGCACTTAAACCACTGAAATTACCAGAATCAAAAAGTTTGTTGCAAGAAGTGAAATCTCTGGCGATTTCTGCGGTTAGTACCTCCTGGTATTTGGCTAACACGAAATTATCGATTTTAATAACTTTCAGAACTTTATTTGAATACATAATTGCATAGTTGTCAACTTCCCAATTTTTTGAATACCAGTAAATTCTTACAAAGATGTTAGCTTTATTTTATTGCAGAAATTGTGCGATTGTATAAAACAAGTATTTCTGCATAAAAAATTTGGTACTAAAAAACTGGGAGGTTGGAAACTATGTAATTGATGTTTTTCATATAAAAATGCTTTTTGGTATCGTTAGCGGAGAATCTAACAAAATGTACTGAATGTAAAAAATATACTGTAAATCGGGGGAAATATAAGACAGTCCCCCAAAAAGGGCTACTGTGAGACATTCAAAAATACTGAATTTTATAGCAATAAAATTGACATTGCGATTACTTTCTACCAATACATTCGTTTATTTATATTAATTTCATTGGCATCTAGATAGGCATCTATGCTTTTGCTCATACCCGACTGATTCATTGGAACATCAAAATAATTCATTATGCTCATATCTAGCACAATGCAATCAAAATTAAGGGTTCTCGATACCCTTCACTTTGCAAAAAATGAAGAAAATATAAATTTTCCAATTCATTGCTTAAATTGTATTTAGACATCCCTAGTATATTCTGGAAAAGTCACGTAAAGATCTGATGATTATAAAATGTGTGAAAAAGACTTTTATTGCAGCCACCTACGTTTAAATGTATAAAAGTTGCAATCATTTAATTTATTTTTCTCAGTTTGAGTTTTTTTTTACACTTTGTTATATTTAAATGCTTCATCTTCAACATATATATATAAAATGATATATGTATATTACATAATTAAAGAGGTATGTTCAATCGAATTAGGGATGTATTTTGCTTTAAAATGAATGGGAATAAAAAAATACAGAAGGTGTTTACACATTTTTACAACGATTTTAACATTCTCTATGATTTAAATAAAATAAAAAAGACTAATATGACATAAATTCGGAATAGGGTTTAACTATAATCTGCATCACTAAAAATATTCTTCGCTTTAACCCTTTCAGGGGCAAGGCATTTCTGCTCCAAAAATATTCAAATAATTAATTCACACCGCAATTTACGAACAGATTTATTTAAAAATAATCAAAAGTTTTTCTTCTCGTATATTATGAGATCGAAATTATACTAAAAATTACTGGTACCATTTGGCAATTTGTGCATTAAAATTAAGCGTTTGCAGACTGCAAACGGCGCCCCTGAAAGGGTTAAAATTTCGCTGTAAATTAAACAATGGATTGAAGCCTATTTATTTGAGTTTTACGAAGAAAAATACTCTTATTCAGTAATTTAAAAAATGTGTGAAAAGATTAGTTTTAATATTTCTATACATAAAATTAGTGACATTATTAATAAAAAACCGCCAAGTGCGAGTATTACTCGCGCTCAGAGGGTTCCGTACAATAAATATATGAATTATCAATAGTATTATTAAATAAATCGTTACTAAAAGAAAAATAAGACTTCGTAAAAAACTATACAACGTAGGGTGTGGTATAGCTGTATATACACTAGAAAAGCGTGAATGGGTATACAGTAAAAGTTCAAAGAGATATGAAACCTAAATAATATGAAATATTGCTATTATGTATAACTTTTATTTAAATCTTATCATAATCTGTTTATGATGAACGTAATTCGGCACTGACAATAAAAGTAGTGCATATTTAAACTTTATGTGGCATTTCATAAAACTAAATCGAACGTCGTAGTAATCTTTTCTTTTTACAGAGTAGCTAAAACAAATACCTTGTTCCAAGTTTAAACTTGGCATTTTGCTAAGCGCGCTTCGAAAGGAGGTCACAAAGAAGCAACGACGCCTTGGTCAGTGCAGCGTTTTTACAGATAGGTTTTTAATTAACTTTTAAAAACACGGGAGACGTATTGAAAGATCTACTCAATGCAAACTAGTCGCGAATCCCATAGTATTTATGTTATTAATTCTAATTAAATTAGTCTGTCTTTTACAATTTGACGTTTATTGCTTTTATACTACTACTGGACATTGTATTACACAAATGTATCATTAAAAGTTGCTATCTAATCTTTAAAAGCCGATGGCACATGCAGTACGCCGCCCCTGTCATTATGTATGTCCAAACCGTCCGTGTCTTTAAGGGTTAATATCTCGGCTAATTACCGACGATTTTTTTCAAAAATCATTATCAACAATGCTTTTATATTTATGCTATGATAGGTACCTCCAGCGCTGCTCAACACCTTTGCTGAATGCCCGCAAATCGAAATTTGTGTGTAACAGAAAAATGCGCTTTTCTCAAAAACTATGTGACCTATGGTAATCGCTATAATTTTCCTGAGAGGTTTAAATTAATCTCTACTACCTTCATTTTTTTTATAATTTATTTTCAGTAGATTCGGAAATAGATGGGGGGGGGGAAAGAGATTTTTGCACTGCATTTTCGACGATATCTCTGAAAATATAATACCTAAAATTAAATGAAATGTATTTTTGAGCTCAGCGTTACGAAAGCTTTCACAAGATACCACACACGATATACAAAGAGAAGAAGTTTTTTTTCAAGTAACTTAATTAGACCCTCTACATTTTTTTTAAAAATATTTGTAAATGTTATAATAATCTGTAAATATGTGGGTCAATAATCTTTATTGCATCCCCCAATTTCAACTTTCCACGTTCCATAGTTTACGAATAAATTGACTGTGACAGACGGACAGACAGACACAGGAGTGATCTTATAATGGTTCCGTTTTTACTTTTTAAGTACGGAACCCTAAAAACGAAAGGAACGCCATAAACACTGGGAAAAAGGTCAAATATGCAAAACCTAACAAAACGTTCACTGCTTATTATATCTAAACTCTCATTTCATATTTTAATAGAAAATTCAATCCCAGAAAGAACTATCGTAGAATCTTTTAAAATCTCTGTAGGAAATTTAAACAAAATTATAAAATCTGCTTTAAAACTAATCAAAACAAAAAAAAACATGATATTCACCGCCAAATGCGAAAACATGTTTCCCAGCGTAAGACTACGTGCAGATTGTTGTTTGAAAATTATTTGGCAGGTGGAAAATTGAAATATGTAGTTACATTTGATGGGTCTTTTATATATTTATCTGATTGAAATAGAAAAAGATCGATTTAGCACCGAAAAAAGGGAGAAAAAAGGCCTAAAACAGGGTCGGCGAACCTTTTTGTTGCCGCATGCTAAATTTGATCAAAAAATATTTTATGTGACCATGACGTGCCAACTAAAAAAGAAATTTAGTAGGTAGAAAAATAATGGATTAAAATTGCTTAAAATTTTCTATTAAGATTTAAAAAATACAATTAACATACATGTATGTATTGCACTATAATAATTATGGCAACAAATATATTTTAGAAATTAATTTAAAAAAGAAAATTAATGCTACGTAATTTGATTTCTGTTACTGCATCTTAATATCAGGCTAATTTTAATGCAAACTAAACGCCGAATTATTTACTTTCAGAATGAGTTTTGATATTATTCATTTGTGAAAACAAGAATAGATAGGCAGAAAAATTGTTTAACGCGTTGAAAGCCAAGTCTATTTTGTCTGTCTTTCCGTTCGGGCCACGAAATAAGATTCCTGTTACACAATCTATAAGTGTCAGTCAATAATGACTGACGCGGCCCAAACGGAAAGTTCAGTGTCAGTCACCGGTGACCAATTTTTTTGAATAGCTCTGAAAAAAATCCTAAGTTACCATAATTTTATCATTAGAATTTAGTAATGTCTAATAACCAATTCTTGTCGATAGTTTTCAAATATAGTCTTAGTTTGAAAATTTTTTGAGACCATAATTAATCAGATTGGAATATAACATGCCACAAAAATTTTCAATTTCCATTTAATCAAATTTAGAAAAGATCAGTCGCAATTTTATGTAATCTTACTTTATTTGATTTAGAGCCACAAACAATGCCGCGTCAAAAGTATAATTTCGCGTGCCAAAAGTGACACGCGTGCCATAGATTCGCCGTCCCTACCTAAAATTATGGTTCAGTGAAAACAGGGAAATGTTTAGCTAAAGGTTTTACGACTATTGCTGGATTCTCTCATATTGGAAAACTTAAAATAAGGAAAGTAGAAAAAAAATGTCAAAATTAACGTATTGCTATCAGAAATATGTTTTAACGCCAGTTTTCAAAGACGACATTCCATTACTTTACTCAAACAATCTTCATTGTGTTAAGTTTCATTTGGATAAGGCTACCAGCCATAACTCTAAATCTTTAGAATAAATCTTTAGAATCTTCTAATATTTTTAGAAAAAATGAGATATGAAACCAAAATTGAGGCTATTCCATTTAAATGTATCCCATCGAAGTCCACCGATGTGTCTTCTAGTATATCTGTGTATTTGGACTTTTAAAACAAGCTCTTTATAAGCGGCATCCCAAAACATTGGATGGACTCTGGAAGATTGTGGTCGCGGGGTGCAACAAAATCAACATTGTTTTTTAACCCTCTGACAGTCTAGCAAAAGGACAAAATTGTAATGTTGTTTTCTCTGCATTTTGTAAAAATATTAAAAAAAGATGATTATTTCAACATTATATAAAAAAAACTTAATTATGAATATGAATGTAATTCTTGAAAGCATAAATCATTGTTCAAAGAGTTAAAAATCATTATATGAATAAAATTATATTACATTAAATAATGCTTGTATTGCTGTGATAACTGGAGCTTAGTGAACGTATTAACACGGGCTTGTACGTGCGAGGGTAAAGTAAAGCTCTTTTATCTTGTAAATCAAGATGTAATATGATAGTTAAACAAAAGGGCTATAAGATTGAACATTATATAATAAAATTCTTATCTTTGTTTGTATATTTCTTTTTCCAAATTTGTTACAAAAGTGTGCGAACATCTCTGTATATATAAATATGAAAAAAAAAATCATTTTTTTGCGTGGAATTTTAGCATAGAAAGGCACGTTTATAATTTTTAAAGGTAAACTAGTGAGAATATTGTGAAATAAATCCCTGAAGCTTTGAAGAATTTCCCCCGGTGAATATAAGAAAAATTTGTGTAAAAATATTGCAAATTGGAAAAGGGAAAAGTTTTTAAAATTTCTCAAATTTTGTAATATTTTTTATCAAAATTTAGCGGTATATGTTGTGTCGTGGAAATGACTTTGTTTAGCAATTCCATTTTATGATGATTAAAGTAGGTACAAACTATAGTTGAATGTGCCAATCCCAAAACTTTCTTCTATCTCATATATTTTAATATTAAAAAATGTTGTTACAAATCTCAATATTTCATTTTTATTAGTTTTATTAGTATTTTAGGAAGAACCTGTTTGCCATATCCAAAAACTTAAAAAAAAAAATTGGTTCAATTCTATGCATAACTTCATACACTTTTCAATGGTACAATGGCGACACACGGACAGACGGACACAGGTACAGACAGACATTTTCTATAAACATGTTTTTTAGGATCTCTGACCCCTGAAACGTGTAAATCCGTCGAAAACCGGAAGTCGAAAAGCATTTCAATTGCAATACTTTCTTCTATTGAAGATAGAAGAAAAGAGAGGATATGTAATTTTTAAAAAAAGGATATGTAATTTAAAAAAAAGGATATGTAGTTTTTTTTTCACAAAGGTGCCGAGACCCTTTAAAAATACTAAAAAAATTCAAAATACTGGGTGAAGAAAAAGAAACATTTTAATAACTTGAAATGTATATACGGTGCGATTTTCATAGTAACGTACAAAAGTCATGTGATATTTTTAATAGCGAAATGATACTTTCAGAATAATTACATTTGCAACCAGACTATTGGCGCATCAGTTGTGTCAGCATCTTGAACTGTGCTGCAGAATAGTTCGCAAGGCAGCTAGGATTAAAAATTTTCAGTGTAATTGTTGCCATTAACAGCCTAAGCTAGAAACGGGAAGTTACTTGCAAGCTAGTGTCGCCAGGTGTCCCGCGTAAATCAGGGCTTCAAATGCTCTGGACACCACTAATTTCTTACAGTTTATTTCGCCATCTTTAATTGCAGATAATTCTGCCATTAGATAAGGCGAAGAAAATTACTTTAAAATACTGGTGTCCAGAGCCTTTTGAGCCTCGAGTTACGCAGGACACCTGGCAACACTATTGCAAGCTGATGTTACACCAATGCTAGCGTTCTTTTTAAATATCTCGCTTGCATTTCAATATTTTTAAATGATTTTTTTCGCAGGATATCTGAGGTCAAAGTTTAATCGGATATTTTCGTACTTTTTCGATTTTGATAGATGTTTTTGTTTTCTGAGCCTACTTTCAGAAATGGTTCCGAAGTTAAACGTGCCTTCAGGAAGAAGATGTCATGTGCTATTTTTATAGCGAAATGTTACTTTCAGAGTAATTACATTTGCCACCAACCATTGGCACATCAGTTGTGTCAGCATTTTGTACAGTGCTGTAGCATAGTTTGCTAGTCAGCTAGAATTACAAATTTTGAGTGTGATAGTTGCTATTAAGAGCCTAAGCTATAAACGCGAAGTTACTTGCAAGCTAGTGTTGCCAGATGTCCCGCGTAAATCCGGGCTCCAAATGATCAGGGCCCCACTAATTTCTTACTGTTTATTTCACCACCTTAGCCTCTTCAGACCCCAGGATTTATTGTTATATATTTTTTACTTCAGTTATGAATTTGTATTAACAATCCAATAACTAAGAAAGATTGAAAAGCGAAAAAAATTAAAATGCATTTTTTGTACATAAAATTCGATGATATATGGGGGACCCAATAAGTACATTTTTTGACAATTTGTTAGGATTTTTTTATTTTACTTTTTTTTTTGCATTGCATTGAAAAAACAATGCAAAAGTGAAATAAGTATACATTTAATAATTTTTTATTTCTAATGGACTCTACAAATGGTATCTTAACGTACTGAAAAACTATTTACGTTTTCGTTTTTGTACATTTCGTGCATTTTTGCTGCAAGCCGTTTTGATGTAACACGTATCTTGCTAAAAAAGCACTATAAGAAACAAATTGCTATTTTGTTTAGTTTTGCTATGTGTAAGGCTTCATACACACCAATTTCCTTTTTTTTAAACATTATTTACATACGTGAAAAACAATTGTAAATATGTGTATCCTATAGGATATCAGGTCTGAGGAGGTTAGCAGATAATTCTGCCCTTAGATAAGGCGAAAAAAATTACTTTAAAATACTGGTGTCTAGAGTATTTTGAGCCCCGATTTAAGCGGAACAACTGGCAACACTATTGTAAGCTGATGTTACACCAATGGAAGCGTTCTTTTCAAATACCATGCTTGCATTTCAATATTTTTAAATGATTTTTTTTTCATAGGATATCTGAAGTGGATGCCTAATCGGGTATCTACAGTGCTGCCACAGGTGACTATTTTTTAATTCTACCTCTCATCACTTTCTCAAAACAAAAATTATTTACATACTGTTCGAGAACATTTGCAAGAGAAATATACTACAAAATTTGTTTTTTTTTTTTTTATAAATAGCGATGCGAATAGAATAGAAAAATTGTCGCCTGTGGCAGCCCTGTATATCTACGTATTTTTTCGGTTTTGATAGATGATTTTGTTTTCTGAGGACACCTTCAGAACTGGTTCCGAAGTTAAAAGTGCCCTCAGAAAGAAACAAAGAAACAAAAATAATTGCAACCAAAATCAAAAAATTACAAAGATACATTGGCCTTAGATGTCCTATGCAAAAGGGAAAAAATACAAAGAAGAAAAGTGAAAAAAAAAGCAAAAACAGCTGTCATTAGTTTAACATTAGCTTGCGAGTACCTTCGTGTTACTAGCGTTGGTTTTTTAGGCTGTAGATCAGTCGAATGTCCATCTTACTTTCTCCATGTAAACCCAATGGGACCGAAGTATCTCAATTTTCTAAGGATATCTCTCAAAAAAAGCTTTTGGATATTTATTTTTTGCATGCATTTTCTTAAACTTGTCGCTTTTTATTGCCGTTTAAAAATAAATATATAACATAATAAATAAAAGTAAATATTTCATTCGATGCAAAATATTTAGTGCATGATGATAAATATAAGTCTGCCCTTAATAAACTGCAGTTTTTAAAATTCTATTTGATATTTTCGAATATTTTTAAAACGAGCAAAAATTATTTTTTAAAATTTGTGCATTGAGATAGAAATATTTATATCGATTAATTAGGAAAGTAGCTTTTATTGATATAAAACAGATTATTTTTCAGTTTTCACGCTTCAGTTTTTTCCCCTTCAAGGCTTTTTTTTTTTCTCATCTGTGTAAATGTTTTTCAAATCAGTGTTGTTGAGTCAGAAAGGGTTAAATTATACCTTCCACCGTTCGTTTTATTTCAAGTCAAATAAACATATTTTGAACCAGAATATTAATGCACCACGCGAAAAAAAAAAAAAAAAAAAAACACATTTTATTAAATAAACTTTCTGGTTCTTAAAAAGCATTATAAATATTAGCAAAGTTATTTATTCAGCCAGAGAAAATTGAACTATAATTACATAATTGAGTATGGTTGTGTGTTTCTTTCTTTGAAATGCAATTTATTTGAAAACTGTATCTTAATTTTCTGACATTTTGCGTTTAAAAAAATAATTTTGAAGCATGATTTAAAAAAAAATCACTATTGCGTGCAGCTCGATTACAATTCATTACCCATTTTAAATTAAAACAATATAAATAATTTGGTATTCGTTTCCGGATTTCACAAAAAATTGAAATTTCTTCAATAAATAAATGAAATAATAACATAACATAAATAAAATACAAATTTTACATCTATGTAATCAAACTACGCGCTTAAACCACTGAAATTACCAAAATTAAAAATTTTGTTGTAAGAAGTGAAATCTTTGCGGTTAGTACCTCCTGGTATTTGGCTAACACGAAATTATCGATTTTAACAACTTTCAGAATTTTGTTTGAATACGTAATTGCATAGTTGCCAACTTCCCGATTTTTGAATACCAGTAAGTTCTTACAAAAATGTTAGCTTTATTTAATGGCAGAACTTGTGCGATTGTGTAAAACAAGTATTTCTGCATAAAAATATTGGTACTAAAAAAATCGTGAGTTTGGCAACTATGTAATTGATATTTTTCATATAAAAATGCTTTTTGGTATCGTTAGCGGAGAATCTAACAAAATGTATTGAATGTAAATAATATAGGGGAGGGTAGCACACAGTGAGACGAAAATTATTATTACTTAACGAATGCTGACGATTTTTATTCTTTTGAAAAAAATTTTGCTACATCTTTAAGCTACACAAATACGCTACACATTAATACATAAATGGTTTAAAAAAAGTTATTTATAAAAGCACAGAAGCAGCATAACGGAATATCGGAAAATGTCTCACTGTCTACCACAAGTGGTACACAGTGTGACAATGTATATATTTTCATAAATCATACATTTTTACACTCTATCAATAATTTTCTGCAGTTTATTATTTCTAATAAATATTTCTAGATTTTCAAACTATTAAAAATATGAGCCGACAATGGCAAACCTTGGGCTACCTTCATGCAAATTTTTAGCCTCTTACATTTAGTAGATTTCACTAGCCATCGCACGCCCACACACATACAGAGAAAGAGAGCGAGAGAGAAAACTTTCTTTTATTAATAAATAACTTTTTTTAACATCAGAACCATATAGACACACGTCTCACTGTGTACCACAACTGTGTGTCTCACTGTGTACTTTCGTTACGTTGTAACAAAATGGATGCCACATGTGTTACATCAATTTCATCGCTTTAAAAAGTTTATGTCGTTTTGTCGAAATAGTCTATTATTAGATATAGCTAGGTTTGGTTAAGTAAATGTATGTCATATTGAAGGAAATAAACTCTAAAACAGATGTTTATGTAACTTTAACCACTATAAAATAAAGAATTATATATAATTTTGTCGGACGAGTAACTGAAGTGCCGAAACTACAACCACGTGTTGCATAAGATGAGTTCGTTATTTGTGTGTGCCAGTTTGGAGAAAAAGTTACAACTATATGTCAAAGTGGCTGCTGTCTCACTGCGTACCATGTCTCACTGTGTGCTACTCTCCCCTATTGTGAATCGGGGGAAATATGAGACACCCCAAAAATACGGCTTCTGTGAGGCATTCAAAAAGTACCGAATTTTATAGTAATAAAATTGACATTGTGATTATTTTCTACCAATACATTCGTTTATTTATATCCATTATTAATCTACTCAAAATTTAAGGAAACATATTAAAAAATATGTACATTTACATTACCTTACTTTTTTGATGAGAAGTCTTTTCTGTCAGACTTCAAAATTTTGCTATACATTACTTAAATAAAATCATTGTAAATGGCATTTATTCAGTAAGGAATGGCGAGTCTTTTTAGCCTTTAAACTTTAGAATCGTAGTCTGTGTTATAAACCAACAAGCCCAGGGGGCTAATATGAGACAGTGTATGGGTCTAATGTGAGACAGCGTGTGTGGGTTATATGACAGAGTACTTGGGGCTGTGACAATACTGTTCCATCATATAACTTGAAATATCCACCACAAATGAAAACAAGAAAGTATCAATTTTTAATAGTATTTTTGTTTAAATAGGCAAGATACTATTATTCCTTTTTCCAGACTTAATGGTGTATGCTTTGTCTGATACCAATTTTTAATCAATTGATATGAACTACTAGCTAGTTGATTTAACCGCTTAGTTTTACTCAGGAACGTTCTGTGACTGGACAGATTATCCAGACCATGTATTATTTCCCCCCCTTCTTATCATCTATATTTTAGGATAATTATAATATTACTATTTATAAAAATGCATTAGTATCAGTTATTGAACAAAATCTATACGGCTACCGCCTATAAGACTGTCTAAAATAGTTCTGCCTTTCTCTGAAACTACATCCAAAAACAGGAAAATTACTTATACTTTTCCTGGCAAAGTAAGAATGAATAATGAATTAACAGGCAAGATCGTCGACAACATTTTCGATTTTGATTTTTCATTAACAAGTGATACATTGTAAATTTACTACTAAATTTTAGTTAAAATATAGTTTAAGTTAGATTAATTAGCTGAATCAGTTCAACAGAATAATAATAATAATATTAATAATACTAGTTATAATAATAATAATAATATTCCGTTGAGCTGATTCAAGTATCAGACCAGATGCTGTGATCGTTAAGGTTAGCTGGGTGAATTAGGTCCTCCAGATTCGTCCTGGATGGCTCAATTGGCAGAGCATTGGCGACTTCTGCCAAGAGATCCATGTTTCGGATCCTGGCCCGGACATTTTTCGTCCACTTGGAAATTTACAACTCATATAGTTTAAGTGGTGTAGATAACTTTCTTAGTTTTGTTATACCCTAAATTAATGTTTAATAAATTAGGAAAGGGGCTTATTGTAGTGGGTTTTCATGAGTATATCTGTTACCGGCCAAACCCGATTTTAGGCCAAACTAGATTGGCCTAGGCCAAACTAGTTTATCCTAACGCGCATAGGATAAACTAGTTTTTCCTAGGCCAAACTAGTTTATCCTAATGCTCATAAGATAAACTAATTTTTCCTAGGCCAAACTAGTTTATCCTAACGCCCATAGGATAAACTAGTTTTTCCTAGGCCAAACTAGTTTGGCCTAACGCTCATAGGATAAACTAGTTTAGCCTGCTATTTATTGGTCCGAACTAGTTTATCCTAGGCCGATCTAGTTTATCCTAGGTCAGTTCAATTTGGCGTGATTCTATTGATCCTAAAGGCCGCCCCGGAGCCAACCTTCTAGTTTAACCTAGGTCAATGCAATTTGGCGTGCTTTTATTGATCCCAAAGACCGCCCCGGTGCCAACCTTCTAGTTTAACCTAGGTCAATGCAATTTGGCGTGCTTTTATTGATCACAACTACCGCTCCGGCGCCAACCTTGTGCAAAGTAGCATTGCCGTCACCTCTGTATAATATATTTTATTCGATGGGGAGTGGGATACTGTCCCCCTATTTTCCCCATTTTACTGCCCCGGTACTTACAAAATATGTTTCATATGACAAATTGTGTGCTGGAGGACCAAAGAATGGGATAAGAGGTTATCATAAAATGTAGGAGAGACAGAATTTAGAGATATTTATTTTTTTTCTCACATAAATATCACAAGGATTTGAATTGCTTATGAATAAATGCACCATTAAGAATATCAGAAGAACATTTCACATTCTTTGAGAAATCTGGAATTTAAAAAAATCCGGCAAAGTTCGGGTCCCAATTTGTCCTAAAATACATATAATTTTAAGCTACCACTATTCCACAATTAAAATTCTCTTTAAAGAATAGTACATATACATTTATGCGGATGGGAACACAATACTGTAAAACCTGTTAGAAGAATCTGTGTATGACGAAATCCTGTTTTAACCGGAAAATATTTTTTAATCGGTGCAAATTCGATGTAGTAACCCGTTTGAAAAAAACATAATACATTTTCTAGAGACGACGGTGGACCTGTTAAAAAAGGAACTTGACTGTAATGAAGTTTTTCTCTCCTGTTTGATTCCGTCTTAGAAGGTTTTTCTATGTAATTTTTTTCAGATTTTCAAGTCTCCAAGCCATGTAAAAAAATTAGTGCTATTAGTAATTATTCAGATATTTACAAACAAATAGAAATTCATTAGAAAATCAATATAGTTTACAATAGAACCATTAATATCGTTAATCCACATCCTATGGCTTGGAGATTTAAAAATTTAAAAATTCCTATACAATAAAATCTTTTAAGACGAAATAGCACAAGAAAGAAGAAATATCCTATATAGGCAGGTTCCCTTATCAGAAGGTTCATCATTTGTTGTAAATGCATTATATTCTTTTTACAGGCACTAATATCCTCAATTTACATAGATCAACATGTTTTCTTTTTGTTAACACGGGATTCCGTCACAGGCAGGTTATTTTTCTGAGGTTTTACCTTACTTAAATTTTATTAGCTAAAAGTGCACCTATTCACCTTAAAACTAGTATCCTTACTAACTATTAAAACTAGTATCCTTACTAAACTAGTATCACCTTAAACTAGATGTATCAATCCCAAAACTTTCTTCTCTCTCAATCATGTTAATACTTCAAAATTCGCTATCATAATGAAAAATGAAATGGCAATTTATGCTCATTGTGATGATTCTAAACATATGAAATTTCGTGCATTAGTTCTTGAGATATGACTATCGCTGAAATCGTGTAAATCCAGTAAAATGCAGCATAGCAGCGCTTTCTGTTGAATAATTTACACCAAAACCTAACCAGAAACAACTTATGTCAACGTCTAATTGAACCTGAAGTTTGGTGAAAATCCGTGCATTAGTTTTTGAGATACAGCTACTGCGAAAATTGTAAAAATCCAAGCATAGCAGCTTGGGAGATTTACACCAAAACATAATCAGCAGCAATATTAATCAAGTTATACTTGAATCTGAAGTTAATTATTGAGATTGATCTAGTGAGGAAATCGTGAAAAATACAGTACAGCAGAGCCACCTACTAGGCTATTTACCCTAACACCTGATCAGCATCAATACATATCAAGGACTAATTGAATCTGAGGCTTGTTGAAAATCTGTAAATTAGTTCTTGAGATAGAGCTATTACGGAAATCGTCAAAATCCTGCAAAATGCAGCATAGCAGTGCCACCTGTTGAGCGATTTACACCAAAACGTAAACAGCAACAATATATATCAAGGACTAACTGAATCTGAAGTTTCATGAAAATCCGTGCATTACTTCTTGAGATAGAGCTATAGCGGAAATCGTGAAAAATTTAGTATAGTAGCGCCACCTGTTGGGCGATTTACGCCAAAAACTAATCAGCACCAATTTATATTAGAAACTACCTGAATATAATTTTTTATTCAATTCCGTGCATTAGAGCACCCACAAAATTGTGTCACATACATACATACAGACAGACAGACTCACAAACAGACATTTTGTAAAAACATGTTTTTCGGGATCTCTGAGTTCTAAAACGTGTAAATCCGTCGAAAACCGGAAGTCGAAAATTTTCACGAATTCAATACTTTCTCCTTGTAAAAATAGAAGAAAGTAAAAATTAAGAAATATAATAAATATATAAATTTTAATTGTGGAATAATAGCGATTTAAAAATACGTGTATTAAAAAAAAAAAGTTGGGCCGGGCCAAATGTTACTCATATTTTTTATGACAAGACCAGAGATCTTGCCGGCCCAAATGATTTGCATATGAGCTGGGTTCGAAACTAGATTGAAAATTTCTGCGCAGACCTCAAGAATAATGCACACCAGTCCCAACATAAGCCGGAAAAAAAATTGAGTCCATCTCGGTCTGAACCTATCGAAAAATGTAATCCCCTAACCAAGCCCGGACCGAGTACCCGGAATGAAAATTGGGCGGGCCCGTAAAGACCCTTACATCGAATAACCAAAAGCCTAGCTCAAAAAATTTTGTAAATTTGGACGCTAAATTTCTATTATATTAAAAAAAATAAAAATAAAAAAACGAGTTTTTAGTTAACTTTGCTCACTTCCATAGATGTGTTTGAGTTGGTCTAATTCGTTTGAAAATTTTTGAATTTGAGCTTAAACTTGACTTTTTTTTAAGAAGTTGAATTAGTTAGTTTTTTTTCTTTCTTTTTTCCCTCAGCGCGCTCAACAATAGTTGGCATCAATTACAGCACGTCAAATTGATTTGGCCTAGAATAAACCAGAAGGTTGGCGCAGAAGCGGTCTTTGAATGAATAAAAGCACGCCAAATGAAATTGGTCTAGGATAAACTAGATCGGCCTAGGATAAACTAGTTCAGACCAATGAATAGCAGGCTAAACTAGTTTATCCTATGATCGTTAGGCCAAACTAGTTTGGCCTAGAAAAATCTAGTTTATCCTATGGGCGTCAGGATAAACTAGTTTGTCCTAGGAAAATCTAGTTTATCCTATGGGCGTTAGGATAAACTAGTTTGGCCTAGGAAAATCTAGTTTATCCTATGCGCGTTAGGATAAACTAGTTTGGCCTAAAATCGGGTTTGGCCGGTAACATATACATGGATGCGTAAAATATTTGCTGAAATTAAGTAAAAATGAAAGATGCAAAAATCTAATAACACAGCTGAAACATTAGACCCTGGTCAACACTGAGAAAGTCCTCTCCTTTCTTCAGTACATACAACCACTGAAAAATGATAGTGTCTCACTTAGTCCCATAGCCGTCTCATATTAGTCCCATAGCCGTCTCATATTAGCACCATAGCCGTCTCCTATTAGTCCCATAGCCGTCTCCTATTAGACCCTTAGTCGTCTCATATTAGTCACATTCGGTGGTGTTAATATGAGACAGGGTTTTATTTATTTATTTTTTACTTTTATTTTTATGAAAAGGAATATTTTTTATTCATAATCAGATAAACGAAAGAGAAACATAAATTGCATTTTTTAAATTTACGCCTAGAGTCAATAGATCACAAACAAGTAACTGGAAAAGTTTAGAATCTTTCCTAACATTAGCTCCGATTGACCCTATTAGAGTGTCAATTTAAAAAAAATGATTTTCACCTATATTCTGTTATCTCGTAAAACCGAGTTGAGGATCCCTTAGTGAATATAAAAGAAAATTATTTGTTTTTACAAGTAACTGGAAAAGTTTAGAATTTTTTCTAACATTAGCTCCGATTGACCCTATTAGAGTGTCAATTTAAAAGAAAAAAAAATGATTTTCACCTATACTCTGTATCTCGTAAAGACCGAGTTGTGGATCCCTTAGTAAATATAAAAGCAAATCACGCGTTTTCACAAGTAACTGGAAAAGTTTAGAATTTTTCCTAACATTATCTCCGATTGACCCTATTAGAGTGTCAATTAAAAAAAAAAAGATTTTCACCTATATTCTGTATCTCGTAAAGGCCGAGTTGTTGTTCCCTTAGTGAATATAAAAGGAAATCATATGTTTTCACAAGTAACTGGAAAAGTTTAGCATTTTTTCTAACATTAGCTCCAATTGACCCTATTAGAGTGTCAATTAAAAAAAATGATTTTCACCTATATTCTGTATCTCGTAAAGGCCGAGTTGTGGATCCCTTAGTGAATATAAAAGGAAATCATGTGTTTTCACAAGTAACTGGAAAAGTCTAGAATTTTTTCTAACATTAGCTCCGATTGACCCTATTAGAGTGTCATTTAAAAAAATGATTTTCATTTATATTATGCATCTCGTAAAACCCGAGTTGTGGATCCCTTAGTGAATATAAAAGGAAATCATATATTTTCTTATTTTACGCATTTCTCTACATTAAAAAATCTAACAAACAAATACGAAACAGTTTATTAAAACTTTGTTAGACTAAACGCTAGTGAAATTAGTTCCGAAGCTTCAGAAATAAGTTAAGTTTAAAAGTTTGATGACAATTAATTGTAGAAATTCCCCGTAATTTTTAACACACTTCAGAAAATAAAGAGCGTGCTTTGATTATATTTATTGTAAATATATTTCATGTTCACGCATAACTGTGGCATATGCTTTTTTTCTGTTTGTTTGTTTGAAAGATATATTTCTAGATTGTCTCAAATAAAATTAGAGATCCAAGGCTTTCATTAAATTACATAACAGTAAGCAGATTAAAGTGAAATTTAATATGTTGTTTATGCAGAGTTCCATATTTTTCGGTTTTAAAATCATCAATGAAACTTACTTTTTTAGAATCCTAAATAAATTAATGCGAATACATGGTAACATGCAATTTGTTATTGATAATTAAACGCATTGTAACTTACTTGATCCAACGTATATAAAACGATCCAACGTATATAAAACGAAATCCGAATTTAAAAAACATTGGGATTTTGGTGATTCCGGATAATGGAATTTTCTCGATTATGGATCACAAGTTTATAATGAGATGCACAAATAAAATAAGTTATAAAATTTAACCCTTAAATGCGCGATTTTTTATTTTGTTTCGAAAAAAATATACATGATTCTCTGAAAGGTTTATTACACAGGAAAAATAAGGAAAAAAATCAGAGATATATTTTTCATACAATACGTCAATCTTTTCTTCTGTTGCACATCTGCAATACAAGTAAAAAATACTGTCGTGTGGCTGTTTTACGCTAAAATATTGCAAATTAGTAAATATTTTAATAAGTATGTCTCCATATACCTTATTTCATATAATTATTTATTTTATAAAGCTTAACCATTAACCCTTTAATTCTCATGATAGAATACGTGTTCTAGACATAGTCCAGAGAATCTGACTTTACACCAGAAAGTTTCAATGGTTAATTTCGCCTTATACGGAAAGTCTGTTATTATTTAAAGTAAATATTGCTGTTTTAATTTTCTGGTGTGAATTAGGTATATACGAATAAAAAAATCTATTAAATTCAAAACACTGTTATTTGCATATATGCAAAGCTGCGCACTGAAGGGTTAAAGTACTGACCTTACTAAACTGAATTCAAGCTAGAAACTTTATTTTCATTGCATAAGAGGGTAACACTAATCGGTTCAAAATTGCGAAATTTTTCGGTCCCTTAAAGTACTGTTTATATAAACACAAATTGTAATTTAGTAGTTAGAAATAGATATTGTGAAAGCGCAATATTAGAGCTACTGAAGTAGAACACGCCACAGAAAGTAAACAGAAACTAATACTTTAACCCCTTGAGAGGCGGTGGGATATATTTTATCCCACCTACGATTAATGAAGATTTACACCAGAAAAATTTTATGAAATTTTACTTTTCTAACATTGGTGGAAAAAAGTCGTAAAATTGCTTTTCCTTAATTTGAAATAAAATTTTTCTAATTTCCCGGTGGGAATTCAGCATTATACAAACGTAATTGCTTGCCCCTCAAGGGGATAAACGCGTTGTTTTTAGAATACCGTTTTCAAAATTGGTGGACACTGTAGCCCTGTTAATTTTCAATGAACTAAATTATCTTTTCGAAAATTAATCGTCACATGTTGTTCTAGTAAAATACGCAGGATTTTTTTCGCAATACTGATATCAGGCTTTTCTGTGTAACTTTAAGAAACGAAATTTTTGGTTGAAATTTTACATTTTATATTGAACTTATGCTATTTTCATGAAAATTATACGTTTTTTCAAACGGCTACATATTTCATTAGCTTTTATATTTAAAAAACTATTTTTTTGTCTCATTGTTCTAGGTTAACTGCCCACTGCTTGAACCTTTGTTTAAGCGCTTCCGCCCATCGGCTGTAAAGTTACCATTCTACATCAAGTAAAGCAATATAGTGCGTAATATTAAATAGTAAACATTATTCCCAGTCCAGTGGTACCTATATATTTTCACGACCATTCTTTGCAGCAAAAAATAGGAGCGATCACTTTTTCCAAAACCTTACATTGCTGTGTCAGATAAGACAGGTAAACTGATACTGATGATATTGCACGAAAAATGCACTATTTTTAAAACGACTAAATATTTCACACTCTTTCGTACTAAAAAAAAAAAACACTTTTTGCCTCATTGTTCTAAGTTAAGGTGTCGTGTTCGCCGCTTGACCCTCTTTTTTTCAAAGCGCTCCCCAAGCAACCATTTTTTAAATATATCTACTAAAAGATACATTTTTAAACTTTAATATATGTATGATAATTTAGTTTAAATGTGTTTTTATAAACACTTTGCTTTTCTTAAAAATAATTACCCAAAATCCTTAAATTTCAAGTCGTCAAAGTCGTGTTATTCCTTAAACGTCGGCGGGCTGTCTCGTTTTATGATTTTTGAGAGAATGTTTTCTGAATTTTCTGCACGGATTTAATATTTTCATAAGCTACAATGTCCGTTTTTTTCTAATAGCTCTTTAATGACTCTAACAAGTGCTTGCACGATATTATGTAACGAAATTCTCCCTTTAATTTCTACAATTTCCTTGGCATTTTCCAATTCAATTTCAGTATCAAAGGTAGCTTTAAATTCAAGTCCATAGTAAAAATTTGGTCATCAATCAATTGATGTGTGAGAGGTCCATTTTAAACTTTTGATTACGGGCCAGGACTGGCGACTATTTTTTATATTCAATCGTACCACAATTTACAAAAAAAAAAAAAAAAAAAAAAAAAAAAAAAAGAAAAACAAAATTCTATGTGGTAGACATCTTTTGAAAATATCCTGGGATAAGTGTAAGGCAGATATAATTTTTCAAAGAATGTTATTAATACAATTTAAAAAATAGTCGTTGGGATGTACGGTATCACATCCCCGTAAACAAAAAAACACATTCCAGAATTTCATTTGTACCAGTTTCATTGATGACTTTTCGGTTCCATTATTACTGATGCAATCCATTATATTAAGGAATTTCAAATTTATTTTTGGTCGATTGCACTCTTTTATTCTCTTCTGTAAATATGGTTGATGACCACAAATTATTAAATGCATTTTTTAATGCTGTGTCAGCCACACCGTTCTACCACTTAGCAATTCTCTACTCTGAGAATTTCACATTGAACTTTTTAAAGAATTCAAGGATGGTTTTAATATTTATTCATTTAACACATTGGAATGGTTTGAATGATCCGAATACTGATTTTTCGAACTGGTGAAAATGTATCTAGCCCGGGATCAGAACACAGAACTTTGACTTTAATTGATAGTGCTCTTCCAAACGAGCTAGCTGAACGAAATCAAAGCCAACACAACTCATCGGACAGCCATTTGGTAGTGGCATCGGGTCTGTTTAAAACAACTCTATACAGAATAAACCGCAGGTAAAGGAACTCCAATAAACGATGGATACGTAATTATACTCTTATTACAGTAGAGCGCCGATTATGCGAACAAGTCGGGACCGACACTAGTTCGGATAAGCAAAAGTTCGGATAAACAAAAGTTCGGATAAATGGACAGACAAGGTAACGTATGTACCTGACTATACTAAAATCTTCACGCTTTATCCACGCATTAGACTGACAGCACTAGTTAATGCTGGAATGTTTAAAAATTGATTTTTGTCTTATTTTTTTTCTTTGTATTATCATTTTCTGAACGCCAGAGATTATAATTTAAGCAAAAAAGCTTTCGATTGTTGTTTGCTTCAAAGAAGACATTCTTTTCCATGCTGCCATATCTCAAATTTTTCTTAAATACGTTAGTTGAATAGGATCAGCATTCTTCTGCCTTTCGAGCCATTTCACAGTTGTTTCCAAAC
This sequence comes from Maratus speciosus, assembly GCA_963932465.1. Classification (NCBI taxonomy): domain Eukaryota; kingdom Metazoa; phylum Arthropoda; class Arachnida; order Araneae; family Salticidae; genus Maratus; species Maratus speciosus. The sequence goes on along the minus strand of OZ010787.1, from coordinate 512,698,838 downwards.
CTTCAAAGGCTTCGTTATGTGATGGACCTTGATCTTCAGAGCATTCGTTCTCACTTTCTGTTTCGTCTTGAATATCATCCACAATCTTATCATCATTTAAAATCTGATATCCAGGTCTTATAAGGGTTTTTGGATAATTGGAAGTTCGTTTAAAAATTTTTTTGAGAGAAATAGGCAGTTCGGATAATTGGAAGTTCGGTTAAAAAATATTTTTTGAGAGAAATTGGCTGTTTGGATAATTGGAAGTTCGGTTAATTGGAGTTCGGATAATCGGTGCTCTACTGTATTTTAACACAAACATACTTATTGGTAAATAAATCATACGAGTAGTAATTTTTCAACAGATGGAAAATGTGTCCAGGACGAGACTCGAACCCAGAACCTTTAGCTTTAATTGCCAATGATTTTCCAATTGAACTCAGTTGGAAAAAGTTCTACTTGTATAATTTATTTACCAATCAGTATGATTACGTTAGGATATTAGGAGATTTGAATTGTTAAGAAATGCATGGTTCGGATCTACACTGCATGGCCAAGGTTGCCACTGGGGATTATTTTTTTATTAGATTCATACCAAATTCCTAAATGCGGCCAGGTCAAGACTCGAACACAGAACCTTTGAACTTAATTGCCGATGATTTTCCAGTTGAGCTCAGTTGGAAAAATTACTACTAGTATGATTTATTTACCAATCCTTATGAACGTGTTATAATATTAAGAGGTTTGAAGGATTAAAAATGTATGGTCCAGATCTACGCTATGGCCAACGCCGCAACTGACGATTATTTATTTTATTCGAACCGTACCACTTTCTAGTAATAAAAAACTTTGACATATCTTTCGCCAACATGTGCAAGAGGTACCATTTGGAAATAGTGGTACGGATAGAATATTAAATTAGACGTCAGTGGAAGACCTGTGCATAGCAATATAGATCACGTGCTTTGGATTTCTGGTTCAAAGTAATACGTTAAGATAAATGGATATATAAAATAGGTTTTTAAAAATTATTTAATTTATTAAATATAACTCCATATACTCGCAGAAATACATTTTAATCTGATTAAGATAAATAATCTTGTTCCTCATGTAGTAAATTGCAACATTATTAAAAACAACCATGAGAATAATCTTAAGTTATTGCTATGCGAGGTACGTGGACTGACTACCAAGTTTGTCTAAGAAATTGTATTAGCATCGGAGAGAAGATGAAATATAAATATAGAAATGTGTTTTTTTTAAAGCTCCATTGAAAATAAGAGAAATATTGTAAAAAAAAGGTCTTTATTTAATACTCAAATGCTAACTTTTAAAAAGGAGAGTTTCAAAAAAGCCATGTTTCGCAATAGAATTTTTGTTCATTTTTCTATTATTTCATCTCAAGTTTTCTAAATGCGCTTTTGTAATTTTCCGCAAATATTAATATTAAGGAATTTTTATAATTGTCGATTGTTTTCATCATGCCATTGTGGACAATTTTAGAGTTTCCGATAATTTTTATATCCTTGCGAAAAGTAATAATTATCGATAGCCTTTTAAGATATCACTGAGAGAAATTTAGTGTCTCCATGCTTTTATTTGTATCTGTTTCAGTTTCTCTTGTGCACAAATACACAAAATAACTAAACAATTTGAATTGTATTTTATTTTACAATATTTAAAAGGTAACTATGCATATATATACAGTGAAACCCCGATTTAACGTAACCCGTATTTAACGATTTCCCGCATATAACGCCATTTTTCACAAGTCCCAATTAATTTCCTATACTTGTAATGTTAAAAAAAAACCTGATTTAACGTTATCATTTTGAAATATTTCCCGCATTTAACGTTTTTTCATCGGAAAAAACTCAACGAATTTTTTCTAAAATAGTCAAAAATTGTGATGAAAAAAAATTATCAATACGCGCAAAATTCAGAATCTCTTTTGTTTTTGTCTTTATTACCAACTGCGGGTGAAATATTCGAAACCCTCCTCTATTTTATCCACACCAATACTTTTTTAATTTATTCGATTATGCTATTTGTACTAGAACGGAACTGATGGCATTCGTTCAAATTTTTTATTAGCTTTAGATGGTAAAAAGTGGTGGTGAAATATAGTGCATACCTTTGAAATAGTGAAGACCAATAAAAAAGCTTACAAAAAAATCCTCTAAGTTTAGAAAGTGATTTGTTTTGTAGCTACTAAAAACAGTACGTAAAATAAAAAACACAATTCTTTAAAACATAATTTAGAAAACTGATGTCTAAATCATTGTAAATCAAGATATGAAACGTATCTTACCTAAATTAGTCTTTCTTTTAAGCTCAGTGTTAGGTAGCTTTCTTTACAAAAAAGCTACCTATTGCAGCCGTTCGGAGGAAAGCGATTTCAAAAAATTTTGGTATATTTTCATCGATCATGACCCCCAGACCCCGAAACCACCCTCCGTTCAAAATTGATATATATATATATATATATATATATATATATATATATATATATATATATATATATATATATATATATATCTGACCTATGTCACACTGTAACTGCCGTAATTATGAACCGATTTCGATGTAATTCGGTGTGTACATAGTACATACCAATGTCTCGACCGAGTTCGTTGGCCAGCTTCATCCGCCGTTTTGTTTCAAAATGGCGGCCATTTAAAATTTTTAAAAAACTTTAAAACTTGAAATGTGGTACCAAAAAATTAAAAATGGAAAAATATTTTTTCTTATGTATTTCACCTTTATACAAAGATTCCGGAGCAGTTTTTGTTTCGTCTGTATCTTAAAAAATGGCTGAGTTATAGCATTTTGAATTTCTAGCGTGGCTGACATTTTGAAACGTCCTGAATTTTGTCACGCGATAAAAGGCGTATTTATGAACCGATTTGGATGTAATTCGGTGTGTACATAGTACATACCAATCTCTCGACCGAGTTTGTTGGCCAGCTTCATCCGCCATTTTGTTTCAAAATGGCGGCCATTTAAAAATTTTTAAAAAATTTAAAATTTGAAATGTGGTACAAAAAATTTGAAAATGGAAAAATATTTTTTTCTTATGTATTTGACCTTTATACAAAGATTTAGGAGCAGTTTTTGTTTCGTCTATATCTTAAAAAATGGCTGAGTTATAGCATTTTGAATTTCTAGCGTGTCTGACATTTTGAAACGTCCTGAAATTTGTCACGCGATAAAAGGCGTATTTATGAACCGATTTGGATGTAACTTCGTTTATACATAGTACATACCAATGTCTCGACCGGGTTCGTTGGCCAGCTTCACCGGCCATCTTGTTTTAAAATGGCGGCCATTTAAATTTTTAAGAAAAATTTAAATTTGAAATGTGGTACCAAAAATTGAAAATTGAAAAAATATTTTCTTCTTATGTGTTTGACCTTGATAAAAAGATTTGGGAGCAGTTTTTATTTCGTCTATATCTTAAGAAATGGCTGAGTTATAGCATTTTGAATTTTTAGCGTGGCTGACATTTTGAAACGTCCTTAATTTTCTTACGTAATAACGGGCGTATTTATGAACCGACTTGGATGTACCTTGGTGTGTACATAGTACATACAAATACCTCGACCGAGTTCGTTGGCCAGCTTCATCCGCCATCTTGTTTCAAAATGGCGGCCATTTAAAAAGATTAAAATATAAAAAAATTTAAATGAGATACCAAAAAATTGGAAAATGAAAAAGATTTTTTTTGTATGTGTTTGACCTTAATACAAAGTTTCCGGAACAGTTTTTCTTTCGTCTATATCTAAAAAAAAAAATGGCTGAGTAATAGCATTTTGAATTTCTCTTGAGGCTGACATTTTAAAATGACCTGATTTTTGTCACGCGATAACAGGCGTATTTATGAACCTATATGGATGTAACTTGGTCTGTACATAGTACATACCAATGTCTCGACAGAGTTCGTTGGCCAGCTTCATTCGCCATCTTGTTTCAAAAGGGTTGCCATTTAAAAAAAATTAAATTTAAAATTCAAAATGAGGTATTAAAAAATTGGAAAATGAAAAAGATTTTTTTTATGTGTTTGGCCTTTATACAAAGATTCCGGAGCAGTTTTTGTTTCTGAAAATTTGTTCTTTTGTTGATATCTTAAAAAATGGTTGATTTATAGAACTTTGAATTTCTAGTATGGCTAACATTTTGAAACGATCTTGTATTTGCCACGCGATAACACACGTATTCGCCTATTTCGATGTAAGAAGGCATGTGGATAGTATACATCAACACCTCGACCAAGTTCGCTGGCCAGATTCATCAGCCATCTTGTTTCAAAATGGCGGCCATTAAATTAAAAAAAATATATATATATTTAAAGTGAGGTGCAAAAAAATTAGAAATTGAAAAGGGTTTTTTTCTTAAGTATTTGATCTTGATATAAGGATTCAGGAGCATTTTTTGTTTGTCTTTACCATAAAAAATGGCTCAGATATAGCAGTTTCAATTTCTATTGTGGGTGACATTTTGAAAAATCTGATTTTTTGCATGCGACAGCACTCCTATATATTAACCGATTCCGATGTGAGTGAGCATGTGCACAGCAATTACTAAGGTCTCGACCAAGTTCACTGCTTAGCCTCATCCACCATGTTGTCTTAAAATGACAGGCACTTTAAGAAATTGCCGAATTTGGCAGCCAAATATAAGTTACTTTAAAGAAAAGCAGCTTGGATAAAGCTGACTAATTTCGCGAAATTCTCATTCATTATAGTGATAAAAATTAGTATTGAATCTCCTATATTCGGTTTCCACTAAATTGAGCTTCGTGTGTTTGCATGATATAAGTTGGCTTTTTTTAAATAAGGATTATGAAAGCTACCTCTTCCTCCCGGCACTGGCCGGAAGGACTTTTTTGTTTTCGTCTTGCCCCGATTTAACATTTTCCCGCATTTAGTGTTATTTCTGTATGGTCCCTTGAATAACGTTAAATTGGGGTTTCACTGTATATATTTCCGTTTAACTCAAGATCATTAAATGATAAAAATCTTTCACTTTCAAAGTGTTTAGGTACAGTCAGTAAATCAAAAAAAAAAAAAAAAGATTCACCACAAAAAATTCAATTACCAAATACTCGCAGTGAAAACGAAAATAACCATTTGATTGCATATTATTTCATCTGCCAAATCACGTTTTAAAAATATGCTTGGAAGAAGAGAGTGGGGTCGTCCTAATAGAGAAATTGTACAAAAATTTGGTATTTTCGATACGCACTCTCAATTTCGACATCATATTTGGGTTTCTCAGAAGATGCTGCACAAGGATACCAAACTGAAAGTATTCGGAAAAATAGTTTAGGAATCAACAAGGTTTAAGGGGACGAGGGACCTTTAAATTCAATTTTTTATTTTTTGTAAATTTCACTTTAACTATTCAAGGGTATATTATATGCATTATGGCAGACATTTATCACAAAATTCCCGAGTTTAAATTTCTTTTCTACTGCTTTGCTTTCATTCTGCAATTCGCACTTTCCTTTATTTTTAACCGAACTTTCACTCTAAAAAAAAAAAATTGAGAAAAAAAGGAATTTTCCGTAATATTTCAGAACTTTTCAAAATGCCCCATGCGAACTGCATATCAATGAAAATCCCCAATATTTTTTATACAAGTTTTGTTGACATATATAAATAAAACTGTGCATCGAATTTTATATATTTGAATATAAAGGTAAGAAAAAAATATTTTCTAATTTTTTTGAAATTTTGAGCCTCAAATGTATCCTTGAATAATATTTAAAGCGAAATTTACAAAAAATAAAAAATTGATTTTAAAGGTCCCTCGTCCCTTTAAAGTTTGGAATTCGTAAAGTTAAATTTCTTTTCAATCGTTGAAAAGAGATAGCAATGCAGGTAGTTTTTAAATCATAACTCAAAAACACCTTGTCGGAATGACCTGTAATTTTGGATTCGCATATTTGAAACTTTTCGAAATCGATTTCTGTTAAAAAATTCATAGGTTACACTTCAAATTTGACTCGAAAAATAATTTCAAATTACATATATTTTCGAAAAAATAAAATATGAATTCCAACCTATGATTAAAAAAAAAATCGATTTCTAGAAGCTTCAAACATGCAAATCCGAAATTGCAGCTCATTCTTTATATTAGATAGATTAAACACCTTGTATCCAATTTGTTTTGAATCGTTGGAAAGCAGACTGCAAATATTTTTTAGCATAAGTCAAAAACTACTTTGCAGAATGAGTTATAATTTTTGATTCCCATATTTGAAGCATTTAGAAATAGATTTCTGTTAAAAAATATTATCGGTTATTCATATTTTTCATATTTATATTCATATTTATAGTTATTATGTTATTTATATATATAGTTATTTATAGTTATTATGTTATTTATATAGATAGTTATTTATAGTTATTAAATTATTCATATTTTTTTTCGAAAATCATTTTTAAAATATCTGTGTTTCTAAAATTAATTTTCGAAAAAAATTATGAATTGTTACCTATGAATTTTTAATAGGAATACATTTCTTGAAGTGAATCTAAAATTGCAGATCAATCTGGAAAGTAGCCTTTGAGTTACGATTTAAAAACTACATGCATTCCAATCTGTTTTTCAACGATTAAAAAGAAATTTAACAACACGAATTCCAAACTTTAAACCTTTATAATTCCTAAATTATTTGACCGAATGACTTTCTGTTTGGTAACCTAGTGTAAATGTTTTTGAAAAACCCAATATGATGAGAAAATTGTGTGTTCGTATTGAAAATTTCAGAGGTTAGTACAATTTCTCTATAAAGACGGCCCCTTAAGCGTTATTTTAAAACATAAATTGAAAAAAAAGGTATAATTTCCTATCGAATGTCTATTTTCGTTTTTCTCTGTGATAATTTCGCGATTGAATTTTATGGCGTGCATCTTCTTTTATCTATACATCACCTGAGACTTTTGCTATATATTGGCAGATCTTGAAAATAGACCAACGCATTAATTATATGAAAATGTCGCCCGGTAGAATTGGCTGAAATTTTAGTATGTTGTAGATTATGCAATTCTCGTCAAATGTCTCAAGGTGACGGTGGACATTAAAAAAAAAATTCTTTTAATTTTCATTATAGAGATTTGCAATTTTGTGCAAATATACTTTTCACCATAAGTATACAGAACATCTTAAAAGAAATTTCCAATCTTATTATAATTTTAAGATCTTCTAAAAAATTTAAAATTTTAAAACGAAATTTTAAAATGCTCCTATCTTCTTAATTTTTTAGATATTTCCTCGATTTTGGATTTTAATGACGTAAAACCCTATTACAAACAAATCTGTGTATCGACATTTTTAATCCCTTAAATAGATAATTTTTTAGGGATATTTTTCTGAATTCCATATTGATTTTCATCAAAATTCTGCCTTAAAATAAATTGAAAATCAAATTTAATTGTGTTAATGAAATCGAATTTTAAAATGCATGCACAGTTTCCTTTTAAGCAACATCAGTATTCTTCCTTATCAGTTTCATAAATTTTGGATCAAAAATTAAGTAGCAAGAAGAATTAAAAAAAAAAAAAAACTAAAACGTCAGCATTGAGAAAAACAGATTAAAATTATATTAAACGGCCAAAAAATTGTTTGTGAACAAAATTAAAACCCTTATAACTTTGTGTAAAATAATCGCATCTGCATGCTGTTTTCCACGAATGGCGTAGTAGAAATTGGAGAATAATTATACACACAAAAAGAAATGTTGATTTTGGGGTCGAATTTTGCTCAAATGAAGGTGCACGGTCCCCTTAATAGACATATTCTTGCAAAAGTTCTTTTTTTGGTGCTGTGACAGCCGAAAGATCTGAATTCATATTACTATATGCAGTGGAGGCTAGTGATTGGCTTTAATGGGGGAACTAAATGCGTGACTGCCAAATGTATTCTTTTCATACCATTATTTTTGAAAATAAATCGTTGCCTTGTTTAACGGCAGTATATTCAGACTATAAATAAGGCAAAGATTTCTTTTAAAAATTAGTGGTACAGAAAGAATACATTTGGCCGCCATGCATCTAGTGCCTCATAAAAAGCCAATCACGAGCTGCCACTGTTATTATGAACGATAATGTGAAACCAATTCACTACAGTTTGTAATTGTTTTTATACTGTTTTCTCTTTTTGCTGAAATTTTAAAGATTAATAAGTACTAAATCAAATCCACACAAGTAATATCGTTGATTATGTTAAAACTCTACACTCAAAATTCAAGTACGAAGCTGTGAACTGTGAATTTAAACAGCCTAGGATGGGAAAATGCCTCATTTTGACTGCCTGTTGCGGGTATTTACGTAAAGTTATATAATTAATATAAATCAAATATAAATCAAATATAAATAAAATTACTTTAAACAAAATTTTGACGAATTTTAATGAATATTTAATAGTAGGCTAAAAAGTAACATTGTATATGTGCACGTAAGATAGGGCAATATTTCTTAGTTCATGTTTAACGTGAAAAAAATCCTTATTTTTTTTCCTTATTCAAAAAGGCGCTCTAATAGTTTTGCGCACACACTGTAAAAAAGAAAAAGCGCCGGTCATAAATATGTATGTATCATTTTCGTTTTTTATTACAAACGATTTTATTTTTTTTTTAAGTTTATTTTTTCTATATAATTACGATTACTTTGGAGTACATCTGTAATAATCTAATAACAAAAAAAATCTGTTGATTTTACAGAAAAAAAAAACTCTGAGAGAGGACGTCAGTAAAAAACTGTTTATTTCACGGACATAATCTGTATTTATTATGTAAATATGGTCAACATCTTTTAAAATAACAGAAATTATGCAATCAATACACATTTCCGTAAAAATTACATTATTTTACTGGCATATCGGCTTACAGTTCTTTTTTCTGTAAATTCAACATATTTTTTCAGTGCACCAAATCTTGAAAAGGAAAGAAAAATATCTTTTCATCTCAGAGGTAACCAACTCTTAATGATTGTATCACAATCTACATCTTATTTTTCTTTATAATAAAATATTGATATGTATCTATTTTATTGCATATACATATCAAATACAATAAAATGAACTTATACATACAACTATCCGATGTACGTGATAAATATAAATTTATTATGCTGAAGACCTTTATTCAGTAAATCGCAATGAATAGATATTGCATAATTATAAATTCACGGCATTATGCTTTAAAGATGAATATAGTAATTTGCAAATATCAATAACTGCATTAAGTTATGCTGCTTGTAACTAAAATATAGATGCTCTGGAGATTTCATTTTGATCTATAAACTATTTAAAGGTAAACATTTTTTTTTTTTTTTTTTTTTTTTTTTTTTTAATTTCACCTAGGCAAAACAGTACTCTTACTGGAAAAAAAGTAGTCAATATCAGTAATAAAGTTTCATATTGATCTAGAAATAACCATCTAACAGATTATTATATTTGTTATTCTGAATTTATTGCTATTCTCCTCTCTGCGTGGAGCAATAAAATCGTAGAGCATAGAACAACTGTTGAAAGTTGAATGTCCCTCCAAGGAAGGGGTAAAATATTGAAATCGTTCCCTCATTTGAATCGCTATAAATCTTAATAGTCAAATGTTGTGCGTGATTCTGAAATGAATCACCCACTTGGTGCAAGCCATATATAGTGCACTCTGAGCGATTCTGTATAGATCAGGGGTCGGCAACCTTTTACCAGTGTTATGCCGAACCTACACCCCTACAAAAACAAGTCGGAAATTGTACGTCAAAAGTGGCAAATGAGCTGCTTTAACTAGTTTTATAAATATTAAGATCTTGGTGCAATAGCAGTTGCACTCTTATGCAAAAATGCATGAATACAAAATTTATTACGATTCTATATATTAAATTCAGTAATACGGAAATAATACGACTCCATCTTAAACAGGACGTAATCACCATGGTAACCTAGAATCGTTACGTATCATGGAATATCATTGAATTAATTACGTATGATAGGATTTAATAGAATGAAGAAAACTTTTATTAATATATTTTTAAGTTTTGATTCGATTTTCATAAAATTTGAAATGACTCGACAAAATTCTGCAACGATTATATATATTAAATTTCAAACCATTCGGTCGGCTAGTTTTTGCGCTGTTATATGCGGACAGACAGACGGACAGACCAGATGATGACTATATGTGCTACGTATTTATATAAATACGAGCGCACCTAAAAATCGTTTATTAACATTACTATTTTCATATTTTTTCAGAATTTCTTCCTCCGATGAAATGATTTTATGAATATGTCAGGAAAATTCGCGAATATGGATTTAAGGATATTCTTGACAGTATATTCCTCTCTGTAACAGCGAATGCATAAGCTTGAAGTCGCCGCTGGTCGATTTATTTAACTTAAGGAAAATTGCTTTTAAATTTTTCCGGTGTTATCTTCCGTGACCAGGGCTGCAATTCTTGTTATCAGACTTTAAGGAAAGCCGTGATTCCCAGTTGTAATTCCGTATTTTGACAGTACAATTTTCGTATTTTAAGGGTAATTTTTCTTTTGCAGTGTAATAATAAAATTAAATCCCATGGCTTTAGATAAAATGTAAAATTCGAATTCTCTACCAAAGATTCTCAAATCCATACTTTTTGACCCATTCACGAAATCACTTTTATCGGAAAAAACAGGAATTTCGTAAAAATACAAAAATTGTATTGACAATCAACGAAATTTTTTTTACAGTGTATGTTGAAAAAAAATCGCTTCCCATGTCAATCCTATTCGAATTTTTTGCATACGCAAAAAGCATTTTATATTAGAATTTATCCAATAGTACCACATTATTACAATAAAGTTCTTACGAATACAAGTAAGCTAAAGTTATAGTAAAAATAATTAATTATAAAAAATATATACTTACCATTTATTATGCATAGTTAGACGCAGGCTTGGTATGTTTAATGACTGAAGTAGACTCCACATCAATATAAAATAGTTTAAAAAATAAAAATTATGTGATGATCACTACACTGTTAAGAATATTCCTGTAAAATTACGGCAGCAGAGATTCCAGTCATACCCCGTAAAAAAAAAAAAAAAAAAAAAAAAATCCATGCCCATCATTTTGTGTCAACGTGTACACCTTAGCGGAGGAAACGGTATGGGGTCGTAGCATATTTTTGATAACAGATGGGCTAGAACTGCAAGAATATGTGGATTGCCCTTAATTTTCTAAGTATCTAAAAATATCCCTGTAAAATTACGGGCAGAGGCCGGCAGCAGAGATTCCAGTCATACCTCGTAAAAAAAATCAATGCCCATCATTTTGTGCAGCCCGTAATTTTACGGGGCAAAGATATAATACGCTTCAAAACACAATAACACTTTACTTACTGTTCCGTAGCACGTTATTTGTGACTCAATAAGTGGTTTGCGACCCCATGTTCTATTGCATTTTATGTTCGTCTTGATGAGTACTATCATCCCCCTAAGTTTGTTGAAGTATTTAATATACACCTTGTATATTAAGTTTCAAACCATTCTGTTGGGTAGTTTTGCGGTGTTATTTGGGAACAAACGGACAGGCAGGCAGACGGAGCAGACGACGACTATAGGTGCTACGTATTTACATAATTACGAACGCACCTAAAAATCGTTTATTGCCATTACTATTTTCGTATTTTTACGGAATTTCTTTCTCCGTTGAAATGATTTTATGAATATGTCAGAAAAATGGGCGAATGTGGATTTAAGAATATTCTTGACAGTAATATTCCTCTCTGTAACAGCGAATCCATAAGATCGAAGCCGCCGCTGGTCGATGTCTTTAACTTAAGGAAAATTGCTTTTAAATTTGCTGGTGTTATCTTCTGTGACCAGAAATGCACTCCTTGTTAGCAGTTTTTAAGAAAAGGGTCCTCGATTCCTAGCTGTAATTCCGTATTTTGACAGTACAATTTTCGAATTTTAAAGGTAATTTTTCATTTATAGCGTAATAATAAAATTAAATCCTACAGCTTTAGAGAAAATGCAAACTTACAATTCTCTGTCAAAGATTATCAAATCCATATTTTCTGACACATTCACGAAATCACTTTTACCGGAAAAAACAGGAATTTCGTAAAAAAAAGTTTTGCATTGAGCAAAAGACTGATTTATTAGGGAAACTCTCCTTCTTTTCCTTTTGACTTCTTTATTGTTATATTATCATGTTTTATACTTATTATATAGCTAATATTGATTTTTAGGGTTGAACGTTTGTTCCGGAAAAAAAATAGCACTAAAATTTTTTATACCACTTTTTCCAAACAACAAACTTTGCGGTCAACATTTGCAATAGAAATCTACCACGAAGTTTAATATTTGGCAATAATGGTATTAAAATTTTTTGATAACTTTTCTTTCGCAACCCTATTGGTAATATTAACTTTGTTATATTACTTTGTTGTACGACTTATGAGTTCGTAATTATATAAATACGTCGTACATGTAGCACATGTAGTCGTCATCTGCTTCGTCCGTCTTTCTGTCCGCATATAACAGCGCAAAAACTACCTAACCGAATGGTTTGAAATTTAATATATATAATCGTTGCATAATTTTGTCGAGTCATTTCAAATTTTATGAAAATCGAATCAAAACTTAAAAATATATTAATAAAAGTTTTCTTCATTCTATTAAATCCTATCATGCGTAATTAATTCAATGATATCCCATGATACGTAATGATTCTAGGTTACCATGGTGATTACGTCCTGTTTAAGATGGAGTCATATTATTTCCGTATTACTGAATTTAATATATAGAATCGTAATAAATTTTGTATTCATGCATTTTTGCATACCATGTGCAACAGCTATTACACCAAGATCTGAAAATTTTAAAACTAGTTATAGCAGCTCATTTGCTACGTTTGACGTACAATTTCCGACTTGTTTTTGTAGGGGTGTAGATTCGGCACAACTCTGCACTGTAAAAAAAAATCTGTAGTTCTACAGATGTAAAGTTACATGCTTACTAAACTTTCACCTGTAACTGTACGAAAAAAGCTGCAAATCTACAAAACAATTTTTTGTAAAGCTGCAAAAATCTGTAACTTTACAAATGAATCTGCTAAAATTTCAGTAATCTTACTAAACTTTTATTTGTAACCCTGGCTGCAGTTACATGAAAAGTTCTCGGAATCCCAGTTTCCAAAAAAATTCTTAGTAACCTTACAGATTTTTTGATTTTCGGCGCAAAAGTGTGTCTGTTACATGAAATTTTGTTGTTGCCGTTACATGAAAAGTTCTAGGAATCCAAGTTTCCTAGAAAAACTTTAGTAACTTCACAGATTTTTTTTTACAGTGTGGTAAAGGGTTTCCGATCCCTGATCTAGTCTATACAGAATCGCTTAGAGTTCACAATATATGGCTTGCACCAAGTGGGTGATTCATTTCAGAATCACGCACAACATTTGACTATTAAGATTTATAGCGATTCAAATGAGGGAACGATTTCAATATTTTCCTTCGATATTTTATTTATTTTTGCCTAAAGCCGAATAAAGTAAAACACTTATGACTTTTATTATCATGTTATTATCCACAGTTTTGTGTTTAATTTAATATATTCAGCACTTGAAGAGTCATTTTCAAAGACATTTTTCTAGAAAGGGCCATTTTACTTTCCTGCCAGTCAAAACTTTTAAAGGAAATTATATTCTTTTACAAAGGAAGCAATGATTTCATGTGGTATAACAAAGAAATCTACGTTCGAAGAATTTTTATTAAGTAATGTAATAAGTAAAAATACTAATATGTAATCAAATTCTGATATAAAATTTTAAAATGAATAAAATTTCATTGACGTTCTAGCAGGTATTGAAATTATGAATTTCTTCGAATTTGTAATTTCAATAGTTTTACGTTTAGACCAAAAATTGTACTTGAAAATTACTGCTTGTGTTTCAGTTTTCCTTAGCTTTTACTGTGCGAGGAACTAAAGTTAAAACTTTATATGCTAAATGTTTTTATTTATAGATATTTTAAAATAAAAATACTGACATTTTGATAAAAAATGACGAATTTTATTTACTTTAGAAAATATTTTCACAAAAAGGTATCAGGCATACCTACAAACCTTCCAGTATTCCACCGTAAAATGTATTTCATGTCGAAATATGAAATGAATTATATCCAATAAATTTTCTAGCTTGAAACGGGTTTAACCTGGGTCAAATTCAACCACATTTAGGGAAGAATAGTTGGAGGTTGGCAGGTATGTATCGGGTATCATCATAAGATAAAAAAAAAAGTTTGAATATATTTAACAAAATTGAGTGTGTACGCTTGGCGATAGTATGGAATTTTACTTAGTTTCTATTTAAAATTAACGAAGTACAACATAAATGAAATATCATTAATTTTAATAATTTAATATCTTAATTAAATTATAAATGACTATATTTTATCAATATATTACAAAAAAAGAAAAAAAAACCATCCCATAAAAATAAGGAAGCAAATATACTATCATGACCAGTAGAGGGTTAAAAGCACTACTGAATGAAGCTTTTTATGTCATTGTACTTCATCTAAAAAATGAAGAAAATATATGTAATTACATTTATAAACACACAAAAACCTACGCATATACTGTACATTCTGGCGTATAGCGCGTATCTAAATTTTAAGCGTAATTTTTTGGGGTATTTTCGCGCTATCACGCGCATCCCTTTTGTTTGCAAAGGAATCTTCATGATATTTGTAGAATAAAAAAGAACTTTTAAGGGGACCGGGTAAGCTCTATCTCGGCCATGTTAAAATACGCCAACTTTATGTATCTTTTCTCAGAAATAGTGAAAGATAGAGGTCTAGATTTTTTAGAGTAGTTTGAATAACATGCTTTAAGTAATTTAACAGAACATTTTCTTTTTAAGTGAAAATGAAAATTAATTATTGTTTATTGAAAGACATTTTTAATTACCATTTTTGGTAAGATTTCACTGCCTAAACTAAATAATTCTCAACAAATCATTAAATCCCTGTGTTAAAGTATGCACTATAACATAATATAAGTATTTAGAAAAAATCTGAGTTATTAAGTTTAATAGATATTGAAAAAAAGGAACACAAACCGGAAAAGTCGAAGTTTTCAGAAAAAGTCAATTAAAGCTGTGAAGCAGTGTTGCCAATGGACGCCTTTTTTTAAATTCTGATTTCTTGATTGGCACCACTTTTTTGAAATAGTAAAATTTGTCTTTCTTAATAACATATTAATTAAGGCGAAAACAATAGAAATTTTACCACTTCAGAAAAGTGGCGCCAATCAAGGAATCTGAATTTAAAAAAAAGGAGCACACTGCTGTGAAGTACTCTTCGAAAGAATGAAAAAATCCAACACTTTTTTTATATAAACATGTGTAATACATCGTTGAAAAGATAAAAGTTTAAACTATTTAATGATATAAAAGTAAAGATCGATTTTTTGGTTGAATTTCGCTTACCCAGTCCCCTTCAAAAACATAAACGTTAATATTTTTCATGAAGTCCGATATCAAGCATTATTAAGCTTATAACGTATGCAGTCTTTTGAAAATAAGTAGCATTTTTATTAGAAATTTCAATTCTTATCTATTTTTCTTAATTTTTAATTTGTCTGTTTTATAACCGGCATACGAGTAGGGGAGACCGGGGCTAGTTGGCTACAGGGGTAAGTAGGCGCAGTCCCCATAAATCGCCTGTTTGTGGATAGATTGTGCAACCAGTCACAGAGTACATTTCTTCTTGCGTTTTACAATCCTCATTGTAGTTTTGCAGCGTTAGCTACGTGCAGTGGACATTTATTACGATTTTTCTGTTTTTGCGCTCATAAGTAATTTTTTGTTGCTTCATTTTTTTTTCTAGTTTCTAATACTCATCTTAATAATTGCGATTTAACTTGTGCAATTTTTCTTAGTGTATGATTAACTGTACCTACTCCATATGTGATTTACTTGGATTATTTATGCTTAGATGGTTACGTGTGCCTTTTGTGAAGAAATTTATTATGGGGCTAGTAGACGCATTGGACACGGGGAAAGTTGGCTCGGTGTCTGGTGTATGCTGGTAGCTTGAAAAACAGCAAACACCGAAAAAAGTGGTTGCAATGCAAGATTTTGGGCACACGGGGCTTGCTCAAACGGAGACACTCGATTTTTTATTTGTGACAACTATGACTCTGATGATGTTATCGAGTAAGATAGAAGTTACTCAATGTTAATGTTTCATTCATTATTTTTATGTCTGTATAATTTAGAATTTACATTGTACGGCGATAACGCCTTTGATTAAACCTACTGGTAATAAGGAAATTGATTTCTCTTAATCTGTCTTATTTAAATTTTTATAAAGCGTGTACCAACTTACCCCATAGGTATAGGCAACTTGCCCCGTAACGGGGTAAGTTGGAGCACAATTTTCCTTTTACTTTAGGCTTCCGCTAAACATAAACTACAAAAGCTACAAACTCAAAACTGCGGGTATTTATAGCACAATACCTGTTCTTTAAAAGTACAGTTAAAGTTTCATAAAAAACTTAAACAAAAAATTAATAAAAATCAATAACTAAAAACTGCGCCTACTCGCCCCGGTCTCCCCTATAACGGGTAGCATGAATTTTCTTGAAGCAAAAGTGAGCGTTATACGCTGGACTATACACTGTTAAAAAACTGATCCATCATTCAACCATTTTTGTAATCAATGGTTAGTCGACCATATTATTAATTATTCCCAGTGGTCGGAATAGAGATAAATTACGGTTATGTAGCAGTTTTCTGTAAAAAATGGTTAAATGACTGGACAGTTTTTAATTGTATACACTGAAAAAAATGAAGTACTCAAAAATGAGTAAATCGATGTACTCATGTCGAATTGAGTATGTTTGGATCAAAAATGAAACTATACTTTATCAATTTTGAAACATCCTATGTTATCGAACCCAAACAAAACGACAATTCTGTACTCTGTAATGGTTTATTTCATTCATGGTGGCATAAAATATGTTTATTAATGTAAATGTTAAATTACGCACAGTATTTTTAAATAATTTTAAAGTGCTTACAAATAATGCTCTTCTCATAAAAATACTCAATTTGAGTATCTTGCTAATAATTTTGCTATTTTTCTTGATAAATAATCAATTAAACGTTTCTTGTTAATAATTTTCAGCGGAAAAAGTATGTCAGTACATTTTTACTTTAATTTGTAGATTCAGGGGGGCGGTACATAACGATTCATATTCGAACACAACCATGGAATCAAAAATGAGTATATGTGTTTCTCAATTTTGAGTACATTTGAATCGTAGCTATTTTGAGTATGTGGCATTTTTAAAATTGAGTACTTTAAACTCAATTTTGAAGACCCATTTTTTTCAATGTACTGTATGTACACACGTATGTATTAATGAAAAGTTCATTCTAAAACAAATGTTAAAAATTCCCTTTGCTTCCTTCAAAATGCAAACTAGTATATATTAATTTATTTATTGAATGCTGAATGAATAAAAGCTGTGCATTTAGCTTTAATATGAATGAACTGAAAGTATTGGAATAACTGAATAAATTTAAATCGTTGTTTTCCCTTCAAGGTCAATTCAAGATCAACAGAATGACATAATTCAAATGTTTAAAACATTTTTTTTCTTTTGTAAGATAAGGTTATTTTCGTTATTCAGATTACTTCCTACGTTAAGGAAAAATCAATACAAGTGAATACTAGTGACCAAATTCTACATTTGAAAATAAACAAAAGCACGCAAGCAGCGACAAGGTACAGAAAAGGAATACAATGTCAAACAAGAACCTAAACGGTAGAATTTTCTGATACAGGTAATGAGAAAAGAGAAAGAAATGGAGCCCTCGAGACATGAAACTAGGTCTTCCACTTACATAAAGTCAAAACAAAGAAGCCACATAAAGCTTCGGCGACGCTTTAGATGAGCTGCTGTAGAACCGATAACTGTGATTAATGGGACTTGTAAACGCAGATACCCAATGTATATTGCCAAAAAATATGAGTTATTTTGCGAAAGTTCTTTCAATGGAGGGTAATTTATTAATTGCATTGTGTTTACCTGAACGGAAAATTGAAGAAAAACTACGTATGAAAACTTACTTTAATGAGTATATTAAATCAATTTTAGGAAAAAGAAAGTCTTGGAAATTAATTCAATCTTGATTCAATCTGTTATATTGAGGTGAAATATTAATAATAAAATTAATTATTTTGACATATTTGCAGGAAGTGGAGAACATTGATTTTTTCCCCTTATTATATAAAAGCTTAGACCAGGGATGGCGAACCTATGGCACGCATGCCGAACTTGGCACGTAAGAAAACTTCTCTGGCACACGAAAAAACTTATAGATCATATTCTGTTTATGGAGAGCAATCCACTTTATATTTTTTTTACAAAAAGTATACTTCTGTGTAACAGTGATAATTTACTTTAAAACAATCCGTTACTGTTCTATGAATTAAGGTATTATAAATTTTAATGAAAGCGCCTTGTAGCGTCATTTTCTGCGAAACCATTCAACATATAGTGTTAAATAATTTTACTTCTCTATCAAATTTCAAAGGTTTTATTTTTGAAAATTGAATTTTAGAGTAAAATACCTAATTGACACTGTTCTTCTCCAGATTAGGTTTTATTTTATTTAGATTTAGGGCTTTAAGTTACTTTAGGTTTTAATTTTGAAAATTGAACTTCAACTGTTATTGTAAATAATTATGTAAAATTGATCTGATTAGGAAGAATACAATAAAAGAAAAAATCATTTATAGATAATTAATACGGAATTCGATGCGATATGGCTATATTATTGGTTAAAATGTTTCTGGCACGTCAAAATATTGGTACATAATAATTTTTAAACTTTTGGCACGCACACTGAAAAAGGTTCGCCATCTCTGGCTTAGACCGATATTGAATACAGATATTATTGTAAAACATACCTTGAATAGTACGCGAATATTGACCTAATCTTGGTGAAATAATGGATAAACGTTTCGCAAAATTAAAAAAATATTGGCATGTATACATTTTGAAAAAAGATAACCAATATTGTTCAGTCTGATATATCAAATATTGTTGAAATGTTAGCATGGCTATTTTAAAAGCAGACAGTAATATTATAAATCATTCCTAGTGGAGAAAACTGGAACTATTTAGAGTAAAAATTTCTCCATCACTTCAATATTATTTTCACATCATAAATATTGTCACTACCAATATTTACGCAATATTATTATTTAATTGAAAATGCTATTTTTTGCGAGGATGCAATATTTGCGCAGTATTTGTTTAATATTTTTCTGCTTCTAAGTGTATGAATTGCTAAATCAGTTAGAAATTACCATCTTAATTAAAAAGTATAAGATTAAATTTGTCGACTTTGGATGCATGCTTGATCAAATATCTTATACTATGTTTTTTATTTGTCCTATAATTTATACATTCTAATGCAGCTTTAAAAGAGTCAATATCTCTTTAATATTTGACCCTTGTAACCTTAAATAGATTGAAGTTTACAAATAACAATTTTTACTACAGTTTATTAATGGAACATTCTCATACATTCATTTTTTATTTTGTGTATAAGTCTAAAATATTTTGCATGATAGTATGTATCGTAATTTTGAGGTAAATTAGATTTTAAGGACTGAGATTGAGATTAAAAAATGCAGCTTTGAAAGAGTCAATATTTATTTAATGTTTGCCGTTTGTAACCTTAAATAGATTGGAGTTTACAAATAACACTTTTTCCTACAGTTTATGAAGCGATCACACATATTATTATTTTTTTATTTTGTACACAAAACTAAAATATTTTCCATGATAGTATGTATCGTAATACTGAGGTAAATTAGGTTTCAATTATTGAAGTAAAAAGTAAATCAACTTATATTTAAAGAAATTTTTTATATTTTAAAATTGCTTGCTATATATGTGAATGAAAATGACTAAATGCTTCATTTATGATTTTACAAATGACTTAAGCCTGGAATATCTAAGACATTTGTTGCATCCATAAGGTTACTTCATAAATTTGCATATATATATGCAAATACTTATCTATTGCACGTGTACATTTGTATTTATGCAGGTTATCCCTTCTCATAGTCGACTAATAGTTAATTTCTAAACCGTTAGCTTTAGAGATAGAGTTCCAACTGAAAAAAAAAAATGTTTTAAATCTCCATCATACGATAACCCATTTGTTCAAAATAGTTAATTTTTAAAAAGTTACGAAATGTAAATTTTTATGCTGTTCTTGAATCTTGTAAGTTATATTTAGAAAAATTTTCTCCGTACTCTAAGTAAATGCATAAGAATTCCATTCTTCTGCAACCTAAACTTATGAAATGATACTTTGAATTTTATGAATTTTTAGCATTTTCTATTAATAAAAACCCGTTTTTACGTTTTCAATGCCAGAAAACGCCAAAGTATTGGCGTCAAGGAATTTTTACTGATTTACTTATCAGAGTATAGGGAAAGTTTTCTAAACATAACTTAAAAGATTTAGGAAATGTGTAAACATTTATATTTGTATTTTTTTTTTAAATAACGCTCTTGATGTATGGATTTTCATATCATGAAATATTTTCAAATATACATTTTCATCCATATCAAATATCCAGTGAATGAATATACTATAATCCTGCTAACAGCTTATCAGATTTTTTTATTTCAATCGGTAAAAAATAGAGAGAAATAAGAACAAAAAATTATGCGTCACGCATAGAATATGAAACAATTTCCAAAACTTTTAGAATATTGTTACGAAACTTCATCGTTTGATATTGTAACAGCTAAATAAACATTTTAGAAAATGCATAACAGAGTTAATAAAAGCAGGACAAGTGCGAGTAGGACTCGCACCTTGATGGTTCTGCACTGTTATGTTTCATTACCGTTACAAAAAAACTCCGTTAAAATGCGTTAATTTGGTGTTAATACCAATTATGGAATTCAATGAATTTGTCACGTAATAAATCGACATCGATTTATAAATTAATGATTTTTGGATTTTTTCTTTTACATGTGCTATAGAACCTTCTCTCGTGCCAAATTTCAAGATTTTAGGCCAACCGGAAGTAGCCGATTAGGATTTACTCTCAACATTTTTAGGGTATTTCTGGTTGACCTAGAACATTGAAATTTGGAACAAAGGAAAGTCTTAAAGCACATTTAAAGGAAAAAATCTGAAAATCATTAATTAATAATATTATGATTTTATATATATATACCGAGTGAGCCAAAAGTCCGTTAAAACTTTAAAAACTCATAAAAAAGGAAGAAATTATGATAAAGGAGTGTAGTTTGCAAGAAAGGGCTCACAAGGTAGTCGAATTTTTTTTAGCAGCAAAAAAATTAGTTAAAAAATCACATCTAGAAGGCGCTGACGACCCGAAACCAATGAACTGATTTACTACGACACAACCGGGTTGTGTCGTAGAATGTTCTGGAGGTCATGTTGAACATTTGTTATTGGTAGAACAAATGAATGGAGTGTATTGTTGTCCTGTTCATTGTGTTTCGGGTCGTCAGCGCCCTCTACATATGATTTTTTAACTATTTTTTTTGCTGCTAAAATATCCGACTACCTTGTGAGCCCTTTCTTGCAAACCGCACTCCGTTATCATAATTTTTTCTCTCTTTATGAGTTTTTAAAGTTTTAACGAACTTTTGGTTCACCCAGTATATGATCGGTAGTCTAGATTATGAGAATTTATGAGTTTGTCACGTAGTAAATTGACGTCGATTTATAAATTAATGATTTCGGATTTTTTCTTTTACATGTGCTATAAGACCTTCCTTCGTGCAAATTTCAAGGTTCTAGGTCAACCGGAATTAAGTTATAAGTTTTGAGAGTAAAACCGCAGCATAAGATTTTCATGATCAATTTTTAGAGTAGGTAACTGTATCAATGAAAAGTTGTGTGTATTTCCACAGTAAACTGAAGAATAGAAAGTGTGTTTTTACGGGGTTTGTTTTAGTTAAAAAATATTTTAATGAATTAAAAAAGTGTGTAGAAATTATTTAAGCCATTAAATTTTACATACTTCTTATGAATGGTGAAAATAGTACAGCTACAAAGAATAGTATTGTTTGTAGCTGCAATCCGTTATTAATCAGTTTTCAGCCGTAAATATTAATATATAAATGTTTTAAAATTTTTCTGGCAATCCAGACACTAAAATGTATCCATGGTACATTTAAATGTTTAAAAAAAATCGTGATTTTAATTTTTAAAAGCTATTGCTAACATAAAATACTTTTTGGTTCTTATTAATGGAAAAAAGTTTCATCTCTTGTATGAATCAGAACAGGGGATCAGCTCAGAGGTCGAAAACAGAGATTGCGGCGACCCTTTGTATATTTATGGAATATAATCGATAGATAAACACATGGAAGCCTTAAAGTGCGTTTGCACTGGGGGTCATGTAATAAAACAAACCCCAAAGTTTATGTTACTGTTTATATTCTGGATGAATTGTTTCTCTTCGCAAGCGGCTGGGTGAGAGATTAAATCAGAAAAGCGTTGGTCTAATGAGTTTTCGGTCTGAGTCGATTCCTGAACAAACCCCTATTTTTCGCAGCGAAAATATTCGTCAATTATTTTTAAACCACATCTGAAAAAATAAATTATTTAAATATACGAAAAAATATATAAAACGAATGTTTTTGAACATATATGCAGCTTTAGACATGAAATTTTATATTTTTATAGAATTTGTAAAAAGTAAAAAGAAAAATGTACACAGATTTTATTTCTACAGATCATTAATTTTTTTGATTTTATTTAAAATTATTATAATTAATTTTTACCCATTCACCAAATGTTAAAAAAAAAAAAAAAAAAATTATTTTTTAAACGTTTGTTTTCAAATTCTAAATAAGATTTTTTAAAATCCCGGATTCTTGATTTTGCAATTAGAATAACTGTCTACGGAAAACTTTTTTTTAGTAATTCAGAATCTTTTCGGAGAAACTTTTTTTTTTTTTTTAAATTACGTAGACATTATATAACCACTTCAATATATTTTTGCATCGGTACAGATTTTGTTGCTGTTAAGGGGGCCTTTGGATCAAAATAATCAAAAAATGCATTTTTTATTTTTCTTGCTAATAAAATACTACAAAGCTAAATAAATTACATAAAACAAACCCCGCATTTCTACGATGATTAGTTCAGCAATTATAACCATTTTTATGTTGTACTGTCAGTTCTACAGGTCTGCACGGGCCGACATTTCCAGGCCTGGGCCCGGCCCGACTCATAGAGAAAAAAAATCGGCCCGGCCCGGCCCGGCCCGATACAAAAATTAAAAGTTTGGCCCGGGCCCGGCCCGATAAAAAAAATTAAAAGTTTGGCCCGAGCCCGGCCCGGAAAAAAGTTAAAATCTCGGCCCCAGTGAACTTCCACAAAACATTGATTTTTACGTCAATTTGGTTAAAAATTTGTTTCGTACGAGGAGTTGTGACCAAAAATATGTATCTTAACTTTTTTTTCATGTTTATAATCTTTATTTTTATAGAAGTGCAGCAGGCTTTGATATTTATTTTTTTAATGAATCTCTCTTTCTTGTATGTAAATGTTTCAGTTATCATTAATATTGTTAATCCATATTCCAGTTATAGATGTGTTAAAAATCGGAAAAATGCTATACAGTAAAATTTTCTAAGATTGAATTGCGTAGAAAAAAATGCGTTATAGACAAGTTCCCTTCTTACCAAGTGTAAATGCATTATATATACTTTTCTTATTTATTAGTATATTAATTTTGCATGGATCAACACGTTTTTCAGTTTAAAACAGGGTCCCGTCACAGGCAGGTTCCTTTTCACACATTTTACTGTATTTTAATTTAGTTATATTTTAATATGCGTAGAAATCTACTATTCTTTAAAAATAATAAATTTTAATGTTTAAGTGTAGAATAATAGCGATTCAAAAATGTATGCATTTTTTGCAAAAACTTTTGGGCCAGGCTTAATTTAATTGACCTTTAAATGGACCAGGTCACGCTGAGACAATGATTTTCATACGGGGCTGGCTCAAAACTAGGACTGAAAATTTTAGGCCGTGAAGACTAGGAATGAAACCAGGCCCGGCTCTGTGCAGAAAAATTAAGTTAGGCCCGTCCCGGCCCAGCCCGAGCCTTCAGAAAAAAGTATGGCCCGGCCCGAACACAGTGGAGCCCGGGCTCGGCTCGAGTGCCGTGAATGAAAATCGGCCCTCGGCCCGGCCCGGGCTCGGGCTTCGGGCCACGGGCCGGCCCGTGCAGATCTCTAGTCAGTCCTGCCCTATCCGTAACTAAAACTTTAAGTCCATTTACCTCAGAATGGATTTTTTATAATTTGTCATGTTTAAAAAGTATATCTAATCTTTCTTGCACGATATATGTATGAAATTTCGAACATTTGAAAATTTGAGTTTTTATGCTATGTTTTTAATAAATTGTCTTCAGGATTTTTAAATTAATGGGAAAATTTTTAAAATATATTTCTCGAAGTAAAAATCGCTCTCAAAAATCCTATGTTTTTACTTTTAAATTTATTATAAATTTTGTAAATAATATTTTTGTAAATACCGAAGACAAAATAATAAGAAACCTTTCCTGCATATAACAGTGAAAAAAGTAATGAAATCGGGCCAATGGTTCATGAATTATATCAAAAATTAAATAAGTTTAAATTTGTCAAATTTAATTTTTTAAAAGCAATTTTCAAACTTTTTGAAAAAGATCCAATAAATAGGCTCTCCAAATCGAGTTCCATCCTCAGCTGTTTCATACAGTTCGCAACGTCACCCTTTTCCCCAGGATTTAAGGGAGCCGGTCACTTAGCTTCAGAATCCTCCTCCGTAATGTTAAGTCTATGGACTTTTGATGCATTCGTATATTTAAAATATCTTCTCGGGAAATTCATATTTTTAACATTTTTTACTGTGTACTCTTTTTAAAGGATGTCTCTTTTTTTCTTAGTTTGCAAAATATTTCTAAAATCTGTGCTGAATTGAATATTTTATGTGTTAAAAGTGGGCAAACTGTGAGTAAGATTTTAACACTTCATATAAAATTAAATCTATGCTTTAGAAATATTTTGAGAACTAAGAAAAAAAGAGACACTTTTTAGGAAGTGTACACCAAAAATAGAAGTTAAAAATATTAATTTCCCGTGGAGATATTTTAAATATACGAATGCATCCAATGCCCATAGACTTTACATTAGTGAGGGGAAATCGGAAGCTGAGTGACCAGCCCCCTTAAGCTTGTGACAAGGCTGTCCACCACTGTTTATGGTAATTTGTTGCGGTACCACAGTGCAAAAAATTACGTAACGTTACTCCATAAAATTAGTGGCAACATGCTGCCTCCAATTTTATGGAGTAATTTAACTCATATAATGGTGTAATTTAAACTGATATAACTGGTGTAATATTAGACAATAGTGTAACGTAACACCAGTTTATATCGATTCCATAAAAATGAGGCAGCAAGGTTGCTACCAATTTTATGGAGTAACGTTAGATAAACATTTTACAGTGCAGTAGTGACACCCGTGTGAAATGCACCAAGCTGAGGCAAAATAAGAAAGAAAGACGTTTTGCAATAGTAGATAACCATAAAGCGTATTACAGTAGATAAACGTTAGACCAATATTAGAATTTGTAAACGCAAAATACTAAATATTTAATATGAATAAAAAGAAACTGATAAACATAGGAGACAACCAATCAACCATCAGTATTCTTAACAGTCGTATATATTTATATCTTCTTCAGTCAATCCAGTGATTTTTATTTCATTATATGTTTTGGTGTTAATAAAATATTCCATTTGACGTAATCTTTTAAGAGTGGTAGACGTTTGTAAGTCCAAATCCTAAGAGACTTACGCCACTAAGCTCGCATAATATATATATATATATATAATAATTCGTCGTTTTCTGAAAGAAGCCCGAAAAGTGTTTCTTCCAGATACA
The DNA here is from genome assembly GCA_963932465.1 of Maratus speciosus. NCBI lineage: Eukaryota > Metazoa > Arthropoda > Arachnida > Araneae > Salticidae > Maratus > Maratus speciosus. The sequence continues at coordinate 512,672,847 of OZ010787.1, read as the reverse complement.
TTTAAATGCTTTGTAATTGTATCTTTTGTGATTTTGCAGAAGTTTATTACTTTCAAAATAAGCTGATATTTTTCGATTTATTCGTAGTATATTATGTTGAAAATTATGTTATAGCATTATCACAAAAATTGATTAAATGTTATTATAGATATGGGGCATTCTCACAATCTTTTGACTTTTGGGAAAAAAATTTGACAAAATTAAACTTGCTGAAAAAACATATAGAACATATAGAACATTAAACTTATAGACGAATGTCTTAATGATTCAAAATAAAGAAAAAATGGTCAGCAGCGGAAATTTTTTTATTTAATTGAGGTTTAAGTTAAACTTGCGAGTTTAATTTTTCTTACCATTTTACCGCTATAACTTTTTATTTTCTTCTAAATTTTTACGTAAATGAATTTGCATAGTACCCACAGGACATTCAAATAAGAAATAATAATAATGTAGTATTTTTAGTACAAAACTTTGTATAACATTGTCTTAAAGGGGTGTTAAAGAAGGGACGGTAAGGAAAAAAAGGGGGACGGTATAGGAAAATAGGGATGGTAAGAAAAAAAAAAGGGATGGTAAGGAAAAAAAAAGGGATGGTAAGGATAGGACGGCGAGGAAAATTACCACCTATTTTTAGGCAAATCATGTTAAGACTATGTCATAGACACAATGTTAATTGATTTTTAGAAACAATTATTTACATTGGATTAAATTTTAAAAAGAAAATTAATTTACCTCGAAAGGTGCAGGAATAAACCTTGGGGAGGGTAAGACTACCAATAAAGCCACGATGCTTAAAATTGATATTTAAATGCTGATTTAAATTCTGGAGTAAATTTCCTCTCAAAGAATTTTAGCCATTCTTTCTATAGCATACTTCTGCTTGAGAAAAAAGTTTAAAAAAATTCTGTAGCTGCATCTGATGTGATTTTCTGTATAATTTTAGCAAGAGGGACGGTAAGGAATCTAAAACCCAGGGACAGAGGTTAAAAAATAATAACAACCGTAAAAATGTGTGCAGGTTAATTTTTTGCTACATATTTATATAAGACAGTAGTCCCAGTTTCGCAAAAAAATTACATCTAATTACTTTTATTGAAACAATTTTATCCAGAGAGCTCCAAGCATGGGACGGTATAGGAATTTCCTGGTACATTTGGACCCCTTATAATAAAGCTATTTTTAGAGAGCAACTCACTATATCGCCCCTATCTTTGCGAAATTTCTCGATATTTGACTGGACATTTTAGATAAGTTGCCCTAAATAGCTGACTACCAAATTGTGAAATAAAAATTTTGAAATCTTCCACGCATGCGCAGTTAAAAATTGTTTCATACAAGTGCCCATATCTCATCAAATATTCAATATATTCATGTTTTAATTGCAGTGTACTGTTGCTACTGTTCTTTGTCAGGTTTTTGGAAAGTTGTGTTAAATTTGGTTGAAAACTCTGTATGCTATAAACAAAAAACTTTTGAATTTTTCACAAAAACGTTAACATCTTTACGAATATGAGTGATATGCTTACACAAATGCACACAAACGTTGAACAGGACCCAAATAGTCATTTAACGCAGTGACAAACCATTTCCAGCATTTTCTGTTGCATAGCGGATCGCAAATATTATTTTATTATTAAATTTATTTTTAGCCCCCTAATTATCGGCCCGATTAAATCTTCATCGAGAAATATGAAATCAAACATGTTCTTTACATCCCAGATGTTCAAGAACAATTCGTCAATAATGTTGGTAGATATTCGACAAACCGTGTGCAATCGAAAGCATCCCGTCCCTGTACCTTAACTTTTGGAGGCCAGTGTATATTCCGGTTTGAGAAAACTGATTAATACAGTATAAAAATGACTGCGAAACGCCTCCAAAAATTAATGCCAGCTAAAGAACCTTTGTTTTTAATAATGATTCCTTAAATATCGGGAAAATATTGGTTTCTGGAGTTTATAACGATAAAGAGCCTTTTCGAAATTCTTGAGTAACTCTAAAGAGGTTTCGTTTGTGGTTATATTATATTTTCCTATATTAAGATACATTTGTTGTTTGGTTACATTTACAGTGTCTCTGAGGGGGAGGAAATAGGAGGGGAATTTTGTTTTATGATGACATTTTAGTTAAAAAAAGGATCCATAATAATTTTGTTAAGTAGCATAAGGGAGCACATACCCTTTAAGAGGCTACTTCAGTCGCCTGAAAAAACCCACTCACTAATGCTAATCCTATGGAAGAAATTTTTAAAGATATCTCGTTTGCATTTTAGTATTTTTACCCGACTGCCAAGAAGGGTTATGTGTTTCACGCGTATCTGGGTATGTGGATTTCTTTATACCCTCAAAACATTCCAACGGCTGGATGGATTTTAATGAATAAGTTCTCTATCGATTCGTCTTAACCGTCCGATGGTTATAGGCTAGGTTTTGTTTTATAAATTCAAAATGGTGGCCGTAAAATAAAAAAATGGCGTTAGGCACGAAAAAAATATTTACGCACCCTATTGAGTGGCATATCATTGGATAGGTCTTTAAAAACGAAGACGATGTTTCACTGACTATTTTACTGTCAGAAGCTCCGTTTAAATATTACACAGCCTGGAATTTGTGTAGGTAGGATATCTAGCTTTACTGCAACTCTAACCATTATAAACATCTTTAGGCCTCCTCAAAACAGTGTTTATAGATAGGAACTAACAATTAAACACAACTTAAAAGTCATCAATGCAAGTAAATAAAAAAAAATGGTACGTAATATAAAAAATAGTTTCACATTGATGAAAAATAATTAATTAATTTGCTTTTTACGCAGTCGGGTTTTTTGATTGTATAAATTTAATTTTTACTAAATAATTCTTTTGCATTGGATAGCTGAGATCAATATGTACAAAGGGCGTTTTTTACTTTTTCGATTTTGTTTACAGATATTTTTAATTGGGACACTTTCATTTTCGGACACTTTCGCATTTCACTTTCACACTCTACCAATTCTCAATTAAACATTTTCAGCAGCGTAATTCAATTTATACATGCAAGAATAACAAAATAATATGAATTTTAATGTTAATGTTAGTGCTATTAATTTATTATGTGTGTCTGTAAAACGTATTTTTGAACATGAAAATGTTTATTTGAGAAATGATAGCATTCGAAAAACCTATATTTTGGATTGAGGAGACCGGTTAATACACTATAAAAACTACTAGGAAACATTTCCGAAAATAGATGGCCGAAAAAGAAACATTATATATATATATATATAAATGATTCTTTAAATCTTGGAAATAGTTTGATTTCTGGGTTTATAAAGATAAAGAACGTTTTTTGGAATCATGGGTAACTCAAAAGAGGTTATTGTTTAATTTCCTTCTTGTGTATGTTATATTTTCCTATGTTAAGAGGTCTTAGGACTCTTAAATTGGAAAAAATGAAAAAGACCATTTTTAACATTTAATATCTTAAAATGTATTTAATTTTAATACACAATTTTAATTGAGATGAAAGATATAAGTATGTTCTTTCATTTCATGCATTTAAAAAATCGCAAAATGCAGCATTAGCATTTACAAGGATGTCCAAACTGTTAGACATTTGACGAGCAGAAAATCGACATAACAGATTACGCGCAGGATTACAAAATAAATTTTGCAACCGGAATGAAAAAAGGAAATTTTATGCTCAGTTTATACAGACTAACATGAAACATGTGTTTTGAAATTTTCATGAAAAAATATTCAGCAATTTTTGAGATATCGTACACGTTATGCCCAAAAACGACATTTGGAGAAAAATGACTTCAAAGTTTCGGAAACGCCGTTTCAGGTATTGAGCGGGTATAATTGCAAAAACCATAACTTCTGCTCTAATGGGAATTTCAGGGAAACTATTATATCAAAATGTTTAGAAAAGATAGGAGTTTAACATCTAAAAATGTGAAATTTCGTAAATTTTGAAGCTTTAAGAGTCTTGAGACCCCTTAAGAAACCTTTGCCCTTTTTTACAGTGCAACAAATTCTTGCAATTAATTGCCACTCCAGCTACATTTATAAATGTATTTCTATGCGTTTAAATTATTTCATTAGTTTGATTCAATCATGTGTTTTTGGTTTGTAAAAAATTTACACCTCTCCTCCCCTCCATTGTCTCTTTTAAACCTTTATCTACCCTTTATTAAAATAACTTGTTATAAAATTCATTTAATACATCGATTAGTAGTAATACAGTTTAGAATGAGTTATAGATGCATTACTTTATCTTGTTCCAAAAGCATTATTGGTTGCACAAAACAAAAATATTTTTAAAAGGATGATTTCTTTTGACTTTGCATCTTTTCAGCTTTCTTGGGGTTGGGGGGGGGGGGGGGAGTGATTTTTCGATTCGGAAATATTTCTATATTTCTATCATAAGAACATTATATTGGCACATTTCCTAATTCTACAAAATAGTAAGAATATCATTTAAAATAAAATATTTCAGTTGGGTTATAAATATTGCACAAAATTCTTATAAATTCATATTTAATTAATCCTTCTAAATCCTTCAATCCTTCTAAAATCCTTCTAAAATTTATTAAATGATCCTGTAAATCTGCTAATATAGTTACAAAAATTCACGAAAAATGTTTTAGATGATAAAATTTTCATGAATTCATAATTCAGTACATAAAGAGTTAAGCGGTATTGGGTAGATTTCGCATGAAATACTACCTATTACATTCTACCCTACATTGGAGTTTCTGAAAAAATGTTGCGGATCTACACCGATCATGACACCTAGAACACAAAACCACCCTCAGTAAAAAACGTTTATCTATCTATCTATCTATCTATCTATCTATCTATCTATCACTTTCTTCTGGACACGATAACTTCCACAATTCTGCACAAATCTCTTCCAAACTGATACATAAAATCAAGGGCCCTAAAATCTCGGTTAAGTTCTTTAATGGGCAAAATCGGACCAATGGGATGGAAATAGCGAGAGGTTTTGTGAAAACCGAAAAAAACCCATAACTTCTTAATTTTTGTACACATCAAATCAGTTTAAAGTTTTTATTACTTCTAAAAATAGGGCCAAAAATTTATGTATCACAGAATTTTGATAAAATCAAAAATGGGCTCAAAGGGCACAAAAAATAGGGTTTTTGGGAGAAAAAATTCATAACTTCGTCAATTCTCAAGATATCAAATCCAATTAATTTTATTATAAATCTCCTTAATATTACCTACAACTTTTATATTCACAAGTTTTTGATAGGACCAATTCGTACCGCAAAAAAAATTAAAAACGAAAACAAAATAAGGGTGGGGGGGGGGGGGGTTGAAGAAGAAAAAAATCTATAACTGCGTCAATTCCCAAGATATAAAATCTCCATGAATTTATCATATATCTTCTTAATATTGTCTACAACATTTATATGGACAAGTTTTTGAGAGGACCAATTCTTACAGCAAAAACAAATTAAAAATACATAGCGGTTGAAGAAAAAATCATCTTATTAAGGGTGTATTCAAATCCAAACTGCTTATTTTCGTACTAATTTTTAAATTCATTTTTGCTCTCAAACGCATCCAATTAGTAGATTTACTTATTCAAAAACTATATAATGTACCGTAATGATCGATTTTTTGATAGAGAAGAATATATTTCAAAAAATGATGTCAAAGTGGGCATTTTGAACAGAATTTCCCGAAGCGATTGTGTTCGAAAAATATTGTCCTACTGAGAAAATAATTGTTTATAAATCAAGTTTTAATTTATTGAACGAAAAATAAAAACACAGGTCGCTTATAAATCTCTACAAAATTCACGCCAGCAAATTTCATATTTTTTCTGTTAAAAATGAATCTGAAAATGTGCCAGAAAATTTCGAGTTGTTGAGCATGGAAAAGTATTTTCTTTTAATACCGCCTTAACATGATTCTGATAAAACCAGCTACTATATAAAAATGAAATAAAAACTTGTCAAAAGCGGCCAGATAAAATTTTTAAAGTGCGTTTATCTCTAATCATGATTTAGTTTTTGTTCATGAAATTAATATACTTAACTTCGAAATCTATCTCCGCCTGTAGGCCGAGCCATCAGGGATTTTTTTTTAATTTTTTTTCTTTGTCTCAAGGCACACTTCGACGTACAGTTAAACTTTCGTGTTACACATACACTATGATATTAAAAAAATAAACAAAATTCTTTCAAAGTTTAATACTTATTTTAAAAAATGAATATTAGAATAAAAGCATCATAAAAATATTGTAATTTGTTATAAATAAAATACCAATGAAATGCTCAGATTGATTATTATTTTTGATAATTATTTTTGTTGTAGTAAAGTTCACATCATACAGACATTATGTTGTATATAAAACAAATACTTGCTAATACATTTATTTATTTATTGGGACTATTTGGAAATTAATTCTTAAAAAAGTACTCAAAATTTTTAGATTTTAAAATCTTTCGCGGCACATCTGAAATCCTTGCACAGAACATAGTGTACCGCGGCACAGCAGTTGACAACCATTGCACTAATGTTTAAGGTAGTCGACTATGTTCATGGGCTAAAGTTAATATAAATGGTTCAGCCTTTTTCCCCCAGCTGATAGCCTATAATGAAGTTAAATTTTAATCAATAAACTACTAGGTTGAGCAAAAAGTTCTGGGAAATTTGTGAAAGTTGCGTTGTTATGCGCAAATTATCAACAAAAGCAACAAGGACTATTCTTCAAAGTAGAGACCATCATAGTCCACGACTTTCTGTCATCGTTCTGCCAGTTTCCGGATTTGCTGGAAGTACCATGGCGTCTCCTTGGAATCGTAAAACTCTTGACATGCTTCTTCAACTTCATTAAAGAATTCAAATCGACGGCCCTTGAAGAAGTGTTGCATTGATCGAAAGAGGCCATAATCGGTTGGAGCCACGTCTGGATTGTACCACTAGTACTCCTATATACGATACAAATTCTAGTAACTATTAGATTAAAAATTTATCAGAACTTTTTGCTCAACCTAATACCAATTAAGGCCAAACATCATATGGATTTTTTGTCTTTTATTAATTAAAGCTTTGATTTGGTGTTATAAAACAATCTGTTTTTCCTTATACTGTAACTATAAGTTCCTCGTTAGACTTGCGTTTCAAATGTTTATTTTCGTCATTGATTTATACGCGTAGTTCAAAAACTTTTGCATTTCAAATATAATTAATAATATTTTAATGAAACTGTCACTATATTGTTTCTTAGAATGAGTTTAATTGTATGGATAATTTTTAACTTATGTTTAAAAAGTGACGAAAATCGTATCGTAAGGCCAGATGTAAAACTTTTATTTATTGGAATAGAGTTACTATATCCATAGCTTTATTGGAATAAGAAGCATGCAGTTTACTTTGTAGCAGTTTTAATGTAAAAGTCTTAAAATTTTTTCATGTAGCATTTAACATTCCAGTAAACATATATATATATATATATGTTTGTGAAGTATTTACTTGAAATATTAATTGTTCGCCCGTAATGTTTACTCAAATTATAAACAAATTGTGGTTAAAGTGTTTGTATGACTTTTCTTATTATTTTACTTTGGTACTCAAATGTATTTTAAAACGATAAACTATAAAACATAACATTTATGATGTACAAAGTTCTCCTTCAACATTTGAAAAGGGAAATTTTTCTTCTTTTTTCTCGTAAGTTATTGATAAAATCATACTGAAAGCGCTTTTCGAGGCAAGAGTTATTTCGTATAATATGGTTTATGATGGTTTTATACATAAATATATATACACGCATGTATATATATATATAAACTAACTAGAGGATTTTTACTAAACAATTGTAAAGTGTTTTGCAGACATGAAAGCTTACACTTAAAAAATTGAAGTACTCAAAAATGAGTAAATCAATGCACTCATATCGTCGAATTGAGCATGTTTGGATAAAAAATGAACATACGCTTTTTCAATTTTGATACATCGCATGTTATCAAGCCATAACGAAACGATAATTTTGTATTTTTTAGTGGTTTATTTCATTCGCGGCGCTTAAAAGATGTTCTTTAATAGGAAAACAATGTAATATACCGTGGAAATCAGAGGTATAATATTACATTTTTATTCCTCGGAAGGAACTATATCCTGTGTCTCCCTTATAATGCGTAAGGTTACATTGTGCTGTTGTTTATCAGTGGTTCGTATATTCGGTCTGGTCCATGGAACTATTAATAAGGAGGAACTGACATAGCCTTAAAATTGTGAAGTTCCAACTGTAACCGTTATCGCAGGCGCTGTTTACCGGAGTTGGAAACTTCCACCAGGTTTATATAGAAATTTTCAACTTATTTAAACGCCTTATTTTGACATAACTTCAATAATAAATAATGGCAGAAACAGATTTTCATTTTTACTGGTACAAGTTTACTTTGGCGGTAGTTAGACCTTGCGTTTTCGCCATATTGTGACAACCAGAGGAAAAAAAAAAACTGACAGTTTTACAAGGCATACTGACACAAGTAAAAACAAATAGAAATTTTTACGACATTTTTGAGAAAATGTTCCATGAATAAGACGCTTAAATAAGACGAAATTTTCTATTCAATTTTTACCAGTAGGATGTATGCCCTGGCGGTAATCAGAATCTGAAGATCCGATTTAAAAAAAGGAGCCGCCATCTTGTGACAACCTCCTCAGTTACTTCACTCGCAACTGGTAGACAGTACACTATATGTCTCCTCCTCTTTATTAATAACTTCATTGTCTGTGATGATGTGATATAAGTGAGATGGATTTGTTCCTGAAAACAAAAATGGGAAGAATAGGTTTTTCAATATTTCACCAACAGCTTTGAAAGTAAGTGCTTTCTGCTAAATATTCAGTACGTTATTTTTATTGTTTAATGTAATCATTTGAACCTTCTATAAATAGCAATGTAAATATTAAATTATGCACAGTATTTTAAAATGATTTGAAAGTGCTCGGAAATAATGTGTTGTCATAAAAATAATTCATTAGCGTACCTTGATAATAATTTGGCTATTTTTTCTTACAAGGAAGGTCTCCATACGGACATATTCAGAAAAAGCTGAAAAAAATACAGAGTGTTCTTCTCATGTGGATATATATGTTTATAAAAATGTTTTTGGCGGAACCTCGATAGAACGTTCGTAAAAAAATAATTAAAATTTCGTTTATTTGGCGATTTATCATCGGTTGGCGATGAAATGAAATTTCGGAAAATGCTTTTTTATGCCGAATACTCTTTAAGATAAAAATGCTTCATATTGAACTTGTTTAAATAAATTTAATGTAAATAACGTTAGTTTTGTCAGTTTTAATTTGACTTAACTATAGTTTGTCATGTATATATATATATATATATATATTTATAATAAAAGTTAAATATCAAATTTTATGAATTAAAACAAAATTAAAATAAATTAAAATTGTTTCAATATCTCAAAATTAAGTCCAATTAAGCACTGTCGAGTCGATTCAATTTTGTTGCTATGGAAAAGACGAATTCTTTGATATTGAAATGAATAACTGGTAAATGAATCTTTTCTTTCTTTTGGAATACGCTTAAATATATGAAAGTATTTTTTATGTATAAAATTGTTTTTAAAGTAATAAAATTAAATAACAAGCAACATAAATATGTAATACGAAAAAATGTATTTATTAAACTCGCATTTTTTATGTTTAAATTCATTAAATACTTTTTACACGCATTCTAAAAATCAATTAACAAACAATTTTCAGGTGCATTAAAATCGTTTGCTTTTGGAGAGGAAAAGTACTGCTCGCCAAATCACGTGACGCTTTCGACTTTTCGCGCCAAATATTGGAAAGTATTTTATTTTTTTACAGACTTTCTACTATAATTCCGCCGTTAAATTTGACTGATCCTTTATTACATACATAAGTACTTTAATTGGTATTTTTTTCAAAATATTCTGAGTATGCCCAGTAAGGAGACCTTCCTTGTTAGTAAATAATCAATTAAGTGTTTCTTGTTAATAATTTCGAACGGGAAATAAATGTCAGAACATTTTTACTTTTATCTGTAGTAAAGTGTCCCGGGGAGTTGTCTTTGACAAGAAGAATTTTTTTTTCAATTTAACTTATTTTAGTTTTGAAAGTGCTTTATTAAATGTGCATATTTTATCCCAGTACTTTATTTTAGTTTCTCACGTGTTACTAATCGGCCATCTTGTTTTACATCCTGTTTTTAAAACAAGAGCGTTGTTTCCAAACACTTTTAAATTATTTTAAAATAATGTGCATAATTTAATATTCGCATTAATGTAATATTTGCAGAAGATTCAGCTGATAGCAGGAAATAAGAAAAAAAAAATGTATTGAATATTTAACAGGGAACATTTACTTTCGAAGTTCCTATTTGAATGAACACATGGGATCAAAAATGAGTACATAAACACTTCATATTTCAATACATACATAAGATCAAAAATGAGTACATAATGGGTCATATTTGAACACATCCATGGATTTAAAAATGAGTAAATGTGTTTTTCAATTTTGAGTACGTTTCGATCTATTGCTACTACTTTGAGTATGTGACGCATTTAAAAATGAGTACTTTTTACTCAACTTTGAGAACTCATTTTTTTACTGTGTAGTAGTAGAACATATAGTATAATAATTATAAAGAAGGAGCTTGGTGCAATAAATAGAAGTGTAAAAGATATACAACTTTAAAAGCACCAAAAATTTTAAATTTTAAGCATACCGGTTTCGGTAGCATATAGCATACATTCCTCAGTGCTAAGGATGGCGGAAATTTGCTCACATATATACACTGCAAAAAATAATTGTTGATTTTACAGTATAATACTGGCATCTGAGGCGCCAGTATTATACTGTAAAATTAACAGTAATAAACCGTAAAATAAACAGTAATATACTGCTAAGTAGTAATATAATGGTATATTTCTGCATTTTCATTTATAAAACGGTATACTACTGTTTATTTACGGTTCATTACTGTTAATTTTACAGTATAATACTGACGCCCCAGCTGCCAGTATAATACTGTAAAATCAACAATTTATTTTTTGTAGTGTAGGAGAGATGGGGATAAGTTAGTCAATAAGCCTTTAACTTGAATCCCCATCTCTCCTATATATGTGAGCAAATTTCTGCCATCCTTAGCACTGAGTATGCTACCGAAACCGGTATGCTTAAAATTTAAAATTTTTGGTGCTTTTAACGTTGCATATTTTTTACACTTCTAATATAGTATAATAATCATCCACAGAAAATTCAAAGCACACGACACAAATAATAAAAAAGAACGGTTTAGAAATGAAAGATAGCCCAGTTCTTCATCAGGTTAAAAATAAAAGATATGTCGATAGGTTACGACGGGTGATTCAAGTAAAAATACACCATATTGGCAATGAGGTAGGCTCGCCAAGTTTTTGTATAAAATCTTCTCGACCAATCAAATTTTATTGCTCGTATGTCGCCGACAGACCTTTTATTATTATATTGGCACATGACAACACTTTTGAATATATGAGCAGTATTCAAACATCATTCGCCTTTCCTTGATTAGATCAATGGTCAAAGGGCGATATTAACAGGCAAAATTGTCAAGATCTTCTCGACTAATGAGTCATGTTTGATACAGTCAGCTGTGGTTGGGAAACAAAATTCATGTTGAGAACAAAAATAAAGCCCACATGCACTGTCTAATTTTGAAATGTCTAAGTTGTCGTCTTGTTTTATTTACAAAAGAAATCTATAATTGACAGCATCGTTGACGTTTGATGTGCAATATTTATTGTCTATATATTTAATATAAGATTATCTAATCATATATTAAAATATTTGACGAATCCATGTATGAAAATGATACGATGACTATTTTTGTTTTAAATCTTTGCTGGTATATTAGAATTGCCGTTTAAAAAGTTACATTCAAATTCGTTCAGTGGTTGTTGAGAAAACTTTTGACTTAAATGCATAAATACATATATGTATTTATTTTATCACACTAAGAAGTAAGACAAAAAAAATTCCATGATTCTACGAGGAAATTTTTACTAAATATCACTTACAGGACCGAAGACCGCATAAAAATGTAAATTTCGTAACTTTTTGAAGAAATGTTTTTATTGGTAAAAACGACTTTTAAAATAATTTTTTACCTCATTTAAAACATTTTTGACAAACTACCTGCTTATGACTAACGATTTAGAAATTAACCATTGGACAACCGTTGAGAGTAGACACCCTGTATAACAATATAAAGTAACATATAAAAATAAGTTTGAAAAATAAAATATATCTATTTATTTTGAACAGATACAAAAATATTAATGGGATCACGGGATCTGTTATCGAGAAAATAAATATTTGATGTCGGATTCAGTTTTGACAAGAGTAATAAAAAAGATCTCTTTCAGGGATATATACTTTTTTGTTTGTTTCTTTGTTCATAATTTATGTGGATCGGAATAAACACTCGGTTTGAAAAGTACGAAGAAGAAAAAGGTGATCATTATAGCTGTGTATGGTTTAATAATCTATGAAAACCCAACAAATATTCATCGCTAACCTGAAACCTTTAAGCACCCACTTATAGAGACCAGTTATTGACATTTTACTTAGTAATGTGTAGTCAAGTTTTAATAGAAATAATGGTGAATAATAACACTAGCCTATAAAATGTGGGTTGTGTCATGTTTTTTAGTTTATGATAATTGATTCTTTGTATTTTGTAGCGCTGAATCGTGACCTTCATTTTTAACCACTACGTCATGTTTTTTCGCAAATCGTAAATTTCAAAGATATTCAGATTTCGGTATTTTTTGACAAAAGTAAAAAAAATACAGAAAATCTGATACTGTAAAATAGATGTGATGGCTGTGTTTTTTTAGCTTTTGATAATTGGTTCTTATGTATCTTATAACGCTGAACCCGGAAATGACCTTCATTTTTATTATCAAGCCAGGATGTTTCGCAAATAGCAAAATTTTAAAATTTTAAAAGTCGAAATATTGCGAAAATCTGATACTATAAAATAGACGTAAAACTTTTTTTTTCATAATTTAATTTATTCATCTTTTGGCTTATGCTATGTATTTTTACAGCTAAACATGTAAAATATTGTGTATTTAAAATCCTTACAATTGTCTTTTATGTGTGGAAGTTCCTTTGAACCGCTCATGAAATGCTCGCACTTTTCCTTTTATATTCTCTATGGGGCTCATCTAGGTGTCGTCTTTTATTTTGGCGGTTGATAAGGCTGGAAATTTGTCGCAGGTGTATTTAGAACTAGTGCTCCCTGTTAAACGTTTATACGAGTATACGTATAATACGTATTATACAGGGTACGGATTTCAGATGCGTATAATATGGATACGGCGGTTATACGTATTATGCAAAACAGTATGTACGGTACATCGTATATACGGATCGTACCCAAGCGGTTAAACGTATAAACATCTAAACGTTTTTCATTCAAGTCATGAAAATAGATGTTTTAATGCTTATCTGCGGATTAAGGACATTGAGAAATATCCTCTCGCGTCCTGCATTTTCGCGGTTTACCGGGGCCATCGCGATTCTTTTCTCAAAGAACGACGATGGCCTAGGGTTTATTTACCTTCTGGTTGTTGAATAGGTACTTAAAGAAAATCTAATACTTTTCCTCAGTTTAGATTCTGGCTGTTTTCCCTAAAAACTAAGTTATTAACTATGAAATGTTTTACTATTGGTAGTGATTAGCTTTAAAGCTATCTTTCGCAGATCTGTAGTACAGCACCTAGCTTCTTTTGATTTATGGCATGGACCCTTAACACGAAATATTATTTTTTCATGCGGCCAAAGAACAGACTTAAATTTACTTTATATTTTATATAGTGACATTGATCAATCTGACTCCTGGGAATTTTTGAATTATACTTTTATTGTATTGAAGAATATTGTTTTCTAAATTAAAAATATTTTGAAAACATGTTTTACTCTAAAAAAGAAAAGAGAAGGCAAGTCATTTTAACCATGTGCGTTTTAAAATCTGCAAGTCGATTATTTGCCAGTATATAAGTGATCGAAATTTATAGATACTTTATACAAAAAATGATATTTGTCAATATTAACAAATCTTAAGCGTAATACCCAAACATTTTGTATAAAAAGTACCATGAGTGTCATGATTAAAAAGATGGATTTTCATTATACATTAGTAGACTAGAAAACATTAGCTCCATGGAAAGAATCACATTTGCGCCTGGATGCAATCTTGAATGTAACACACACAGATAAATTTATAGATACTTTATACAAAAAATGATATTTGTCAATATTAACAAATCTTAAGCTTAATACCAAAACATTTTGTATAAAAAATACCATGAGTGTCATGATTAAAAAGATGGATTTTCATTATACATTAGTAGACTAGAAAACATTAGCTCCATGGAAAGAATCACATTTACGCCTGGATGCAATCTTGAATGTAACACACACAGATAAATTTATAGATACTTTATACAAAAAATGATATTTGTCAATATTAACAAATCTTAAGCTTAATACCCAAACATTTTGTATAAAAAATACCATGAGTGTCATGATTAAAAAGATGGATTTTCATTATACATTAGTAGACTAGAAAACATTAGCTCCATGGAAAGAATCACATTTACGCCTGGATGCAATCTTGAATGTAACACACACAGATAAATTTATAGATACTTTATACAAAAAATGATATTTGTCAATATTAACAAATCTTAAGCTTAATACCCAAACATTTTGTATAAAAAATACCATGAGTGTCATGATTAAAAAGATGGATTTTCATTATACATTAGTAGACTAGAAAACATTAGCTCCATGGAAAGAATCACATTTGCGCCTGGATGCAATCTTGAATGTAACACACACAGATAAATTTATAGATACTTTATACAAAAAATGATATTTGTCAATAATAACAAATCTTAAGCGTAATACCCAAACATTTTGTATAAAAAATACCATGAGTGTCATGATTAAAAAGATGGATGTTCATTATACATTAGTAGACTAGAAAACATTAGCTCCATGGAAAGAATCACGTTTGCGCCTGGATGCAATCTTGAATGTAACACACACGGATAAATTTATAGATACTTTATACAAAAAAATGATATTTGTCAATATTAACAAATCTTAAGCGTAATACCCAAACATTTTGTTTAAAAAATACCATGAGTGTCATGATTAAAAAGATGGATGTTCATTATACATTAGTAGACTAGAAAACATTAGCTCCATGGAAAGAATCACGTTTGCGCCTGGATGCAATCTTGAATGTAACACACACGGATAAAGAACTTTTAAAAGATTAAAAAGGAAAAAAAAATACTTAACAAAGCTTCACAACAAATCTGAAAAATTTATACTCTCATACTTTGCTCAAAAAGTGATTAATTTTGCTATTTACTTACAGCGAATACAATTTGTATACGCAAAATATAAAAATAACGATGTATCTGATCTCAATACCATGAGATAAACAAAAAATCTAAATAAATTCAAATTTGCGAAGTACTTTTTGCAATTCATAATAATAACTTTTGGTTTTGAAATAAAATACTAACATATTTCCAGTTTACTCTCCATTCAGCGACGTAAGACTGGTGAGGTACATTCTTATTAAAAGTAAATACGATACTTGAAACATACGTATACTTGAAATATACGTATGCTTAAATATACGTTTAACCGATGTACCCTTATACGTATCAGGATATGTTTAAACGTATATTTTAAGGTATTCGTATTTCATAGAAACGTATTATACGTACATACGTATATCGTTTAAACGTGTAACTGAAATACGTATCTCATCGGGAGCACTATTTAGAACATTTGCCTTCTTTTGGTAAGGCTTTGACATATTGTTCTGACAGATTTTCACTATATTTTTTTACTTTTTAACTTTGAAATTTACGATTTGCGAAAATCCTAAGGTGATGGTTAAAAGTGTAGGTCATTTTTGGATTCAGCTCTAAAAAAACAAACAAAAATAAATTATCAAAATTAAAAAAAACACAACCATTGAAGGCTTGTGTAACCTATTACTTCTAGGCTCTGTTCACGAATGGCGTTCGGACTGCCCGCTCACAAAGGAGACTAAAACATATGGAGTGGGTCTTTACCATGGATATATGCATAGAATAAAAATATAGTTACAATTACTGATATGTCTACTTATAATGTTTTGTTTCATTTCTGAGCTAAGCTGATAAAATGAGCTATCTTCCAATTAAACTTTTACATTACAGCGCCTTTTAATATTTAAAGTTTCATTTCAATGCAATACTGTAAAGTTTGTTAAAATTTTTGAAGCAAATGAAAAATAAGAATTGTGCGAAAATATCGTTTGCGCATACGGTAATTTTATCTGGATATTTTTTGTAGAGTATTTCTACTGTGAATTGTTATTAAGAATATAACGTAAAGTATATTTTACTATGGAAATGTCAATATGAAAAATGCTATAAAAGTAAAATATAATAGTTATACATTATTTTAACTAGAAATATCAGCACCTACATTTCGAAAAGGTAAAATACATGTGGTTTGTCGTCTAGTTTTGTAATGAATAAAATATGGTTAGAATGAAGGCATAAAACCACTTTTTAATAACAGCATAAAATTAATGTTTATATATTTTCTACTGAAAGTCTAAGTAAGTATTTTTCTACACTAACATGATTTTGAGTAGATAATTACCTGTTTCTCGTATTTTATGATGATGTATTGCCCTTTTGTTCTTACGTTATTAAAATTACATTAAAATATATCATGCGATTTACATTTAAAAATTAGTTTTAAGAAAAAATATTTTTAAAAGTTAATTTTGCTCATTAGACATTTACGTTTCACCAATGTTGTTATCGAAAAAAAAAAAAAATTAATAGAATGGCTAGAAGCTCTTTTTATCAAATTTTAAGAAATATTTTATTTTACAAATGAATCCCAAATACAAATAAATCTCGCAACATGTTGATATCACAATCTGGTTTTATTAACAACATTCTATTTATTACAAAAATACAAAGCAACTGACGAAGCACGTTTAAACAAATAAAAAAGAAAAAAAAATCTGAAATAAAAGAAGAGCGTGGGCATTCAAAATTCATCATCCAAGCTTGTCTGTTTAGTACGACAAAACACTGTAAGTATATGTAACAATATTTGTAATATTTTTGCTCCATTTTTTTTTTAGAATTTACGTCTAATTACTTCATGGTTATTTTCTACATTTTTTCTATTAACCTACAGCGTGTTAGGCAAATCGGTGATCCGAACACATTCACAATAGAATAATGCATCCGTTAGAGGATATAAAACTTTATTTTATTTTATGGATTAGTTTTGAACACTAATACAGATATTTTTAAAACTACCATCAACTTATACGTCACTAAAACTGACATATAAATCATACTCCGGTTACTGTTTTACTTTTTATAACGGGTGTATATAATACTATAATTAGGAAATGTGAAGGTTTGAAAATGATTTGAAAATGTTAAAAAGTTCAAAAACATTTGATCTCCGATCGAGTTGTTAAAGCTGTATCAATCAACCTGTCAAAACAAGTTAAACATAAACGCGAAAAGGATAACCACATGATCGAATCACCCAGGAAATTTCTGTGGGTCGAGCGATCGAATGCCAGTTGAGAAATCTGCTGGTTATGAACGCTGATTGGGATAAATAGGACCACGTGCTGCTTTTTATGAATGTTTTGGGACTTTTGTGTGAATGGGCAAAGCATGTCAAAACAAGTTAAACATACACACGAAAAGGATAACCACATGATCGAATCATCCAGAAAATGTCTGTGGGTCGAGCGATCGAATGCCAATTGAAAAATCTGCTGGTTATGAACGCTGATTGGGATAAATAGGACCACGTAATGCTTTACATGAATGTTTTGGGACTTTCGTGTGAATGGACAAAGGCACATTTTCTATTACGAGAGCCAAAGTTTTGGGAGGATAAAGATGTGTAGTCACTGTTTTCACCTAATCTGAGCCGAAGAAGCAAAAAATTATTGAAATAATTAATTATTCACTATTTTCATGCTCTGAACGAAGTTTCCTCCATATATATAATCTCCTTGATCGGGCGCCTTGATTTACGTGTCTTGAACATAACACATAACCATAGTTCTTCATGTATAAAAAAGGGTAATTGTGCAATATAAGTTTTGTCTAATTGCTTAAATTTACTAATTGTATAACATGTTCTCAACCATTACAAGTAAGAAATAATTGCCAAAAACCAAGTTTGTTCAAATAATGCATATTTAAAAACGCCTTAAACAATTTTATGTATGAAAAAAAATGTGCATAGCTGCCAACTTTTATGCTTTCTTCTTACCACTAAAATTTTATAGTAAATATTGTCTTAATAAATAGTCGAAATCTCATGATTAAACAAGGGGAAAATCTCGATTAAATTTTAGTGGTAGCAAAAAAGCGTAAAAGTTGGCAGTTATGATTCTATGTATAAACCTATTTTATTCAAATTTGTAGTTGTACAGCGATGTTAAAGTAGTTGACGTATCGCCTTAATACAAATTAACGTTTCTAAAAGCGTTTATTAACAACCGCTAGTGAAGTTTAAACGTACTGATTTTTCACGAACTAACGTTGATTTAAAGAAACTTTCTGCCTTAACACATACATTCAAAGAGAGAAAAAAAATCACTAATCCCAGTTGTGTTGTAACCGAGAAATAGCAATCCTGGCAAACATACAAATAATTTTTAATGTCACTAAAGAATTTATGTTACTGTCTGTTTTCTTTATATTGTATGTCTGGGAAAAATACATGTTGTTTTCCTAATGTGTTTACAGAGCAAACATTTCTAAAGTTCATCTCCAGTGCTAAAAATAATGATTTCAAAAGAAGGCAGTCAAAAACTTTTTATGAATTCTTATTGAAACACTTCGTTAGTGAGGGAATTTTTATCCATTCATATGCTATAGAAACATATTGTATCTATCACATCTATCACGCATGTAAATGACTTTCGAATCTTGCTTTTTAAAAATTTTAATAGACTAAATTGACATTTTCAAGCGTCATTAAAAATAATTATATTTCAAATTTACCGTTAATCCATTCAGAACCGGCGTCTGATATGGTAATAATATTCGATTGGCTCCATTTTTTTTTTTTATACAGTTACCTTTACTTATTAATTCACGGACATGCCTTAGTCAAATAAAGGAAATTTTATTTTTCTTTATTACTGGTGCCAAAAACAAATGCTGTATGCATCCATGGTTCCGAAGGGTTTAAAATGCAATATTTTCAGTAATTAATTTTTAACAATAAAAGCTGAGAATTCTTAAAATATTCTCTTATGCTTCTTGTTAATAAAAAATAATTGTTTAATACCACCTCTGCTGTTATAACATTAAGTTACTTCTGAAATACAACTTTTTGAATAATGTGTACGTACTATAACGTAGGATAAATAATATGAAAAACGGAATACGGATTTTTTCATACGGGTCATTCTCCCAAAAGTGTACATTTTCCATATAAATTTTTCCTGTAAGAAAATTTTGTTTTTCGAGACAAATGTTATTATTTTTAGAAGCTTATCATTTACTGCAAGTAAAAATCAGCAATGGCCCAGATACGTTACATTTATTTTTTTCAGAAACACAATTTTTTTTTATTAACATCATTCACGGAAGTGAAATTTATGCAATCTTTTTTTATTTACAGTCATTTTAAATTCTTGTTAAGCATTTTTCTCTGAAAAATACATTTTCAAAATTAAGAGATTCACGGAGGTGAGGATCATGCTCCAAATATTAACCTACATATTTATTTTTTTGAGAAATTTTTTTCTTTAAATCAACATCTGTTGATATAATTACATAAGCAAATATCTTAGTGTTGATTTAATCGCCTTGAATTTTCAGTTCACGGATGTGAGAATCTCCAAAAACCACGGTTACTTTTTTATAACAAAATCTATTCCCTGACCATAAAACAAATTTCTGATTTATAATTTAACAACAGAAAACATACTGGCTAACTTTAGCATCATGGCAAACAAAATCTGATGATAATTTTGCCATTTTTTAACATGAAAATGCAACTTAATGTTTGGTTCATGGAGGTGAGAATTTATTGTGTGACACTCCTTTCCATACTCAGGAAACAAACAGAAATACAAAGAAAGTAATTAACTATGCTAAGTTACTTTGTTCTTTAGATAGTAGTAGCTAGAATAATAATTATCTAACTATTTTGTTTTCAATTAAATACGTAATCAAACATTTTCCTTAGTAATATTGGGTGTGTGACATGACACGGAGGTGAGATCTCACATACTGGGTATTAAAAAACAAAAATTATAAAGTAATTATAAAAAACGTATGCATACAACACATTTAGTCTTCTTTCACTTTCAATAGAAAACATAAATTAATACAAAATGTTCATGTCAAATACTGAAAAAGGCTTTGTGACTGGAATGATACACTTTTTGGAGAATGACCCATAAAAGTCAGCCCATTAGTTGACTATTGAAAATGCAAATTTAACGAAGTATTTTGACATTTTTAATAACTTTTTTGAAGTCTTTAAAGTGTCTTAGTTAACATTAAGGATAAAAGATCGCGACTTCTTAACCCTTTAATGCATAATTTGTTTTTGTTGTTGTTCAGAAAAAATTATATTTGAGTCTATTTTTATTAATTATCCACTAGAAAAATAGTGAAAAAATTTATTTATGTTTCTGTTCGACATAACTCCTGAGTTACATAACAAAAATTGCTCAAAAAATGATAATTATAAATTATAAACTTACTTTAAAGTTTTACGCTGCACAATAACAACTATTCAACGATATAATAATTTTTATAATGCTTTTAATAGTTCTCAGAATTAATAATTACTGTCTTATAAAGATAGAAAAAAACGCCAGTCGAGCACATTGCATGCAGTATCAACAAAAGATGTTATAACATCCCCGTGATAATAAAGCAAAACAAAAAACAAACTTAACGACCTTAAATGCATGTTATCACAGGTAAGTAACACATAATAGTTCACCAAAATACCAATAGAAAGCGCCAAATGGCAAAAAAAAAAAAAAAAAATACCTTAACTCCTAAGTTAAAGTATGATTTTAAGTGCAAAATTTCTCGACAAACGTGACATTTCTCACACTTTATTCTCCTATATGGAGTCAAAAATAATGCGTTCAACGTGTGTGACCGTATGAATCAAATAAGATCCACACTACATTTCTTCAATGCGTTGTGTGAATCATATATTTGCTTCGCATTAAAATTTGTCTTTCAGGCTTCATAGTTTCACCCGCGATTCATATCCAAACGAAATGCGTACGGGTAATAGAAATGTGAGGCAAGTTATGTAGGTTAATATAGTTAGCGCGGCAGAATTTTGAACTGCATGTATCCAAATTATGAACACTGTATAATTATCACATGCAGTCGAACTTGGTTAATGTCATAAAAAAGGGAATCATAAAATTCCTCGTATTAGCCGTTACTCCTAATACCCGATAAGATAATAAAAATCTCAAAAACACACATATAATTCAATTAATAACAATTATTAATTGATCGAATGATTTAAATTAATTTAATATCATAATGAAGGGAACGAATATTTTTTCCAACTGGATTAAATCATATTCAAGGCTGGAGTTGCACAGTTGATGTTTATTCCAACAGAGCGAAAAATGTCCAGACCAGGAATCGAACCTGGATACTTGGCGTGCCGTGCTAATGCCTTACCTGTTAGGCTATCCGGACAATACCTGGCTGACATAATTCACTCTTATTTGTTGGACTTGGCTGCGAACTGCGGTGCTAGTTTCATTCATCCGAGCTATAACTATAGCATTTTACACAGCCTTGAATATAATTTAATATCATAAAGTGAACATGGAATCTTCAGTCTTACCTTTGTGTGTATCATTTTCTTTAGACGGGAGGGGGAAGAAAGCACACACACGGAAATATAATTTCACATTAGCCTCTATTTAAAAAAATCGGTCAGTTTTAATTGCTTAAAAGGCACATTCATTTATAAATTTCGCATATCTTGTCTTAACCCATTTGTGCCTGAATTTTTGTTTCCTCAAATTTGTTTGTAAAATCACTTTAAAGTGTTGCAAAATGAACTAGAAAAATGCTAAATAAAATTATGCTAAAAAAGTTTTGTATTTATTTGATAAAATGTAAGCGTACTAAATACAGGAATATGCATAATATTTGTAATAATATAATATGATTAATTATATATTTTGTATAAATTTACATGAAATAAGCTTTTAAGTTGTATATTATATACTGTAATTAGTATTTTTATGATTTACTAAAAAATATATTTATTTCTTTACAGAGACTAATAACATTATAATTATTAGTAATAATAAACTAAGAATAAACGTATTTGAGGCTTAAAAACAATTTGTTTCATAATCATCTTGAAAAGTAGATTACATAAATAACTGTCCCCTAAATGGCTAATAAAAATATGTGCCTATTCGGGCCTAGCACCCTATATTTTATGCGTTACAAAAATGCATAAAAAATAGGCTTCAACATATAATTTCACAATTAAAAAAATATGTATTTCAAAGAAGTCAACAAGCTAAGATTATGACTTATTTATTTGGATCCTTGGTAGAAAAAACACAAATAAACTTGCTTTTTACATTTTTCCATCTTGAAAAATGAAAAATCTATAAACTCAAAAAAAAAAAGCCTCCATTTTAAGCAAATAAATATCCATCTTATGCTGTCATCTTTCGGTAACAGATAAAGACATTTGTAGATATAATTATTTCATACAATTTTCATATTATAAAGAAGAATAAAATTATACAAATTTATTAAAATTCGAAGCGGCCCAAAAATAGGACGCTAGGCATAAATGGGTTAAAACGCCGGAAGCCATTTGGACATTGTCGTCACTAAGTCGTATATTATAAATTTAGACCAGCTCAATCGTCTTTAGCTTCATGATAACTTACAGATGGAGTTTCAGGCGAATTTTCTAATTCATTGCCTTCATTATCTTGGTTATTACAGTGGATATTTTCTAATATCTCTTAAAACTAACCTTTTTGATTTAGTTTATTAATTTTCAGTCAAAAAGGACTAAAGCCGAAATCACAGTTCGGGTTCCAAAGTCTCTAAAAAACACTAGACATTAAAAGTTAGGACACTCGGATCGCAATTAACCAATCACAGTGTACCAGCGGAGTTACTTTGCCAACGCGCCGCGTCTAAAAACATAAACCTAAGCATCATACTAATTAAAACATATTAAACAATTTTAAAAAGTTTCTACTGGCCAAGAGCTACCGTTGGTGGTTTCTTATTGGTTGCTTGTGAGTCGATCTTCCCAGCAAGTAACGTCTAGTAGGACATGAACGAAAGATACTAATGGAATCAAAGCAAAAATCGTAAGTGTAGGAGGCAGATACCATTGCTCAGAAGGGAATAATATGACATCAATATGTTTAATGAAAGCAGCGTGTTTTTTGTTGGTGATCTTTCTTTCTGTTTTCACTCTAGTGATAAAAAACAATAAAGATAGAATTTTGAAACGGAAATTCAATGAACAGTTTCGCGCGCTGTGGATCTTACAGTCACGTGACGGGATTCCTTTATTGATTCTACCCCACTTTTCGCCGGAATTCAAATTGAAATGAACAATGTTTTGCTCGTATTAGTCGTGATCCTACTTTTGTACCTCGTAATAAGCGGGAAAATCTTAATATAATTTAAATAACGAACATTTTTAAATGCACAAATTGCTCGTTTAAGCCGCGTCCTTGTATTAGCCGTGCTCGTATTAAATGAGTTCGACTGCACTTGGTTTGTAGTACATTACATAAAGACAATAAATTGGACGGTATATCATATATTGAGAGTTCACAATTTGGGGACTGTGGCTTAATATAGGGGTTTTATTTTTATTCGATTTAGGCCAATTTTCAAGATAACTGGTACACGCATATAACTAGGTAAGCATAGGTAAACGCATATCGCTATTCGTACGAGTCATGAATATGCGAGTAATAATAGATTAATTGCGAGCATAAATAGATTGTGGGTAATTTTATGTAATGAAAACATTATAAAAGAAAGTAGTGAAAAGGGGGGCATATGTGAACATGGGGCAGATGTGAACATCACAATTTTTCAATAGTTATATTATTTTTTTTATTTGAAAAAAAATTACGAAAGATGACAACACCTGTGGACATATGATGATAATTTTTGAAGCTCTTTGCCATTTTGTTTGTCTTTAGTAGCCAAAACACAGTTTGTAGATCTCAAAAGTAAAATCTCAGTTATAAATCTGTAAGTGATTAACTTAATTTATTATTTATTTGAATTTTACTGTTTTAACATATACTATGAGTATTAATAAGTAATTTTGATAACTTTTTTTTTCTTCTAAAATTCATTTATCAATTTAACTCTAGAAACCATGTGGGGCACTTGTGAACAGACTAGTTGGGGCAGATATGAACAGTACATAAATGCCCAGTACTCATTCTGTGATTCTGTTTCTTTGAGTTAAATTCATGAAAAAGAATGTCAGCTCCAATGCCTATAATTTTCCTGAAATAGAAGACATTTCCGTTATGCAAAAAGTGATGTATTGAAATTTCCGCAACCACATCTGTCAGGAAGTACACAAAGTGCAACAAGCTCGTTTACGTTCAAATGCAATTTAAATAAATGCAATATATTCTAAAATGCAATAAGTGTTGTATATTATTTTAGTAAATGACTTACAACACTATTTTTTATGCATTGTTAATACAAAAGTATTATGTTAAACAACATTGTAATTTTTTTCTATTTTATTTGTTCCAAACTTGCAATGAGGGCTTACTTCCATCTTTAAAACAACAGCTATGTATATATGATGTTTTGAATGGGAATAGATATCAGTAACATTTAAAAATAGTGAAATTTTCAAATTGATAACTAATATGTTTGGTATGGTGTCAGAACAGTTTTGTATTTACTCCTTTATATTTTATAATTTTTTGATTAAACAAATCACCCAGAAACTAGAGAAATATATGTACATTCATTATGGTGAATTCAAAAGCTAATATAGCTAATGATTATGATGACAAATTAATAACAGAATTAAAAGCATGTCAAAGGATACTTTTTCACTGTGTTCATATGTACCCCACGTGTGTTCACAACTGCCCCATCAGTGGGGCACATGTGAGCTATTTTTTGAATTTATAAAAGTATTAAAAAAGTAAGAAGTACTATAAAGGTAATTAAAAAAATTACCATGTGTAAGAAAAAGTTCTATTTACTATGTTGAGTAGTTTTGTACATAGAAATTATCCCAATTATGAGAAAAAGCTATATTTATGTGAACTGTTCACATGTGCCCCCTCTCCCCTATATGGTGAGCATATACTACGACAGAATAAAAATAAAAACTTCCTGAATCTTTCTATGGAAACGGTTGTTGATTAATAAATGATTTATGAGATATTGATTTTATAGAGTTTGATATTGCTAATCCAACTATTAATTGAATGTATCGCATGAAACGAATTTTAGATTAAACATTCAATTAGCATTTCCAACGATTTGACTGATCTGAAATTATCTTAAAGCATTGAGTCCTACAGGGTTTAGTTGCAACTTAATACAATAGTATTTCCATGAAAACGTTTCCCGATTTATAACGAATAGTTAATGAAATATAATTATCTTACAGTCTTATTACTACTTCCAGTTACTAATTGAATGCAGCGTCTAAATAAAGTTTCAGGGGATATATTTAATTAGTAATTTAAAAAATATGTGAAACTTAATTCATTTGTATAAATTATAATAAGAAAGTTATGAAATGAGCACTCATTGATCTAAAAACAGAAAACTTTCTAATTCCTGCTTCATATAAATGATTAATGAGACGTGTTTATCTTATATTACTAACATTCAATAACTCATACATAAAGAGTCATTTTTTCTCTTCCAGATAATTCCAGATATAATCACCATTGGGCCAACACGCTATTAGTTCTAAATGCCACTGAGGGATCTATATTACTCTCCATAGTTCTTTCTATTCAATGCCGTGAAAAAAAGAATGTTATTTTCCTTAATGTGTTTACAGAGCAAACATTCCGAACATGTCTATTGTCCACTGCCATAACTAATGATCTTGAAAGTGCGGCTAAAAGCTTCATATAAATTCTTTCTCAAATACTTCAATATCAAATCGAATTTTATTTCCTGCAAGAATACCATCTTTAAACTAATTAATTTTATCTTTGATGCTGAACAAAATTCACCCATGCAGTGTTGCTGTAACAGCAAAATTATTGCATGTTGGTCATTTTGTTAGACAAAAGGGACTTTCATATTATTGATTTTTTCACTTTAATGGATTACGTTTTATTTTGGAGTTTAACGTCAATTTTAACTCTTAAAATTTTTCCGTAAATATTTTTAGGAATGTTTTATGCTTTGCTTCAAACCTTAGACTGTAAAACCTTTTTTGTGAGCAGTCATTTAACTTGTTCAGCATCATAAAGATTTGCTAAAGATTAAAACTGATTGAAATTGAAAAGGTATCATACACCAGTATTCAAACGTAAAGCATGATTAGTTTTTCCGTGAATATTTAAGGACTTCAAAATGGGAAAGAAAGAAAACATTGTTTGTGGAAGTAATACGGTTACAAAAGAGGAAAACAGTAAAAACTAAAGGAAAATATTGTCTTCTATATTCGAAATAAAACGTTTGAAAAAAAAATGTGTACTACTAGTTTTAATGTAAAAGAAAAATAACTATTAAAAATAGTAATGATTAAGTTAAATAAGGTGTGTAATTACCTTTGGCAGTCACGTATTCTGCACAAGAACTACACATAGGGGAGATGGGGACATATGTGAACATGGGGCAGATGTGAACATCACAGTTTTTCAAAAGTTATTATAAGCTTTTTTATTTGAAAAAAAGTACTAAAGATGATAGCACCTGTAGACATATGATGAAAATTTTTTTAAGCTTTTTGCCATTTTGTTTGTCTTCTGTAGCAAAAACACTGTTTATTGATCTCAAAAATAAAATCCTTGTTCCAAGTTGATAAGCGAATAACTTTATTTATTTATTCATTTATTTGAATTTGAGTGTTTTAACATATACTATGAATACTAATAAATATTTTTAATAAAGTTCTTTTTCTTCTAAAATTGAGAAAGGTTAATGATTTATCAATTTATCTCTAGCAGCCATCTGGGGCACTTGTGAACAGACTAGTTGGGGCAGATATGAACAGTTAATAAGTTCCCCAATAATCATTCTCTGATTCTGTTCCTTTCAGTTAACTTCATGAGGAATAATGTCAGTTCCATTTTTATAATTTTCCTGAAATAGAAGATATTTTCCCCACACAAAGTTGATTTTGTATTGAAACTTCCACAAGCACATCTTTCAGCAAGTACATAAAGAGCAACAAGCTCGTTTACGCCCAATTGTACTTTAAATAAATTTAATGTTTTCTAAAATGCAATAAGTGTTACGTATTATTTTAATAAACGGTTTAGAACAATATTTTATATGCATTGTTAATACAAAAGTATTACCTCAAACAACTTTGCAAATTTTTTTATTACATTTGTTCTAAACTTGCAAGGATGGCTTACTTCCATCTGTAAAACAGTTATGTATATGATGCTTTGAATGGAGATAGATATCAGTAATATTTTAAGAAAGTAAAATTTTTAAACTGATAACTACCGTAAAATCCCGATTGTAACCCCCCCCCCCCCCAACTTCTTTAAAAAACAAAAGAAGTTACATTTGGGGGGGGGGGGTAAAGTCGAGATTTTAAAAAAAATCATTAATAAACCCTTCTTTATCTATAACTTACAAGTAAGTAAGGCAAATACAGGATTGAGAATCTTTCGTATTTAGGCAGATTTCCGATAAATAGCATCTAAATGCCCTTTCCCTGAAATTACCACCAAACAAAAACCCCTAAGCAAAATTTAAAAGTTTTAATTTCTTTTTCAAAATTACTTCTTTATTTTTTTTATTTTATTGCAACAATACTTAATGAATCATCTAACCCCCCCCCCCCCCAAATCTACTTATTTTCATTTTATAATCTTTTGCTTAAACATATCACCCAGAAACTAAAGAAATATATTGTATATATATTTCTTTATGCTGAATATAATTGGTAATATAACTAATGATTATGATGACAAGTGAATAACAGAATAAAAAGCATGCCAAAGGATGTTTTTTCCTTATATTCACATGTGCCCCACGTGTGTTCACATCTACCCCGCTGATGGGGCACATGTGAACAATTTTTTGATTTTATAAAACTATTAAAAAATGTAAGCAGAACTATACGGATGATTTTTTTATAAACGCCATGCGTAAAAGAATGTTTTGTTTACTATATTAAGTAGTTTTTGCTTATATAAATTAATTCCGTTATGAGAAAAAGCTATATTTATTCTAACTGTTCACATGTGCCCCCATCTCCCCTAGTTTAGATGAAGGTATTAACTCCTTCGGGGCCAGCGTCTCATACATGAATTTTATCCGGTTGGCGCCACTTTTTTCTAAGCAGCTATCTTTACTTATTTAATCACCGAAATGACCTAATTAAATAAGGCAAAAATTACTTTTGTTTACTATTGGTACCAAAACCAATTACTTTATGCACCTTTCGAAGATACATACATGCACCAATGATCCCGAAGAGATTAAGGGTTTGTGCGCTTAAAAAATTTCCAATCCTGAGTTGTGGGAGAAAAGTTTTTATTCTGGCACAGAACTAGGTTGGTGCTGAAAGGATGGAAGCAGCCTCGAGAATATCTCATACATGCCCTAAAAAATTAAGATCAGGAGAACTTGAATGCCAAAGCGTGTGCTGTATATCTTCATTTAGTAGGGAATCGTTTACCAGAAGCCCTCGGCGAGGAGGCGTGTTATCACCCATGAACATCAATCTAGGACTAACAGTACCTCGAAAAAGGAGAACGTAAGGAGCAAGGACTCTTTTCTGTATCTTTGACCAGTAACACTCAAAAACGTGGATGTCTCTGCGGACCATCCAGCATGATTATTACCGAGACCATGACACCATCTGATAGGAAATATAATTTTTAGCGATGAACAGAAGGAAGGAACAATGCAATAAGAAAATAAAAATTTATGTGAAACACATAATCAAGGGCAATATTCCACAATATAAAGCACCATTTACTCACAAATGATTATTTAAATATAGAAAGCGATTAAGCAGAAATTTCTATATTCAAATTGCCTATCAAATGCGACGACAAATATCAAAATAATAGAAATTAATAATTGAAAAATTCCGAATTCAATATAAAAAAATGCTGATGAAATACCAATAAAAAGATTCTTAATAAATATATTCTCATAGTGCATGGAAAAAAATAATTAAAAATAATTCTAATATGAGAAATGAAACAATAGAAAAACATCCCTACTACTCTAACCAAATTTGTCTACTACTCAAATAAATTGAGTGTTAGAAACTAATGGAAATGATTAAATTTTAACAGTTAATAATTTTTATATATATATTTATACAATGCTTTAAATAATTGGTGAACCGAGCTAGCTATACCCATGAACATGGGGTATGGGTATGGCGAAATGGGTATGCACTTCCCGATGAGTTCTCTCGCAGTGCTACTTAGCGGTGTCGGCGTTCTTATCTAAAAAACGATAGGAGATATTTAAAAAAAAATCCATTACAAAGATGTACAGAATCCTAGACTTAGTATGAAATGATGTCTTACATGTAAAAATAACTTTTAGAAGCCCTCAATTGCAATTTGCTTATATCACTAATCGCCAGTTTTAAAGCGACACAAATTGCATCCAAAAGTGTAGCATTGTAATGCGGATGAACAATTTACTAATAAAACTAACAAATGTAAGTGTGATATAGTTTATTTTAATGAGAAAATGAAGTTTAGCAATAGTTTATAATTTTCTCAATGTGTCCCCATTGGCAGCATGTATTTTGCATGCGTCTGATGGTGAACACATTAAGCATACTAAACTTGGTTTCTTATAAAATGCATTTTATCATGCTTAAAAGTCTTAGTTTTATTAGTAAATGTGCGTCTGACTTATAAGGCTAATGTACCACAACTATGTCATGAAAAAAAAAATATTTGAAAATTAATAAAAACAATTTTGCACTTATAGGGGAGAGTAGCCGAATTTGGACCACTTCACTTATTTTCAGGTGTAACTCACTTAATTTTTGGAATATCTGCAAAAGATCATTACATAGGGTCAATCTATTCATCTACTAACTAAATAAATATTTAGATCAATTTCTTTTTGAAAATCATAAATTTTATTTCAATTTGAAAAATTTGTCAAAAGTGATCCAAATTCAGCACATAGTCGCCTAATTTGGACCCTCAGTCTCCTAAATTGGACAAAATAATATCAGGTTGTTTTAATGATTAGGGAATATAATTAATTTTATTAAAAGCAAAGTTTGCGATTAATGAAACAATCAAACAAAATAACAGCAATGAAATATAATGAAATCAAATATCTGAAAATAAGAGTAATTGTTTTGAATCAAAATGTATTCAAAATATAAATCAAAGTTATCAGTAATTAAGAATAGAAATTGAAGAACTAATTGTCCGTTAGTTGAATATCATGTAAGGAGTGATGCAAAGCTCTTCCATCATTTTCTTGCTAATTGTATTACGTCTATTTTTTTAAATTCGATGTTCCAATTGCTTTTGTGCTGTGAAAGCTTCCTTTTTGTCTTTTTTTTTTTTTTTTTTTAATTTCAAGGTTTAGTTTATATGGCGATGATGTTAACACAACTGTTTTTTGGCTCCCTCTGTACTTCGATTTAACTGAATTTAGCAAGGGAAATAACATTTCTAATGATTTTTTTGCTTTTGTGGAGGATTTGTAGTTGCAGCTTTGTTGCAGATCAATTTCTTCACAACTTACTGTCTGCTTTTTGTTTCCTATATCTTTAACAGCTTTTGCTGTTACGGGTGTTTTTCTTCCAGGCAGTTTGTCTATGTCTTTTTCAACATTTTCATCAAGGTTTGAAATTTTATGCGTTTTAATGGCAAAAAAGTATAATTCCACCCTCCAGAACTGTAAAAAGTCTTCCATCACAAATATCCTGCAGGAGGAAAATGTTTGAATTCAACTCTGTAAATCAAATATGCCGTAGGAATAAAGAATTCAAAGAAAATAAATACAATTACATACAAGATAAAAGACATTGCAAACAAAACTTATAGCATAGACATGTATAAATATTTTTATGTTTATATAGGCCTAAACTGTATAAAGAAATTAATCCAGATATACAAAAGAAAAACTTGCATGGAGATAGTAATCCATTATGAAAAAAAAAAAAAAAAAAAAAAAAAAAAAAAAAAAAAAGTGTACAAAGCGTACCGTCCTCGAAATTCATTACTTACTTTTCAAATTTATGATCGCATATCTGGTCCAAATTAAGCAACTTAAATTGGCCCAATTACGGCAACTGCGCCATTTTTTAAAACAGCTAATTTAAAGACTAAGAACAAAAAAGAAATCAAACAAATCCGCGTGAAAAATATGCGCAATAAACAGATGAATTCATATTTGTATATGAAAACATAACAACTTACCTTAGTTTTAAAATATTCACTTACGTTTGGTAGGAAAAAATTAGATCAAAACAGCTAACTTTAGGTTTTTTAAATTGTCTGAAAACAGCACGTGGTAGGCAGCTGCTTCTTCTAATCATGAGTGAGGTCATTCTGATGAGTAGGATTTCAGCGGTATATAGAGTCTCTTCCTGTAATTAACGGCAGAATGGCAACGGTCCAATTAAAGCGGCGGTCCAAATGTGGCTACTCCCCCCTATATGAAATTCCCAATGTTTGAAATAGAGTAAAATCCTATATGTTAAAAAGGACATGAAGGTAGCGGTTCATATGATCGAATCACAGAAGACCATGGTTTTACACCTTTTTTGTAAATACTGTGCTGCATTGTCAAAACTTTTTGTAAAATATAATTTTTCAATAAATTTTCCTTTCATTCCATACGTTAAATTGAGGAGATTCGTCTTCTTTGTGGAATCGTGCTAAGAATTAATCTTTTAGTGCAAATATAAAATAAGTCGTTTACTTTAAATTTTAATCAAAAATTGGGAAAATATGTTAATTATTTCTAAACAAGAAAAATACAAATAACTCAAGATCAGTATTGAAAAAAATGATTGCTATTTCACTCTTAACAATTAGTTTCACAAACGTACACTCTTTGAATTGCAGTGACAACGGATTTTTAGCAAAATAAAGAAGAAATAAAAGGAAAATCAGCGATATTTCATGTTCACGCAAACAGTCGTTATGTATTGAATCCGATTTAAATATGCTTAGATTACAATTCGTTATATTTCCGAAAATTTACCGTAAGTTCATGTAACCGTCATGTATCGTACTGTGTAATGTATTCATGTACCGTAAGTCATAAACATTTAGAGTAAAAGAATCAAAGTAAATTATTTTGATTGGAGTACTTAACCCTCTCGCTGCGCAACTCGAGAGTTTCTCGGTCAACGTAAAAGTAGCAAAATTTGCGAAACCCGAGATTTCCGATGCATTTTTTCCGTCTAATTAACCCTCTTTGATCATTCCTATAGAGGAGATTTATTAGAGATTCCAGGTTCATGAATAAATGAAAAAAAACTCCAACACGAGGATTTCGAGGACTTACTTCTTTATTATGAAACTTTTTAAAAGGAGGACCATGATAATACAGTGGACGGGAGAAGTCACAGACGAGACTGCCCGACGGTGCAGCCCCGAAGGGCAGAGAGCCGAGGTCTGTCACACTGAAGTTCAGAGGCAGTAGTGGTAAAATATTCATTACAATCACTCACTCATTGGCGAGATGAATAGCAACATATGTACAGTATTGGCGATGAAAATTGATGGCGTGGACAAAGGAATCAGAGGCATCTCGAAGTATTACATAGAATTCAAACTTACGCCATGGCGCGGCTATATGGTTACACGTCCCTTAACATTCCTGCAGTAAGGAAAAGTGGTTAAAGAAATAGGAACACGTGATTTTTATATGCACGTTACAGATCTAACTACAGCTGCAAATTAGTCAGTAATGGGCATATGGTTTGTATCCGACAACGTACAAGGGTGAGAATTGAATACTAATGCAAGCCCAGAGGCTGGGAAAATATGCATTAGATAACGTCGGCTGCAAAGCGAAAAGAGATTCATTTGTATTTTATTCTTCTACTTTATTTCAATGGAAAATAATTGCGGTTAAGATCTTTTTCTATCGTGTGAATTTGAAAGACAGAAAAAGGAACCGAGATAAATGATGTCTGCATTTGAAAAGAACTTTAAAAAGTAAAAGCGAAACTTACAGTAGTGAGAGGGGGGGGAAGAGAATGACTAAAGACATATGAAATTAACTCTAAAATGTCAAATTTAAACTAAATATTTTATTTGAAGGGGGGGGGGGGGAAGAATAATGACAATTTATAATAAACCAGTAAAGTTAAAAGTTGATTTTTTGAGGGGAAAGGAGGAATAATGAATATATAACGGTAAAGCCGTACCAAACAAGATATCAGGAATATTTAAATTTTCAGGGAGGTTAAAAATAATGACACGAATAGGCTTAGGTACATTAAGTTTAGCAGGGGATAAGGACTTTAGAGAGGAATCGCTAATATCTGTAAATTTTTCATTGTGCTTACCTTGAGTGTGCAGGTCGGAGCTAATATATGTGTTTTTTTTATCATTTTCCAGTTGTGGTAACTTTTCTTGTTTACACATATAAGAGGGGATAGTTTGTGTAGATTTATCTAGGGCAGATGGAGGGAGTTTGTTGTTGACATCTACCACCTGATCAACCATACTCTTACTACATTTAGTAAGATTCTTCTTATTTTTCTGTTGGGCTGTGATTTCATGTAATCTCTCAATAAGTTTCTGATTTACAATAAATAAATTATCTTTATCCTGTTTTAATTTGGAATAATCATCTTTTAGAACATTAAAGTTTAGTTTAAGCACATGAAAATTGAATTTAATGATCTGAAGGAAATCTATAATATTTTCAGACATGGATGCAGCATTTTCGGTCTTAAGTGAATTTTGAATAGATGTGGCTTCCATATTAATGGAATCCGAATATCTTAATAATATCTCCTCAAAATAATCTACCCATGGAGATACAGAAATGGGGTGATTAAAATCACTAATAGAAATTACCTTATTTGCTGCCATATTGTAAAAAATAAACTGGTGAAGTGTCTGTTATCTGCAAAATCCTCTTTTTTTTTTTTATCTCGCGTTTATATAATTTCTGTTGTTTACTTTTTTTTTTGACCGCCAAAATGGAAAAAAAGAAGGAATTCTTTTTTTTTTTTTTTTTTTTTTTTTTTTTTTTGAGAGAGAGCAGCACAAATAATGCAAAATAAATAATACTAGTATTTCAAAAAAGGTGTATGTATGAAAAAACTCTAGTTATCAGAAATGAAATGCATGCACATAAAATAAAACACAATAAGTTGCATAAATAAATTATACACAAAAGGAAAAAAACATGAAGGGGGGGGGGGGAAGAGAATGACTAAAGACATATGAAATTAACTCTAAAATGTCAAATTTAAACTAAATATTTTATTTGAAGGGGGGGGGGGGGAGAATAATGACAATTTATAATAAACCAGTAAAGTTAAAAGTTGATTTTTTGAGGGGAAAGGAGGAATAATGAATATATAACGGTAAAGCCGTTATAATTCCCACCAATTATTTTTTATCGTAAATTTTGCCTTATCTAATCGGAGAATTTTCCCGATTAAATCAGACGAAAATTTTTGTTTTGAAAAACCGGTGCAAAAGAATAAAAATTCTTAAAAGACGCTCGTCGCGAAGGAGTTAAATATGTTATTTTTGAAGCTATTTTGATAAAATCATTACGCAGCGAGAGGGTTAAAAAGCCTCTTCATTGAAACTCCGCAGTCATTAAATCCAATAATAATCTATTGGACAACTTAAAAGCGCGATTACCCATTACCTATTATAATTATCGAAATAAGGTTTTCGCCTTCGAAAAGTAGACGTCAGATGTCAAAGATGTGTTTTTTTTTAAAAATCAACTCCTTAAATTTTAAGTATGTAAAATTCGGTACAAACTTTGAAATTTGCACTTGATGGAATTTCATCACCTTCTTATAACTACTTAAAATTTTAGGAGACAATTTTTAAAAGCGCACATCTTTGGCAGCTGAAGTCTACTTTTTGATAGTGAAAACTGTATTTTGATAATTATATTACGTAACGAGTAATCGCGCTTTTAAGTTTTTCCATGGGTTAACATGGGATTTAGCGATCGGGGTGTTTCAGTGAAGCGGCTCGAGGGAACTTTTTACTAATTTGGTGAAAAATGACGAAAATATAAATTTTCCAATTTCTTTGTTTAAAATGTGTTTAGACGTGATTATAAATATCTGAAAAAGACTTCTTACTGCACCCGCTTCTCCTTAAACGTACCAGAGTTGAAAGCTTTAAATTATTTTTTCTCCGTTTGCGGT
This sequence comes from Maratus speciosus, assembly GCA_963932465.1. Classification (NCBI taxonomy): domain Eukaryota; kingdom Metazoa; phylum Arthropoda; class Arachnida; order Araneae; family Salticidae; genus Maratus; species Maratus speciosus. Next base: position 512,637,152 of record OZ010787.1, on the reverse strand, counting down.
TTTTCAATATATCAGTAAACTGTAAAAAAAAAAAATAAATAAATAAATAATAAACGGACTAAAATACGGAAATTGTACTGGCAATAGAGACGCCAGTACTATTTCCGTATTTTAATGGAAATTTACCCCTACTATTTCTGTATTTTAACGGAAAATTTCCCCTATGGGGGAAAATTTCCATTAAAATACGGAAATAGTACTGGCGTCTCGATTGCCAGTACAATTTCCGTAGTCCGTTTTTTTTTACAGTGTATTATCAAAATGCTAAAACTTTAACATGTATACTTGTCAACTGACTCGCCTTTGAACGATTCTGAAGGTGCATTTTATAAAATTAGGAATCGGATTTTCAGTAATATATACAGGGTTCGCACAAACAAATGACCGGATTTTAAAAATTTACATTTTTAAAACTTTTACACATATTATAATAAGTGATAGGGTAACTCCGGGAGAGTCGCCGCATCCGGGATAGATGCGGCACCCCTTATATTTCTCGTAATTATCGATAGATGGTCGTCAAACGCGCAGTATAGGTGCACAATGAGATTATTTTAACCAGTGTATAGCATGAATCCCATTTCACTGTTTACTTGTAGATGTACATTGTACAATCCTTATTTTGACGTAAGTGCATGATTTCACTGATCAAATTTTTAAACACGTTATGCTTAAATACTTTTCATACGCTAATTACTAAATGGATGCATGATTTCGAAGTCAAAACTAAGTATAGCGTTTGTATAGAGTACTGTGTGTATGGCTACACCATTTTACTTGGCGATGGCTGGCAACTGCGATGTGCGACGTCTCTACTATGCAAAATGGGATACATGCCGCACTGCAATTTCGGTATATATGCCGCAGGTTCTTTTATACGGTGTGATTAAGTGTTGTTAACTTTTCCTTTTCACTTGCACAAACTAACCAAGTTAGGCATGTTACCAAGTTTACTAAAACCAAAGGAGAAAAACGGAAAAATAAAAAGTAAGAAGGGCAAGAAAGAAGCAAGCCAAGATGATAATAATGAAAAAATGGATTACGCGTAACGCAGACGTTCTTTGCAAGGAATGTTTAGAAAACTACTCCAAAAAAGAGGAAGTGTAATTGGCTTCGTTACATCATGTGTCAAATATAGTTACATAAAAACTGTGCTTTTTCGACACTTTTTGTGTAGATTGTGGCCGAGAAAGACAGGTCTATTAACCCATACGGGACCATGGGTGCATATAAGCACCTTCAAAAAGAGCATACAGAATTTGTTTCTGCATCAGTAAAATAGAAAAGTAACATTTGTGTTCTTTAATTACAGCAGTTTCATGATTATTTAAGTAAAGGTAACTTCTTTTAAAAAAGTGGTGCCAACTGAATAAAATTTGTGTAAAAGCCGCCGGTCCCGAAAGGGTTAACAAATAAATTATGTAAACACAATTTTACTTTTATTCTTTTCCCTCTCTAATACATTGATGTTACGTTGTTGCTGAAATAACAATTAAAATTTAATGTAAAAAAATAAGTCGATAACTTTAATAGTGAAAGTAAGCAAACAATTATTAATTTGAATCCACTAATACGTTTCATTGTACTGTTTTAGTTTCATTTTGTTAGTACATCGTTAATTATAGTCCAGATATGAATATTTTTTGAATATTTTTTTTTATAATTTCATTCTGTTCTTATTACAAGCGCGGTATAACTATGGAACAAGTGCGGCGTCTCAGCCTGAATGTACGGGTGACGTGCCGCACTGTAATGTTTTAGAAAAAAATTGTTTAAAAATATAAATTATTTGTTTTGAATTTTTTTGTCGCAGTACACGTGTTGTATAGTTAACATTAAATAGCACAGCATGATTTTTTTTATTTTATGTCCACCTTGAGACTTTATACACAAATTCAAAAAAATATGCGGCATAAATCCCGGAATTACTCTATATGAAAATAAAGAAGAACATTCCAAGATTTTTTTCAGTTACAAATGTTCGATGTGAGAACCTTTTGTAACACGACAAACATCTAATCTGTAATCAAGTTCGTTCCACACATTTGGCAGTTTTGCCCAGTCAACGATTCTTAATGCAGCACTGATGCATCGTAAAATGTACACGGTGCATCAGTGTTGCATTATTTAGTGTTTTAATGGATCAGTACTGCATTAAGAATCGTTGACTGTGCAAAACTGCCAAATGTGTGGAACGAACTTGATTACAGTTTAGGTGTTTGTCGTGTTACGAAAGATTCGCACATCGAACATTTGTAACTAAAAATAAACTTGGAATGTTCTTCTTTATTTTCATATTACTTACTATAATATGTCTAATAGTTTTGAAAATATAAATTTTTAAAATCCGGTCATTCATTTGTGCTAACCCTATATAGTTTTTTTTTTTAAATAAAACTGTTAAGTAAATAGTCATTTTTATTGTAACATTTGTCATGACATTTAATTTTTTGTTAAACTAACTAACGAAATCTGATACCTTGCGTTATAGAACAAGAGTAAAAAATGCATTCAAAAATATGATTCAAAAGTTCAAAGTTGTGGGGAAAGTAGGGTTTAAAAATTTTCTTAATTTTTCAAATTTTATCTCAAGAATTGCATTTCTCTCTAACCATTTTTCTTCATGAAACAATTCAACAATCTATCAAAAAGGCATTATGAAATAATCAAATAAAAAAATTTATTCAAAGGGAACCAAATCTCCTTAATAACAAATATGAACATGCAATGGTGATTATAACAGAGAACTTTGGATTAAAATTTGGATTAATAACAACAACACCCAGTGCTAAAACCCCAATGTCCTTTAACTAGGACTTTGAAGGAAGTTGTGATGCGAATTTCAAGTATTGAAACTAAAGATTTTAGCAACAATAGATGTTACGTATGAACGAACCAAAACGGAAACTACCTTGGAACTAAAAGTTAAATTTGGCCGTAGCAGCAAAGTTTGAGTTTCGATCAAGGATTGCAGTCCTGCAGATTTTTGAGTCCCGCGGTAATCCTATTGAACATTGCGGGGTCTAGAGGGATTCTCCAAATTGTTCTTTTTTTCTTAATCCAGTTGTAAAATATGGCATTTTAACCGATTTTATGCAGTTTTTGTAAACTAAATAAAAGAAAAACTTATATTTCAGATCCTATTTTAATTATTTATGTTTTTAAAAAAATCTATACATTTTTCAGCCAACATTCTATCTGAAAATCCAGACCTTAATAAACGAACTTTGAATACAAATTTTAAAACGAACTTTGAAAATTAACTTTGAATTCAGTCTTCAATAGTTGGCGCTTTGTTATATGATTTTACATAATAGACCAATAAATGTCTGTTATTCTACAAGTTCATATTATGCAAAAACATATAAACTTTTATCAGTTTAGATGATAATCCCCCCCCCCCCCCCACACACACACACACTCACTTGGACCAAATGCTTTTAAAAAGACTTCAAAAACCAAAGACTTTCCATTAAAATTTGAAACATTGATAAGGGATAAGACGAATAAGTCCCAATCCAAAACAGGTATTCAATAGAATAAGTCGAGATTGCTTTTAACAACTAAAACTTATTTCATTTTATATTAAAATTTTTAACTAAAACCGAAATTCAGTTTACATAGAAATTTTGAAGTAAAAACTAAGTTTAGTTGACAATTTTTTTCTTGAGCCAGCTACCCTTAAAAAGCCCTCTAAACAAAACACTTTTGATTAGGTACATCTCAGAGATAGTTTTGTCGTATGTTATTAGACATTATAACAACCTGATAAATTGATACTTATCCAACACTGAGCGAAATTTGAACACAGATAAGGTATAACACGTATAAAAGAAGTCCCAATAGAAAACAGGTATCTAATAGAATGTCCAAATTATTTTTATCAACTAAAACTTATTTAAGTTTATATTAAAGTTTTCAACTAAAAGCGAAATTCAGTTTGCATGAAAATTTTGAACTTATTTTAAATGACAATTTTTTCCTAGCGCCAGCTACCCTTAAAAAGCCCTGGAAGCAAAATACTTTTCACTAGATTCATCTCAGAGATAGGTTTGTTGTATTTTATAGGACATTATAACAACCTGATACATTCATACTTATCCAACACTGAGCGAAATTTGAAACACAGGTAAGGTATAACACGAATAAAAGTAGTCTCAATAGAAAACAGGTACTCTTTGGGAATAAGTCCAAATTACTTTTTTCAACTGGAACTATAAAAAGAATTTTTAGTACTTAGAAGTTTCTACTGCGTTTCCCGCCTTATCAGTTAAAATACATGTTCTTGAAATAAATATAAATAACTCAAATTTTTCTTAGGACTGCATTCCGAAATCAATTTTTCTAAACTTTTTTCTGGTGACTATAGAGGAAGCAGAAAATTTTCCATGTGAAAACATTTTTTATGTCCAGAAAAACGAGCTTCTTTCTTACTGAGAGGCTCCACATCGTTGAGCTGGCCCATCGATTCGCGCGTGCGCAACGCTACACACGCACACCACGGTGGATCAAATCGCAGTTTGGATTGAGCCTTTTCTCTAAAAAGGAGGTCAGCATTAGAAAGACTGAGCTGCAACTTACACTTGGATTGATATAGGCACGAGCTCTAGTTACCTACAACATCACCCATAGGTTAAAAGTTCATGGGCCTATCTATCTCTTGGATTCTATGAAAATGAAAAGTTGTATGTGAAGAAAAATAATTAGATTTAAAAAATGTTATTAATTCACATAAAAGTTTCGATATCTATAGCTATTTAGAACATTTAGAGGGAAAAAAACTCTAATATTTATATAAAAAAGGCTTATTTCTATACCTTTTTTAGTGTATTTTTAGTATATATTTTTAATTTATTAATCTCCTTGATTTTATGGAAATGAAATATTCCATGCGCAAACAAATTTTTAAATAGAGCGTGATTTCAATTAATTTTTTTTTTATGAATTAACAAAAACAGTTTTAATATCTAAAACTATAAAAAAAATATAGAAGGAAAGAGAAGTTGATTTTATGTAACTCAGACTTTTTAATATATTTTGATTTAATTTAATTTATTTAGTCCAACCGACTCTTTGATTTTCTACAAATGAAATGTTCCATGCGAAAAGGGTTTTTAGGAAAAGCATAATTTCGATTAGAAATACTGCGAATTAGAAGAAAAGTGTTGATATCTGTAGCCATATAAAAAAATTATTCAGAAAGTGTCTTTGATTTGATGAAAAACAGCTTTTAAGCATTCCTTTTTTGTACATTTTTAGTATATCACCATTTCTTTAGTTGTATGTAAATGAAATGTTTCACGCGAAAAATGTTTATCGACAAAGCGTGATTTCGATTTAAAGATGTTAATTTTTTTTTTTATATATGTATAGCCATTTTAAAATGCACAAGTAAAAAGACTAAACTATTTAAACAAAAATTCATATATAAAAATATCATAGACAAAATCGGGTAATATGTAAATACTCTCAGTGTCATGACTACTGAGACTGAATACGCTTTTGAATTAATAAAAAAAGTTTTAATATTATATAAAGACTGATTTATATATATATAACCCGTTTTTATTAATATTTAAACCAAAATTAATACATAAAAATATCATAGGTAATATGTAAATACTCTCAGTGTCATGAATACAGAAACTGAATACTGTTATGAATATATATGTATATATCCCATTTGTATATAAAAATATCAGCAAACACTCTCAGTGTCTTGAATACGGATCTTCTAGTTACACTTGGCTCTAGTTACTTAAAACATCGTTTATAGTTTAAAAGTTTATGACTGTATCCACCTCTTTTATTCTATGCAAATGAATGTTTGTACCATGCGAAAAAGTTTTTAGATAGAGCGTATATATATTTTTAAATAAAATCTTTATGATTTAACAAAAAAAAAAAAAAAAAAAAAAAATCCTATAGCCATTTAAAAAATCTGGAAGGAAACAGCCTGATTTTTGTATAAAAACGGCCTTTTAGTATATTCCTTTTCCTTTCTAGTATATTATTAGTATATATATTTAGCCTATCCATTTCTTTGATTCTAAGCAAATAAAATACTCTATGCGAGAAAAAAGTTTAAAAAGTGTTTTGATAGATCAGGATTTGAGTAAAAAAAGTGTGTTATGAATTAACAAAAAAAGTTTTAATATTTATAGTCATTTAGAAAATCTAGAAGGAGAGAGGCCGGTTTCTTTTATAAAAAAGGTCTTTTTAGTATTTTCTTTTTAATGCATTTTTAGTTTATATAGAGGAGGTAGGGGGGGGGGGGAAGTTGATACATAGGGAGGGTTGATACATTGACAATTTTTCTCAACAAATGTCATTAACAGCCATTGTAACAGCTGTAAAATTTTCTTTTATTAGCAGAGGCTATCATTAGCTGGACTTAGCAGTGAAGAATTGACAACGTTTTTTTTCTTTTAATTTTGAAGAATTTTGGAATGTCAGTGTAAATTTTTTTGAATACTGATTTTCTTTCATAACACTTATTATTGTGAAGATAATCTCTTGTAATTTTTTTTATTTGTAAAGCATATTGTTAGGGTAAGTTTTACCAGAAAGCAGATTGGCGTTTTGCAACTGCATTTATACAAAGGGATTGAAAATCCAATAAGGCATGATAGGGAGAAATGATACATTAGTGCTGGGGAGAAATGATACAATTTTATATTTGAAATTTAATAGATTTTTAAAGTTGTAAACTAATATAGGACTGTAATATTCATTATTGTTTTACAGCAAGAGCTATTGAAATTGGTAAGGAAGAACAAAGAGACTATTCATAGACATTATGTAGGTTACAGAGAAAAGCAGTGCGATGATATATGGTTAGTTCGCTTTGCTCGTCACGTAGAAGGAAAAAAGTTTAAATGGCCTGAAAGGGAAAATGTTTCTATAATTGAAGAAGGGAAAATTAAAATAAAAACATTAAATTCACCCGATTTTACTTACCAAAATGATAGAGCTGTTAGTTTTTCTTTTAACCCTTTCAGGGATGGTGGTATGTTTATGAAACCACTTAATTTTAATTCCCAAACGGCACATTGGCACCAGCATTTTGGTAAAATATTTTCCATTTAATATGAAAGTGAAATATAGCCCTTTTATTATTTCCAATTAAATCTGTTGGTAAATTCCGGTGCCATTTATTTATTCAACACTTTAGCATTGAAAATGCTTTGCCCTGAAAGGGTTAAAGAAATCTTAAATGTGCTAAATTTATGTTAAATTGTTTGCAAATCAGCAATGTTCACTTCATTTTTCTTTACAGCAAGATCTCTAGGGTTATTTTTTTTTTTCATATTTTCTAAAAAGTGTGTTAATAGAATTGTTTAAATAATACCAATTGTTTAAATATTTTTGTAAAAACATTTCTGAAACAAAATATGTCAATGTCATTTCTTTTTAAATTTTACTTAAATATTTCAAGATTTATCATAAAAAATTGTATGACACATAAATTGAATTGTCTGCATTTTTTTTTCAATTTACATATCAATGTATCAAATCTCCCTTGCTAGTGTATCAATCCTCCCCAGCAATGGGGAGATTTGATACAGTCGTAATTATTCGCAATAATTGGGATATATTTTTTGAATGACTATTTTTTAAATTCCCAATATTTTTTATAAATGAATAAAAGGTCACTTTATAAGAATACAGGAAAAATTTGTTTAAAAATATGTTTCTAAGGGTTGTAAAAAATTAGTAAAAAAAAGTGTATCATACCTCACCTACCTCCACTACTTTGTTTATTCATCTCTTGCATTTTATAAAAATGAATCCTTCCGGTTGCTCCAGAACCTTGAAATTTGGTAAGAAGGAAGGTCTTATAGCACATGTAAAGGAAAAATTTGAAAAATCATTAATTTATATTTCTATGTCGATTTATTACATGATTTTCCATAATCGGGATTTCCAAAGGGAGACTTTAAAGTTTCCGTTTTTTCCTTTGAGGTATGGAACTCTAAAAAAAACATTTTTTTAGTCTAATCCTTTTTAATATATTTTTAATACATATATTTAGTATATTCACATCTCTTTCATTATATATAAATGCATTGTTCAATGCGATTATTTTTAGATAGAACATTTATTTCGATTTAAAAAAATAGTTATCATTTAACAAAAAAAAAAAAAAAAAAGTTTTAATATCTGAATATTTGTAGTGATTTTGAAAATCTAAAAGTAATGTGAGACTGTTTGATTTTCATATAAAAACGCTTTTTAGCATTTACCTAGGAATCATATATAAAAAATATAACTGACAAATTCAGACGATATGTAAACATTGTGAGAAAAAAACTCCAGGTGCAAGTAACTCTTGAATTGATGCATACATGAGCTCCAGTTACTTACAACATAGTTAATAGGTTAAAAGTTTATGATTCTATCCATCTTTTTTTTTTTTTTTTTTTTTTATTATTATTATTATATCCAAATGAAATGTTCAATTCGAAAAAAGAGCGTGATTTCGATTTAAAAATTTTTTCGAATTAACAAAAAACATTTTTGCTATTTATAGTCATTTGGAAAATCTAGAGGGATAGAGAATTTGATTTTTATATAAAAAAGGAGTTTTAGTATATCGTTTTTAATATATTTTTAGTATATATATATTTAGTCTATTTTTTTACTCTATGCAAACGAAATGCTGCTCCATGCAAAAAAGTTTTTAGATAGAGTATGATTTTGGTAAAAAGTTATGAATTAACAAATACAGTTTTGATATTTACAGTCATTTTGAAAATCTAGAAGCAAAGAGACTGTTTGATTTTCATGTAAAAAATGCTTTTTAGTATTTGCTCTAAGATTCACATGTAAAAATGTTTCTGATAAATTCAGGTGATGCATAAACGTTATAAGCATTAAAAAAATTCAGCTGCAATTTGCTCTTGGATATGGGCGATTCTCCAATAAGAGGGTAATTTCGTTCTGTGATTAAGTGAAAAATAAAAGCTAAATTAAAAACTTTTTTTTTAGAAATAGATAAGATATAAGGTAGTGAGTAATGTACAATATTCCGGCATAAACTTTACACAATATTTTTCTTTAACCTACCTATCTTTAATCGACCCTTTTCTATAATTTATTGCATTCAATTCGAGCCAGAAATTTCTTCAAAAAGTTTTTTAACCTCCTGAGACCCAAGCAAAATATAATGCATATATTTTTTTAAATATGAGTTTTTTTCAACAAATAGGCATAAAAAATGACGTTTTTAAAGAAATTAATAAATTTCGATTTTTTAATTTTGTTTTACAGCACATCAATCTAAATGGATGGTCAGGCCATAACTCGCTTTAAAGTAATTAATAAAATGTGAAAAGTATGGGAAAGAATAGAATTTATTATAAAGAACATAAGGCAAGTATTAACATCTGATTTAAAATTGAAAAATAAAAATAGTTTAAACAAATTAAAATAACATAAAAACGAAAATTACCAGCAGAACGTAGAATTCCAACTTGACTCATTTATTACGCCATTTTGGAAACAAAGTAGTTACCGTTGTCAAAATCCAAAAGCTGAATGTTGATTTTTGATCCACACATTACCAAAACCAACTGGATTTAGATTGCTACAATGAAATTTAACGCAATAGAAGGAGAGAGCAAAACATCCATTTAAATGGATGCCAGGTCTCAGGAGATTAAATAACAGCTACATCGAATTAAGTTCAATAAATATCTTGAATAGTTTTAAATAAAAATTCTGGTGTACATGTTTTTAATCAAAGTTGAGTAAAATTTCAACAGGGTAATGAACTGATTCAATTTCATTGAAAGCGGACAAGTGACGGGGACAGAAGTGACAGAATTAAGAAAATTGCTTCTGTGCTCATCGTAAGTTAATCTTAGTAAGACTGCAATATGTATGTTGAACAAAGCGAAAGTATGTTACATCATTACAAAATGATAAATAAATAAAAATAATAATTAGGAAATTTTAAGTTTGGGACAATAGTGACAGGTACATACATATTACAGACAACATATTCTTATCTTTCTATCTATTTTGCAGCTTGTAACTGCTTTTGATGTCCAGATAATTAAACCATGTGTCTTTCTCACCAATCAAGATTGCTATTTCTACTAAATGTAACTGTCCTTACAAATTTTATCTAGCCTCTTAATGGTCACAGGAGCAGTTTTATACAAAGGGCCTGTAGTGACATAAAAACTATTGGACAACATTTCTCTGTCCGGAGTAAATATAAACTATTTAATATTTACAATAAAAGTTCTTTATTTTATACTTTAGAATGTAAATTTTTATTTTTTATAGTAAAATTTCTAAAAATAGTTTGTCATTACACTTTATTTGTTCGAGAAGATCAGTGCATCAAGTGAGGGACAAGGGACAGAAGTGACAATTTGAATATTTAAAATATTTTTGGAGTAAAATTTAAAGTTATTTTACTGAAAATTCATAGCAAAATTGTAGAAAGGCATTACAGAAAGCATTTTATGCCAACGAAAGTTATATAAATGATAAAATATAGAATATAACACCAAGGGACATAAATTAGCAATTTATTGGAGAATCGCCCATATACACTGGGTTTCAAAATGATATGAACATCCAGTTTTTAAAGCATAAATGTTATTAAATAAACCGAAGTCTAATCAATGTTAGAAATAGAACAAATCGTTTTATTTTGTAACAAAATATAATTGAAACAGCGAATTATACATAAAATAAACTGCATTTTTCCAATTTGGGGTGTTTCATAATGATATGAACATTGACCAAAAATATCGATTAATAGACAGTGCATGCACACGATCTTTTAATTAATGTAGAAACGCGACCAGGCATGGAGTGGACCAAGCTTTTTAATATATTTTGATCGATTTCATTCCAGTGGAAGATGATAGCTGCTTTTAATTCTGAAATTGTGGCACATTGTTCTCCATTTGCGTAAACAGCTCTAACCAGTAGGATCCATACATTTTCCATTGGATTTAAATCAGGGGAAACAGATGGCTATGGAATTACATGTACACCATTATTAAGAAACCATTCCCAAGTGCTGTTTGCCGAGTGTATGGATGCATTGTCTTGTTGGAACATCCAGAAAGGTTCGCCAATTTCCTCGGAAAATGGCAGCAATTTTTCTTCAAGCAGATCTTGGTAGGTTAATGCACTCATTCTGCCAGAGAGGGAAGCGCACCGTTGATCTTACCATTAAATCCAAATGCAGCCCAAACCATGAGAGAACCTCCACCCTGCTGCCGTTTTGAAAACGCTTCTGGTTTCTTGAGCAGATCGTGCCAATAATAAGAAAAGTTGTTCGGACCATCCAAATTGAATTATTTTTCATAGGAAAAATATTACTCTTTCATATTCCAACTCCAGGACATGTGAGCTTTTGCCCAATTAAGGAGATTCTGCTGATGCATTTTAGTCATACGTGGTTGGGTCTTTCTTTTCGTGTACCTCACCATCTTAGAGCTCTTGGCTACTCTGGACAAGGTACTTTTTGACACTGCTATAAGTGGATCTCTTGAAAGTTCACCTGAAGTTGTTTTCCCATTGCTCATTCTTTTTATAATGGCTTACCTTTTGGACAACTTTGACGGATGTCCCGGAGACTTCTTTGCTCGATAATCCTCTTTTAATCGAAGAAAATTTAATATTACACCTGGAGATCTTTTCAATATTTTTGCAATAGCTCTAGACGAAAGTCCTTGATCCTTAAAAGCCACAATTTTTTCTTTCTCAAAATCACTTACAGCGTTTTTACAACCCATAATTCCAGAACTCACTTTGGTTTGGAAATTTCCTAGTCTGCGAAGTATCTTTAAATGCTAAACTAATTTGCATATTTCGGTTTCTACTTCTTTCTGAGTGGCATTCAATATTCCTGTACAGTTTCTATGCTCGTTTAGTGATAATTTCGATCAATGTTCATATCATTTTGCAACACCATTTTTTTAGATAATTAATGTTTTCAACGAATTTAAAGTTTGATATTTCTTTTACAGCTATGTATTATGTAAAATTACTGTATTTGTATCGAGAATGGAGTTTTCTGATAATTGTTTATGAATTTTTACCAGGATATCACAAAATTACTAGGTGTTCACATCATTATGAAATCCAGTATGTATGAGCTCCAGTTACTAACAACATAGTCAATAGATTAAAAGGTCCTAATTCTATCCATTTTTTTTACTATTATAATCAAATAAAATATTTACTCTGCAAAAGAAAAATGTTAAGTAGAACGTACTTTCGATTAAAAAATATTGGGAATTAATAAAATAAGTCTTGATATCTATAGCCATTTTGAAAATCTAGAAGAATAGAGAATTTGATTTTAATATAAAATAAAAAAAAAAAGCAATTTAACAAATTACAACGACCATTTGGAAAATGATTTTTTAAAAGACAAAAATTTAAGACATAAAAAATCGCACGGAGTTGATCATACATTACGTACGCCATTATTGTTATTACACGTAAATATTGCAAGCGACAAAAATCGCCTGCGACTCGTCAGATTTCATGAAACTTATGTATTATCCACCTGAAACTTACGTATTATCCAAGCATTTCATTGGCTGTTCGGGAAAAGGCTTTTCCATCGTCAGATTTCCAAGAAATCTGACGACCCATTTTTAAATGAAATTTCATTCTTAAACTTCTAAACATCCCACAATATTACTTTTTACACCATCGTAGAGAAAAAAAATGTACTTTTAATTGCAATTTGTTTGAAAGCTGTATCTCAATTTGTTTCTGAGTTATTAATTTTTTTTGTAGTTTTTGTTACTTTTTTGTCATAGTGGCAACAGAAGTATCCATCTCTGTTGAAAGTAAAGGGAAAGTACAGATCACTGTATAGACCAATCCGAAAACGAATAAAATGCGGATTAAACCAATAAAAAGCTTCAGATATGCTTTTAATTTCCTAACCTGACGAGGACAATAACCATTTTTTCAAATGGTTAAAAAGTGTTTTGGTGTGCCCTTTTTACTATATTTTTATTACATTTATTTAACTTATCTTTCTGGTCTTTGATTCAATGCAAATGAAATGCTCCATGAGTAAAAATCGTTTTAGATAGAGCATGATTTCGATAAAAAAAAAGTTATGAATTATCAAAAAAAATGTTTTAATGTTTTTAGATAGAGCATGATTTCGATAAAAAATATGAATTATCGAAAAAAGTTTAGTGTCTGTAGTCATTTAGAAAATCTGGACGGAAAGAGACTGATTCTTATATAAAAAACGGCTTCTTAGCATATTCTTTTTTAATATGTTTTTAATGTATATATTTAGTCCATCCATCTCTTTAATTCTATGCAAAAGAAATGTTTCACGCGAAAAATGTCTTTACTTGAGAGGGATTTCGATTTGAAGCAAGTAAAAACTAAATTAAAAAAAAAAAAAAACAACTGCGTAAAAAGCGAACTAATTAATTATTTCTCATCAATGTGAAACTATTTTTTACATTACTTACCTTTTTTATTTACTTGTATTGATTACTTTTAAGTTGTGTTTAATTGTTAGTTCCTGTCTATAAATACTGTTTTGATGAGGCCTATAGATGTCTACGAAGGTTAGAATTAAAGTAAAGCTAGAGATCCTGCCTACACAACTTTCAGGTTGTGTAATATTTAAACGGAGCTTCTGACTGTAAAATAGTCAATGAAACATCGTCTTCATTTTGAAAGACCTATCCAATGATATGGCACTCAATATGGTGCATGAAAATTTTTTTTCGTTTCTACCGCCATTGTGTGTTTAACGGCTGCCATTTTGAATTTATAAAAACAAAACCTTGCCTATAACTATCGAACGGTTAATTTGAATCGATATAGACCTCATCCATTAAAATCGATCCGGCCGTTGGGATGTTTCGAGGGTATAAAGAAATCCACATACCCAGATACGCATGAAACACATAACTCTTCTCGGCAGTCGGGTAAAAAATAGTAATTAGCAAAACGAGGTGAAACCGTTTTATCCTTAATTGTTATAACTCATGTGTCAGTTATGGGTTTTCAAAATAGGGATGGTGTCATTTACTGGAGTTATTGACAATATTTATGAAAAAAACATTTTAGTAATAAAAAGTACAATCTTTCAAAATTTTGTCAACGATAATTTTTTAATGTATCTCTACTATACTTTCAAAAACAAAGATAAGTATAAAATAGATTTAAAACTTTGTAATAGTGATTTAAACAGGAAAGGATCCTTAAGGTATCAATTACTGGGGGTTATTTCACCCTATGTTTTGATATATATATAGTTGTTTTGTAGAAGCAAAGAGACTGTTTGATTTTCATACAAAAAGTGTATTTAGTATTTACTCTAAGATTCATGTATAAAAATGCAGCTGATAAATTCAGTCGATATGTAAGCACTGTCAATATTATAAAAACTGTGGCAAGTCACACTTGGATTGATGTATACGTGTGCTTCAGTTACCTGTAACATTGTTAATAGGTTAAATATCCATTACTCTAATCTCTTTGATTTTAAGTAAATGAAATGTTTATTCCGTGCGAAAAAAGTTTTTAGATAGAGCGTAATTTCGATTTTTTGAATAAAATTTTTATGAATTAACAAAAATTTTATATTTATAGCAATTGTGAAAATCTAGAAACTAATAATAATAGTATTTTAGGCTGTTTAATAATAGAAGAAAACCCTTTTTAAATTTTAAGAGCATGCTGGATTTTAAAATGAGGAAAATTGACCAACTATAAGAATTTTTCTTTTTGTGTAATTAATAGGTTATAATAAATAAATATAATAATAATAAAAATGTATATATATTGCCCTGTACTTGACAAAATGTTTGCTTTCATATTTCTTAAAGGTAGGTAAAAAAAATAACATACCCATACTATATCTGAAATACATCTTTCTCAAAGCAAATTTTTTGCTGTATACAAATCTTTAAATTGTTCCATGCAATTTTTGTTAATAATTCAAAATATGTCTAGGGGAAATTTTTTACACAAACTGCAACAAATCCGCTTTTGAAAGTACGTTCATTAAGGTACCAAATTAGTAATAAAGTATATTATTGGGTTGAGGAAATATTTATGAGCGTTTTTTTTTTCAAATTTAAAAGTGTACATAGAAATAAAAGGCATTGTTAGAATGTGTTATATTATTTGAAAGAGCGCTTTTTGCTGCACAAGTAAGTGCATTTTGATTTTTAATTTTATTGATTTTTGTGTGCTTTTAGATGTCAAGTGGACAAAAACTGAACATTTTTGACATTTGTTTTTTGTAATCAAAGGAATACAGAAAAGACAGCTACGAAAAAAAAAAAAAAAAAAAAGATTCCTGTGATAATATGCGCTAAGAGCAAATATGAAACTGATCAGTTATACCTTGCATCGACGTATTAAACCAGGATTCATACATAAAAATTTCACTTATAAATTCAGGTGATATATAAGTTTTGTTATGCGGTCCGATGAATTTTTATGATAGAGGAAAAGGTCCAAATAGCGGCTACGACTTTTGTTTTCAATCTAGATCACACAATTTTCATTATTAATAAAATAAAAAGTGACAGCAGGGTACCTTGGCATATTGTACACCTGTTTAGCGAAAAAAAAAAAAACAGTTTCAAAGGCGTTTTCTGTATATAAAAAGCAAAATTCCGAAAGTCTTCAAAGTTTGAGTTTTTAAATGAGGTCTAAATACCGGCTACCTAAGTTTTTTTCCCCAAAAGATCACACAAATAGAGCTAATGACAATTATTAAGCAATAAGAATATTATTTTAATAAATTTTATTGATTAATAACATTTCTTATGCACAGAAGAAATGCGCAATTTTTAATAAACAAGTAATTTTGTCAAATTTATAAAATTCTTTACGACTATCTCACGCAGTCTTCTTCCCATTATGTTTATAGATTTGTTTTTTAACGTGTAAAACAACAAAAGAAAAAAGCTTGCTGATTGAAATGAGAATTATTTTATCTGAAAAAATCACAAACACAATATCACTTTCTGCGTCGGTGCAGTCCCTATCAGCCCACATATCGCATTCCCACATCGCTAAACCCAAAATCCCCTCCCCTATTCTTGTCCACAGAGAAAGCCCCCATACAGAAGACACAAATCTTTCTCTGTTGGATATTTTCCTTTTTCACTTTTTTAACCCCCTCGCTGCGTAATTGTTTTATCAAAATAGCTTAAAAAATTTGCTTATTTAACCCCTTCGCGACGAGCGTTTTTAAGAGTTTTTATCCTTTTGTCACCGGTTTTTCAAAACAAAACTTTTTGTATAATTTAATCGGGAAATTGCTCCGATTAAATAGGGCAAAATTTACAGTAAAAAAATAACTGGTGTGAATAATCAAGGAGGGTTAATTAGACGGAAAAAATGCATCTCCGAAGAAATCTCGGGTTGCGCAAATTTCGCTACTTTTACGTTGCCCCAGGAAATCTCGGGTTGCGCAGCGAGACGGTTAAAATCCAATTTCTGTCTCTTTCGCCTGGTTTACTCCGTCATTTTTTTCTTTCTCTTCACATTTATTACAGGCAATTTTGAAGTGTCCAACAGCGCTTTTTGGGGAAGTGATCCGGTAGCCAGTGTCGGTTCTGAAGAATTACGGCCACGGTGGCTTTTTTCATACTGCGAAATGGGACTGGATCTATTTCTGAGCCATTTAAATTAATTTATTAATTATGGAACTATTTAAATTAATTTATTTTCCTCTCCTTCAAGCAGAGCAACCGAGAGAGGTCTAAATACCGGCTAGCCGGTATTTAGACAACTCTTGGTAGCCGGTATTAGGACCACTGCTATGTTTAAGTTAAAACCGCTATTACTCATTCATATAATAAAATACCAATAATATGCGCGTGGCAATTGAGAGTTAAATATGTCTAGAAAATAACTTAATCAACAATTTAAGCCAATATACGATCAGTATGTTTAAAAAAAATGAGAAACACACATCTGAAAAACTTTTGATGTACCAGATGACGCCAATTCGACACTTTTGCATTTACTATTTGTAAATGAGACAGATTTCAGCGACGTACTTTTCGTAACTTTCTTCTTTCAATTAAAGTTACAAACTCTGCCTATTATCGCTAGGCTGCGCTGCGCTCAGTTCTCAGAACACCTAGTAGCCGGTATTTGGACCCTAGCCGGTATTCGGACCTTTTCCTCTAATATTAAAACAAAATATTTCCACGCAATAAAGATTTTAGAATCAAAGCAGAGCTACAAAATCTCCGTATTTTTTAATATCAGTATTTTCGTAGTAAAATTTTGCATTATTTAATCGGAGAAATCTGAGATTAAAGAAACGAAAATTTTCTGCATGAAAAATTGGTATTCAAATATCCAAAGAATTGACAGCTCAGATAAAGTGAGTTGAATTAAAAAAAAAATCGTTATTAAATGTTTAAAACTGGTAGATTTTTTGAAAATTTATGAAAATGTACCGTGCTATAAAAGTTTTTCAATAATTTTGATTTTTAAAAATGTCACTCATTAACAAAAAAATCTTTCAATATCTATATCCATTTATAAAATCTTAAAGACAATGGACTATTTGATTTATATATATAAATAGTATTTAAACCAATATTCATATATAAAAATGTCAGTATATAAATTCAAGCGCTTTGCAAACACTATTGTACTATAGAATTTCATGATAATATTCAAACGAAAATATCTATACGCGAAAAATCTTTGAGATACGAAGTTTCGAATATTAGTTTGTAAAAATTTGTTATGAATGAGAAAAAAAAAGAAATGAAATTAAAAAGGGTTTGAATCCCATAGCTATTTAAAAATGTAGAAAAATATTCCATGCACAAAGACGATTTTGAATAGGGAATGATTTTGATTAAAAATGTTATGAATTAACAAAAGGTTTTAATATATATAGCCATTTCTAAAATATAGAAAGAGTCAGATATTTGCATAAAAAAAGTATTTTTAGAATTTAAACGAAGATTCATATTAAAAAATGTTTGTGATAAATTCAGTCGATATGTAAACTTGTTTTACGATTCGATGGATTTTTGTGATAATATGCTAAAGAAATATTTTCACGCGAAAATATTTTAAATAACACAAAGTGATTCCAATTAAAAAAAATCATTTCTGGATAAGCAAAACAGAAATGAAAGGAATGGGTTTAATTAAGGGTTATGGGTGGAAAAAGTTTGTAAAAAAGTGTTAAGGGCTTTTTTTTATTATGGTGATGGGACACTCTATGTCCCAGCGACTATTTTCTTATTCTATTCGTACTACATTTTGAAAAATAATCTCTGCCATACACTTAAACTGGGATATTTTCAAGAGATTTGTATTATAAAGAAATTTCTTGTAACTTTGGTATGAATGAATACAAAAGTAGTCGCCAGTCCTGGTCCCTAATTAAATAGTTAACCCGTGAACTCCACACTGCGCTTCACCACCCGCGCACCCCTCACTAGAGTGATTTGGGATTCCGTAAACTTAACCGCGTCTAACTTTTCTGGCAATATAGTGACAATGAAATATAACACATGATTCTCATACAAAATTTAATGAGGAATTGAACTGCAATATTTATAGCAAAAATGTAATTTTGTTAATTATAAATGCAAATTAATCAAAGCATATTTTCAGAAAACGCCGACATTTGAAATTTTGGTCGCTGCGAATTCGAACTAGTGTGTTTTCATGGGTTAAAATTCATAGTCATTTTGTAAATCTAGAGTAAAAGAGACTGTTTTGATTATATGATTTTTTAAAAATTATTTGCAACAGCCATACAAATTATTATTTAAAATCTAGACAAGTTATATACAAAGCCATACAAATTATTGTTTTTATTTTTAAATATTTGCAAGACACATAAAAATGTACGTTGTCACACATTCAGTTGATATTGTAAACATTATTATTCAATTTGAAGACATTTCAAGAGAACAGACTTCCACATTGTTATTGTTCAAAATTCAATCTGACAAACATAAATTAGCTTTTTAAAGATGCAATTATTTTTTAATAAACGAACTTTTTTCTATAATTTAATATCACGTGTTTACGCTTGTGTTTTATACATATTCAAATAAATGTAAATCCTAATTAATATTTTTTTTAGATTTTAATAGCGACAATGCGTAAAAAAATGAAGTAAAAAGTTTAAAAAATAAATTAAAGGCGTCATTTTAAAATTTGAAGAAAATTGTCACGTTAAAAACTTTTCAGAAAATTAAAAATTTACTTTTTTCGTTAAATTATTTGATTTTTAGCATTTATTTAATAAAATCTAATGCAAAGAATTTAATATAGTTTTTAGAAGTCGTAACACAGCAATAACTTACTTTTCATTTACTATACACTGTATTGTTTATTAGTAATAAAAAATCATGTTTTTTTTTTCTTTTTTGTTTTCATGTAACTTCTTGAACGATGATTACAATGATTACGTCTACCATTAACAGATACTTTAAAAAATAATCTGTATTCAACCAGCTTTTTTACTTTCATACAGCTTAAAAACGTACATGCATAATTTGGTACAGATAATAATAAACATTTGTTTACTATTTAAACAAGAACGAAAAATCATGCATTAGACATAGATTAAGAAACATCTTCCAAAACTAACAGAATATTATTAAGAAATTTTATTTTTTCATACAATGAAATCGACCATAGTCCTTCCTGTAATCAAATTATTTTGTGCATCTCTGTAAATGAAAAATAAGTTCTACACACTCCACAATCTAGAGAAAACATGTTGCAGTGCACCTTAGCGATCTTTTTTAATTTCAATATATTTGAAGTATCATAACATCATTAAAATGCATCGCAAATGATTTTTCCAAATAGATCATTATGTAATGGAATATTTGTGCGCTCCTGTAAACGAACTGTAAATGCTACTTATTCTATACCCCTGAGAAAGCATGTTTTAGCCCACCTAAGTGATACATATGAATTTCATATGTTTGAAGTTTTGTAACATAGTTAAAATGCATCGAAAACATTTTTTTCCCATACACAATAATGTAACGGAATACTTTTGTGGTCCCCGTTAACGAGTGGTTAATAGTATACTTAATTTTCAATACGTAACATTCGTCAAACGGTAAACATCATTAAGATAAAATAAACGGTCAAGTGCGAATATTACTCGCTCTCAGAGGATTCCGTACAATAAATATATGAATTATAAACTGTATTATTAAAAAAATCATTACTTAAAGAATAATAAGACTTTGTAAAAACTATACATAATAGGGTTGGGTATAGCTGTATATACTTGAAAAGTATGAATGGGTATACCATAAAAGTTCAAACAGATATGAAGCCTAAATAATACCAAATGTTGCTATTCTGTATAACTCTTTCTTTAATCTTATCCTAATCTGTTTATGATAAACTTAATTTGGTACAGACAATAAAGGTAGTGCATATTTAAACTTCATTTGACATTTCATAAAATTAAATACAGGGTAGTAGAAATCTTTTCTTTTTACAGTGTAGCTAAAACAAAACTCTTGTTCAAAGTTTAAACTTGGCATTGTGCTAAGCATCACGCTTCAAAGTAGGCCTCAAAGTTGCAACGCCACCTTGGTCCGTGACGCGTTTTTCCAGATAGGTTTTTAATTAACTTTTAAAGACACGGGAGGCGATTTGAGAGATCCGCTCAATGAAAAACTAGTCACGAATCGCATAGTATTTCTGTGATTAATTCTGATTAAATTAGTCTGTTTTATTGCGTTTATACTGCTCAATGGTTACTGCATTACACAAATATATCATTAAAAGTTGTTATCTAGGCTTTAAAAGACGATGGTACATAGTAAGCCGCCCCTCTCATTATGTGTGTCCAAACCGTCCGTGTCTTTAAAGGTTAATATCTCGGCTAATTACGGACGATTTTTTTTCGAAAATCATTATCAACAATGCTTTTATACTTCTGCTACGATAGATTCCTCCAGCACTCCTCAACACCTTTGCTGAATGTGCGAAAATCGAAATTTGTGTGTAACGGAAAAATGCGATTTTCTCAAAAACTATGAGACCTAGGGTAATCGCTATAGTTTTCCTGCAAGGTTTAAATGAATGCCTACTACCACTAATTATTTCATAATTTTAGTTTCAGTAGAATAGGAAATAAAAGGGGAGGAGCATATTTTTGCACTGCATTTTCGACAATATCTCTGAAAATATAATACCTAAAATTAAAAGAAATTTATTTTTGAGTTCAGCGTTACGAAAGCTTTTACACGATACCCCACACGATATACAAAGAAAAGATCTTTTTTTCAAGTAACTTAATTAGCCCCTCTACATTTTTCTTAAATATATTTGTGAATGTTTAATAATCTGTAAATATGTGGGTTAGTAGTCTTTATTATTTCCCCTAATTTGAACTTTCCACGTTCGATAGTTTACGAGTAAAACGGCTGTGACAGACAGACACAGGAGTGATCGTATAATGGTTCTGTTTTTACTTTTTAAGTACGGAACCCTAAAAATTACGCCCCACCAGTGGCTGAGAGTTTCTGCTCTCGAAGCTGGTAAACGGGAGGTGCTGGGTTCGAACCCAATCGCGCCTGTCGGCCTAACCATTTCGGAGTTTTCGTGGTTTTCTTCGAAACCGTGGATTCCCATGCGTAAATACGGGTTAGGTTCCCTTAGAAAGACCCCTACGGAGGGCACTCCCCCTTGGGCCTATATCCCTCGAGTTGATAATCGGCCGTCAAGAATCAGCCCAACCCAACCCTAAAAATTACTTGGCGATCCGGGTGTACTTACAAAAGTTAGGCAGCTCTGAAGTTACCGAAAGTTAGGCAGTCTGTGTAATTGTCTAGCTATTTGACCAGAGAGACAGAATTCAAAACACTTTTCAACTATGCTGGGAAGTGTTAAAATGATTTCTTGTAGATAATAAATATACATAATTTTCTTACCCAAATTTTCAAAATAATTCTCCCAGTAATTTCTGAAGTGTATAGATGTTCTAATATGTTTCCGATGTATTGTAAATTTTTTGCTCCCGAATATTTATCCGACTGTTCACAAAAGAGATAATGTGTTTGTTCGTGAACAATGCAAGATTCTTTATTCCATGATAAAATGGGAACAGGTAGTTGAATTTTAATACGTGTGGTACCAAAATGTTTATTTTTGCTCCAAGAGTGTGTCATAGGTTATAGTTATATAGCTCGTGTTTCTTACAACAACCGTATATCTCCAATATGCTTATAAACGGTTGTTCTATTAAAAAGCTTATTTCCGCAAATATGACAGTTCTTTCTGACTCAGCAGCAGCGTCTACAGCTTTCGAGCGGAAAGTCGAGTTCGAGCCCAGTGGATTCCAATATAACAAATATAATGGAACATGAATTCATACGGCTGAAAGTGTTGTTTATATTATGAAAATAGGATCTTTGTGTTTGGTTTCCCGTTCAATTTGAAGTAATTGATGTAAAGCCATGTTTAATTTTTCGTAGCCAGTTTTTTCTAATTGCTAATAAATTGTTACTTGTTAATATTTCTCTTGTAAACGTATCGGAGTAATTATAGTGCGATGCATTTACTTTATTAATTCGTTGAATCAACTTCATATTATAAACATTTGTGTCTCTAAAAAAAATAAGAAAAACAGGCTGTTTGGCACAATTCTGAAAACATTGTGTTAGAGGTTACAAAAAAAAAATAAATAAAAATAAATAAATAACTGGGAAAGATCGAAATAAGCTGCATAAAATAAGAGCACAATTAGGGAAAAATGTACAAATGTGGCAAAAGAAAGAAAATTAAAAAACGAAAGTTGCCAATAGATAGGGAATAAGGCCTACTTTTGTTTGATGCTTGTATATTTTTCTTAGGGAGCTATCTATATATTGAAATGGGCAAAAACTTTAAATTGCCCGATATTAACCTTCAAATATGACACAATAAAAAATAATGTACACTTTTAAATCAGCATGTATAAAGGTTTACACGGCTTTTCTATGAACAGTTTTAAAGTTATTGACTATACTATAAAGTGCCGATTTCATGGGTTCCGTTGAAGTTGGAACCCAGTACTTATATATCGAACATACGAACAAATAATATATTTCATACATCATTTCCAAGCAGTCCGTCAATATTGAATGCCAACTTCCTAATGGTGAAAACCAAATTTTGATATTTATATTAAGTAATAAATATAATATTGTGTATAACTTTCCTCCATTGGTTAATGTGGGATTTAGCGATGTGTTAAGGGAATACCTGTTTCATTTGAAAGTTCGCACGAATAATGCACGAATGGAAATATTTACCTAAGTAACTTCAGCATAAAATGTTCTTTTTGATTCTGTTCTGTTCACTAGAATTAACGCGAAGAGATTTATTTAACCCTTTTTTTCCTAGCGATTCCTATGCACATGCTTCAGATGTCTCTCCTGAACCAAGCGATGCTTATTAGTAACGGGTCGAAAGTTCCGCTATGGGACTGGCGTTTAGTTTTTTGGCATTTATAAAAGTAATTAAAGATATCGTAAGTTAAAATCAAAGTATTTAATGAAAAACTGGTTTTATATGATTTTTTTCACGCATTAGGCTTAATATTAAAAATTACTTGTATGTAAAATATTCCACCGTATTCAGTAGCGCTGTGCTCAGTTGGAATACTCCATCTTTGTCGTGCCGGTAGTGAAGGGTTAAACTCACTTTTTTTTTTTTTTTTTTACTCATTGCTATATCATTGCATCGGAATAACAAAGTTCTAACTGACAAATTTGGCAAAAGTGAAATGAAATCATGGAGAGCGGCTTTATTCTTCTGTATAATTTGAGATGACGTACACAACACTTTAAAGTAAGGGTTTTGTTGCCCATTAGAGCTATCACTATTTTAGAAAAGAAAAAAATATCTTATTTCATGATATAAACTTCGCGGTTAGATAATAAGGCGAAGATTACCTTTCGAAATTTGTGTTAACACGCGACATTTATTTAAAAAGGTTTAAAGCATCTATTTTACAGAGTACCGTTTAATTGGGGTTACTTGGAGCCTGGGGTGATATTTGTTCTCTACAAAAATTTAATCAGTTTTAAATCCGTCCTGGATCTATTGTGTTGAGAATAGTGAAGTAATTAATGAATACTCTACAGGTAACAGCACCAATTAGCTAGACAATACACATCAGGGACTGACTAAATTTTTTTTTATCTAGATCGAAGTAGACCTCTCCTGGGTCAAAGTAATCCCAAGTTACGGTATTTAGAGAGTTAATAAATTTGAAATGATTCTAATTGCGGTGTTGTCTTAGAGGGAAACGACACTGTTAAAAATCTGTACCATTTGCTGAATCGTCACTCCACTGCTTTTACAGAAAACGGTTACTTCACTGTATCATGGGGCATTCTCATTGGTCAGAATAGAGATATTCTATAAAAGCGGTGGAGTGACGATTCAGCAAATGGTACAGATTTTTAACAGTGGACTCTTTCATCTCATTTTTCTCAAAAGTCGTATTAGTTAGAACCATGTCATTCCAAGGCATAGAAAGTTTACACGAAGAATTTTGTAAAATAAAGTAAGCCAAATAATCAGTTTCATCAAAAAGAACAAAAAAAACCTCCATAGCCATCCCACACGGAATAAAAAAATGTACCCGAAAAATACTTTTCTTGTAAAGAAAATTTAGAAAAATCTTCTGCACAGCCATCCCGGTTATGCAGAATAAAAACACTGATTCAAATAATCCTTCCGTTGTAAAGACAACGCTGAAACAGAATCGTCTTACAATCGATTATACACAATCATCTCACTCGAGTTGCGCAGAATTAAAAACATCACGTTGTAATAAATGAGTAGCTGTATACTACTACGAGATAAGGTCCGCAATTTATCTTTCATAAATAACGGTTGCTAATTTGATGAAAATGTATAGAATACTAACCAAAAATATCGGTATTTTAAAAAATGAAAAGTTTGAACAAAGTGTATCCCGCGAATTTCGTTTTTGTAATCCAAAGCTAGACTACATCAGTATTTAGCATTCCTTTTAACTTTTCAATGAAAGAGGTTATACAATTCTTTGTTTTCTCTATGCATACCCATGAATAACTTTTCAGTGGATGTTTCGATTTTTATATTATTTATATTGGACTCTTTCTGCAGATGGTCTCGTTTTAATATCATTATTACCGTGATCAGCCAACGCCGCCTACAGACAATGCTGACGAGCTCGATTTTGACGTCACGGCAGATCGGCCATTAGGTGATCATTTAATGGACCCTATTCTTGTGACGTAAAATTCACAAGAATATAATTTTCTATAGTTTAACATTTCACTGTTACTGATATTGGGGGCAATAATTACGTAAAGACGAGATGCTGCCGTCCGTGAAAATCATATTATAAAGAAACAGTCCATTTTCACTAGCACTTGACTGAAATATTATTTTTAGCCAAAATTGAATTCGATTCTTTCTCGAGTTTCGGCCGAAAACGAAAACGAAACTCTCAATGAAATTTTGAATTATTAATATAACATGGCTATTATACACATAAAAAATAATTATTTAATTATTCATAAATATCCTATATATTTTAAATATTCATAAATATCCTATCTACAGGTTTCCTTTACTTATGCGTATGCGTGAAAGTGCTTGTGTTTGTTTTCAATAAAAGGAAAAATATTATGTAATTATAATTTTTTAAAGTTTTATAACTAAAAATCTACATATATATATTACGCTAACGTACGTGGCACAGAAATCGCGATTATTTGTTATTGTCTAATGGCAACGCCAGAGAAACGCATCTCATTGGTTATTGTGTAAAAGTCCTTTGGCAGGATTTAGGGCGATCGGGTTTATTTACATTTCGTCGTGGAGGAATCCATGATATTTCGCTCTTTCGCTGCAATTATAGAGCTTCAAAATATCACTTGAAATGCCCGTAAAAGATCTCGGCGAATGCTTGAAAGTGAAGAAGAAGATGAATTAAAAACAGAAAATCGAAATAGATTGGATGGAGAACACCGATAAACACAGAGCATAAGCGATCGCTAAAATAGCCTTAATAACCGCATCATGCACGCGTTGCTTCTGAAATCCAAATTATTGATTTAAACGTTCCGGGGCATAACTGTGGGACTTTGAGTAAAATGTGCAATTTCTGCAAAGCACTGTATTGGAAATGCGAATTAATTAGCAGCAAGAAATTTACAAAATATTGTCATGACGTTAAAGTAATTCTGTTTACCCCCCCCCCCCTTTCTGTACGGACCTGAGATACAAATTTCAAGTTCATTTAAGAATATTATTACGGGCCTACCAGAAGTAAGATAGAATAAAACCTGCTTAGATGGAAAGGAAAACGACCAGTGATAAATTCCATTTTATGCAGGTTATTTAAATTGAACAAAGCATAATAACATTTTTGGGGAGAGGGGGAGCTGGAACTTTTTTTGTTTGTTTGTTTATTGCTGGATTCCGTTATAAACAGGCTTTACTCTATTAGAAAATAAATTTGCTGGATGGTACTTAAAAAAAAATCTATATAGTAATATTTGCTTACAATTTTATTATTTCTTTTTCAGTATTACAGTTTATTAGCCTCCCCGGTACGGTATGCTATTCCTTTCTCCCAGCTTATTTTGTGTAGTCTTCAAAAAATAACGTTACATTACAGAAGCCAGCCGTAAAACAAAGCACTACGATTAAATACTCTATAGCAATTTTTTAAACTTCTAAGCATCGCACATTTTCAATTTTTATACCATCGTATTCGGAAAAAAGTACTTTTTAATGCAATTTGTTTGAAAACTGCATCTCCATTTATTTTTGAGATATTCATTTTTTTTAAGTTTTTAGAGAGCTTAATATTGGAAACGGAAGAACTCCATTTCTGTAGAAAGTGAAAGAAAAATAACAATTATATATTTTTGTTGCCATTTTCTCATAAAAACTAAAAAAAAATGGCCATTTTTTTTTTTCAAAAAAAAAAAAAATTATGGCCATTTTTTTTCCCATTCTGACCAGAAAATCAGAGTTCTAACTTTTTGCGACTGCTCTTTCATCTTCACCTAACACTTCATTTATAATGATTGTTTCATAATAATGGAAGCCATCAGTCCATCAGAAGAAAATGATCCATTCCAAAGGTATAAGTTCGATTAACTCGGATAATCGGGACTCTACTTTATCTATATTTATATGTATATTTTTTTTGTCATCGGGGACGACACTAAATTCTGAAAAAGCAGAATTCCTGTTTTCTAGTGTTGTATTTGCTTTTTCCTCTAAAGATTTTAAATAAAAAATTAAATTATTAAAAATATAATTAAATTTTAATTGAATTCATCAATTAATTTGGAATAAAAAAAGTATGAGACATAAAAATTAAAAAACTTAACCTGTGAATTTACACAACTTTGGAACTGAACAAGAATCGGGCCCTGGTAATTTGCACCGTCTCCACCCCCACCTCCCTCTGTACGGACATGCGATATAAATTTCAGATTCATTTAAGAATATTATTACGGGCCCGGGCAACGCCGGGCGGGTCAGCTAGTTTGAAGTATTTTTCTATCGTTAACGTTACAATTTTTCGCACAAAAAGAGTTTCAAATAACTTAATGCTTAGCTTTTAGCTTGAAAAAAGTTATTTAAAATATGCTGCTTTAAGAGAGTAATAGCACATCCATTCTTAGAAAAGAATAACAATAAAAAATTGCCTATTTTCAATTTGAAATTATTATTACCTCAGTAGAAATTGAAAATTTTGTGCACATGATTTTATACTGTAAATACTTAAGATATTTATCATCGATGTTTCTAATAATTCTATTACAGTAAACTCTCACTTATGCGCGATTGAAGAGATGTATTTAAATCAAAACTGGCGCAGCGCAAATAATTTTATGTAACACAAGGTAATTGCAACGCAGCGTAATTGCAATGCAACGTAATTGAGACCAACACGTAAAAGCCAGGCTCTTATTCCTTAAATGCATATATTTATTCTGTGGGTTATTCATAGTTTCTTATTTTACATAGTGTTTTCCTATGTTCATATCTAGTTCCTCTTTAGAATTTTACCAATTTGTTGATATATTTGCGATTTCAACTTTATTATATATATATATATATATGTATATATAAATCATTAAAAAGAATGCAATAATGAAGATTTTAGAACATAAAATTATACACAATGAATTTTTTAGCACTAAAACTTTAATAATATATTAAGAAAAAATTTAAATTGGCTATTTAATCTATTTCAATTGTTCATATTAAAAAACCTAATATTAATCCCATTAAGACTGAGACACGCATATAATCGATAACTGTATCAGTGAGCAGTCGCTGCAGCATTAAAAT
Organism: Maratus speciosus; assembly: GCA_963932465.1. Classification (NCBI taxonomy): domain Eukaryota; kingdom Metazoa; phylum Arthropoda; class Arachnida; order Araneae; family Salticidae; genus Maratus; species Maratus speciosus. The sequence goes on along the minus strand of OZ010787.1, from coordinate 512,608,796 downwards.
TTACATTAATATAATGAACTTCATTAAAATGTTATTTTTACTTTAAATAAAATCAATATTAAGCATAAAAAGTATATAACTCATGAAGTCCATTATTCAAAAGAAGCGGAAAGGCATTTAATTAAGATTTTTCGTCGAACAACATATAGACAGTGATTCTAATAAGTGGTTGATCATAAATAGTAATCAGGTAAATTATTAAATATAAAAAACAGATTTATTAGAGAAAAATACATTACGGATGTTTATAGCTTGATCACAATTCAAACAGATTTTATAAAGTTATATAAACATACTTTGACAAAATATTTTCTTTTTTCTTGCAGAAACAAATACAATTATCAAAAGTATTATAAGTGAATAAAATATAACAAATTCTTACAGATTCTTTGGCATTCAGTGCAACTACAACTTCCATCATTTAGTTCTTAATTTTTATTATTAAGCAGAATGAACAGCTATTGTTTTTACTAAGTGCTTTTTTTTCTATTCGAATAGTCAAACAATGATAGCATGAATGAAAATTACGCGAAGTCACCATTGTCTGTGCATGGGTGGGAATTATGTATGAGATCAGACTACAGTTTCGATATACACCGAAAGTTCAATTGCTTTTTCACCAAAATCGAATTTTCGCCGAAAACTTAACCGAGTTTTTGTTGGGACTCTAATTTTCATTTATAAAACTGAAACAACGATAATTGAAAAAAAAAAAAAATTCTTGAATTTTATTCACGTTATTTGCAGTAAAAAATTTAGATTGGATTATTTATAATCAGCATTTTATCTTTGAAATAAACTATTTTGAGAAAAAGAAGCTTATTTTTGAAGTAAAGATTTTTTGTGGTGTAAAGGTTATATTAGGAGTATACTGTAAATTCGTGCTAGGGCTTATTTTAGATCAGCTGTTAAATTTGGGAAAACACGGTAGAAGCCTTGAAGTGTGTAAATATTTCAATATCCAATCACCGGCTAAAATACATCACAAATCCCACGCAGTAGTGTTGCATTAAAAGATATATGCGCATTTACTAATAAAAGTAACATATGTAAGCAAACATGTGTAAGCAACATAAAATTTATTTTAATAAGAAAATCCAGTAAAGTATGCCCAATATACTCACCATCGGCAGTAATATACTTGCCATCGCGTGCATACACTACACATGCGTTGCAACCGATGGTGCACTCATTGAGCAAGCTTAACTTGATTTTCTTATTAAAATAAATTGCATGCTGCTTACATATGCCATTTATATTAGTAAATGTGCACCCGCCTTACAAAGCTACGGTTCTGCATGCGATTAGTAATGTATTTAAGCCGATGTTGGATATCCAATATTTTATATTTCAGGGCTTTTGATAAACTTATTTTTATATTTAAGACGTAATTTCATACTAAACCGAGAGGGCTCTACTCCACATTTTTTAAACTAACTTTTTTTTTTTCGTTGTGTCTTGTAATTTTCGAGACAGTATCGACAGTGTCTAAGTTTTGTCACAAGCGGATGCTACTGTCACTCTCATATGATAGAGCATAGTTATTTTATTATAGATTCATACTACTTGTTCCACAACATTAGCTTTATCTGCTCAAAAGTTTCTAAATTGTATGCGGCTTCAGTATGCACCTTGATCTCCATCGATTTTTTTTTTTTTTAACTTTCTGATATGTTAATTCACTTTAATCTTAATGAAAAATGAGTCTATCGACTTGCTATTGGATTCATTCGCTTCAGTTACCTATAACAGGAAAAATGATAAACCACTTGCCAAGTTTTCCACACTCTCCTACATCAGTTAAAAACGTACTTCCGACCGCTGAAGTTTTAGGGACTTTTCAGATTCTTGATTCTGTAAGTGAAGATAATTTTTAACCGAAAATTCCTGAAGGTACTAATTTTTTACCTACCAACACCTCAATTACCTCTGTTAATTAGTAAAAAATAAAAAATCGATAGCTGAAGAAGTATTCTGGCATTGTCATAATATATTAAACCGCTACAAGACGCTCGCTACGTGTCTTAGTTTTACATACTTTTCTTTTTCTGAACGAATAAATAGCAATAAAAATTTCTATGTGATTTATAGAAATAGTATAATTAATAGATTTATAACGTGATATATTATACGTAACACTATACGTAATTTATTTTTGAAAGAATAAATAACAATAAATGTTTCTGCATGATTTATTGAAATATCTCCACTTAACGCATTTATATCTTTATATACTTTTTATAAATAAAACTTGAACTGTTTTGACGAAATAACCATTTGAGGTGATTAAATGATAAAAATAGAATCCGCTGGTAATTCTTTTTTCAATTGCGCTTATTTTATGAATTTATATAGAAATAAAAAAAAAATCCAATATATAAACTGACAGACTTAAAATTATAACTGAATTTTTAATTAATTTCTAATTCTGTTAAAGTACATTAGTTCGGTTCCGAGTACGTTTCGGTAAATGGTCAATCTCCTTTTGTAATGACAATTCACACTACTACACAATAATAATGATTATTACTGACTTTCAAACAATGCAGTTTATTGTTACCTTTTCTATTCCTGATTTATGAATAGCTAAATTCCCACTTACCACGATCAGAATATCGCTAATAAATATGAGTCATGAACAAATAACGACGTCAATCCATTATCTAGCTCTCTTCTCTCTAAACTTCCCCGCCGCATTAATAATATGTAGGGGGAGGGGGTCTCACTTTTCACCTACGCACGTGTTTACCGAGTTTTACTTTCTGTGGTGTTCACAGCGAATTTCAAGTGGACTCTGTATTTAAACCTGGGTCCTCTTGGATTTAAACTCTAGCATTTAAACCCCATTTCAATAAAATATTAAATTTTAAAAAATTAAAAAAAACCGGCTGCGTAAAAAGCGAACTAATTAATTATTTCTCATCAATGTTAAACTATTTTTTATATTACTTACTTATTTTTTTATTTATTTTTGTTGATGAGTTTTAAGTTCTGTTTAATTGTTAGTTCCTATCTATAAACACTGTTTTGATGAAGCCTATAGATGTCTATGATGGTTAGAGCTGCAGTCAAGCTAGAGATCCTTACCTACACAACTTCCAGGTTGTGTAATATTTAAAAGGAGCTTCTGACTGTAAAATAGTCAATGAAACATCGTCTTCATTTTGAAAGACCTATCCAATGATATGCCACTCAATATGGTGCGTAATTTTTTTTTCGTGTCTACCGCCATTTTGTATTTTACAGCCGCCATTTTGAATTTATAAAAACAAAACCTAGCCTTTCACCATCGGCCGGTTAAGACGAATCGATAGAAACCTCATTCATTAAAATTGACCCAGCCATTGGGATGTTTCGAGGGTATAAAGTAATCCACATACCCAGATACGCGTGAAACACATAACCCTTCTTGGCAGTCGGGTAAAAACTATGGGATGTGGACGATGTTTTGATGTTAATGTTTTGGTGGTCCGCAGTACGATCGGTCAGATCTTCAAAAATGCATAGTTAATTTCATCTGCTGCATAAATTTAATAAAAAAGCAATAACTTTAAAGTAAAAAGTGACAAAAATATCGTGAAAAGAGATATATATAGCAGGGGTCGCAGCAAGGGCTGTAACTAGATGGAGACTGGGTTGGCAGAGCTTCTGTACCTCGCAACTTCTTGAGCAAGCTCTAGTCTAAACTTCAAAATATTTTGATAATAATATCACCTATATAACATTAAAAATATTGTAAACTTTGTAATCAAAAGTTTTATGAGAAGACTGTCCTTCTGCTTCTGCCTATATTTACAGAGGTGTGAAAATTATTAGAATAATTGTAAAATTTACAATAAAATCTTGTTATATTAAAAAAATAATATATTATTTAAAAAATATTGATACATTTAATATTTAGTGTGCATCCCCTTGTTTTTTATTAAAGATTCGAAACGTCTTGGCATACTTTGTGTGAGATTTTTGGTAATTAATTTGTATTTCGTTGTCATAATGCCAAATTTGGTTGTCTTTCTATCAGACCATTCATGTATGGGATGTTGTATTTCTTTAATTTTTTCTTTACAATGGCCGAAAGATTCTCTATGGGGTTCATATCTGGACTGTTTCCAGGCCATGGAAGTGTTTTCTTTAATTAAGAATTAAAGAAATTCAACATCACAAACAAGAATGGTCTGATAGAAAGACTCATCCAAATGTGGCATCATGACAACGAAATACAAATTAATTGTCAAAAACAAAAACTCATACAAAGTATGCCAAGACGTATCGAATCTTTAATAAAAAACAAGGGGATGCACACTAAATATTAAATGTATCAATATTTTTAAAATAATGTATTATTCTTTAATATAACAAGATTTTAATGTACATTTCACAATTATTCTAATAATTTTCACACCTCTGTAGTACGTATGATTAAAATAAAGGGGGGGGGGGAGATCAAGTGTGAATTAGCTGTACAAAACAATTTCAAAGTTTCGCTCCCTCTGACTTTGCCAGTAGTTTAATGCCCTGGTCGCAGCGTCCTATGTTTTTTGTACATTTGCTACTATTATTTTCAAATTATTATCATCGTAGTAGATTCCTATTGCACATGTTTAAAAAAAAATCATCTCGAAGATTATAGCTTAGCAAAAGTCGTACAAAATTTATAAAAATGTAAGACGCTGCAACACCTGGATATATAAATAAATTATTTTGTGAAAACACAGTGTGTTATTAAACTTCGTGTAGCGAGCGTTTCAATGCAAACGAGAGAGAGAGTAAAACTTTCAATACATACACAGAATCTGTCGTTGATGCAAAGCAGCGCTATAATAGTATTGGCTTTTAAACGATGTTTTTACTTTGCGAACACACAATATAAGGAAATTATTGTAATCATGATTTGTGTATGTGTAAGTAAACACGATAATACCCAAACAGTATTCCCGACTGAGTTCCCATTCGGCGAATATGTTTTATACCACTGTCGCAAAAATTGTATGGATTTTCGTAAAAATCGGCTAACGGATTGGGTACGATTATTGGTATTTAATCCATTTTTAATCCATTTTCAAACCATTTTGCGAATACCTTATTGCATGTCAGAACTTATTAACATTTTTACTTTTTACTTACTTTTTAATACGATAAATGTATTACTCATCTCAATAAAGTAATTTTTACCTCTGAAAATTGCTTTATATGTTAATTCAGTTTTGCTTTATATGTAAATTCAGTTCTGTAAAGAAAAGAAATGTGTTTTATTGCAATAATTTTCAAAATACAGCAAAATTAGTCTCTCAATAAATATTCAAAGAGTTGAGACATCCATTTTTAATTAAGAATGTGAATATTGCAGTTTGTCATTAATTTGAAGTGAACTGGAAAAAGTCATAAACTTTAAGTATCCGCCGTTGCTGATTTACAAAATCAGCATCCTTTATTAAATAAAATTAATTTTCAATTCATATACATAAAGCTTCTTTTGAAATATTTACCTTAAATTTCAACATCCTACCCCAGATAAACAAAGTATTTCGAAACAAAATATCGTGTATTTTTATACTCCGTAGATGTACATCCCGGTCCAATACTATTAACACAGTGGCTGCGAATCATTATCTGTAGTGGATTGTTTTGTATGTAAATTCAGTTCTGTAAAGAAAAGAAATATTTTTATTACGTTTTAATGCAATAATTTCCACAATATAACAAAATTAGTCTCTTAATAAATGTTTAGAGAGGCGAGACATCCATTTTTAAAATCAGTTGTTAATTAAGAATATGCATATTGTAGTTTGTCATTAATTTGAAGGGAACTGGAAAAAGTCATGAACTTTAAGTAACCGCCATTACTGATTTACAAGGTCAGCATCCTTTATTAAATAAAATTAATTTTCAATTCATATACATAAAGCTTTTTTTGAAATATTTACTTTAAATTTCAACATCTTACCCTAGAAAAGCGTAGTATTTTGAAACAAAACATGATGTATTTTTATACTCCGTAGATGTACGTCCTGGTCCAATATTATTGACACGTTGGCTACGAAGCATTATCTGTAGTTTGCGGGCTGGACGCGGTCGGGTTTTCAGGCCAGAAAAAGTCTATATAGCTATAAAAATTTTATTACTATCACATAGATTGCACATTAACTCAGTCTCACGTATCTTGCTACATGGATGCGGATCAGCGTCGTTAGCACTATAATTGAAATGTTCATTTTCAGTAGCAACAAACGCGGATCCGCATCCGCTAGTGCCGGAAATAAACGATGCAGATTTCATTTGTTCCCATTCTTTTATTCACCAAAACTAAAAGCATTTTGAGCATTAGTTCATATAACATATGCACTTTGGTCTATAAAACACAAAAATACCGATAAACATAAAGGGCCAAAAGATTGGAAAAATACCACTTAGCCCAGGATTGCAAATTTTTGCATCACGCAAACACACACACACACAAAAGAGAGAAAAAGAAGCGGCGACAAACACAGGGAGCGGGATGCTTTATTTATATACTGACAAAAATTTTTACGCTCAATGTGAATACTGCAGCTAAACTAAATGCATTGTATGCAAATCTAGAACAAGATGCGAATTCGCGTCCGCCGCACCCCGCTAATGGGCTACTAGGCACGGATCCGCGTCCTACGCAGTCAACATTTTAAAGAAATCAATCATTACTTCTTTATAAAATAAATTAAGCAGTAATTAACGAAAAAACTATAACTACCCAAATGAATATGAAAAGAGATGAAAGATGAACTGTAATATATTAACATTTTTTTTTTTTTAACGCTTACAAGTAACATTTTCCGTAAAATGACCCATTAATATAATTGTAGTTTTACAAAAACCAGATCTCGTGGTCTTATGTTTACTATGCTAAGATATGTTTAACTTTAACTGAGCGTAATTATTTAATAAAATATATACATTGCTTTGGGACATATCCAACTGCATTATACGTAAATTTCGGATCACTAAACATCTACATTAACTTAGATTTTATGGCTGTGAATCAACTCGATGGAAGCATTTTTTTATGCTGAAAAACTGTCTTGTTTTACAATTTATAACATGATAGTTACATTAACTTATCATTCATAAAAAATACACGAGAATTCACTACACAAGATGAAGGTGGGCATCTAAAACATATACGCTAATAAATTATAATTTGAAATACTATGAAAGATTTTCTAATGGGGGGATCCTAACAAACTGAAAAGTAATGATATACAAAAATATTATGGTCATAGAAAAAGGAAATAATGTACTTATGTAGAATTAATTATTTGTTTATACAGGGAGTTCAGAAACTAATTTAACAAAATGGAAAGGATGACAGAACACATCAGGATGTTTAGGAAACCAAATTGGCACTACACTTATTCAGTCAAGAATACAGGGTGCTTTATTTCAAGCCAAACATGGATTTTCACCCATAAATTTAACAAATGATACTTAAGATAATTTGGCTATATTATCAACAGACTGACTTCAAATGTGATCTCATTAGGTGTAGTGTTGAAAGTGCACTATAATTTTGTTGTTTACTTTCTGTTACATTCTGAATCATGGAGCTCGGTGTTATTTGGACATGAATGGTGGCTTTTTCCAGTACTTCTTGTGATGTAATCATATTTTACTGGAGACACAGAAAATGTAAAAATAATAACGTCGAAATATCTCCAATATTGGTAAAGGTAGGAAGGGAAATACGTGCACAGCTTAGAGTGAGGCACCCACATTTTTGACTTAATAAGTGCATTTAGACCCTGGTTTTCGATTAAAAAATATTTATCTTAATGGGTTCTTTTGTTTTATCAAAACAGTTTATTAACACCCTATAAAAAAAACTACACTACACTGTAGACTGCAATCAAGACTGCTTACTGTCATATAGTTTTAAGCAATATTCCATTTAATGTGTCCCATGTAATTATTCTAAATTTCCCGAGCTATTTCAATAGGTTTCCATGTTAACAAACTCCAGTTACGGGGATAAATATTCGAGTGAATCTGTGATGCAGGATTATTTTTAATTCTGTGATAATAGAAATTCTTCCTATTTCTGATACTTAATTTCATGAACCTTTTGAATACGTGCTTTTAAAGCCATTCATTCATGATTTTATAAAAAAACAATATAGTTTTATAATAATGCCTTATAACTGATACTATGTAGAACTGAAGATTGCGGCTCTAAGAATCATATTAATCCTTTATTTACGGAATTATTTAACAAGAAATTGCTTCACCTCAATAATTATCATCTTTAATATCTGAAGATATACTGGCATTTTTAAACATTAATAATATGAAATTTTGTTATGTTTTTTCATTATAACAGATTAAATAATCGGTAGTTATATATTTTTTTAAAAATATATACAAAAATAATCAGATTAATTAAGCAAAAATACTCTTATGGAAATATCACAATTCTTATAAAAGCAATGCATTTAAATGTATTATGATCCTCTCTTTAAATGGAAAGGCTTTTGCTGGTGAAAATCTTTCATGTAACTTAAAAAAAAAGAAAACCTATACCTATGTAAATGATTATGAAAATAACCACTTTTTGAAAATATTTAGCTTCGACTGTTTCACTACGCTCTCTGAATTTGATCGAACAGAGTATTTTGTGTGGGAATAAAAATAAACTTTTATTAATAGACAGAGTAAATAAATTTTATATTAAATTTTCTTCAATGGTACTTAAAAGTACCATCAGTCCGTAAAGGGTTAAGTAGTAAACAAAAGTTAGCTCTGTCTCTCTCAAGAGAATTTTCTCTCAACTGTTTTCATTCGTAATTAGATGATTTTTTGACTATGCAGCAAGAAATTGCCAATTAAAAAAAGCTTGATATACAGAAACGTTTACAAAAATTTAGTTTAACACAGCAACAATTATGTAAACATTTCCTTTATCTGCAGAAAGTATTGAGATAGCACCAATCGGAAGGTTCAGTAATCAGTAGTTTTATGAAATTAACAGAAACATCAATTACAAAATTTACGTGAATCAAAAGGGCTCTTTTATTTAAGTAATGTTCCCGTAAACCTCGGAAACCTATTATTTTTTTTAGATTCATGACATGATCTATTCAAATTGTTTATGAAAATACGGGAAAAGTTTAAGGAATTATGAGTCCTGACGAGATTAGTCTGAATTTTCGCAAAAGTTCCAGTTATTTCCGGTAAAAGCTTCTGCATTTTTTTACTGCGTAATTAATTGAAACGACACGATCCAGATGAATTTATTGCAACCACTGTTTCTTATTTAAAGAAAAAAAGAAGAAGAATAAAAGTTTCCCAATCCGGCAAGAAGGTTTTAGAATTCTGTACCTTGGAACAAAAAGGGCCAGTGTCCAAAATTGAGAAATTTGAGTTAAATGCACGAATGAATTCAGGATGCGATATAAAGTAATTGTTAAAAGGGCCAAAGTCCTCCCAATATTAAACCATTGAAAACAAAAAAATTTGCCGGTTTCTTATTTAAAGAAAAAAAAGAAGAAGAATAAAAGTTTCCCAATCCGGCAAGAAGGTTTTAGAATTCTGTACCTTGGAACAAAAAGGGCCAGTGTCCAAAATTGAGAAATTTGAGTTAAATGCACGAATGAATTCAGGATGCGATATAAAGTAATTGTTAAAAGGGCCAAAGTCCTCCCAATATTAAACCATTGAAAACAAAATATTTTGCCGGTTTCTTATTTAAAGAAAAAAAAGAAGAAGAATAAAAGTTTCCCAATCCGGCAAGAAGGTTTTAGAATTCTGTACCTTGGAACAAAAAGGGCCAGTGTCCAAAATTGAGAAATTTGAGTTAAATGCACGAATGAATTCAGGATGCGATATAAAGTAATTGTTAAAAGGGCCAAAGTCCTCCCAATATTAAACCATTGAAAACAAAATATTTTGTCGAGGCCAATGTTACTTACTGTTAATGTAAAAATGCCAATTTAAAATGTAAAAAAAAAAAAAAAAAAAAAAAAAAAAAAAAAAAAAAAACTAAATCAATGTAACATTAGATTGTAGTGAGAAAAACATTATTGAATTGAAAGGTACAACTTTGAAAAATAATAGTACAGAAATCGTAGCAAGATTCGTAAAATTCCTCAAACTTAAATTGGGTTTCCTGCGATTTGAGAAAAATGGACATTGGCCCTTTTTGTTCCAAGGTACAGAATTATAACCTTTCCTTTTTCGAGTTTGCAGCGATTCTCAAAAGCATTTTTTATCCCCAATACCTCAGAAAAGAATAGATTTCCGAGATTTACAGAAGTATTTCAGAAACCAAAATTTCTTTTGCTGCCCGTAATTTTAATTTGCTGCTCTATTTAAAGCTTCTAGGCACTCAGCATCTGAATTCCCCCCACTAATGTTAAGTTTATAAGCGTTTGGTGCATTCGTATATTTAAAATATCTCCTCGGGAAATTAAAATTTTTAACTTCTTTTTTTCTGTGTAGTCTTCTTAAAGGATGTCTCTTTTTATCTTAGTTCTCAAAATATTTCTAAACTGTGTACTTAATTTTATATGATGTGTTAAAATTTACTCACAGTTCGTCAGCTTTTAACTCATAAAATATTAAATTAAGCATAGATTTTAGAAATATTTTGGGAACTAAGAAAAAAAAAACATCTTTTAAGAAGAGTACAAAGGAAAAAGCAATTAAAAACATTAATTTCCCGAGGAGATATTTTAAATATACCAATGCATTCTACGCCCACAAACTTAGCATTAGTGAGGGCAGTTCGGAAAATATTCAAGAAAAATGCAACCGTGAAAAAGAGTACCCGTCACAATCAAATACTTCCTACGTGTAAATCTTACATTAAATGTACACTCAAAGTAATGGTTATTTGCATACATCCGTTGATTCCTTTCTTTCCATTTTCAAATTCATGAATCCTATACAAGTTAGAAAATAGGGGGAACGCTAAGCTCATGCATTTCTTCAAGGGCATAGCTTCGTGGGCATAAAAGTTTGGAAATCACTGACTTTAGTTTTTTACAGACTTTACGACAAAAATCGTTATATATTTAGATCGAACTATTGTATTTACATGCGGTTTGCGTCATTCATTCAATTCATACTATTAGTTCACACTCTCCCTATATTTATATATCTTGTTCAAATTTTCAATCGTTAATAAAATAATTATTATTCCTACACTCAAGTTCAAATACATTTTTTTTAACTTGTAGTGGATGACACTTGATGTTAATACAGTTTTTTCAAATATTAATTCATTAATTAAATTTAATTAATTAAGTTTAGTTTTATATGGGAGAAAAACATTTCTCTTATTCAAATTTTCAATCGTTAATAAAATTTTTCTTTGTTGGCCTAAGTAGGAATTGACTTAATTTTTTTTTTAAATATTACTTGTTTTATTTTAATACCTCTAAAGTGAGTTTAAAATAATAATAATAATAATAATAATAATAATAATAATAATAATAATAATAATAAATAAAATAAAAATAAAAATAAAAATAAAAATAAAAATACGGTATTTTCCAGATTTTGTGCCCCAGCCCAACTTAACACATAAAAATAAGATATGCAATATTTTCGTTCTCTATTTCAACAAAAGTTCTTTATTCGTTAAAACGAAAAATAAATTACTTAACTTCTTGAATTTCTCATGTTTTTTTTTTGTTTTTTTTTTTCCCTGAAAGCGAATTATTTTCCATTTAAATGAAAACGCTGTTTCCCATTCATTTTCCAAGTAGTAGGTACTATTGATTGTTTTTAAGCCATTAGGCGTGAATATAATTAAACTAATTTGAATTCATGAAATGGTTGTTTAATTTTGTGCCATTAGTAAGGTCATTTCTCGGAAAATGTTACTTTTTTGGTGTAAAAATTTCAATTAAAAATATAATATCAATATCCATTGTCCACCTTTCAATTCTTTTAAGATAGAGGGCCGTATAGTCTTTTCATTTCTTGGTGCCTAAAAGTTTAGATGGTAATTTCCTTAATATTATCGTAACGGAAATACAAACACACAGGGCTCTGTTTCATACCACCATGCCTATTCAGCGCAGGATATGAAACTTGAAAATAATATCTAAAAAAAAAGTAATAATAATAGTAATAAAAAAAATCCTTATGCATACTAATTGAAAACCTTTTTTTATGAATTAAATTATGCTTACTTTTGAAATGAAGAACTGATGGTACAGTCGTGGAGAAAAAAAAGTAAACACCCCCTACTAACTCCTCAACAAATTATCGTAGAAGAAAGTTACTGGTACTGAACAATTGGAAATGAAGTCTACTTTTAAATGATGCATATAAAATTTGCTTAGGGGCCATCTACATATTAAAACGAACCATAACTTTGTTTTTTTAATGGCAGTACACAATTCTGACAGCATAAATGAACTCAATACCCTTCAATTAGTCTAAAAACAAATTTTATGCAATTCGTACCATAAGTTTCTGAGAAATTAATTATTTTAAAACGAGCGTATTTTAAGGGCTGTATCCAAATTGAAGTTCGGAACTCGAATGTTAATCGAGAGAGCTCCCTTCTTGATCAAGGCACCTTAAGCAGTCAATTAAGCCTATTAGATTACAGGATAGCATAAGAAATTTCAAAATATTTAGTCACTTCTATCATAGACGGCCCCTTATACCATCATTTTACCGTTTTTTAAGCATAATTTGAAAACTACTTGGAAGAAAAATGTGAAATTTTGGATCTCCATAAAGCAAGACTTAATAAATCTGAATCCGTCAAAAAAATTGCAGGTTGCAATTCATAATTTTTTTGAATATTAATTTCATAACTCATAATTCATATCAGAAAATTATAAAAATTGCAACTTAACGTATTTATGTTTGGGTATATTAGTATTATTGCTACACGAAGAATTAAAACATTAGGATCATAATTTCAGAAGTTATAAATAAAAATATGAAAATGTAATTTAACATTAGAAGCACTAAATTTTGAATGTTTATAATTCAAAAACTTATCATTCAAATGACTTGAAATTTGGTGTCTAGGTATAGTTTGAACCAAAGATTTGAAATATTTCGTTAAAATTGGGTATTGCTATTAAAAAAATGAAGTTTGGATTTGTTTTAATATGTAGATGGCCCTCTAAGCAAATTTTATATACGTCATTTAAAAGTAGATTTTATTTCCAATCGTTCGGTACCAGTAACTTTCGTCTACGATAATTTGTTGAGGAGTTAGTAGGAGGTGTTTACTTTTTTTTCCACGACTGTACATAAAGTTCATAGTCTTGTCTTATTCATTAAGATTATTTCAAAATTAAGTGACTAGTGGTACTATATTTTGGAAATTAGTGCCCATATTTTTTTCTATAGAACGGAGGATGCAAAAAAGGGTTGTGGCAGTATTTCATATATATTTTTTAAAAAGAGATTTATGTTTACCATAACAAAATTTAATTTATATATAAAGCAATTTGCAGAGGGGAAAAAGGCATTATTGTATGAATAATACAGTTATCACTTTCACAAAATAAGTGAAGATGTTAATAGAGTAAATTAATTGTAACACCTAACGTTTCTAGATTTTTGTGCCCCGGACCAACTTAACATATAAAATATCCAGTATTTTAGTTCTCCATTTTAACAAAAGTTCTTTACTTGTTAAAAGGATAAATAAATTACCTCTTGGATTTTTCAACAATTTTTTTTCCTCAGAAAGCGGAGTATTTTCCATTTAAATAAAAACCCTTTTTGCGTTCATTTTCCAAGTAGTAGGTAGTATTGATTGTTTTTAAGCCATTAGGCATGAATATAATGAAACTAATTTGAATTCATAAAATGGTTGTTTAATTTTGTGCGGTTATAAGGTCATTTCTTGGAAAACGTTACTGTTTTAGCGCTCAAATTTCCATTAAAAATATAATATTAATATTCACGTTTCACCTCTCAACTCTTTTAAGATTTATATAGGGGGCCGTATAGTCTTATTATTTTTGGTGGCTAAAAGTGTAGATGGTAATTTCCTTAATATTATTGTAACGGAAAATACAAACACACGATGCTCTGTTTTATAACGCCATACCATTTAGAGTAAGACTTGAAACTTGAAGTAAATATCTAAAAAAATTAAATGAATGAATAAATAAATAAAATAATAATAACAATAATAATAAACTTGAGTAATATAAAATGGATATGAATTAAAAACTTATTTTTATGAATTGAATTATGCTTACCTTTTAACCCCTTGAAGGCCGGTGATGCCGCTATGGCATCATATAATTTTAATCCCTAATTGACACATTGGCACCCAAATTTTTTTTATGAAAATTTCACTTTTATTAAGTACGTGAAAATTGACTTTTACCTGTTTAAAACAACTTGTTAAGTACTTGTTAAGTACTTTGCCCGTGAAAGGGTTAAATCAAGGACGGGTGATAGATCACGGCTTTGTCGTATTCATTATGATTACTTCAAAATTAAGCGACCGATGGTACTACATTTTGGAAATTACTGCGCATTATTTTTTTTTTTTTTTTTTTTTGTACAACAAAGGAGGCAAGAAAGGGTTGTAGCACTATTTCAAACATATTTTTGAAAGATTTTTTTTTTATAACAAAATTTAATTTATATATAAAGCAATTTGCGGAGGGGAAAAGACATTATTGAATGAATAATACAATTATCACACTCACAAAATAAGTGAAGATGTTAATGGAATAAATTAGTTGCAACACGGAAAGTCCGTATCAAAAGTTTATGCACTCTTCAAATATGGTTAGAAACACTTGAAGAAGGTAATGTATGAAACCAATTTATAAGAAATACTCAATATTTAATCAAAATAAAATAAAATAAGCAGTTTTTGTTGGTTAACCCCTTAAAGGGCGGTGATGCCGCTATGGAATCACATAATTTTAATTCCTAATTGCCGCATTGGCATTCGAATTTTTTTTATGAAAATTTCACTTTTATTAAGTACGCGAAAATATGCATTTACTTGTTTACAATTTTTTTATTTTTATTTTATGTAAATACTGGTGTCATTGAATTATTTCAACCTTTTATGAATACATGTACATTGCCCCTGAAAGGGTTAAATTAAAAATTACATTAATTTTTATTTAATTTACTTTTCTTCTTGAAGAAGCACTGTCTCAAAAGTTTAAGCACTTTATGAAATATTTTTTAGAAACACGGGATTGGATGGGTGTAATGAGGTTGCATGACGTCATTTTCTGATTATTTAAAATTATAAAAGTGAAAAATTATTTCCACTCGTTTTGAAAATTTCGAAGGGTAAATAATTCACAAAAAGTAAGATTTTAAAAGTTTTTTAAATTGAAATCTCAAAATAGAACTGTTTCTTAAATTTCAAAAAAGTAAATTTATCAAAGCAATGTATCTATATAAAGTACAATCTAGAAATGATAATTTCAACCGGAAACCAAGATGTGGACGACCCCGTATGATGTTTGTTGAGACGGATAGTAGAATACGGACATTCTTGTTTTGATAAAATATGCCCATACAGCAAATTAAAAATAATGTCGGTGAACAAGTGTTCAAAGACACTGTACATAGACGTATATGAGATTACATCATACTAAAAAAATGGCTTGCAAATTATGTCTCAAACTACACTACTAACAAACAAGAATGAACTGGGGTAAAAAACACATGTCCTGCGGGGGGCAAAGTGGCTTACTGTTTTATTCAGTGACGAAAAAATATCAAACTTAGAAGTCCCTGATGGGTGGAACATGTATTGGCATGATCTCTAAAAGGAACCAAGGAGTTTTTTACTTTGTCCTAAAAACTTATTTAACCGCATTAGTTTACATTTATCTAACTGAAAAAACAATTTAAACTCATTAGTACGTTACCTACATTACCTACGTTAAAAGTATTTAAATATATTTGTACGTTTCGACATAGATTTCTGTTATTGCGTGGTTAATTTCTAATCGGTACACAGATTCTCCTTATGTTTTAGTATAAAATTATTTATAGAAGCTAAAGTTTCAATTATTCTTTCTTTCAAATTTTCAATATCAGAAACTACACTTAGAAGAAAATCCCTTATTTGCCAATTTCCGCATTTTTACAGATTTTTTTCCTTCCTCCGATGAAAGTATCGAATATGAATTTGATAATAACATATTTAATAATATGCTTAAACACTAGTTAAACTGAATGGGTGATTTGCAAAATATACTTTTTGAAAAACTGCATAAATACTCCTTTTTTTCGAGATGCATTTTTTTTTTTTTGTCGCAAACGTGTGTTTGAAAGTGGGATCACATATGCACATAAAAATTAGAAATGTTTAATAATCCGCTCCCACTAATAATTGACTTTTATTGCAAAAAAAAAAAAAAAAATATATATATATATATATTGAATGACGAAACAAAATATGACTTTTATTTTAATACTCTTGACAGATAACAATGCTTAAGGACAAGTTAAATTGAATAGGTCAT
Organism: Maratus speciosus; assembly: GCA_963932465.1. Classification (NCBI taxonomy): domain Eukaryota; kingdom Metazoa; phylum Arthropoda; class Arachnida; order Araneae; family Salticidae; genus Maratus; species Maratus speciosus. The sequence continues at coordinate 512,592,333 of OZ010787.1, read as the reverse complement.
TGAAAAACTGCATTAAGTCTACCCTTTTTCCAACATGATTTTTTTTTTTTTTTTGTAAACGTGTTTTTAAAGGTAGGGTTATAAAAACACACAAAAATTACAGATGTTTACTTATCCGTTCCTAATAAAAATTGTCTTTTACTGCACAAATAACTTTAGTCAATGAGAATACCTATATTCCAATCGATAAGAATAGAACAAGAAGAAAATGAGATCGAGCACGATGATGACTATAACTATACGCCTTAATTAATAAACGCCAAGGTTTACGGATTTTGAACATTATTGCTTTCTAATTGTAATACCTGCTTTATATAATCGCAGAATTGGCGATTTAATGAGGCGAATATTACTATTCAGAAATAGTGGTATCAAAAATCTATAATACTTGACATCCATGCACTTTAATGCCAGTCCTTAAGATGCACATGTAAATGATTTAAGCCTATTTGTCAAATACCTAATAAAGATATGATTAATATTTTATTTTCTATATTTAGTAATACTAAAACCCTTTGAATGCAAAAACAAGATACGACCAAAGCTTTTATTAATCCTTTGACCACGGATCAACTAGCTGACTACGGGTGACTACTTTGGTTAGTCCAATGGGACATATACGTCCCAGTGGACTAATCGAATTTTATGTTATTCGTTTATTTCAAAAAATATCTGCCATACACTTATACTAGGATAGTTTCAGGAGAAATCTATCACAAAGAATTGTTTTTGTAAGTTGTAGTACGATTCATTATAAAAATAGTTTCCAGTACTGACCCGCAATCGAAAGTTCACTTTTAAAAATTTAAATTTTTATAAAATAAATAACTGATAACCTACATACAAATTAAGAGATTTAAGACAATTCGTGAGCACAAAAAAGTTCTTAAAATATCCAGCATCTATGTGTACACACTTTTGAATAGATTCCAGAAAATTTTTAAATCTGAGACTTATGTAGTTTTTTAAATCACTGATTCAATCATTAATTGAATTTTAATTAGCATAACCCAAGAACGCAGACGGAAAGGATATTTTGAAAATAGAATGTAGAATTATTAAAAATTACTTCCTATCTTTCGAAGATTCTCGCATGCAATAGTTTCTTCCGCATATGATCTTTGTTTACACAGGAAGGAGGAGACGCTTTTTCGAGATTAAGATTCGTTTATGGTATGAAAGACAAATAGAAGTATAGATTCAACTCAAATTCAGCTTGAAATGTATTGATTGACTTTTTCTGTAATGATCTTTGGTGTACAGGCACTCGCATTGAATTTAAATTGTTTTAAGGAATATTTATAAAAATAAAATATGCTTTAAATACAACAAAAAATTACTAAGGCATAGTTGAATTATTTGCCAAGAATTTTAATATTTTTTAAAGAAGAAGACATGTGAAACAATGTTGAGAACCAACAAAACTTTCCCATTAGGGTACAATAATTCTTTGATAAAACTATGTCGTAAATATGAATTGAAAACACTTACAATTGTTCTTCCCCATTTTTTTTCAGTGTACGAATCATCAGAAAGGCCAGTGTCTGACAACCTCCGTAAACAAAACAGTGTCTGAAATGAAGTAAAAAAATTATTCTTCAAGGCTTTTTTAAAATTAGAATGCGAATTCCGCTACTTGTAGAAGATATGTTTTGTAGTTCATTGTATTTTGATTGATTAAATATTTGTACTACGCACACGGGATATCAGTAGTTATAAATAGATCATCAGCGCGATCAATTCGCGAAGTATTTTACTGCTCTTCAAACATTTTTATAATGAATTTTAACATTTGCATATGATGTTAAGCGCAAATTTTAACAATAAGATCTAGTAAATATATTTTTTACTAGATCTTATTCTTCCTACTAGACTTTATCGCAACATATAATTCCTTTAAAACTACTCCATATTCTTACTTATATCATTATTCAACAAAGAGAGAGGATGTATTTCTTAACAGCTATCGAAATAATTTTATATTTTGAAAATAATATCTAGTAAATATAATGCTGAAACATTTCATTAATTAAACCAAAGAGTAGCAGAAGCACCGGTTTCCACCGGGTCGTGCGTGGTCAGTAGTTGAGTGGGTGACTCAAAAACACTACAGGTGTTGTCAGTTTCCATATTCCATTGGATGCCATGAACTACAGTGGTCTTCATTGTCCATAAAAATTTGATTTGATGAAAAACACACTTATGCTTTAAAAATTAAAAGTCCGGATAATATACGCTTCTTATGATTCATCAGAAAAAAACGGTGTCACGACTCATAAAGAAAGCAGTCCGGTATAAATGAATTAGTGCATTACTGAATTCGGAAGTATAGTTTCATTTTTGTTAAATTTCGGCTCACTGAAGTGATAATACATGGTGCGTGGTCAAAACACTCCGCTGTTGTCAGCTTCCATATTCTATTGGATGCCATGGACTACAGTGGTCTTCGTTGTCCAGAAAAATTTGATTTGATGAAAAACACACTTTTGCTTCAAAAATTAAAAGTTCGGATAACATACGTTTCTTGTGATTCATCAGAAAGAACGGTGTCGCGACTCATAAAGAAAACAGTGCGGTATAAAAGAATTAATGCATTAGTGAATCTGGATGTTCGGTTTCGTTTTTGTTGAATTTCGGCTCAAAATTTGAGTTTTGATGAAAAAACAGCCGAACTTTTGGTGCATATTGAAACTGTAATCTGATCTCACAAGGTCATGCTCACACAAAGAAAACATGCACAGGCCATAGTTTCTTCGGGTATTTTTCATTCATGGTATCATTGTTTGGCGATTGGAACAGTATTAATGACAATAGCACTTAGTAATGTATAAATATTCATTCTTTCTAATAATAAGTAATATCATGACTCTACTCGACTTTCTGAACACTTTAAAGAATACTTTGCATTCAGATACCAGGTAATCAAAAAGTAACTGAAAAATATATAAGGCAACATATGCAATTTACTCTACTAACATACTTCAGCTATACTTTCAGAGGTAATGTTCCATAATCAGATTCACAGCGAAATTTGGCCTCAAACAACAGCAATCAAGGGAAAAATTTGTTTCAACTGTATAAGAATTACAACCCTTTTTTCATCAAAAAGGGACCTTATGTTAGAATATTTTAGCATATTTTGCAAAAATATTTAGTTTGATTTTTAAATAGATATTTTTTCTTTCTTCTTCAACTAAACGAATACATAAATTTTCATACGCTTTTATTCGATAAAATGTTTTTCTTAGAAAACGAAGTAAAAATATTTTACTGTGAGAGAGAAAAAAAAATTAGTAAAAAAGATTTTATTAAATTATCAGGTGGTGAAACATAGTTCCTGTATTGATATAAGAGAAACGTGAACAACAAAAATAATTGAATTGAGATATATAAGAAAATGATTATCAGTTATCGTCACCGAATTGTTGAAATATCTTTCAAAAAGTTTAGCTGCCAAATCCGTTCGCCGATTTCTCCAAAAATGTATGCAGCTCTTGCGACACTAACCTGTAACATATTCAACAAATGAGAGCCCAATCAAAAGCATAGTTTGGACGCTATCGTGTTCATCTACACATACATAAACAGTGACAGTAACCAAAAACTAACCAAGAACGCTATCTGGGGATCTAAAAATGTTTGATATTCAGTTATACACGCATACGTACCACACATACACATGGAATAGCTTTAAAAAATAGTGAAAGCGGTTTGGGGGAACCACATAATGTAAAAATATACCAATATTTCGATAATCTGGTTTCTATCGTTATTGCAATGCTTTCCTTATACTTTATGTGTACAGAAAGTAAAAACAAGCAAGATATGTATGATTAAGATATATTGACGAAATTTAAAGTTGTACTGGACCTGAATAACAAACAAACTGAAATGGATTATTATTACTTTTTTAATATTATATAAATCTCCAATTATTTATGTTTTTATCTATAATAATTACATTTTAAATTTATAACCCTTTTGATACCTGCATATGAAGGGAAAAAGTATTTCTATAACTTTATAAGCTTTTTAAATTGTGATCAAGCTATAAACAATCGTAATATCATTTTCTGAAATAGCTACCTTTTAGCTTTCTGAGAATGGATGTGCTATTTTACTCTTAAAATATCACACTCTAAATACAGATGGACACAGATTTAACGAATCTAATCGATACTGACAAATTTATTCGTTAAATCAGGCTCAGCTATAAAATGTTAAAAAATAAAGATTGAATGGACATACCTTAACCCGTTCCGGGTCTGGTGTACAATTAATAGTACATGCCTATTCATTGAGAATTATTTTGTCTTAACAATTACTTTTATTACTATATACATGTAGTAATGGTAGTATATGTCTATGAATTTCTAATTATGACATCATTTATATTTTGGCATTTAGTGATAATAATAATAATAAAAATTTTCTTACTTCTCTTTGCATCGTTGGCAATTCTTTTATTTTAAACATATATTTCACTCTTTAAATTTAAATTATAGGTTACTTTTCTGAATGTGTGATAAAACGCAAACAAACCGATAATTGTACTTCAAACGTAGAAAATGACTATAACTAGTTCGTACTACAACTATTTTTTATAAATATTCAGATCTTGGTGCAATAGCTGTTACACTCTTATGCAAAAATGCATGAATACAAAATTTATTATGATTACATATATTAAATTCAGTAATACGGAAATAATATGACATCACCTTAAATAGGACGTCATCTCCATGGCAACCTAGAATCATTACCTATCATGGGATATCACTGAATTAATCACGTATGATAGGATTTAATAGAATGAAGAAAACTTTTATTAATATATTTTTTAGTTTTGATTCGATTTTCATAAAATTTGAAATGACTCGACAAAATTCTACAACGATTATATATATTAAATTTCAAACCATTCGGTTGGGTAGTTTTTGAGTTGTTATATGCGGACGGACGGGCGGACCAGACGACGACTATAGGTGCTACGTATTTATATAATTACAAACGCACCTAAAATATTAGACAGTTGTAATATCTGCTAGATCCTGTTGTAATAAGATATTTTCCAGACGTTTCCAAAAACTCTTCCTTAACCTATTGTCATATATCATTAAATATTATGCAAAATAACTGCATTCGTTAGATTTCAGACAATGGCATGTTTGCTAAACTTCAGTAAATCTATTTGGATAGAGACTATTAACATTATAAGCGTAAAAGTAATTTTTTTCTTAAAATTGATAAAAAATCTGATCCGAAAGGGTAAGGGGTTGGTCAGCGAGATCTTTTATTCTTCTCTCTAGTGTTAAACCTATGGACGTGGGATGCAGTCGTATTTTTAAAATATCTCCTCAGGAAATTAATATTTTTAACTTCTTTTTCTGTGCGCCCTTTTTATTAGAAAATAGTTTAATATTCACGCATTTTATAGTTTTGGAAATAGTCGGATAAGAACATTAAATCTGTTGGCCACTAATGGCACTGAAAATTACTGCACTTTCTGCTTCAATTTATCTATCTATCTATCTATACATACACATATATATAATTCAGGGGTCGGAGCATATAGGACAAATTTTATTGTTCTTACCAGTATCTTTTATCAATAGTCTTTATTATATATTCCTACTAGCAGGGATGACCGAGCTAAGCTCGGTCAAAATTAGCCTTTTGTTCAATTCGATATTTTATTTTCACGGTATCATTCTTGCTGTTTAGATACAATTGACATGATCCTGAGACACAGTGACCCAAAATGTCCCACTAACCGAATTTTTTCGAACATGCGACCTAACTAATGCTCTTCTTGAATCCGAAAACGGTAGAATACAAGATTTAGTCAAAATCGTTAAAGTCGTTTTATAAATAAAATTAGCTTGACCCACGATAACCCAAAAGGGACCCACTAATCTAAATTTATCGAACATGTGACCTATCCCAATGGCCTTCTCGTTTTGGAAAATGACGTAATAAAAATGTTTGTCAAAATTGTTCGAGCCGTTTTTTAGATACAATTAGCTTGACTGCTTGACTAACAGTGACCCAAAAATGACCCATTAATAGAATTTTCTGGAACATGTGACTTAGCCCACACGTCTTCTCATTCCCAGAATCGATATAATACAAACTTTTGTCAAAATGTTTTGGGTCGTTTTTTAGATACAATTAGCTTGATCCACAGTGACCCCAAAATGACGCAGTAATCGATGTTTCTCGAACATGTGACTTAGCCCACACGTCTTCTCATGCCCAGAAACGGTATAATACAAAATTTTGTCAAAATCGATTGATTCGTTTTTAGATACAATTAGCTTGACCCACAGTGACCCAAAATGACCCACTAATCGATTTTTCTCGAGCACGTGACTTAGCTCAATGGTCATCTCATGCTCAGAAGCGGTATATTACACAATTTTGTCAAAATGTTTTGAGACTTTTTTTAGATGCAATTAGCTTGACACCTGACCCACTGTGACCCAAAATGACCCACTAATCGAATTTTCTTGAACATGCGACCTAACCCAATGGAATTCTCGTGCCCGAAAACGATAGAAAGCAAAATTTCGTCAAAATCGTTTCAGCCATTTTCTAGATAAACTTAGCTTGACCCACAGTGACCCAAAACAGTAGATTACAAAATTTAGTCAAAATCGTTAGAGCCGTTTTTTAGATAAAATTGGCTTGACCCGAAGTGACCCAAAAATGACCCAATAATCGAAATTTCTTGTACATGTGACCTAGTCCAATAGTTTTCTCGTACCCAAAAACGGCTGGATATAAAATTTAGTCAAATTGATTGAGCCGTTTTTTAGATATAATTAGCTTGACCCTGACCCACTATGACCCAAAATGACCCACTAATCTAATTTTTTTGAGCGCATGACATAGCCCAATGGTCTTCTCATGCCCGAAAATGGTAAAATACACAATTTAGTCAAAATCGTTAGAGCCGATTTTAAGAGAAATTTACATACACACACACAATTTTTGCTGGTAGAATATAAGATTAATTCTTAAGGCAGTCTGATTTCAAATTCCCTTCTCTAATGTTAATCCTATAGGCATGGAATGCACTTGTCTTTTTAAAATTTCTGAGCAGGAAATTAATATTTTTAACTTCATTTTGCTGCATACTCTTCTAAATACACATCTCTTTCGTTTTTGGTTTACAAAACATTTCTAAAATACATGCTTCATTTAACATTTTGTGTTAAATTTTTTAACGAATTTACGTGAGTAATATTTTAACATTTGAAAGAAAATGAAGTATATATTATAGAAATATTTTGACAACTAAAAAAAAAAAAAAAAAAAAAGACGTTCATTAAGACGAGTACACTGAAAAAATAAGTTAAAAATATTAGTTTTCAGAGGAGACATTTTAAAAATACGGATGCATCCCACTCCCGTGAGTTTAACATTAGAGAGGGGAATCAGAGATCTCACTGTCCTACAAAAATATCCATAGAATTAATTTTACATTTTTTATTCAGCTACTCAATCAACTAGTTAGCAATTAAATGTTCAAAATTAGAAAGCTTCCCTGGATAATAGACGTTTGATATATATATTTTTTATTCCTTACTCGGAAAAGTTTTTTCCCAGTTTTATGGAGGGAAGAATGTATCGTATCATTTACGTCGTGTTGCATTAACTATATCTACAGAATTTCCAGGCCACGTGAATTATAAAATAAAAAAATAAGTAGGTTTGGAAGTTTCTATTTCAGCATCATAAGAATAGCTATTTATTGATTTCGAGGATTCATCAATTTCATTTTCTTTAGTTGGGCAGATAGGCAATTTTTCGTCACATGTAATATAATCCTTGAAATCTATCCTCGGGGGCAATTTCGGTCCATACGGCTTCTTCTGAAGGAGCGATATCAATGTCCTTTTCTGAAAGGCCGGTTCATGTTAATTAATCCTACTTTTTGAAAGCATTTTTCAATGGATTTTTTTAATTTTAGAAATAGGTTCCAATGGTTGTCTGACAAACTATTGGACATCCGAAACGTTCATATTGTATTTTATCTCCGCATTTTTATCTAACGATGCTCTAATTTTTTTAATTTTTCTCAGAGGCATCTTTCTGTAATTAACTTTAAAAGAAGGAATGTTGCCTATGTCAAACTGCTGAAGTACACATATGCAGTTTGCAGCTAGGTATTCGACATTGATGTTTGTTAAATTGTAAGATGAAGTGTGAGAAGGATACTGATCAGTACAGTAAGCAAAAGTATTTTTTCTTTTTGTAACACCATAGAAGTATGTAGAGACTTCAATACCCATGACGCATATCCATGTTGTTGCCTAAAATAACCACCATATTGGGGCCTGGATCAGAATTAGCCTACCGTCAGAGGATTGTGTATTTAAAAAGACCTGTCGCTGTCACCCATTGGCTAACGGTAACCAGTTTTCGCTTGTTTTTTTGGTTTCCGGGCCCACAATGGCGGGGATGCGTCAGCCTGTATTATAGGAGTTCTAGTCTAAAGAATAAAGAAGCCTTCACGACTTCTCATTCGCTCTGTATTTATCCACGTATATGCGTAAGTACCTCGGTAGATATGTCTGTCTGCTTGTGAATAATTAATTTGTAATATTTCAATTAATTTGCATATATGTAGTGGAAAATAAGATACTTTATAGTTGCTATTTCAAGCAAGAATTTCCAGCACAGCTTAATGAGAGTTTGCGTAAACACTCTGAAATTATTCTTGTACAATACTATCATTGTAAATATTTGTTTTTTTTTATCTCATTTTTATTAATAAACGATTTTATCGAAAAAGAAGAATCATTCCTCATGCCAGTGGGCTAAGACCTCATGATCATATTAATCTTATAAGAAGTGAAATAATTTAGATTTTCTTTTGAAAAGGAACAAAATATTTTATTTCACAACTTTAACAAAAAAAACTTAGTTAATAAGATTTCAATTATATGTCTAATGCTTTATTATTTAAAGATAAAAGGATGATTATCATTATTACAATTTGAGAAATTGCAGAAAAGAAATTCACTTCTTTATTAGATTTAGAAAAATCATTATCACACGTGTATTTCTTATCGCTTTTTCTTCAAGCATTTTGTGCAACCATTCTTTTTCAACAGCCGGTTTTTATCCCACGTACGCTATGCATTCTAACCCCAAGAGAATCGAGATTGCAAAGCAAGTCATAAAAATACAGCTATAAACAACAGTTTCATTGTGGGAATTAAATACTTATTAACCATACTACACACAATAATACAAAAAATATTAAATAACTTTAAATATCGGTATATATAAATATTATACAGACATACATAGAATAAATACAATGAACCCAACTGGATTGAAAAATTAGCCAGAACCAGGAATCGAACCCGGGACCACATACCATGAATAGATTTTACTATTACATCGATCTACGATATACAATAAAACACACATACTATAATATATAATATAACACACACAAATAACGCCTGCATTCAACAGTTAACAGTATATATAAATATTGTACAGACATACATACAATAAATATAATGAACACAACTAGAGGGGAAAATTAGCTAGAGCCAGGAATCGAACCCGGGACCACAGCATAACTTTAAATATGTTCATATTTAAGAATTTTGAAAACTAGCTAACATTAAACAACAAAAAATGATCTAATAAATTTTACAACAGAGAAACTAACAACTGCCAATATGGAGGTACCATAATGATAGCTTTTTCTTCTTGCCTAGAGCTATGCATTTCAACCATCGCCCGCTAGGGGGCTGCTGAAATTGAGTCAAAGTTGAGATATCCAAGTTCACACAACTACACGGTTTTCCCTACTTCTCCTAAAATATTAATAGATCATAGTTTTCATTTGAGATAGTTTTGTTTTGGTCGAATGTGGAGAAAGGACCTAAATTCCGCTTCTGTTAAATTTTCTGTCGGAAAACATATTTCTGTCGGGCACTAAAATGAATTAACACATTTTGTCTTAAAAACAACATTGGGGAAAAAAGGATCCCGCATCAAAGCAATACGATATAACTGAATTATAATGTTTCGAATTTAATACTTATTAAATTAGAAACATTATTTTATATTGATTCTAATATTTGTTTAATTCTAAAATAACTGATTTTTGATTTTCTGTTGTTTAGCAATAAACAGGCCTCGCACATTAAAAAGGACATTCCTCTTTTGTTAAAATAATTGTTATCATATTATATCTTAGACCAAAGGTTCCCGAAAACGCGACCCACCTTAAAGTTTGAAATATGTCCGCGACCTATCTAATAGTCTGTATATGGAGTCCTTTATTATGTAACTTATTCTACTGTAAATATACAGCTTTTACATAAAGTACACACACGGCTAAAGTAATAAGTAATTCTAAAGTGAACATGAAATAATCATAAAACAAAACCTTTTATATACTACGTAAAAAATGTTTATTGATGAATGTATTCATAAAAAATGCAATTTAAAAGCTAATGCGATTTACGGCATTCCGCACAACTAGAGTATATATCAGGATTTAAATTTGTTCATATTAGCATCAAACAGCTCTCTACTCAAAATTTAACATAAAAACTTATTTATCTATATTATTTTCTTTAAACTTTCGCCATATTATGTTCGTTATATTCTTGTAGCAAATAATTTTGATATTTTTTTTCTTAAATAACCGACGGATCATTCCGCGATCCCCCAAGTGGGTCAGAGTTTAGGAATTCCCGTTTTTTGTTTGTTTACATTTTAAAAAGTTCATCGTGTTTAAGTAAACTTCGGAAATGATCATAATGTACTGATGAGATAATCAGAATAAATGAATTATTTGAAATGTGCTTTTCTGATCTCCGTGAACATTTTGTGGTAGTTTATTGTTATGAGATTAAAACAACGGATTCTAACATACCTGGTAATTTCATGGGGGAATAATATTATTGTGATGACACCAATTGTTCCGAAAGAATGTTATTTATTTACGAATTGCTTCCAGAAGCTAATATTACTGTTTTTGGATATATCCGCCCTTCATTATGTTATCGAAGCGGTTGGCTGAAGCTATATATATACCTGTTGCACGTTTTGGTCATGAAATATGACTACAGACACCTTTTACGGATCAAATAATGGATATGATATACGTGATGTAATCGGCCCTGTTAGTTACTGCCGATAACTTGATTTCGAATTTTATAAATGTGCTTTTTGGATATCGATCTGCTTTAGAGAGAAAAAATAGTCATATCGATCGCAATAAGTCTATAGAGACGAGGTTCGCTGTTATTTCACCAATGTTCGTGAAACAAGAGAGTTAGCTGCGTGACGTTTTTGCATGCTCTGTAAGACATCCTTGAAGCACTAATCGGGTTATGACGAGATACAGAAGTCCCGTGCAAATCATAGAAGTAACTTTGCCGAAATGTCTGGAAATGATTTAGAGTCTGAATACTTTTTTCTCAAAAATATAATCGCAGCAATAATAGCAGTGTCATTTTCAAGCAAATTGTACGAGAAAAATTAAATTTTCAGACTAATTTTTAATGCCGTTGTAACGAAATGAACATTTTAATTATCTGTGGACAGTTATGGTTATGAAATTTATGGGACAAAAGGATGCTGAAGGGTGTTCCGCTCCTTCATATAATAAAAAGTTTTCCCAGAAAATAAACAGATTTAGAGTATCAGTGCATTTAATCGCATTTTGTGTGACAATTCATAAAAGTTAAATTTCTCCAACTACTTGAAATATCATTTTTAGAAATTTAAATATGAAAGTAATGAAACTGTGACTTAAAAGATTGAAATATTAAATAAATATTATATATATATATATACACACACATACATATATATATACATATATATATTAAATGAATTGAAAATATAAATGCTACTCGCAGAGCAGACATTGAGGCCCCTGATCTGCATATTTGCTAGTTTGAAATGCAATCAATATTTATAGTGCTTCTTTATGAGCAGAAATTTTTTCAGAGATGATTTATGAAATATTGAAGACAGAAAATAAAAATCTTTAAAAGAACTCATGTGACGTGTCTTCATTTTAACCTGGATAGTTTCAGTACGCTGAGCCATTCATTTTCTTACGTCCCTGAATAATACTGCCGCAGTTAAGTGTAAAGATCAATTTTAACTAGAAAATTGTGTAGAGTTTAAGGCCACTTTTATAACTGACAAATTTTATTTCAATTTTGTTTATGTAAGAGATAGCCAAAATAGATAAATGACAAGGTATTTAAAACATAATGTTGACACAATTAAAATGATTATAACGTATTTTTATTAACACGCACTTTATTTCGAATTGTGAAATGGAACTAAAATAATGATAGATTTATATAATTAATGCCTGTATTTAAACTGAAGGCCGTTCTGTTCAAGACCGTAACCAGGGCCTCATTACACAAAAGGCAATGAAAGTAAGATCTTCTCCCTTGACATTTAATAGGGAAAATGAGTAAAAAATAGGGCATCAGCATCAGTTATTATTTAAATTTTTTATATTGCATTTTTTTAAAGATTTTTCTTGATTTAGAATGTCTGTCAAATGAAACAGAAATTCCACACTACTTTTGGAAACTTCTGTAATCTGACTGCGGAAAATTTAAACATGAATGATCACAAGAATATTAACCAAACGTATAGCAACCTAATCGCCTGGTTAGAAACTGCACAGGAAACTGAACATTCAAAAGCTATATATACTGTAAATATACAGGGTGATTATAAATGAATATCCCAAGTTTACAAGGCTATTAAAAGAAAACAAAGAAAAGTAAAACCCTGTTGTTAATTGGAAATGAAAAATAACAGTTGAAAGTTTAAATTCAACACAGTTATAAGTGTTCAATGTGAGCCCCTCCAGAAACACGAACGATGTCGAGGTCATACGATAAGTCATCCCACACTTTTTTTAGCATGTCATGTGTGACTTTTTGAGATATGGGTGTCCTAAGTTCGTCAACGACAGTTGGTAGCGGTCAAACAAACACATGACCTTTGATAAGCTCCCCCCCCCCCAAAAAAAAAAATCATGCTGAGGAAAGTGTGGGACTAGTTACCGTACCACCTCGATTTCGTTCGTGTTTCTGGAGTGGCTCGCATTGAACGCTTATAACTGTGTTGAATTTAAACTTTCAACTGTTATTTTTAATTTCCGATGAAGAAGAAGGTTGTATTTTATTTCTTTTAATAGTCCTGTAAAGTTGGGATACTCATTTATAATCACCCTGTACTTTATTGTATTTTCATATTGAGAACGTTAAAACCTACTGTTTTATGAAATGCGAATTCTGCTAAGCCACTACGCCTGGAAATAATGCTTGTAGTACACATCATTTTTCGTGTATGAAGAATTTAACGATTTCCCTTAACTTCAGAGGTTAATCAGATCCTGGCCGTAAACAGACGACAGCAGGGTAGATTGAGGCCCTCTTGACAATCTCTTGAGCCCCCTCTAGCCCTCATAAAATTTTAATAATAATAACCTGTTACATGAAAATAATCTTAAACTTTGAATTTCAAACACACTTTAAAGTTACCAAAATACGGAAACATATTAAAAAACTATTATAAACGGATTTGAAGTATAGTATTTATCATCAAACTTATTAAAAGTGTTCAGAATTATCCTCACCAAAAATATCAGAAATCCCACCGACTTCGCCAGCTGGTTACGAGTCTGGTTCTGGTCTTGTTATTGCTAATAAAGTGAAGGATCGAAGTGATGGAATCGAAAACATCGACCTACCAGACTCACTTCATTTGTAAGGTTTGTTGACGACCGCGGGCTTCCTGGTTATTTCTTGTGAACATTTTGGACAGTTCAGTCTACCTCAAACTTATCTCAAATTTTGGCGATTGTAAGTCGAGTACGATGATCTGTTTGAAACTCTCTCCTAATCTGTCTCTGCCTAGCAACCGCGTTTTCGAACTCCCAGTAACACTTTAGGATAAATTTCCTTCGCTTAAAGCCTAATCTGGTTTCAATTTAAAGCTAGTTAAACCTGGAAGCAAAATAAGAACATGCCGGTTATTAGTGCATAAATGTTTTAAATATTTTTGAAACACACTGTATATTACTGAAACTTTACAATTTACATAATTTTTTTCGAACATCAAATTATATCATCTATAACTTTCAAACAGATAAAGATTTAGTTATGTAAAGATTTATTTTACTTAATTTTTGTTTAATGGCTATCTTTTTTTCTTAAAGTTCACGTATTTTTATCTTTTACATCATGTAATTAATAAGTCGCGTAGGACGATCTGTTTGAAACGCTCTCCTAATCTGTTTCTGCATATCAACCACGTTTTCAAACTCCCAGTAACACTTTAGGATAAATTTCCTTTGTTTAAAGCCTAGTCTGGTTTCAATTTAAAGCTAGTTAAACCTAAAAGCAAAATAAGAATATGAACATGTTATGCTACATTTTCTAAAAAAAATTTTTATCTTTTGGATGAAAGCGTTATGAGGTATCCTATCACATGGTGAAGCTAAAATACTAAGATTCTATTTAGTCTTGAAGATTGAAAACATTATTCATAAATATTTAATATTTTAATATTTAATAATGTCAATAATATTAACAATTTTTAATATTTGAAAATTAAATATGAATAAGTTTTTCTGAGAGAGTTTAGTACCATACCTGCTAATATTTTAAACACGTGGTATCAAACAGAAAATAAATAATTAAAATTTACAGCAAAAACTTTCACTTCAAATTTCTTCAAATGTAATTTTTGTTGCTTAACCCGAAAGAACTCGCTAGTGAGAATGCCCAATTGCTTTTCTTTTACTTTACATTCATATAATATCAACTTTTTTTGGTTGGCTTAGTACTTTTATTCACAAAAGAGGTAAAACATTTGAAATAACATTTGAAATTTTAATTAAAATGAAAAATGGCTTAAATAAGAGTCTTAAAAAAGTACGACGGTGAGAGAAAATCTCATGCAGCGAGTTCTCCCGGGTTAACATGTTCTTCCACTTACCTCTTCAAATTTCCTTCGCTTAAAACCTAGTCTGGTTTCAATTTAAAGCTAGTTAAACCTGAAAGCAAAATAAGAACATGCCGGTTATTAATATTTTTAAAACACCCTGTATGTTACTGAAACTTTACAATTTACATAATTTTTTTCGAACATCAAATTATATCATCTATAACTTTCAGATAGATAAAGATTTAGTTATTTGAAGCTTTATTTTACTTATTTTTTGTTTAATGCCTATCTGTTTTCTTAAAGCTCGTGTATTTTTATCTTTTACATTATCTAATTAATACGCACTTTAACTTTTAGACAGATAAAAATGATTCATTTTGAGGTTCTTAAAATTTGTTGGAGATTTTCTTTGCTCTACGTATTAAATTTTTATAGAGGATTTTTTTTAAAGATTTCAATTCATTATTCGTAGATATGGAAATCGAATCATTAAATATAAAACAAGGCATGTAATAATATTTTCAAATAATTGAAAGCAAATTAAACAAAAAAGACCCGTTAAGTGGTAATGCATATAAAATTTTTAATAATATAAATAAAAATATTACTGGAATATAACATTATATATCTATTTTAAAATTTTTAACTGAACAGATCTTAAAGCTTCTCGTTTTGCAATTTACTCTAGCCGTGAAGGAAAAATTAAAAAAAAAGAAAAATATTCTATAATCAAAAGAAATTATTAACTAAAATGTAAAATATTTTGTTTATTGTAAATGCAAATATATTTCTATTTAGGATATCATTAAGTTGTTTTTAAAAGAAGTTAAATTAAAAAATATATATATTTAAAATATGAAACTCTAAATATCTGGGTTTTTTAAATATTTGTAGCATATTTCCTTCCAAATTTAGGAAAAAATAATGAAAAAGCACAACCTTTACACTTTTCTTTCTTTTTTTACTTAAAATAATGGATAAAAAGTAGATTGCATTCCTACTTTGATAAAATGTACATGTCGTCCTTTTTTTTCTATTGTAGAATAAATTACTTTTAAAATTGCGAATAAATTATTGAATTTAAAATGTAAATTATTTGAGAAAATATATATTGATATGCTCTTTCAAATTATTCTTGATTTTGATAAGAATAAAAAAATCCTTCATCGTCGAGTTTTGTCATGAAATTTAAACGCATTAAAAATATGGATTACTACAATACAAATATTTCAGTCTGCCTCGTTATATATTTCTACGATATGAGCAGAACGGGGCGTCAATTCTTTATTTTGGCGGCATTATCCCGTCAGCGAATTTCGGAATGAAATTTTACTATGTTGCACATCTCCACTAGTACAATACAGATATTTCAGACTGCCTCGTGATTTCTTGATACGATATGAGCAGATCAGGGAGCTAGTTCTTTTTTTCGTGGCACAAACTCGTCATCAACAGTCTGCCTCCTGATATCTTGGAACGATACGAGATGAACAGGGCATCAATTTGTCATTTCGACGGTACCACTCGTCATCGAGTACCGGCATGAAATTTTAACACATTATAGATATCGAATAGCATAGAATACTTCAGGCTGCCTCGTGATATCTTGGTATGATTATGGCAGAACTTTGTGCCAGTTCTTCCCTTTGGCGGTACTGTCTCGTCATCGAATTTTGGTATGAAATTTTAACATAGATATTTTTAATTTGTTAAAATTTTATGTCAAAACTCGATGATGAGATAATACCGCCAAAATGAAGAATTTGCGTTCCCTTCTACTCACATCGCTTCAGGAGAAACAGAGAGAAAAATACTCAATTGTTAGCAGTCTTATTAATAACAAGTGACTTCATAACTACTTACGCCTCCTTATCAAAATACGGAATTTAATTTTTTATATGCCCTCTCTGTTTCCTATAACTTATATTTATAAAAGCGTGTTCCGCGTCTATGAAAAACTTAAAATTAAATCCTCTTGTTTTACGACCCAGCAATATGTCGAATTGTGTTTTCTGGCATTAAAAACGCGTCTTTCTTTTTTATCACTGTCATCTGTCAAGGATATTCTCAAATTCATACTGGCTACTTTCTGACACATTCACAAAAAATCACTTTCATCGGAAAAGAAAACGAAAATGCTAGAAATACGAAAATTATATTCATAGATAACGGAATTTTTTCACATTATATTTTGTGGATGTAGATATGTTCTGCCTGCATTTAGTCCTTTATTAACCTACAAATTTTAAATAAATAGAGCAGTCCAACTATGAATCACTCCTTGACAGATTAACTTTTAACTGGCATCATGAAATTTGTGGGAGTAACTCCCGTCATGGTGCCATTTCGCCAACAGCTGGTATTATAACTTATAAAAAACTGTTGACGCCGCCGTATCAAAATGCGGAATTTAATTTTTTATATGCCCCCCAGTTTCCTATAATTTATATTTATAAAAGCGTGGAAATAAAATGGATTTTTATAAAAATAATGGCATTTTTACGTTACTGTATTTGTCGGTTAAATAAACCAGTAAGTATATCACTTACATACTTTAGTATTTTAATCTAAATTTTACTGACTAATGAAGAAATTACACGACTCATAAAATACGTGGTGACTAAATTGCACTCCTGCAGAAGTTAAAGGTTAAGTACGAGACAACTGTTGCGAAATCACTTCAAAAATAGTATAATTGATATACCTTTAACTGGGGAACTAGTAAAATGATTTCGGTATTTTTTTTAAATAGTTTTGGCAGTAGTTATACTATAAGTTAATTTTTCGTCAAAAATAAAAGATAAAAAAGCGGTAGTTATGTTGATTTTAAAATATAAGCAAAGAAAGGAAATAAAGGCTTTTTTCCTTTAATTAACATAATTGTTCCATTTTTTAAAAAGACCAAATTATAGTTTAGCTAACGACATATATATATATATATATATATATATATATATATATATATATATATAAAGAGTCCTGGAATCGCTTGAATAGTTCTCGAGAAAAATGTAGAAATCATCTCGAGAAAGCAAAGTCAGCTGTTTTACACATGATTCATTTTGTTTGAGGAATTGCGTAACTATTGTACTTCTTATTTTATTCTTTGCCTAACGATGCATTTATAGTTTAGCTGTTGCCAAAATGATGTAATTAATAATACTGAAATTGCTTCAGTAGTTCTCGAGAAAAAGTTATAGCAAAGCCAGCCGTTTTACATGTGATTTCGCTACTCTTGTCTCCCTATGAAATCATTCAGATTGTTTTGGGATAAAAAAAAAAAGTGTTAAAGATTAAATTGGAGATTGAAATTATGCGTTTTTATCGTCTTCGAATCGATCTTGATATTGTTCTTCCTCTTCACCACATTGAAAGATTTTACTTGAAAATCTTCAAAGTTCTGGAGGATCTCGAGAACGTAGATTAGCCATAATTGCAGACTGTGATTGATATGCGATATGGGATATTCGCTTGCATTTCATATATGCAGATGACGGTATGATGCTTTTATCCAGTGTAATCTACGTTGATAACATGCTTTATGCTACCTATTTAAAGGTACAAAAGACTAATTTTCAAAGTAGTACATATATTTTTAAAAAGTATTAAAAGAAACGCTGTTTAAAAAATACATCAAAATTGCGAGTGATGAATAAAATAAATTTACATGTGTAATAAGAAAATATTTGTTCCCAAAAGATAAATTTGCGATATAATTTTAGAACTGCGTTAGAAGCAGATTTGAAAAAAAGAGTACAACTTCGCTCTTGCCCGGTGTCACTATTCCTCCAATACGCCAACTGTGCCGCATTCATTTGTAATCTTATTTGGACAGTTATCATATACCGGGTGTCCCAAAAAGGACTGACTGATTTTAAAATTCAATAACTTGTAAACGGTGACAGATATTTAAAAAATTCTTGCAGGAGGGTTATGCATAAGGTCAAAAGTTTTTTTACAGTGATTTTCAATTTTAGTTCGAATTACAAACAATAGATGGCGCTGTAAGCAATAGTCGCTAAATACAGGCTCGATTTTTGGTCCTTTATCTTGTTCTATGCGGAAAAAGGAGATGGAAATGTATTATCCGGGCCACGAAGTACCAAAAATCGAGCCTGAATTTAGCGTCTATCGATCGCAGCGCCATCTATTGCTTGTAATTCGAACTAAAATTGAAAATCACTGTAAGAAAACTTTTGACCTTATGCATAACCCTCCTGCAAGAATTTTTTAAATATCTGTCACCGTTTACAAGTTATTGAATTTTAAAATCAGTCAGTCCTTTTTGGGACACCCGGTAGTTGAAAGTCTAGTCAAAAGCATGGAACATCCCAGATGTTTTATCAGAATTTCATTGATAACAAAGTTATATCTAAATCATGTCACCCATTTAACATTTCTGCTGTAATTTCTGCACTTCTTTCTCTCTCTTTGTCACGGAAAATATACTTTTACAAGATGAAAAAGCTGATTATGATACTAGAAATACTCAATAAAACTAAATATAAAAGACACATAGACATTAAAAAATGTACAGAAGCATAATCTTTTTATTAGTCTTTTAAAAGCTTGGGAGAGAAAATGTGCTCATCCATTAAACAATACAGCTGTCAAGTCAGGGTGCATATATCAGTGAATGGCGACTTATGTACTATAGTGAAAGCTTAGACTGAAGTTTTGTCAAAACTACGGCAAACCCACATTCCAGAACTAACAAGGAAGGTCTCCATACGGGCATACTCAGAAAAATCTGAAAAAATTACAGAATGTTCTTCTCATATGGATATATATGTTTATAAAAAAATTTTGGCGGAACCTTAATACAGCGTCCGTAAAAAAATAATGAAATTTTCGTTTATTTGGCGATTTATCACCGGTTGGCGATGACAAAAAAATATATACGCTTTTATGTAGGAAAAAACTTTTTATGTTAAATTTGTTTATAAAAGTTTAATTTAAATAAATTTAGTTTTGTCATTTTTAATTTATTTTAACTATAGTTTTGTCATTTTTAGTTTGTTTTAACTATAGTTTGTCATATATATTTATATGTATTTATAATAAAATTTAAATATCATATTTTACGATTTAAAACAAAATTTAAATTGTTTCAAGCTCAAAAATGGCAGATAAAACACTGTCGATTTGATTTTGTTGCTATAGAAACGACTTCGTCTTCGATAAGGAAATGTGTTATGACAAGCAAATGTCAGCTAACTATAACTTAAAATAGAGATTTGAAACTTGCAAAGTATAGAAAATATTTTTACAGTGATAAAATTAAATAACTACAGCAACAAGCAACATATATATGTAATATAAAAAATATATAATAACCTCTTTCATTGATTAAGCTTAAATTCATTCAAAATCGTGCATTCTAAAAAACAATTAATAAACAATTTTCAGATGCATTAAAATCGTTTGCTTTTGGCGAAGAAAAATCTTGCTCGCCAAATCCCGTGTCACTTTCGCATTTTCGTGCCACATACTCGAAAGTATTTTATTTTTTAACAGACTTTCTACTGAAATTCCGCCGTTAAATTTAACTGATACCTTATTACATACATGAGTAGTTTCTCTAGCATTTTTTACAACATATTCTGAGTACGCCCTGTAAGGAGACCTTCCTTGTAAGTGATACTCGTCAGACGAAATAAATTACTTGAGTCGGACAAGTCAACAAACACCAGCTTGACGATAATGGCAAGCTTGCTCGCAATATTGCTCACAAGAAGAAAAAACTATTTACTACAATATAAATAATTGGACTTTCATAACAATTTTTTTTTTTTTTTTATCAGTTACTCATTTTTGGTTTCCACATTTTTTTTTTTCATCTGTTACTCAGTTTTGACTTTCACTTATTTTTTTTTTTTTTTTCGATACATTTCCTTCTAAAAACAAAGCTAGACGGTATGCAAAGTGAAAAAAATGCATGGTTTCTCATGCTGTGGGATTTATAGAATAACTCTGCACAGTTGACCAACCTTGAGAAGATACATACAATTTTCATCTATGTTGTGGAAATTCGTCGTTTCGGCACACTGTGCGCCGGTGTAGCACAGTTCACTGCGCAATTAGGATTACAGATGTTCAATTTGACCGTTTCCATTAGTGTGAAAAGATGTCAGATGTGCCAAGATACTCTGCAGAGAATCGAAAATGACTTCTACTGTAATTCCTGTCACATGGTGGATTCAATAGTGACAGACAGTAGCTTTGGAACCACTGGAGAGTTAACTTTCGGTGACAAATGAAACTATTTTGGCAATCATTTTTGCTTGCTATCAAAAAATCCTATATATTTCTGTATATTTATGTGAAAACCGTATCGTGCTATTGTCTAATATTTTCCGAATTATTACATTTGTATTTCTTTTGTGATTTTTGTACCACTCTGCAAATTTTTTGAGCTATTATACGATTCGTACCGTGAGAAATAATTTCCATAGTATAGTATTCAGTAAATGAAAAAAAAAATATATATACGGTTGCCTTCGAGTTAAAATTAATTAATTTTTTAATCTACAATTAGTTAGACTTTTTTAAATTCTGAATTAAAAAAACAACAACTTTAAAATATGTTAACTTCTTGCCAAATTCAAGCATATGTGTAATAATAAGCTATTAATAAGCTAGACTGGGTTTTTTTTATAAATTCTGGTGTTAGTTCATTATTTCATAAGTTTATAAATAGAATTACTCCGTGTCGGAAAGGATTAAGTGGTCGCAGGACTCTTAAAGCTATCCATAAGCCAAAGCTAATAATAAGCTAGAAGCAGCAGGAGTCTTTCGGTAGCTTCATCGCCCCGAGCCCTCCCCTCCCTTCCCGCTTTTCGGTGTCTTTAATTTGTGTAATTTCCCTTTTAAATTTGTCTGGTTTCAATTTTTGAATTTTTTTTTTCATTCTGGCTTCCGCAAAAGAGTCGGACTAGAGTTGAAGAATAAAAGGCTGCGGACGAAGATGGGCCGCTCGCCGCGGCGGTTACTAATAATAAGCTAGAAGTAGCTAGGAGTCTTTCGGTAGCTTCATCGCCCCGAGCCCAACCCTTCCCGCTTTTCGGTGTCTTTAATTTGTGTAATTTCCCTTTTAAATTTGTCCGGTTTCAATTTTTGATTTTTTTTTTCAATCTCGCTTTTGCTAGAGAGTCTCTTACTCGGGACGTTGCTGGGGACCTATGAAACTTGCTTCCGCAAAAGAGTCGGAATAAGGGAAGAATAAAGGGCTGCGGACGAAGATGGGCCGCTCGCCGCGGCGGTAATAGCTAATAATAAGTCTAGACTAATAATAAGCTAGAAGTAGCTCGGAGTCATTCGGTAGCTTCATCGCCCCGAGCCTAGCCCTTCCCGCATTTCGGTGTCTTTAATTTGTGTAATTTACCTTTTAAATTTGTCCGGTTTCAATTTTTGATTTTTTTTTTCTTTTTTTCTTTTTTTTTTTTTTTTCAACCTGGCTTTCGCTAGAGAGTCTTTCATTCGGGACGTGGCTGGGTACCTGGGAATCTGGCTTCCGCAAAAGAGTCGGAGTAGAGTAGAAGAATAAAGGGTTGCGGACGAAGATGGGCCGCTCGCCGCGGCGGTCTAATAGTTTAAAACTATTAGACTAATAATAGCTTATTATTAGTGGACGGGGGGGTCAACCGCCGCGGCGAGCGGCCCATCTTCGTCCGCAGCCCTTTATTCTTCCCTTATTCCGACTCTTTTGCGGAAGCAAGTTTCATAGGTCCCCAGCAACGTCCCGAGTAAGAGACTCTCTAGCAAAAGCGAGATTGAAAAAAAAAAAATCAAAAATTGAAACCGGACAAATTTAAAAGGGAAATTTCACAAATTAAAGACACCGAAAAGCGGGAAGGGTTGGGGTCGGGGCGATGAAGCTACCGAAAGACTCCTAGCTACTTCTAGCTTATTAATAGTAATTTATTAATATTATTCCACCGATATTCATAGCAATCTTTTAGTGACACGTACTTTTGCTTAAGCCATGCTTAAGCCCTTGCTTCCCATCACATATTAAAATTAGTTCAAAAGTTATAATAAAATAATCTGTTAAACTTGACGATAATTTGCAAAAAATATGGTTCATGTTTAAAGTTTTAAAAAACGTTTATTTTAATTACCCATTACAGATTAGGAATTTCCCCTAAAGTGTAATTGTGGAACTAGAGATGATTTCTTAAATAGATAGCATGTGTTCGCCTTTACTTACAATCAGTTATAATATAATCCATTTGTATATTGCTGAGAGGAAGTATTCTCAAATAATAAAATGAATGTGGAAAAGTGAGTAAGGACACATAACCACAATTTATTATCATAAAGCTCGCAGTTGTAGGAAAATATCGATTATAATAATTTTAATACATGCTTTTTTTTACACCATAAAATGCACGATTATATTTTCCTACGAAATACATATATGTGTTTTCATTCAGAAAACTTATAAAAAATAAAAAATAATAAATAATAAATATTTTAGTAGAAAAATATGTTTTATTGTGTTACATTACGTATTTTTATTGCAGTACTCTATGCATTATCACCATTATTTGTACAGTTTTTTCCAACTAACATCTTGTTCTACATTTGAAATTTTGAGCAGAAAGATTTTATTGAAATTTGAATTCTTGTAAACAAGCCTTGCACAGCGAAGAGAAAATAAATTGAAAAAAAAATTATCCGGTGGCTGCATGAAAATTGATATCTAGCAATTTTCATTTGTGTTAAAATGGTTCCACCTTGTTTGAATTTGACAGGATACATGTTAGATATGTTTGCGTTTCGCTTATTTAGTACTTGTTTGAATGTACGATTAAAATGATACGTCACGATTACCGAATTGGCACACAAATACAGCGCAGAGCTATGTCTTCATTCAAGACACTCGGCTTAAAATTCGGAAATCTATTGCTATATTTACCTTCATATCATTAAAATTAGTATTGCAAACTAAATATTTTGTAATAGCTCATGTTCTAGCACAGGGCATTCATAGACATTTTTTCCAAATCCGGAAAATGGCATTTCATACGGATCAATAATATCGCAATCTTTCAGCATTTTGGTAATATTTAAGTAAATGCATAAAAGTTACACCAATATTCTTTATAATACATTATATAACGAAGAGGTAAACTAAAAATAATTAAATAGATTTATATAAATGAAACAAAACCAAAGATATATTTTCACCAGTTATCATCCAGTTATCACCCAGTTACCAAAGACTTTTACCAATTTAAGGTCACCAATTCTCATTGTAGTGGTAGTAGTGATACGCACATGTCAATACGATGCACATACAGCTCGCAGTATGAGCCACAAAGCCCTTACAATGCTGGGTTTAAAGCATAACAAAATTACAGGAAAAACATAAGTTATTGTAAAGTTAGATTTACATTTATCTGAAATGATATGTCTCAAAAAGTTTTGTAGGGGAAGGAGTAAAAACCTTTAACGACGCTTATCATAAAATATCATGTGAAGATTAATGATTCTAAAGAAATCGTCTTTTAAAATGAATTTTTCTTTTAAAAAATGGCTAGTAACAGGAATCCTTAAAAAGTGCGCCATGGTGCTTGTGGGTGCCGCCTGTTTACAGCCCTGCTCTAGTGGATATATGCTACGTAGAGTTATTCCATCTGGACGGGAATGGTTAATGAGAAAATGGATAAAAATTGTAGTGATCTCACTATTTTCCCCTTTCTTTATTTTTTTTTTCACAACGATGGATTAATTTAGTTCTCAAAATTACAGAAATCTGTTTTCTTTTTTTAATTAAAAGTTACGAAAAAATTAATCTCTGAAACTTAATTAAAATTTAGAATTTCGAGATTTATTATGCCAATGGTCGGATACATGAAAGTATTGGACGTTAGTTTCATCTGAAAATTTTAATATTTTTGGAGGCGTATGCGTGAAATACAAGTACACAGTCAGATTTTAATGTAATAGATGTCTTTCGGTTCATAAATATGCGAGAAATTATTTTTCTTTATGGATCCATACTTAACCCCACAAAACTTTGTTACGGCAAATACTAAATCTCTCATCACCACAGTACAACATCTTGATAGCACAAATATTTTCGTTTGTATAGTAAGAACCTCAGCGATCATCCAAGGTCTACAATCTATAATTGTTGATTCTCACACCATGCGTCATATCTTGCAGACAGATTAGACAAATAACGTTAGGAGGTATTAGACATGTTTGTTATTTGGAAAGCTTATGTGATCTTTGCTTCCTTAACCCTTCACTGCACGACGTGCCACATCTGGCATATACCTAAAAACACTATAATTCTTATTATGTACCATGAATTTGGCCAATATGATCTCTATCCCTAATCAAGAACAGTCCAAAGAATGGAATAACACTTATTTTGTCAATGTCAGATGGCTGCATTGGACAAAAAATTAGAATTTGTTCTTCGGAAGCAAAAAAAAAAAAAAAAAAATCGATCAAGCTATTAAGGTAAAATTTATTTTCATTACTTTTACTGAATTCTTAAAAATATTAATATAAAAAAGTTGCAGAGTGTTAAGCAGATAAAATTAATTAATTTAACACGTTCACGTGGGCGCGGTGGGTCACACTCGACTGTCGTAAAGTTGTCAAGCCCCCGGCTTTTTGAACACCACTTTTATTTTAGAGAAAAGGTCGATGCTTTAAATCGCCCAATTGTTCTAATTAAATAAAACAACATTTTCTGTATTAAAATACTGGTATCCAAAGGCCGGAGACTTGTCAGCTCTGAGACAGTCGAGTGTGACCCACCGCGCCGGCGTGAACGTGTTAAGCTCATTTAGTTGTAAAATATAGCAATGCAATATTTTAAAACCCTTATTGTGTACATAGGGTACAAGCCATAAAATATAAAATTTTAGCTGAAAATTTAAAATTTAAATTTTTTTACTATTTTTCCCATTATTAGACCGATATATAGATTTCAAATAATTTTTTTCATAAAAATAGAAAAAAGTGAAGGGTTAAAAGGATGAAAACGTGTGGTAAAAATTATATATTTTAATTCTATTATTTATAAATACTGATTACTCTAAAGCCAGCTTCAGGAATATTTTTTCAAACAGGTATTTTGAATACCGGATGACGTTAAAGGATTGTTGAATCCTAACACAAATCTTTATCTTTGAAATTGTGCACTGTAAAAAAAAGGACTAAAATACGGAAATACTACTACGGAAATAGTACTATTTTCGTATTTTAACGGAACTTTTCTCCGGTAAATTACAGAAACATTTCCGTTTTTATGGTGTTTACTGTGGAAAACTTCCGTTAAAATACGGAAGCAGTACTGGCGTCCCGATTGCCAATAGTATTTCCGTTTTATTACAGTGTGTGTTCGAAACTGGATATATATGTTAAGGATACATAAAATGTCTGTAAAAGAAAAATTCAAAAGGTAAGCATTCTCGATTTTCTTGGGACCATTAGGGTGTATTTGACGTAAAATATTCATTAATACTTATTACTTACAACTTTTTAAAACTTCTACTCTAAAATTCAGGTTGTAAATTATACATTTAAATGTGTTTTTACACCGTATAATAAACTGAAAATGTATCCTGAAGAACAAATAATTGGCGAGAATTTCTCGCATTGAAAATGAATGTGCCTTTCTTCTTTAAAATTTTTACCGATATCATAAGAGCAGACAACTAGCTGTCTTATTTAGATTTATAAACTTTGTGGCGACGTTGTTATGACAACTATGTAGTCGCTGTCGCCTTTACGAGCAGGGTAACATTTCCCGGTGGAAAGCTATCTCTTAAAAGCAGAATTGACTGTTCTCGTGGGGCAGTTCTTACCTTAAGGGGAATAGAAAGATTTAAAATGACGAAGTTTGATGGTAGATTAGGAAGCCTGCAATTAATTTAGTCAAGTACTTCATTTTGCATTTATTTATTTATTTTTCTAAATATATATATATATTTGTTAAATTGTATAACACAATAACCAAAGTTTCAATACTGTACGACAAAAGTAATCTGTCAAAACTAGTTTTGCCACGGTTTAGCTGGGCAGGTATATATTTTTCAGTCTTTATATCTAGTTTATACAGCTTATTACATTGTCTCTCAAAAATTATACTAAAAAATTCAAAATTTATAAAAAATGGCCATATTTTTTGTTATAATGTGAAAAGAATTTTTATTTGTTTTTCAAGTATAGTTTGCAGTGAATTTAATTTTCCTTATTTAATATATACACAAACTTTTACACAAGTTAAAAATTATATAGTGAGTTATTTAATATATATATAAACTTTTAAACGTTAAAAGATTATATATACAGGGTGCAAAGGAAAGTCCTTTTAACCTGAAAATACTTGCGAACGGAGAGAGCTACAGCTATGCAAGTGAGGTAACGGTATAGTAAAGCGACTACGCCCGACGTAAGGAAAACAACAGCAGCGCCCCTAGTGGCGAAAATTTGGAAGATAGACATTGAAAATCGAAAACGAAAAGAGATAGAGCAAAATGTCCAATTAGAAAGTTTTAGAGCATCTATTAATTAGTACGAAACGACATTTGGTTCACACGGATAAGATAACTCGTCGCCTGTATACTCAAAAATGTCCGAAATCGGTGAGCAACGATTCTACTTTGCATATTCACATTTGGAAATGTAGCAGTGCACAATTGCAGGTTGCGACATTGTACTGTGCTGTAATGTCCATAAAAAATTAATTTCCACTGCATTTGAAATTTTAGATTAACTTTTCCAGGGGCAGAAGAATTATGTCCGTTAACGATGAAATAATTGACTGACACCAGAATATTCATGCGATTTTCTTAGAAAATAAAAATTCGCTAATTTGCACTTTCATTACGAAAGTTAAATTTTATTAAAATATTCTTGGTGCCATTTGTCAGTTTTGGAATTAAAATTACGTGGCTAGACCATCTAGCCACCGCCATTCAAAGGGTTAAATCTATGTCGTCGTATTGAAGAGGCTTGCAATAGACGTTCCATGCTGAGAAATGTGCATGCAGAATTACTCTCACGAATACAAACTTACAAATATCATACAAAATATCATATCGTGTATATACAAATAGTTGTATATACAAATATAATTGTATATACAGATATCATATCATGAGCAATGGCGAACTTTTCGAACATACTGAATATTAACTTTTTATCATTGTGAGACAGTTTGTCTTTTTTGTTTTTTTGTGTGATGTTATCAAAATGTATTGAGATAAGTACGTATTTCTACAATAAATTGTGCGTATTTCTTCATACTTCTGGCTATTCCATTCAAACGTTTACACAAAATGGAGTGCATTGATTTCGGACATTTTTGGGTATACAGGCGACGATTTATCTTATCTATGGAAACAAAATGTCGTTTCGTACTAATTAATAGATGCTCTAAAACTTTCTAATTGGAAATTTTGTTCTATCACTTTCCGTTTTCGACCTGCAATGGCTATCTTCCAAGTTTCGCCACTAGGGGCGCTGCTGTCGTTTGCAATAAATCGGGCGTAGTCGCTTTACTATACCGTTACCTCACTTGCATAGCTGTAGCTCTCTCTGTTCACAAGTAATTTCAAGTTAAAGGGGATTTCCTTTGCGCCCAGTATATACATACTATATGGCCATTAATCACCGGACACTTTCAAATTTAGATATTTTGTCGAATATTTAAAGATATATTTGTCGGATTTTTCTGGAACTTCGGGATTATGAAGAATATGTTCGACTTCATATATATCAATGGTGATTCGATCAGAAGGACAATTAGGAAGCCAACAAAAAAATCAAAGAAAAATAAAAATATTTGGGATCACCCTGTAAAATAAAATACACGAAATGATCTATCGCTATAGCTTACGAATATATGGATAATGTACAATATATGTATTCATTTGCGGAAGAATAAAACGTATATTCATGGAGATATATCGATTTTTTTTAAGGTTAAAAAAATTCTTGCATGTTTTTTGTTTATATCATGCAGGGGTTTTTATCAAATTTAACGCCAGTTTGAGAAAATTTGTCAAAATGTAGTAGAAATAATATGGTGTAGTTGGAATTTAAATATAAATATTTGATGAAATATGAGCAGTTGAAAAACTTATTTTTATCTGCGCATGCGCACACGATAAAAAATATTTGTTTTCATGATTTGATTGTCAACTCTATGGAGCAACTCTTAAAAATAAGCCAGTCAAACATCGTGAAAATTCAGAAAGATATCTGCAATAGACGGAGATGATTTTTAGTTGTTCTCTAAAAACAGCTAAATGATAAGGGGTTTTCTATAAATTGTCGTTCAGTCAATAAATAAAGCAAAAATTTCTTTTGAAAATTAGTGGTATAGAAAGAATACATTTAGTAGCCATGCATATATGGCTCCCCAAAAAGCCAGTCACGAGCCGCCACTGTATTTGATATATCTGTTTAATACAAACATCATTGTTTTAATTTTTTTTTTATTTATATAGAACTTTTAACTCTGATTTAAAACGACATTTGCCTGTGCGATAGAAAAGAGCAATACAAATAATTATATATACCGTAATTTCTGGCCTATAATCCGCGGATCAAACAATTATGTTCGGACCCAGAAATCTTATTTCATAAAATGTAACTTATTAAATTGCGGTTTCAATTGTTAAATAGAATTTCTGCGTCAAAACATGATTGTTTGATCCGCGGATTATAAGGGCAGAAATTACGGTGCATCCTAAAAGAGCTTTTTCGGAACACGTGTTTTCTTTGCCATCTGATATATTCTTTGCCTTTTTAAAAAGTTTGGGAATTTTCAATAAACTAAAAATGTATTGTACATTTAAAGTTACAAATGGTAAGTTAGACATTATAAAATAATCTAACGTAACTAATATCATACACAATTGATGATGTATTCTTTCATAGACTACAATGTAATTTGTAATCTACAATAATAATTGACAAAATATTCATGTAACATAGATTTTTTTTTTATGATGCATTGCGAAATATTTTCAAAGTTTTTTCTCAATTTCTCAAAGTTGAACCATTTGACGATGCATAAAAAGAAGAAGCACTAAAACGTAGTTCACTTCATTTTTCAAATCTCCAGATCGTCGTAAAACATAAAAAATGGCCCAATGTATATTAAATAATATATATCTATATATCTATATATCTATATCTATCTATCTATCTATCTATCTATCTATCTATATATATATATACATAACCATTAATTAAACATAACCTACCACCATCAAAAACCGTAATATATATATATTCATCATCCTCCGGGATGAGAATGTGTAACAGCCAATCAGAACAAACACTTGAACTTTTCACAATCTACGTAGCAGCCAATCAGAACGAATAATCTCAAAATACTGCTTTTGTGCTCGACGATATCCACATGTTTGTGTGGTGGTTAGAACATCGGCTACGTGTCAAAGGGTGTCAGGTTCAATTCCCGGTTCGGGCTTGGATGCCTGTAGTATGTCGGATCTCAATTTAAACAGAGGTCCCGGTCTGATTATCCCTTATATCGAAAGAATAAATGTTGACCTTTTTTGGTTCAATAATTTACCAGTTTCTCATTCAATATTCTACCAGTTCATGGCAAAACCGAATCAGGTTTTTGATTCAACCGGAGAACCAACGAGGTTTCACCATCTTATTCTGACAACTATTTTAAAACAATGTTTTGGTGAAATGTTGAATCAAATTTTTACCGTGTATAAGCACAAGATTGAATAGTATAGGTGCAGATTTACGGTCGCCAGTCGCCACGTGGCGACTAAAATTTTTGCTGTGGCGACTAACTTTCAGCGTCTTAGTCGCCAGGGATCAATTTTCATTGTTACCAATACCCGTCGCGGAATTTTTATATATTTTTCTTCCTTTGCAAGTAGAAAAGCACCTGCTCTTTTCACTGGCCGAGATCAAGTATGACATCGATAAAAAGTTAGGGAATTTTTGTACGCTGCACCTGTGATGTACTGCTTTCTTGCCAAGCATTATGTTCGAATATAATTCTGCGCATGTCCGCTTCACTACAAAGCTTAGGAGCTTCGAAGCTCGGCACATGAGCGCGCTAATGGTAAAGCTTCTCCTTTGGACACCAGTGAAAGCAAGCACCTTCGAAGGTTTCGTCCGAAATCTAGAGTTGAAATAAATACTCCTTTACAACAAATCTGCTCACGAGAAGTCCAAAGACTTTATCTTCTGATTTTTCCAGATATATATTATACTTTTAATATCAAAGTTTCAAGAATTTTAGGATTAAATTAAATATACACATTTGTTGCAATTGATCTATGGTTTGTTGTACATGTGTATTTATTAATTAAACTATTTTTCATTTGGAATTCCTGAGTTTTTTTGTTAAAGTTTTTTTCCATATAAACACTATTGTTTTATGAGTTTGTTTCACATAGTGGCCAGCCACTAGAATTTGGTTAGGAGCCAAAGTTGCGACTGGATTTTTGGGATTTAGGAGCCACTAGCTCCTTAAAAATTTTGGGAATCTGCACCTATATTGAATAGAATGTAATTTAATGCAAATCTTACTTTATGTAATATGCATTACATTTGGCATTGCTTTTTATCTTTCTGATAGTTACCTGCAAAATTGTTGCACATATCGAAACTAAGAATAAGCAAATTCAATTTTCAGATCTTAAATCAATGCAAGAGTTATGTTAAAAATTTTCTTTCATTGTATTTTTCGCAAATCAGCGTTTCAGAGAATTTCCTGGAGGGAGATTCACGATTTGAAGATTCCAAGAATAGAAAGAAGAGCATGATAACATTTTATTCTTATCTTATGCCATCTTACAATTCTTCGCTTAAAGGACCTTTCTAGAATTAAATTTTATTTCGACTTCTATTGACATAAAAAAAATCGCCCAGACACAATTAAAAGTACAGATGTTAAAAAATAAATACATTTTCATTTCACGATACTTTGAGGATTTTTTTATGGCAAGAAAAAATGTATTAGAAAAATAATAAGAAAATAGAATGATACATGCAAAAGTAATATGCTAAAAGGAATGTTTCTGCAATATAAAAAGCAGTAAAAATAACCTTGAAAGTGAAGCATTACAAAAGTATTAAGCTTTAAGCTTTGCAAAAGAATTAAAATATGTGCATGATTAAGGGAAGCTTGCTAAATTTGAGCATTTGGAAAATAAATTCAGGTAGTATAGTTATGAACTTATTTGGTTAATAAAATGAAATGTCTTACGATTTGACTTTATTCAATCAAAACAAAAACATTTAAAAAAATGTATATTTCAAATAACTAAATAAAAATAGTTATTAGAGAAACAAAGGATTTTTGAATTTTTTTTAAGTAGCTTTTATTACCAGAAATATTATTTTGATAGTTTGAAGATAGAATGAATTTTTTTGGATAAATTGAAGATAAAAATTAAGTAAAAACAAACTGTAAAAACCTATGAAAATCATAAAAAAAACAGTTACACATTTGAGTAAAAAACCTTTTTAGTAGTTCTGTAGAAAAATATACACACGAATAGAATTTTTAAATTTAAATTTCTATAAAAAAATTACGTACACTCATAAAAAAAAAACTTCTTTTATCTTCATAATAATGCGTATAATTTTTTCTTCAACAGGCATAAGAAGAATATAAACATCAAATAAAATCCTTCATTCTTTTTTATTTGATGTATCATCATTTTGTTTAGAACATTTTGTAGCAGGGCTGTAATGGAGGGTATACGGTGGTATAAGCCGTACACCTTCTGCATTTTTTAAAGCAGCTCTACCATACCCCCCCCCCCTCTTCTGCTTCCAAAGTAAAGCTATAGCGTATACTCTCTGCCTATAGCGCATAACCTTTGTTTTTTAAGACTATAGCACTGTTTTGTAGAGTTTTAAAATATGCAGCTGTATATACATATATATTTTTTACAGAAGAAATATATTCAACGACCTGGAATATTTTTATTACAGGTGAATCTACAGTAGTACAGTATTTCAGTATACTTCTCTACTACAGTTATTATCAAAAGCTTATAAACACACATGCCTTTAAGGATAGGTTCTCCCAAAAACTTTTAATATATATATATA
This sequence comes from Maratus speciosus, assembly GCA_963932465.1. Lineage (NCBI taxonomy): Eukaryota > Metazoa > Arthropoda > Arachnida > Araneae > Salticidae > Maratus > Maratus speciosus. Next base: position 512,559,273 of record OZ010787.1, on the reverse strand, counting down.
TATATATATATATATATTGCGCTTTTTGACCTTTTCAAGTGTCTAGAATATACCCTCAAAGCCGTTTTATTTTCCATCCAATATTTAAGACGTGACAAACAGATTAACGGATTTCTTTAAAACTTTGATTTATCTTACCAATTTTGGGTTTAACATTCAACTAATTTAATATATTTTAAGAATCCATGGGAATTTCGTGTTTTAGATTATTATTAAAAGCGCCTATACCGATACCGATTCATCGTGTGCAACTTTGAAGGAGTTTATATCCATTAAAATATCGACAGCAAATACGACTTTTTATGCGCATTATTTAACCAACAACAAAATAGAAGAAAAAATCCCGATAATGCTCTAAAAATCAAGCCATATCCGGGAACCTCCCATTAAGACGCTACTTCAGTCAAACGAAAAGACCCGTTCGCCAATGCTAATCCTATGGAAGAAATTTATAAAAATATCTCGGTCGCATTGCAATATTTTTAAATGATTTCTTTTGCATTGAGTAGTTGAGATCGATATGTACAAAGGCTGTTGTGTACTTTTTGGATTTTGTTTACAGGTATTTCTTATGAGGACACTTTCATTTTCGGAACTGGTTTCGAAAGTAAAAGCACCCTCATAAAAAATATCTGCAATCAAAATCGAAAAAGTAAAAAACAGCCTGCATACAGATCGATCTCAACTATTCAATGCAAAAGAAATCATTTAAAAATATTGAAATGCGACCGAGATATCTTTATAAATTTCTTAAATAGGATTAGCATTGGCGAACAGGTCTTTTCGTTTGACGGAAGTAGCCTCTTAAGCTTTTGCAAAAGAAATCATTTAAAAATATTGAAATGCGACCGAGATATCTTTATAAATTTCTTAGGATTAGCATTGGCGAACAGGTCTTTTCGTTTGACTAAAGTAGCCTCTTAAGCTTTTGATATTACTGCATATAAAGTACCCGTGTTACTACAGCCCATAAAAGGCTCTTTTCATATTTAATTAATATATTTCTTGATTCATACCGTATTATGTTTAACAAATATAAAAAAGAACAATAACTGTTTGCTTCAGTTTTTGTTTATGTAATGAAAACTGTTTTATGAAAATTTTTAGTGTGCTTCAACATATCCCAAGCTTATATCGTCAGTACCATGTGAAACTATCCAATATGAAAACAATAGGCTATTTTTTTTAAATTCAGATTTCTTGATTGGCACCACTTTTTTGAAATAGTAAAATTCGTCTTATTTAACCTTATTTAATGACTTATTAATTAAGGCGAAAACAAGGGGAATTTTACAATTTCAGAAAAGCGGTGCCAATCAATAAGTCTGAATTTTAAAAAAAGTAGCCCGCTGTTTTCATATTGGGTAGTTTGAAATGTTACCGACGATATGATCCACAAAAGCTCAGAATTCTGAAGATAAAAAAAATCAATTATTAAAACCGTATGACTTTCCAAGGATTTTTCTGTATTTTCATAAAAATGCTTGTAAATCTAAATATATATATATACATTTAATCGCAGTTTGATGCTGTAATAGCTTTCATATCCCTTCATTCAACATATTTTTCAAAACATAATTCTGTTTAACCCTTTATCTACTGCATTAATCTACTGCAATTTTTTTCATGTATTTTTTTTTCAGTTGCTACAATGAAAATTAAAGGATAAACATAAAAAAAATACTCACTCGTGAGAAATTGAATTCCTTAGAGGTAATTAATTAAAGTGGTACTTTAAAGTACCGTCAGTACACTGTGACTAAAATATAGTAACAGAAAACCCACAAGGTATTTTCAATGGCACCAGAATTGTGGTAAAATATTTTCGATTTAATAAGTATGTGAAATATAGCCTTTTTCTTATTTATAAATAAAATTTTTGGCAAATTCCGGTGCCAATAATTTATTTCAACACTTTAGCATTGAAAATGTTTTGCCACTGAAAGGGTTAAAAAAACTATTTTTTTATAGACCGGGAGCCGGCAGCACAGACCCATGGTTCGTACGGATATTGTTATTTCTCCAGGAAAACTACCAGTATCTTTTTATAGAAAAATAAATCTAGGTTAAACGCGCAAAATTTCGCTTTCTTTTAAGAAGAGATTTTCTATAAGGTAATACTGGTGCCGAAAAATGTCCTGGTCTGCAAAATTCATTGAGGCGTACGAACCACCCAATCCGCAATATTTTCATACCTTTGGGTGCAGGAAAATGCAATGGTAAACCTACGAGTCGACCACTAAAATCGGGTTTTTAGGTGTTTTCCACCAAGATATGACTTGACAGACCTATTGCGTTTTAATATGGGAATCGAGTTTTAGCTAATTCTGGAATTTCAGCCTCCAACTCGATGAGGTGATTGTCTGTCCTGCCGGCTCCCGGTCTATTAGGTTCCGATCTTGTTAGCTGTCCTTTAGTTATGCGACACCTATATTTCATGGACAACATGTTCTCTCGCATCTCCACATATGCAACATATTAATTTTCATATGCCATTTCTAGCATAGCCAAAAAGACCCGGTGCCACAACTTTTTCGATTTTCTATAAAAAATAATAAGGAAACAGAAAAGAAATACTAGGAAAATTATTACTACACTACATTTTAGTAATTGCATTTTAAACAGATGAAAACGATGGATAACTACACAGAAGAAAAGTAAACAAGAAGTTTTTCTCCAACACCCAGTGTACTGACGGTACTTATAAGTATCACCGAGTAATTCAACTGTTAAATCAAATACATACACCGTTCACTTAAAATAGCTAGTCAAATTGTATTCCAAGACCATAATGAACACATTAAAAAAGTCCAACACTTATATTATATCCTTTACTGCGTTTGCAGCAATAAAAATACGAGCTTGACAATCTGTACAAAATGTCGGCACAAAACACATCGACTGTTTCAAAGACAGCCTCCTTTCTCGCTAAAATAACAAACCTAGAACTGCTGCTGCCATGTATCAGGATAAAGTGGAGTTAAAAGAGTGTTCTTGCAAAGTACCATTAGAATATTAGTAATATTCACTATGGGATGAAAGTTTAAAGTGAGTGGTACTTATAAGTACCGTCAGTAGATAAAGGGTTAAAATATTTTTGTCTACAGCCATTTGAACATGATTTCTGGGAACAGAAAAGCACGTATCAACTGGTTAAAGGGTTTAACTTTTTACGATACAGCATGTTCAATTGCTATCAAATTATAAATAAATTTCTATAAAGTAAAGTGAACAGTTTTTAAGTGTAAAAAAATCATTGCTTCAAAGTACGGTTATTTTTCTAATTTAAAAAATAGTCGTTGTAGTAGGAAATTTTAGTAAAGAAAAATTGGGCAAATGAAGAATATTTTTAAAGTACGCTTCCAAAATAGTTTTTAGTTGTTTATTGTTTTACATATCTGGTAAATGTTCTGTATTTTAGTATAATAAATAATGCTGGTAACTATAGAATCATATGAGCTATAGTATTTTCAAGGCAAATTTCATCAAAACCCCATTTTGGTGAGCACTTTAACCTTCCGTCTACCAGACGGGTCCATTGGACCCGACATGTACATTCAAAATATTTATTCAAACCAGAAATTTCTTCAAAACAAACTAAATGTATAAATCAGACAATAATAAGTTAAATAAACAAATTAAATAGTTTTAAGTAAAAATTCTGGTGTAGAATGTTTTTATAAAACTTGAGTAAAATTTCCGGTAATTCTAGGGTTAATGTAATTCGGAAAAAGGTGTTATCTTTTTAATATAAATTAAATAGGTAGCTATCAAAAGTGAGGCCTAAGTAAAATATTGAATATATGAAGCAATAAACTTTTCCTAATCAGTTTTGCGTTAGAAATGTTTCTTTATGAGTTACAAAGTTAAAGATAATTCTGCTTAAAGAGCGCAGCAGATAATAATTTAAAAAAAAATCTTGTATTTAACTCAGAGATGTCCTTGCATTTGATTCCGCTTAGTTTTTACACTTAATTTCATCTTATATTAAATATAATGTCACCCCCATTCAATGCCATATAAAACTGGTACTGAATGCATCAAAATTTTGAATATTGCATAAGATTATAAGAGTACAACTAGAACAAAAAAGACGTATAACTTTTGAGTAATACGAGGGTAAATGAAATTTTTTTAGGCAGAGGCCGATGATATGAGTTAAAATAATTATTAATCAGATATGTAAATATGAACACTTTTATGTCCGCAGACAATAATTTGGACAAATATTTGCAATTTAGCTATCCTGGACTAAATTTTGAAAGAAAAGAAAATAGAATTGGAGCGAAAGGTTTATCGCGTTGTAATTTTCTATGATTTTAAAGTAAGTGTTAAATCAAGAAGAATTATTTAAATGTCTCTAAGTAGCATATGGAAATAAAGCTTATCTCGTACCACTGTACTCAGATAGTTTACAGAATTTCGTAGACGTCGAAAGTTTCAACTCGACGAGATACAAGGAGACATTTCTCGCTGAAATGCCAGAAGATGTATCGGTCATACTAACAAATTTTAATCAAGGATAATCGCTACTAAGTGATACAAAGGGAATTTAACGTTGGATCCGCAGCAATACATAAAATCATTCATGAAGAACTGCATATGAAAAATATTATTTGTCGTTTGGCCCCCTATAATGTAACAAAACGCCAAACAGCGCAGTGTACCAGAATCGGTAATAAAATCCGTAAATTAATTAATGATGGTGGACATCGCATTATCAATAAACTCATAACTGCTGATGAAAGGTACAGTCAGTATATAAAAAAATACACATGCCTTTATTGGCATAACGTTTACAATAACATCGCACCAAAAATGTCACTAAACTCTAAATGTTGTCTTCCTTTAGACTATGAATGGAGTAAATGGAGACTATGAATGGAATTTCGTTTATTGGCGGAAATTGTTGAAGGGAAATTTTCAACTGTCTTATGCCTTTCCTAACTGACTTAAAGTTTAACATACTATGTAGTATAAATGGAAATCTGTAGATTATATACAGAGACGCACAAAAGAATTTGAATATTTTTTAGACTATTTTTGGTAATTGCTGCAATTTGGTATTGAAATGTGTTTTGCCTTTTCCAAAATGTTTACTAAAATATCCTCTTTTATCTTATTAAACCGTGAAGTTATGTTACAATAATCTGAATGTGTTGAAAAGAGTTTCATAGTGTGAGCTTAACAGCATGATTTCTTTCTTTTTCTTTTCTTTTTTTTTTTTTTTTTTGTATGTTGTTAAGAAAAAATATATAATGTGGAACCATTTTTATGTTTTTAGGAAAAAGCAAGATGAAGTACGTCTTCTGGAAACAGCCATACGACTAAGGAACGAGGAGCAGCGCCGCAAAGGAATAGAGCTTGAAGCAACCTGCCAAATATGCATGAAAACAAAGTTTGCTGATGGTATTGGCCACATTTGTAACTACTGCAATGTTAGATGTTGTGCCCGTTGCGGAGGAAAAGTTACCCTTCGCTCAAATAAAGTAAGTCGTCCTATTTATTGCTTTGCAAATCTCTATCTTTAATGGATTTACTTTTATACATAAAGATTATACAGGATGTCCCAAAAATATTGAAATGCGCTTTAATTTTTTACCTGTTGCAGATACATAGGCAATATAAATTGAAAAAGTGTTCAAAATAAGGAAGGAATTAAGATTATGACGACGAATTAGTCCTGCCATTAATTTTCAAAAAAGCTGTATTTTTTAAAATATTATACTGTTCTTGGGCTATATAAGTTATATTTAGGAAAAATTTCTCCGTGCTTTGACAAGTAAAACAGCATAGCAGTCAACCTTCTTTTTTAATCGAATAAACATACTTTGAATCAAAAAGTTCAATGATTAATAGGAACTAAATATCTACCACACAGAAGTAAGTCACCCTATTAACCCCTTCACTGCCAGATGAAATAACCATTTGGAACATGTATCCACTAACGAATACACTGGGAATAAAGGGGTTAAAGGATTTTATCAAACGTATTTTCGGTTTTTAAATGCGCTTATTGAATTGAGTAAAACCGGAAGATCAGCAACTATGAAAATAGTAAAAATGTCATTCTTTTACGTCCAAAACTCACCGACATATGATAGTTTGAATTTTATGAAATTTAAAGCTTTCCGGAGCTTCAAAATTTAATAAAATTCAAAGTAGCGTAAGTTTTGGTCGTAGACGAATGGAATATTTCCTGTTTTGCTTGTCAGGGCACAGATAAAATGTTTCTAAATATAACTTATTGGACTCGGGGGCCATATAAAAATTAAAAAAGTGAAACTATTTGGAAATAAATGGAAAGGCTATTTCATCAATATAATCTTAAATCCTACCTATTTTTGAACAAATTTGCAATTTACTTTGTCTACATATCTCCATCAGGTAAAATATTAAAGCACGTTTCAATCTTTTGGGACACCATGTATATGAATCCCAATGGAGACATCAAATATGGATTACATTACATCGTTCCAAAAGTTTCATTCGTGACCTGAACGAAACTACTTTTCCTAGATGTGTTTATACATGTTTACGTATTTACATGTTTACGTATTTACATGTTTAAATTTTAGGCACTGTCGACATCCTTATTAAAGACTATGTAGCTATTAAAATCTAAATAACTGAGATCTGAACAAATCAGAAATCCTTTGCTATATTGGTGTGTAAACGTTTAATATATATTAAAACATTAAAAACACATTAAAAACATTAAAGTATTCATTGTACAGTTTCAGCACACCTCCGTGGCCTTCCCCAAGAATGTAAATGAACTAAGCCGGATCAGCAATGCCCAGCTATCGTATATTTTATTTTCATTTAAAAGGTACCCATAACCTTTTGTAGGTATTCAAGCATGTCAAAACAACGGAAGAATTGCTGATATGTAATGTTGCATTGTTGTTTTATTTTTTGAAAATCAACTGAACTAATAATACAGTATATAAAATTTTTGTCCTTTAAAAGGTAATGATTGTCAAAGTTTTCCGAACACTTCGCACATGGATAAGTAGATTGTGTACTGGTAATTTTAATCGGAATATTGAAAATACCCAAGTTTCAACATGGGTATGGTTGACAAAAATCCGCCATGTACTTTTCGTGAATTGGCGAGTACTTTAATGGAAAGGTCTATAAGTTCAGCGGATTATATTAAGTTGCTTTAAACTATCGTACGTTACTTGAACGCCACTACTTTATTTTACAGCGGTTTATAAACATTACGTGTGTTCAAATTTTAGACATGGTCATTATCTCTTTAAGTGGCTAAATATTTATCGTAAGTTCCTAGGGTATGTTATATTCGCATTTAAAAAAAATACCTGCCGGCCCGGCCTACAGGCGGAGGTAGATTTCGAAGTTAAGTATACTCATTTCACCAACAAAAACTAAATCATGATTAGAGATTTATCCACTTTAACAATTTTATCTGGCTGCTCTTGACGAGTTTTTATTTCATTTTTATATAATAGCTGGTTTTATCAGAATCATGTTAAGGAGGTATTCAAAAAAATATTTTTCCATGCTCAACAACTCGAAATTTTCTGGCACATTTTCCGATTAATTTTTAATAGAAAAAATATTAAACTTGCTGACCTGATTTTTGAAGAGATTTATAAAAGACCAGTGTTTTTATTTTTCGTTCAATTAATTAAAACTTCATTTATGAACAATTATTTTCTCAGTAGGACAATATTTTTCGTTTCTAACACAATCGCTTCGGGAAATTCCTGTTCAAAATGCCCACTTTGACATCATTTTTTTAAATATATTCTGCCTCTATCAAAAAATCGATCATTACGGTATATTATATAGTTTCTGAATAAGAGAATCTACCAATTGGATTCGTTTGAGAGCAAAAATGAATTTAAAAATGAGTCAGAAAATAAGCAGTTTGGAATTGAATACACCCTTAATAAGATGATTTTTTTCTTCAACCGCTATGTATTTTCAATTTGTTTCTGCTGTAAAAATTGGACCTATCAAAAAATTGTCCATATAAATGTTGTAGACAATATTAAGAAGATATATGCTAAATTCATGGGAATTTTATATCTTGTAAATTGACGGAGTTATGGATTTTTTCTTCTTCAACAACCACCCCCCCCCCTTTTGTTTTCGTTTTTATTTTATTTTATTGTTATTATTTTTTTTTTGCGGTACGAATTTGTCCTATCAAAAACTTGTGAATATAAAAGTTGTAGATAATATTAAGGAGATTTATAATAAAATTAATTGGATTTGATATCTTGAGAATTGACGAAATTATGAATTTTTTTCTCCCCAAAACCCTATTTTTGGCTCCCCTTGAGCCCATTTTTAATTTGATCAATAATCTGTGATACATAAATTTTTGGCCCTATTTTTAGAAGTAAAAAAAACTTTAAACTGATTTGATATGTACAAAAATTAAGAAGTTATGGGGTTTTTTCGGTTTTCAGAAAACCCCTTCCTATTTCCATCCCCTTGGTCCGATTTTGCCCATTAACGAACTTGACCGAGATTTTATGCCCCTTGATTTTATGTATCAGTTTTGAAGAGATTTGTGCAAAATTGTGGAAGATATCGTGTCCAGAAGAAAGTGATATATATATATATATAAAGTTTTTTACTGAGGGTGGTTTTGGGTTCTAGGGGTCATGATTGGTGTAGATCTGCAAAAAGTTTTCAGAAATTCCAATATAGGGGAGAATGTAATAGGTAGTATTTCATACGAAATCTACCTAAAATACGCATGCCTTCTCTCTTTTAAAAATACATAAAAAATCGATATGTAATGGTGCATTTCTGATTTATTTTGTTTTATTTACTTATTTATTTTATAATATTTTTAAAACAACAAAACTAGCAATACCAGGAATGTTTTTTCAACTATTTTTGACTATGGTGGGACAATCTTTTGGAACAGTAAGTATATATAAACTCAAAATACGATTTTTAATTTATTGCTATATTAAATAGTTAAAATACCCCTTCATTTTAATGGTGTAGTAACTTTGTTAACTGCATGCGCTAAAGTTTTAAAAAAATAAAATAAAAAAATACGGCATTTTTCTCAAACTTTCTACACCTGATATAATGGACAAATTGTTTAAACTTCTTTACTTCAGAGTATAGATTCTTGAGCTCTGTATACTTTCTGAAATAATTTAAAATTTTTCAGATATGTATTTTTTATAGTTTTGCTTGTATTAATGCAAGAAGTTTGTAATTTATTGAAAAATTAATCATTTAGAATTTTAAATATTCTGAAGATGGAACGCAAGCCGGAAAACTGGCTCTTGGTTAAAATTTTGTATAAAATAAAATTTTCAAAATAGAAAAAAAAAGATGTTAAATTGTATTAATTTTCATAAAGTTTTCCTATCGTTAACCTTTATAGTTTCTTAGAAAATTCAACATGACGTAGATAGAGATTTCCGATACCTTTAAACATACATATCAATGGCATGTAACCATGTAAATAGATGCTGCTAATAGACCATGGGACGAGTGGCGAAATTGTTCAAGTCCGTTTACCAACTCCGGGAACTAAGAAATTTTGCATGCAAAACAATTATACAATACTTATTAACTAAAAAACGCAAAGTTCACCAAAAAATATTTGCACATTAATTTTTTATACCAATTTAAAGTGGTACCCTAAAGCTGACATTATAAAGGTAATGTTCAGTGTTTTGGTTAGTATTTTCACTTTTAAATAAGAATGAAGATAAAATTTATTGAACTGTCATCATTTACTAATAAATATTAAATACTGACAATAAAATATTATCTTTAATATTAGTATTGTATTTAATATTTGCTGTTTAAGAAGTTGAATATTTTTTAATATATTTTACACGAATGTAGCTTAAATAATAGATTAAATGAAACTTGAAAGTTAAAATAATAGAATTAAAATACTCTACATTCAGAATGTATATTTTAACCCTAATGAAGTAATAAATATAAAATTTAAGGATTTGCCCTCATATTTCGACACCTATATCATTTGTTGAAAAGAGCAATTTTGACTCTTAAACTCGACATTCCCTTTAACTATTAAATTTTTGAGGTAAAATCATTTCTAATAAAACTAACAATTTTTTTAGTACTTCTAATAAAACGATAAAAGGTTTAAGTAACGCAAGGCTCTTTTTAACATAAAATTAAATATTCAAAAATTGCTCAACTAAAGCTGCCACCTTTTCTGATACTAACAAGCAGCTTTTCCAAAAACTAAATTGGAAACTGGGATCTTGAAAGATACAAGCAACATTCTTGCTCACATAATTGTAATGGGGCAAACATCATAACCTGATATAAAAAATGTCGTGACATATAATTTAACTGCCTATCCCCCACCTATAGCAAACCCTGATTGTTCTATCGTAAAAACAAATAACGCAGCATTGACTCATTCTGTGCTGAAATCAGTGGATCAGTATCAAATTCCGAGTGAGATCCCTGAAAATAATGCTTTAATTTTGGACGGTATGGGAGTTTTGCAACAAATGCAGAATATTCCAAATACTTTTGGAGATCTTGCTTTACAAGTATTGGAATATATTATTGGTATGGGTGTTAGCTACAAATCTAAAGCAATTCACTTTGTAACTGACACATATCCTATTTTCAACATTTAGTGCAGCGAGTGACAAAGGATGGCTACAGGAGGTGAAACTGTTATTAAAATATGAAGTTCAGCGCAAAAAAAAAAAAAAAAAACCTCATCAGTTAAAATTTCTAGCAAATGGGTCAAATAAGGCAGCTTTGGTTGAATTTCTTTTTAAAAAATGGTCCTCAGTAGATCTCCCAATTCTGAAAAGTGTATTGTTGATTGTTGCACATGGGGGAAAAGTGTCATATCATAAGCGGTGAAAACAGTCATCTGATAGTAAGGGATATGCCCGAACTGCATTCTGATCACGAGGAAGCAGATACAAGAATGCTGTTGCATGTAGAAAATGCTTCGATATGTTTCATACATGTTATTATTAAAAGTTCGGACACATGTTTTCATCCTCTCACTTTGTATGAGTAGATTTTTAACAACAGAATTATATTTGCTTCTGGGCACTGCGAGTAATTTAGAATTTCATAATGTTTTATCCATCGCTACTATTTTAGGTCCAGACATTTGTGATAGTTTAATTGGCCTTCGCAGTTTTACAGGTTGCCACAGTTGTAGTGCTTTTAAAGACAAGGAAAAAACTAAAGCATTGATTATAATGAATAGTAAAATTGACTATAATGAAAAGTAAAATTGACTATAATGAAAAGCAAAATTGTTTATATTGATGCATTTAAAGGGTTTGGAACTTCTTGGACTTTATCAAGTACTCTTATTCAAACACTTGAACTATTTGTTTGCGAACTTTATGGCCAACCTACTAAAACCTCAGTAAATGATTCAAGATACACATTGTTCAAACTGAAGTTTAAAATTGATGTTGCTTTACCACCAAATTATGATGCTTTAGTATGCCATATTAAAAGGGCAAACTATCAAGCATATATTCATCGTCGGTGTTTCCAAAACATAATGAGTGTCCCTAATCCTGCTGAACATGGATGGATCATTAATGGGATGAATAAAAGGATTTGTTGGAACACAATTCTTTCTATTCCATATAGTTTACTAAAAAACATTTTGTGCAAGTGCCAGAAGACCGTTTGTTTATCAAGTAAATGCTCATGCAAATCAAATGGAATTTCTTGCTACGAATTATGTTCCTGTACTAATTGGAAAATTCCAATGAACAAAATGAATTTTTCAGTGATACTTTTGAAGTTGATTCAGACATTTGAAGATATTGATAGTTTGCATAATGTAGATGATATTTTCTAAAAACTGTACCAAAATAAATAATATTATACATAAAACATGCCTAAAGTAAAGTTTTTATTTAAGACAAGTATTTAAGCATGAAACATTGTGATCTTGTTGATGGACTTCCTAGTTGCGTGGCAACTTAACATCCAGTTGAAGAGGTGATAGTGTTGCAAGGGCATTAGGGAGCCTTAAAAAAATTAATGTTTAAACGTGGCTGGTAGCCACAATGAGAGAAATCACTAGAAAAGTTAAGAAAAGAATAACTTAAAGTGAGAACTTGAAGTACTAAAAGTTTAACAATGTAAGAGAAAAAAGAAAATTTAGATAAAAAAAAGAGAAAGAAATTCCATTAGTTCCAAAAAGGACAGGCGAAAAAGCTATTAAGGGATATCCCATCTAAAAAAAGGAGACTCTTTTCAGTGACCATACATTAAGTTTAGGTTGGTTAAAAATGCTATTTATATAGCAGATAAGCAGTATTATATTTAAGCATTACCAATTTTCTAAAATCATTTAGATATTGTTTGTCTAATTTTTCCTGTAACTTCTTAAGCATTTTATTAAGAGGTAAGTGCATTATATCAAAGTCAATTTACTGTTATTATGTTGTTTAAAGAGCCTTGTGTTACTTAAACCTTTTATTTATTAATTAGAAGTATTCGAAAAAATTGTTAGTTGTATTAGAAATGTTTTTACCTCAAAAGTTTAATAGTTAAAGGGAATGTCAAGTTTAAGATTCAAAATTGCTCTTTTCAACAGATGATATAGGTGTCGACATATGAGGGCAAATCCTTAAATTTTATATTTATTACTTCATTAGGTGTTAAAACATACGTTCTGAAAGTATAGAGTATTTTTATTTTATTATTTTAACTTTCAAGTTCCATTTAATCTATTATTTAAGCTACATTCTTGTAAAATATATTAAAAAATATTCAACTTCTTAAACAGCAAATATTAAATACAATACTAATATTAAAGAAAATATTTTATTGTCAGTATTTAATATTTATTAGTAAATGATGACAGTTCAATAAATTTTATCTTCATTCTTATTTAAAAGTGAAAATACTAACCAAAACACTGAACATTACCTTTATAATGTCAGCTTTAGGGTACCACTTCAAATTGGTATAAAAAATTAATGTGCAAATATTTTTTGGTGAACTTTGCGTTTTTTAGTTAATAAGTATTGTATAATTGTATTTCATGCAAAATTTCTTAGTTCCCGGAGTTGGTAAACGAAAACTGCTTTTTAGCCACTTTTGATGCTTCGTCCCATGGCCTATAAATAATAAAACTGAATCCAGGCCACGTAAGAAATTTTTGTGGTATTCTAATAAAATTGAATTAAATTTGCACGATTAAGTTTGAAAATAAGAAAGCAAAACACGTGTACTTCAATATCAGTCGAAAAATGCCAGATGGAGACCGCCTCTTCCCTCCTCATCTGTTAAAATCACAGATTTTTTTAGGTAGATTTTATTCCGGGATTATCCAATTAACTTTCCCCTAAAATACTTGAATTTACACCCCGTTACGATAGTCTGATATGAGATAAATGATTCATTCAGAGCTCTATTCATAGCTGCCAACTTGTACGGATTTTTCTTACCACTAAAATTTAATAGAAATTTTTGACTTATTTAAATGTTCAAACTGCTAGAATTTCGGTGATTCAATTAGCTGAAATTTACTGTAAAATTTTAGTGGTATTAAAAATCCGTACAAGTTGGCAGCTATGTCTATTATTAGAAACTTTCTGAGTATTTAAAAATATATTCTAAAAGTTTTTTCACAATTTTTATAAAGTAGGCGACTTCAATATTCAGGTTGGATTTGAAGTGAATTCAATTTGATGAAGAAATTTATGAGGATGCATTGATCGATATAATTACTGTTTTATTTATTTTATTTTGTTTTTGAAACAACGAAGCTATTTTAAATCGATATAGTTTGATAAAAGCGTATAAACTTTAAATATTTTAAAGGAAGATCGATAATATTTTAGATTATAAGTTTGATTATGATATGATTTTAAGAGTTGTAATTTTCCAATTGAGTGAAAAAGTGTCCAAGTCAGGATTTTACTTTTTAAAGGACACTTTTTCACTTTTTTGGAAAATTAAAACTCTTATGATTTATTTATCAATTAGAATAATTGCGTGGAAATTAATATGGTATCATATAATTTGTTAGACATTTAATCTCATTTCCAATATTTAGTTAGAATTTCAAACACTATTATTTAAATTGCGTAAAAAACTTCAAAAATTATGAGTTAATAAAATTTATAGAGATTTGATAATTTTTTTTAAAAATGATTTGTTTAACACGTGGTTTTATTATATAAATATTTAAATTTTCAAGATAATGTCAGTAAAATAGAATCAGTAAAGTATAAATTTATGATTTGATTAAACATTTATCAGTAAAATTTTCATTGCCAAAAGTAATAATGAATTCTTTATCTTATAATTAAAATGTTAAATATTAATTTTAATTAAAATGAAAACTGAGGTTATTCAATGGGACTGCTAGAAATGCTGGCATGATTTCCCGGTGATAATTTAAAATATTACATAGTTTTCACTTCATTTTATTGTATTCTGTCAGTTATTTTGTAATTCGCGTTAAAGACAGAAATGCTTGCAAACTCGGTGCATATTAATTCAAAATACCACATACCCACCCCCTCCTCATTACTTTGCATTTTTCCAGTTAATATTTTATAAAACTGAAATACTTTACATTAGGGGTCGGCAACTTTTGACACGCGTGTCCAATGTAATATTTTCATTGGCATGCAAATTGAATTTTTCTATTTCTATTTTCTAGTAGGTGCCAACTGTTGTACAAGGCAAATTTAAGAAATTTATATCAACAATAATATTATCATTGTTTTATTGTCTTTCATAATGCTTTTATTATTCAAACTATATGTATTGATAGAATCTGCTTGACTTATCAAACTAATAAAGCTTGCTGGTGATTGTATATAATTAACAGAAATAGTTATTTTATAACTAATTATTTTTTTAGAAGAAAATGTATCTATTATTAGGCCTTTTTATGATAACATTGAATGATTATATGTTTGAATAATGTGCTTTATTGATATACAAACATTTAGTAAAATTGGGTTGCTATGCGAAGTAATTTTCATTATAGTTTCGCACAATACTAATAAAAAAGTTGCCGACCTCGGGTTTAAATTATTTGTCTACAAACTAAATAATTAAATAATAATTTCTCAGGAAATCATTTGATAATACGCATACTATTGATTAAAAAAATCAGAAGCTTTTCTGAGGGGAAATTCTTAAGAGGACATTAAAAACCAAATCTTTTAATTCTTAATAGATTCATTTTAAAATTGGTAGATTTATTAATTCCAAACAGTTAAATTCAAAATTTAGTGTTAAAATAAAAAAAAGTTTTTAAATTATTTAAATTTTAAAATACCGAATAATTGTTATACAGTGTAACCTCTGAATAACGATTACCCATGGGACCGGTGAAATGTGACCGCTCTTGAGAGGTGGGTGTTATTCAGAGGTTTCATTTAAAAAAAATCAAATTACACTCATTTTAATAGAAATACACACAGTCATTTTAATTAATCCTCATTGTTTTAATATAATAAGAAAATTAGTGATTTGCATTTGCTTTTTTTTTTTTTTTTTTTTTTTTTTTTTTTTTTTTTTGCTGCAAATGTCTTTCTCCAAAGAAAAAAAATATGACTTGATTTGCTATACAACCCATCATCATCATGATTTATTGAGAAATTTTGGATTTCATGAAGGTTCTTCGAATCTTCGGTATATGTGTTAATACTGGAAATTTTGGGTGTTTCTATTATCTATTTCCTCTTCACCTCTTCTATCTTCCACCATTTGCTGTATGGAATCAAATGTGGTAGTAACTGCCAAGTTTTTGATCAGACATACAAACAAGCTTGCCTTTACGTTAGTTACGTCTGCCGTTCTAAGAATATTATATAAAATTTCCCCATTATTATTATTGTCTCCATTTTCTGTTTGTTCACATATGAAGTAAATTTTGTTTGATCTGCTTCACATTTCGGTTTGCAAATAAATATGAAATCGTACCAGGAGCTGTAAAAATTTTCCTCGTGACTTTTCAGCGGCCGTTGTTCAGAATTCCTTATTTAGAGGTTCGTACTAATGTTAATGCTATGGAACGTGTTTGGTTCCATCAACATGTGGCCGGTATTCGGAAGTTTTCGTTGTTAGAGGTGGCCGTTCAAGGAGGTTTCACTGTATTTTAAAATGCCCCATGCGCATTTCTTTTGAATATAACATGACTTTTTTTTATTTATTATTATTTTTTTTATAAGGTACTTTTCGGCTATTAGAAAGAAAGTTAGTATAAATTGCAAAAGTTCACTGAACGTGTAAAAAGAAAAACAATATTCTATATGAATACTCTACTTTTTCGTGTAAAATAACGGTAGTTTTTGTATTATGTAGCAAACTTTAACATTAAAAGGTTCCTTAAATGGAACTATTTATGCTAACTTTTATTTATTATTATATGAGGAGCGCACAATAAAAATTTTAGTAGAATCTTATAATTAAGAATGCGCATGGAACATTTGAAATTTAATAAATGGGCGAAATTTTCAATTCTGAGAAAATAGCGTTTAAAGTACGCCTACATATTTAAAGCTATTTATTATAAGTTAAACTATAATATACTAATCAAACATCATTTACTATGCGTATACATATATATTTAAATAAAACATAATTAACTTTATTCATAAAAATTGAAAAATCGATTTTTCAATCGAGTCCATTGTCCCCTTAAGACGGTCCAGCACAAAAAATGTATATATATTTTAATTTATTAATATTTTTTACTCGTTTTTTTCTTGAAATGTATATATCCTGTTAAATGTAAATAAAAAAATTAATCTAAATTCAGCCATATTTAAAAATTGATGTATTTTCAGAAAGAATAACGCATTTCGCATATTGTTTTCGTTTTGGGCACTAAAAAAGAAGGCTAATTTTGTCTTCAGGATTTAGAAAAATATTTATTAAAATAATTTTCAAGAATTTTTTTTTTTTTTTTTTTTTTTTTTTACTACGAGAATCATATTTTCAAAAGTTTATCTCAAAATAAAAAAAATATTGAAGACAATTTAATAAATATATGAGCCGTTGGATTTTGAAAATGGGGCAAGTTCATTTATGATTTTGGCACCACCAGTAGCCAAGAGGTTTTGCTCTCAAAGCTGGTAGACGGGATGTGCTGGGTTCAAACCTAATCTCGCCCGCCGGCATAACTGTTCGGAGTTTTCCGTGGTTTTCTTCGAACCATGGGTAACCTTGCGTAAATACGGGTTAGGTTTCCTTAGAAAGACCACCATGGAGGGCATACCCCTTCGGGCCTATATTCCTCGTGTAGATAATCGGCCATCAAAAACAACACCAACACCATTTATGATTTTGCTAGATATTGAATGGTTTGTATTTCAATGGGCTTAAAAATATTCGTAAAAATATTTTGCAAATATTTTTAAACCCGTCAAACTTAATTTATAACTTTGTGGTGTTATTTCAGGTAAATTTAATATGGAATTTTGTTATCCATGTTGAAAAAAAAACATGGTTTTGGCGTACGCCAACGGACATGCCTCACTTTTAAAAGCAATGATTTGTTTAAAGCGTTTATTTTCTTTGAAAGAAATATAATTATAATAACAAAAGAAAAGAATATTTTATTATTATTTTAATTACTTATTTATTCTACTTCAATATTTTATTCTTCTTTAGAAAAGTTACAATAAAAAAATGAAATTTAATTTTATAGGAAAAGGTGAAAAAAAAATAGGAAAAAATATTCAATTATTAAGTGATTTCACGACTCTTAAAGCTTCAAAATTTTCAAAATTTTAATTTTTTTAGATGTTAAACTGCTATCTTTTTTGAACATTTAGCTATAATTGTTTTCTTGAAATTCCCATTACAACAGAAGTTTTGGCTATTAGAATTATTCCCGGTCAATAGCTGAAGCGGCGTTTCCGAAACTTAGAAGTCATCTTTCTCCAAATGGCGTTTTTGGGCATATCGTGCAGGATATCTAAAAAAAATTCTGAATATTTATTCATGTAATTTTCAAAACATATATTTAATTTTTGTCTGTATAAAATGAACCTAAAATTTCATTTTTATTATTCAAAAAAATATTATTTTAGGTGATTATACTGTTGAAATTTTCAAAATTTTGTATTAGCTAAATACAACTTTGTATTAAAAATGCTTTAAATACATATTTATTTAGGTTCAGGGTAATTAATATAGTCTAAAGTATAATTAGGCACGAAAAATTTCATTCTAGTTGCAAAATTTATTTTGTAATCCTGCGCGTAAGCTGTTATACCAATTTTCTGCTCGTAAAATGTTTGACAGTTTGGGACGTCTTATAAACACTAATTCTGCATCTTGCAATTTTTTAAATGAAAGAACATACTTATATCTTTCATCCCAATAAAATTGTGTTTTAAGGAGGACCGGGACACAAAAATCTTCAAATTTTCTAAAAAACTTTTATTGCATTAAAAATTTCTCTGTTTTTTCTGATTAAAATGACGTATAAATCATATTTCTATCTTAACTAAAATAGGAAATATTAATTTTTTCGTTTTGATTTGTTTTCACAATCTAGCTTTCAAGCAATGGTTGTCGTGAAAACGACTTCTTGTGCAAATGCGTTTTTCTTCATGATGGGTTTTTTCAACATTTCTCGAATTTAAATTGTTATAAGTCCAGAACCGTTATAGATAAACGGTTCAAACTTGGAACATGTCTTTTTCAATTAGTTTACTTTAATTTTGATTCAGCAAATTTGAAAAAAATGTTTACTTTTGAAAATATGATTTTTTTTAAAAGTTACACATTTTTTTGAAATTTTTATTTTAAATATTTTTAATTTTTATATAAATTAATATTTTTAAAAATGCTGAATTAAAATTAAAACTTATATATTTCTGTTTATTTAAATGAAAACAAATTGAAATTCTACAAATAATACTTCGAGTTATAACGATTTTAAATTACCCTAATTTTTTAATAAATTTTAAATTAAAATTTTTTTTTAAAATATTATGAGAAGTTTTATCATGTGATTTTGTTTACAAATGATATGGTTAACCATCACAAAACATTTCAAAATTTTAACTCAATAAATAAAAATTATTTTAAAATGTGTCCCATTGTAAAAATCATATACATTTTAAGATATTAATTGTTGAAAATGGTTTTATGTTTCATTCTTTCTAATTTTAAGAGTCCTGAGGCCCTTTAATTTCTATGTATTCGATTATAGATTATGATAAAACAATGTTTTACCAATATTACCAATTAACCATAGTTGTAGCAGAAATGTTTAATTCTGATTGTGCTTGTTAATATTATGCAACGTAAAAAATAGTTCTATTCAAAGTCGACTTGCCTCACTTTCAAAATCAACGCATTTGAAATACCGTTGACCAAATAAATTACTAGTGATGAATTTATACTGATATTAAAGGATATTTATTGTTACAAAAATTTTACAGCAGATATTAAAACAGAAATTTTACGGTAATTTGTAATAGGATTTAGCTTTAACTAATATTTTTTCAAAAACAGACTTGCAACATTCAAAATCAACGGCTCATATAACTGAAAAACAATTTTATGAAGTCTCATAAATTTATCTTTCGCAAAAATTTAGATATATCAATTAAAATATGATGAATTTTAATAAATTCATTCTGAGATAAAGGGATTTAAAATTTTAAGTAACTTTTGACAACCACAGATAGTACAACTTAAAAAAATGTTCTTTGAACATTATAAATTTGCCTTCAGTTATTGTAACAAAATGAAATAAAATGTATTTAACATAAAATTTATATTACATATAAACTGTTACGAGGCAAACAATGTTCGAGTACGCCACATATGTAACTTGTGCATTTATGAACATATGTAACATAACACCATATGTAGCAAAAATCTAACATATCCACATATGTAACCTGAGCATTTATAAACAATTTCTTCGCGAAGTCTTCCTTTCACAATAAATTTAATAAATAACTAATTAGCATAAATTATGACATTTTTAAAACTTTCATATATGCTATATGAATTTAAGCTGTTATAGATTTTCTCTTCAATAATGAATCACAATAATGTACTAACTTTCATATACATGGTAATGATACAAAAACATTTTAAAAAATATTGGCCTCAAACAATAACAATTCCAGGGCATTAATTCCTATAGCCACAATTCAATTTAATTAGACTAATTTGCTTTCCTGTAATTGAAAACATTGTAATGCTAACCTAAATATCATACTAGAATTTCTTTAATGTACAGTTTTTCTGGAACTCTGCCACAATTCACCTTATGAAAGTGTGCCTAGTACCAATCGATTAGCCATACTGTCAACTCATTATTGTTACACTTAAACTTTAATTACGGTGTCGTCTACATGTAGAAATTGCATCAAACATTAAACTTTTCAATACTACCGCTTAATTTTGACATCATATTTGGATTTTTCGGTACATTTTACGTTCGGATATGAAACTGAAAGCCATTCGGTAACATAGTTTAGGAATTATGCAACTTTAACTTTCGAAACTCCTATTGTTAAATTCATTTTTAATCGTTGCAAACCATATTACAATGCGAATATTTTTTTATGGATATCTCAAACACTACTTGCCGAAATGAGTTGTAATTTTAGATTCTCATATTTGAGGCTTCACGAAATCGATTTCTGTTAAAAAATTCATGGAATACGCATAAAATTTGTTTCGAAAAACAATTTCAAATTATATATACTTTAAAAAAAAATTAAGTGTAACCTACACTGTTAAAAATTTGCAGCATTCTGGCAGGTCATTTGACCGTTTTTTCCTAAAACGGTTACACAGCCGTAATTTAACATTATTCTGACCATATTTTTGGCCATTTTATGGTCAGAATATAGTTAAATTATGGTTATGAAACCGTTTTTTTCAAAAAATGGTCGAATGACCTGGCAGAATGCTGCAAAAATTTTAACAGTGACGATTTTTTTAAAATCAAAAATCGATTTCTAGAAGCTTCAAACATGCAAATCTAGAATTACATCTCATTTCACGAAGTAGTAATATGATTTCAAAATTAGGTGTTAGTATAGAATTTTTTTCTACAATTTCTATATGTAGAAAATCCCAAACAAAATTTAAATATAGTATTAATTAGTAAACCTTATTACTAATCGATTGATATCAGTCAAATTTTTATGCAACGATTTTCGGCAGTGTTTGTAAGGAGATCACCTTTGTTCTCCCAGGACTGTATAAAACACAACTTCATTAAAGTATAATTAAAAAGAAAAACCAATTACAACACGTTTTACAACGCTGTATTTTTACAGTGTTCTCAATATACACTGTTAAAAATCTGCAGCATTCTGTCCAGTCATTTGACCGTTTTTTGAAAAAACGGTTTCATAACCATAATTTAACTATATTCTGACCATAAAATGGCCAATAATATGGTCAGAATAGTGTTAAATTACGGTTGTGTAACCGTTTTCGATAAAAACGGTCAAGTGACTGGACAAAATGCTGCAAATTTTTAACAGTGTAGGCTATTTCGATTAACAAAGAGCATTTAAAAGTATACATTTATAACTAATTAAAATTACACTAACATTAGAAACGCACTGAGCTAAATAAATGGAAGGGAACATTACTTAATTATGAATAGAGTTTCACAGTTTTTTAATGCGTTTGCAGACAACAATTGTTTTTACTATAATAACCTGTGCCAGTATGCACCAATTTATTTCAGCAACGTATTTTAAAAAAAAATAAATCGTATCACATTTATAAAAAAAAAAAAGCTGGTGGTCAGGCCACCACACTACCAATCCTAAATCATAAGTATACTTCAGTTTTGTTAGAAAGATTTAAAAAAATAACAACAGAAAATTTTGTGGTTCACAATATTAATTTCCAATGCGTATATTACAGGTTGTTACATGTATATTACAGGATGTATGAGTTGTAATTTTCCAATTGGGCGAAAAATGCCCGGGATTCTAACCAGGGATCTCTTGGTTGAAGCTGCCAATGCTCTGCCAACTTAACTATCCCGGAGGAATCTGGAGACCTAATTCGCCCAACTAACCTTATTGACCATAGCATCTGGTCTGATATATGAATCAGCTCAACATAATAGATAGCAGGTAATGGAACTTCACTCCGTATGCAGCGTTTACTGAAGTTTAATTACCTGCTATTTATTCTGTTGAGCTGATTCCTATATCAGACCAGATGCTATGGTCAATAAGGTTACCTGGGCGAATTAAGTCCTCCAGATTCGTCCAGGATAGCTCAGTTGGCAGAGCATTGGCCGCTTCAGCCAAAAGATCCTTGGTTCAAATCCTGGCCTGGATATTTTTCTCACAGTTGAAAAACTACAACTTATATGATTTATTTACCAATTAGAATAATTGTGTTAAAATTAATTAAGTGATATTACAGGCTGTATTTCTATTACAGATAGAAAACAAAACAGATTGTTAAATGAAAAAAAAAAAATGTTATTTTTGAATCGCCTTCGTAGTCATTAGCCGAACCCTTGTAAGGAAAAATAAAGAACTTAACCCTTAAATGCTGGATTTTTCAAAAATCATTGTAATAATGTTTTTCGGCTTTCATTTTTTAAATAAATCATGGGAAAAATACTTTAAAAAATCATATTTTGTTTTAAGTATAGTTTACGGCTAAAAAACAGTTTGTTACTAATCGGCAATACTGGTGTTTAATTGAAAAAATAATTTTCCTTGATAAAATTCTATAATATTAAACACACAAAAATGTTAGGAAGTATAATAAGAAATAAATTTTACTTGCTCACTGAAGAACAAAATAGGATATTTCGCAAGCTTCCAAACAAAACAAAAAGAACAAGTAGCAACAATTGAAAAAATAAATCTATCTTTATTCTTAAACAGCACAAGTGTTGTCATCTACATGTTGAAAATCGATTTAATAATATTTTCAGAATGTATTTTATTGGCAACATTAGGCATTATAGCTTCAATATTATTCTAATTGTATTTTAGAGCCTAAATTGGGTATGTTACCGAAAAGCAACACCAGGCATTTAAGGGTTAAAAAAATGCGTAAAAGAACTATCTTATCAAAAAAATACATACAAGAATTGCCTTCATTTATGTGCTAGAGTGGCTAAGATTAAAATTAAAATTAAAAATTCTACAATGAAAACGAAAATTCTAGTGCTATATTCACCTTGAGTTAAACAATTAAAATATACATAAAGCACAAATAATTGTATAAAAATTACTTTCAGGTGCATAAATATAATATAAAGATATTTAAAATACAAATTTAAAATATCTCAAAATACATCAGAAAAACCTAGACCGTTTTCAACCATTACAAGTCCGTATTCAGTAGGATTTAAATGTTGTTATTATTTTCTTTGCGCTTATTCGAGAATTGTCCAGAAGAAAACATTGTAATTTAAATTTAAATGTTGTACGTCAGATAAGATGCCAGATAAAGTTATTCAAATTTTCAGGAAAACGAACTTTCATCTATTATGCAGCAAATATATCCATAAACCATGGATATCGTATGACAGTGCATCGTTACAAGCTGTATTTTTATTGGAAATTATTTCAATTGATTCTCTTATGATGGTTTCCTGGTAATTATTTGTACGAAAGACATATTTTGATTTATTAAAATCTACTTTTATAGGCTGAGTTTGAGCTAATTTTGTTAATGAAGTATGGGGTCTATTTAATCTGAGATCTGCTTCATGTTCTTTAATTCTATCACGAAATTTTCTCATCGTCATACCAACATAAATAAAATATTTACTATATTTTTGGAAAAGTATAATGTATACTCCGGATCTATTGATTGCTTGAACAGGATCAATTTTAGTATTTAACAGATCTTTTAACTTTTGAGGAGGGCCTGCAATTAATTTTACATCATATTTAAAAAGGGCATGCCTTTCAAGCCTTGGAATGTAGTTAACCTTACAAAATTTAAATCTTTTATCCATAACTGCGCTTCGTTTTCCATAATCTTCTACTTTAAACTTGTTTATGATCTTTTCCATAAAACGGGGTGGAATTGCATTTTCTATTGCTATTTTTCTAATTGCATCTAGTTCTTCTTTTACGAAACGGCTCGAACAAACCTCAAATACTCATTTTATGTAGTAATTAAATGGTGCTAATTTGTAACTTATAGGTGAACTTCAATCAAAAGGAATCTGGGTTGATATTTTATTATTTAGCATTAGAATTGTTAATCTTCCTAGAAACTGTGCGATGAAGTTTCTGTTTAGTTATATTTCTGATAAGCTGGACATCCAGAAATGCAAGTTTTTGATTTTGTTACATTTCTAGCGTGAATTTTATTTTGTTGTCTAACATATTGAAAAACATATTTTATTGAAAAAATCATAAACAAGTTTGAAGTAGAAGATTATGGAAAACGAAGCGTAGTTACAGATGAAAGATTTAAATTTTGTGAGGTTATCTACATTCCAAGGCTTTTTGAAAATATAAGGCATACCCTTTTTAAATATGATGTAAAATTAATCGCAGTCTCTCCCCTAAAGTTAAAAGATCTGTTAAATTCTAAAATTGATCCTGTCCAAGAAATCAATAGATCCGGAGTATACATTATACCTTTCCAAAAAGGTAGTAAATATTTTATTTATGTTGGTATGACGATGAGAAAATTTCATGATAAAATTAAAGAACATGAAGCAAATATCACATTAAATAGACCCCATACTGCATTATCAAGATTAGCTAAAACTCAACCTATAAAAGTAGATTTTAATCAATCAAAAATTACTTTTCATACAAATAATTTCCAGGAATCCGTCATAAGAGAATCAACTGAAATAATTGCCAATAAAGATACAGCTTGTAACGATGCACTGCCATACGTTATACATGGTGTATGGTGATATTTGCTGCACAATAGATGAAAGCTCGTTTTGTTGAAAATTTGAATAAATTTATCTGGCATCTCATCTGACGTATAACATTCAAATTTAAATTACAATAGTTTCTTCTGGACAATTCTCGAATAAGCGCAAAGAAAATAATAACAATATTTAAATCCTACTGAAGACGGCCTTGTAATGGTTGAAAACGTTCTAGGTTTTTCTGATGTATTTTGAGATATTTTAAATTTGTATTTTAAATAACTTTATATTATATTAATGCATCTGAAAGTAATTTTTGTGCAATTATTTGTGCTTTATGTATATTTTAATTAAAAATTCTACAAAAGTAAAATCTAGGAATTCTTTTTTTTTTTTTTTTTTTTTTTTTTTTTTTCTGCGTAAATCAAATCTGTAAATATGGCAGATATTAATGCTTAATTTTTAAATTTAAATTTACATTTTTGATATCGGAAATATACGGATTTCACACATTAAAATACTAAAAATCTGAAAACGGCAGTTTTTAATGTTTTCAATTGAGAAAAAAAAAAAAAAAAAAAAAAAAAAAACTCTATTCAAAACTACCACCGGCAATCGTTTTGACCGGGTCATAGTAGCAAATATTTTCGCACTATTCTTGACCAAAACTTGAATCGCTTTCGGCTTTCCGAGTTTTCTCTAAAATTACGCCAAAAGTTAGAATGGAAAATCCTGTTGCTAAATTCCTATGAATCAATATTTTACAAAACATAGATCTCGCGAAGGAATTTTACGCACCTTAGTAAAAAAATTCAGGTAATTTCGTGCCTTTGCTGTGAATATATTATATTAAAATCTGACTGACTGTTTGTATTTCACAAATATTCTTCCTAGAATATGAAATGCAGCGCGATGAAATTAACATCTGTTATCCGCATGGATCCGACTATGTCATATAACTTCTCAGATATTCAAAAAAAAATTAATTATGTTGCGATTTATTAATTTTTTGTAACTTTTAACTAAATTTATCTGAAAATGCAACTAAATTACTCCATTTCTGAGGAAAAAAAGAAAAGAAAAAGGTAACTAATAGGATATCATTTGCTATCCAAAATAGTGAACAATTATCTTTTTCATTGTGTTTTGTTTGAATGAATCGATTTAATGATTTTTATTTTACTTTCCCTTATTAAATATATAATTTAAAGAATGCTCATATGACTTACTTCCACATTTAATAAAATTATTTTCAAAAATCTGAAAGATTTTAATATAATTGATCCGTATGAAGAAATTTCCAAATTTGTTGATGTAAATAAATGGAATGTGATAGAACATGAAGGATGGTGTTTGAACTTTCGTACAGGGCATATGCTCAAATTAAAAGTTTTTGCGCTAACCATGGCAACTAATGTTAGAGAACGTAACGATATTCGCCTGGACGAATTTGCTAAGATAATTTAGACAAGTAAACAAACACTGGCTAAGCAATAATATCAACTTCTCCAAATTTTTATTCAAAATCTTCTCCACCAATGGAATTTTATTCCTCGCATGTCTCCATTTTCTCATAAAGGCTTTCTACTGTAATTACATCAAAATCACGTAACTTGCAAAATGTAATTTTCGTAATTTTCACTACATTGACATTGTAAACATGATTTCTTGTCGATAATAAGAAAATTAATAAAATTAATACTTCAAATCTTTTCTACATGCAGAATTAAATTAGATTCCCTTTTTTCCTCCCAAAATCGAACGATCTCATGTAATGCAAATGCAATACATCGGATTGTTACGCTAGCTAGTGAAATAATTAAATAATACAAGTTCATTATTTTTACTAAAAGCCCTTAAAAGCACCTATTAGTACACTGGCGGGAAAAATTAAAGTAACAACAGTAAAAAGGCACTTTATCTTCAATCTATTAAATAAAGTCTAATGAAAGGTAGTAGGTTGGAAGCTCAAGTTTAACGTTATTATGTAAACCTAAGGTATTCACCTTCGCAACACAGAAATATGAAAATTAAATAAAATTTTCGCGTGTTGAAGATGAAACATGTCGTTGGGCAGGCATTCGAGGAATTGTGAAAGATAGCGTTTAATTAGGAGAATAAAAAGAAAAAGACATAATAAATCTGTAAAGCTTGCATTTCAGTCAGGGGTGTCCACACACTTTATAAAAATTTTCTACGTACTTCTAAAAAGGTGTGAAGAGGTAAAATAAAACTTCCTTATCCCACTTATTCCTATGTTCTTATTTAAATTTATTTTTTGCTTTATCAAAGATAATTAAGTAAAGAAGACATAAAAAGTTTCATCTAAAATTCGTTGTGTATCGCAGAAACCAGGGCCTATCTGTTTTAAGCAAAATAACTTTCTGAAAGCATAGTAAATTAAATCAACAATCTTAATAGCTTTTTTTATATAAAAATTTTAATTGATAAAATTAAATGCAAGGAGAAAATAAGAAGGTGGGTGGTGCCTTAATTACAAAGAGCTAACAACCTACATATTTGTACAGGCGGCTGGTCTGAAAAGGAATGGGAGAAATCATACGCCACAAATTATTCATTTAAGTTCATGGCATAAAAATTTGGCGAGAGAACGTAAAAAATTAAATAACTATTAAATAGGATAATTTTGAATTTTTATATGAACTCGAAGCTGCCAAACAATACGTTACGCAAAATTTTTACAACACTGTGGGAAAGCAATAAATCATAAACTTAATTAGGATATGCTACTGCTGCATTACTACGATTGAGAAAAAAACAACTCCATAGAGAAAAAATATATAACGCACTCTAAATAAGAAGCTGCATATCTTATTTTTTTATCGACGTAAATGCGCTTGATTTCACGTGGTAGCGAAAGATTTAGAATTTGCTTGGAAGCATTTTGACGCCAGTAAAAGAACGTATTTCTTTCATTTACAAGAATAGGAAAATATAGGGCTAAAATCACATTTAGTACAATTTTACTCAGTGAATTATAGAAAGGGTTAATGATATAGATATAAAAACGAGAAATCAGTCAACTTCAAATAACTTTCTTCAAATGCTGAAGTGAAGAGAGAAAATTCTGTGATTTCTTGTATGTTCAGAATTTCAACTACATCATCGTTTCATTATGGATTAAGATTATGTGTTATCGAATGCAATTTTAACATTTTTGTACTTTCTTCCAGCAGAAATTATAGATCGTGCGATAAAATAGCTATCAGTAACAGACTACGTACAGTTAAACGTAATTCAATGTGAAAAGCGTCATGTTCTAAGCGAAAGTTTAATGTTAAGTTTTTGCAGTATCTCTTTCGAAATTTAAGGAGACAATGGACTTTCAAATCACAAGATTCAACTAAAAAACTATTTTTTTTTTTTTTTTTTTTTTTTGGTGAATTATGAAAAGAAATATTAAAATCCATCTGATTCAAAAAGAATTTTTCAATTCTGAAGCGCCTTCGGAGAGATGTACGCTTTTATATTCGTAAACAAATTATATAATTAAAGATTTGTTTATAATTAAAGTGTTATTTTCCCAAAATTGAAAATTTTGCACATTTTTAAAAACTGAAATATTCTGTGCGCATTCCTAATAATCAGATTCTTTTGAAACTTATTCTATATACTTTCTATACAATAATACATATATGTTTCTTTTAATGTTTAAATTTGTGCGCATAGGGAAATATACAGCTAAGTTTAAAAAAAAAATTAAAAAAAAGCATAATTATAAACATGTTTTTCCTCAAATACATTTAGTGAACTTTTAAAATGTACACCAAATTCTATTGTAATATATGAAAAGTATCTCATAAATAAATTTTTGCAAATGTTCTTTGCATTTCAAAATACAACAATTTTTTGTCGTATTAAAATATTTGCTATAACTAAAAATATTTTTTAGATTACTTTCAAATTTTGTACATAAGTATTTTACCCCATGGAGGAAAGAGATAGATGGAGATGCAGTATGCCGCATAAACGGTTTGCAATATGAAAGCGGTTATCGCTCACATTTAACCCTAGAACTACCGGAAATTTTACTCAAGTTTTATAAAAACATTCTACACCAGAATTTTTACTTAAAACTATTTAATTTGTTTATTTAACTTATTATTGTCTGATTTATACATTTAGTTTGTTTTGAAGAAATTTTCTGGTTTGAATAGATATTTTGAATATACATGTCGGGTCCATTGGACCCTTCTGGTAGACAGAGGGTTAAATGACCTCATTAGGCCCAAATAAGACAAGCACGTGGAACAGAGAACAGGTATTTCATCCTATAACTGCCCATATTCTCATTTTTAATTGAAATTTTGATCATACCTACATTCACCACGCGATTTATGAATAAAGATTTGCAATAGTAAAAGTAAAAGCAAAGAAATACAGGTTTGAATTGACATGCGCGTCAAAGCACGTGGTTGTGTTTGGGCCGAATGCAACGAATTTTAGGGTTACATTTTCGGCGTCACCTTCAGACACCATACTTCATCTCTATTATTTCTCTTTACTCTATGATTTTATCCTGTACTTAACAACTCTGCCAAATTCAAAGCACAGATTAAATATTTTTACACAGCTATGACAGAGGAGCAAAAACCCGTACCGGCGAGATTCTAGCGCCACTACTGAGAACAGTCGGGAACGTCGGCGGGAACAAATGCGCGGAGCTTGTAAACATAAACTGTCACTCTCAGACTTGTGCTATCACAGTCACGTTTACCTGTTGTCGTATTAAATGATGTTTAAAATCGAACTATTTAAAATGCGCCAGTAAGTAGTATTTTAAAATGTGCTATATTTATTATTTTTGTAAATAATCACATATACATCACTGAGGAATGTAAAAGTGATTTTACGACACTATTTATAACTTATGGTATTCAAATTTTAGAAGTATGAAACTATTTAAATATCTGAAAATTTCTGTGTTTAAATTATTATAAAAAAGTTTAAATCTTTAAGAAGAAATGTGTAAGTACATATTTCGGTGATTATTTGTAAAATTCCTAGTATCTGCTTGATAAAATAAAATACGTTCTATGTTTAAAACAACAACAAACGTAAACAAATGCCGAAATCGCTAGCGAGGCATAACAAAAAAGAGGGGTTCTACCTTTTTTCCTCGTGAGTAAAGGTGGTCCCAAGGAAATAACGCCATTTTGTGATCATTTGAGGTCATGCCGGCAAAAAGCTGTAGCGAATACCTCATAGCTTAAAACTTAACTTAACTTAACAAAAAAGATAGATACTATACAAATAAGACTAGTTACAACTACCTGTTGCAACCTGCCCGAAACGTTTGCGACTGTTGTCACTAGGGGCTCTGAAGTTGGGATTCGGTTACCATTGAGCTTATGAAAGAGTCATATCTGTATGAGATATTTAATCTGTGATTCAAAGTGAACACATTAAAAATTAAAAAAATTTAGTTTTCAAAGTTCGCTGTCGCCTTAAAATTTTCTAAGTATTTTAAATCGCTGAAACTGAATATTAAAAAACTCTTGAACCAAATGAACTTATTTTTTGTCAAGCATGCTCTAAGTTCAAATCAGTATTGCCTACTTGTGAAGATTTCTAGTGAGAATGAAAGCTGTTGGTTTCATCTGGAAGATCATTTATTCTAGTAATTAGCGAGTACGTTGCTCGGAGACAGTGGAAGATTGTGGAATGTTGCGTCATTGGCTTTATATTGAACACTTTCAGAAAGCATGGTCACATAAGGTTTTATTGTTTTGCAATTTGTGCAATTATAAAAGTTCTATTTCTACTCGAAAACACATTCCGGAAGTTATATCTGTTATCATATACTGCCGTAATATAGCCAGGAATCTTTATAAACTCCCTTTTCTATTCTGAACTTAATTTCGCTAGTGTAACTCCATTAAAATAGTTAGTTAGATTGAATTTAACTTTTTGTATTTTGATTTAGGGAAATAATATGCATAGTTTTTTGTTAGAACACCAGATTAAAAAAGTTATTTTATTCTACATCATTCAACTGTTGTTCATTAAACTGGTCACAAAGCATTTTCATTAGTGATAAAATGCCAGATTTCAACTTATGTTTCACATCAAAGCATTTCCTATTTATTTCCCAACTGATACATTTCACATTCTAACGTTCCTTAAAGTATTTTTAAGGGATCAAGCAGGAAATCAAAAGTTAAGCCATTTTTCAAAAATTTTAAGCATGTGACATTTTAGTCTTTCGCATAAAGAAACAATTAATGGCATGCACTACAAGTAATAATAATAATAATAATAAAATCGTATGCTTTTATCCAGGCTTTTATAACAGAACGCGTGCGAGTCCTTTATAAACCTGTTAACCCCTTGGGGACGAGCGGCACGTATATGTGCCGCATGAAGTGCTCAGAATCTTTCTTTTTCCTCACCAGTAAAATTTTACTGTAAAATTTGCCTTATTTAATCAGCGCATTTTCTCGATTCAAGAAGACACAAATTTCTGTTTTTAAAAAACGGTGACAAAAGATTAAAAATTTCGTAAAAGGCTCCCGTCCCGAAGGGGTTAATAAAGAATGGAAGATATCTAATTTTCTTAAGATTTCATTGCAAATCTGTAATGATGTTTACCCTATTGATATTTCTTAATGAAAAAAGAGCGATGCCCGAAAATTCATTTCAAATACAGCTAGAGAAACGTAAATTTATTCTAAATTTATATTTTAATGGTAAATTCCTAAACTTTTATTTTACCGTCAGACAGAAAACATATTATGCTTGTCAGATATTACCGTTATTATTGAACAGTTACTGATCATGAGATAAAATGTTTTCATAACATTTTATTTATTTTTGGGAAAAGATATAAAAATAAAATATAATAAATCATCAAGATATTTAAAATTATATTAAATAAGCTTACAGGAAAGCTGTTTGATATGCAAATGCAATTAACTGCATCGAAATAATCTTTGGGGAAATTTACTTCCCCTCTTTATTTTTCAAGTTTTCAGAAAATTCCATAGTGTGATAATTTGAAGAATTTTGCATTCAGAAACCGATAAAGAAATGTCAGAATAGTCTCAAAATATCTACCACATAACAGAAAATTATGTATTTTATTTAAACAGCCATCAACTGTTCAGCAAATAACAGCAAAAATTATAGCAACTAATCGGCTATTAATTGCATGTCGCTTAACCCATTTTCGGCCAAAGGTGCGTAAACGCACCATTTCAATACATATATTTTTATTAACACTGTGACGAATATTTTTCACTAATTTTATTTTTCTGCTGTTTTTAAGGGTTCGGGAGACATCTATAAAATATCAGTAATTCAATTAGAGTAAACACTTTCTGTTCAGAAATTTTCAAAATACGCTAGTTTTTTTAATTGAAACGGTTATTGAAAAATTCGACTTTTTGAAATTGTATAATTATTCTACTTGAGGTTAATCACATGTTTTTATAATGGATTAAAATTGGAAGTTCTCTAAATAGAATAATAACAAAACAAATGTCATAAAAAAAATAAAAAATACATTAATTTTAAATTTAATGGTGCGTTAGTCACCACTGACCGAATGCATGAAAATGCCAAATGCATTTTATTTCTTAAATAAAATATTATTTTTCATGCACGAAACTTTTTTTTTTGTCTTAATGAATGTAATTTAAGCATATTTCAATGAAAATAATGCCACATTTTATAAAATCTCTATGCTTGTCCTAAAATGGGTGAAACTACCCCACGTGTTATTAATATCTGGATGGGCTTGGCTATTTTTCAGTTCGCAATCTTCGTACACTGTAAAAAAAAAAAAAAAAAAACGACATTTTTACAGTACAAAGTACTGTTCATCTCCGGCACAAACTCGATCACAGTTGAATGTACTGTATCTTTCTTTGGTTTCCTGACTATTTAAACATGGAAAATACAGTAGTTGCGTAAAATTAACAGCACAATGTACTGGCAATTTGGACGCCAGTAGTTTGTGCTGTGGTCCAAATGCGTCCAAAATTGCCAGTACATTGTACTGTTAATTTTACGCAACTACTGTATTTTTCATGTTTAAATAGTCAGGAAACCAAAGAAAGATACAGTACATTCAACTGTGATCGAGTTGTGCTGGCAAATTTACAGTGGTTTTTTTACAGTGTAGTTTTATTTTCGACACTAAAAAAATGCAGAAGCATTGCCCAATATAGCAGAAATGCTTACGAAAATTCAACATAACCACATAGGGTGAAACCCGCGGTTATTGACACCTAACCAGTAAAATGATACTTCAGCAAAAGTCTAACTAAAATAAATATTTTCTTGTAAAATTCTGCTTAATGGGTGCTTACTTGCTTAATTACTTACATATAATCCTAACTTAGACACTTATTTTTGTTTTGAAGTCAATTTATTCACCACTAGTAGACAAAGAACACATTCAAAAGGCAAGAAAATTTGGGAACACAAAAAGTACCATTTTGATCATCCATCTTACTTCTAAAATTAAGGTTGCGCTTTTTTTACCCGACTGCCAAGAAGGGTTATGTGTTTCACGCGTACTTGGGTTAGTGGATTTCTTTATACCCTCGAAACATCCCAACAGCTAGATGGATTTTAATGAATGAGGTCTTTATGGATTCGTCTTAACTTGTCCGATGTTTATAGGCTAAGTTTTGTTTTTATAAATTCAAAATGGCGGCCGTAAAATACAAAATGGTGGTAAAGACGAAAAAGAATTTACGCACCCTATTGAGTGGCATATCATTGGATAGGTCTTTCAAAATGAAGACGATGTTTCATTGACTATTTTACAGTCATAAGCTCCGTTTAAATATTACACAACCTGGAAGTTGTGTAGTCTCTAGCTTTACTGCAATTCTAACCATCCTAGACATCTGTAGGCCTCATCAAAACAGTGTTTATGTATAGGAACTAACAATGAAACACAACTTAAAAGTCATCAATACAAGTAAATAAATAAAAATAGGTAAGTAATATAAAAAATAGTTTCACATTGATGAGAAATAATTAATTAATTCGCTTTTTACGCAGTCGGGTTTTTAGATTTTTTTAAATTTAATTTTTGCTTGTTAATCTATTTGTAATGCAACTATCCCAAACTTTTTCTTAAAGTTATACTAGTAGAAATTAATTAAAAGATGCCCATGATACATTAGGACCACGATTTCTAGTTTACAAGTATTTATCTTAATGGAGGGCGCCAGTCATTGGTTCCAGTAATTTCATTTCACCAGTCTACTACAGAAGTGTTAATTATTGGTAATATTAAAGAAAGTTGAAATTTATTATTTCAACTGTTTTAAAAACAAAATAATAAATTAAATTTATATTGTAGTCAACAGCATTAAAATTTAAATTGTTCTGTCAGGGCCTGGCACTATTTGTCAGTTACTAATTCATAAATGAGTCGCTCCCTACAAAAAGGGCTTCAGTTACCAAATTGGCAAAATTGAATTAACCACGGATTTTTGTTCTTCTATGGTAGACCCATGTTTCTATGCAAAAAGTGCTTCACTTTCACTTCCATACACTGTCTAAACAGAACTCAATTTTAAATATTCTATGCAGAAAGGGCTTAAAACAGCAAAGTTTTTTTCAGTTTTCTCAAAACTAGGTTTAGATGACTGAAGCCCTTTATGCATGGAGACATTCAAATGTAAGTTATTGGATATCTGCATTACTATTAATTTAAAACATGATAAAAGGGACACATGCATGTGTAGTATGATATCACATGTAAATAAGGTTTAAGTATATTGTTTTCATTATAAAGATTAAAGTATTTTTAACGCATAAATTTTGCGAAATATAAAATAACTGTTTTTTTTTTGTTTTTTTTTTTATCTTTGCAAGTAAAGTGTCAGACACTGGTTCACTTTGTGTCAGTTATATGTTTTTCAAAATGGGGTTGGTGTCAGTTTACTGCAGTCCTTGGCCATGTTTATGAAAAAAATATTTTTTAATAATGTAATTTTTTAATGTATTTCTACTATCCTTTCAAAAAGAAGAATAAGTATTAAAAGTATTTAAAATTTTGTAATAGTGATTTAAACAACAAAAAATCCTTAAGGTGTCAGTTACCTGGGGTTTCACCCTAGTTACTAATCATTCTGGAAACCTGTCCGTTATATCCAGAAATCATTTTGAGATCCAATCAGAATTCAGAAAACAATAAGTTTTACGAGAATAGACGACGAGAATAGTTTTAGGGAATATAGTTTAACGAGATAGAGGGGTTCAGTGTTTCCAGTGGGCTACATTTTTTTATTCAGATTTCTTGATTGGCACCACTTTTCTGAAATGGTAAAATCCCCCTTGGCTTTAATTAATATGTCATTAATAAAGGCGAATTTTACTATTTCAAAAAAAGTGGTGCCAATAAATAAATCTGAATTTTAAAAAAGTAGCCAACTGGCAACACTGGAGGGGTTGTTAAAGTCTGGATCATAGTGATAGCAAATTGACATTTAACCCTTTTAGGGGCAAGGTACTTCTATTCGTAAAATTATGAAATGAGTGAAAGACACCGGAATTTACAAACAAATTTATTCAAAAGTAAGAAAAAGCTTTTATTCACGTACTTAATAAAAGGAAAACATTCCTTCCACTATTGTGGTGCCAATGTGACATTTAGGAATTAAAATTAGGTGGTCCCAAAATAAACCACCGCTCTTGAAGAAGTTAAAGACCATAATCTTAAATTAAGTCATGACTTTCCTGATAAGGATGTTCCCGGAAGTTTTCTGTCTCCGTGCCTTGTTCTTGCCATCTACAATTTTGCACATGTGAGGTAGAAGGGGCCTTTTTAAATGGCGCATCTTCGTCGCTACAGCGAACGTACGACGAACGACCGGCGTATTTCAAAACATCCGAGATTCCAGGTTACGAATGTGTTATTCCCACGTTACGAAACATCGGGCAACTTCATTATCAGGAAAGTGATGACTTATTGTAAGCTTATGGTCTTTAAATGTCAATTTGCTATTACTATGATTCAGACCGTAACAACACCTCCAGTGTTGCTAAGTTGGTTACTTTTTTAAATTCAGATTTATTGATTGGCACTACTTTTTTTGAAATAGTAAAATTCCCCTTTATTAATGACATATTAATTAAAGCGAAAACAAAGGGAATCTTACCATTTCAGAAAAGTGGTACCAATCAAGAAATCTCAATTAAAAAAAGTAGCCCACTGGCAACACTGAACCCCTCTATCTCGTTAAGATTGCATTTCCGACCCTGTGGCGGTATTCCGCCCTTCTCGGAACGGGTGACTTTCTCGTAATGCGCCGACGAAGTGATAATTTCCAATTCTGCTCATAACGTGTTGGAATTATTTTCTATTTACCGGGGTTGCTTCGTCGTAATTCATCCGACTGCTATCAGCAGCCGGGAAGCATCATCTGTGTCGGTTTAAGATGGCGCTTATATATGCATCTCTTGTAAATGAGGATAGATAGACCTAATTTTTGTTAAATGTATATTCGCATTGTACTATTGCTATTATTATTATTATTATTCAGTTTTGTTAGGTTCATTACTAGAAATAGTTTTACCGTAAATTAAATGTAAAATAATTGTGGATGAAGCATATTTTTTCAATTATTTGGCTAATATAGCTTATATTTTAAAACTTATATTTAAAAAGAAATCTTTATGCTAAAATATATTTTTCAGATTAAAACTTATTGCACTAATCCAAAAGTGCAATTACAAATAGTTTTTGTTTAAATAATCCCTAGATTTTGATCTAAACAATAAAAAATATATAATTGTTAATGTAACATAATTATGAGTGAAACTTAATTTTCCAATTATTTGGCTGATATAGCTTGTATTCAAAATAATAATAATAATAATAATATTCCTAAATAATACATTTGAGAAGATTAAAACTTATTGTACTAATCCAAAAATGTAATTACAAATACTTTTTGTATAAATAATTTCTTGATTTTACTTTAAATAATAATAAATATTATATCATTGTAAATGTAAGATAACCACGACTGAAGTATAATTTTTGAATTATATTTGGCTGATATAGCTTGTATTTTAAAGCTCGTATTAAAAAAAAAAAAAAAAAAAAAAAAAAAACACCTTTATGCTGAAATATATTTTTGAGAAGATTAAAACTTATTGTAATCCAAAAGTATAATTACAAATAGTTTTTGCTTAAATCCGTTTATTTTATTCTAAATAATAATAAAAATTAAAATGTAAATGCAAAATAATTATGAGAAAGCATAAGGTTTCAACAGTGGTGGAAAATTGGCGCAGAGGAGGTGCCTATTGACACCACTAAAATTTTATAGTATTCTTCACCTTAATAAAAACGCAGGAATTCTGTCATTACATAAGGCGAAAAATACTACTAAAATTTAGTGATGTCAATAGGCTCCTCCTCTGAGCCAATTTTCCACCACTGGTTTCAATTAATTGGCCTATAGATTTACCATAGCTTGTATTTTAAAACTTGTACACATAAAAAAAAAGCTTGTATTAAAAAAGTTAGTATAATAAAGTGCAATTACATTAAAAAAAACATTCATGGTAAAATATATTTTTGAGAAGATTAAAACTTGCTGTATTAATTCAAGAGAGTATTTACAAATAGTTTTTGTTTAAATAATTCCTTGATTTTACTTTAAATAACAATAAAAAATTATGTAATTGTAAATGTAAAATAATTATGAGTATGCATTATTTTTCAATTATTTGGCTGATATAGCTTGTATTTTAAAACTTGTAAAAAAAAAAAAAAAAAAAAAAAAAAAAAAGCTTGTATTGAAAAAGTTAGTTTAATAAAGCGCACTCACATAAAAAAAAAGACTTTATGATAAATTTATATTTGAGAAGATTAAAACTTACTGTATTAATTCAAAAGAGTAATTACAAATAGTTTTTGTTTAAATAATCCCTTGATTTTAATCTAAATATTAATAAAAATTATATACTGTATATATACTCGCGTATAAGTCGACCCCCCCCCCCCCAATTCTTAAGCAAAATTTTGAAAAAAATTGAATTTTCGTGTATAAGTCGAACCACATTTCTGGTAGCATGTTGAAAAATGATTTGTAATCGAGGATAAAAAAATTTAATAAATTTTCATTAAATTAGTAATTTTTTTACGTTTCTAATCAGATTTTTTTTAATTCAACGTTTTAAAACTGTATAATTATGTATAACCGAAGAAGCTTAAACTATTTTGAAACCTATTCACATCAATTCAATGATACTTAAAAAGATAAAATTCTTTCAAAAAACCATTCAGACATTATTTACAAGGGTAAACAACTTTTTAGACTGCTAAAATATAACACTTCTTTGTATTACAGGACTTTTAAGAAAAATATCTAGAAGCATTCTCAATTTGGACTCTTTTAAAAAAGGGGATTAAAATGCTGAAAGGAGTATATTGAAGGGTTTTTTGTCCCGAGAGAAAATGGGTGCAAAACAATTACAGGGATATTGAGCTTTGTTTGTCAGTCACCTTGAAAGGACCGTTGTCCGCTTTTATATCTCATGTAATTACTTGAAAGACTGAAAAAAGCAATCACAGTAGTCTGTGATTCTTTTTTTTTTTTTTTACTTTCTCGTGTATAAGTCGAATCCCCATTTTCAACTCCCGAATTTTGTCTAAAATTCTTTGACTTATACACGAGTATATACGGTAATTGTGAATGTAAAATAATTATTATGCGTGAAACATAACTTTTCAATTATTTGGCTGATATAGCTTCTATTTTAAAGCTTATATTGAAAAAAAAAAAAACCTTCATGCTAAAATATAATTATTAGAAGATTAAAAAATGTACTAATTTAAAAGTGTAATTGCAAATGGTTTTTGTTTAAATAATTCTTTAATTTTACTCTAAGTAATATTAAAAATTATATAATTGTATCTTAAAACTTCGTAAAGATTATTTATAACTCACCACCTATTAAAACTTTACACACTGTTTATAGCGATATTATATAATTCATTTTATGTTAATCTATAAAAAATCAATCTATAATCATAGTGCCAATTAAAGGTCTCTTTTTAAAGAGGTCGCACGTAAACACACATGTTCAAGTTTCAGATAAATAAAAAGACCACATGTGTCCTTGGGAGTGATTGGTCAAAATTTTAGAGAGGGTCTAGTCGAAACTGGTTAACCTTGAAAGGGAGAGGTTGAACGCTGCTCGCCAATTTCGTTTGGGGCAGAATTGGAAATTGTTGAACATCGGTATGGATTACGTGAACGGGTGGTTTACTACTCGGTTTGTTCCGTTAAGGGCAGAATACTGCCACTGCATTGCTATGTGATTCCGAGTCGTCTCTATGCCCTCTACACCTCCTGCAAGTCTGTCGGTCTGGTAGTAAAACACCCTGTATCTGTAAAACTTGCTTGCTGAACATAAAAATGTTTACTTGAGATTAGATAGCATACTAAAAACCGATTTTGCAGTTTGAGAAAACTTATTAACCCTTTGTGATCGTATGTCTATTCTCAGCCACCAAAGCTTTTTTTACTATTCCAGTCGTGTGTCTGCTCTCATTCAACACCGCTTTTTTACTGTTCCAGTCCCATGTCTGCTCTCAGCCACCACAGCAAAGAGCCATACTGATCTTATATTATATTAAGTCGGCAAGCTTCGGAGATACGTAGATTTCGAAATAATATTTTACAAATTGTGTTTAAGTGTCATTAGGAATTTTCGCTTCTTAAGGGGACCGGGACCGCCATGTTAAATTCACCAAATTTATGTACCTTTTTCTCAGAAATGGTGAAAGATAGAGGTCTATATTTTTTAGAGTAGTTAGAATAACATGTTTTACGTATTTTAACGGACCAGTTTACTTCTAAGTGAAACTGAAAATTGATTATTAATTATTTATAAAGTCATTTTTAAATTAGCATTTTTGCTAAGATTTCACTACCTAAAATAAATAATTCTCAACAAATCATTAAACCCCTGAGTTAAAGTATACAATATAACATAATATAAGCATTAGAAAAAATCTGAGTTCATAAGTTTCATAGATGTTGAAAAAGAGGAACACAAACATGAAAAATCCAAGTTTTTGAGAAAAGTCAGTTAAAGATTTAAATGGCCATTAACCCCCTCACTGACAAGCCCGTGTTAATACGTTCACTAAGCTCCAGGTTTCACTGCAATACAAGCAATATTTAAAGTAATATTATTCTATTGATTTAATGTATTTTTAATACATTGAACAATGATTAATACTTCCAAGGATTGCATTCATATTCGTTATTAAGTTTTTTTATAAAATGTTCAAAGAATCTTTTTTTTTTAGCATTTAAAACAAAATGCAGAGAAAACAACATTACAATTTTGCCCTTTTCCAAGACAGTCGGAGGGTTAAGCTGTGAAGTACTCTTAGAAAGAATGAATAATTCCAACACTTCTTTTTCAATCTATAAAAATGTGTGACTCATCGTTGAAAAGATAAGTTTAAACTATTTAATGATATAAAAAAGTAAAAATCTATTTTTTTCCCAAATTTTGCTTACCTGGTCCCCTTAAGGGGACAACGGACCTTCAAACTCATTTCTTTCTTTCTTTTTTTTTTAAATTTCACCTTAAATACTATTTAAGGGCACACTATATGAATTATGGCATCTATTTATCACACAAGAAATTTAAAAAAAAATGGAGAAAAATAAGGAATTTTCTTGAATATTTTAAGGGTTATTAAGAACTTTCAAAATGTCCCACCCTCACTACATATCAATTAAAATCCCCAATATTTTTCATGCCAGTTTGGTTTACATATACAAATAAAACTGTGCGTAGTTTTTTTAAACTAAATATAATTGGAAAAGTTAAAGATAATTAAGTGTAGAAATATGATGCAAAAGTGCTGGAAATTTCATAAAATTTAGAAAAAGTATATATATTTTATTACCTTTATATTCAAATATATAAAATTTCGTTATTTGTACATATAAACCAAACTGGCATAAAATTTTTTGGGGATTCTAATTGATATGGAGTGAGGTTGGAACATTTTGAAAGTTCTTGATAATTTTAAAAATATTTAGGAAAATTCCTTATTTCTCTCCAAAACATTTTTTTGTTTAATTTCTTGTGTGATAAATATATGCCATAATTCATATAATGGCCCTTGAATAGTATTTAAGGTGAAATTAAAAAATATATAAAAAAGTGAGTTTGAAGGTCCCTTGTCTCCTTAAAATATTTTTTAAATAATACTCTGAAATAGCAAAAAGAAAGTTACCGAAAGTAGTTTAAAAAAGATAAGATATAAGATGTAAAGAGTCAAGACTGTTCTGTATGTCCAAACAGGAAAGTTAAGGGCTCCTTATTGGAGACTTCTTTGAAAGATACAAATGATGGAGAACTATAAAATATAGAATAAGGAAAACTTGGACTTACGCTGTCAAATTCAGTGATTAAAAACTCTGCTAACAAGGAGAGGGCCAACCTTGTTAATCACAGATTTTGATTATTTTAATATATGTTGTAGGGTAGAGACCCCTTACTGTTAGGTTCAACGGATTTTATCCAACGCTCCTTAGTTCTTGAGAAACCGGGGGATCTAATAATAATACACAACTTAAATACTTACTTTGCAAGCGCAATGATAGGTTGGTCGTAGCTCAGTTGGTATGGCGTTTGCCGACTCATCCGCGGGCCCGGGTTCGATACCTGAATGCGCTATATTTGTTTTTCTCATTTTTTGTTTTATAAATATACTTGTAAGTATAATTAATAATCTCATTGTCAATTAAAATTTATAATATTGTATATCAATTTTAATTCTAACCTATTTATTTTTTTACTTTTAACTAAATAGTTGTATAAAACATCCTAAAACTGTTAATTTTTTAAAAATCACTTTTAAAATCTATTTCATATATTCTTTATCGATGCAATTATATTGAGCAATTGTGTCAATTCGTGATTTTAAAGAAACGTCATTTACGCATTGCTTTAACAAAGGAAGTCAATGCGATAATACTATTATTCTGTTTTTAAAGTAACAAGCATAATTATATTAAAAATTAGCATCAGAATTAAATTACAACCATTTTTTTGCATATTAAAGATTTTTAAATTTGTAATACATATGCTTGCGCTTTCAATTATTTTGCTTTCACCTTTATCTTTTTTCTGCTTTTATTTTTAATTTATTTGAATATTCTTTTATTTTATCATAATTAGATGGCACCACAACAGATTTTGTCACGATTTTGGAATTTTTATCATTCAATAATAGATTCAATTTCTTTTTAAACCTCTTTAAAGGATGAGAAATAATAGTTTAAAATAAAAAATGATAAATTTAAGTTTGTTAACATTATAATTAATGTATGATATTAAAATTTGTAATTGAAATTATTAAATCATAATTACAAGTATATTTATAAAGCAAAAAATGAGAAAAACAAATGTAGCACGTTCGGGTACCGAACCCGGGACCGCAGATCAGCCCGCGAACGCCGTACCAACTGAGCTACGACCAACCTATCATTGCGGTTGGAATGCAAGTATTTAAGTTGTGTACTATTATTAGACCATCCCCCCCCCCCAACCCGGTTTCTCAAGAACTAAGGAGCGTTGGATAAAATCCGTTGAACCTGACACTAAGGGGTCTCTACCCTACAACATAGATTAAAATAATCAAAATCTGTGATTAACAAGGTTGGCCCTCTCCTTGAAAGATGCTGTATATTCCCTTGGCCGCCACTCTTGGATTTCTTGGCGAATTTTTGATGGCGTTGTTTATCGATAAAGCAAACCGGGTTCTGGTAACCCCGTTAAGCCTAACATGCGCATAAATCGCTGCTTGGTGACATTTACTACTTGGCGGAAAGGTGTTTTCACGTCAAGAAAAAAATCAAAGATGGCGGCCGAGGGAATATACAGCATCTGTTCCAAAAACTCTTATGATACACATCAGATGTTTGATCTAATGCTTGGTTAAATGTTTTAAAAGAAGTACATATGTAATGTTAATTTCGGTTTTTCCTGGTTTCTGATAATAGTACTATAGCCTTGTAACAGATGGCGCAATATCCGATGCAATATTGATTTTGATGTTTAATGATCAGTTACTGAAACGTTTTCAGTTTGAAGTTGTGAAAGTAACTGTGCTGTACGTAACTTTGCTTCGTGGAGGTAAAGAACCCTCTCCCCTGATGATGGCTCATTAGAAAGAGCATGAAACGTTGGGATTGATCTTCATGTGTTTTTAATGTAGTTTTATTTATGTTGTACGCTGGTGGGTATCATAAGAGTCTTTAATCATATAACATATAGCTTTTACATAAAATTAAAACATATTATTGCGTTACATATATCTACAGTTTTAAAAAAAATTAATAAATTTTGTTTTTCGTTCATAATCTTGCCTGTTCTGTATTACTGTTCGTTCAACGAAAATTAATTCCGACCAGCATGGCCCCTATGTATAAACTTAGTACCACCGCAGAGGGTTAATACACTAAAAAACAACATGTAAACGTTACCGAAAATCAGAAGCAGCAAAAAAAAAAAAAAAAAAAAAAAAAAAAAAAAAAAAACTTGTTTTTATAATTGTGTTTTAAATTTTCGAAAATATATTAGTTTCTGAGGTTTCAAAAGTTCTGAAGTTCCAACGCTTTTCGGAATCGTGAGTGTAACTCGAAAGAGGTGCAAGCGGTCAAGTGCGAGTATTACTCACACACAGAGGATTCCGTACAATAAATATATATGATTTAGTAACTGGGCATTGCATTACACAAATATATCATTAAAAGTTGTTATCTAGGCTTTCAAAGCGGATGGCGTATAGATAGGCGCCGCCCGTGTCTTTATTTATGTCCAAACCGTTTGTGACTTTAAGGGTTAATATCTCGGCTAATTACCAAAACTTTTTAAAAAATCTTTATATATAATCCTGTCGTATCGTAATATAAATAATCCTCTCATACTTCTGAGACGATAGCTACCTCCAGCGCTCCTCAACTCCTTTGCTGAACGCTCGAAAATCGAAATTTGTGTGTAACGGAAAAATGCGCTCAAAAACTTTGTGACCTAGGGTAGTGGGTATAGTTGTCCTGCAAGGTTTAGTTTCAGTAGATTTGGAAATAGAGGGGAGGAGGCATATTTTTGCACTACATTTTCCACGATATCTCTGAAAATATAATACCAAAAATTAAAAGAAATGTACTTTTGAGTTCGGCGTTACGAAACCCCACACGATGTACAAAGAATATATATATTTTTTAACTAAACTTAATTAGCCCCTCTACATTTCTCCTAAATATGTTTGTGAATGGTTAATAATCTATAAATTATGTGGGTCAATATCCTTTATTATTTTAGTCAATTTGAACTTTCCACGTTCCACAGTTTACGGGTAAAATGGCTGTGACAGACGGACAGACAGCACAGGAGTGACCTTAGTTCCGTTTTTTATTTTTAAGTACAGAACCCTAAAAATAATTATTACAGAGTAATAATGATATCACAAAGCTCTTAAATTAGTTTATATAATTTTTTCGTGTTTTTTTTTAATTACCTATTTTAATGTCCCTTTTAAAATGGCAATTATAATTCATCTTTTCCACCACCCGAACTTTTTTTCCATTCAAGCTATATTTCTAAACAACATTGCTTTAATCATTCATCAAGTTAAAAAAAAAAAAAAAAAAAGGATCTTGAAATGGTGGACTTAATTCGGAATCAGTTCCTAAAATAAGCATATTATTAACTAAACGCCGGTACTTCTCTGTAGTGACGTCAAAGGAAACTGAGTGCTTTAATCTTCCT
Source organism: Maratus speciosus (assembly GCA_963932465.1). Classification (NCBI taxonomy): domain Eukaryota; kingdom Metazoa; phylum Arthropoda; class Arachnida; order Araneae; family Salticidae; genus Maratus; species Maratus speciosus. The sequence continues at coordinate 512,514,644 of OZ010787.1, read as the reverse complement.
AGTATCAATAGAATTGCGTGGGTTGTGTCAATTCTGAATGACTTCAAACAGAGTTGTAAACTGAAATTAATCCATTGTCCAAGAATGTTTCTGTTATTTCACAAGATATAATCACATATCTGTAATTACATTGTTAAAAATCTATTTTAAGAAATTCCAAAAAAAAAAAAAAAAAAAAAAAAAAGAAAAGAAAAGAATCTTGGTTGAAAGGGAATATTTTATCGAGTTTATTGTAGCAATAAATTTATAATTAGTTCTTTTCAATGATTAAGAGTGAAAAAGATGTAGAAGGGGGGGGGGGGATTAAAAATGAAATTTGCAACCAATTAACTTGTAAACTTCATCTTATTTACTTAGTTTGAATTTTACATAAATCCCACCCCGCCGCTTTTTTTCAAGTCGAATAAACATATTTGTTACCAAAAATTTTACTTAATAAATGTTAATCTAATAGGCTTTCACAGAAACAACTTGGGGGAAAAACAACGGAAGGTTATCAGCTATGTTTTTTGAATTGAAGTTCCAGATAAGTTCTAATGTTGGAAGTTTAGCAATAGAATCATTTCAGATTAAACATTCGGATTTTCTTGAAAGAACTTTTGGAGCAAGTTTAATTAGTTTATATGGAAAATAGAGTAGAGTCGCACATTGTAAAACGAATTTTTTCAAAACGTCAATAAAGATCTAGATTATCCAATGACGAAATTTCAGCCATTGCATATATAAATCTGTTTATTGAGAGCATCTTGCATACCGAATTTACTAATGCACATAAATCAAAATGATCTGTAACAGAGTTAATGAGAATCTTCTAGTTCTAAGAAATTACTTTCTTTTCTTAACTTACATACGACACTATATCCATACTTGAAAACGGTCGGCAAACGCTTCGAACAAAGTATTGCTTAACAGACTAAGCTCTATAGCGGTACCAAAAAAAAAAATCATTTGATCTGTTTCACTGTGAACAACATTTCCCTGCAAATTTAAAATTCACATGGTAAGTCACATAAGGAGGATTACTTTTAATAGTGGTCTACGATACAAAATTCTATTTCTTTTATTTATAAATTTTATGTAAAATCGACAAAAAATAAATAAATAAAAAATAATAATAAAATACTCTGTGACCCTTTGACACTTTCGACCCTCTGTTCGGGATTTCTTTATTTGAATATTCCTAAGGTGACACCCAAAAAGTGGCCTGGACCACTCTAAAGTGTCATTTTTGTGTAGTTCTTTGTGTCTATGTGTACCGGTGTTTTCTATCTTCGATTCATCTTTCTTTATTCCCCCCTGTACATTGGTATCACTCACCTGGTCTTTCTCTATGTCCTTTGAAAGGGAACCCATTTATAAAAAAAATTATAACTTTAGAATCAAATAGCCCCAAAATTTCTTTTAGAATATTGAAATGAATGGATAATGTAGCACAATAGCAATCTTTTTACAAAAATTTTGCAATTTCAAACAGGTTTTAGCAGTTTTGTATTTTTATATCTGAAAAATACTTCAAATAGCACTTCAGATACTAGTTGCGTGGCAATTTTGCGATGATCAAATTACAGTAGACTCTCTGAAATCCGCACAGCTTGGCACCAGAGACTGTGCGAATTTCTAGTCATTGCCTTGTTTACATTTTTTAAACAGTAATTTGAATGTAATAATGCAATCAAAATTACAATGAATGCTTGCAATATAGTAAAATATTAAAATAATTAAGTAAAGTAATAAACTAAAATCATAAAAATTAAGATAATTTAAAAAATGATTAAATTATTAAAAGTAAAGGTCAAGTAAATAATAATAATGTATAATTAAATATGCATAATAAAGATGAGATACATTTTCCTTGAATTATTCAATGAAACTTTCCCCATAAAGGTACCCTATTAATTCACATCAAAATCATAAAGTAAGGAAGTTTTATTACAGGTTTAACTAGACTTAATAATCAAAAACGCTCGATTAATACATAAACGTATTTGATAAAAAGCTTGCAATTACCAGTGATATCATCAATATCTTGATTTTTTACAGAAATAAATTTATACTTCCTTCATGAAAAACTACAAGTTCAGTTATATTAGTGAGAATTACGTATTAAAATATATACAGAATGATATAAAACTAAAGATTTCTGTAATTTTCCCCCTGCATCTGAACTGAAAGTTTCTTTGTTGACATCTGCGATGATGTGCGGATTTTAGGAGTTTGCGGATTTCAGGGAGTCTACTGTATATGTAATTAATATAGTAAACTAGCATGTTTGCATAGAACAATTTGATAATAACAACAACAATAATAATAATAATAATGACAATAATGATAATAATGATAATTGTAATAATCAGAAAAATAGGATAATCGCAGACTGGAAAGGGTTATATGCTGTCATGCCTTTTTAGACGCTTTAATAATTTCGGTCGAGTTTTTTAATAGTTTTGTTTGTTAAAGTTAATAAAAAGTGTCACTTTGGAAATAATGCTGAATTATAGAGGGTGTCTACAAATTAGTTGGGCAATTTCGTAAGTTAAGAATTTCCGAAATATTAAATGAAATAAACTAGTTGAAAGTCAGACTAGTAGTAATATTGCCGAAGTTTATTCGTAGATGGCGTTAGGTGTCATAACTGACGCTATCGCTTAGCGAGCGGTGACAATTCTTGTTCGGCATTACGATAATGGAGACGTACAACGGTGCTGAAAAAGCGAAATGCTGTCTTTGGTTCATGAAATTCATTCTGCTGTGCAAGTACGACGTAATAATGGTGATAATCGTAAACTTGAACTAATTTTCTATCTTAGAACAATATGTACTTTAATTTTTTTCCTGTCAATTCCATTCAATAAATTATTCTTTTTGCCCAAATAATTTGTAAACATCCTGTATTTAAAGAATTTTCGCATAAGCGAGCAGTTATCATATACATAATAAGTAATACATAATAATACATAAGTAACATAGTAATACATAATACATAATAAGTAATTATCATATACATAAGAATAAGTCTTCTTTTGTCCACATTTACAATTTTATAAAAAAAATTCATAAATATTTTTATAACAAATAAGGAGAAAACATGCAAGTTAGATTAAGAAGTAAATCAAACTGATGGTTAAATTCTGATCGTGATATTCAAACTCCGAACACACTTTTTAAATAAATTGTAAATATGAAAATTGTTTTCTGAATAACTCCACGATGCCACAATGTATACTATTCTTGTTTATTTTTATTTTTAATGAAGTGAGAAATTTTACATATTGGGCTCGAAAGAGATAATTTGAAACCACACGCTCATTTTATTTAAGTCAAAGGTAAAAATTAGCTGTCACTACTCGTTATGTTGCGGCTGAGTGTGGAAAAGTGTTTCAAAATTTTTATAACTCGCAACTATGGCACGCATCACAGAATTGCAATCACAAGCTTCATGCCATGTATTATTGAAATTGTAATTCCCATAGCCATAGCGTGTTCAGAAACTTTTGAAAAGTGCGTGAAATTTAAAAGGATCATTTAAAAGGATTCAAGGCAGGAAAAACTTTTTTTTTTACGTTTATATTTTCGTCTAAAGTTTTATGTTTCTATCTTATTGTATTAAAATGAATCAGGATCTTATACATTTTTATATTGTAAAAGAAATTAATTTCACATTAAAATATTATATTTTATAGAAATATATCAAATTCAAATATTTTTCCTAAAATTTTTTGTTTAAAGAGAAATCTTAAATGAATTATTTGTAAAAATTCGGTTGTTTTACTTTTAAAAACGTAATTGTAACGTTCAGTTTTTAATGTAAAATAAAATGCAGTTTTATAAGACGTTTAAAAAGGAAATAAAAAACTTAGCTATTAAACTTGGTTATTAACCATAGTTATTAAATTTTACATTTAGAGGTCGTTCTTATTTGTTGTGTAAAAAATCGGAGGTGCCGGGCCGGGCAATGTATTTTACTTTTTTTTTTTATTGTTAGTGCCTTGTCTGACAGAAGATTTGTTTTCGTTTTCGGCAAGTTTCAGACCAAAAGCTGAGTTATAACGGTAATTCTATTCGTTAACCGAATTTTTGGCACATACTAAAGCTGTAGTAGCTGTAGATGTATACATAAAAAATTCATGCAGGAACAATGGCACCTTCTGGTCTTATATTTATGTAGTATTGATGAGTATGAAGTACTTAATAATAAGTATTCATTATCTATAATAAGAAATGTTAAAAGTAGGCTTGTATTTTTAAAAGGTATATTAAGAGTGAGTTTAATGTTTGGCTGAATCTAAATGCCAAGATATATCTAAGCATTTTAATATGTATCTTTTGAAAAGCACGTGAAATTTAAAGATTCACACGTAAAAAAAAAAAAAAAAAAAAAAAAAAAAAAATTGGATTTACTTTTTTTTTTTTTTTTCAGCAAATAAAAAACTTAGCTATTAAACTTAGTTATTAACCAAAGTTATTAAATTTTACATTTAGGTTATTAGATTACTCTTATTTATTACGTAAAATATTATAGGTCCCGGCCCCAGGGAATTCATTTTACGTGTTCTTTTATTGTTTGTGGCTTCCTTGTCTGACGGAAGGTTTGTTTTCGCTTTCTGCTAGTTTCAGCTCAAAAGCTAAGTTTTAACAAAGATTCTGATCGTTAGCCGAACTTTTGTCACATAATGAAACTGTAGTTAGTTGTAGAGGTATACATAAAAAATCTATGCAGGAATCATGGTACCTTCTGGTTTTATATGTATATAATAGTAATGATGAGTATGGGTTGGGTTGGGTTGGGTTGATTTTTGACGGCCAATTATCTACACGAGGGATATAGGCCCGGGGGGAGTGCCCTCCGTGGGGGTCTTTCTAAGGGAACCTAATCCGTATTAACGCATGGAAGATCCACGGCTCGAAGAAAACCACGAAAACTCCGAACGATTAGGCCGACGGGCGCGATTGGGATCGAACCCAGCACCTCCCGTCTACCAGCTTCGAGAGCAGAACCTCTCGGCCACTGGTGGGGCAATGATGAGTATGAAGAATTTAGTAATAAGTACTCATTATCTATAATAAGAAAAGTTAAAACTAGGCATGTATTTTTTTTCTATGTATTTTAAGGCTGTTCTCAACTGCTCTGTTCAAGAAGCGCAAAACGTTTTGACACATTTACAAATTCATTTTTTAACGAAAGATATAAAATTGGAAGTCCTGACCCTGTAAGCGATTTGGAATCGAACTGTGTTTTCCATTTTTGGATCCATCCATTACCTATTGAGTTAGAAGCGATTTTGATCACGTGACACGGCCTTTTTCTCCCCTTACTGATTGGATTTTCTTATTTCGTTCGTAAGTTCGGTTCCAAATGCCAACTTTGACAGTATTTTCTGAAAGATCTATTGCGTTTACAAGAAAACGGAAAGAACAGTTCGATGACATAGTTTCTGAATAACAACACCTTCTAGTTTCATGCGTTTCCGAACAAAAATGAATTGAAACATTTGTCAGAAAGTTGACTCTTTGGATTTGAGAATAGCCTTAAGATATTCTCTAATGTTTGGCTGAATTTGAATGCCAAGATATCTGTAAGCAGTTTATTATATACATATTATCAAAATACAACAAGATATATATATATATATGTGTCTGCTGTGTGTGGCTACTTGCATTTGTTTTACAGAAAATAATATATTTTCTTTTCATCAACGAGTATTTGTGATTAAGGCTGTTCTCAACTGCTTTCGTCAACTAGCGCAAAACGTTTTTACACATTCACTAACTCATTTATAAATGTAAAGGTACGAAATTGGCAGAGCTGACTAGGGCAGCGATTTGGAATCGAACTGTTTTCTCCTTTTTTTTGATAAATAGATTATCTATCGAGTTATAAGCGAAATGAGTCACGTGAGCGAGGCGTTTTTCTCCCTTCCTGACTCTTTTTCTTCTCTCGCCTAGAAATTCTGTTCAAAACGTCAAGTTTGACAGCATTTTCCAACAGATCTATTGTGTTTACAATATAACGGAAGAAACAGTTCGATTATACACAGTTCCTGAATAACAACACCTGCTAGTTTTATGCGTTTCCGAACAAAAATCAATTTAAACTTATGTCAGAAATTTGCCCCTTTGGATTTGAGAACAACCTTAAGCTACAGATATATTTTTTAAAGGCTATTTTTTAAAATTTGTAATTTTCTTTATTACAATTTAGTAAATCAATCATTTATTTTCTTTCATACAAGCGTTTACAACAAGCACATTTAACCCTTTGAACGACAGTGGTATATTATTTGCACTCTTTAATTTTAATTTCCAGCTGCCAAATTTGCACCACTTTTTTTTAGAGAAAATTGTGTTTATATAATGGACCTGAAAAAAGGCAGTTATTTGTTTTTAAATCATTCTGTTTTTTAAATTCTGGCGGCATTAAACTATTTTAATATTTTAGCAACAGAATTATTTTGCCTCGGAAAGTGTTAACAAACATTTTTGTAAGAAAATAAATGCAAAGGGAGGATCGTAAAATAATATTTATTACCAACAAATTTATTCAGTTATATCACAGGGTATGAGCAGGGTAATTGTAGTTCTATATCATTAGGCCATTGTTTTTTTGCATCCTAAGGCTTTATTTCTTATGGCAGAAGTGATTAATCCTGTGATTATCATTAACTAGGGCATCTACCCGGGTTTTCCGGGTTACAGAATATAGGTGAAAACCTTTTTTTTTTATTGAAAACTCTAAATAGATTTTTTACATTTATGTATATTTTAGATTACCTACTAACAATAGCAGAAATAATTCTTATATGAAAAATAGCAATTATGTACTTAAATACATTTTGTAAATTATTAAAAGCGATACTTCTGTACTGGCCTCGTGTCAGGAGTTAACAGACGAAAAAAAAAAATCGCGAAAGATCGCTGTTTAGAGCAGTCTTTATGATTCTGATGATTTCAATGGTTTTCCGATTACATGTCTTAGATTATTTATTTATATTTTATTGTTTTATTTATTTAATGATGAAGTTTTAATTTCGTTATGGAATATAATCCGGAAACAAATGTTGAACTATTTATATTAATTTAAGTGCAAACAAATTTATTTCTTGTAATCGTCTGCCCACGATAGAAATAGATTAAAAAAAATTCTTGCTTGAAAATTATTTTTGAACAATAAAAAATTAGTAAACTGCGATACCGTTTTCAAACAAATTACATCTGAAACTACATTTTTTTTTTCATATTTCACGGTGTAAAAATTAAAAATGTACGATGTTTAGAAGCTTAAAAAATTGAAATAAAAGCTAAATTTAATCGCCTGATGTTGCCACCGCCAAAATGACGCCAGTGTTACGCGCAAGCATGTTTGACCTTCATAATATATGTATATCGCAGGGTATGAGCAGGGTAATTGTATATCATTAGGTCATTGTTTTTGCATCCTAAGGTTTTATTTCTTACGGCAGAAGTGATTAATCATGTAATTATCCTTAATAGTCTGATAACATGTATAATCAAAAAAGATATTAGCAAATTTCAGTTTTTTTCCCATTTATTGTAAGTTAGCCGGATTTATAAGTTATTCTAGCAAATTCAATGCAATAAACATTATAAAATCCTATATTATAACATTTAATTCTCATTTATGCACACACGCATGCAATCGCCTGATGTTGCCACCGCCAAAATGACGCCAGCGTTACGCGCAAGCATGTTTGTCCTTCATAATATATGTATATCGCAGGGTATGAGCAGGGTAATTGTATATCATTAGGTCATTGGGTTTTTTTTTCATACTAAGGTTTAATTTCTTATGGCAGAAGTGATTAATCCTGTGATTATCCTTAATAGTCTGATAACATGTATAATCAAAAAAGATATTAGCAAATTTCAGTTTTTTTTCCCCATTTATTGTAAGTTAGCCGGATTTATAAGTTATTCTCGCAAATTCAATGCAATAAACATTATAAAAATCCTATATTATAACATTTAATTCTCATTTATGCACATACGCACACAAAAAAAAAATTACTTATATAATACAGTCTTATCGAGTAAGCTTATTCTAACTGTTAATTTAATTTAAAATTTAATTTCATTTAACATCTGTTGTTATATTAAAGCAGCAAAATGTAGACCATTTAGTGTTATTTATCAATTTTTATGAATTTTGCCTTTAGAACTATTCAAAACATATTTCAAAAGCATTCAGTAGCATTCATCGAATGATCGTACGTTATATATTTATCATAATTGCCAGTAAAAATGATAAAGTTAGCAAATTTATCAAGATGATTTATGATTATGCATTATATCCGACAATAATGCGTAGTCACTTTCAATTAATTTTGTCGGAAAACGTGCGTTATTGTCACAAATCACTTATAAAGTATTATAATATACGTAGATTGTAATTCACAATATCTTACTCCTGAAGATTAATTATTGTAGCAAATGATTAAATAAACACATGAAGTTATTATATTTATAATTTTTAACGATTATCATTGATCGTTATGAATATAATTTTGAGAATATAATAGAAGTGGAATTAATAAAATGAATCCCCCTCCCCCTTTTTTTTTGTTATAAGGGGAAGGGGGATTTTATAAGATATGTGTAGGCTATATCTTTTACTGTCCAAATGAAGATACATGTTTATACTGATCCCATTATATCCAAATGACTTAATCACTTAAAGGATAATGACCGTAAACGCAAATTAAATTTCGTTCTGTGTAAATTTCCCTTGATAATCCCTAACAATGTTTATTTCAAACTAAGCAAGACAGCAACGTTGCAATTTAAAAAATACAGAAGGGATTAAAGAAGTCATTTTGAAAGAAACAGAATCGTTGATATTATCAATAATTAATAAAATATTGATGAGAATAATTGATCGTCCAAACTATAATTATTAATCACATTACCGCGAAATCCACATTTTTATTATTTTAGACATTATATTTAATGTACGGAAAATTGTAGAGAGTTACGATTATCAAATTATGAGACAGCCGAAATTTGAGAGAGGATGGGTGGGGTGGGGTTCCTCATCTAATAAAAAAATCCGTAAGAAATATACAGTCTTAGTACCGTAATTTCCGGCATATAATCCGTGTATCAAACAACCATGTTTTGGCCTAGAAATTTTTTAAAATAAAATGTAACTTTTCAAATCGCGGTAAATATTTGTCTTCAATTACTGAATTAAATTTCTGGGTTCAAACAGAATTGTTTGGCCTGCGGATTATGCGCCGAAAATTATGGTATATCACTGCGTGTAATCGTCTTTTCTGTTCCAATTCATAAAACTTAACTTTCCAAAAATTACTTGAAATCTTACTTGTAGCTACATTAACAAGGTAATCCAATCCGAGCTCCCGGACTAAAAATTCTTGATATAACGTCCGGTGTACAAAATGAAGGTAAAAATAATTTTGAATAGAAAACTTTACCGATTTTATTTAAACATTTAGTCAGGACTCGATGGTCACCCTTTTATGAAAAGGCATTAAATTCGCAAGGCTTATACCAACATTTAGTTTAGAAAGTTGATTTTTTACAAAATGGCAGTCATTTGAACAGAAAAGGTCGCCTTTTTGCCTTTTTTAAAAAGCATTTGCGAGCTTGAAAAAATATTTAATCGATGAAAATTATACTTTTCGGTGGCATAAGCCTCCAATAAAAACAATTAGCTTTCTTTTTAATAAAATGTGAAGAAAATCTGACCAAAAGTGCTCGAGAAAAATGGTCGCTCAGTTTGAAAAACAGGGTTTCGAGAAAACAAGTTTAAAGTTTTATAACAACATTACGTCCAGTGAGTGACGCTACATTCAATGAGCGAAAAATATTGTAAGGAATTGATATATCATGAAACTGCTTTAGGGTAATAATTTAAACACTTGTGGGACGCAAAAATTTAAAATAAAATCGAAAGTTTTGACCCAAAGAAGTAAAACTTCCCCTTAAATAATTCGGTTCGTTCACCTTTTGTGGCTATTAGCAACTTTCTTCCCCGTAGCAAAGCTAGTTCTTTCAAGCTCATTAGCTAAGTTATTGTAAGGAGGACTATAGTTTCTTCACTTTCTAGAATAGAGGTTATGATTATTATGTTATGAGAAGATTCCATTCTACTAAAATACTATAAGAGTGAGTAGAGAATTTATATGTATATTTACATTTGTTTTATTTTCTTTTAAGAATCCATTCCTTTTTAAAAAGAAAATTGAAGTATCCGTGGGAATTGCTTTAAGCTTGTGTTAATATAGTTTTTTCGCACTGATGTATTCATAAGATTTCTTACCCTACAACGTAAATCAATAGAAGATAACAATACGTGACAATAAAACATATTAAATTTTAGTTTCACCGCATCCAGGAAGCAGTATTGTTGATCAAAAAAATTTTCTATTGTTCTAAATTTAAACATAAAATTTTGCTGAGCCAAAAACATTTTTGTTAGATCAACAATGATCAAACAAAAGTATTGTTGATCCAACAAAAATTTATTCCTATCAACAAAATTTTCTGCTTGAATAAGGTCTAATAGGTCTTTTCTTTGGATCAACCCTTATTTTTTCTCTGAATAACACAGATTAAATTACAGTTTTTCTAAAAGGCTCTATGTAATACTCTTAAGTAGTAATTTTGAAAGCAGGGTTCGTGCTAGGATGTGAAATCCCGTGATTCCCGCCACATTTCTAAAATTCCCAAAGGGTGTATTCGGTTACCAAAACTAATGAAGATAAAAAAATCCAGAATTTCTTCAATTGTCCCCACAAACACCATAAAAAAATGAACTGGGACTTTCGTAAGTCAGTCATGGAAGTACTAAAAAATTCACGAATTTCGGCAACTGGACGAAATTCCGCGCAAACTCCATCCACAAATTCGCGCAAATTAGCGCAAAATCGAACGTCAACAGTGATGTTAAAACCATTTTATTAAAATCTAAAGCTTAAAAGGATATAAGTCTGCACTATATTTCTTGCTTATCATTTTTTTGTAGATGGCTCTTTCGTCGCGATAAATAAGTGTTTAAATTCATCACTAAACTCGTTAAATCTACTGCTGCCCCCCCCCCCCTTCACCGCCTCCTTGGTTCCCAATGAAAATTTAAATAATCCCACTTAAAATTTTGTTTAGTGTAAGAAATTCCTGCCTTATATTTTTTACTTGCGTGAACTCTGCTTTAGATTCACCCCCCCCCCCCCTTCTTCTTCATGGTCCATAGAGTGTATATGAGCAATGTAAGATTAATCTTCAACAAATTTTAACCGACAGGTGAAAATTTGATTTTTGTGAAAAGCAGCCGAATTTTCGGCTTTAACTGAAACTGCAGTCGAGCCTCGTAAGAGCGTGCGTATAGGAACCCATGCTCTATCCACAGTGTTTTTGATTGTTTTCCATTCAAGCTATTATTGTTTCATGATTCGAACAGTTTTCAAGACAATAAAATGCTCAGTGATATTAATAACTGTTCCTTCTTTTCAATAATAAAGTCAAAACAAGATATGTATAACTAAAATGTATTGAAGGAGGTTCTACGATATCTGAAGGAAAAAGAATATGTTTATATTATAGATTTTCTTTTAACTTGTAACCTCGTCCTTTGATACTAGCATTTGCTTTTGAAAGGAGGAGATTATTTTTTTTATGGATTATGATATAGTTTGATACCACTTTATGTGTCGTGATCAAGTTATACATTTTAGTAATCTAGTTTTCACAAACACAGATTTTTTGTTTTTACTTATGATTTTATGTGATTATAGTTTATAATCAACCACTTATTACTATCTCTGTTTACACTGCTATATTTATGTTTCACAAAACATCTTTGTTAAAATAAGTTTCAATTGCTTTAATAAAGCGGCTCAATGCGTTATTTATATATATTTATGTTTATAAAAATATTTTTCATAAAAGTAAAATTACTATTTTGTATGAAATGCTCTATATTAATTTAAACTACAATACGCAGTAACTTTTCATTATATTTCAGTTATACTTGTTTCTAATTTTAAATGGGATTTTTCAATGCCCCAGCATGAAAATAGAAAAAAATAGGGCTTGGTATTTCTAACATAAGTTTTATTCTAAGACATCATTTCGAATTATGCGGTCACAAATTTGGATACTCGGCAAGAGTTGCAGAGTTTATCTCATGAGATATGAAAATACACTGATGTCCATAAATTATGGGACAAGCACAAAATACACGTCACAATTTAAAAGTTAATGATAGATGCTGAAAAGAAACTGATATGAACGTTATTTGTAGTAAATAAGTACTTACCAAATTGCACAGTGAGTCGATGTGACTTAGGTGTGACGTCACAAATGGTCAGAAGTGTCAAAGTCAGCTTTGTGACTGGTCCGCAAGAGACATCGTAATAAAGTCACCTAGTACTTTTTAAAAAGCAATGGTCATAGGGACTTCACAATGAATTTTTCAAACGACGGTCACCTAAGAGTCTCCAGGTGACTTCGTTATGACTTTTTGTGACCATCCACAATGCACAATGCACAGGTCGTAATAACTTCATATTGGAGTCTCTAAATGAGATCTCATGAGAATCACCAAGTGACTCAATTGTAACGTCACATGATGTGTCACAAAGCAACAATCACGGTGACTTTACGGCGAAGTCCCTAGATCACCGTTGCTTGTGAGTAATTATGAGATGAATAAAAGATATTACATTTTGGTTCACCGTAGTGACAGAGACATTTGTAACTATTTGTGACGTTTCACCTACAACAAATCGACTGGCTGTACTATACTACTGTATTCTGTATGCTGTACTATAGCACTACTGTAGGTAGTACATATTTGCTACACCTGCCATGTACATCAGTTTCTATTCACAAATAAGTTTTGTATTAGACGTACATCTAATATGATTAGATTTACATCTAATAACATCTAACAGGATTAGATTTACATGTAATATAATTTATTTACCAATTGGAATAATTGTGTTAAAATTAATCTAGTGTAAATAAGTTTTGTGTACGAAATTAGAATTTTATGTATGTCCCTTAATTTATGGACACCGCTGTATTTTTTTCAGTACTTTATGGTTGAAAAGGTTAATTATAACAGCAATTTTATGATGATGGTTCTGATAAATGTCTCAATTTTTTCTTGTAAATACCCTTCAAACTTTTCGAAAATGGGGATACATTATCAAGTATAATCAGGCACTTTAACGAATTAGAAAATGTCGTTATGTAAACATGGCCAAAGAGAATATCTAATGTTAATGTCTCGTTTCTAAAAGATTAATTTACATACTCTTATATAAAGTATATAAAATAAGATTTCTCCAGAATAAGCAATATGATACAATACGATACTAGGTTCAATAAAAAATTGAATAGCTTAAATTTTTTTAAGTATGTTTTATAACTTATCAGATTTTCTACGCATATTTTTATGTTCCAAAATTAAATGTTGATTTTTCATGCTTATATGAAACAGGTGTGTTTAATAAATTAAGCCCCAGGAGCCTAGCATTATAAGTCACTCTTATGCGTTGCTTATAATAGGTCCCTTCAATCGCGCATAAGTGTGAGGTCACTGCATTAGAGTAAACATCAATAGCATATAAATTATCTTCATTATTTTAGTATAAAAATGCATTTAAAAATAAATATATATATTTCTTAATTTCTGTTGAAATAATAATACCTATAAGTTTAAAATTGTTATTTTTCTTTTCTTTCTTTACCTCCCCAACTCTCCCTGAAAAAAAAAAGATGCGCTAATACTCTCTCAATGCACCATTTTAAATACATTTTTAATACTTGATACATAACTAATAATCAGTATATGCTTATTATTAGTGGTTTAAAAAAGTTATAACTGCGAAATATTGTTTTTGCTTTATATATAAAAATACTCCATTACATACAAGCATATGGTTAATCAAAACTGCCTTTGTATACAGATATGTGAGTTTGGGAATAATGCATATTATTTTACATGTACTTATATAGTAATAGTTTATATTTTTTCTGAGAGAGTTTCATTTTCGTTGTCGTTTTTGGTCGAAATTTGGAAAAGGACAAAATTTGGTTTGGGTTCAGTTTCGGCATGAAGAACTTGTTTCGATGCGGCACTAATTCTAAATGCCAACAGAAATTACATAGAAAGTTATCAAATATAAAACCCATTGTATATGCAACCTGTTATGTATGGGACGTGACACTCTATTTTCGGCTTGTCATGATTCAAAACACAAAATACGCACAAACACACACAAATACATTTTCACACACTCCAATCCATTACCAAATATTTTACAGGATTTAATATAAGCTTTTTTTTTAAATAAAAAAAAGAGTATTATATAAAAAATTTAACATACCAATGCTTTAAACTTTCTACAACCTCTATTTCATAATTTTATAATAGTGAGTGTCCACGAAGAAAAAATAGAAAATTTCATTTTATACAAAAATTAAAACTCATTTAAATCTTTTCACAATAATAATCGATGCTTATTGAATTTACATCGTTTTGTTGCTCATTGTAAAATATATTTGAAAATTTTAATAGAAGAAGAATTGTGAATACAATTTGGAAATTTCTCCAATATAAATAAAAAAATTTCCAGAAAATTAACTTTATTGTTTTTGAGCCAAAATTTTGATGATTAATATGCATTTTGAAATATTGTAAGAAATTTTTTTTGCACGTGCTTTGATTTTTTCGATTAAATGTTTTCAACTCTTTTATTTTGGAAAGTCTTCTTTCCTCTTACATAGTTAATCGATAAAATCACCCTTAATTTGGTCAAGTTACTTTCTGAAATATATTTGTATTCTTTAACGTTTTAGAGAGATTTTAAACTTTGTACTTAACGTGTTTCTTGAGGTTTAAATGGATTTAAAAATTATATTTCAATGTACACTGATATCAAAATTTGTAAAAATGTTTGCCATTATTTAAAACTTCTAGCTACAGTTTTACTTAAAGGAAAACATTGATATAATTCGAAATAAAAATGATTTTTATGTAGGATTAACAGAATATGAATAGAAGACTGCAAACTTTTTAATAGAGTTTTAATAATTAAACGAGAACAAAAAATCACGCGTATAGATTATGAAACACTTTCTAACACATTCAGAATACTATAACAAATTTCCACAGTTTACTAAGGTAAAATATGTTGTTTAGAGGAACAATTTGGTAATCGCATAATGCATTTAGAAACCCAATTTCCACAATTACCATGAATAGTCGGGAAAGTATGCGATTTTTTGGTACAGTTCTGTATATGATCTATGTATGTATACTATATAGAATTCTAAAAGTTTGTTTAATTAAACATATAACACAGTCGAAGTTTTCCATTTAGCAATTTCCGCCAAAAGCAGATGTTGTTGAAAACTTTTCTGCAGCCCTGTATATGATCTGTAGAATTTATATACGCCAAGTAATATTAAAACGTAATTAAATTAAAAAATGCAATACCACAAGTGAAAACGCACTTCCAGCAATTATTATTCTTAGCCTTTAATCTTTCAATTATTGTTCATTTTCTTCTGTAGCTGAATTCTTTTGCGTATCCCTGTAAATGAACGATAAATTCTATGCTCACCCACGTTCTATAGTAAGAACCTTATAGTCACTTCAGTGATATATATCAATTTCAATATGTTTAAAATAATATAATATCATTAAAATACTCCGCTACCGATATTTTGTCAATAGATCGTAATTGACGGAATTCTTTGAGTGTTCAACCGTAAATGCTACACACTTAATATTCAATACCAAAAATGCCTTAATTAACCCCAATAACAATTTCATGGCAATCAATGTATATTTACGCGAGTTAGAGCACGAACAGAAAAACCGAATTCATGAACACTTTTCAACTATGTTGGAAAGTGTTAAAAATGGATATCTAACTGGTTTAGACAATTATTTAGTATACATATTATTAATAATTTGCTTATTGTAAATTCTTACTATAATTCGTTGCATATTTTTTGAATAAATCTTTACCCAAATTATCGATAAAAATTTTAACGTTTTAATATAAATTAATTTATTGTAAATTTTTTGACACCACTGAAAATGTGGTCGATATATTTTCATTCCATGTTTCTTTAAAATACTTCATAATGCTGTAAATCGTGATTTAAATATATACCTTAGATAAAAAAAATTCAAGACTAGGAAATATTTGAATGTTTATTTAATGTACTGATTTAATTTTGCTGACGTAAATTTCTTCAATTGCTTTGTCGCATGTGAATTCTCTTATAATATCTAATAGGGAAAGTTTTGTACTGTACTGTGAAAAAAATACTATAATTGACGGCACAATTTTCGTATTTTTACGGCAAATATTTTTACCATGAATGTGTCAGAAAATAGCAAAAATGGCCTTAAAGGGCACTTGGTAAATAGCAGACCTAAAAGTTAAATTGTTATTAAATTGACATTTTCACTAAGGCTATAGACTTTATATATTTCTTTACACTATAAGAAAAATTCCTATTTTACCTGATTTTTACGGGTTTTTTTCAGTGTAAAAATTAAAATTATTCCTATCTCCTAGTTACAATTGCAATTTAACGTTACTTTTGGCACTTTTCCTGTCAAAGTGGCCATCCAGAAATGATGTCACGCTTGGAGGGGGGGGGGGGGGGGTCGTGAAATTGTGACAGTTTGTGACAAGGGGGTGGTAGGGGGTAAGAAGAAGTGTGACATCACACATTTTGGTTAAACATTAGAGGTCTTACTATCATTGCATTGACATTAGAGGGCTTACTATCCCCGAGGATGAGAGTGATGTCAAAATACCTGTACTCTATGGACGAGCATATATCATTTCCAAGGGAGGAAGAGTAATAATAGTAAATGATTCAGAGTAATTTCTATTTTATGCTTTAATATATAATTTTATAAATGTTTTTATTATTGTGAAAAAATGAAGTGTGGTGGCAATTCCATTTCAGTAAAACTAATATTGAGGCTTCTTCTTCAAAATCAATCTGCTTTAAAGTATTTTGTATTCATAAAGTAAATATAAGATTTTAAAACCAAATGTATTAAATTCCATTTCAAATTCTAAAATACTACTGCTTTCAATTGCTCTTTCATATTAATATTTTATTACTATTGTATATTAATTATGTTTTTCGTTGTAAATCTTAGTCTTATTTCATACAAAATAAGTACACGAATCATTTTTATTGTTATGCTCACAAATGTCATCAAAACACATAGTTAAAGTTTGAAATAGGACCTATAACGTAGTGATTTGTTTCTGAACTGCAAGTATATGTTTACGTAATATAGCGTGACATGTGACAAGGGGAGGGGAGGGGGCATAGTGAAGTGTGACATTTTGTGACAAAGGGGAGGAGGGGGAGGAAAAAATATTGAAAAAAAGTGTGATATAATTTATGGATCGCCCCAAAGATAATCTCGAATTCTTTTTAGATACTTTCTGACACATTCGTGAAGCCGCTTTCATTTTTTTTCTTAAAAATACGGAAACATGGCAAATAACAAAATTTCTTTACCTTGAGTTTCTAGCACAGGATGAAATATCTTAAGGAAACAACATTTTCCCTTATAGTGCTTGTCGAATTCTCATAAGCAGTTGTGTTCATGCAGTGGAACCTCAAGCTATGAAAGTCGCATTTGAATGTAGGGGTCATTCTTCAAATCTGCTCACTTTTATTATTTTTATTATAGTTAATGTTTGTGGAAAGAATAATCAAATTTCATAAAATTGTGCAATTTGACTAATTTTATGCTCGAAAAAACATATGCATTACTAAAGCGTGTTACTATTGAAAATTGCATTTTAAGCACATTTTTTACCCGACTGCCAAGAAGGGTTATGTGTTTTACGCGTATCTGGGTATGTGGATTTC
The DNA here is from genome assembly GCA_963932465.1 of Maratus speciosus. Classification (NCBI taxonomy): domain Eukaryota; kingdom Metazoa; phylum Arthropoda; class Arachnida; order Araneae; family Salticidae; genus Maratus; species Maratus speciosus. Next base: position 512,496,740 of record OZ010787.1, on the reverse strand, counting down.
TTTATACCCTCGAAAAATCACAACGGCTGGATAGATTTTAATGAATGAGGTCTCAATCTATTCGTCTTAACCGTCCGATGGCTATAGGCAAGGTTTTGTTTTTATAAATTCAAAACAGCGACCGTAAAGTACAAAATGGCGGTAGAAGCGAAGAAATTTTTTCGCACCCTATTGTGTGGCATATCATTGGATAGATCTTTCAAAATGAAGACGATGTTTCATTGAGCATTTTACAGTCAGAAACTCCGTTTAAATATTACACAACCTGGAAGTTGTGTAGGTAGGATCTCTAGCTTTACTGCAACTCTAAACTTCATAAACATCTATAGGCCCCATCAGAACGGTGTTTATAGATAAGAACTAACAATTAAACGCAACTTAAAAATCATCAATACAAGTAAATAAAAAAAATATAGGTAAGTAATATAAAAAAATAGTTTCACATTGATGAGAAATAATTAATTAGTTCCCTTTTTACGCAGTCGGGTTTTTTGATTTTTTAAATTTAATTTTTATTTATTTATTATATTTGAAATGTCCCAATAAGCAAGGTATATATAAAAAATATTTAAAATAGAATAATGCCTATTGATATTCGATACGGTAACACTAAACAGTGTTCGAATCACAATGGATGTCCTCTTTTCTTTAACAGGATTGTATATTACAACTTGGCAAATAGTAATATATATAATAAATAAAATAGAAACGTTTATGAAACTAATCGCCATAATTGCCATTATCGATGCAAAAATGCATAATCGGAAATTTTATGCTCAAATATACCGTCTGTTGTTTTTAAATTTTTGAACCAAAATGCTCGATGTTACATTTTTTTCAAAAATGACCACAAGTTTATTACACTGTCGAAACAAGTCTCTTGCTTAATGCTCCGTCTATAAATATTGCTAGTTATTTTCTATTGTCTGCTGTCCTAAATTCTATTTTTAAGGGATTACATAGGTTCTCAACTTTCAAAAAATTTATTTTTTTGACAGAAATTATATCCTTATGGTGTGTATAATTATAGTTAAAAAGATTTAAAGTTATATCTTAATTATCAAGAAAGATATGAGCAAAAATGTGAGCGCGCACGATCAAAATATATTAAGGTGACTGGGTAAGCTCTATCTCCGCCATGTTAAAATACACCAACTTTATGTACCTTTTTCTCAGAAATGGTGAAAAACACCCTGGTAGTAAAACACCCTGTATCTGTAAAACTTGCTTGCTGAACATAAAAATGTTTACTTGAGATTAGATAGCATACTAAAAACCGATTTTGCAGTTTGAGAAAACTTATTAACCCTTTGTGATCGTATGTCTATTCTCAGCCACCAAAGCTTTTTTTACTATTCCAGTCGTGTGTCTGCTCTCATTCAACACCGCTTTTTTACTGTTCCAGTCCCATGTCTGCTCTCAGCCACCACAGCAAAGAGCCATACTGATCTTATATTATATTAAGTCGGCAAGCTTCGGAGATACGTAGATTTCGAAATAATATTTTACAAATTGTGTTTAAGTGTCATTAGGAATTTCCGCTTCTTAAGGGGACCGGGACCGCCATGTTAAATTCACCAAATTTATGTACCTTTTTCTCAGAAATGGTGAAAGATAGAGGTCTAGATTTTTTAGAGTAGTTAGAATAACATGTTTTACGTATTTTAACGGACCAGTTTACTTCTAAGTGAAACTGAAAATTGATTATTAATTATTTATAAAGTCATTTTTAAATTAGCATTTTTGCTAAGATTTCACTACCTAAAATAAATAATTCTCAACAAATCATTAAACCCCTGTGTTAAAGTATACAATATAACATAATAAATGTATTAAAAAATTGAGTTCTTCAGTTTAATAGATATTGAAAAAAAGGAACACAAACAATTAAATAAACAAGTCAATTAAAGATTTAAATGGTCATTAAGCTGTGAAGTACTCTTAGAAAGAATGAATAATTCCAACACATCTTTTTTTAATATATATATAAACATGTGTGACACATCGTTGGAAAGATAAAAGTTTAAACTATTTAATGATAAAAAAAAGAGTAAAAATCGATATTTTCCCCCAAATTTCGCTTACTTGGTCCCCTTAAATCCTAAAACTTTAAACGCGATTTTCTTGAAACTACATTTTCCAACATAGGCAGCATCTAAACTTGAATAATTTTTAACGTTTTTGGATTAAATTTGCACTCATCTACTCATAATTAAATTGCTTAAGGTCTATCTAAATATTTTTCGAAAAATTCAATGTTTTATATTTTCCCAATAAGTTTAAAGGCGAAAATTTTAATCGAAAAATTACAATGTTTCTCAAAATAGCGCAATTTTCTTAATTTTCTAAAATTAAAAAAATTGAGCCGATGGCCCTGTGCTACAACTTTATTTTACAAGAAGAAACTCAGATTTTAAATTTTTTTGTTACTACAGGAAGCTAGGATGCTACTCATCGAGCCCGGATATTTTGGTACAGGTCAACGCGGCTGCAGGTTTCCGACATAATACGAGATCAAATTTAACAACAAAAAATATTTTTAAAAACTCGACGCAATAAAAAACAACTTGGAATTATTAGTTTTTCTATTAATTTTACTCATTTCGTTAAAAAAAAAAAAAAAAAAAAAAAAAAAAAAAAAAAAGTCATTTTTTTCGCCGCCGAGAACGCATGTAACCCCTTAAGCGACTTCAAAAAAGATCTTCAGTTTTCCACCGTAATATAGATATTTGTATGCCCGCAATTTTTTCAAGAATCACTGAAAAGATTTCAATGTAAATTTTTACACTACAATTCTAAAACACTAAAAAGTGTTTTAAGTTTAAAATAATCATCATATTTTGTGTATATATATATATATTTACAGATATTTAAAAAGTTCTTATATATGAACATCTATTGCTTGTCAAAAGTGAACGATGCTGGCAAGTACAATGCCTTTAATAAATACAAATGTGGGGACATACGAACAATAAAATTCGCTTGGTTCAGAGGATTTCAAACAAAAATTTGTTGACACTGCCATTATCGCTATCCTAATGTTTCTCCAGTTCTCCCACATATCTAATTCAACTTGTCCAGGCGAGCATTGCCAAGTTCTGAAATGTTAATTGCCCAAGTTTAAGTAAAAAATTCGAAATTGAGCATGTGCCCTGTATGTTTGTTCTCTACTTTCTTATTTATAAAAGCACTCTATTGGCAAGAACAAAAACTAAATTGAATATGGATAGCAATAAACGGTTATCATAAAAATACCCTGTTTTGCCAAACCACTCTCCTACAACACACCAACCGCCGCATAATACGTAAATAAATAAAATAGATAATATTTATAAAACACTTACAAGCAAGTCGTGGATTTAAAATCAGCTACTTGACGTCGCTCTCATGTTTTTGTTTAAAATTTAATTGTTATGAATAGGAATATTGTACTGAGAACTGGATTGTGATACTGTTGAATGTTTCCCTTCTGTTCATTTTAAGCTAGTACTATCCAAAATTCAACTGGTTACCTTTTCTCCAAGAGAATAAAGTAAAGATAAAATTTTAAACGAAACACTACATGCGATGAGAAAGAACTATAAAAAAAATTGAAGTTGTACTCATGGGATGAAGCCTGCAAAGAAGTGTTAATCGATGCATCTCCATCGATCCACAGAAGTATTAATCTTTGTTGTCCGACTGTCGACCGAGCGCCAAACTTGCATTAAGCACCATTATCAAAAGTACCTCTTAACGAACATTAACGGTTGCTTAAGGGAGATTAACTTATTCCCTTTTGGCATTTGGGTAAAAAGTCGGCTAGATTGAATTAGGGGCGTCGTGTGGAAGCAGATGGAAATAAGATATAAATTAAGAAGAGAAATGGGATACACTCCCAAAAAGGAATGGGGTTTTCGTATCGTAAAAGTCAAGTTCTTTTAAAATAGTAATATATCTCAATTACATAGCCACATAAAAAATTTTAAATAAATTTTAAGTTATATAACTGCTTTGAACAAATTGTCTAGAAAAATCTATGTAATTCAAAAGGAATGATAGAATAAGTTTTATTCATATCAATTTGAAGTACTAAAATGGATTACTAATTTAAAGTTCTAAAACTTATTTTGAAGGAACATGTTTTTAAACATACGATTTATGCATACGATGCTGAATGTTAGGAAGGCAACGGATTCCCATTTTTTTTTTTTTTTTTTTTTTTTTTTTTTTTTGTTTGATTGGTTGTGCAGTGATTTCATTCCATATAAATAGAAATGAACAGTAAGATATTTATAACAGGAATAGTATCTTTTTAATTTTATGAATATGAAAAATAAAAAAAGAATTTTATTTCAGGAGAAAATATTTAATTGCTCATTTCCTTTTATGGCATAAGTTGTAGCATGCCACTCATGACTTTTAACTTTTAATCAAGACTTGATACCAATTTTAACTACAAAAAAGTTTATTAAATATCTTTAAAAGGATGAAGAACATTGGAGTAAAAAGTTTGCTTTTAAACGTAGAGCACTCCTCCCCGGTTCCTTAAAATTGACTCCTACACACAATTCACAATCTCTCTACAATATTTTTCTTTCCTAGAAACACAATCCTTACATGATGTTAAACAACTAGGAAGACTCCTTGCTCCCAAGTAACACATTATTCTATGTAGATGAAAACACTACTTCTTACCAACACCTACAGCCTTGCAGAAAATTGACTATCCAATGTGGAATGCAAAACCTTCAGTACTTCAATACCGAGAAAACTTTCACGGCAGGTCATGTTTGCAGCTATGCGTACTTTTCGGCGAGGTTCGTTGTAAATCATGCCTCTTGATAACACCTCACTATATATAGCCATTACAGAACCACAGTCACCTAATTAACATACATTTACAAAATAACCGTGACAACCAAAATGAGGAGAACCATATGTACTTTGCTAAACTTAAGGGGACCATAAAGGTTTGAAATGAAAAACATTGACCGAAGTTTGATCGTAGATTAGGAAGTCTGTAATTAAGTTAGACTATAACTTATTTTTTCATTTATTTATTTGTGCTTTATAGAAATAAAAAAAATGTTTTTCAAATGGTAAAAAACAATAACAAAAGTTTTAATATTGTTCGGGGAAATTAATCTTTCAAAATTAGTTTTTCCATGATTTTTAAATCCTTGTTCCATATTTTTATTAGAATTTTTCTTTATATTGCTTATTACGCTTTGTATCGATTATGCCGCAAAAAAAAAAAAAAAAAAAAAAAAAAAAGATTAAAAAAAATATATATAATAAAAAAATTAATAAATAAATCATGTTTTTTTATAACTCTAAAAAACATTTTTTCTTTGGTATTCAGGTAAAATTTTCAGAAAATTTAATTTATGCTATTTAAAATAGCAGCCCTTTAATTAACTTGTTCAGAAAATATAGCGGCAAAACCGCTGAAAAACAGTGTTTCGAAATAATTGAGTTTAAAGTTTTGCCCTCGTATGCCTCGCCGGTCTGAGCGTCTCAACGTTTACGGCTTGTACGAGCGCAATTTTTAGAATTCTTCCAAGTGCAACAATACGGCGTTATTAGAGATTTAAAGTTTTGCCTTCGTATGCCTCGCCGGTCTGAGCATCTCAACGTTTATGGCTTGTACGACCGCAATTTTTAGAACACTTTCAAGTGCAACAATACGACGATATTAGAGATTTAAAGTTTTGCCTTCGTATGCCTCTCCATCTGAGCGTCTCAACGTTTACGTCTTGTACGACCGCGATTTTTAGAATTCTTCCAAGTGCAACAATACGACGTTATTAGAGATTCAAACTTAATCTATATTATAAAGGACAAACGTGTCCGTGCGTAACGCTGACATCATTTTGACGGTGGCAACAGCAGATGACTAAATTTCGCTTTTATTGTAATTTTTTAAACTTCCAAACAGCGCATATTTTCAATGAATGGGGAAAAAAGTGTACTGAGAAATGCAATTTCTATCAAAACTGTATTGTAATTTATTTGAAAACTGTATCGCAATTTACTCATTTCTTATGGTTTAAAAAGTAATCTTGAAGCATGATTTAAAAAAAATATATATTTCCATCGCCTACAAACGATTATGAAAGATTATGCGCTTAAGTTAATATAAATGGTTCAGCCTTTTTTTTTCAGCTGATAGCCTATAATGAAGTTAAATTTTAATCAATAAACTACTAGGTTGAGCAAAAAGCTCAGGAAAATTTGTGAAAGTTGCTTTATTATGCTCAAATTAACAACAAAAGCAACAAGGACTATTCTTCAAAGTAGAGACCATCATATTCCACGACATTCTGCCATCGTTCTGCCAGATTCCGGATTTGCTGGAAGTACCATGGTGGCTCCTTGGAATCGAAAAACTCTTGACATACTTCTTCCACTTCATTAAAGGATTTAAATCGACGGCCCTTGAAAGAGTGTTGCATTGATCGAAAGTGGCCATAATCGGTTGGAGCCACGTCTGGATTGTACCACTAGTACTCCTATATACGATACAAATTCTAGTAACTATTAGATTAAAAATTTCCCAGAACTTTTTGCTCAACCTAATAAAATAATATAAACAGAGATTGAACAGACATGTAATCAAACTATGTGCTTAAACAACTGAAATCATCAGTATTAAAATGGACTGCTGTAAGTCACGAAATCTTTGATGGTTTCTGTGTCTGTTAACTCATATGAAAGTATCGCTTTTAATAATTTTAAAAACTTTATTTGAATGCAAAATGGATACTTTTCAAATAAAAATGCTTTCGGGTGTTGTTAGTGGGCAATCTAAAAGAATATATTAATATAAAAATGACTTTCTCTTATATTCTGTAACCTAGGAGGTACGGGTTGGATTAGTAATAATAATATAATAATAATAATAATAATAATAATAAATATGTTTTTTCATCATTTCAAACTTTCTTGGGTCTCCTTGAGGGAAACCAGAATTAGCTTTCTCAATCATTCAAAAAATGTTATCGACTCAGAACGACACGATCGCACGCGAAATTACAAAAACTCCCTCGTCCACTAGAATACCCTTATAAAAGAGTGCACATGCTGCGTGTACTGCCATATAGTGTGTGTTATACCTAAAAGAGTATGAGAAATGCTGCAAAGAATCTGTTTAATTACTAGGTAGGTATAGCATACAGTTCACCTCTTGATGAAGAGTATCGTTCATTAATAGTTTCCAATACACAAATTGTGTTTATGAGTGTTATTTTATGTAGCTTTAGAAGATTATTAATCCTGTTATAATTTTCTCCGATCCAGTTTTTATTTTAAATAATTGTACGATAATTGCATTCAAACACCCACTTCAGAACAGTTATTTATTTATATAATGGTTTCTAATTAAAATGTGTATTTCTTATTTTTTTTAGGAGTGCGTGAAATCAATGAAAGGTATTCAAAACTACATGGAATCGTTCTAGTTTCTACTAATGAATTCAGCTAGATTATGTATATTATGTACATATAATAATTCTAACATCAAAACAAAACGCGAACAGAAACAAAACAAAAAAGGGAGTGAACAAAAGACTAATAAAAGAAACACATATTAGCTGCAATCATGAGAAACATCATCAGGGAGGATTCCTATAATGCAAGCCAAAAATTTGCAGTTTCTGTCATGAGATTAGCTATTTTAGCTTAATTTCAATCTCATTTCACCTCATCTTCACACACACACACACACAAAAATATTATATGCCAAGAAAGGATTACAAGAACTATTTAAAAAATAGAATCAGGGAATAATATTTCAAAACTGGAAAGACACAATACATTAACAAATTTAGAAGTATGAAAAAAAGAAAGTAAAAATTGAAGAAGAAAATAACTTGTACAAATTCTTTCTTCTTATTATTATATAGATGAGCTTAAAATGAACACCCCCCCCCCCCCCACCCCTCATTATATACATTTCAGAAAAAAAAATAAATACAGGGTGTGTATAAATTATTGTTAGGGTTTCCTTACCTTATAACTTTTGATTGAAGAACATGATGAAATATAATAATTCATAAAGTACAACTCATCAAGTTTTTTTAAATAACACAAACATATCTGTAAAGTTGCAACTCAAAACGTTATTAATCAAATAACGATTCTAATCAAATTATGATTATTGTTAATTTTTTTCTTAATTTATCAGTTGTTTAGATGTTTGGTATTAGATGTTTGAAACTATTTAATTTTGTGCTCATATTTCATCAATAACTCTTTGATAATTTTGATAACAATTCAATATTAATTATTATTTGATTATAATCGTTATTTGATTAATAACGTTTTGAGTTGCATCTTTGTACATATTTAACTTTGTGTTATTAAAAAAACTTTCTGAGTTGTACTTTACGAATATGTAATAATATTTTTCGCCATGTTTTTAAATAAAAAGTTATGGTGTAAGGAAGCCCGATAATAATTTATGGCCACTTTGTATTTTCTGTTAATAATTCAGAATCGTCTATGTCCATAATCGCTTATAGACTTATCAATATTTATTGACAAAAACGTAACATTAAACAAATAATTAGAGCTCGCACTGGTATAAGAAAAATGTATGTTAACATCATTTTGACATATAAAAAATGTCTATTTAAAAATATTTCTGAGCAAATAATAAACTCTTTAATGTAGTTTCCTGAAAAAGTATTTTTTACATACATATTCTACTGCAAAAAAAAATAAAATAAAAACAATAAATCTTTCAAAAGAAGACAATCAATAAACATGTTCTGTTTCGATTTTTTTCCAAATCATTTGGTAGATTTTTAGAAAAAAAGTTGTAGCTGGAACAAATGTAGACATTGATTAATTTTCTAAATAGTATTAAAAAAAAGAAATAAGCAAGGTTTTTTTAAACTATCAAAAATTTAAAAAGTTTCATGACAGTAAATAAAAGAAAGGCTTATTTTTAACCAAAAAATTGCTGTAAGAAAGGTCTTTTTTTTTAACAAATCCCCTGTACATTTCATTAGATTATCATATAAAAAAGAACAGCTTCCTGAAAATTTGAAGTCAATCGTTCGAAAATAGTGGAAATTATGGTAAAGAACAATTGGAATAAAAAAATAAGGAAAACACATTTAAAGTTTTACGAACAGATAAACAGTACACAAATATGTAAACGGCATAATGCCTACAACTGTCATAAATAATCGATTTTCTATTTTATTTATTTATTTATCGAAAAAATTGCCTTTAGAAGAGTTATTACCGCTCCCTAAATGGAGGGTTCCTTATTTGCAGGTTAAATACATTAAGTCTAATTTGAAGGGATTGGGAACTAGGAAATTTTCTTGTCGGGTGTGTCCATTAAAGGTTTTACTAAAGAATTATATTATTCTGCATAAAATTGCATTAGGAATATGATTAGTATAAAAATGGCATTCATAATAAAATTTTATATCTGTTGAGGTTGTTTTACGTTGTCTTTGTAGATATTTCGAATTTACCAATCCTTCATTTCTTGATGTACTTTTATATCGTCTCTTATATCTAAATATTCTTTTTACAATACTTTATACATAGAAGTGATTTCATCTTGTTTTTACATTCATAAATATTTTGTTCAAAATCATTCAATTATTTACGAAGGGCGGACAATAAATTCTCATACAACATTAAATTTTTATTTATAACTAAACTATAAACACACGAAAAACGGTTACGTGGAAAATAAAGGTAAAACAATTAAATATTTACTATATGTACTTTAGGATGATTTACCTTTGAATTTCTTTACCTGATTTATCTTTTTTTTTTTTTTTTTTTTTTTTTTTTTTTTTTTTTTTTCCAAATCCATTACACGCGGCACGCGCTGTATCCATATATATATTTCATTCCATATACTTTCTAAAGTGATTAATTCGTACTTTTAAAATGGTTCAGACAAGCAAACCTGTATTTATTTAGTTTGGATAACCAATCTAATAATATGTATAATGCATAATAATTATAAAAATCGGATGTATAGTTTATTTACAGGGACAGTAAAAAGTATTCCGTTACATTACGGTCAATGGGGAAAAAAGATTTTCAAGTTATTTTAATGATGTTACACTGTTTCAAATATAATGAAATTGATATGCCATAATGAAGAGAACAAAAACATGTATTCCCTTGGATATGGAGTGCAAGCTATTATTATTCATTTACACGGCCGCACAAAAGAATTCCGTTACATAATGGTCTTCGGGAAAAAAACTGTTTGCTGCGTATTTTAATTATGTAACACTATTTCAAACATAACGAAACTGACATACATTACTGAGGTTAACTACAAGATATTTGCTCTGGAATATGATATGCATTGTACTTATCGTTCATTTAGAGGGACACACAAAAGATTTCGGATACAGTAGTGTATCCGAAGTACTGTCTATTAGCGATAATTGATGGAAGTGCGTTTTTAGTTTTAGTATGCTTTTTTGAGTTTAACTAAAATTTTGCATACTGTGTGGTGCGTATAAATGCTACAGATCATACACAGAGCTACACAAAGTAATTCTTAAGCATTACTAGCGTGAATTGCTTCAAGGTAGTGTTTAATTGATTTATGCATTTTCAAGCTGGATTATATTTAATATAATATAAGATAAATGTAGAATTTAAATAAAATCAAAATACAAGGCCACCCAAAAAACTGCATACATGGCCGCAAATGGATACCCGTAAGGCATGGTGACGTCACCGCGACGTCGTTGTGAAGTCACACTGTGATTTTGTGACCGTCGATGTGACGTCATAGTGACTAGAATGCGAGGTCGTTATGGCCGTTTTAAAGGTCGTTTGTGACGTCACATTGTGACCACTCTGTGAAGTCACGCTGTGACAAATTTGTGAAAAGTGTGTCATTTGTGACTATTTTGGCTTTAACTTTGTGACGAATCTGTGACGAAAGCGACAATGCTTTGAAGTCACACTGTGACCAATATGTGAAATATGTGCATTTGTGACGAACTTGTCATAAACACTGTGATTTCAAATGAAAATCAAATTTCAAATTAATTGCTTAAAAGACGCAAATAGTGATAAAGATTCCATGCTGGGACTGGAACCCGGGCCATCAGCACAGTGCACTGACATTCTACCGACTAAATCACATGGAACGATACCCAGGCTGGAAAATTTCTCACTATTACATGTTGGCAAGGCTACAAACGCAGCACAAGATGGAATATTTAGCGTAAGCCACCAACATGATGCAAACATGAAACTTAATTAAATCCAGCATCGATTGAAATTATATTAATACTTGGAAAATTTTCCAGAGAGAATCATTCGCCTTGCATACAATATTTCAAATGAAAATCAAATTTCAAATTAATTGCTTAAAAGGCAATTTTAATTTGAAATGCTGTATGCAAGGCGAATGTTTCTCCCTGGAAAAATTTCCAATTATTAATATAGTTTCAATCGATGCTGGATTTAATTAAGTTTCCTATTTACCCCATGTCGATGGCCCACGATAAATATTCCATCTTGGGCTGCGTTTGTAGCCTTGCCAACATGCAATAGTGAGAAATTTTACAGGCTGGGCGTCGTTCCATGTGGTTTAGTCGGTAGAATGTCAGTGTGGTATACTGATGGCCCGCGTTCGAGTCCCGACATGGAATCTTTTTCACTATGTTGGCCTTTGCGCTTTTAAGCAACTAATTTGATATTTGATTTTCATTTGAAATATTGTATATGTTACGGCCAAAACCCGAAATTGGCCAATTCCCGAACTGGCCGGCCAATTCGCGAACTGGCCAACAACGTTTTAAACTGACTGGCCAATTCGGGAATTGGCCGGCCAAAACCCGAACTGGCCAGATGCAATCGGCCAGTTTGCGAAGTGGCCATACAGTATCGGCCAATTCGCGAAATTGGTATATAGAAACCGATTTTTACTTTTTATCATTTTCTAATATAGTTGAAAGTGTTTTTGAATTGACTTTGTCTGGCCGTATGCATTCCCGTGCTCTAACTTGGGTAAAGACTCGGATTGACTTGTAATTGTTATAATATTTAGCTTTATAAATACATTTTGGTATTACTAGTGAAGTTGTACTATTTTTGGTTAATTTGCAGGAACACACAAAAATATTGCATTACAGTATCATCAATGGTTTTTTCAGTGCATTTTAATGTTGTTACATTATCTCAATTATAATAAAATAGGTATGCTTCATTAAGATGGACGACAAACTGTTATCTAAAGGGTATGAAATAAGTAGCAATTATAGTTTGTCTACTGAAACACTCAAAAGTATTTCGTTACATTGCAGTGAATGGTGAAAGATCATTTCTAGTGCACTTAATTGATGTTACACTATTTCAAATATAATAAAATTTACATTCCTAACTCATGTAGTGAGCAATTTTTTTTTTTTTTTTTTTTTTTATAGAGTATTGATTAAGTAGCCATTATAGTTGGTTTATAGGACTCCCAAAAGAATTCAGATAAAGAATTATGATATATGTGAAAAAATCGTTTATAGGGTATTTTAATGATGTTACACTACTTCAAATGTAATGAAATTGTTATATATTACTAATATGCTCTACAACATTTTTCTATAGATTATTGGTTAGGTAAAATTTGTCGTTTATTTACAGAGTCCCTCAAGTAATTTGTTTATTGGATTGGGCAATGAATCCGATGCATCGATATTTGTCACAGAGGACAGAAATCTTCAGCAGATTAGAATATAATACTCATAATAAGCCCAATTTATCGAAATATATCAAACAGGCGGGAAATTGTCCAACATATCAGAATATAATCGTCACAGTATAGAACGTTCTTTCCTATCAAGTGTGCACTTCATTGCCACCTACCGGGTAGCCTTGAATCCCCACTTCGTATATTGGCCAAGGCTTCCCGGCCAGTTCGCGAATTGGCCGGCCAAAACCCGAAGTACGCTGTTCATTTCACATATTTCGGGTTTTGGCCAGGAATCTCGGCCAGTTCCCGAACTGGCCGGCCAATTCGCGAACTGGCCAAGCTCCGGGTTTTGGCCGTAACATATATAAGGCGAATGATTCTCTCTGGAAAATTTTCTAAGTATAAATACAGCGATGAATTTTAAAATAAACTTTTGCTGTAAATATAAAATCTTATCTTTTTACTGTACTTTTTAGCAAAATATCGCTATTTTGGAGTCCTATTCTTCTAAAACATTTAAAATTTTTCCACTTAAAAAACAATTCTTTTCAACTGACATATTTTTTTATTAAGTTCTATGCTTCATATTGAGTTCAAGCTTGATATTTAGAATGTGTAAGTTTTTTAATTTGTTGTGATTTGTCATTGCTTTATTAAATACGAACATGGAGACTAACGGATATTAATACAACTATTATTTATAGAGCGGCATGATAAGCGATATTTATTTAAATTTTTTAATCCCGTGTATATTGTATTTTGTGAATATGAGCTAAATAGATTTGGTATGTTTTATAGGAAAAGACTGATCTGGGAAATAGAAAAAAAAAAACGAGTAAGAAAAGTCATGCGTTAAGCATAGATTATAAAATACTTTCCAACACTTTCTGAATGCTTTAACAAGACATCGTAATTTAGAGAAATGACGTAAATAAGATAACTAAGTAAACATTTTAGAAAACGCATAAAACATTTGAAAAACTGATTTCAGCAGTTACCGTCCATAGCCATATATGTTTTCCAATTCTTTTGAACAGCCCTGTATTTGATCTGTAGGTTGATACACTGAAAAAAATGAAGTACTCAAAAATGAGTAAACCGACGTACTCATATCGAATTGAATATTTTTGGATCAAAAATGAACCTATGCTTTCTCTATTTTGAAACATCACATGTTATCAAACCCAAACAAACGAATAGTTTTGTACCCTGTAATGGTTCATTTCATTTATAGCGGCATAAATGATGTTTATTAATGTAAATATTAAATTATGCACAGTATTTTAAAAATAATTTAAAAGTGCTTGGAAATAATGCTCTTGTCATAAAAATATTCGATTTGAGTATGTTGTTAAGAATTTCGCTATTTTTCTTAATAAATAATTAATTAAACATTTCTTGTTAAGAACTTTGAACGGGAAATAAATGTCAGTACATTTTTACTTTAAATTTTAGGTTTTTGTTTCTTTTTTTTTTTTTTGGGGGGGGGGGGGGGCAGTGCATAAAGATTCATATTTGATCACAACCATGGAATAAAAAATGAGTACGTGTGTTTCTCAACTTTGAGTACATTTGGATCGGAGCTATTTTGAGTATGTGACGCATTTAAAATTGAGTACTTTTTACTCAACTTTGAGTACCCATTTTTTTAAGTGTATATATACTATATAATGGGAAAATTTAGTTTAGCAAGAAAACGCCTAACAGGTTGAAATTCTTTTTCAGCAATTTATACTAATGTATGGAAACATACTTGAATACTTTTGTACAACCCTGTAGTTTACCTAGAATCTTTAGTACACGCTACTATTTAGTTAAAATTTAATTCAAACTAAGACACTCTTAAAACTGCTGAAATCACATTTTCAGAAATTATAGTATATAGACGGCCATGTATCCAATTCTTTACGTGACCCTGTATATAATTTTATCTATATTCTACAAACATTTCTTGGTAAATTAAATGCAGTTCAGCGAAAAAAAGCATAACTCATTTAAAAACCACCTTTAAGCAATTTGCGCCCATACCCAGTAATCCTTACGAATACTTTTGTGTAGCCTTGTATAGGAATTATAGCATTTATATGCACCATATACTATGCATAAATATAGTGAATCGTAAAAGCACATATCATAATTAAAAATACATTTCCAGCAATCATCGCTAATGAACAGTACTTCGGATACAATATAGTATCTGAAATATTTTGTGTGCCCCTGTAAATGCTATATACGTATTATTCGTATTATACATGAAATAATTTATAGTATGTAAACCTCAGCGACATATATCAATTTCATTATATATGAAATAGATTAACATAATTAAAGTATGCCGCAAACGATTCCCTCCACCCCTATATCATTATGTAGTTGAATTCCTTTTTTAGCCCTGTAAATGAACAATAACTATTCTTTGCATCGCATAGTCAACAGAATGCATATTTTAGTGCACTTCATAAATGCATATAAATTTTATTATGTTTGAAAGCGTGCGTAAAATCATTAAAAATCATTTGAAACGATTTTTTCCTATAGGCCGTAATGTAACGGAAAACTTTTGGCTGTCCCTGTAAATGAACAAAGCATGCTACAAACTTCATTACAAATAGGTACCGTGCTATGGTAAACGTCAATAACATCTAAAAATTTCAGGGCAATCCGAGTATATTTTCGAGAGTTAGAGTGCGGACAGACTGCTAGACGGACAGACGGGGAGACAAACCGAAGTCATAAGCACTTTTCAACTTGTGTCCTATATTATGTATCCTGCATTATATGAACTTTTAAAAAATATATACTAAAGCAGTTTAATCTATAACTTCCTATCAGGCATGAAAAACACTTTATTTCAATGCTTAAATATCATATTTTACTTTTTAGTGCCAATAATTACGCGTAACATAAACGTAGAAAATGAATTTAGAATAGAAGAAAATTTAATAACCGATTCAGAATGTCTATAATTAAATGTTTGATTAAAATCACAAACAGAAAAAATGCTTACATACAATTTAAAAAAAAATAAATATACCAATTTGAAAAACACTAAAAATAATAATTAGAATTTATAATTGTACTATTAAACAACAGCAAACTACAATAGATAAATTAAATGCATTATTAGATTTAACAATATCTCAAAAATATTTCCATATGGTATAAAGAATTCCTATTATTTTATAATTTTGGCAAATGTTAAATCTGAAAACATTGGTTTGAAGATTTAGGATTTTAAAAGTCCTTCCGGCCAGTGCCGGGAGGAAGAGGTAGCTTTCATATTCCTTATTTTTAAAAAGCCAACTTATATTATTCAAACACACGAAGCTCAATTAAGTGGAAACCGAATGTAGGAGATTCAATACTAATTTTTATCAATACTAAATCATTATGAATGAGAATTTCGCGAAATTAGTCAGCTTTATCCAAGCTGCTTTTATTTAAAGTCGCTTATATTTGGCTGCCAAATTCGGCGATTTCTTAAAGTGCCTGCCATTTCAAGACAACATGGTAGATGAGGCTAACCAGTGAACTTGGTCGAGACCTTAGTAATTGCTGTGCACATGCTCACTCATATCGGAATCGGTTGATATATACGAGTGCTATCGCAGGCAAAAAATCAGATTTTTCAAAATGTCACCCACTTTAGAAATTGAAACTGCTATATCTGAGCCATTTTTTAAGATAAAGACAAACAAAAAATGCTCCTGAATCCTTATATCAAGTTCAAATACTTAATGAAGAAACCTTTTTCAATTTCTAATTTTTTTACACCGCACTTTAAATATAATTTTGTTTTAATTTAATGGCCGCCATTTTGAAACAAGATGGCTGATGAAGCTGGCCAGCGAACTTGGTCGAGATATTGATGTATACTATCCACATGCCTTCTTCCATCGAAATAGGCGAATAAGTGTGGTATCGCGTGACAAATACAAGATCGTTTCAAAGTGTTAGCCATGATAGAAATTCAAAGTGCTATAATTCAACCACTCTTTAAGATATAAACAAAAGAACAAATTTTCAGAAACAAAAACTGCTCCAGAATCTTTGTATCAAGGCCAAACACATAAAAAAAATCTTTTTCATTTTCCAATTTTTTAATACCTCATTTTAAATTTTAAATTACATTTTTTTTAAAAAATGGCAACCCTTTTGAAACAATATGGCGAATGAAGCTGGCCAACGAACTCGGTCGAGACATTGGTATGTACTATGTACAGACCAAGTTACATTCAAATCGGTTCATAAATACGTCTGTTATCACGTGGCAAAAATCAGGACGTTTCAAAATGTCAGTCACGCTAGAAATTCAAAATGCTATAACTGAGCCATTTTTTAAGATATAGACGAAACAAAAACTGCTCCCGAATCTTTTTATCAAGGTCAAACACATAAGAAAAAAATATTTTTTCAATTTTCAATTTTTTGGTATCTCATTTTAAATTAATTTTTTTTTAAATTTTTTTAAATGGCCACCATTTTGAAACAAGATGGCGAATGAAGCTGGTCAACGAACTCGGTTGAGTTATTTGTGTGTACTATGCACACACCAAGGTACATCCAAATCGGTTGATAAATACGTCTGTTATCACGTGGCAAAAATCAGGACGTTTCAAAATGTCAGCCACGCTAGAAATTCAAAATGCTATAACTGAGCCATTTTTTAAGATATAGACGAAACAAAAACTGCTCCCGAATCTTTTTATCAAGGTCAAACACATAAGAAAAAAATATTTTTTCAATTTTCAATTTTTTGCTACCACATTTCAAATTTAAATTTTTCTTAAAATTTTAAATGGCCGCCATTTTTAAACAAGATGGCGGATGAAGCTGGCCAACGAACTCGTTGGAGACATTGGTCTGTACTATGTATAAACGAAGTTACATCCAAATCGGTTCACAAATACGCCTTTTATCGCGTGACAAAATTCAGGACGTTTCAAAATGTCAGCTTCGATAGAAATTCAAAATGCTATAACTCAGCCATTTTTTAAGATATAGACAAAACAAAAACTGCTACGGAGTCTTTGTATAAAGGTCAAATACATAAGAAAAAAATATTTTTCCATTTTCAATTTTTTGGTACCACATTTCAAATTTTAAATTTTTTTAAAAATTTTAAATGGCCGCCATTTTGAAACAAGATGGCGGATGAAGCTGGCCAACGAACTCGGTCGAGACATTGGTATGTACTATGTACACACCGAATTACATCCAAATCGGTTCATAAATACGAGAGTTACAGTGTGACATAGGTCAGATATATATATATATATATATATATATATATATATATATATATATTGATATATATATATATATATATATATCAATTTTGAACGGAGGGTGGTTTCGGGGTCTGGGGGTCATGATCGATGAAAATATACCAAAATTTTTTGAAATCGCTTTCCTCCGAACGGCTGCAATAGGTAGCTTTTTGTAAAGAAAGCTACCTAAAAGATAATTTAAAATATTATTAGCACTAAAAGAAAATTCTTTCAAATGTTTCACTACTGTAATATGTAAAAATACATTTTCCCAGTATAATGTTAATTTCTAATCTGAAACAGTTTCGTAATCTCATGATAATCGAACATCATATTTAACCCCAAAATAATAATAACTATAAGTGTTAGTAATAAAAAAAATAGTAAGAAGCCGATAAAATAATTCCAAATCATTGTCGTTCCATACATTTTCAATCTCAAGTAAGAGTAAATTAATGTTTATATTAATTCTAGTATTAATGTAGGCATGAATCAGTCTCTGCGTAGTTTTTTTTTCCCAAGCGATGGCAGATTAAGATATTTTTCTTTACAGCTATCGAATTGGAACATATCGCTTCTGACAGTTAAAGATCAGTCTCTTACAAATATAACATAAAACTATTTAACTCATAGTATACAATCAGGAATAAAATATTTAAATTAAATAAGACTTACACATACGTTCCATTAATATCCGTGTATCCTAAAATGGTCATTTCCTTATCTTAAAGTGTTGTAGACGTGGTGATGTTCTAAAAACAGTGAACTATTTCCCGCGTCTTCTCATATTTATTTTTCTGTAAGCAGACGATTTTCAAGCAGATGGTCTGTTACAGATTATTTGTTTTTCTATACAAGAGATTTTGAACATGAATGCGCAGTAATTTTCTGAAAGTATCGTTAATTAAAATTTTGTATTTGAAGAAATGTCCAATGTATTTAACCTTTTCTTTTTATCCGTACCAAATAATTCAAGTTAAAATGTATTGTAAAGTTCTTTTTTTCTAAATAATTATAATAATAATATTCATAATTAGAGTTTGTTAGATAAAACATTGTTTAAATTTTTAAAAGGTCTAAAAATAAATTTAATGGTAATAACGACCCCCCCCCCCCTTTTTTCTTTTTTTTTAAAGTAAAGTTTGTTTTGCACAAATTTTGTATATTTCTTTTATTTTCGGAAAATGCTAATTTTATTTAAAAAGTCTGAAAGAAGTAGAATTTATGACTTGAATACAAATTATAAAAATATTCTATAGCAAGAAATGCATAGATGACTAAACTCTGAAGACTCTTTCTACGTGCTCATTAAAAGGTGCAGATTTAACTGTAATAGAAAATTTTTAGTTTGAAACCACAGAAGTGTTTCGAATAATCCTGGTCGGTAAAATAAATAAATAAATAAATAAATTTCCTCCCAGCAAACTAAATATGTAAAGTGTATAAATTTAATATTCCTAATTCTAAATATATTATAAAAATGCTAGATAAAATTGAAATCATTAAAAAGTATACATTCGCTGTCTTAGCTATCAAATTGATAAAATATAGCCTGAAAATTTAGTTTATTAATGCGTCTATCGTGCACTTTATTTATTATGCCCCCCCCCCCCCCTCCCCTTTAGTGACAGAATTTACCATTTGCTATCCACTAATATATTTTCATTCCTTATGCCGCTGTAACTCGTGACTGTTTAAAATATTTCTCTTCATTTTCAAAGATTTTTGAAGTTCATATTTTTGTCACACTGTGACACAATATGGTGGTTTTTTTTGTCACATATGTGACGTACGTTACATAGCAGTGATATAACAGTGACGTCACAATTTTTTTTAATTGCCAGAAAAATAAAATTTTACAGTAAATAACATGTTTTAAAGAATTTTCGTAATATTTTAAAGTTTTCTAAGAAGTTCACATCTCAGTCACAATGTGACATCACTGAGTGGTGGCATTTTGGTCACAGATGTGACGTGACCACAGTGACTTACAGTGACGTCACAACGACATCACCGTGACCATGCATGCTATGAGGGTAATAATTTATGGAAGTGTTATTTCAGTAGTTTAAAGCGTGTTTTAGTCTGAATTAAATTTTAGCCTAACATCCGGCATGTGTAAAACTAAGTAGGTAATAAACAGGACTGTACAAAGGAAATCAAGTATGTTTCAGCTTATTAGTAGATATTGCCGCAGGTAAATTTCTAACCTATTATGCGTTTTCCGACTAAACTAAATTTTAGAATACTAAGTAGAATATATACAATTCTATAGATCAAATACAGGGCTGCAAAAAAGAATTGGAGCAATTTTTTTGACTACGGACGGTAATTGCTGAAATTTGGTTTTCAAATGAGGGTAATTTTCGGCTAGCCGGGCGCCAGTGTTATATATATACATATATATGTATAGATACATATATATAGGTGTGTATATATACAATGTGTGTGTATGTATATATATGTTTATTTACATATATGTGTGTATATATACAATGTGTGTGTATGTATATATATGTATATTTACATATATGTATGTATATAAATATGTATGTATAACACTGGCGCCCGGCTAACCGAAAAATACCCAAATGAGTTATACGATTTCTAAAATGTTTACTTATATATCCTATTTACCTTGTTAAATACGAAGATTTGTTAAAGTATTCTGGAAGTGGACTTATTAAAAATATTAATTACCCAAATTATACCAATGTTACTTTTTAATTAACTTATTTCAACACACTTTTTATAACTTATTACAAGTTTTTTATTTCTGTATCATAGAAAGAATTAGATATGAAATATGCATGAAGTGAGTTGCACAAAATTTAACTTCTTCATCTGATGAAAATGTTTCTTCTCCTCCCCCTATCTTTCTTCTCCTAACGCCTCCCTAGGCTGTTACATACCTTCTCCAGTTACAAGAGATCGATTTTTGGTTTTTGATTGAAATTTAATCCTTATAGCGTGTATAATTATGGACAAAAAGATTTAAAGTTATATATCAATTATTAAGAAAGATATGAGAAAAACTGTGAGCGCGCGCACGATCAAAATATATTGAATCCTAAAACTTTAAACGCGATTTTCTGTACATTTTTAAACATGGGCAGCATGATAACGTGAAGAGTTTTTAACATTTTTGGATACAATTTGCGTTCATCTACGCATAACTAAATTGTCTAAGGGCCATCGAGCCATTTTTTGAAAAAAATAATTTTTTATACTTTATCAACAATCCTTTCTCAATACATTGAATTCAGTTTTTGCCAGAAATTAAATAAGTTTAAAAGACTAAATAAAATAAGACAGACTTTTGAATACAGTTTTACTAAAATCATTAAAAATGTATTCAGTAAACGTTACGCCAAGCAACCGCAAGGCCTCATCAGTACAATTTAACCATTGTAAAAACAAACAACCGAACAAATCATGTACAGTTAAAGTTATTTTTTAAAAACAAACAATATTCACCAGGAATGGAACAGGCTTCATTCAATGTTGGCGAACGTAATGAGTAAGTACGTTAATATAATTACGTTATATAATTGCTGAGGACAAGAAAAACATACAAAGGAACATACACTTACATAATTGAACTTTTAATTAAAGTAATCTCTCATTTTTATTTGCATTACTTGAGCAAATACTTTTTTTAGCACATAATTTTCCAATTTTACGACACACTTGAAAATTTGGTGTGTCATATCACGTTTTGATTGGTAATATCGGCGAAAAAAAATTAGCAAATTTTGAACCTCTCACGTTTTTGGTAGTAGAAAGTTTTCTCTCTCTTCATTGTTGTCGTCACTGACAAATTCTTCATATCTCAATAACAAAAGTTATATCAAAATTGCTTTTGAAAAATAACCTACAATTGCAGTTTCGATTCTGTTCGATCAATTTATGAAAAAATCGTCCGCATTATCAGATGGGTAATATTTCTTAAGCAATATCTTTAATGGTAATAGCAAATAGGAAATGACGGGGAGAAAGAAGTTGTTCTAATTTACAGGAGATACATCTTAAGAGGAAACGTATTAAGGAGAGTCCACTGTACCGCAATAATTGTACGTCGTTCATGAAGAAAATCGACGTAGTTAAAAAACGAGTAAATTGAAATAAATTAGTAGTGAGATCTTTGTCAGTGTTTGTTTCTGAGGAAGAGTTTCACTTAGAATCATTATCTTTAGTATCTGTATAAATTTAACCGTAATCATAACTGTAAAATAAGCACACATAAAAAAATTTTCTTTCATCCTTCGTACAGTGGCGGAATTACCCAGGACACTGGGGTAATGACGCCACTCTTTAATGACCTAGTAAATACATAAAATGGATACTAGGAGACACATAACCTACTGAAAATATTTAGAATGCAATAATTTATCAAAATAATGAATAATTAATGTTCCTTAAACTAGATTTATTAATATGCTAAGCTTACAATTTAACTCAAATTGGAAAAGTCGTTCTTTGCCATGGTGGCGGCACTACCCCGAGAGCACAATATAGCAGAAATCCCCCAGCAAAGCTAAAAGAAGAACCGAACTTGTTCAACAAATTGTATCAAAATGTCGGCGAATGTATGTAAATTACGGGTAATATTATCTTAAGTACCTAATATTACAATAAAAGGTGCTTACCTCCACTCATTTGAAGCTCCAAAATAAGAAGCAACTAGATGAAAACTACATTTTTCACTAGAATAAACAAACGACGTACAACAAAATCACTCTCACTCCAGGCACTGTTCCTATTGTTGGCCGCTATAGTGCAGGCGCATTCACTATCTCAAACTGCTGTTAGTTTTTAAACTAGGCGGGGTGGCGGCATAACCCCGAGTGGCGCCATTCCCCCGGTCTCCCCTATTTAAGATCTTGATAGGCTGTCAATATCGAAATGTACATTTAATCTCCACCAAATTTTAATAGGTTTCACACTTATATTTGTTAAATGTTTAATAATTATACTTTGTACCACCGCACAAGGTGTTTATTCCATAGTGACAGCGACGAAATAAATGAAGGTATGAAAAATAAAGCGATGCTAAAAGAATTTTTAAACTCTAAAACCACTTATCATGGTTGCTATGACAACGCATATTAAAAATGTCTCTTGATATTAAGAAAGTTTCTTTTTATATTTGATCCAAGCTTTGTACAATTGTTTTTTTAACGGTGTATAGTCCGCAAGTAATGAAACTAGCGAAATAGGGAAAACGTAGATAATATCTAAAAAATTCCGTGGTGAAAATTAATGAAAACAGTTGTAAATCATTAAAAGTTGGCAGTCATAATATCGAGAAGTATTTTTCTATTTAAATAAGGTAGTTGTTTTTTAACTACCAAAATGTAGTGCATTATGATGAAGTATCTAATATTTGAAAAACTGTCATTTTTTTAGAAAAAGAAATTCATTTATGAACTATTAAAAATGACTTTTGGGGATTACATTCTTCAAATAATTTCAATTTTGCATTTTATTGTCAAAACGTCAGTTGATTCTTATTGTAAAGGCACGAAAAGTTTTTTGCTTCTGTTTGTTAGTTTGTCTGTCAGACTGTCTACTGCCTCCGACTGAAGCATCCGATTAGGTTGAAATTTGATAGATACATTTCTGCGATAACCGGATTCAGCTGTATAGTTTTTGGTAAAATTTGGTTAATTCATTTGGAAAATATAGAACATTTACTTTTACACGATAATGCTTTTCCGTGACAATTCATATGATTTTCAAATTTTACCATTCATTGAACAGAAAATGGCGCATTCGAATAATTGATTTAAATATTAACTTATGGATGCTAAAATTTCCCAATGGGGTTTTTAAATTATTCCGATTAATTTGAAATTTTGTTAATAGATTTGTAAGACTTTTTAAATTAGATGTCTAACTTTTGATTGTATTTTCTACATGTGTTCGAAAAATATAAAACATTTTGTTTTATCACTTTACATGTTTGACATAATACACATTTCATTTTCTCTCTTTTTTTCTTTTATCAGGCCCTTAGCAACTGTATATCACAGTCTATAAAAATATCGTTCAAGTAATCCCGATTATGAAAGATTAAGGAAAAGTCTGGATGAGGGAAATGAATGGTTAGGTAATCTTTTATAATCGGGTCTAGAACATATGTTTGCATCAAATATGAACGATGACAGTAACATTACGGTTTAAATTGATTAAACAATTAAAACTCTATCACAAAAACCACTTTATAGCAACAAATAAAGTTTTCTTAAATAGTCAGTTGCCAGTGCAGACAATCATGGATGATTACCCAACAGGTTTAAAGTCTCCAAAATATGCCTACTTTTAGCTGATTTCAATATGCTATTGCTAATGAGTAGATTAGGATGTAGATTTAGATAAGATTTTGCATCTGAATATTACAGTATGACCACCAAAACTGTTTTTCAGTAACAACAATTTTAAAAACGCTAGACTTTTAGATTCCAGTACAGTAAATTTAGTTTGCATTTCCATTAGTACCTTTCTTACATAAGATTTTATTCAAATTCCCCATCAGATGACGATGTTTCATTGGTTGGTGGGTGAGTATTGCTATTTGAATATTAGGATTACATAAAATCCTTGTACAAACTAATGCTTATCCTAGTAAAATCTCAGTGTAAAATAGAATCTAAGGTATACAGCAATCATGATATAGCACAATTTCTAAAAAAATTGCGAATGTAAAATTAATAAGACTATGGGAGTTCAGGAGGGCAGATCCCCTTTAAGAAATGTATTTTTGAAAAAAATTACAAGAACAGTTCATCAGAACACCATTGCATACAAGTAAAAATTAAATTTAAAAAATCAAAAAACCCGACTGCGTAAATTTTTATATTACTTACCTATTTTTTTTTATTTACTTGTATTGATGACTTTTAAGTTGTGTTTAATTGCTAGTTCCTATCTATAAACACTGTTTTGGTGAGGCCTATAGATGTCTATGATGGTTGCAGTTGCGGTAAAGCTAGAGATCCTACCTATACAACTTCCAGGTTGCGTAATATTTAAACGGAGCTTCTGACTGTAAAATAGTCAATGAAACATTGTCTTCATTTTGAAAGACCTATCGAATGATATGCCACACAATAGGGTGCGTAAATTTTTTTTTTGTCTCTACCACCATTTTGTATTTTACGGCCGCCATTTTGAATTTATAAAAATAAAACTTAGCCTATAACCATTGGACAGATAAGACAAATCGACAGAGATCCCATTCATTAAAATCCATCCACCCGTTGGGATGTTTCGAGGGTATAAAGAAATCCACATACCCAGATACGCGTGAAACGCATAACCCTTCTTGGCAGGCGGGTAAAAACCGTAATTAATGTGAGACTGGAAGCTTCGAGGAATATTATATTCGCACATATATATAATACCTTCGATATAATTAAATTGTAGTGTATGAAATATTATACAAAGTGAGATTAAAAAACAATGACATGCGGTTCTGACGTTGAGGAACCCCGATATGGATATTTACTAGCATATTTAAGTAGGCAGTGAATTTTGAAATGAGATAAAATCGATGAAAAATATGAATTTTTGTTGTTGTGTTAAAACCTATTGAAATTAAAAAAAATATATTGCCATATGCTTGGGAAAAACTTTTTACTTATTCAACTTTTTGTACTTATTAAATATAAGTAATAAAAATAATACATCATAACGTATTAAAAATGCATTTTTCTCGAAGCAAATATATAGTTGTACCTACTACATATTTAAAATGCGTTTTAATTTTTGTTCAAAATTCTCAATATGTATAAGGCAGAATCTTGATACTTACGAGTACTACAACAAATCTGTGCATTCGTTTTCGAATTCTTGTTTTATCTCCAGATTTGTAATAAAGTCTGTTAAGGGAACTTAGGACTCTTAAACCTTCAAAAGATTAAATTTTTTGGGGAAAAATGCATATTAAAATATAATCATTTCTGAACACTTTAAAACGAAACCCACATAGCATTTTTAGTTTGCAGAAAATTTGCAACAGTCTTGCTTTGAAAACATGCAAAGTTCCAGTAAGCTCAGCATGACAAGACTGAAAGTTCATAACAAGACTGCAGCAAGATAACGCAAACGCCGATGTCACTACACTTTGAACTTGCAGCTAACTTGTCGTGCAAGTTAAATTCATGCCGTATCAAATTTGTTGCAAACTAACGGCAAATAAGTAATAAAAAATACTGCAAACTTACTGCAAAGTAGTAATCTTTCCATGTCACACTATAAGTTCAACCCTTTCGAAGGGGTCCATAGACCTGATCAGGTCTATTGATGCGAAAGCACCGTCAGAAGGTGCATGCATCGGTTTTATCACCATAAACAAGTTTAGGTAATATTTGTATTTTCATTTCGCGCACTTTTTGGTATTTAATATGTATAGCGTTTAGAAAAAGCGGCGCCTACCGAATAAAATTTCTGCAATTTCTGCGTATGTGCTGATTGTCTATTCTCTCAACAGAGGGATTTTTTGCTTTCGTCAGTTTCGTGAATTAAAGACAGCCTTGCCATCAGATTCACAACAAACTACTTATGCAAGTGGGTGATGATGGTTTACCTTGCGGAAGATTTGCTGCGAATTTCTCAATTCAAATTTGTCACGGCAAGATAATATCTGAAAAAAATCAAACTTGCTGCTAATGTTCATGCTATCTGGGAATGAATGATACATTTACCAGTTGTTAAATCTGGAATATTTTCAAAGAAATAACTTGAAAGTAATTTGTTTCAAAATGTAATTTTGAAGCATTGCACGCAAGATAGTTAAAAAGCTTTTCAATACTTTTTGTTAAATTTTTCAGGATATGTAGTGTATGATAGGTTCCATAAAGTTAACCTAAATTTTCATCTTTTTTTTCTGGTGTTGTTGCTGTTGTTGTTGCTGAAAAATATATTTTTCTTGTTGTTATGTTGCTAAAATTTTGAAAATTTTATATGAAGAAACGGTTTTGTTTCTAAAACATAAAAATGTTATAAATAAACAATTTTTTAGGTTCAGTGTAAGTACAAGACAGTCAAGTATAATTAGATAGCAAAAAACATTCTGTGTTACACACAGAAATTATTTTGTAATCATGCGTGCAACCCGTGATTCCAATTTTCTCCGCGACAAGTTTATAACCCCTATAAAAACTACTTTTCTCCATTATGACGTGAAAAACATATGAAAGGAAAGAAGAAACATGTTATCTATTATTCCTTTTAAAAATTGTGTTTTTGTAACGAAAATGGTAATTTTGTTTTTACTTTTCGACATTTTAAAAGTACAAATTTCCCTTAAAATGTTAATTTTAAATGAAAATTCATTTTTGTGTCAGATTTTTTTTATTTTTTAAATAACTTTCTGTCAAATGGAAAAAAAAGCAGTTGCATAATTTTTGTAAGTCTTTTGCGAGTTTAAACAATTCTAATATCTGTGCAAAGGGCTATATGGTAAAGGGAATGCCAAGTGTTGGCTCTCATGCTCTGGAAATTAAAGACCAACTCTACATAGTTAAAAAACCTTAGGAAAATGCATACCATTTTTCTATATCGCTCAAATTCATAGTTTCGGCATACTATACACATCCCAGAACATCACCCTTGGATCCAGTGAGTTGCAACTCTTCGATTGGAAACCGCTGTTTTAAAAAATCTTCAACTCATGTTATCTATTACGGCCTTTAAAAATTGTGGTTTTGTAATGAATACATTTTAAGAGATGAAATACGAAAATTGTAATTTTCTTTTTCACTTTTCGACATTTTAAAAGTACAAATTCCCCTTAACGTGTAAATTTTAAATGAAAATTCATTTTCGTGCCAGATTTTAATTATTTTTTAAAACAACTTTCTGTAAAGTTAAGAATAAAAAAAGCAGTCGCATATCTTTTTAAGTCTTTTGCGCATTTTTAGCAATTGTAATATCTATTCAAAGGGCTAGACGGTAAAGAGAAAGGCATCTGTGGGCTCTCATGCTGTGCAATTTACAAAACAACTCGACATAGTTAAAAACCTTAGGAAAATATACACAATTTTTACCTATATCGTGGGAATTCATAGTTTCGTCACACTGTACACATCCCAGAACATGGCCCTCAACCAACCAGTGAGTTGCAATTCTTAGATTAGAAACTGCTGTTTTAAAAAATCTTTAACTTATGTTGGCTATTATTGCCTTTTAAAATTGTGGTTTTGTAATGAATACTTTTTAAGATATAAAATTACAAAAATGGTAATTTTTTTTTTTACTTTTCGACATTTTAAAAGTACAAATTCTCGTAACGTGTTAATTTTAAATGAAAATTCAGTTTCGTGTCAGATTTTCATTATTTGTTTTAAATAAGTTTCGGACAAATGAAAAAAAATATCAGTTGCATAATTTTTTTAACTCTTTTACGCATTATAAGCAATTCTAATATATGTTCAGAGGATTAGACAGTAAAGGAAAAGGCTGTCCAGCTGTGGAACTTAAAGAACAACACTACATAGTTTAAAAAAAACCTTAGGAAAATACATACTATTTTCACTTACATCGTGGGAATTCATAGTTCCGGCACACTGTACGCATCCCAAAACATTGCCCCCGACCAACCAGCAAGTTGCAACTCTTGGATTGAAAACCGCTGTTTTAAAAAATCTTCAACTCATCTATATAAATCTATACAATTAGCCTTTTAATGGGATTAATTATAATAAAGATGCAAAAAAATATATATATCTCCTCACCAATAAAAATATTTCATCCAAGAAAACTGGACATTTGTCTAACAGTGTGTTTGTTCTCTATTTCCCTTTTAGTCCTGAATAATTCTATATCGGTACAGAATATTAGCTAAGTAGGTAGCAAACTGTTATTGTTAATGATGTGTATTATACTGGATTGATATTAAATTTTGGTAATGAAGCTAAAGTATCAGTAGAGTTTCTAATCGTCTTGAATTAATCTTGTAAAATTTGGCACCCTGCCGAATGTTTTGGCAGATGTTTTAATTCAGATTGGCATATTTCCAAGGATTAGATTTTTGCATATGTAACAGGTTATATAAAATTTGGCTTTTAAGTAAAGTTTTTAGAGTACTGAAAAAAATCGATGCTTATTATCGATGTCTTTTTATGTTTCAATTTATCTATTTTTTTACATTTTATTTATATTTCATTAAGAACATTCTTTTGAGTTTGCAGAAAAAATGAAGATTTTAGAGTATCGAAAAAGAATTAATATTTATTACTAATGCTTTTGAATGATTTTGTTCATGTATTTTTTTTACTAGTTTCATTAAGAATGCTCCTTTAATAATACCGAAAATAAAAAGCTTTTAGAATATTGAACAAAAATTATATTTATTATCAATACTTTCTATATTTTTATTTCTTTATTTCTTTATTTTATGGTTGATTTTATTAAAAATAGTACATTAGTGATACTGTAAAAGTAAAGTTTTTATATTGATATAAAAAAACAAATATGCTTTTTAAAGGTCTTTTTATAAGTTTATTTATTTTTTATTAAGAATATACCTCCATTGGTAACTAAGAAAAAAAGATCTATATTGAAAATTTATATAAGAGTAATTTGAGACGTTCTACTATAGACCTTTTCTACAAGTCAATGTTGTTTTTCAAACATTTACAGTCATAATAAAAAGAAACATGAAATCCCCCCCCCCCATAAGAAAAAGTAAGTTTTCCAGTTGTCAAACGTAATGTCTTATTCTAGTTGTAAATAAAGTTAATAAAGATTTTTTTCTTTAAAATATATTTTACTTAAGAGATAAGATAGTTAATATATGTAAGTGCGATACTTATATGGTTATAGCTATTGCTAGCTTTTATCCTTTTATTTCAAAATGGTAGCTGTCGGATGTTTGACCCACTGCATTTGTGGGTAGATTGGTCCGTGATTTCGTTTATAAATAATGAACGAATTAGATAAAAACTCTTAAGTCAAGTACTAGCGAAATTTATAAGATCTCATTATTTAAAGAAACTCCAATTCTATCGATTCATCTGCTGCTGAGATATTTTAAGTAGCGACTTAAATAACATCGGTTCGAAAAAATCGCATTTTAAGTTTTGGAACAAGTGCCGCTCGTTTATGAACTTCGCGACAAGAATAGCTATATCTTTTACGTGTATTTGAATGTGTAATAAACGGCTTTGAAAGAACATTTGTAAAATGTAAGCCATTTAGAAAATTTGAAAATATAACAATGTATTCTTTTTTTAAACCAAAAACCCATAAGTCCTTAATAAAAGAGATGAAATAAATGACCAGGTTATAGCATTATTATTTTAATAAGACAAGAAAAAATTAAGGTCATTTAAAAGTTTTATTCATGATATGCTCATTTTGATTTCCAAAACAAAATCACTGCAATATCTACGTGGTTTAAGGTTTCTGTCAGTGTTTTGTGTAGGATATAGCTTATATTCTATGCAAAACTATTTATTGTACTTACAAAAAGTAATGCCTTCTTTTTAAAGAAATTCTTACTTTGTTTTTTTTTTCAATTATTTATTGCAGCCAAAATGAAACTATTACTTTAAGA
This sequence comes from Maratus speciosus, assembly GCA_963932465.1. NCBI lineage: Eukaryota > Metazoa > Arthropoda > Arachnida > Araneae > Salticidae > Maratus > Maratus speciosus. The sequence continues at coordinate 512,466,238 of OZ010787.1, read as the reverse complement.
ACGTTTCTTGCCGGTAAAAAAAATGCATTGATTCTACAGTTTTCAAAGATTTTCTTAATAAAAAACTGACAGATTTTTAAACAGTTTTCACAGACGTTGTAAGTTTGAAGCATAAGTCTTCCTATTTTGAGTATATGTAGTAATACACGCTATGATGATAAAATAAAATTGCTTCAACACTGGACTGCCAGAAAAAGTTCTACAAAGATGTTACTAATAGATTCTTTCTTATACGAAAATTCTTGACATTTAATTCCCTGTGCCATAAATGCCACTGTAAATTTTGCTTTGCATTTGCTTTCTTTGGATCGTAAACTTAAAAAATGTTTCGTATTCATTATTCCGTAAAGTTGAGACAAATTTTGTGCGAAAATTTACACCATCCTTTCACAGATATATTTATAGAAAATCTTTAAAAAATATTTTTCTGAAAAATATTATTGCTTATTTCAACATTATATGCATATTTCTTCTATAAACTATATAAACTATAGATATGGTTGAATTTTTAAATTATTTTGGAAAAAATTATGGCTGTTAAAAAATAAATAAATAATCTGTGCAATTTATTTGGTGAAGATGGATAACATTTTCTCTTGTGATTGTGACAACAGAGTGGCCACTAATTAGACTGCAGTTTGATAAAAATCCGTAATTACTTAGAGAAATGCAGCGAAACAGCACCAAAAACTGGCGATATGAAGCAATTAAAATAATAAAACTTTGTAAAAAATCACCATAAAATTAAAACAAAACACAGGACGCGTTTCGAGCTAAAAACAAAACAGCTCGTCATCAGCTACAGCATACACGTGTCCGTAAACGAACAAGTTCGGAAAAAATTATTTTGGAAAAAATTATGGCTGTTAAAAAACTTGTTCGTTTACGGACACGTGTATGCTGTAGCTGATGACGAGCTGTTTTTAGCTCGAAACGCGTCCTGTGTTTTGTTTTAATTTTATGGTGATTTTTTACAAAGTTTTATTATTTTAATTACTTAGAGAAATCTCTGGGAAAAAGGCGTTGGAAGTAGGTAGTTGGTAATTCATCTGAATTAAACGTTCTGTAAAATCTCTGATTTGCCACACAAATATCCCACGCTATGTTCAATTAAACATTGACTGAAACTTTCTAGCTAACATTGAGAAATTCTAAAAAACCTTCTAACCCCTTACTGTGCACTTTAAATATTGGGGGCTCACAACCATAGTAAACCTAGTCCGTTTAAACAACAACAACAAAAAAAAGAGATAATCCATTTAGATAGTGCAAAAAATCTGTTTTATTCACTCCCACAGTGAACCAAGTCTGTTTTCACATACTTTATCATATATGTCATGTGTTTACAGACTTTGTTTACTGTGGGAGTGTGCAAAACAGATTTTATGCAGATTCTAAATAGACTATCTCATTTTTTTTTCAAAATGGACTTGTCTACTATGGTTGTGAGCCTCTCACAACCTCTTTCTCCAGATTTATCTTCTCCTGATTCTTACTTGATTCTTACTCCTGATTTCTCTTCCAGGCTTCGCAAGCCTTCGCATAGATAAAACTCTTAGAGGCTGCTAATCACTCAATTTCCGAATTCCCCTCATTAATGTTAATTCTATGGGCATTTGATTCGTATATTTAAAATACCGCCTCCGGAAATTCATATTTTTAATTTTTTTTTTCTGTGTACTCTTCTTAAAGGTTGTCTCTTTTTTCTTATTTCTCAAAATATTCCTTGCTTAATTTTATATGAAGTGTTAAAATTTTACTCACAGTCCGTCAGCTTTTAACGTGTAAAATTTTCAATTAAGCATAGATTTTAGAAATATTTAGAGACCTACGAAAAAAAAGAGACATCCTTTAACCCTTGGGGACGAGCGACCCATGTACGTGCCATTTAAGGTGCTCAGAATCCCTGATTATTCCCATCAGTTATTTTTAATTGTAAAGTTTACCTTATTTAATCAGAGAATTTTCGAGATTTAATTACAGAAACCGGTGGTAAAAGATTAAAAATTAAGTAAAGGGCTCTCGTCGCGAAAGGGTTAAGGAGAGAAAAGAGGACACAGAAAAAAGGAGTTAAAAATATTAATTTTTCGAAGACATATTTTAAATCTACAAATGCATTCTACACCCATAAACTTAGCATTAGCGAGAGAAATTCGGAAGTTGAGTGACTAACAGCCTTAAGGAGACTTATCTGACGGGGAAGAAAAAAGTGCAATTCCATGTTATCCTATGGGGAAAATACTTATCCTTCTTGTTCATTCAAGTTTGGAAATTTCAACAATATTTATTTTCATTATGTAGATAGGAAGGTTCTTTATCCCTCTGTAAGCTTAAAATACTTTTAAGATAATTATGAGTATTTTAAAATTTGTGTTAAAATTTCAAAAAATTCCGAAAAGTATAAAAAGTATTCTTTACTCGTTTGTAACTTGTGACTGGGAAAAGGTATAAAAATTTGAAGCGTACAGAGGGATAAAGAACCTTCATATCCACGTACTGCAAAAAAATATTGTTGAAATTTCCAAATTTGAATGAACAAGAAGGATAAGTATTTTTTACCATAGGATAACATGGGATTCTACTTTATTTCTTTTCCACTAGATAAGTCCCCTTAACCCTATAACTGACTTTCGAAAACAGGAATTTCCAACTTGAATATATTTGCGGGCCAAAAAATATCATATGAAATCTGGTGGTGGGCGGCATAACTCTTGAAATCGAGAAACATTCTAAACATTCTGTGTATATTCGGCTCACATGAACACAAAAGTACGTTATTCATATGTGTAATTAAATGAGCATAATTTAATTTGTAAAAAATAAAAAAAAAAACTCTGCAATGTTTTTTTATTTCTTGGAGAAAAGCTCAGTATGCAGAGATGCTCGAACTGATCGCGAGCCACCAGTGCACGGTGGGTGATTTGCCGATTCTAGCTGGCCAAAATTATTTTTGGCGTCAATATAGTCGCATCGCCATGAAATTGAAAAAGGTTATTGATATTCGCTATTGAATGTTAGGTATTGCAAAATGTAGCGTATAGCAGTCATAATTTCGTTACATGGACTGGTTTTTAATGATGTTTCATAATTTCAAACACTTTGAAATTTATATACATACCTATGAAGTTCAGTACAAGATGATTGCTATATAATATGGTATGGATAGCATTTATCGATCATTTACAGGGGCAGTAAAAAGAATTAGGTTACATTACGGTCTAGTGAGAAAAAATGTTTGTGGTGTATTTCGTCCATGTTACACTATTTAAAAAGTACTTAAATTGATATATAGCTCCGAGGCGGTCTATAAAATGCTTGCTATTGAATATGATTGCCATCCATCTTTCATATGCTGGGGTACACAGAATAAATCAGTTATATTTTTCTCGGTATGAACAATAATTGATGGAAGTGCGTTTTCAGTTGTGGAACACTTTTTTAAATTATAAAAAATTGCATACTATTCAGTGTCAATAAATTTAATAAATCATATACAGGACTGCACAAAACATCTGAAGTACATTTCCGTTTATTAACGGAAATTGCTGACGAGGAATTTTTAACTGTGCTATGCTTTCACTAACTGGTCTAAATTTTAGCATATTGTGAATTATGATAAATCTATAGTTCATATACAGTGCTCTAAAAAATTTTCAGCTATTTTTTTTTACTTTGGTTGAAATTGTGTTTTCAAACGTGTTATATGTTTTACTTAATTTACTGAATTATTACTTAGACATCGTTTTTCACGTTATTAAGCTATGAAGTTTTATTATAGTAGTCCGAATGCGTTGAAAAATGTTTCATAATCTGATTGACGCATGATTTTACGTTCTTCTTGATAATTTTAATGTTACTTTCTTAACGGTATGGAAGCTAAAGTGATAAAACTATTTTTGTATTATTATAAAAAATCCTAAAATTTCTTTTTCTAAAATTTAAGATACGGAGCGAACATTCGACAGCTTTAATGAAAATTGCTGTGGTGTATATTCTGTTGTATATTTATATTTACCGCTTCACAGATGAATCTTATATAAAGGATAGGAATCATAAGATATAATAAGAAAATGCTTACATTATGTTTTGCATTGTATCAAATCTGAATTTGGAGAATTTGTCTGGATCAATTTTGTAAGCACTCGAAATTGAAGCCAAGTAATATATTTTAAATCATTTCGTCCTAAGATATCTACATACAACTGGCAATTTTTGTCCAAATTTGGTCATAAATTTAAACATTTCGCTCTTGCAAATCTTCATGTGCTCTTCATTGTAATTTTTCTCTATAAACAAAATATTTTCAACCAAATGCACATTTTCGTTAAATTTTATATCTTGTTGCCGTTGCATAATGGTGCAAAAGTTTATTTATGTGACTAACTTAAATTCTGCTGTCTATGATAAAAAGAAAATGGTACTTGAACTAAAATTAAAAAAAAATGTATTTAGACTTAATAAGCTAAAAACAATTCTAAAAACTGGTAGGGCACCTAAGGGCAGACAAATTAAACTGGAACGAAAATGTAATAATCTAAACTATTTAATCATATCAAAAATTGAGTTTAATCGTGCTTTATCGTATAACTTTTTCTATATTAAAACTGGAAAAGTGTAAAAAAAATTACAGAGTTTTTTGCGACATTAAATATGAAATAACAGCTGATATGTGCAAACTTTATGCACGTAAATCCGATAAAATAAAGTCCATATTTTGATTGGAAGCGTTTTGAATCGAGCAGTATATTTTATTCCGCTTCAAGTAACAGATTAAAGAACTATACTCAAATTAATTGATTCATTCCCAACTGAGAAGCACCAACTTTGCGCTAGTCTATGGACCATACAATTATATTTATATCAAAATCAATAACAGGGTACAACGCCTTAACTATTGAGCTATAACAGGCAAAAAATAAATTACGCTAAGATAAACTTTTAAAAATCGACTTTTGGCCAACTAGAATCGGTAAATCACCCACAGTGCAGTGGTTTCCAGAATGTTTTGGTGGGTCACGGAATGATTGATTAGTTTCTAAATACATATTTTTTTGTCTGTTGCGAAATAGATAACGAATGCAATATTTTATATCTTTCAGGGGAGGCGCTAGCACTCTATGTCCTGGTTTACCTAGACGAGTTGCCTTTTTTAGATATTCAATATGTTAGATCTAGGGGAAAAAAAATCTTGAGCAAATATAGATAATCAACTTCGTGAGTGACAGCGTTTTATTAAATTTTGTGTTGAGAGCGACTTGAGACTAAAAATAAAAGGTTTCAATCCTTATATTGACAATATGGTTGCTACAAAGTAATGTTATAATTCGCACTTGATTTTTAAAAATTATTTTTTAATCATACAATTATTAATATATCTATTTTTTAATGTTTATTATTATAGTGCATTAATTTTACTGCGATTATTCGCTGACATAGAAATTCACAATGATACAAAGCAATGTTCTAAATCGCACTGATTTCTTAAATGTATTTTTTCTATCATGCAATTATTAATACATGTATTGTTTTATGCTTAGTAAAAAAAGGTTATATTCTGTTTTTTTTATTATACTGTATTAATTTTATTGAGATTATTTGCTGGTACAGACAATGTCGTTGGTACAAAGTAATGTTATAAATCGCACTAATTTTTTTAATGTAATTTTTTAACATACATTTATTCATATATGTATTATTTCTTGCTTCGTAATAAAGGGTTAGGTTTTGTTATGTTTTATAATTATACTGCATTAATTTTTATTCCGATTATTCGCATTAAAAATGTCCGTATTTTACCTTAAATGCCTTGAAGGAAATTCGTTTTTATTCCTAGGAAAGATTATACAAAAGCTTCTATATACGTACATATTGGATGGATTGCAAAAAAAAAAAAGCTTTCAAACTTTTAGGTGAGCCGCATAACAATAAATTTTAGGAACCACTGCACACAATAGCTTTTTCAAAGAGCTCCTCATGTCACAAAATGAGACAGCACAAGTGGCTCCTTTGTCAGCTGTTGGAATCTCTGTTCTAAAATTTCCCATAAACACCTATATTAATTTTCTGAATTAGCTTAGCTGAAAACTTTACCTGATTCTCTCCCATAAACATTTTCCACTGGCTCTCGGACATCGAAATTTTAAACAGCCATTCCCTATGAAATTTAGCGTTGTCAAAATAACTTCACATATCTACGTAAGATTTCGTAATTTGAAAAAATCCACTCTTACAGCTCTGGATTATTTATATTTCTTTTGAAAAAAAAAAAGTTATTTAAAAGAAAAAAAATGTATCATCGAAAAAAATTACATCATTTTTGTTATGTTCAATGGGATTGTTTTTTTTTTTTGTTTTTTTTTGCGATTCAGATTCTGTTATATAGAGTTTTATTTCAGTTATTGTTCAATTAAAATAAAATATTTCATTTCGGTTCTTTTTTTTTTAATTAAAAATAACGGTTTTTAGTTCAGTTCCGGTTTCGTTCCACCAGAAATAATTGTCTTTTTTCATTTTTCATTTCAGTTCTGGTTCAAAACCCTGCTTTGAGCACATCCGTTAAGATGGCACTGATCATTCCTATACTTTAGTCAATAAATATTTTCAGTTTTGGATATTTCAGTATACATAATTTCTGTTTTAACACTTGATATTGCCTTATATCAAAACATTATGGACCAGAAATTAATGATGTTTATACTTTAGTCAATAAATATTTTCAGTTTTGGATATTTTAGTATACATAATTTCTGATTTAACATTTTATATTGCCTTATATCAAAACATTATGGACCAGAAGTTAATGATGTTTGTACTTTAGTCAATAAATATTTTCAATTTTGGATAATTCAGTATACATAATTTCTTATTTAACATTAATATTGCCTTATATCAAAACCTTGTGGACCAGAAATCAATGATGTTTATAATTTGCAATTTAGTTTACATTTACATTTAAACAACTAAAATTTTATAAATTGAATTTTTAAAAATAAGAGTGTTTTTTCAGTTCATTTTTGGAATAGAAAAATAGTTCCGGTTCAATTCAGGAACTGAAATATATTCATTTCTGATTTTCATTCTATCAGAAATAACTGTTTTTCTGGTTTTCCTTTTTCGGTTCGTTAATGGAAGTAAATAAAACTGATGAAAGCAATAAAAGTTTTATTAATCCATTTGTTACAAAAATTATTTTTTAGATTCTTTGCGTTTTAATCATACAACTCTTTCCTTTTTCATCTATTATTAATACCTGATGAAATATTTGGCATTTATTGTTAAAATATTGCTTATTTGTGCCTGGCAGGAAAACTTGCGATTGGGAAAAAGCTCAATCAAATGACAAGAAAGGTCATGGGACAATACAAAGTAATTGGACTTTATTCAGAAAACAAAGGCTAAATGTAATAATGGAGTGTTATAAATGAGTAGCAAAATGAATTGCTGTTGTTTTTAAATTCTATGTATCTGACATTAAGTGGTAAAAACAGGATTCGTACTTTTAAAACATTTGAATACCACTATTTTAAAATAGCGATATTCTTTTTATTTTTTCAAAAATCTCTGTCATTAAATAAGACAAATATTACTTTTCGAAATTGTTGGCACATATCCTTAAACTATAAGCTGGAGGGAAATCATGCAAAGCGGGAGAAACACCTTATGCACTTTCTTTACTTTTCATACGCCATTTATTACCAATAAATTCATGCGATTTTTAAATGTTTAAATTTTACTAAATGAACCAAGAATACAATGAGATTTTACCCCTTTTGGAAATTTTCATTAGTTTAAGATCACTTATTATTTTTCAATAAAATATAAATTAGGGCATTCCTCAGAATAAAAACATTTTAACTCTGCACTCGATTTAGAACTAAATATTTTATTTTGGAAGATCAAAATAATAAGTGCTCTTTTGATTGAAAGAAAAAAAAATAATTTTTAAGAATGTTATAGGAAATAATTTTTTTTAGAATAAAACCAACACTTTCCTAACTGCATATCATAAGAATATAGCATTTCAAAGAGAAGTTTTGCATATTATTTTTTTAACTGCGAACTCCACACTAGTGCGAATTCACACCGACCAAAATTTCAAAGGAAAACACAGTTGTTTTTTGAAAACACAATTTCACAAATTTTGATTTTTCATTAAGAAAATGAGATTTTGGATTAAAATAAATGTAACAGTTCGATTCCTCATTTAATTTCGTACAGGAATCATGTGTTATAAATCATTATCACTATATTCCCAACAAATTTATGCGCATTTGTAGTTACAGAATCCCACATAGCACTAGTGTGGAATGCGCGGATCCTGAACCAAAGTGGTGGAGTGCAAGGGTAAAACTGCCGTTCTAGCCAAGCTCAGTAAGAACTTGGTTGGGAGGGGAATACTTTTTAAAAACTACTTTGATTTAATTTTCAGTTATTCGTGTGTTTTTAAAGAAGACAGCTATCTATTTCTCCTCTTCTTTTGTATAATTTACACAAGTGTTTCTCAACCACTGTGTCGCCACACACAAGTGTGCTGTGAGAATGCAGTAGCTGTGTCGTGACTAATAATGAAAAATATTGCGCTGTCTTTGAAATTTCAACTACATTTACTATTTACTAATTGGAAATTACGGGTCTTTATTTCTAAGTATATAATATACCAGTCATGCACAAATTTTCGATTTGCTTCCAAACTATGCGTCATGGAAATTTTCCAGTTCGTTATTCGAATTATGAAAACGTATCAAACACATTTTACTTAAAAAAAAAAAAAAAAAAAAATCATTGCAAGCGTTATTAATTTTTTTTTTTTTTAATCAGAAGATTATTTTCAGCGATTTGTTTATTTATATTTTTTTTTAAAAAAAAGCTCATTGCATAGTTAGTTTTCAGCAACAGGGTAACTATTATTTTCGTAGTTGAAAAACTATTGTTACCAAAAGTATAGGGAGTCTCCCTAATTTAAATGTATATTTTAAGCTTTAGTCGAATCAAGTTTTTTAAATTACAAAATAATCCACGAGAAAGGAATTAAAATTTTATGCAAAATGGGATTTTCATTTAAGATATGTTTAAAATATCTACATTTTCTTTTCTTGTAATTGTGCCAGACTGCTTGTTTCAAGTGCTTTTTTTTTTAAAAAAAAAGATATTTTTCGAATGCTTGTCCTTAGTACGGAAAATAAGGTGGATCAAGTAAAGGGGTCCTTTCATGTCAATTATTAAAGGAGGACAAAGTAAAATGGCTGAAATATACAAACAAATTATCAATTAAAAAGCAGCCGCATCCGCTGACCTTATTGTCACACAATCAGGTGAAATACATATTTTAAAATTACAATTAAAAATATTTATCAATTTTAGCCACCCTGTCAAGTAAATAAAATTACTTTCTTATATTTATTTTATTCTTGAAGTAATATTTAAATGAGAAACGCATAGAAAATTTCATGATACCGCTGGGAACACGTAACTTTTAAACAAAAAATATTTATTAGAGTCACATCATCCATCCCAAAGTTACACATGAAAATATGACACACTCTTGAAACTCTGGTTTTTTGAAAATCGGTTAGGGAGGAGTGGACGGTTTTTATTAAAATATTTTAAGCTTCTGTAGTATCAAATTTTAAACATGAAGTGGAATCTGCAAAGCTTGTATTATCTTGCTGCTCGGGTAATGGTATGTTAACAAAATTGCAGAAAAAATGGTACAGGTGGTGCCCTTTCACCAGGTTCCGTGCAGATAAGCACTTTACCAGCAACGATGGGTATCACTAGGCAGTAAAAAAGAGAAAGATGTCTTGACCAAGCAGCAAAGTTTATGAAAATACAACATGATCTCTCCTGAGTTACTCATAATTGATTCCAAAAAGTTTAACTTTATTTCAAAAAACCTCAGAGACCAATAGATTTCCGAGATTTAGAAAAACGTTTCTAAAACTTTTTTTTTCTTCCTGTAATTTTTTAAACGATTCCGAGTATTTTTTACAGTCATTTGTACATCAGTTTTCTTAACTTGGTATCAACACAAAATATGGGTTTTTTGGGTGCTATCAATTCCCAAGTGAACATTTTTAGCTGCTTAACAGAATTTATTAAATGAAAGGATAACAAATTAATGTTCGTTTTACGTTGTTCATTTTGCATGTTTGTCTGTTGTATAGGCTTTTTGAACATAAAAAAATTTATCTGAAAAGCGACAGCATACGAAGAAGAAAAGATTTCGTGTTACGGGTTAAGAAAACTAATTAACCCTTAATTACTGAAACCGAAAATGCCATATAGCTATTGTCAGCGCTCTCTTAGACCGCTTGTTCGAGCGATGAATAACAAGCTCGATTAACTCATATGATACTGTTTTTTCAGTAAACTTTATGTACAGAACTAGTATAGGTAAAATCCACCAATTCAGAAGACTCTAGAGACAATAATAGGATTCCAAACTGAACAAAAAGTTAATTAGTATCTATAATTAAACTGAAAATTTAAACTGTGAAAAAAACAAACAACGATATGTAGGACCGTTAACAGCAGTTAAGGATTACAACACTGTAAAAAGTACTCGGAAATGCTTTCAGAAAGCAAAACACGTTTCAGAAATGCTTCTCCAAATCTCGGAAATCTATTGGTTTCTGAAGGTAGAGGAATGTATTTGGAAGAGAGGATATCTCGAAAAAAGTTATTTTATATTTACGTAGACCTTCTTTCTAGGTCATGAAATATTTCTGTTATTTTTACAGCGTCATTATTTTACAGATGATTGGTATAAATATAAATAATTATTTTTTTCATCACACGACAAACAGCGATGTTGATCCGTATGAGGTTAGGTAAGAAGGTTAATATCTATTTTTTATTTAAAAATTAATTCTCTAAAACAAAACATAACATTTCAGTTTTTTACCTATGGATGCATTTTATTTATGGTTGCAGTTAGAAGACAAAATACAAGTCGCATATAGCTAAAATATTCTCCGTTTCTGATATGTTACGTTACGAAATTTTTGCCGTTATTTCTTTTCACATCCCTATGAATTCTGTTGGTGAAATTCTTCTGCTATTCATTTCTTACACGAGCTTAACTTTACTTGCAAAATATTTATTTTGGGCAAAAACATACAAATGCGGTTCATCATCACCTAGCATACAGTTTTTCAGACAGAAAAATATAACCTGTCTGTCTTGAATTCAAAAACTGTTATCAGAAGAAATAAGCTTCTTGGTTATTTTTACCCTTCAAGGTTGTATTTCATAAGCATGTCTAAATATGCAGATAAATCTAAAAGCACCTGTAGGGCTTCTTTTGAAATATTATAAAACTTGATTTTTTTTTCTTTAGAAAACCATTTTGATCCAAATAAAATATATTTACTCATATTTTCCTCTAAAAACAGGATGCAATTCAGAAAACCATGAACATTTTCAAAACTATATATATATATATATATATATATATATATATATATATATATATACAGGGTGTTCCGTTAAAGGGGTCCAATATTAATAGGGGTAATAGAGGAGATCACACGGAGCATAAATCAGTATATAATGCCTGGCCGGATCTCAATAATTTTCAAGTTACAGCAAATAGAATGAAAAATCGGAAATTTCTAAAAAAAACCCTCATTGCTAAACTATCGATAATGCTACATAAAAACGAAGCACATATTTAGAAAGAGCAGAAAAAATCCTACGAAATGACATAAATTGTTTTAGAATATTGAGAATTAATGGCGAGTTACAAGCTCTGAAACAGTGAAAAAGTACAAAATCAAATATTTAGCAAAATAGTTAATCGTTAATTCCAAAAATGCAACTCTACCTACATCAAGGAAAATGTTATAAAATTTGGTCCATTCCGAAAGCTTTCGAAGAAGCTGACAATAAACCATATCAGTTTAATTGTATGGGAGAAATCAAGCAGTTCCCTAGTTACAACTCTGTACTGTTGCACGCTCGGAAAGGGCGAAACTCCGCCCATGACGATTGTAAACACCCCGTTTTAATATCTTTCAATTATACATTTCTGATCAACCTCTATCAATACCCTTTCATTATTCAGTCTGGTCAAGTGAATGACATATTGTGCAGCTCTCGCCTTGTCTTAAAGCAAACTCCGTGACTGCTGCGTTTCCTCCATGAACTTTCAGAATGATGAAGAAGAAGTACTTTTTATGCAAATTTTCTATGTGTATAGGAAGAAAAGTGTAATAAAACAGCAGTCATCAGTGGGCGTTATGTTAACCCTCTGTCTACCAGAAGGGTCCAATGGACCCGACATGTACATTCAAAATATTTATTCAAACCAGAAATTTCTTCAAAACAAACTAATTTTATAAATCAGACAATAATAAGTTAAATAAACAAATTAAATAGTTTTAAGTAAAAATTCTGGTGTAGAATGTTTTTTATAAAACTTGAGTAAAATTTTCGGTAGTTCTAGGGTTAAAGGGAGGCTGTTGTAAGTGGGATTGTAGTAAGTTGATGTATAATAATTATGCCGGAATACTCTAACGAAGAATATGCGGACATGCATCTGATGTACGGGCAAGCTCATGGAAATGCTTGTCTAGCAGAGCGCATGTACCGTGAGCAATTTCCAAGGAGACGTTGCCCAAGTTCGAAACTCTTCATAAAAATCGATAGACGATTACGGGAGACTGGATCGTTTAATACCGCAAGCATTGATGCAGTGAAACCTCGACATGTACGAACATCTGCAATGGAAGAAGATGTACTGAATATTTTTAAAGATAACCCCTCCACGAGTACACGAGCTGCTGCGTCTGAAGTCGGTGTTTCTCACCAAAGTGTGTGGCGTGTTCCGCGTGCAGAAAACATGCACCCCTTTCATGTGCAGCGGGTACAACTGTTATCAGTAACAGATTGTGCTCAGCGGACAGAATTCGTACGCTGGTTGCTTAATGTAACAGAAAATAATCCACAATTTCTGGAAAATGTTTTATTTACTGATGAAGCAACATTTACGAGAGAGGGCGTGGTAAACACGCACAATATGCACACATGGTCATATACAAATCCGCACACTGTTTTCCCGTCGAACGCACAACAAAAGTTCAGTGTGAACATATGGGCAGGTGTCCTCGGCGATTATCTCATAGGACCATATTTACTCCCAGATGTACTCAATGGCAGTACGTACTTGGTTTTCCTACGGGATATCTTACCGCAGTTACTGCAAAATGTGCCAGCAACATTGCGCCACAATATGTGGTTTATGCACGATGGCGCACCAGCACATTTTTTCATAGGTGTTCGCAATCACCTCAATTCAACATATCCTGGAAAATGGATTGGACGCAGTGGACCTGTTGCTTGGCCTGCACGCTCTCCAGACCTCAATCCGTTACACTTTTTTGTTTGGGGACACCTTAAATCGCTGGTGTATGAAACGCCTGTGGATACACCGGAGGATTTACTAGCGCGAATCGTTGTCGCTGCAGGAGACATTCCCAACTCCGTCGGAGTATTTCGGCGTGTTCGCCAATCTTTACGACGTCGCTGTCGGCTGTGCGATTCTGTTAATGGGCGCAACTTCGAACACCTATTATAATAATGTCCGTTCGTCTGCCTTCCGACATTGAACTGTGCAGCGCAGGCCAGAAGACTATGCTTCACATATGTCATAAAGTACGTGGAATGTAATTCTTTATTTGTCATTTTTCTTTTATTTTCAACACTTTTTGGCACAGTATTTTGTAAGTCACAGACTGTGGTGTACTCAAATTGTAAATTACAAAGTTTGTATGAATTAATTTAAAATTTAGTGTCTTTTTTAAATTTATAATTAATAAAATTATTATGCTATTTGTTATTATTATTTCCTATCATAAATTATGATGCACATATACATACAATAATTGTCCATGTAAAACATGTACTAAAACTTCTTGCATAGTTACAAATCGCAATATTTTTAATTATTTCCGAATTTTCACCACCAGTTTAATTTTAAAGAATTTAACTTAAGCTTTATATAATAAAAAGACCACTTTAAAATGTAGACTATTATTGTAAAGTTATTTTGGTTCATTCAACTCTTGAATAATTAAAAATGTTGCATCTCAGAAGAAGCATGATCGAAAATGTATAGTTGAGAGTAATTAAAAAGGCGGTGTTTCCAATCGTGATGGGCGGAGTTTAACCTTTGCTAGTGTCAAAGAAAGCGGAGTTGTAACTAAGAAACTGATTAATTTCTCTCACACAATTAAACCGATATGGTTCATTGTAAGCTTTTTCGAAAGTTTTCGGAATGGACCAAATTTTACTACATTTTCCTTGTTGTAGCTAGAGTTGTCTTTTTGGAATTAACGATTAACTATTTTGATGTATATTGGATTTCGTACTTTTTTCACTGTTTCAGGGCTTGTAACTCGTCAATAAATATTGCTATTTTAATACAATTGATGTCATTTTGTAGGTTTTTTTCTGCTCTTTCTAAATATGTGCTTCGTTTTTATGTAGCATTATCGATAGTTTAGCAATGAGGGTTCTTTTGCAATTTTCCGAATTTTCATTCTATTTGCTGTAACTTGAAAACTATTGAGATCCGACCAGGCTTTATATACTGATTTATGCTCCATGTGATCTCCTCTATTACCCCTATTAATATTGGACCCCTTTAACGGAACACCCTGTATATAACCATTATAAACCAATACAAATTATCAACAACAAATGTGAATGTATAAATTATAAAGGAATGTATTCAAATTAAAAAAGATGTATAAACCATTATAAAAGTCTTTGAAACAGATCCTTCTATCAAGATCAACGTGGAATTCAAAATACAGTAAACATTGGAAAAATGGGGAAATATTTGTGGAGCCAAAACAGAATCATCAGGTCCAAATTACCTTGATTATCACAAATAACATGTACGGTTTCATTTTTGCATTAGCCGTAACAAGCTAAAAAGTGCAAAATAAGCGCTACCGTACACAAAAAAAAAACTGAAAAAAGCATAATTAACACTAGATAAAAATAATTAAATAAAAATACAAAGGATTAAAATGTATTAAAAAATAAGCATATCACCAATTGAAGATCCATCCATATCATAAATGAAACAGGATAAAATATATAAGGATTTATATATATATATATATATATATATATATACATATGTGTGTGTGTGTGTATAAAACTTCTATTAAAGATACTTTCCTGCAATCAGCAATAATTTCAATTCCACATTTTTCCTTTTCAAAATTAGTTTAATGGGTTGTTGCTACCATGACTTTTATTACTAGAAATAGGGCTTCATTAAATTAAACGACTTCGAGTCTTAACGATGTCTCAGGAATGACTTCTGATAATCGAATCACTAAGTTATCTATTCTGGCTCCACGAGTAGTTTAAGCTAAAGCGTTGAATGTCATTCGGCTGCAGTCACAAGAATAACTCTGAATTCATGTTCAACAATGTTAAGTTTTATTGCGAAAATATTCATGAACTGAATGTAATTATAGAACATTTTGGAGGTTTTTCTCGGTTTTTTTTTATTTTAACTTTCGTAGATTTACAGATGCATTTGTTTCAAGTATGAATTCACTTTAACGATTTATAATGTTCTATGTGTTTGAAAAGTTTTACAGATACTCATTTATCTTAATCTTTAATTCCTGTCGCAGAAATTGTCGCATAGCTATTGTGAGCGGAATACTTGATTGGAATATGAATAAAATTCTCGATTAAATTATGAACGTCAGCTTTCCTATGCAAAAAAAATTATTAAGAAATACTGAAATGCAACGAGAAATTTGAAAAGAAAGCTACCTTTGGTTTAACATTTATTTGAGAGTGTCTTCACGTGGCTAGTGTTAAGCTTTTCATATCTCAAAAAGCAGATTTTTTGAGTTGTCATGTTATACCTAAGTGTGCGATAAGGTAAACGCACCAGTAGTGGGCACTTAAGGACATTTATCTAATTATTATTAAAGTGTCAGCGAATTTCAAAAGATATATATTATTCTAGCCTTGTCCTAACCTTCATGTATCAGAATAAATATTCAAAATTTCAAAATATATCCTCTGGAAAAAATGAAAAATAAAAAATAATGTTACCTTCCTCTGTGCTCCAGTAGTGGGCACAGTAAGTTTATAATTTATTAATTTTTAAGTTTTCGACTTATTTAAAAAATTATTTATAATTTAATACAGTATATCGACAGCGGTTTAATGCAAAATAAAACATAATATTAAAGAAACAATGTTTTAAATAAAAACTTATCCATTAATGAAATCTCTAAGAATTGCCAAAAAAAAAAAATCATCTAGACATCTAGAAAATAAACAAAAGTTTCAGCAGAAAAAAAAAAAAAAACAATTATTCCAACACAGTTTATGGAAAGTTAACATTTAAGGATATTAGTCAATCGGATTTATTTCAGTCGTTTTTCATAAATGCATTCTGGGCTTGTTTTGAAACTTTAAAAATTAGTGGCCGGCTATAGCCGCATTTACCTTATGATATTTTAAAATTCTAAATATATCGAGTAGAAGTGAAAACAATAAGAAAAAAGTGACGAATATATTTAGAATTATTAATATATATATATATATTTGAAAATACAATATTTCAAAATAAATATCATTCGTTGTTATATTTTATTGCTATTAGTGATAGATATTACAACTAGTTTTTTTCTTTAAAGTGAATCTTTTTTCTGAGGAAGAGTTAGATTATTGTTCTCATCTCCAATTTTATAATAAAAATAAGTATTATAACTTATTATTTTATTTATAGAAATAAAAGCAGATGGCATTATTAATTTCATCTCTAATCAATAGTCTTTAGAAATAGTTTTAAAGCTTCCAACATATAGAATTTCGCTTCAATTACAAAATAATTATTTACCTCGTTATATGCCCGTTTATTTATTTTATTTCACTAAACTTAGTTTAAAAAGTAAATTAAAACACGTCATCATGTTTTCATTTTCTATCTTTTTAAAAAAGTAATGTCATACAAAGGAAGTTATGTTTTTTTAAATTATCTCTTTTCAAACATTTTTCCACAGATTAACTTTCCTTCATTTTCCTCTCCGACAAACGTTAATGATACAAAGCATTTATTGCATTTTGCTTAGCACTAATACAGTCTTAAATAACACGAGTAAAAAAGAGGCATCAAACTGTTTAACGTCACATAACTATTAAGATGAAGTCTTTCACGAACGTCAAATATTTAAACTGCCGGATGAGTTTGGCTCCGTGCCAAATATTAATCTTGTAGTTAATTGTGTTTCAGAATCTCTAGTAATTCATAAAATTTGTTTCTTTCTGTAATAGTTCAAACTCTGACATTATGCATGTGAAAAAATCCAGGGCATATGGTTATTGAGGTGAAATTACCTAAATATGCATCATTTTGAAATTAATATGCAATTTTAGTATATAAATATCATTTTATGCTGAGCTGTAAATATGTTTACTGTCAACTAGAATCCAGTTGTCCAAGTTTGTTTACATAAAATAGTCTAGTATGTTAGTTTCTTACGAGAAATAGATAAATACCTTGTTAGTTTTTCTAAAAATATTATGGGATCCAATCCGGGCATCCTGGATTACAGAATATAAATGAAAACAATTTTTTTAATTAAAAACTCTAATAGATTTTTTTTTTTTTTTTTTTTTTTTTTTTTAGATTTAATGTATATTTTTAATATTGTCCACCACGAACACAATAAAACGCCCCATTTATGTATGAAAAATATCAATTATGTATTCAAATAAAGTTTTGAAATTTATTAAAAGCGGTACATTTGTATTAGCCGCATGTCAGGAGTTAATAACCGTCGAAATCGCCAAAGATTTCGATACTCACAGCAGCCTTTCATATTCTAATTATTTCAGTAGTTTAGATGCATAGTTCGATTACATGTCTGTTAAATTTGTGTTTTATTTATATTATTTTATTTATTTATTAATAAAATTTTAATTTCGTTATGGAATATTAGCCGGAAACAAATGCTGAAGTGTTTATATTGTTTAAGTTAAACAGGCTAACCTTTCGTAATCTGGCTTCACGCGGTAATTTGTTTTAAAATTATGTTTGAAAAAAAATTAAAATCCATAAAAAATCAATAAATTCAGAACGCACAATCGCTTTATCTTGATACCGCTGTAATAGCTTCAGATGTAATTCGGCTGATTTCCGTTTATCTTGCTCCATCGAAAAAAAAACTCACAATTCATTCCTTTGTGAATAGCAAAAAACTATTAAACCACGGAGGAAATCATTTGCAAAAAAGTTGCCCAGCGATAATTTTGTAGTGCTCTCTCGCGTCTGAAAAGTTATTCGCGTCTGTAAAACAATAAGAGTTTAGTTTAATTTTTTTTAGCTGAAGTTCTACAAAACTCAACTCGCTAAAATAAAACTACGCGTTTTTTTCCATGACACAAATTTGATATAAACAAACTCGCTGAAATTCCTGAAACCATAATATTAATATATTCGTGTCTGTAAATAGCAAAAATTTAAAAGAATGAAAAAAAAAAATGTAACCGCCTTTTTTTTTTTTTTTTTTTTTTTTCGTTTAAAGCATTTCTTAAATTTATTTTTTAACAAATTGCTTGAAATTTCATTAAAGAAAAGCTTGCGTTTTATGTAAATGTATTGTTCGTGCTTCGTCAGTTTGACTTTGTTTTCACTACATGACGTACCAAGATTACACCTTTAAAAATAGTTTAAATAATGCACGTTATTTAAGTGATACGTCTAAGTGGTATGGTAGCTTTATCATTTTTCATATATACTATTAATAGCTTTATTAGGATTTGTGTGCACTAATGTGTGTATACTTTCATGTGAAATATATTTATTAATAACACCAAATATTGCACAATATTATTTTTTTTTGTTTTGTTTTTACGTACATGAAATATTCCATTTCTTTTTGTCATTTTATTTAACATAAAAGTTTGTTGGCCCCTCATAAAAAAATTGTCAGGAGGCTAATGAATAATGTATGCTTTATTTATATCGCGAAATCTTCATTTACATGCTTTTTTTCTATTTTTGGGGTAAAAATTACTTTTGGGTTTAAAATATTAAATGTAGCTATCTGAATCACAGAAGTTAAGGTTTACTGAAATTTAATGAGTACGTGATTTACTGATATTTAACAAATATAATTACTTTGAGTACTGTTAACGCCAAAGTAGGTTAAGGAAGATTTTTTGAATTCGTATTACAACTCGTATTACAACAGGAATAAATGTACTTAACAACTTTCCACTGATATTAAATATTTTTTTATCATTGATTATTGGTTTTAAAATGTAGTACCTATTTTAAATTGGAAGAATGTCCAAGAGCCGACAGCACAAAAACCTATGTTATCAAGAAGAAAAAAAAAATCCTTTTTTTAAGGGAAGAGTAGAAGTAGGGGAATATAATGATCCATGTCTACCGGAAGTGAAGTGGTGTATAAGCCAAAAATTAATACCATCAGTGGTTGATTCGTAGGTTTATCATTGTGTTTGTCCTACAAACAAAGGTATGAAAACATGGTGGATAGTTGTAGGACAAACACAATGATAAACCTACGAGTCAACCACTGGTGGTATCAATTTTTGGCTTATGCACCACTTCACTTCCGGTCGATATGGATCATTAGATTCCCCTACTTCTACTCTCCCATAAAATAAAGGTTTTTTTCTTGTGCTTGATAACATAGATTTTTGTGCTGTCGGCTCTTGGACTATTACACATATATTTGAAATAAAAGAATCATCAACGGTGCAAAGTGAGCAACGTTTTATTTTCGTGGTATTGCTGAATGTTGAAACGTAAATGAGTGATAATAGCAAATGTATGGACATAATACTATCATTACTACATGCAGATAATAACAAAAAAAAATTATTAGAACAAAATAATAGTCAATTTAAATTGACAAATACTTTTAAGTTCCATTTGTCTAGTAAACACTTCTGAACCAGAATTATCCGAAATGATACAGAAATAAAGATATTTTAGTTTTTGAATGACTTCATCTGGTATTTGTCTAAGCCCTGTTTCTGCTTCCTGAAGTAGTAAAGTAACATTTCGACCGCCACTACCGCTGCCATCGAAATACTCAAGGCCAGAGGACACGATTTGTGACGTCATCACTAATCGACCACTTCTTACTAGTGTTGAAATTCACACCGGAAAATTTTGAATAGCAATTTTCTGTTAATTTATTTGTGGAATATATATCATCTTATAAAACAATAATAACTACTTAAACTTACTGGTGAGAATTCGGAATCCCTAAATAAAAATTCAGTCAGATTCGGAATGCCACAGTATAGCCACATCTAGCTGATTTTTTATTGGGGGATTCCAAATTCTCACCAGTAAGTTTAAATAGCTATCATTGTTTTATAGCATGATAGATATTCCGCAAATAAAATAAAAGAAAATTGCTATTAAAAATTTTCCGGTGTGAATCCCAACAATAGTGAGAAGTCGGCCGATTAGTGATAACTTCGCAACTCGTGTCCTCTGGCCTTGAGTATTTCGATGGCACCGCCACTACTCGTGGAACAGGTGGAACTAACGGTAGCAGACCAGATCACGGAAGATCCCGACAAAAAATTTAAAAGCTAAATTCAATAAGTTTAAGACATCGACCGGTAGGTTAGGAAAGGCGGGTCTTTTAAGGTATGGGGCGACCCGGGCGAATTGAAGCTCAGTTTCTGCCTCCTCCTTTTCGAATTCAAACATGTCTTCATCTTTGTTACTTTCAGCATCTTACCACTAAAATATTTCATTATCTTCCAGCATAAATTTCTTGCACTTTCTCTTAACTTGTCTCTTATCATAAAAAGACAAATAAATATAAAAGACAATTACCGGTTTCAACAAAGCGTAATTACCTTGTAAAATAAAGTAACGAACACAATGCGAGTTTCAAGATAATCAAGTTTTCTGATAAATCTACAAACAAAATTATTATGATTTTTTCCTCTGAAGCAACTTGTTTGTTAAGACTGAACCTTCACTTATCTAAATTCAACTTTGATTATCATGGCATCAGTTGAATAATAAATAAACCTTGTAACTTTTAAAATAATATCATGATGCAGTTAAATAATTTTACATGATGATAAGAAAAAAATAAAAAAGTATCAGTTACCATGTTTTAAGGGCCTTGTATACCTTTTAAATGCGACGAATAATCAACAAAAAAATTCAAAGTTTGAATTAAGGAATTTTCAAAAACTTAATAAACTTGTATAAACAGGAAATTTCATGCTAACATAGTTTAAGACTGCCTAACGTTTTAATTAATACCTAATGATTTTAGAATGCTTCAGACACAATATTTTATCCTTCTAGTGAGTTTTAAACTCACAAACTTTCTTTATGATTATGAAGAAATATATAAACTGGAAGAAAATCAAGCAATATGAAGTGTTTATCGTATATATTATCGTATGTTTTCATAAAAATGTTTTAATAAGAACTGTTTTAATAAAAACTTAAAGAATTATTTTGAACAATGAAAATAAAGAACATTTGTGTCGAAAGGGAACAATTTTATTAAAAAAAATCAGTTTTTTTGCATTCATTAACCCTTAGCACTCCGTTTTCTCCGCTGCGGAGACATCATCTTTCTTTGCAAAATTTGTTTTTGGCACCAGTAATAAAGGAAAATAAAATTTACCCTATTTAGTCAGAGCATTTTTGAAACTGTGTACTTGAAGGAAACTTCTTTTAAAAAAGTGGTGCCAATCGGATAAAATTTGTGTAAAAGACGCCGGAGACCAAAGGGTTAAGATACATTTCTTCGTTCATTCACTTAAAATGTAGAATGGTGCGCACACGCGTCTGGTTTCATCAGTAAATTAAAATAACGTTAATGATAAAATGTAAAGAAAATAATGTTACATTCTTTATGTTGCTTTTCCAATCTCATTAATATGTATTATAAAAGCGTATCTATGTAAATGTACGCACATGAAAATGACAAACATAAAAAATGGTACTAGCAAAAAAGATAATATAAAAATTGTTCATTTAGCTCCAGTTTTAATTTCCTCTGTACCCAAAACAAAAGTAATATGTGGAAATTTTTTTACATGTTTTTGTTTTCTGCTTTAAAAACCATTTAGAGTTTTTGCACATTCATATTATTAAAAATACATATATTATCCGACAACTATTCGATAACGTCTGCTTCATTCAAGTTCAGAAACCATATAAACCAACCCATAAGCTAATCGTCACCGCTCACAGATATCCTAGAATTTGCATTTTATATTTAACTCTCAATTTAAATAAATGAATGTTCACTAGAGTACAAAAAAGACGTTATTTTATAGCACTTTTTAATATAGTTGAAAAGTGTTTATGATATCGGTTCGTCTATCTGTCTGTCCATGATCTAACTCTCGTAAATAAACTTTGATATCGACATAATTGATAGATGTTATAAAGGTTTACCATGGCATGGTCCCTATTAGAAACGAAATATGTAGTATTTATAACAAAGAAATTGAAGCGTGAAGAAGGAAAAGTTCCATAGACGCAATGTAAATCCCCGACTGTCAGCGAAACAGTGTAAACAGCTGAGCAGTAGAAGTCGCAAAAAGGGGCGAAAGATAAAACGGGGTACACTTGGCACGCTTTGGCGTGATCGCCAGTAGCGATAATTATCAAAACGAGGAGTAAACGCTGTGCTCACCGCTGTCGCTGCGAAAGCAGTGCGCTAACTTCCCCCCTTTTCGTGGAGGGAGTTTCCCTCCTTCCCCAGGAAAGGGGTTTCTCCCTTTCCTGGGAGGTCAAAGATCATACAATACGCTAGATACAGTTAGATGAATCTGGTAGTTTTTATGTTAGATTTGTCAAAGAAATGTCATTTGAATTCTCGCCGGGCGTTGGCGCGAAGGTGTTATCTTAGGTTTACTACCAAAACAAATTGGCGAATTTACAGATGCAATGAAGCATGCCTATGATTGGATCTCCCCTTTGAGTGTGTTTCCCAGCAGAGCTGTTTGCATTGTTTAGGTTAGTTACGGTTTCCAAAGTCTTCCCTTCTTATCATTTACGTTCTTTGTTTATAACTCGTTTGCAGTGACACCTAAATGAATTCCACTACATTATACTATAGTAGAAAAATCGATTGCAGAGTATTTTAATCATGTTATACTATTTCAAGCATAATTAAATTGATATGCATTTATGAGGTGCAATGAAACATGTTTTCTGTAAAATATGGAGTGCAAAGCATTTACATTCATTTACAGGGTCGCACAAAAGAATTCAGTTACCTAATTGTCTGCGGGGGGAAAAGTTTGCTGCGTAATTTTAAAGTTGTTACACTATTTCAAAATATAATGAAATTTATGCTTACATGAAATGTATTACATGATTACTGTAGAATATAGAGTTTTTAGCATTTATCGTTTATTGACGGGGACACACAAATGATTCGGTTACAGCACTGTCAATAAGCGATAATTGCTGGAAGTACGTTCTTAAGATAAGCTTGAGTTTTTAAATTCACCTAAATATTTGCGTTACTACGAGGTGTGTATAAAGTCTATACATCATATACAGGGCTACACAAATGAATTCGCTAACACTGCCTATCGGCATGAAATGTTTAAGGGTGTTTTTTAACCCCTTGGGAACGAGCGGCACCTATACGTGCCGCATGAAGCGCTCAGAATCCTTGTTTTTCCTCACCAGTAAAATTTTACTGTAAAATTTGCCTTATTTAATCACCGCATTTTCTCAATTCAAGAAGACACAAATTTCTGTTTTTAAAAAACGGTGGCAAAAGATTAAAAATTTCGTAAAAGGTTCCCGTCCCGAAGGGGTTAACTGAGTAATGCATTTTCATGCTGAATTATACTTACACGGAAAGTCTCCATACGGGCATACTCCAAAAAATGTGGAAAAATTATAGAATGTTATACTCATAATTATACATATGTCTATAAAAAGGATTTTGGCGGAAACTCAATAGAGCGTCCGTAAAAAAGTAATGGAAATTTCGATATTTGGCGATTTGTCATCGGTTGGCGATGGAATAAAATTTCAAAAAATACTTTTTTATATCAAATACTCTTTAAGATAAAAATGTTTCATATTGAACTTGTTTAAATAAATTTAATGCAAATAACTTTAGTTTTGTCAGTTTTAGTTTGATTTAACTATAGTTTTGCCATATATACAGTAGCGCTCAAAAGTATTTTGACAACCTTATATTCTCTCTTATTTTATTTAATATAAAAATGTAAAAGAAAACATAGTCCCTATAATAGAGAACACTATGGCTGCAGTTATTCAAATGTATCAAGTTTCCAGTTGTTTGTTTACATTCAGTGCCACCGAAGAAATATGACTCCTCCTTAGCTCAAAAGTATTTTGACAATTAGTTTGCATTTCATTGTTGAAGTTGTCAGTGTATATCTTCGATTAGTGTTTATATTGACTTATTGTGATTAATTTTAAGGATCAGGAATACCGAAATTTAAAAAATATTGAAGTGATTCTAGAAAAGCCGCTGTAAATGCACTTAAGAAAGGTAGACTGCAAGCAGACTTTTAACGTGTCTCGGCATGGTATAAATTGGAACACCATGAATATACCATGAATATATTACATGGAATAAAGTTTTTAATAAACAGAAATACATCGAAAATAAGCCTCAAAGTGGTCATCTGAAAAAACAACTTGCAATGTTGACTCTATTATAAAAATGATATCTACAAGTGATTGTCGTAAGTCCGCTGTGATAATAAAAAATGAATTGAAAGAAAATTACGGCATAGACATACACGTTTCATCAGTCAAACAAAGCCTAAACCTCTATGGTTTACATGGCAGAAGTCCAGCAAAAACACGTATCTTATTTAATAAGAATAAGAAGGCTAGAGTTGCTTTTGTAAAACGGCATAACCCTTACAGGGGCAAAGCAATTCCATTGCTGAAGTGTTGAAATTAATGATTGACACCAAAATTTTGGTTAAAAAAAAATCGGTTTATTACGTATGTGAAATATAGCTTTTTCGTATTTACAAATAAATTTGTTTTCAAATTCCGGTGTGAATCATTAATTTCCTCACTTTAGCAATGGAATTGCTTTGCCCCTGAAAGGGTTATGCCGTTTTACAAATGCAACTCTAGCCTTCCTATTCTTAGTAGATAACAAACGTGTTTTTGCTGGTCTTCTGCCATGTAAACCATAGAGGTTTAGGCGTTGGTTGACTGATGCAACGTGTATGTATATGCCGTAATTTTCTTTCAATTCATTTTTTTATTATTACAGCAAACTTACGACACTTTTAGATATCATTTTTATAATAGGTCAAAATTGCACGTTTTTTTTTTCAGATGGCCACTTTGAGGCTTATTTTTTATGTATTTTTGTTTATTAAAAACTTTATTCTATGTAATAAAAAATGCCGAGACACGTTAAAAGAACGAACTAGTTCTGCTTGCAGTCTATCTTTCTTAAGTGCATTTACAGCGGCTTTTCTTGAATCACTTCAATATTTTTTACATTTCGGCATTCCTGATCCTTAAAAATAATCAGAATAAGTCAATATAAACACTAATCGAAGCTATAGCGCCACTGACACCTTCAACAATTAAATGCAAACTAATTGTCAAAATACTTTTGAGCTGAGGGGGAGTCATATTTCTTCGGTGGCGCCGAATGTAAACAAACAAATTGAAACTTGATACATTTGAATAACTGCAGTCATAGTGTTCTCAATTATAGGGAATATATTTTCTTTTACATTTTTATATTAAATAAAATAAGGGAGAATATAAGGTTGTCAAAATACTTTTGAGCGCTACTGTATATATTTATAATGAAAGTTAACGATCAAATTTTATGAAATAAAACAAATTTTAAATTAATTACAATTATTTTAATCTCAAAATTAAGTCCAATTGAGCACTGTCGATTCAATTTTGTTGCTATGGAAACAAGGACTTCTTTGATATTGAAATGACTAACTGCAGCATTCTTCATCTTGCTTTTATTTTGGAATACGCTTAAATATATGAAAATATTTTTTATATATAAAATTGTTTTTAAAGTAATAAAATTAAAAAGCATCATAAATATGTAATAAAAAATATATTTATTAAACTCTCTCATTGTTTAAGTTTAAATCCATTAAATACTATTTACACGCATTCTAAAAATCAATTAACAAGCAATTTTCAGGTGCATTAAAATCGTTTGCTTTTGGCGAGGTAAAGTACTGATCGTGAAAACGCGTGACGCTTTCGTCTTTTCGCGCCAAATACTCGAAAGTACTTTATATTTTTACAGATTTTCTACTGTAATTCCGCCGGTAAATTTGACTGATCATTTATTACATACAAAAGTAGTTTAATTAGTATTTTTTTCAAGATATCCTGAGTATGCCTGTTAAGGAGACCTTCCTTGTTAGCGATCTAAAACATGATTGTATACTATAAAAATTTCACATAAATGGCTACGCAAACAACTAGATACATTACAATCTATGGATGGTAATTACTGGAAGTGCATTTTCAGTTATATGTTTTTATCTTAATTGCATTTCAACTTTATGTATGATGAATATATAAATATCTGTAGATAAAATACAGGGTTGTATAAAAAAAAAAGTACATTTCCGACTATTAGTGGAAATTGCTAAAGGTGAATTTTCAATACTGTTACCCGTTTTCTAAATGAACTAAATTTTAACAACACACGTTGTATATATACAAATCTATAGATAATAAGCAGAGCTGCATGAAAGAATTCGAGCACTTTTTCGATTATGGAAAACATGTTATAAGTTTTTCTAAATTGTTTTTTGAAGATATCTTCTCTCACCTTATTAAATGGTGAAGTTTCTCTACAGTATTCTGGAGGTGTTTGAAAATGTTTCATAATGTATGCTTGCCGCATGGTTTTTCGTTCTTGTTTTATTGAAATATTTGTTTTGAAATAATGTTTATGATTTTTTTAAATGAGTTTATGATTATACTAAAGAGCTTTAGCCTTTATGCTCCTTTTCATTTTTTTTCCTGGAATGTCATAAGATGTTTATAGTAGTTTGTTTATAGTTTCTGATGTTTATAGTTTCTCATACCAAAATCATAATATCATAGTTCTATCACAAAATAAATATTAAGTTATTGTTCTGAAACAAACTGGCAAAAGTTTATTGATGTAAAGTTAGAATAAATTAATGTATTTCAAATAACAAATATTTCATTATGCTGGTTTTTGATTTGATTGGTTATTTGATTGGCTATTTGATTAAAAACTGAATATTTATTTTTCTGTTTTTAGGTGATATGGGTATGTATACTTTGTCGCAAAAAGCAAGAATTACTCATCAAAACAGGGCAGTGGCTGCACAGTGGAATGGCCGCCAAACAGCGAGCAATGGAGGCAGGTGAAGAGGATGAGGCTTTAGAAAAGGAGGACATAGACCAGCGTCCTAAACTGGAGCGGGCTCACAGCGAAGGTAAAGAGAACGTCACTCAGGGCTCTTTAGGTCGTGGCATGAGTCGCAGAGGATCCCTGCAGCAGATACACAGAGCAAACAGCCAAAGAGAGCTTAGGAGACAGTTTTCACAGGAAAAAGAACCTCCGAAACCAGAGGATACGTCTGACCACCAAAGATATCCTGAAAGAAGCCGGCCACCTAGTGAACGAAGTCCTCCCGAAGTCAAACGGGTTCGGGGGGCTGATATTTCTGCTCGTGATAATTTCTCTAGAGTGCGCGGTAATGAACGTGACTCTCGAAGGTATTATGATGGTTGTTCAGATCCTAGTTATGACCGTCAGAAAGATAGGTATGGAGAACCAAGTAACCACAGACATAGTCAAGACACAATAAGGGAAAGGGACTCGACGTGGAGAAATGAACACCATAAGTCTCGAGACGACTACCAGAGTGGAGATAGAAGGCATACCATACGGGACCAACATTGGGCTAGTCAAGAAGATGAAAGGACTCACAGTGATTCCGCTGCCTTCTCTCGGAGGATTAGTCAAGAATCCTTGAGAGATCACTCCGACAGACCACATCGGGACTCACGGGTGAGTTACGCAGATGATGACTGGAGAGACTCTAGGAAAAGAGACTACGAAGTGCATAGTGATGATCCCCGGTTGAGGTTATATCCAATGAGAACAGGTGACGATAGGAGAAATCATCTCGAGCCGGGCTATGCGTCCGACGGCCGAGGTCGGGGCCACAACAACAGAAAAAAAGTAGAATCGGTGGTACGGAACGATTCTCTAAGTTCAGACCAGTCGGAGAGCGTCCGACCACCCCCTCCAAAACCTCATAAAAACAAACGGGGTCGGAAACTTCGACAAAAGTCTCTCAGTAGTTCGGACGA
The DNA here is from genome assembly GCA_963932465.1 of Maratus speciosus. NCBI lineage: Eukaryota > Metazoa > Arthropoda > Arachnida > Araneae > Salticidae > Maratus > Maratus speciosus. The sequence goes on along the minus strand of OZ010787.1, from coordinate 512,437,866 downwards.
TGAAATAAGATCCACTCCAGAGTGCTCCAGTTGTGAGGAGAGAGACGCGGAAAGTGAAAGCATTAGTGAGAAGGGTAAGTACTTTTCACTGTTTATATATAAGATAGATAAAATAGAGTAAATCAAACTAAGGAGGTGGGTAGATAACCCTCATTTTTGTCCCCCTCCTTTCCCCCTCCTTTTTTAAGGCGCTCTGACTGTTTTAATATAATTTAGATATAACATATTTAAGTAATCTTCAAATTAAAATCAATCAGAAAAGGTGCAAATACATTTTATTATAACTCTCAAAACACCTTTAAAAAAAAGACCCTATCGGGGAGGGAAGGGAGGGGAAAATAGGCGTCTTATCTACCAACTTCCTCAGTGAAAAGTTTCATTCTCCAAATCACTCTTGGGAAAAAGTGTGTTTCATGCATACTAATGTATATTTTTTATATATACATACTCATTCGAAAAAGCCGTGTTTCTTTTTGAAGAGATCAATAAACTAATTCGTTTATTTAACAATTTTATTAAGAAAACATACTTATAAGGTGCTTTTATTACATTAGATTTGTTATTAGAAAGGCAGATAAAGGTAGCTTGATAATTCTACGGTTTCATGTAGTCTCCGAAATAGCTGATGTACTTTAACGTGGTTTGGGCGCAGTCGACCTGGCAGGCCAGCTGCGCCATGTTAAACCTAACAGGCCGTTTCAGTAGTGTTTGTTTTACTTCCTTTGAGGTTAATAAGTGAGATTTTGTGGGGAAATTTTCGAATACTTTCTCTTTGTACGCCCTAATGGAGGTCACTGATCTTAGAGCTTTATAATTGAGTTAATTAAGTATTAATGACAATTTTGTAACAAGAGCCTGTCAGGCTCATTGCGTCCGAGCACAGGAGGACCAACGTACGCCTGACGGAGAGTACAGGGATTAAGGAGTCTTTCAATATGTGTATACACCATAATAAATGTCTCATGCTATTATATATTGGAGAAATGAAAAGAAATTTTGAGTTTTTCAACCATATTCTAGATGCAACTACTTATGTGGAAGCAACAGCGAGTTTCAAAAATTTTATCTGACATAATTTTTCAAAGCATGTATTCTGCTAGTTAACATTTTTGCCTCAGTTTGAAATAACAACTCATTTGATTTATTTACTAATTAGAATAATTATGTTAAAATTAATCAAGTGTGCTAAATTGTTTCAATAAATTCAAATAGATATTTCTAAGCTTAAAAAAAAAAGTTTTATTCTTGAAATTAATTTGCTCTATCTTGAAAAACTAACGTTTCACATTAGTATATAAATTAAGTCCATTTCAATGATATGATTACATAACCAGTTAAAGCTAATTATGCATATCTCAAATACAATATCTCAATTATATCTTTTTTTAATAATAAGAAATATCATAAAAATAATCGTATACTTTTCAACATAATTTAGATCTACGTAAAAATGCTCCTTTCACCCTTTTCTTTTAACATTTTTTAACCTTTTCAGGGGAAAAGTACCATTATTGCTAAAGTTAAGAAAATATTGAGTGACACCAGAATTGACGAACAAGTTTATTTGAAAATAAGAAAAAGCTTTTCTTCACGTACATTATAAAATCAAAGGTTTATTACAATATTCTGGTGGAATTGTTACATTTGGAATTTACAATTAAAATGTATAAATAATATACCACCGCTCTTCAGCAGGATTAAACTAACTTTAGTGCATCAAAATTTATTCAAGTTAACCCAAAACCGTGAGTAAGACAAATTTTTAAAAGTGCTTTTTATTTATTTTAATGCAAAACAAACTCTTTAATACCATCTAGCTACTGCGTTTCACCGAAAATAAGGCCAATCTAAAAAGTAACATCTAGCACGATATTTCAAGATAATCGTAATATAAGACCTACACAGAAAATAGGGTCTACTCCAAAAATCCTTCCTACTTTTTTAACCATTTCAATACCAGCATTTAAAAAAGCTGAAATAAAAATTATGAAGTTTTCACACATTGTTAATAATGCTCCCAATAACCTGAAAACAATCATTTAAAAAATTCCTGACGATTTTTTGTTGTTGTTTATAAATGGACAAATGTCATGAACACGCGTTTTAAGAAAATTGTAATTACTTAGAACTATTACAATGAGTTTAAATCAAGTTTCTAGTTTATTTAACGAAGTTAAAATGTATTTAGCTGCTTCAGATAATAAATTATATGAAAATTAGAGGATTTTAAAAAAGCTTACCTCGACGAGATCATTCAATTTCTCGATAAAATTTCGCTTCAATAAATTTCTGTCATTTCTTTGTGTTTGATTTCTAAATACTTATAGTTTTGGTAGGAAAATTATTCAAAATGCATATGAAATTTGTAAAATTCTTTTAAATTAAATTAAACGTCTTTAAAAAAATCTTAAAAGGAATGTCCTTGATCAAAGACACCAGTAGCGAAAGGGTTAGAAATGTCATTGTCTAAGAAGGTGCCCTGACTTTAAAAAAAGTATGAAGTCATGATAAGAATTTCAAACAAAGTATATTTAGTTTAAATTATTGATATGAAAAAAATCTTTTCTGAAAACTCGTGCATTTATTAATGAAAATCCTTTCATGAATTTGCCAGAAAGCAGTCAAACTGAATTTCAAAACAGGCATAAATAAAACACACCTCCCCCCTACTCGTTCTTTTGATTTAGATTTATGTATGATTATTTTCTTTAATCTTTAACTGATGTCACAGAAATTGTCACATAACTAGTGTGAAGCGGTCCGTGAGACCGCTCCATCGAAAGATGAATAAAAGACTCGATTAACTCATAGGATGGTGTTTCTGTACTAAACTTTTTGTACAGGACTGTTATAATTAAAATTCACCTATTCAAAAGTCTCTGGTGATAGTACTAAAGTTCAAATGGAACAAAATTTCGATAGTATTTGTAATTAAACTGAAAATTGCAAGTTAAACTATAAAAATTGAAAAAAGCAACGCTCTGAGAGACCGGTAACATCAGTTAAAGGTTAAACGTGATATCAAGTTCTCGGATTGCAGCATTTCACTTTTCGGAATAAGGGTCTCAAGAGAAATCATAATTTTTTTTCTAAATTATATATTCTACAAAACCTTGCCGCTTGGAGATTTGGGACCCTAATTTTAGAATGGTGGAATGTTTCCACCAGTAAAAAATAGCATCATAAACTTACATTTTAAAATAATACTAAAAAAAAAATCATTTAACGGTCAAACTAACGTTATCTTACACTAACTCTTTGCTCCGACTATAATGAGACTAGGACATCTGTTCTGTAATTTTGGAGCTAATAGAATTAAAAGTTTTTTTAAATTGACGCCATTGTGATGCAATTATAAAAATCAAATTTAATCATTTTATGAATTAAAATTCACGAATAAAATATAGATCATCTTAAATGAGTATATGAATAATTATATATTGTTGTAAACGAATAAATGGAAATTATTGTGCGTGTAAATTTGACAACCCCCGAAAGCAACACCTAATACGAGTATTTGGGCTAAAATTAATATCAGACTTGGGTATTTTCTTGGAAGAAATATGGCTTAGAGAAACCATAACCCTTAACTGCTCGGTAAAAAACTATCGCATACACTGTTAAAAATTTTGCAGCATTCTGGCAGATCATTCGACCGTTTTTTGAAAAAACGGTTTCATAACCATAATTTAACTATATTCTGACCATAAAATGGCCAATAATATGGTCAGAATAGTGTTAAAATTACGGTTGTGTAACCGTTTTTGGAAAAAACGGTCAAATGACCTGCCAGAATGCTGCAAATTTTTAACAGTGTAGATGCTGTTAGAAGTAGTATTGCTAGGTATCCCGATTTATGCGGGACGTCCCGATTTTCAGGAGTTCCAAGACATGTCCCGCGTAACCAATGCGCGTGAGTAAAAAGTTCCGATTTTACAGGATGCACAAATTCTTTTTAATTTATTTTAGTTTTTAAATTTATTTTCATTACCTACCTGTCTAAAACAGAAATTTTTGCAGTTCCTAACAATTCTGTTTTTACAAACTTTACGGTACATTGTTCTGCAAATCCTGTGTAAACGGGATCTGTTTATAACGGAATTTTGTTTTAAAAGTAAAAATTTCGTTGTCCCTATGCTAGAAATACTACACTATATGGCCAAAAGTGACCGGTCACTTGCGATTTTAGACGTTTTGTTTAATATCTAGAAAAATACAAGCGGAATTAACATAAAACTGCAGGTGTGTAAACAGTATAGTGTAGGTCATATATTTCCGCGAAGATTTTTTCCCGAAACCCCATAAGAGACCGTCAACAAATTGAAAAAGAACGAATATCTTTTGGATAACCCTTTAAAAACTAATGTAGCAAAAGCGTTCAAACTCGACATTATTAATAAGTGGCTTATTGTAATATACTGTGTTCATTTTTATGAGGATAGCATGTATACTCGTAGAGAAATTAAGGTTTTTATAAAAACAGTCCCAAATTTCGCCAAGTTTTTTGCTTATAATTTACAGAGTTCTTAATATAAAAAAAAGTTCTTTTGAGAAAATATGAGAAACAACATTGTACATAAAACACTGCAATCAGAATTAAAAAATAATGACAATTGGATGAAAAATGAGCAAGTTTACTAAAACATGTTTCCCTGCGTATGCGCGAATGCAATCAAAATATAATATGCATAATGTATTAGCTAAGTATATAGAACAACTTTTGTGAAAGTCTCAAAATCATAACTTGAAAATTCTGAAAATTATCATCGGTAGAATAAGCTCGAAATCCGTTGTTCCCAAAAAGAATGAAAAAGATGAGGGGTTGTATCAAATATATGTTGATTAGTGCTAAGATAGCGTACACAATATTCGACGTACTATTGTATTTGGATACAACCCCACATCTTTTTGCTTCCTTTTGGGAACAACGGATTTCGAGCTTATTCTATCGACGATAATTTTCAGAATTTTCGAGCTATGATTTTGAGACTTTCACAAAAGTCGCTCTATATACTTAGTTAATGCATTTTGTACATTATATTTTGATTGCATTCGCGCATGCGCAGTGAAACATTTTTTTAATAAACCTGCTCATTTTTCATCCAATTTTTATTATTTTTCAATTCTAATTGCAGAGTATTGTGTACAATGTTGTTTGCCATATTTTCTGAAAAGAACTTTTTTTTATATTAAGAATCCTGCAAATTATAAGACAAAAACTTGTCGAAATTTGGAACTGTTTTTATAAAAACCTTAATTTCCCTACGAGTATATACGCTATCCTCATAAAAATGAACACAGAATATTACAATAAGCCACTTAATCATGATCTCGAGTTTGAACGCTTTTACTACATTAGTTTTTACAGGGTTATCCAAAAGATATTTGTTCTTTTTCAATTTGTTGACGGCCTCCTATGGGGTTTCGGGAAAAAAATCTTTGCGGAAATATATGACCTATACTATATTGTTTAATGAACTGCAGTTTCAGGTTAATTCCTCGTGCATTTTTCTAGATATTTAACAAAACGTCTAAAATCGCAAGTGACCGGTCACCTTTGGCCATATAGTGTATACATTTAAACCTGTTAAAATGGAATTTTGTTTCAGTCCCAAGAGATTGCGCTTTCAAAGGTTTAATTGTATTAGACTGTTGTGTTTATTTAGTATAATAAAACAAAAGACGGAATCGCAAGGGCATGAGAAAAATTCAGTTTTAAGCAGACTTTTGTCTTATGAGGTATAATTGTATGTATTCTTAGCATGGGGACGATAAAACTTTTGCGTTTAAGATAGGTTTTCATCACCGACAGGCTATATTTTTATAGGGTTTACTGTATTTTTATGTCCCAAATTAGAAGCCGCTGTCTCGCTTTTTGTGACGCTGGACCTGGGAACAATAGTGAGAAGTCTCTGAGACCGCTTGATCGAAGAATGAATAAAAGGCTCTATTAACGTTCAGGATAGTGTTTCTGTACTAAATTGTATGTAGAGGACGATTATAATTAAAAGTCAAATATTCAGATGATTTTAGCAATAGTACTAGGACTCCAAACGAAAAAAAAGTTTTACTAGTATATGTAGTTAAACTGAAAATTACAGGTTAAACTATGAACTTGAAAAAAGGCAGTCGCCTGTGAGATCGCTAACAATAGTTAAAGGTTAAGAGCCTAGACACTCGAATGGCTAATATTAAACCTATGGGAGACACTTTACATATTTCTCCCTTGTATTTTAATATTTTTGAATTATTTTTTGCATAGAATATATGAGATCGATTTGTATTGTTGTGCGTTTGTATCTTTCCGATTTGTGTTGCAGTTTTTTTATATGAGGATAGTTTTACTTTCTGAACAGGTTCCAACCGGATCTAAAAGTGAAAGTGTCCGCATATAAAAATATTATAACAAAATCGAAAAAGTACAAACGCACAACAATCGATATCAACCTCAGGTATCCGAAGAAAAAAAAACATTTTAAAATATTAAAATACAAGCGAGAAATCAGTAAAGATTTCTCCCATAGGTTTAACATTAGCGTTTGAGTTTCTCCATGTGACTAATGCAGGCTCTTAAGAATGTGAAACTGTCAATTGGTCACTGTTTATGATAAGGAAATTTGGAGTGTTAGCTCACGCAAAATTTTATTTTTATAATTTTGAACGTAATGTACTGTTTTTTATTTTATTCAGTTTGAAATGACATTTTTTTGTAGAAACGTGTACTTATGCAAGCATCATCTTTATAAATTAAAATATTTTCCACCATATAAAATTGGAATTTTTAAAATTTAATAGTTTTTATTTCAATTATTTTAAATAACTCTTAAACTCAATGCAACCTAGAAAGTTTTACCTATGAAATAAACTAGTATTTTATTTTTGAGATTTATAAAAAAAAAAAATTTGTATTTTTTAAAAAATAATTTTTGAATGATAAAACTTGTGATCTTGGGAACTTATCTTAAATCAAAGATTGTCGTACGAAAGCTTCAGAATGTTCCACTGGTATTTGAATAATGAAACTGAGATACCGCCTAAAAAGCAAATAGTTTTTGTTTGTTTATTTTATATTTTTTAAGGGAGGAAATCACTTTAAAACTTTTTAAAAAATCAAAATTTTGTTGTTGTTCATTATGAAAGAATAACATGTTACCCAACATAAAAAAAAATAAATAAATCTGACGATACACCAATTAAAACCGGTTTTATGATAAAACATGTGGATTGTGGAGCTGTTACCTATCCAAATCAATGTAAATTTTAACTTTAAAGCCATTTTATTCAAATCAGATATTTTTGACACTGCACGCATCATACTTCCAAAACTAAGTAACATAGAGACTTAAAATTGTGAATCATATTGTATCTTATATATCTTTATAACCTATACCTATTTTTATCTAAGTACCTGTAATCTGTCTGATGCTTAGATTAGCGTAACAATATTAATTTTTAACACATGGTGAAGCTAAATGCTGGCTATTTTCGATAATGTAAACTAATAGTTTTGGTATTTTTTAGTTTAGTTAAGAAATATAAAAAATTTAAAAGTGTTAAGAGGTATGTTACTTATTATGTAATTATTTTCTATTTCTATTTCTATTATTTTAATTGAATTTAGCACGGTATTTCAAAATAGATTAACTGTATCCATGAAGTTTTAAAATCTGTGTTAACTTAACTGTAAAAATAACCTTAAACTTATCGAGCTTTTTGGATGCCATGTGCTGATGTGTATTTGGATAAAATAACTGGGATTTTATTAGGTATTTTGTGTAATATTACTATTTTTCCTTGCTATAAATTAAATATTTAAAAGGTTGTATTGCTTTTTCCATTTCATAACATGTAATATTATTCTGTTTTCATTTGAAACTATTCTTTAGGTTATATTGGTCGTTAGAGTACAGGAGAAAAAAAAATTAGCTTTTAGCTTTTTTTCTCACAGAAAACGACTAATTTTGCTTATATAATTTAATTTTGTACTCTTGACAACGTAATTATATATAAGTTTTTCAATTATTTTTATATAAATCCATATTCTTTTTTTCTTCCTTATTAATTCTTGTTATATAGTACAAGGGACTTTATTTTATACACAGAAGCTTGAATATTATATTTTTGGTATCCATTCAGTGTGTTTGGGGACACTGTAATGTTGTAAATTTATTCATACTATCACAATTTTTGTTGGTAGTCAGTAATGTTTAATTAATGGTTATATATATATATATTATATTATATATATATATATATATATATATATATATATATATATTTTATTTCAAAATTAATGAAAAATTACCGCATGAATGGCGCTACAGCAGCACATATCAAAATGCAATAAAACATTACATCATTTCAAAATGCCTAAACACCATAACTCCAAAAGGAAGGTGTATATCTGCAGAAATTTTTTAACTATAAAATACATAAAAGAACAATAAAGACAGGTAAAAAAACAAAAACAGTCTGTTCTTCATCAGTGGGAGAACAGACAAAAAACTAACTCCACCCCCACTTTTAAAATTTGCAGGTTTCTGAACACACGCTCACCCCGCATTCAATATTGAAAAACTATTGTCATTTTATTAGCCAAATTCCATAAAAAACTAAAATAACTCAAACATAATGTTAACAATACAAAAATTATTATTCAAAAACAAAAAAGCTTTAATAAAAAGTCTTATAGAGAAATACTTAAAAAATTGCCATTAAAATAAAAACAAAAGAAATTAACTTAACATGCATTAATGCAGAATAAACGTGCGCCCCCCCCAAACCCGCAAAACATGACTTTTATTAAAGCTTTTTTGTTTTTGTATGATAATTTTTGTATTGTTAACATTATGTTTGAGTTATTTTAGTTTTTTATGGAATTTGGCTAATAAAATGACAATAGTTTTTCAATATTGAATGCGGGGTGAGCGTGTGTTCAGAAACCTGCAAATTTTAAAAGTTGGGGTGGAGTTAGTTTTTTGTCTGTCCTCCCACTGATGAAGAACAGACTGTTTTTGTTTTTTTACCTGTCTTTCTTGTTCTTTTATGTATTTTATAGTTAAAAAATTTCTGCAGATATACACCTTCCTTTTGGAGTTATGGTGTTTAGGCATTTTGAAATGATATATATATATATATATATATATATATGTGTGTGTGGGGGGGGGGGGGTTAATTTTTATTCAAATTTTATCATAGAATTTATGTTTTATGGTTTAAATACCTGAAAAAAATATTTTCATCTGTAAACTTCAATATTAATTTAGTTTGAAGTTAAAGTAAGATATTGTTAATATACATATATATGTATCATTAAGTAGATATATCGTATATATTTTTTATAATTCTGCACTCAACACAGGTATGTCATTGAATATCCTTAATTAGTTTGTCCTAATTAAACTATTTTCTAATTGTGTATCATTAAAATTATTTAAGGGAATACGTAAACAAAGATTTGTACAAGATATTCTAAAAGAATTGTTTAATTTCAAGAAATATTTACAGCTCCAAAATGTTTTTTAATATTGTGTTAAAATCAAGCAATATTAAGCTGCTGTAGATGATCCCCCTCCCCCCCCCTTAATTCTGTTCTCTGTATAGTTTCCATTGAATATTAAGAGATGTAATTTTAGACGAAGACACATCTGAATACAAAGCCTACACACTGAGAGAAAAATGGCTGCTATCGAAGGGGGATTTTTTTTAGCGTTTGTACGATCTCTTGAATTTCAATACCATTAATTTCTAAGAGAATTTGCTACGTTATTTATTATCAGAAGAATAAGGGGAAGAATAATTTTTAAAATACTGATATTCAAATGTAAACAACTACACAAAAGCTGTAAACAAAAAAAAAAATCGCCTACGACAGAATTTTTTTATCAGCGTGTTGACCAAATTAATGACCATCATTCAAAGATGCTGTGACATAGATGGAATAATTTACAACACTTTGCATTATGCAAGAAAGCGACTAGCTACTGTTATAACATTTATTTTAATTTAAGTATTTTATAGTATCATTATAGCATATTATAGGATTTTATCAAGGAAATAGACAAATCTCTTGATACGATTTCAAAAATTAACTTTTTTAAATAAAGAAATTTTCAAAACCCTTCTTTTTCGGCGGATATTAATATTTTTGTACTTTTTTTTTACATTTTCCAACATAGTTGAAAAGCGTTTAGGACTTCGGTTTTTCTGTCTGGCCGTCTGTGTGCTAACTACCATAAATGTACTCGGACTATTATGTAATAGATCTGTGCTTTAAAAGTATTCGCAAAGGTTAAGGTTAAGTCGCAAAAAATCCACAATATTGTTTCGTTATTTCCATTATTTTTCAACGGGATTTTAAGTCCGTAAAGGCGTATAAAAAGAAGAAAAAAACCTGACATTTTCAACAGGAAATAAAAAATTAGCTTTTCACTAAATTTACTTTTTGTTAAGTTACTTTTTAAGTAAGTTTTTACTAAGTTGCTAATCGTAAACTTCCACTTTAATTAATTATTTTTAACTTTAGGTATTTTTTGTTTTCATAGAAAAACTGATGAATTCACTTTTATTAATTTCACAGTACTATTTTTTAATTTTTTCCCTTAAATATGAAAAAAGCTTTTAAAAATATCTTAATCGATACTTATTTAACTTTGTTATTTTTTTTTCAATATCCAATTTTTCAGTAGACATTTTAAATAAATTGGTTTTTAAAACTTATATTTTAAATATTTGTTTTACCCATCATTACTATACAGTGTTTAAATTTATAAATATTATCACTCTTTTTAAAAATTTGTAGTAATTGCCCCATTTTTTTCTAATTCTTAACTTTTCTTTCATGTTTTCTTTAATTGCTAGTTCTGTTTATTGGCCTGTTATTTTTAAGTCTTGCAATTTGATTAAAAAACATGAATTTTTAATTAATGCTTTCATAAGCAAAAGAAAATCAGTACCACTAAAAATAACGCTTCTGAAATAAGGATATGCATTGCTGCTGCCTGTCTTTCTTTTTATGTTTTATTTTAACACAATGACCCAGTTTTAAAACGTATATAAAATCCTTATTAGCAGTATTATTTTCCAACAATACACAAATTTGTGATAAACCCATACTAATTAGAGCTTTAACATCTTTCTTCTCTCCATATATAGGTCATTTTAGTTAAGTTTGCTTTAATTTGTCAGTTTTTATGAAAGAGTAAGAGGATAAACAGTTTGATTTTATATAAAAAGGTTTTTCTGTTATTTTCTTTTTCATGCATCTTGATTTATTCCAGGTATATTTTTTTATATGAAATCAAATAATTTGTTACGTGAAATCAATCTTATATACACACCTTACTGGTTACCTTTTTTGGCTACTACTATTTTCAAGCAACAATTTTCGTGGTAAAACTCATTCCAAGTACTGTGCTATTCTACCACGAGGATTATTACTTAAAAATAGTGTTGGCGAAATGCGTGACAAGTGGTTTTCCAGCAATCTTTATATATTCATGTGTCTTTAACATTTTGACGAGAAACGAGACAGAAAATGAATTATTAAAAAAATTACTCGCCATTTTGATATTTTGGGTAATTTAATTAGACAAAATGACTATTTTTGTTATTTATTTTTTTCTGTCCAAACTTACCTTTTTAGTTCAAATTAAAAATATTCCCAAGAAATCAAAAAGGTGTTTTCTATTTGGTTTCTTCATTAATCACACCTTTTGTTAATAAACATAAAAATCCGGTTTAGAATATAAGTACTTTTAAATGCAATGTACAATAAAATAACGAAAATAAAAATTTCAGTGAAAAAAATCACCAAAATGTGGAGAAAGTGGGTAATTACAGTAAAAAAATTACGTAAAATATTTTTGATTTGCGTCATAAAATAAAGTACTGTTTTTTGTATTAAGTGCATGTAAAATAACATTTTACAGCACAAAGCTCTATCTTTGATATATTGCAGAGCTACAAAAAAAGGTATAGAAATTTCATAAGCATATACATAAATTTTTCAAGTAATTGAGTACTTCGCAAACCAAAATTACTTAAAATCAAGTTTCTGAAAAAAGCATTTGAAATTCTTGTTTTTGAAAATTAAAGTGCATTGATGCTATTTTCATTACTTAAAATAGAAATAATTTATACTGGTATATCTGCAGATAAAGGGCCTCAATGTCAGCTCTACAAGTCATTGTTTATCAATCTCACTTTGCACAATATTTAATATCCTACAATTCGCAATTTAATTTTAAGTTCCATATATATTTATAAGCATATAAAATTTCTCGAAGCTTCCGTACATTTTAGGAAGTATTACATTAACCCTTTTGCTGCGCATCCCGCGATTTCTACGGGTAATGCAAATGTAGCAACATTTACGCAACCCGCGATTTCCTCGGGGATTCATCTTTCTGTCTAATTAACCCTCCTTGATTATTCCCACCGGTTGTTTTTTATTCTAAATTTTCCCTGGTATTTTCCCGATTAAATTCGACAAAAATTTCTGCTGTTAGAAATTATGTAAAAGACGCTCTCTCTGACAATCCTTTTTTATGATCTCATTCTATATTAAAAAAGACTCTTTTACAAAAAAATTTCACATATTTTAACTCTAAAATACATGTAGATTTGTAAAATGTAATAAAAGCGCAATTTTTTTAACCCATTTTGATAAAACAATTACGCAGCGAGAGGGTTAAACAGGGTTTTATGCAATGATTCTATCCGATGAACTTCTTATTCTTGTGATTTTTTAAAATGAAAAGTTCTTTTCTTCAGAAATCCTTCCGTTGTCACTTTAATTTTGTATTAATTGTGCTATTTCAGCATTCAAGTATATGTATGAGTGCGTTTACTACTGTAATTTCATTAACTTAAGCATCTCCTTGTACAGGAGATTGTATGCTATCCTTAAAAGAATACTTTTCAACCCCGAAACATCAACATGTTCTGCAGAAACTGAATTAAATATCATGTAACAAAGATACTGGTACAAATGGGCTTGAGTACTCCTCGTACGAGACTTATATACAAGTTACATGTCCAACGTTTTTATAATTTTTGTTTGGAAAAAACCGTTTTAGTTATCTTTCTATTAGTATTTAGAAGAGAGCTTTTATCCAAATAAATCCTTATTTATTTCAATTAAAAAAGCATACTAAAATCATCCGAAAACAAGCTATTTTCTTAAAATATTGAGTCAAAATAGTGCGATTTATTTTAATTTTCTTTTTGATACGTTTTGAAATATAGTTGCTCAGCAGCAGTTAAATGAAAGAGGAAAATAAAGATAAATGCATTTTTAATTTTTTAAATAAAGGCGAAAGAAATGTTTTGTATTTCTCGAACATTTGCATACAATTTCCGAAGAATTTAGACAATTAATTTCGAACTTCTGATAAATGTAGTGACAAATTTTCAAAGCTTTCATGTAAAAAAAAAAAAAAAAAAAAAAAAACGGATTAAAATGCGGAAATACTAATGGCAATCGAGACACCAGTACTATTTCCGTATTTTAGCGGAAGTTTTCCCCCGTAAATGCGAAAAAAAAACCACAGTAAATTTTTCTGTAATTTACCGAGAAAAAGTTCTGTTAAAATACGGAAATAGTACTGGCGTCTCGATTGAGAGTAGTATTTCCGTATTTTAGTCCTTTTTTACAGTATTTGGATTAATTTAAGATCGCCACATAAAACATTTAGCATCCATGACTTAATATTTAAATTAATTATCAAAATATTAACTTTTTTCAATGAATAATGAAATTTTAAAATCGTCTCAATTTCCATAGAAAAGTATTTCCATTATTACATTAAAAAAATCTGTATTTTCCGAACAAATGAACAAAATTTAACCAAAAACTATATAGCTGATTCCGAGTACCTCATCAACATACCTACCTAATTACAAGTTAATCGGATGCTTTTTGCGGCGGTCATCACGGAACAGACAGACAAACAAAAACAAAAAAAATTTTGTGTCCCCACTGTGAGCTTCAACTGACGTTTCATGAACAGACACGCCTTTATCTAATATTGGCAGAACCACCTCCCATGTTAACCATGAGGGCTTTACAGGTAAAATAAATAAAAATGCAATAATATAGAGATTAAAATAACGGAGCTCTGCACATTCCCACACGCAAATCGTAAAAAGACGATAGGGAAAAAATGAAGATATTTTGACTCAATTATAGAAAAAGATCTCGGCTTTATAAATGAGAGGGTGTATTTTCTTTAGTGCATGTAACAGAAAAATATACGATTTCCCTGACAATACGAAAAATAAAATAATAAATAAACCAAATGGCGTAGCGTATAGCGAAACTCTATTTCGTACTTAATCTACATATATATTATGAAATTAAAATAAAAATTCCTCGGAAAAATGCCTTACGCAAAATATCTAATCAAAAATCAGTAATGGTTGTCTTATTTGTCTAATCTTTCATAATCGGGATCATAGCCGATGTTGCCTACGAAATCCCTAAAATCGATGAGGCATGTGTTTAACTATTTTTGTAGCAGATTGGTTTAGCTGTATTTTATGCTCCTACATAAAACTGTAGCTCAGATATGACGAAATGACTTAAAACTTTCGAACCACCCCCTCCCATTTAACCCCTTAGTGTTTGAATTTGAAAAATAGCTTATATAAGTATTTAACTATTTTTAGTGCATTTGTTATGCTGCATTTTACGCTCCTACTATGCTGGTGAGATACCACGAAATGACCATTAAACTTCCAACCCCCCATTTAACACCCTTGGTGTTTGAATTTCTAAAAGCGCTCAGATACATGTTTAGCTGTTTTTTTAGTAGATTTTTTATGCTGAATTTCACGCTCCTACCTAAATTTGCTACTGAGATATGGTGAAATGCCCTAAAACTTTCGACCCCCCCCCCCCACACACACACACACACACCAGTTAAATCCCGTAGTGTTTGAATTTTTAAAATCACAAAAATACATGTTTGACTATTTTTGTAGAAGATTTGTTATGCTGAATTTTACGCTCCTACCTAAAAGGGCTGCTGAGATATGGTGAAATTATCTAAAACTTTCGACACCCCACCCCATTTAACCCCCGTAGGGGATGAATTTTTAAAATTCTTTCTTATTGCTTGCCTAAATTCATTACGGAAATCTACCGTCCAAATTTCGTCATCCTGACTTTAGTCGTTTCAGCTCTACGTTGATGAATCAGTCAGTCAGGAGTTCTCGCTTTATTATAGTATAGATTTCAGCTACTTTGGGCACAAGCAATATTTCCAATTTTGCATTTTCAACATTTACAAATTGTTTTTTTTTTTTTTTTTTTAACTGTCTGTCTTTTTATATACCATCTCTTTTTGACTAAAAATCTATCCTACATAGCAAATGTTACATCTTTAAAAGCAGAAAACATCACAGAAATGTTATATTTAATAGGTGACTTAGTGTAAAAAATAATATTGTAATGTAAACAATAGTTCGAAAAATTTTTTAATGTCTTGCTTTTATACATATCTTACCTAATGCGAATTTCTTATGTATTACATTTTTTGGTAGATTTAGAGAAAATAATGCACCGTCAATAAAAACAAATTTGAGAAAATTGTCTTAAAAAATAGAGATCTTTTAAACACTTTCACAGACTTGAACCCTGTGAATATGAACAATTTTTGCAGTAGCAGAGTTGCAATATTTGATTGAGATACGACATTGCAATTTTTCCTGCATAATTAATAATGAAAAAAAATATATTTTGATAGAACTTTAAAAAAAAAATAATAATCACTAATGCTGCGAAGTTTGTTTTTAATAATCGAATTTTAAAAAGAAGAAGAAGAAAAAAAAAAAACCCAACAACAACTGTAAACAAATGTGCAATATGCTGTTATCGACACATTTAAGGCTTTGAAGAACATATTTGCAAATTCTTTCAATAAATGGTTCACCGGCGAGCTGGTTTTTAAGATTAATAATACTGTCTGTCTGTTTACTCATGATGCGGACTGATGACTGAAATAAAATTTTATCTCGTCGAATTTTAGTTGTAGGAAAATGTATTTTAGTAGTTGAAAATCAGTCACTCAAAAAACGCAATATTATAACCAATAAAAAAACGTCTTTTAACCCTTTCCGGCGACGGGGTAATTCTATTTATAAACTGATGAAATAATGGACTGACACCAGAATTTATAAACGCATTTACTAGAAAATACGAACTTGCTTATTTTCACAAGCATCATTACAGGAAAATTTTAATTAAATATTCTTGGTGCCGATTGTCAGTTTTGGAATTCAAATTTGGTGTCATTTTTTAAGGACACCGCCATCGAAAGGGCTAAAGCATTTTCTATGACAGATTAAATTACCAAATTATTTAGCCTAATATTTTGCAAAATAAAGTATATTTTTCAACAAACAAAAATCAACGTAGCCAATTTCCAGCAATTCAGACTTATTTTCAACACTATAAGAACATCTGCTACATAGGAAGTATTTATCATTTATGTACAGAGTCGCACAAAACTATCTCTTTACATAATTTTCTATGGGAAAAAATCGCTTGCAAAGCATTTTATTGATGTTACGCTATTTAAAATATAATGAAACGGATATACATTACTGAAGGCTACGGTTTGGTATTTACTGTAAAATATAGCGTGTATGACATTTATCGTTCATTTACAGGGATACACAAAATAATTCAGTTAGAGTACTCTCTATGAGCTGTAATTGCAGGAGGTGCTTTATCAGTTGCGGTATACGTCATTTAAGTCAATTAAATTTTTGAATATTAGGTGGTGTGTATAAGTTCTATTGATCATGGGATACACAAAATAATTCATAAGTATTACTACACATGAACGTGAATTGCTTAAGGATAGTATTTAATTGCGTTATGCATTTTTCTGCTGGACTAAGTTTAGCATTTCAAGAAACTTTTGTGGAATATAAAAAAATTCATATATAGGGTTACGCAAAGAACTGGATACATTGCCGTATATGGTTGGTAATTGCTGAATGTACTTTTTTAATTGTGTTAAGCGTTTTTCACCCGAATTAAATTTTAGCTTAATATGTGGTATGTAGCGGTGTGTTTGTACAGCCTATTCTGTACATAATATGCTGGTTTGTACAAAGGTATCTGAGTGCATTTCCGTCTATTGGTGAAAATTGTTAAAAGTGAATTTTCGACGTTGCCATGCATTTTGTAATTGAAGTAAGCTTTAGCCATGCTATGTGGTATTTAAGCAAATCTGTTGATCATAAACAGGGCTGCACAAAACACTTCGACTACTTTCTGACTAAGGACGGTAAATGCTGAAACTGGATTTCTAATATTGTTATGTGTTTTCTAAACTGTTTGCTTACATCTTATTTTATTTTATTTAACAGTGACGTTTGTTACAGATGTCTGGATATGTTGGAAAGTTTTAAATAATGTATGCTTGACACTAGATTTTTTTTTTCTTTCTTGTTTATACTATTCTTAGAAGCGTTTCTTATAACTTTAAGAATCAGATTACAAAAAGTTACATAGTTTAACCCTCCAGCCGCGGTTTTTCAGCGGGTTACTTTTTTAAAATTAAGATTGTTTGATTCCCACCACTTTTTTGAAAAAGAAATAGTCACTTTATTTAATTACAGATTAAATAATGCGAGAATAACTCGAATTATACGCTTTTAAAAAGTGGTGGGAATCAAGCAATCGGAATTTTAAAAAAAAAAGTGGCCCACAGGAACGCGAAAATAGCGTTTCCCGCGACTTGAGGCTTAAGATATTTTTAAATGTCGTGATAAATGCAAACATATAAGAAAATCTATTTACTTACGATTTTTATTATTTTTTAAATAAATACTTTATAAAGTTAAAAATGCTATAAAAAGTGATAGAAAGTCTTTATTAAGATTGACGATCGTTTCGTCGCACCAACGGCGACATTTTCAAAATCATTTATGATAGAAAATACTTTCGCAAAATATTTTAAAACAATAAACCTAAATAACAGGTTTATTGTTTTAAAATATTTTGCGAAAGTATTTTCTATCATAAATGATTTTGAAAATGTCGCCGTTGGTGCGACGAAACGATCGTCAATCTTAATAAAGACTTTCTATCACTTTTTATAGCATTTTTAACTTTATCTGTTTATAAGTGATTATTATACATGTGTTTATAAATACTTTATATTAATGAAAATTTGATGAATTATTTTATAGAACGCACCATTATAAATGGCAATAAAAAAATCAAGTCAATTGACAAATATACGTTGAAATTTTAACAATTTTAACGTACTGAAAAAACACAAATTAATCATTTTAAGGGAAATAGATGCAACCTTAAAAACAAAGCCTTATAAAAAGCCTTTTTTCAAATTCATAATTATCGCATTTTTGCGACACGCTGTAAGAATATATCAGAGACGTCTCCTGAATACATTTTAAGCAAGAAAAAAATGGAAACTGATACTTTCGTCATTTTTTCTCTAAATGTATGGTTTCGAATGAAGGGTCGTTTCCGATGATCGGAAAGGGGGAAATAGAGACGCCGGATGAGCAAATAAAAGTGGATTATTATCAAATAAAAATTCCCGTGATAAACATAAATCAGATCCGTATCGTGAAGAATTCGGAGGATAGTTTTTGACGAACCTTCTTATTAAAACTTTTTTTTCGATTTGTAGCGGTATTGAATTTAATAATTTGTATTATTTAATATTATTTTACTGAATTAGATAAATAGTGTTTATTTGTATTAAATATAGTTGTTTAAATTAATGCGTTATTCATTTCATTAGTCATTTATTAATTTAATATTCAATTACATTTATTATTATTTATTTAACATAGGATTCCATTATAGAGAAGCCCGTCGTAACAGGTTTTACTGTTTTTAGTAAATAGTCAGTATTTCTAATAGATATACTCAATTAATTATTGTTTTACTCATTATTTCTAATTATATGTTAATTATTTTCCATTTTAAGCAGATTTGTCTTACAGAGAAGTTCCATTTTAGGGATGTTTCTGTGGTCCTATTTTGTGTGATTTTGGGTATGTTTAACTGAATATTTAATGATAATAAAAATCAAACCTTCTATAAAATTAGTCCCGACGAATTAAGATATTCTTCAGTGCGGGAAAATTTTCAATAGGTTTTGATTTTGATTTTCTGCCCTTTTTTTTATAATATTTAAATCAGAGAAATATAATCTCATTTTACACACGGTTTCTTTTCGTAAGCAAAAGAGTCTGCTGATTCTCCTTACCTCATTTAACTTTCATTTTTCTTTTTTAGCCTTACATTTTCACGCAAAATATTTTATACCTTTATTCATATGTTCTTATGTATCGGAAGAAATATCGATGTCGTCGTGTATTTGACAATAACATACGTTTTACTACCAACAGCTGATTACTTATACGTATTTCACTCTAAAATATATTTATGCATAACCTTCCTCACTTTTACATTAAAGGTAGATGGTATGGTTCAAATTTAGTGATTTTATAGTTTATTATTATTCAGCCAATTTTAGTTTAAAAAAAAATTCCTTTATATGCATTAGATGTGTTTGTGTACGCGGTAAAAAAATCCAGAAAGTTTTCCACCTGCAACGTAAACTTTCGGGCAAATTCATTGAGTTCTTTTAATTACCCGCGATACTTGAAACTTCAGAATCTAATTAGAGAAGGACCAATTACACCGTAAAAAATATAAGAATTCATTTATCAAGCAAGAAAATATAATTTAATCTCTTTTAAGTTACCCACTACTCCAAAAAGTGTTCCTTTATCTCCGGAAACTTCAGAAACCCATAGGTTTTCGATATTTAAAGAAACATTACTGAAATAAAAGTTTCTTTGGAATGCTGGAGTAGTTTTTACGGTGTATTATTCAGCTTTTTCATTTCATTATCAACACAAAATATATTTTTTTCGGATGCTATCAATTCTCAAGTAATTATTTTCAGTTGCGTAACAGAATTTATACATGCGTTAGTAACAAAATAATGTCCACTTTATGCTGTCTATTTAACATGCTTGTCTGTTGAACATGAAAATGTTTAAAGGGTTTTTCAAAATAACATGCAGCACATGAAACAACCTGTCACGCTCTTGCTGTGGTAAATAACCCCGTTCGAAAAAAATTGCAATTTTTTTAATCATTTTTTTTTAATTATATTGCTACATAAAAATATAAGTTCATAGTGCACAATTATTTATACGGAATCGAAATTTAGAGCAATATAAAATAAATACTCACTCAGCACGAAAACAATTACCAGTATACATATATATATATTGACATACAACAATGTTTTTTGAAGAGAGAAGCCAAACTAACCAAGTAATGTGAATATAAATAATATCCATTGAAACATATCATCAAACACATATTTTGATGAACTTATGAGTTGGCACAATTTATACGAGAGAAGAAATGATCTTTGTGAAAACCGATTGCTCTGACAACAAGCCCCAGTCTCCCCTATATATATATATATGTATATATATATATATATATATATATATATATAGATATTAAATTTGATACAAAATAAAACCGTCTAAAATTTTTAAAATTGTCCTCACAAATCACATTTTATTTCTTGAATCTTTTGCGGTGAAATGTGAACACACACATGCAAACAAAAAGTTTTCATATAATATTTCATATCAAAAGTTATATTATAAAAATAGTCGTAATGATTAAAAGTATGAAAAATAAGTGGCTAAAGAAATAGTTCGGGAGGTAAAAAAAAAATAAAAAACCTCTCGCTACACGCGTATAATGTAAAAGTTTTTTTTTTTTTTTTTTTTTTTTTTTTTTTTTTTTTTTTTTTTAAATATGCAAAGCAAACGTGCCATTGCAATCTATTATCTAGTAACTTACAAATTAAATAACAATAGTAATAAAAATAAATCCAAGCGCATGTTTGTGTGAAATTTTCTAGCGATGTGCACTGAATTCAAAATTCGAATCTATAGTATCTTAAAACATGTCCATGAGTAACGCTGACGTCATATTGACGGTGAAAAACACGTGAACAATCATTTTAGTTTTACCGCAATTATTTAACTTCTAAACATCGCACAATTTAAATTTTTCCAACGTTGAATAGAAATTTTTTTCTTTGAAATGCAAAGTTTTAAAAACTGTATCTCAATTTACTGATTATTTTATGATTTTTAAAATAATTTTCAAGCATTAATATATTTTAAATCGATCTCTATCGAGTTGAGCGTGATTATGAAAATTTAACCCGTTCTCACTTAAAACAATATAAAAAGTTCAACATTTATTTCCGGTAAATATTTCACTACGAAATTAAAACTTCGTGAATAAATAAATAAAATAATCTATAATTTAAATAAAACACAAATTTAATAGTTATGTAATAGCGCTTAAACCATTAAAATTATCAGAATAAAAAAAGCTGCTGTAAAGTAGCCAAAGCATTGGCGATTTCTTCGGATATTAATTCCTGCCATGCGGCTAATACGTAAGCATAACTTTTTATAAATTTCAAAATTTTATTGGAATACATTATTGATGTATTCATATAAAATGATTTTTAATGTAGTGGACAGTTAAAAAATACGTTAAATGTAAATAATCTATTAGATTTTTCAATTTAAAAAAAAAAACGGATGTAATATGCTTTTCACCTATGTTCTGTTACCTTGGTTTGTTCCCGTAGATAAAAAAAAAAAAAAAAAAAAAAAAAAAAAAAAAAAAAAAAAAAAAAAAATACATGTTCAAAGCAAACGCGCTACCACAAATCTAGTAACAAACACGAAATTTACACCTATACCAAATGAACGGACCGACTCAATTTCTATAAAGAAATACCTATGTTTAATGACAACATTATCCAAAATTTAAAATTCTTTTAAAAAATTATACATGTATATGGTTAAATTGTTTTAAAGCTTTGTAAAGAAATAAAAATATATATTTAAAATATTTCTGTTTAATTTATTAAAGCAAAATATATTTATAATGGTTCCTATAAAGTTATAATTATTACAAAAAAAAAAAAAAAAAAAAAAAAGCTGAATGTGAATGTGAAGTTCTGCAGAAAGAAAAGTAAGCAGCCTGGTCCCGTTCTGCAGAAACAAGTAGCCTGGACATGACTCGGTCCGTCCAAATCTAATTAAAGAAAATTGGCCCAATCCCGTGCAGACTTCTTCATGTCGATTTATATTTAAACGATTCTCTTCCATTCGCATAAAAATTATGCAGTAATAATAATACTATACGTGCATATAAATCAGTGGAGTTATTATTAAAAGAGCAGACTGATACACCTTTTCAACACTGAAATGCAATCTAACGTTAATATAACTGTAAACACTGCCTTCTGAAGAATACAGATCTGCACGGGCCTAAATTTCAAGGCCCGGACCGGCCCGGTGTGAAAACTAAAAGTTCGACCCTGTCACTTCCCGTTTATAATTACAAAGTTCACGAACCGGCCCAACACAATTTCTACAAAAAATTCATTTTTTTTTTTTTTTTAAACATACAGCTAAAATCTTTTAACGAATAATATAACCCTTTAAGACCCGGTGTATTTGTAAACAAAGCTAGCCATGCCTGTAGAAAGTAAAACATGGACTGCAACCGCTACCTGTTGATAAAAAATGATACTTTACTCTATCTGCAAACCAGAACGATCGTTCGATTCGAGTTTTTATTATAAACGACTCAGAAGCAAACAATTAAATGAATGTCTAACCCGCACGATCGTGCGGGTTGGGTCTTAAAAGGGTATACATATTTATGCGAACATTTTTCAGTATGTTCCAGACTATATGTCCGCAAGCCAATATAATACAGAATAACAATATTAATGATCACTTATACTCTTAGCTATTACATTCAAATAAAGTCTCGTTAAAAAAAGTATTTAGAATAACAGAAAAAATGAGCAAAATCATTATATTTGAAATATTTCTCTGTAATTTATTAAAGTATATTTCTAAAGATTGTTAAAAAAAAAAAGTTCATTATCATTATTTTTGCAAAAAAAAACAACAAAAAAAAACAAAAAAAAAACAACAACAACAACAAACAAACCTGTCTTGCACATTCTGGGAACAGATTAACACTAGAACATCCAGCTGGTGTCAACTCGACACCGATCAAGTGACAAAATGCCGATTCGAACCAGAATTTATTTCGTAAAATTAATTAAATTGTAACTGGAAAAACCTCGGTTGAATAAATAAGTGAAATAGTTTTAGATAAAAATTGTGGTGTTAAAATGTTTTTATTAAGATTAGGTAAAATCTCTGGACATTCTAGAGTTAACTGATGATTCGAATGGACCCGAGTATGTGGAAAATAAAGCGAGCCTCAGACCGGTCCGATTCTACTGAAAAAAATTAACACGGGCTCAGAAAGGATCCAATGTAAACCTCCATGCTGACATTAAATTTCAGCACAGATGTTGTCAAACTAGCATCGGCTCGTGCAGCACATTTATAATTTGTTCTCTGCACGGTCAAGTCCACTGAAAATTGTTCATATTTTGTCTTCTTAGTCCGACTCTTAAAATCGTTATATCCCGCCGGTCGGCCGGCACGCTTAATTTTTTTTATCGGCCCCACACTTTTTTTTTTTTTTCTATCGGTCCGTTAAAAAAGTTGTCTTTATTCTGCTAGTCCGTTCTAAAGTTTATTTTCATTTTGCCGACCTACGGGCAGGGCCGGTTACGGTGCTCGGTCCAAGCCAGGGCCCGTGCAGATCTCTACTCTATAGTAGGCCAGTGTGAACTCTTTTAATCGTATTGAAATCGGAGAAATTAAATTCATCTCCGCAATATCTAACATTTCGAGGAAATATTATGCGAAAGGCAAAAACTGTTGTCTGAACGATTTGCAGCTGTATAGAGGAGAATTTTGACTGGTAAGAAATCATGCTAGCGAGCTAGGGGTGACAGTTTACTAATACAGCGGAATCTGTTCATGATAGCGTAGGATGGTCAGTAGTATAGATTAAAGCGTCGGATTTATCCTCTTCTGGAGTTTCGTTTTTTTTGGAAATGTTTGGTTGCATGTGGAAGAAAACTTTTCCTTTTGTGTTCCTCCCCTCTTTCTCTCTCTTTCGCTCTCTCTTACAAAAGAGTTTAGAATGCGAAATTTCTCTGTGATAGTACATTTTTATCCATGTTTTTAGATTTAGATTATACTTATTAGCTGAAAAAGAACTTTTTTTTAAATCGCAATATAAATTTTGATTCATAAGAAAAATTTCACATTAAAAAAAAAAAAAAAATACTCTGCATGTAAGTCGTTGGGAAATTAATAAAGTCTTTTCGATAATCTATTGCTAAATATTAAATTTTCCAAAGTATATGTAGGTTCAAAATAAAAAATATTATATTTTCTGTTTGCAAAAGAACACATTTTATCTTTATTTACAAAAAAGGGGCATTTTATCAATTAATTTTTCAATCATTCGTTTTAAATCGGTAAAAATATAATTTAAGCATTTTTAGAAAATATGATACGGTTCTAAAAATGATACTATTCTTACCTATGATATTAATCTTACTTTCTTAGAATATTGATTACACAGCATCTTGTTATACTTTAAAAATCGTGTTTGATGTGTTTCATAATCTATACTTTTTTAATGATATACTTTAACAGAGATGAGAGCGCTCCGACCCAAATGGTTCATTTTCACCACTACATTTTAATAGTATTATTTGCTTTATTAAACCTCAGAAATTTGTCATAAAATAACGCGAGAAATACCATTAAAATTTAGTGGTAGCAATCAGCCATTTGGGTCGGAGCGCTCTCATCCCTGTTTAATAATCGCATTTGATGTATGACATGCATCATGCATAAGCTTTATTAAATAACGTTGTTCACGTGATACTTTTTTATATGGTGAATTTTAATTTTTTCCAGTTAATTATATTTGTATAATTTTGACATCAAACCCATCACCAAATAGGAAAACCTGTACTATACTGATGTCTAATTTTATTTATGATGAAAATGGATGACAAAGAACAGACAAAGTTTAGTGAGACGCATATTAGCTATTCAAATATAGTGGTACGAGACTTGGCAGCTATACAACAAATTCACGAAAACTCAACATGCGTGGTATGCACAGTGGTGTATTTTCCTAAAATCTTACCTGAAATTCGAATGACTTTTTGTTTTTCTGAGCTTTCTACGAGAATAAGCTAATAGTCAGAATAGTAAGTTGCGTAATTAAATGAAAAGGGGGACTGTAATTTACGGAATGTAGAGTTTACATGTCTCATGTAGTGTAATTTTCTAAATTTCTTTCCAAAATTCAAGCCATTTCGTGCATTTATTGAATGAAATAATTTAATAATAAAATAAGCTCGTAGTCAGAATAGTTAATTGCGTAATATAAATAAGTAGAGGGTCTCTAATTTATGAAATGTAAAGTTTACAGGTCTCATATAATGTAATTTTGTAAACTTCAGGGTAAATTCAAGCCATATCGTACATTTATTAAGTGAAATAAATACTAAAACAGCATTATTTTCTCAAGGTTTCAAAAAGTGGCAATTAACATTAAACATGTTGCAAAGGTAAGATTGCAAACTTTTTCTTTCATTTATTAATTCGACTGGATTCGGATGGATTTAAAACATTTTTATAAAGTTACGTAAGGAAATATGAATTTGCTAACTATGCGGTAGCTTTTTCAAAAATTCGTAAATCCTGAAGATTAGAACCTATTAATACAGCTTTTCCAAAACACAGTCTGTCATTAAAACCCAAAAATTAGTGCTAGAAAAGATTAATTTTCAGTGTATCGTTTTGAACAATGAAAATCATTAATTTTCGAATTATTCAACATCACGATGGGTGTGAGCTAAAATGAACCGTAAGGTCTTTACTCTCTGCAATAAATTTGAACTAAACATATTTAAGGCACTGATATATTATTATGCAAATTTTGCATAGAAATTGTGAGCTTTGTTTTACGTGTTATGACCTGTAATTTGGGAAATTCCGCCACTGTGCTACGTCTTTGTTTAAGTGGGTAAATAAAATGAGTTCAAAATAGAAATGCGACTTTCAGCGGTGACTTTGTGACCACTTATATACAGATTTATATATTAGAAATATAATCAATAGGAAATAGGGCATCTTTGTGCATATAGTTGTATTTTTAGAGATAAACTACCAAATTTTCAAAATAAAAAATTAAAATCTTTTGGACATTTCACGTGATTTAACCCTTGGATTCCACACTTAGGTTCAGCACTGGCGCAATCTACATTAGTGCGATTTGGGATTCCATAACTTCAACCGCATACAACTTTGTTTGTAATGTAATTATAATGAAATACAACACACGATTCCTATACGAAATTTAATGAAGAATCGTACTGTGATATTTATTTTTAACAAAAATGTCATTTTGTTAAGGAGACAGTAGACTTTCAAAATCACAAAATTCTACTAGAAAATAGATTTTCGTTTTTATTTGGTGAATTATGAAACTAAATGCCCAAATTCAGCTGCTGTAAAAAGAATTTTTCCATTCTGACGCAGAGAAATAAGCTTTTATATTTTTAAACAACCTATATATTTAAAGAGTTGTTTATTCTTAAAATGGTGTAATCTCAAAATTTTGCACATTTCTAATTTTAAAACATTCCATGCACATTCCTAACAATCAGATTCTTTTGAAATTTATACTGTATGTCTTCATCATTACAATAATAAACAAATGGTTGCATAAATGTTTTTATTTCAGTGGGGTTTTACTGTTAAAATGTATGTACATATGGAAATATATAGCTATCTTTTTAGAAAAAAAACCCCCATAATTGTAAAAATATTTTTTTTCTTCTTATAAAAACAGTGAACTTTTTATAATTATGCCAACTCCAATTGTAGTATATGAACATTTTGTCATACATAAATACTGTCATATTTCACGCAAAAGAAATACGCATGGAATATTTTGAAATACAGTAGAGCGCCGATTATCCGAACTCCAATTAACCGAACTTCCAATTATCCGAATAGCCTTTTCTCGCAAAAAATCTTTTAAACCGTACTTCCAATTATCCGAACAGCCTATTTCTCCCCAAAATAATTTAAAACCAAACTTTCAATTATCCAGACAGTCTATTTTTTCATTGTTCGGGTAAAGTTCTTGCCGCCTAATATTACATCTGTAATCCAACTCATGGATGAAAGTGTGATAGAGACATTCAAACGACTTTACAGAAAGCAAACGTTAAGAATGCTCCTCTTATCAGAAGAAACAGAAGAGTCTGATTCCCAAGATAAAAAAAAAAATTGATTTGAAAGATTGTTGAATAACGGCTGCTGATTCCTTGGATCTAGAAAAATTGTCAACATTAAAAAAGGCTTGGAATAAAATTTTAAATAAAGTAAAAACTGATAGTAGATCAGAAAATGAGAATGTAAAACAGTAAAAGAAATGGGCAGAATCCTAAGCTATGAAGAAAATGAAATTAACGAGTGGTTAAATAGTGACGTACGATCATGGATATCCGATTTTAAACTATGATAAGATTGTGAATGAGATTTAAGATGAAAAAGAAATTGAAGAAAATGAAAACGAATGCTCTGAAAATGACCCAGGTCCATCACATAACGAAGCTTTTAAATGTTTGGAAACAGCTATGAAATGGCTCGAACGGCAGAAGAAAGCTGATTCTATTCAACTAATTAAGAAGAATTCCGAGATATAGCGGTATTAAAAATGTCTTCGTTGAAGCAAGCATCAATCGAAAGTTTTTTTTGCTTAAATTATAATCTGTGGAGTTAAGAAAATGATAAAAAGAGAAAAGGAAAATTTTAAATGATAAAAAAGTATATAAAAAAAAAAGAAATTGAAAAGACAAAAACAAATAAATAAAAAACAATTTTTAAACACGACAGCAACAACTGATGCAGAGTGAGGGGTTTTAGTATAGACAGGAATATCCCTTAAATTGTCTGTCCATTTATCCGAACTACACTGTAGAAAAAAAATCCGACCAGTTTTCCAGTAGGGATCGGAAAAATAGTTGCCCTTATCGTGCCGGAAAATTTTCCGAACCAGCTTGGAATAAAATCCGTAAAAAAAGGAAATAGTCAATAAAACGGTATTTTACGCATTTTATTCCGGTTTTACGGATTTTATTCCGAGCTGGGTTGGAAATTTTTCCAGTACGATAAGGGCAACTATTTTTCCGATTCCTACAGGAAAACTGGTCGTATTTTTTTTTACAGTGTAGTGTAGGTCCCAACTTTTTCGGATAATCGGCGCTCTACTGTATGTCCATTTTTTGCCGTATTAAAATATTTAAAATGTAATAACTAAAAATATTTTTAATATTTTAATTCCAAATAAAGCAGTCTAGCTTGTTCTTAACAACCCTGCCAAATTTCAAGCAAATCAATTAAAAATTTACTTTTCAAAGTCCATTGTAGCCTTAATGAGACATGCAAATTAAAATAAGCATGGATGATTTGAAATATTGCTCTGGGTGACTTCGCACTAGTGTTGATCTCGTTGTTTAACCCTTAAATGCCTGATTTTTCAAAAATCATTGTAATAATGTTTTTCGGCTTTCATTTTTTAAATAAATCAAGGGAAAAATACTTTTAAAAAATCCTATTTTGTTTTAAGTATAGTTTACGGCTAAAAAACAGTTTGTTTGAAGTGGTTAATCGGCAGTACTAGTGTTTAATTGAAAAAATAATTTGCCTTGATAAAATTCTATAATATTAAACACACGAGAATTTTAGGAACTATCATAATAAATAAATTTTACTTGCTCACTGCAGGTCAAAATAGGGTATTTCGCAAGCTCCCAAACAAAACAAAAAGAACAAGTAGCAAAAATTGAAAAAATAAATCTATCTTTATTCTTAAACAGCATAAGTGTTGCCATCTACATGTTGAAAATCGATTTAATAATATTTTCAGAATGTATTTTATTGGCAACATTAGGCATTATAGCTTCAATATTATTATAATATTATTTTAGAGCCTAAATTGGGTATGTTGCCGAAAAGCAACACCAAGCATTTAAGGGTTAAAAGAATTGTCTTCATTTGTATGGGGAGGGGCTGAGTCTCATGAGCCCTTCTTTCCTATCCCCTTACACTGATGTTATGCAATGTAATCTAGAATGACAAAACTACTAACTGCACTTTCTTGTAAACTACCCTTCCTCCTTATTCAATGTATCATTCCGAAAGAAAGAAGCGTTTCCGAGATAACAGGTTTCTGTTTACAACTTTATTCATCTTAGTAATTTCTTTTTGTATGAAATTTCGTGCTCATTCATCAGCACAGGAAATAAACGAACTAAATATTTACAAGTTGTGCATACCATTTCGAGAAAAAGAAAAGAACTGTGGGAAAGTTTTCGACTAATTTCCTTTAGAAAAATACACTGCATTGTCTGTAACTGGAAATAAAGGAGTTGTGTGATAAGGATAATCCCCCCCCCCCCCCCATCCCCAGATAGAGTCATTTTTCTTTTCTTTTTAGGGTTTCGTTCATCTGACGAAACCCTATTCGTCTCACTCCTCTGGCTGTCTATCTGTCACAGAGTTTGTTCTCGGAAACTGTATAAGTTAAGAGACTTCAAATTTTGCATACTTATAGCTGAATTCCTCCGATCACACGAGAAATCATAAAATTTTGAAAAAAGACTTAAATTATTTTATTTAAATGAATTAATTTAATGACATCCGACCATTTCTGCTATTTAGATTTTAAAACAGAAAATATCGAAAGTTGGCTAAATGGCTCATTGGTAAGGCGTTTGCCTTTTTTACAAAAGGATCCTCGTTCCAGGCTTAGCATCGGAGTTTGAATTACCGGCATCCCCCGGCATACGTAAGTAATGCGTTCCGTAAAGTTTTATGTAACTTGAATTTTACGTAAGTCAAATTTGTAAGTTGATTAGGTAAAATTTTGTAAGAAACTACAATTTGTATTACATATATATATATATATATATATACATATGCATATATATATTATTTATTCGAATATAAACTATAAAAGTATGAAAAACTATAAAAGCAAACTTAAAGAACACTTTTCAAATATCTTGTGAAATACGGGGTTTATAAATCTAACATTGAGGAATTGATTTATAACAATTTTGAATCTACATCAAACGACTATAAAAATAAGAAATAATTAAAGAGGACTAATTTAACTTATTCTCATTGAATGTCTGATTGCAAAACAAATGAATAGCACTCACAAAATAAAATAATCCTTGATAAGCACAAACTGTATTTATTATGAATTAGATGACTACTATGAATAACTCACAATAAATATTAAGTTGTTTTGTTATAGATTTCATTGTATCTGTCAATAAAAATATAACTTTATCTAATATATAAACTAGTATATTACGGTTTTGGTTTATATCTATATATTTTATTTGTAAAATAAATATCAAAAGTATGCAACTGCGCATCAAATGCGCTCGTATGTTCAGAAACGTAATTTTCGAGAATTATTAACTAACTGCGAATTCACGTAATTCGGGGGATGCCGGTATTTAGCCCGGAGTAGATTTTATTATCTGAGAGATTCAATTTTACAGAATTTCTGAATATATATATTTTTTTGCCTTTTAAGGGGGCTGGTCACTCAGCTTCCGATTCTCCCTCACCAGTCTATGGGCATTTGATGCATTCGTAGATTTAAAATATCTCCTCGGGAAATTAATATTTTTAACTTCTATTTTTTTGTGTACACTCCCTAAAAGATGTTTCTTTTTTCTTAGTTCTCAAAGTTTTTCTAAAGTATAGATTTAATTTTATAGGAAGTGTTAAAATCTTACTCCCAGTTCGCCCGCTTTTAACACATAGCATATTAAATCCAGCATAGATTTTAGAAATATTTTGAAAACTAAGAAAAAAAGAGACATCCTTTAAGAAGAGCATACAGAAAAAAGATGCTAAAAATATGAATTTCCCGACAAGATATTTTAAATATACGAGTGCATCAAAAGTCCATAGACTTAACATCACGGCGGAGAATTCCGAAGCTGAGTGACCAGCCCCCTTAAGGCCAAAAGTTGTTGAAAAATATTTTAACGATTATTTTTCTAATTCAAAAAAATTCTTTCTTTGAGAAATTGTGAAATTTTAAATTTTGTTTAAACTTTCGCTAAATTTCTGAAATTTCAGAATTTTGAATTTAGTTCAAACAATTGATAAAAATTCTTAAACTGTGTTTTGAGAAAATTTAAAAATTTAATTTTTGCTTTAACATCTACTAAATTTTTGAGAAATTTCAGAATTTTAAATTTCGCTTAAACATTTTTTTTTTAGAAACTTTAAATTATTTTAAAACTTCCACTAAATTTTGAAATCTATTTAAATAATTTTACTTGAATATTTTCAATTTGATTAAAAAAGATAGCTACCTTTTCGAAAAATTTTAAAATGAAATTTAATGGTGCTGTCATCCATGAAAGTATTTAATAATTATGAATTAGTGATTTGGATTTATTAATTAAAGGATAAAGTGTTTTGTAAGGAATATTAAACGAAACTCTTTGTGCGATTTTCGATCTACACTGTTAAAAATTTGTAGTTTGCTACATACTCACTCTACCGCTTTTATAGGAAACGATTACTTGACTATACTATGGAGCATTCTCATTGGTCAGAATAGAGATATCCTATAAAAGCGGGGAGTGACAATGCAGCTAAAGCTGCAGATTTTTTAACAGTATATATTTACTACCTCTCTGATTTTTGTTTGACGATTATTTAAATGTGTTACACATAAGAAACATATGTTTATTTAGCAGAGTTTAATGTACTGTAATTGTATCAATTTTAATTTTTCTTCGATACAAAGCGCTCATAACACCATTGTAGTTTTCTGTATGTTTTACTTTTTCATAAACATATTAACATTTAAAAGAAACCTGTTTGTACCCGTGTAAATGTATAAATAAAAATCGATTAATAAACAAAAATTTCAGATGTTTGCTCTTTCTTACCATTCATTTATTTTATACTAAAACTATATTAAAGTTTTAAGCATAATTTCATTCGTGTACTTCAGAATAAAATATTAATACATTAATAATAAAATATTAAAATATTATACTATATACGAAATATTAATCACTCTTTTATGATATTTACTATACATAAATAAAATAAATACATGTAAAAGTGAACTTATATTTACCAGTGGCGTAGCGACAGATGACTCTGGATCATTTTACTACCAGCATTATTATAGGCCAATTCCAAGGGTTTTTAATGTGTAAGCCATATAGCTAATAACTGCTATGTTTGTTGGCCACCGTTATTTTCAAAATGTTTGTTTTACCTTATTCAATTAATGAGATATCCCTGATAAAATGAGTCACATTTTACCGTTCAAAATACTGATAGCCAAAAATCGTAGCCTGTGACTTACACTACAAGTACTCATGGAACTAGTCTATATACTAAATTTGGCCTTATTTAATCTTTGAAGGTTATGTGATTAAATAAGTCCAAATTTAGCATATAATATAATATATTTTGAAACTTTTAGCTACCAAGGCTGGGAACTCGAAAGATCTTTATTACACAATCCTTATTAAATCCATACAATACACACACAAATCTCGTTAAAGTTTTTCTACATATCTTCAGAGATCCATACACAAGTTGACAATTCTTGTTACAGATGATTCACAGGACACTTGTTGTTAGGGCACTTTAAAACGGCGATAGTTTTGGAATATAAAATAATGTAGCCATCATCAGGTTAATCACGTGGCGTCAATTTTATGGTATTCTAACATAAATTTTTGTTTATTACTTTGCTGGTAATTTTTCTTAGTACATTTTGGCAGTTGTTTTATTACACTTATATTCCCTCTCATCACCATTAGTAAGTGGTATTATTTTGTTAAGTATTACTTGTCAGATCGGTAGAGCGTATTTCCCTAAATAATAGTGAATTTCTCCAGTCTAATAAAACACAACACTTCAGTTCATCAAGTCCAGAGTACTCATGGTTAGTAGTTGCATGTAAAAGTGAACTTATATTTACCAGTGGTGTAGCCGCAAATGACTCTGGAGCATTTTACTACCAGCATTATTTTATGTACTAAATTTGGCCTTATTTAATCTTTGAACGTTATGCGATAGTCCAAGAGCTGTTAAACATTTTAGGGAAGGTATTTGAGGCACCATGAAAATTTGTGCAACACTTCTTTTGTAATGGCTGAATACAAAATCGAATGTCTGGCTGAAGGACTGTGCCAGACACGTGTCAAGAGCCATTTTTTTTTTATTACCCAAAAAAGGTATTTGAGGCACGCTGAGATTGAGACAGAATAATATTTATACTTAGAAAAAAATATTTTGAAAACGACAGACACTTTAGTCGGCCCAAAAACTGTGCCAGACACTTGTCAAGTGCCATTTTTTGACTACCCAAAAAAAGGTATTTGAGGCACGCTGAGATTGAGACAGAATAATATTTATGCTTAGAAAAAAATATTTTGAAAATGACAGACACTTTAGTCGGCACAAAAACTGTGCCAGACGCGTGTCAAGTGCTATTTTTAGTCTGGCACAGTTTTTGGGCCACGATCCTTCAGCCAGACATTCGATTTTGTATTCAGGCATTACAAAAGAAGTGTTGCACAAATTTTCAGGGTGCCTCAAATACCTACTCAAAAATGTTCAACAGCTCTCCTACTATGATTAAATAAGTCCAAATTTAGTATATAATATAATATATTTTGAGACTTTTAACTACCAAGGCTGGGAACTCGAAAGATCTTTATTACCCAATCCTTATTAAATCCATACAATACACACACAAATCTCGTTAAAGTTTTTCTACATATCTTCAGAGATCCATACACAAGTTGACAATTCTTGTTACAGATGATTCACAGGACGGAAAGCACGGGACGGAATGGATTCTATGCACATGGCGTGACAACCCAGATCTGGCGGTATTTTGATCCAAAAAATACCACCAGCAGGCGAGTTTTAGCCTGGCCCAGGTTGTGTGCATATAGTTTAACAAAAAATTTCCAAATTTAGAAAGTGTTCTCGGATAGAGAATAACATTTTGAATATATATATATTACAATATAAGTATATATTGCTACAAAAATAAATTTTTTCCTCTATTTTTAACAAATAAACATTAATAACACGTACTCCATAAAACGCTATGCTAATATTCAAAAACAAATACCACCAGCAGATGAATTTTAGCATTGACCTCAGGTTACATGCATTTAAAGTCCATTACAGCACGCAGAACAGGAAGGATTACAGTCGGGAACTCCACGATGGAGCCGCTTAGAGTCGAACGAAGTATCACGATGACAATTGAATGCTTAGCCCAATGTTCGTGAGAGGCATGATAAACTACTAGATCACAGTTGATCAAATACGCGGTAATCCATCACTAGCGATATTTGAGTTTATACTCTTTGAACAGAATCATGATTTAACGGTACTTTGTAGAAGAATGTGCTACACGTTCTTTTATTCTTTTATTCAGCATGAAAAAAAAAATGAAAAGAAAAGAAAATCATTGGTTAAACCTAATTTGTCGGTCAGAATGCCAAAAGTAAAATTGTTTGTAAATCAAAAATATCGCTAATTGGTCAACAACCAGTGTTGTCACTCAAAGACAAAGATTGCATTGTGAGATGTTGGAAGATGTCTGTTATGATATCAGAGTAAAAGGCAGTCTATCATAAGAAAACATTTCATACAATTTTATCTCCTAATTGTCCTAAGAAATTTTAAATACCATTCGAGTGGAGATTATGTTATGGCTTTCAATTTATGTTTGAAAAAATAAGCTTAGGGTTTGTCTTGCATTTCTGAGACCTTTTTTGAGACCAACAAGCCAAGCGATTTGTTGAGCCGCATTTTCAGTTATATCTTAAGGCATGTATATGGCGTATATAATATATATTTATAAACGCATCTTTTAGTTTTTAGTGTGGAAAACACTGATTATTTATAAAATCTAAAATGTCATAACTCGGAATGTTTTGATTGTAAAAAAGCGAATCGTTTTTATTTTATTTGTTAGAACATGGCGAATGCTTTTCTAGATACAATTTATAGAACCCAGAGACCACGTAAAAACTTTAATTTCTCAACTGTTGTAAAAATAATTTTTTTTGACGTAAATAGCATTTAATATGATGGCGAACAGTGATTGAAACGTTTTTGTAATTGGAATTATACATCTAATGGTTTAGATTTACAAATTTGTCAGCGATAAAAGATGTATATGTATACGTGTTTTGTCATAAATCGGAATAAGAGGGAAAATTGTGATAGTTACGTTTTGCGTTTTCAGCGATTGATTTATTTTCAAATTATTGAAGCATCTTTTTCTTAATACTTTCCCCATTTATATTTCTATAATGTATCTGATTTATTAATCTTCAATCTCTATTAAGCCCTTCATTATGGGCCAGGACTAGCGACTCTTTATATTCAATCGTACCATAATTTACAAGTGTTTTTCTTTGCGGTAGATTTCTCTTGAAAATACCCAAGTACAGGAGGCAGAGAATATTTTTCATAAAATGATACGAATAAAATTTAAAAAATACTCCACTGGGACGTGTATATCCCGACCCGTAATCTAAGGATTAAAGCTCCATACACTGTTAAAAATTTGCAGCATTCTGGCAGGTCATTTGACGGTTGCACAACCGTAATTTTAACACTATTCTGACCATATTATTATCCATTTTATGGTCAGAATATAGTTAAATTATAGTTATGAAACCGTTTTTTCAAAAAACGGTCGAATGACCTGCCAGAATGCTGCAAAAATTTTAACAGTGTACGCTCTAAATGCGCATGCTTTTAGGTAGATTTCGTATGAAATACTACCTATTGGGATCGTTCCTATGTTGGAATTTCTGAAAATTTTTTGCAGATCTACACCGATCATGACTCCTAGAACCCAAAACCACCCTCAGTAAAAAACTTTATCTATCTATCTATCTATCTATCTATCTATCTATCTATCTATCTATATCACTTTCTTCTGGACACGATAACTTTCGTAATTCTGCACCAATCTCTTCCAAACTGATACATAAAATCAAAGGGCATAAAATCTCGGTCAAGTTCGTTAATGAGCAAAATCGGACCAAGGGGATGGAAATAGGGAGGGGTTATGTGAAAACCGAAAACCCCCCATAACTTCTTAGTTTTTGTACATATCAAATCAGTTTAAAGTTTTTATTACTTCTAAAAATAGGGCCAAAATTTTATGTATCACAGATTTTTGATAAAGTTAAAAATAGTCTCAAGGGGCGCAAAAAATAGGGTTTCTGGGAGAAAAAAATTCATAACTTCCCTAACCCTTAATCGTTGTATTACAACACAAATATAATTAACGAGGTCTAAAAAGCGATAAATAAAAAAATACTTAAAATAAATTAAAAATATAAACAAGACCACACTGTTAAAAATTTTGCAGCATTCTGGCAGGTCATTCGACCGTTTTTTGAAAAAATGGTTTCATAACCATAATTTAACTATATTCTGACCATAAAATGGCCCATAATATGGTCGGAATAGTGTTAAAATTACGGTTGTGTAACCGTTTTCGGAAAAAACGGTCAAATGACCTGCCAGAATGCTGCAAATTTTTAACAGTGCATGCACAAAATTTATTTATTAGTCTTTGCCTATCTATATTATAAAGTACAAACGTGTTCGTCCGTAACACTGACATCATTTTGATGTTGGAAACAGCAGATGTTTAAATGTCGCTTTTACTGCAATTTTTTAAACTTCTAAACATAGCACACTTTCAATTTTTACAATTATTTTTGTTATTTATCTCTATCGCGTTAGAGGTCTGCATGGGCCCGAGCTTGGCCGGAGGCCCGTACCCGGCCCGGCAAAATAAAGGCAAACTTTCAAATGGGCCGGGCCAGCAGAAATAGAAAAAAATTGAACGGGCCTGCAGGGCCGGCCAATAAATAAAATTAAGCGGGCCTACCGGCCCGATATAAAAATTTATACGAAGCCCATAAAATATGAACCATTTTCAATGAATATGTCTTTCACGCGAATAAGTATAAATGTGCGTCACGAGTCGATACTAGTTTAATAACATCAATACAGAAATGTAAAATCTCCAGCGTAGAGATCGGCATCGGACATTTCTGAGCCCAGGCTTATTTTTTCAGCAGACTCGGGCCAGGCGGAGATCAGGCTTGTATTTTTTTTCTGCATAGTCGAGCCGGGTCGGAAATAGACTTAATTGTTCTGAGGATGAGTAGGGCAGGCAATATGTTTTGTAAAAATATTAATATCGTTAATGAACTTCTGTTATCGGAATCTTTGGAAATATACCTTAAGGTGGTTCTCAAATTCCTTGTTCAACACTGAGAAACTTTCTGACACATTTTCTGACTAATTTTAAACTATGAAGACATAAAATTGACTGGCCTGACTATTGAAGGGATTTGGAATCTAAGAGCGCTTTCCATTTTTGATAAATAAATTACTTATTGAGATATAAGAGATACTTGCCACGTGACTGCAAATTTTTCTCCTTTCCGAAGAAAAATCTGTATTTTTTGTAGAAATTGAGTCGGGTCGGTTCGGGCCTGATTTAATTGATTTTACCGCGGGCTGGGGCTGTTTTCACTGACTTTTATACTGGCCGGGACGGGCCAAGATAACTTTCTTTCGGGCCGGGCTCGGGCCTGGAAGTTCCGGCCCGTACAGACCTCTATATCGCGTGCAGACAAAGATAAATTCTTTTGCACTTAAGGCTGTTCTCAGTTTCTATGCTCAACAACGCAAAACTTTCTGACGAATTTTCGGCCTAATTTTTGAAAGTAAAGGCATAAAACTGGCAGGGCTGACTATTGAAGCTGTTTGGAATTGAAATAAGTTTTATATTGTTTGGTAATTAAATTAGAAGGGTAACTAAATTAGAAGGGAGTTATGAGCAATTTGGATCACGTGACAACCGCCGTTTCTCCTTTCTGTCGATATCACGACCGAAAATCCTTTTCAATACGTCGACCTCGACTTTGACAATATTTTCAAAATGATCTTTTGCATCTACCAAAAAATAGGAAACGTCTTTCGATTACATAGTTTCTGAATAAGAACTCCTGCCAATTTCATGCGTTTCTGCACACACAAAATGAATTAAAAATGTGTCTAGCCCCTTTGGATTTGAGAACAGTTTTAAATTAACATGAATAGTTCAGCATTTGTTTACCGGCGGATATTCCATTACAAAATTTAAACTTCAAAAATAAAATAATATAAATAAAGCAGAAATTTAATAGACGTGTAATCAAACTATGTGCTAGAACAAATGAAATGATCAGAATTAAAAAGGAGTAACGAAGTAACGAAAGTAACGTGTAACTGTAAGTAACTGTAAGTAACTGTAAGTAACGAAATCCTTGACGATTTTTTCGGCTGTTACCTCATACGGAATTGTAGCTTTTAATAAATTTCAAATCTTTATTTGAATGCAAAATTGATACTTTTCAAATAAAAAGACTTTTTGTTAGTGGACAGTTTGTTAGTGTTGTTAGTGGGCAATCTAAACAATATACATATATTAATATAAAAAAAATGGTTTTCCCTTATATTCTGTAACCCGGGAGGTCCCGGTTGGATCCCCTAGTATTAATTACAGTCTTATTAATTATACATAATTTCGCTGTACTACGTAATATTTCTGTATAGTTATTTTTCCTCATTTTGCTGGGTTCATCGATTTCATTCTAGATAACTGACGAGAAAGATCATAGGTCATAGAGTTTCTGATGTAGGTCACCATTTTTGCGTTAAACACAAATGAACGAAAAAATATTAAATTACTAATGACAAGTTAAAGTCTTAAATGTACGAAAAACGCGTAAAGAAATTCAAGTAGTTTTATGCGTGCATTAAAAATATATCAGACAAAATATTTTGAACATTTTTTTTTTAAATTTTTTCGTCAGTTAAGTATGGTAAAAAAGTATTTAAATATACAAAATAATAATTCTATAAAAATAGTTTTTTATAGAGTTTTGTAAAAAATGTCAAATTGTTTTGAATTAATCTATGCTTTAGTGGCTTACTCATTATTTAGGGTTAACTCATGTTGACAACATATTAGTATTGACCCGAGACAATAAAAAATTTAAAAAAGAATAAATATGAATAAAATCTTTTTGAATACCATTAAAAAAACATGCAATTTGCCGCCACGTATTTATTTGTGATGGATTATTGAGGATTTTTTCAGTTCAAAACGATCTTCGTAGTATAACTTGCCATTTTCTGATTTCCCAATAAAGGTCTTTTCATTTATTTGACAGAATTCAGATTCTATCTCTTCTATTGTTATGGTTTATGTGTGCAACTAACTTATTTTACAGTATTACTAATTTCAATCATCGGTCATTTAGATCTTGTTTTATGTGATTATTGTGCTTTCATTAAATTATTTATGGTGGTGAAATGATGTCCCCGAGAAATCATCTGATTTTAAAAATAAGTAATTTTTTTTAGTAATTTTTTAAATAATATTTGCCTTATTTAATAAAAAAGAACTCTAGTTTCAGATATAGCGACTAGTACTTTACGAAATTTCTGGTACTAAAACACTTAAAATCCCTTGAACCCCTTGATGCGTAAGAAACCTGTTTCTATTCGAATACTACTTTCAAATGTTATTAAATTTTGCATTTCTTGCAGTTATTCTTGAAATTTTTAACTGAATAACTATTATCCGATAAAAGCCCGAATTATTTTACTATTTAAAATGGAACAATTTCATTTCACACCAGTTTTTGAAAATAGAAATTTTTGCTTTATTTTACGTTTTTGTACTTTATTTTACGTTGAAATTTTTGCGTTTCTGTCATCAAAGAAAACGAAAATTTATGTTTACAATTACTAGTCTGCAAACAAATGAGACAAGTAAGCTGTTACCCTGAGGCAACTCTAGACTTTAATGGGTTAAAATTTCTTCATGAGTCTCTGATTTAAAATTTATAATTTTATATGTAATAACAAATACAACAATTATCGTTACTTCAATCGGATGGAACGAATTTATACCTCGTAAAATGAATTCAATTCATATAGTATTAAGTGTTATTGAAATCAATCTATAGATTTATGGTTTATGTTTCTGTAACAATAAAAAAAGAAAGCAAAAGTTTCAAACCAAATCACGCGCATTAATGCTGGGTATAAAAAGAAAACAAATAACCATGTACTACTTTTATTTTTCATGTAGATTATTTTCATACCGATTCAGGTGATGTAGGTTGAAAACAAAATCATGAAAGAGATATTATCACCTTCTACGGACGTTTTGAGAACACAGTAAAACATTTCTTTATCTAGTAAGAAGGTTTATAAAAACAAAAGATTCGAAAAAGCTTTCCGACCTCGGAAACCAATAACTTTCTGATATTTAACCCTTTGCCTGTGGAATATATGTGAGAAAACGTGCCAAAAATGGATTTGTTTTTTTCTCTGAATGGTTTGAATGAAATT
The DNA here is from genome assembly GCA_963932465.1 of Maratus speciosus. Classification (NCBI taxonomy): domain Eukaryota; kingdom Metazoa; phylum Arthropoda; class Arachnida; order Araneae; family Salticidae; genus Maratus; species Maratus speciosus. The sequence continues at coordinate 512,397,312 of OZ010787.1, read as the reverse complement.
TGGGAAAAACTGTAAAATTACAAAAATCCGACAAATGGCGCGAAACTGCCGAACTTTTCTTTGGAAAGTATCGCCATCTGTTGGGAAAATGGTAAATTACATATTATGCACTGGACGAACTTAGTTCGGGCTTCACGGAATTGAAACACAGCTTTTTCTCTTGCCCGAACTCAGGTCGGGCATTCCAAAATTGGCATATTTGTGTTTCCCGAACTGAGTTCGGGCGTCACAGGCAAGGGGTTAAAGAAGCATTCCTCGAAAAAAAAATTGTTGTTGTTTGTACTTTTCGGAATCGATTTTGAGTAGTTTTTACTTTCTATTACCCAGTTTCCTCAATCCGGTATCAACGCGAATTAACGGTTTTTCGAATGCTATCAATTCTCAAGTAAACATTTTCAGTTGTGTAACATAATTTAAATTTCCAAGAGTACCAAAGTAACTTTCATTTTACGCTCTTAATTTAGCATGTTTATCTGTTCAACATGAAAATGCTTACTTAGAAATTGGTAGCTTAACCCGGAGAACTCGGTAGTGAGAATGCCCAATTGCTTTTCTTTTACTTTACATTAATATAATATCAACTTTTTTTGGTTGGCTTAGTACTTTTATTCACAAAATAGATAAAATATTTGAAAAACATTTTGAAATTTTAATTAAAATGAAAAATGATTTAAATAAGAGTCTTAAAAAAGTACGACTGTGAGAGAAAATCTCACGCAGCGAGTTCTCCCGGGTTAAGAAAAACCGATCATTCGTATTGATACCGGGTACAGAAAACAGATTAGTATAGTCTGAAGCCTACTCGAAAATTACGGGCAGTAAAATAAACGTTTGTTTTAAAAATGTTCCTTTACGTTTCATAAATGTATTGGTTTCTGGGGTTTCTGAAAATAAATGTAAGCTTTTCGGAATCATGGGTAACTCCGAAGAGGTTATATTATATTTTCGTAAATCTTCGTGATTTTTCGATAATATTTTTGTGAAACAGCATTTATCATTTTAAGAATGTAAGAACATTCAAGAATAATGTTATATTTAATTCAGAAGGTCGTTCGCATTTTATGGAAACGATTTTGATAGTTAAGTTTTATGTATAAATGTCGTATTTTTTGCGCCAATTTGTTTTTATCTGACAGAAATGGTTCCTGGCAATAGCTCTATCTCGAATTTTCCAAGAAAGTAAACATTTTCTTAGTACTGTCATGTCATTTTTACCCCACTCCTCTTGGACCGTTTTCAAAGCCCGTTCAGTGTTCTTGGATGACGTTTTTCTAAGATTCTCTTTAATAAATCGAAAGCGCAAAGGTCCATTGGAGAAGCATCAGGTGGTTTTACAGGTATTTCATTAAATAGGATACACTTTATTCCTGTTTCTGATTCTTTCTTAGACAAATAAGCGGCAGATGATTCAGACGTGACCTTTGTTGATATGAAACTCAACATTATCAATGTCCTTTCCAGGGTTGGTCAAATTTGTAATTCCAATTATCTGCACTGCAATTACAGTTTAATTGTATCTAATTAATTCTAGTTAAAATTACATATGCCGTAAAAAATTCTTGCAGCACTGTAACCGGAACCGCCCCATCCCATTATTTGACAAAATTTCTGTGTTTGAATGTGTGTAACTAAAATCAATTACATGCAATTAACCTGTAATTACACTGCGGATAATTGAGATTACAAATTTGCCCAGGCTGGAGTTTCTTCTTCAAAAATTGGTTCTAAAATATTCTGCTGATTGTAGGGTAAATTAATTTTGTCTTTACTTAAGACTTTTTTTATTTTTAATTTGCCGTTGTAACAAAATCCTTCAACTATCATGAATCCCTTTGAGAACTTTTCTTTACACTGACGAAGCCTTTTCGCACAGTCATTCCCGTCAGTTGAGCAATAGAAAATTGGCATTTTATTATTACAGTAACTTAAATATACCTATTCCTCATCGAGTGTTACCACAAATTTCCATTTTTCAGGAGCTTGGTGTTTTTCATATAATTTTCTACAATTTATTTTTCTTCCAGAAATATGCTTTGGCAAAAGCAGATGAACTTTAGGTTTAAACATCTTTTTTTAAATTTCAAATCTTTATGAATGATTTTACTTACAGTGCCAGAAGACATTTCTAGTTTCAATGCAATGGATCTATGAGTTAGTGAATTTCTTTTTAGGAACAGAGACTTCACTTTCTCGATATTTATCTGTGTTCGAACAGTCTTAGGATGAGGTTTCGCAGTCATGTTTTCATTTTTACTTTCACTTAGACTTTTTTTTCTTTCAAATTTAATTTGCGATATTTACACCGCTTTATAGTTTGTTGATACAAATATTTCTCCTTGGAACGCGCATTTACGTACCTGCGAGCCATCTATCAATTTTAGAAGCTATTTTCAAAATAAATCTTTTATTTTACATCTCAATCAAAACATAACAGTATCAGATGATTATTCTAAAGTTGCCAAATTTTTATCTCAAAATGGAAACAAGAAAATATATTACAAAATCGTTTACATAAAATGCGAACGACCCGTTCTGTATATCAACTAATGAAAAATACAACTTTCTACTTCAGTATATGTATAATACATTAGTATAAATGGATTTTTATATGCACTTTGCATTTCTTTAACAAAAAATCCCGAACAAGCCTTAAATTTAAGAGTTATGCCCTAAGTAATTTTTAACCGTTAATTTTAATTAAGGAAATTATGATATCCGTATAAACTAATATTTTGTAGAAATATAAAACATGTACTTGTAAGATACTGCCTTAATTTTTAAATAACCTCTCTGATATATCGCGTTTTTGTATGTGTGTGTATGTCCTGGTATGTGAGCTATAAGGAGGGTCTACAGTATATTTTTTAAATTTTACTAGTCGTAACGAGTAACTCACTCTGTTTACCTTCTTTAAAAAGACATTAAGTTGCTTGTAAAAGTACATATATATTCTTTTCTTAAACAGCATCCTTTTCTATGAACAACTGTGGGATTTCTGTGCAATTACTACACACTGGTAATTTCCTGTCCTGCATTTCTTGGCTTCTTTTTATCAGTTATATTAACTTTCGCTATCAAAATGTTATATAGCTCTTTAGTTGGTATTTTTAAAAATATTACGCTATTTCTTTTTAAAATCCCAAACGAAATTAATTAAAAATAAGTAGAATTTATCTAGGGCTGCTAGCCAATGTCAATGATGATTCTCCGTTGTGTATTTTTTGTATTCTTTTTTTTTCAATTATATTTGCTTGTTGTACCAACACGTGTTTTAGCTACTTATATAGTCTTACTGAAAATATCATTACTACTCTTTCGAAAATCTGAAAAGTAATTAGTTTCCAAAGATCGGAACGTCGAAAATTCGAACATGTATAAAATTTCTTTTTATCTTATTACTTTTGACATCTATTGAAATAAGTATTGAGATAGATACGAAGACTTTAACAAGACCATTTTAAACAAATTTTCTTAACCATTCTCTTGATTAAAATTGTATTTTGTTAAACGTATTAGACAACTGCCCGTGAGATTTTTATATTACCATTTAAACTAATTTACTCATTGTATTATTTATGGCGTTTTCTTTATGAATTTTAGAATGTAACTTTGTTGGCTTTGTATACTATTAATATATGTCTGTAAAAATCAGGGCAAACTATGAGGTTCCTTGGGAAGAGACATGAGAGGGATCTTATGTGCATAATATGGAAAAATGTGAAATAATTTCCATGCATACATGTCTTAGATAACTTTTAAATGTATGTCTTCATAACTAGGCATTTTTAATACCGTAAATAAAATTCTTTGGATAGAAAATAACAGAATGTCATAATCATGTGTAAAAATACAAATGTACAGTGATAGGATACATTAATAACAACATTGAATCTACACTGTAAAAAAAAATCTGTAAAGTTACTAAAGTTTTTCTAGGAAACTGGGATTCCAAGAAATATTTATGTAACGGCAACAACAAATATTCATGTAACAGACACACTTTTGCGCCGAAAATCAAAAAATCTGTAAGGTTACTAAGAATTTTTTAGGAAACTGGGATGCCTAGAACTTTTCGTGTAACTACAGCCAGGTTTACAGATAAAATTTTATTAAGATTACTGCAATTTTAATAGATTCATTTGTAAAGTTACAGATTTCTGTAGCTTTACAAAAACTAGTTTTGTAGATTTGCAGCTTTTTTTGTACAGTTACAGATGACAGTATAGTAAGCATGTAACTTTACATCTGTAGAGCTACAGAATTTTTTTTACAGTGTACAGCAAATTCATTTTATGTCCCATACTTGTGGCAGAACTATACCTGGCTACGCTTTTATAAAATATTCTAGTGTACAAGAGAATTTCTGTGATTTTCTTTGCAATTCTGTTGTCCTAAATCACCAATATTTGTGAATGAAGGGGAAATATGTTGTACTTCTTAAGTTTTGTAAAAGTGCGAATGGATCTCCGAATTGATTTTCATGGTTGTTTTGAAAATATACAACATAATAGAATATGTTGCACTATTTAACCCTCCGACTGTCTTGGAAAAGGGCAAAATTGTAATGTTGTTTTCTCTGCATTTTGTTTTAAATGTTAAAAAAAAAATGATTCTTTGAACATTTTATAAAAAAAAACTTAATAACGAATATGAATTCAATCCTTGGAAATATTAATCATTGGTCAATGTATTAAAAATACATTAAATCAATAGAATTATATTACTTTAAATATTGCTTGTATTGCAGTGAAACCTGGAGCTTAGTGAACGTATTAACACGGGCTTGTCAGTGAGGGGGTTTTAAGTTACTGTGGTTTTGTAGTAACTATATATACTGAATTGTTAGCAAGAAACTTGGGATTTTCAGCTGGTCTCTCAATAAGGTACTCTAGCTGCAATCAACAGCGTGTTCTGGAGAAAGCCATTTTTTGAGTTTGATGTACTAAAGACTTTGTTTGGCACGTGGAAAACAGAATTACTGCAAGGTTGCGGGAGTTGGTGATAAGTTGGTTTTTCATCTACTTAAGATAAAGTAATATTTAAGCTCAGGAAGTTTATTTAGTTGAGTGATTTTAAGTGCATATTTTGCTTCTAAAAAAGAGTTATTTTAGAAACAGTGGGAGTTTAGTGAAGTGCTTATAGGTTAAAGAATTTGGAAAGGTTTAATTTCACTTTCAGTTTTTCCTTATGATACTTAGTGGGAGCCATCTAAATTAAGCTTACTCCACTGCTTTTCCTCTTCTTAATGTGAATTAATAAGCTGTTGCTTTGTTGTTATATCATTATCATGTTCTCCTTTAAAGCTAACAGCTCTGTAAGAGTTGTCATACACGAAATGAGTTTCTTCAAATGATAATATTGGACAATTCCATTTATTCTTGAATTTGTTTAACGCCTTGTGAAAGAGATAATATTTCTGAAAAACAAATTATGATCTAGCATTTACATGTTGTTATGCACAACGTAAAACTTTGTAAATTATTAAACTCTCTTGCATTTTTAAAAACTTTTATCTACAGATTTACGGGGCCCTAGCAAGTGCTCTTTTTGCTCGTACTTTTATCTGGCTCTGGTAAAAACTCAGAAAAGAAACAGAGATCTTCGGTCAATTTACACAATAGTTCCTCTTTAAAGCGAGATCGAAAGAGATCGTGGAGAATCTCGATCAAGATTCTCAATAATTAGTTCACACGTTTTTTATAGACTTGTGGAAGAAATTTTATGTACAGGAAGAAAGGGGGTGTCTACCAATTAACCTCATTTATAGCTATAGTGGATTATTTTTCGATTTATTGCGAGTTTTTGTAACAATGAATTTGTCTCATATTTTTCGAAAAAAATTGCTAATACGGCAGCACAAAGGGCTCGCATACAAAATATTTACTTAAAGTATGAACAATAAACCACAATCATCAACATTTTTTATTCAAAATTAATGTCTTCAGTATTTCTATGGATGAAAATTTATAGTCTTGCGTATTTCTATAGATGTAAATTTATAAATAAGTTTATCTGTAAGTTAACAGAATGTCAGTTTTCGTTTTTCTATACATTTATATAAGACATAAGATGAATGATTACCGGTACATTCTTCGTAATTTTACAGAAAATCTTTTAATAGTGTAGACACTAGATATTTTCTTGCTATGTTTAAATAGCTTGCACTTTTACAAAATAAAATTAATCATTTTAAAGTGCTTGCATAGATATAAACCCAAGACATAATCCATATAAATATAAACCTATGCAAATAAAACTCATCTATATATAAACCAGTAAATTTACCGTCTACTCATATAAAAGTAGAAGATTCTGTAAAAAGTAAAAAAAAAAAAAACAATTAGTATTTAATTTCGAAATGAACAAAAAGGGCAAAGTTTGCTTAATTTTAGTATAAATGCATCAAATTTAAAACAAATTTCAAAATAATTTATGATGAAACTATAAAAAGTAGCATTAATTTTAAAAAATATAATTTTTTTAAACATTAACTTTTTACAGTTAGTGTTTAGGTAATAAATATGCAAGAAACATGTAAGTACGAATAATGATAATGATAATAATGTAAAGTAATATAATGATTTAATGATATGTAATGTAATGATATTATAATACGATGCAAGCAGTAATCAATTCAATAGATAAAATATTTTATTGAGCATTTATATCCGCGAAATATATCATTTTATCGTATGATAAATATAGTTATTAAGGTGGTCCTGAACATAAACATATGGGAAAACATCACATTCTTACTTTTTTGAAATAAATAATACTTTAAAGTTTTTAGAACAAAATGATCCAAATCGCATGTAAATACGATAATTAGATTAAAGATATAATGTTTTTTATGTTGTACTGATTGTGGTTACCGCACATTTTGCCGCAATTTAAATGCATCTCATAATGTATTTCATTAGAATTTGTCATATTTAAATTCATATATGTAAATCTATATTCTAAACCGAAAACATGTCCTTGAGTAACGCTGATGTCATATCGACGATGGCAATGATCGAAAAAAATAATTTTACTTTTTTGAAAATAATTAAATTTCTAAAGAAGACACAATTTCAATTTTTATACCATCAAATAGAGAAAAAAAAATTACTTTAAAATGCAATTTGTTTGAAAATTGTATCTTAATTTACTGCATTTTTGGGATTTAAAAAAGTAATTTTCATGCAAGATTGTCTTCTAAAGTCTGTTTCTATCGCGTTCAACCAACACCCCCTAGATAAAGTATAAAGCCTTTTGACACGCGTCACGAAAATGTCACAAAAATCAGGCAAAACAAAAGAAAAAAAATCAAACAACTTACATGTTTCGATTTTGTTGGCTCGTATAATTATTAATTCTTATTTTCTAATAATAATTAATAATTCCACGAGCGAAAGAAACCATACATGAAAAATTTTCTTTGTTTTTCCTGCTTTGTTTGACATTTTCGTGACGCGTGTTGAGGCCTTCTCCCTTATCTAGTGGGCTTTGGCTCAACTCGATTACGGATGATTATCTGTTTGCACTTAAAACAATATAAATTGTTCAGCAATTGTTTCCGGCTAATTTTACATAACGAAATTAAAACTTCACCGAAATAAATAAACAAACAAATAAAACAAATGTTTAGCACATCTGTAATGCATAAAGACTGAAATATTCAGAATCTAAAAAGCTGTTGTAAAATTATGATATTTAACCCTGGCATATGACTAATGCGAAAGTACCAAATTTCGAAACTTTATTTGAATACCTAATTGATAGTTTTCGTATAAAAAATCTTTTTGGCAGTGTTAGTGGGTATTCTCATATACGTATATTAAATGTAAAAAACGTTTTAGGGTTTTCAATAAAAAAAAAAAGATAATTTTCACTTGTGTCCTGCACACCGGGCAGTACACAGGATATCGGGTGTCTATAAAAAGTAAAGTTATACTTTTTAACTCACAGGCCATCAAACCCTGAGAGCTCTGCCGGTTCTGTATGTATGTATGTACGTACGTATGCATATACGTAACACGATAACTCTTGATAGCAACATCCGATTTGCTTAGAATTTTTGTTCTAGGTTCATTCTGGTAAGGCGCTTCCCTGATTAGTTTTGGGGGTTCATTGTTTAAGTATAAAGGGGGGAGGGGATTAGACCCCCCCCCCCCGTTAATTTAGATAAATGGGTTTTTCATGCAGAATTATTCGATTTGTTTAAAATTGGTATACCGGTTTATTATGTTAAGGAGCTTCCCTGATTAAATTTGGAGGTTCATTAGTTAAGTATAAAGGGAGGGGGAAGGGGGACTAGTCCCCCCCGTTAATTTAAATAAATGGGTTTTTCATGCAGAATTATTCGATTTGTTCCAATTTGGTATACCGGTTTATTATGTTAAGGAGCTTCCCTGATTAAATTTGGAGGTTCATTAGTTAAGTATAAAGGGGGGCAATCCCCTCCTTAATTTAGATAAATGGGTTTTTCATGCAGAGTTATTCGATTTGCTCCACATTTGGTATACCGGTTTATTATGTTAAGGAGCTGCCTTGATTAAATTTGGAGGTTTATTGGTTAAGTATAAAGGGGGGAAGGGGGCTAGTACCCCTTAATTTAGATAAATGGGTTTTTCATGCAGAAATATTCGATATGCTTCAAAATTGATATACCGGTTTATCTCGATATAGCGTTTCCTTCATTAGATTTAGCGGTTCATTGGTTAAGAATAAAGGGGGGAACGGATGCTAATCCTTCTTAATTTATTTTTCGAGGGGCATTATTGTTTGAAATAAGAGTATAATTACAATTAGTGTGAATATCCTGTGAGCTCAATGCCATCAGTTTAACTGGGCACTTTATTTTTATTACAATGTTTTACAGATGTATATTCTTTTAAATTGCTTCAGAATATTTTTGTTTGAAAAGAAAATTTTGAAAATGTGATTCGAGTAGTAAAAAGCTATTCATAAAAAATACTATTTCTATTTTTAAAATTTACTTCATGTCTTAAAATAAATATTTTTGTATATCTCGGAGACAAATTAATACAGTAAAACCTCTGAATAGCGGACATTTTGGGACCGCAGAACTTGTCCGCTATTCGCTGATTGTCGTTCTTCAGAGGTAAAAACATACAAAGATTAGTTATTAAAAATGCGTTTGTGATGTGTTCGCTATTCGGAAGTGTCCGTTGCATATGTTCTACTGTATTCATTCCTTTATGTACTCAAAAAAGCAAAAACAATGTAAAAAGTATTATTCTTTCAGAAGATATATCAAATGTTATACATGATTAAAAAATATATAGAGAGATATTAAAAATTAATATTTAAAAAGTATTTACATTTAAAAAGAATAAAGGTATGAAGCTACATATGAAGGAAAAAAAAATGACTGGAAAATATACAAAAATAAAGAAATTTTTATGTGTCGGATAAAATTAGACAAAAATGTACGCAATACCTGACGTATATAGTATAATAGTCCAAGAGCCGACAGCACAAAAACCTATGTTATTAAGCACAAGAAAAAAACATTTATTTTATGGGAGAGTAAAAGTAGGGGAATCTATCATGTCGACCGGAAATGAAGTGGTACATAAGCCAAAAATTGATACCACCAGCGGTTGACTCGTAGGTTTATCATTGTGTTTGTCCTACAACTATCCACCATGTTTTCATACCTTTGTTTGTAGGACAAACACAATGATAAACCTACGAGTCAACCACTGGTGGTATTAATTTTTGGCTTATGCACCACTTCACTTCCGGCAGATATAGATGATTAGATTCCCCTACTTCTACTCTTCCATAAAATAAAGGTTTTCTTCTTGTGCTTGATAACATAGGTTTTTGTGCTGTCGGCTCTTGGATTATAAGGAAAGAAGACAGATGGCACTATACATAATAGAAAAATTTGAAATTTCTACCAACTAAATTTTTAAAGTGTTTTATGGAAAATTTCGCATGATAAAGTCTCTTTTATTAAAATGATATTAGGTCTACCGGAAAGTTCTGTTCGATAATGTTATTTCACACCTACTTAAAAAAAAAAAAAAAAAAAAAAAAAAAAAAAAAAAAAACTCCGATTTCTCCATTGGCACCACTTTTTTGAAATAGTAAAATCCCATTGTTTTCACCTTAATTAATATGTCATTAAATAGTGTGAAAAATACGATTTCAAAAAAGTGTTGCCAATGAAGAAATCTAAATTTTAAAAATGTAGGCGTGAAATAGCATTACCGGACAGAACTTTCCGGTAGAGCTAATAGTAATTTTAATAATCCTATAAAAGAAAGCCAATGAAGAAATCTAAATTTTAAAAAAGTAGGCGTGAAATAACATTACCGGGCAGAACTTTCCGGTAGACCTAATAGTAATTATAATAATCCTATAAAAGAAAGCCCATGAAGAAATCTAAATTTTAAAAAAGTAGGCGTGAAATAACATTACCGGACTGAACTTTCCTATAGACCTAATAGTAATTATTATAATCCTATAAAAGAATATCGTTGTCTGAAAAGATATTGATTTGAAATGAGTTATTTTTATTAATATTTGCAAATAAAACATCTCAACATTTAAGCGCCATCTGTCGGTAAAATTTTATACTAATAAATTTTATTGCATGACTCGTTTCTGCATATTTAAAAATATTCCGAATAGTTAAACTTGTAGAACCTTCAAACATTTGTAATTTAATTATGGCCATCCTGTATATGCGATTGGCGTCCAAATGGTGTCATCCAATGAGATCCTATTTGAAAATACGTTATAGGCCACTGCCGCAAGAACTGTAAAATTTTTTAAAAGAAATCGGACAATGCGTTTTGTATCTAAACATTTTTGAAAATATTTTCCAACCATTTTGTGACCAAAGAAAACCGATGAGTGTTTTCTTTTTAAACTCAATTATTGTTTCAAATATACTTATTGCTCACACTCATCTTATGTTTATACAGCGATGATCGTTCACCAAAACGTGACTGAATTTTGTCCCTCCCCCCTTTTGCTTTCCTTAAAATAATAAATAAATAAAATAAATGCAGTGACGTTATTAGTCTGATAAAAGCGTATGGGAAATTAAAAAATGCATTTTGTTGAGAAAAAAATATAGCGAAATAGCTATATTTAAAAGAACTTAAAATTGCCATTACTATGGCTATTCAAATTCAATTTTAACACTTAACGGTCCAGAGCTTTTCATACATAATTCTATTTTTATATTTTATTCGCACCAGTATATTTTAAAAGTAAACTTTTTACTAAATTTGAGGAACTATTTTTAGAAAATATTTCAATTTTATCAATGAAAATGAACGCTTTGTTTCTAACATGAGATTATTTTCACCATTGAAAACATTTTACTTGGTAAAATGAGGATTTAAGCTTATACTTATTGAAATATAAGCTTAAATAATGTGAATTATTTAACTATTTTACGTTTCGCAAAAGCGGTAATTTATCTACAGAAACCCCAGAAACCAATATACTTCCGAGATTTAACCTTTTGCGCTCCCCACCAAAATTTCAATCACCTACCAGCAACTCCACGCTATTCTTACATATCCCTAAAATATTTCTACTTATTCGAACGCATAGGATTCTGTAAAGTGTTCAGAGAGTCGAGTGAAGTCATTCCAGATTTTTTTATTTTGAAAAATGTATAGAGATTTTATATTGGGTCTCCTTAATCAAAGAAACAATTTTTTTTTGACTGCGTGTTCCGTATGGGCAACTGAAATGTATGAAATCATTTATTTTCGTTTTCATAGTAATAAGATTTCAGGATGCATATTAAGGGGACGAGGGACCTTAAAAAACCTTAAAAATCAATTCTTTATTTTTTGAAATTTTGACTTTAAATATTATTCAGGGTTACATTATATGCATTATGACAAGCATTTATCAAAAAAAAAATTTTTTTTAATTATTTTTGAGAAAAAAATGGAGTTTTACGCGTCGTCTTCGAAATGCCCCATGCGCATTCCAAATCAATGAAAATCCCCAATATTTTTTATAAAAGTTTGGTTTATATATATAAATAAAACTGTGCATCGAATTTTATATATTTGAATATAAAGGTAAAAAATTAAAAATTTCAAAATTTTTTCGAAAAAATTTCAAAAATTTTGATTTTTTTTTTTTTTACACCTTTATATTCAAATATATAAAATTCGATGCACAGAATTATTTATATATATAATCCAAACTTTTATAAAAAATATTGGGGATTTTCATTGATATGGAATGCACAGGGGGCATTTCGAAGATTTCTACGACGACGCGTAAAATGCCATTTTTTTCTCAAAAATAATTTTTTTTTAAATTTTTTTTTGTGATAAATGCACGCCACAATGCATATAATGTACCCTTGAGTAATATTTAAATTAAAATTTACAAAAAAAAAGAAAAAAATTTAAAATTTTGAAATTTTTTCGAAATTTTCCAATTTTTTTTTTTTTTTACCTTTATATTCAAATATATAAAATTCGATGCGCAGTTTTAATTATATATATAAACCAAACGTTTATAAAAAATATTGGTGATTTTTATTGATATGGAATGCACAGGGGGCATTTCGAAGGTTTCTACGACGACACGTAAAATGCCAATTTTTCTCAAAAATGACTTAAATTTTTTTTTGTAATAAATGCATGCCGTAATGCATATAATGTACCCTTTAGTAATATTTAAAGTTAAATTTGCAAAAAAACTGAAAAAAATGAAAAATTCTGAAATTTTGAAATTTTTTCGAAAAATTTCAAAATTTTTCAAAAAAAATTTTTTTTTAACCTTTATATTCAAATATATAAAATTCGATGCAGAGATTTTTTTATATATATAAACCAAACTTTTATAAAAAATATTGGGGATTTTCATTGATATGGAACGCGCATGGGGCATTTCGGAGATTTCTAAAACAACGCGTAAAATTCCACTTTTTTCTCAAAAATGACTTAAAAAAATTTTTTTTTTGTAATAAATGCATGCCATAATGCATATAAAGTACCTTTGAGTAATATTTAAGGTGAAATTTACAAAAAATAAAAAAATTATTTTTAAGGTCCCTCGTCCCCTTAAGTTACTATACTATGAGTCGTACCATAAGTTATTATTATTCGCATTATCGGGCGAAAATAATACTATCCAATGATAGAAATAAAGATTTTTTAAAATTCGTATTTATCTTTTTTTTTATTTGTAGCCTTGCTAGGGACTTGAATAAATTAACGCATTTTGAAAATCAGAACATTGTCGCACTGTAAAAAAAAGTCGAAAGTAACCGCGAACGAAACTATAAAATAACCTCTTCCGAGTTACCCATTATTAGAAAACACAGAAACCATCGAGATTAAAAAAAAATAAAACATTTATAAACGATAGGTTTCTTTTGTTGCAACTCATTTTCGGAAGCGTTTCCAAGTAGTTTTTACAGTGTATTAATCCGTTTTCTCAAACCGCACTATCGGTTTTTAGGATGCTACTAATTCTCAATTAAACATTTTCAGCTGCGTAATTGAATTTATACATGCAAGAGTAACAAAATAATATTGATTTTAATGTTAATAATTTATCATGATTGCTTGTAAAATATGTTTGTTGAACATGAAAATGTTTACTTGAGTTAGCATCTGAAAAATCCGGATCTCCGGATTCTCTCCATCTGAATCTCCGGATTGAGGAAACTGATTAATATAGCATAAAAACTACTCGGAAACTTTTCGAAAATCAGTGGCAGTAAAAGAAACTTTGTTGTTATAAATGCTTCCATAAATCTCTAAAATATATTGGTATCTGAGGCTTCTAAGGGAAAGAACCCTTAGTAACTTGGTAGAGGCTGTTGTGTATTTTCCTTCGTGGATGTATTATATTTTCTTTAAAGTAAGAAACATCTATCTTTTTTTACAGTGTGATTACTAAATTGTAAAAAAGTGAAATGTTTCTTCGTCTACCAAGAAGGATTACTAAAATATAACATAATCTTTTCTGAGTTACCCACGATTCCGAAAAGCGGTAATTTATCTACAGAAACCTCAGAAACCAATATATTTCCGAGATTTAACCTTTTGCACTCCACACCAAAATTTCAATCACCTACCAGCAACTCCACGCCATTCTTACACATTTGAAATAATATGTGGGGAATTCCCTAAAAGTATGTTTATTTGTTGTATGTTCATTTGCTGTTTACAGTATGTGTGGTGGTTTTGTAGTTAAACTTAATATGCCACCATATAGATGTCAGTGAAGTTAAAAAGGTTAACGAAGGATTTCTAAATCAAAAAATTTCCTTTGATGCCCATGATTTTCGGAAAAGTTTCCGAGTAGTTCTTACACTGTATTAATATTTTTCTCAACCCCTTGTATCAGCCCGAAATATTGGTTTCGGATGCTAAGAATTCTCAATAGTAAACATTCTCAATTAAACGTTTTCAGTTGCATAACAGAATTCATACATGCAAGAATAACAAAATAGGGTTCGCTTTACGCTATTCATTTAGCATGTTTGTCTGTTGAATATGTTAGTTGTAAATGAAAATGTTTACTTGTATTTTTTAGGGTTCCGTACTTAAAAAGTAAAAACGGAACCATTATAAGATCACTCCTGTGTCTGTCTGTCACAGCCAATTTACTCGTAAACTATGGAACGTGGAAAATTCAAATTGGCGGAAGTAATAAAGACTGTTGACCCACATATTTTCAAATATTAAATATTCATAAATATATTTAGTAAAAATGTAGAGGGGTTATTTAAGCTACTTGAAGAAAAAAACTCTTTTCTTTGTACATCGTGTAGGGTATCGTGTGAAAGCTTTCGTAACGCTGAACTCAAAAATACCTTCCTTTTAATTTTAGGTATTAAATTTTCAAAGATATCGTCGAAAACATAGCGCGAAAATATCCCCCCCCCCCCCATCTAATTCCGAATCTATTGAAACTGAAATTATGAAAAAATTAGAGGTAGTAGACATTAATTTAAACCTTGCAGGAAAATTATAGCGATTACCCTAAGTCACAAAATTTTTGAGAAAATCGCATTTTTCTGTTACACAGAAATTTCGATTTACGGCCATTCAGCAAAAATGTAGAGCAGCGCTGGAGGTACCTATCGTAGCAGAAGTATAAAAGCATTGTTGATTATGATTTTCGAAAAAAATTGTCAGAAATTTGCTGAGATATTAACCCTTAAAGATAAGGACAATTTGGACATACATAATGACAGGTGTGGCGTACTCTATGCCTAGTTAACAACTTTTAATGATATATATGTGTAATGTGATGTCCAGTAGCAGTATAAAAGCAATAAACGTCAAATTGTTAAAAACAGACTAATTTAAGGGGTCTCAAGACTCTTAAAATTGGAAAAAATGAAAAAAAAGACCATTTTCAACATTTAATGTCTTAAAATGTATGATTTTAAAACACAATTTGTATTGGGATGAAAAATATAAGTATATTCTTTCATTTCATGTATTTAGAAAATTGCAAAATACAGAATTAGTATTTATAGGGGACTCGAAACTGTTAGACAATTGTTGAGCAGATAATTGGCATAACAGCTTACGCTCCGGATTACAAAATAAATATTGCGAATAGAATGAAAATGTTCTTGAATACTTTTACTTCAGATTGTAATAATTACCATGAACTTAAATAAATTTGTATTTCAAACATTTTTTTAATGCAAAGTTGTATTTAGCTAATACAACATTTTGAAAATTTCAACAGTCTAATGGCCTAATTTTTTTTTCTTTTTTTTGAACAATAAAAAGGAAATTTTAGGTTCCGTTTATACAGACTAACATGAAATATATGTTTTGAAAATTTCCTGAAAAAATATTCAGAAGTTTTTGAGGTATCCTGCGCGTTATGCCCAAAAACGTCATTTGGAGAAAAATGACTTCAAAATTTCGGAAACGCAGTTTCAGCTATTGGGTGGGTATAATTCTAAAAGCCGTAACTTCTGTTCTAATGGGAATTTCAAGAAAACAATGATATCAAAATGTTCAGAAAAGATAGGAGTTTAACATAAAAAAAAAAATAAATTTTCTAATATTTTGAAACTTGTTGTGTCCTGAGACCACTTAATTAGAATGAATCACATAAATTCTATGGGATTCGCGAATATTTTGCATTGAGCGGATCTCTGAATACGCCTCGAGTAACTTAAAAAGTTAATTAAAAACCTATCTGGAAAAACGCGGCACGGACCAAGGCGGCATTGCAACTTTGCAACCTTTCTTCGAAGCGCGCTTAGCGCAATGCCAAATTTAAACTTTGAACAAATGTTTTATTTTACCTATACTGTAGAAAGAAAGGTTATTACTACGCAGAATTTAGTTTTATGAAATGCCAAATGAAGTTTAAATATGCACTATTTTTATTTTCAGTACCGAATTAAGTTCATCATAAACGGATTAGGATGATATTAAAAAATGAGTTATACAGAATAGCTATATTTGATATTATTTAGGTTTGATAACTCTTTGAACTTTTTTGGTATATCCATTTATACTTTTCTAGTATAAACAGTTATAGCCAACAATACGTTGTATAGTCTTTTACAAAGTCTTAGTATTCTTTTAGCAACGGGTTTTTTTAATAATACAATTATAAATTCATATATTTATTCTACGGAACCCTTTGTGAGTGAGTAATACTCGCACTTGACCGTTTATTTGATAGGCTCTAACTTTCGGGAAAAATTACCAATCGTGACGAAATTTGATTATTTTGATAAGGTAGGGAGACCGGCGCTAGTTGGCTACAGGGGTAAGTAGACGCAGTCCTCATAAATAGCCTGCTTACGGATAGATTACGCAACCAGTCATAGAGTACCTTTCTTCTTGCTTTTTACAATCGTCATTGTAGTTTTGCAGTGTTACCTACGTCCAGTGGACATTTATTACGATTTTTCTGTTTTTTGTACTCATAAGTAATTTTTTGTTGCTTCAATCTTTTTCCAATTTCTAATACTTATCTTAATAATTGCGATTTAACTTGTGCAATTTTTCTTAGTGTACGATTAACTGTACCTACTCCATTTGTGATTTACTTGGATTATTTATGTTTAGAAGGTTACGTGTCCCTTTTGTGAAGAAATGTATTATGGGGCTAGTAGGTGCATTGAACACGGGGCAAGTTGGCTCGGTGTCTGGTGTGTGCTGGTAGCTTGAAAAACAGCAAACACCGAGAAAAGTGGTTGCAATGCAAGATTTTAGGCTCACGAGGCTTGCCCAAACGGAGGCAGTCGAATTTTTATTTGTGACAACGCGCAACTCTGATGATGATATAGAGTAGGATAGAAGTTAATTAGTGTTAAAGTTTTATTCATTATTTTTATGTCTATATAATTTAGAATTTACATTGTACGGCGATAACGCCTTTGTTTAAACTTACTGATAATAATGAAATTGATTTCTCTTAACTGCGTGTCTTATTTGAGTTTTATTTAATTTTTTTATAAAGTGTGTGCCAACTTACCCCATAGGTATAGGCAACTTGCCCCGTGACGGGGTAGGTTGGCGCACAATTTTCCTTTTACTTTAGGCTTCCGCTAAACATAAACTACAAAAGCTACAAACTCAAAACTCCGAATTAATTATATCCAAATTCCTGTTCTTTAAAAGTGTAGTTAAAGTTTGTTAAAAAACTTAAACAAAAAATTATTAAAAATTAATAACTAAAAACTGCGCCTACTAACCCTGGTCTCCCGTACACAGTACTAATCTATGTATTTAAAATAAGCTCTGTATTGCCTATAGTTTTTTTACAGGGCTATTCCAAACATTTTAATATCGCATATTTTCTAAATTTTACATTTGACCACTGATTCAAAGATAAGATGCATATATTTTTAGAATTGTCCACTCTATTATTCTGACCTGTTTTTGCATAACTACAGGTTTTCTTTAAAAACACTCCCATTTATGCTTCTGTTTTACAATACCCTTATCCTGAAGCTCGTAAACTTTTATGTATAAATAACTGGAGGAAACGAAAAATACCCGATTTTTATTGCTATATTTAAAATTTAGCGATTGAATTCAGATCCAGGTATGTTTAAAATTATTTATTTTTGTATAGTTTGTCTCCTAATGCTCTAAGTTCAAAGATAACAGTAATTTTATTGGGGAGAAAATATGTATGTAGGATTTTCAGGGTGTTTGCAATTGAGAGCATTAGCTACATACTATTCTCACTAAACTGGACTCAAAAATGAAAGTTATTGGGATGAGTCCAGATTATATCATTAATAAAGTGTCACAATATACATGCAAATATGCACCGAAAAGCTTCCAAATAAGCACTAATAAATTTCAAAATTTCCCCCGTTTTTATAGGAAGTTACATATGTCCTGTATCGACTGATATGCAAGAAACATGCAATGATAATTCATAATAATAAATCTTTTATCAGAGATGTATTCTTACAATATATACTGCCTTTTTACAAATTATACATATTTTTTTCACAAGACATTCTTCTCGCATGTAATATAATATGTATATTTACAATCAGTAATTTTTTTTTTTTTTTTTTTTTTTTGCTGTGTCCCTTAACACATTTTCAAATGAAACAAATTTCGTTATATTTTATTTTAAGTATTTTTTAAAATATACAATTCTCATCTACGTCTAATTTCACTATTTGGAAAAAGACAAATATCGCGCCAACAACTTTTTCTCTCCATCTTAATACATCTGATTCTCTAATCAGATGTATTCATCTGCAGTGGTATAGGAGTGTTTTTAAAGAAAACCTGTAGTTATGCAAAAACAGGTCAGAATAGGAGAGTAGACAATTCTATAAATATATGCATTTTATCTTTGAATCGGCGGTCAAATGTAACATTTAGAAAATTAAATTGAGATAGATCATCTCTAATAAATCTGATTAGAGTCGTAAGAGACTGTGCATATATAACGTTATCATTTTAGGGGGTAGGGGAAGGGTGTCTGGCACATGATATTGTACTATATCTCTTGGGGGAGAAGGGTGGGGGGTTGTCGTTTTGATATCATTTAGATATCATTTTTGATACAACCAAAATTTTCTCTTTTTATTTGTAACTTTGTCTTTACATAAAAATAGTACGTTATCTTTTTTTAGCCTGATGTCTATTTTTATGAAAATACAAAGTTTTTATTAAAGTCATTAAATTATTATAAAATTATTTAATTCCAAAATATGGAATACACCATCATTTTAAATTCCTATTCTTTTTCATATGTGTATGTATATAATCTGTGTTCGAGAAACAATTTGTGAAGTATATTTGAAATGATAAAGTAAAGAAAAAGAGAATGTTGTAAACCTGTCTTGATGATAAGAAGTTTGCACCCTCCCTCCCCCGTGCGGAGCAAGTGCAAGAAGACATTATTACTGTTATTATCGGGTTATATAACAAAAAGCTATTATTAAATACTTTTAAATAGTAACTACCTCTAAAGTGTTATTTGATTTGATTATTACTGTTATTATCGGGTTATATAACAAAAAGCTATTATTAAATACTTTTAAATAGTAACTACTTCTAAAGTGTTATTTGATATAAAGTTATTTCATATTTAAAGTGATATTTTATTGACTTCTCTTCATTTGAATCAATAAAGTATGCGAAAAATAAATGTAACCATTTTTATATATCAGTCCAAACAAAAGAAATAAATTCCAAAAATCAAAGAATCTTTAGACATTGATAACGCTATCATTACGGGGAGGGGGAGGTGTTCAAGGAATGATAACGTATGATATCGTAAGGGGAAGAGGGGGTCCAAAATTACCAAAAAGTTGATAATGTTATATATGTACAGCCCCTAAGGCTATATTTCGAATGGAAAAAACTATTTAATTTTTTAAATGAAAGATTTTTCAGGCGAAAATTTTTTATGCGGGCCAGACTTGACACATTCCTCGACTTTTTAGAGTCAGAAGAAGAAAGTATTGTAATAGAAAATTTTTCGACTTCCGGTTTTCGACGTGTTTACACGTTTTAGAGGATAGAGATTCCGAAAAACACGTTTTCACAAATGTCTGTGTGTCCTCTCTCTGAAAAGTGTATGAAGTTATACGCAGAATTAAACAAAACCATATATATGTTTTTGGCTATGGCCAGAAGGTCCCAGTTGAAAATCGGGATATTCCCCAAGAAGAAGCATTGTGATAACGATTTTTGTGCGATTTTCTAGAATTTTCGTAGTTGTGGTGTTCATCGGCTGCTCGTGTAACTTTGCATCTAGGTAAACCGGCGATTCATAAATAGCTGACGTACAGCAGAATGCCGAAAAATATTTTTTTTTTTTTTTTTTTTTTTTTTTTTTTTTTTTTTTTTTTTTTTTTTTTAACTATGATCGACATTAATGAATATTTTTTCCAATTTACAAAATGAATCAGAAATTTTAGATGAAAATTAAAGTCAGTGTACTCGTGTTTGTACACTGTATTTGTTTCTAAAATGTATAATTAAAAAAAATTATTTTTGTGAAGTATTAACATGAATGAGACAGACAAAAGTTTTGGGATTGTCATTTCCGAGTAGTTTATTATCGATTATTTTCACATGTTTAGAGAAAATTACAAACTTATATATAATTTTCTGAATCTGTAAATTATCATACAGAATGCATTTCCTTTCCATAAGGCAAGCTCCCCTTTCCTATACACCAGTGATAGCCAACCATGCGCCCACCGACACTTTTAAATTTGCGAAGGTCAGTTATAAAATCAATATAAATTTGTGTATCACTATAAGATTTGTACTGATGGATTAAGTCTTGATTTTCAATAAAAGAAAAAGAATGCTTTGTATTTATGCCAAATGCGGTCACGATAGTACAAAGTTTGATGACCCCTGTTATATACCTTCCTATAAAACACCTCATCGCAGTCTTATTTCTTATATTGAGCGATACGGATAAATTGTGTACTTCAAGGTTCAAGGTTTGTTTTAATATAAAACTCATTACATTTTATTCCATATAAGTTCTACAAATTAGTTTTATATCTTTTAATAAAAGGGAAATAATCGAAATATGCACTAAAAATTAATTTTCAAAATATTTATGCATTTATATGAATTTATCGAAAACTTAGTCCAAACATGCATATGCACATCCGCAATTACATATAACCAGAACTCTGGTGAAGAACACGTTAAATAATAAACTGAGTTCTAAGATATTTAATTTTTTTTAATTTAAGCACATATATGAATCAGGTAGAAAATTTGTAAATTCAAATGAAAATATTCTTTTAAGTTAAAAATCACAAACATTATTTTTATGCTTGTATTTCTGTGTACACTATTATGCAACTTAAATGTAATATTTCTCTTTCTCATTGTAATCTAATCTTGCATTTTCGTACCAACGTTTCCATTTGGGAACGTGAAAGTATTACGAATTACAAAAAGTTCATTTCTTATTTTTATGTTCTTTTAGTAATGTGAATTAATCTCTTTAAACTCTTCAAGACGGACGTAATTTAACGACATTTAATTTTTTTAGAAAATTAATTTAGTACATTATTTTTCAGCTTATTTAATCCAAGATTACTACGATTAGATGAGGCAAAGATTATTACTAAAATATTCTGGTACTATAAAATAAAAATCACACTATATGGTACATATGTGATACCCGCCTTGAAGGGGTTGAGTACCGTTCAGTCCGGCGTGTGAGCCGCCGATCAAACAAACGTGTTTAGAACTAGAAATTTTATTTTATGAAATATAATATATCCTTGTGACGTACTTGTTTAACTTTGATTATAAAGGGGGAGATGCCGATGTAACGCATGTTAAATTATATATTTTGTAGGTTTTTTGAAGAAAAAATAAATAAAAAATTTTGGAACGGAAATCACCAATAAATTAGTCAAACTTTTAACAACGAATTCTATAAAGATAAAATTAATCTTATCATCATGGATATTAGAAAACGAAAAAGATTAGCAGTGTCCACCATAGTATTCTTCTTAATAGGGGGCATTGCTTCTTGGTAACGGTAGTTCAAAAACAAACAAACAGGGATTTGAAAAATTTAAATTGATCGTAGAAATCGGGAAAACCATTCATTTTCACAAAAAAATATATCGTCGTATTTACTCTTGTATATAATATACACTTTTCCCCTAAAACATTTGGGGGATGAATGCGGGGTGTGCATTATACAGGAAATATTTCCAAAAACTATGTGAAACTATACATGTTTTCACTAAGTAACTGTATGAGCACTTCTGGTATGGAGCTTTTTTCAGATTTTCTTCTTCTTTCCTCCATAATCGCGAGGAAGGCTTGAGGAAGTCTAATTTTTAACACTTTTCAACATAGTTGAAAGGTGTTTATTAATTCAGTTTGTCTGTCTGTCTTTCCGTCTGCCAATCTGACCATGCTCTAACTCGAGAAACCATACTCGAACTGACATGCAATTTTTATATATTAATGAGGTTCACTCTTGATATCCGCTATTGTAAATAAACTTTGGAGCATTTATAGTTCGTTCACAGGAGCACACGAAAGAATACCGACACATTATGGTCTCTGGGGAAAATTCGTTTCCGGTACATTTTATTTAAATTGCTTATTTAGATATCTTATTTCATTGTATGAAAAAAATGTATTTTTTTAAAAATAGGAGTCTGTTAGTGTTCGTAAACGTTTCATAATCCATGCCTGATATATGACTTTTTGTTCTTGTTTGAGATATCCTGCCGTTTGCTTTTGTATAATCTAAAACTTGCAATTTAAAAGCGATGGTGTCCCTTTCCCCATTGTAATTGCATACTCTTTTAAAACAGAACAAACGCAAGTACGCCTATTATTTTTGCTTTTAATAATTTTTATTAATTATTAGTAGTATTATATTTCCTGTGTCGGTAAATATTTTAATACAAAGTTTCTAATGTCAGAAAAGTATAAACTGCGTAAAATTTAGGTTTATGGTATCGTAAATATAGAAGATTAAGTATAGAAATCTATGTTTGATGTTTTTTTTTCTTTTGAGTCAGAATTTTTACAAAATTTTCTTCAATTTCCTGGTTATTTAGTCATTAAACTCGATGAGAGCTTTTGATAGCTTTCCGGAAAAGGGTACCTATCAGGGGGGTCCAATCAAAAAAAGGGTACCTATTACACACGAGTGCATCTTTTTTATTGTTTTAATTTTAAAATGAATTTTTTTTTAAAGGGGTAAAGGATTTTTCTTCAGAAACCAGAGTAGCCAAAGTAGTCCAGAGTAGGATTATAGCCTACAGCGCCTAATCGTGTTTCCTTGACCATGTGCACAGTATTCGTCTCGGTCAGATGGTCAGTCTAACGCGGTACCCTCGACGTGTTTAGTTCCCAAAACAGCTTGTTACTCATTTTATTGACCTTGAAGGAATGAATCGTTGAGTGAACCCCTCTCATTCCGCAGTACGGAATCGAACTGTCGACTTGTAACGTGGTAGCGCGAGACGCTGATTACAAAGCTTCTACACTCCAAAAACACGACAAGAAAAGAAAGGGAAAAGAAAAAAGACCCTCCATACTATTTTATCACCAAATTATCGCAGAAAAGTGCGAGGGGTACCGTTAGACAGGACATTGCGTGTACTTTCCAGATGTGAATACAGCAGGGGTGTCTAACATTATAAATTTTACCTACTGTGATTTTTCATTTTGGCACTCTTTTGTGTACCTTGAATCAAAACAGCCCGGAAAAGTATGTGGTTTATATGTTTTTCTTAAGGGGTCTCAGGACTCTTTAAACTGGAAAAAATGAAAAAAAAAAGACTATTTTCAACATTTATTATCTTAAAATATATATGATTTTGAAACAAAATTTTTATTGGTATTAAATATATAAGTACGTTCTTTCATTTCATGTAATTTAAAAAAATTGCAAGATGCAGAATTAGCATGTACAGGGGGCTCCAAACTGTCGCACATTTGACAAGCAAAAAATTGATATAACAGCTTACGCGCAGGATCACGAAAATAATTTTGCAAGTAGAATAAAAATTCTGGTGCCTAGTTACAGTTCATATTGTAATAATTACCCTGAACCTAAATTTGTATTTAAAGCGCTTTTATATTTTTAATGCAAACTTGTATTTAGCTAATGCAAATTTTTGAAAATATCAACTGTATAATCACCTAAAAAATATTTTCTTTCAATAATAAAAGGGAAATTTTAGGTTCAGTTTATACAGACTAAAATAAACCATATGTTTTGAAAATTTCATGAAAAAATATTCAGAAGTTTTTGAGATATCTTGCGCGTTATGTCCAAAAACGTTATTTGGAGAAAATGATTTCAAAAGTTTGGAAACGCCGCTTCACTTATTCGCGGGTATAACTCTAAAAGCCATAACATCTGTTCTAATGGGAATTTCAAGGAAACAATTGTATCAAAATGTTTAGAAAACACAGTGGTTTAACATATAAAAAAAATTAAAATTTCGAAGATTTTGAAGCTTTAAGAGACCCTTTAAACATTTATACTGTTACAAGATGTCAAAGTTTGAGGATGTTCATGTTAAATGCACGTGACGAACTTTAATTTATATCTTCGAAAAGTATTATACGATTTAAATGTTTTCTTTTCCCTGGAATAAACCTAAACATATTCCAGGCATTTTTTTTAATTCAAAAATATATTTTTAATTGTGAAAATTATTAATAAATTCATATTACAAAATTATGAATTGTAACCAACACTAATTTTTTGTCATAAAAAGAATGAGTGTTGTCTAAAACATGCGCTTTTAAATTAATTCCTATAATTAGTTTTAGATGCATAGAGAAATTTTACTTTTCGACGGTCTAAGAGGACTGTCTTCTGATTTCGCAGAAAAAAAAATTTAGTAACTTACCGGGCATTTTTGTACTATATTTACAATATTCTTTTAAATAAAGTCAATTTATTATATATATTTAGGATATGTGTATAATTTTTCTGGTAAAATATTGAGTTATTTCTGTACTTTTCCTCGTAACATTTTAATTTTATTTTATGGATAAAGTCCTAAGGTATTTCCTTTTATAACTCTATAAATATTTTTTCTAAAAAGTATATACACTATAACTTTTTTCGGGCTTATATGATGCGAGGAACTCAAATATGGTATCAAAAGGGGGTGTTAACACTTGGAAATTCAAAGGTAATACAATTTGTAATATGTAGGCGACGTTTATTTCAAAAACTGCATTCATATTCAGCGAGAAGGCATAATTCTCAGTCGAATAGATCTTCTCGCATCTCTCTGCAATAATTTGGTAATAAAATGGTATGTTGGTTCCTTTCGCATTGGCCAAATTGTATCATGTAGATTCACTCCATATTTGAGACTGATAGCTTAGTTATTAACTTTTGCACGACGCCCAGCAGTTCAAAAAACATCACTTCAAAGAAAAGATATTTAAAAGTAATAACATCATTTGAATAAAAGCAATAAAGCAATTTAAAAAATATAAAATGACATGAATCCTTTTTAAGGTTTTATACCTCAAAAGGAAAGAAACAGAAACCTTAAAGTCGCGCTTAGTTGTCCGTTTGTCTGTCAAGACCGTTTATTGCAGGAACAGCTAAGGGTATCAAGATTAAATTAATGTAAAATAATAAGGCCCCATTGTTGTGTAAAAATTTCGACCTTCTAACTTAAAGCAATAAAAAGTTACGGCCTTAAAAGAACATTTTTGGTAATCACGATTTTGAAAAGTCACAATAATAACCCAACATAGACTTGTAAATTAATAATTTTTTACTTTTTGCCTTTATATGTGTTACAAGACCTTCCTTCGTGCCAAATTTCAACGTTCTATGTCAATCGGAAGTACCCTATAGGTTTTACTCTCAAAACCTATAGGGTACTTCCGGTTTTCAATTAACCCATTTATTTATGCCTAGCGTCCCATTTTTGGGACCTTTCGAATTTTAATAATTTTTTATAATTTCCTTCTTCTTTACAACATGAAAATTGGATGAAGTAATTGTCTATAAATGTTTATCTATTACCGAGATATGACAGCATAAGATTGATATTTAATTTCTTAAATGAAGGCATCTTTTCGGTGTTTATAGATTTTTCATTTTCAAGATGGCGAAATGTAAAAAGTAAGCTTATTTGTATTTTTTGTAGCAAGGATCCAAATAAATAAGTCATAATCTTAGCTTGTAGACTTCTTTGAATTACGTATTTTTTTAAATTCCGAAATTCTATGCTCAAGCTTATTTTTTATGCATGTTTGAAACGTACAAAATATAGGGCGCTAGGCGCAAATGGGTACATATTTCTTTTAGATATTTAAAGGACAGTTATTGATGTAAAGTTCTTTTCAAGATGATTTTGAAATAAATTGTTTTGTAGCCTCAAATACGATTATTCCTAAATTTTTAATAATTATACTTATAACGTTATTAGTCTCTGTAAAAAAATAAATATATATTTTTAATAGTTCATAAAAATACTAATTATAGTATATAATATACAATTTAAAAGCTTAATTTATATAAATTTAGACAAAACATACAATTATGCATTTTTCCACATATGGACATTTCCATATTTAGTACGTTCATATTTTATCAAATAAATACAAAAATATTTTTGCGTAATTTTTTTAGTGTTTTTTCAGTTCATTTTGCAACATTTTAAATTGATTTTACCAACAAATTTGAGAAAAGAAAAATTCAGGCATAAATGAGTTAAGGAATAAAGTTTTCAATTTCTTTTTCTCAAAACGAAACGAATCCTGAAGAAGATTTAATAAGTCTGGGAATGCCTCCACTCGACTTTCCGAACATGGCTGTACGTGCTGAGAAAATATATAAAACTATATTTTTTTAATACAAATTTTTGCACAATGGATTGGATAGCTGGATTTGAAAGTTGGGCGTCCCATTTTGAAACTGGAGACGTTGCCTCTCTACTATGCTTGACGATATCGCCACAATATTTATTACTTTTACCCTGTCACAGTTTCTTTAAGATTTTCCTTATCCGCTGGGATATAGTTTAAAAATGGATGGATTAAATACGTAATCCGTCGGTCTGTTCGACTAATGGGAGCTCAATCGGAAGTATCGTTTGGTAATTATCGTGTTCTCTCTCTCTCAATTCGGTGAATGCGCATTACCAAATATAATTGTCGAGATACTGGTTTTACCATTAGAAAGTAGGCTTCAGATAACGAAGTAGTGCGTTTTTAAAAATTGCTTCCTTAAATTTTAAGTTGCTTCCTGAATCTTTTTTTTTTTTTTTTTTTTGGTATTTTGGGATGTCTCAGACAGCAAGGGTGGAAGGGAAAGAAGCTCCCCTTCCAGACAACAGGGCGTGTTTTAATCAGTAATACAATTTCTTACAATTTGCTTGAGCCAATAATTTTCTATTGTTTTCCGCTTCAACTCACCATCATTGGTTGCTTCCCATGAGCCAATGGCCTTCATGGGATCTCTTTAAATATTACAACGAATTCTAAACTGAAAATCTCACTTCGAAATTTATCAGATTTGGTATATGACTGACGATATAGTGGGTGAGTTATTTCTTTTTTATTTTCTTCTTAAATTTCTTTTGGGAGAGTATTTTTCCCGCTATAAAAAAAATTATTAAAACGAAAACATTTATTTAGAGTGTTCTGTTTAAAAGGATACTTCTAATAAAAATAAAAATATTAACTTCTTATTTCTTCAAAGCTTGTGGGAGATTATAAATTAGTTACTTGTTTATAATGTTTATATGGGTATAATAAGCTACATTATAAGTCTTACTGTCTAGTACTCTCTAATATTCCTTTCGATATTACCTTTAGTCTTATTAAAAGGTAAACTACATTATTGTTTTTTTTATGTTTTTCTGCATGTACTTATAGTTCTAAAAAACTTGATCAAAATATAATTATCTTTTCATGACATTAAAATTATGCTATTCACTCCACATTATTGAATATACTAGAAGAATTTTGTGACAATACATTCATTTATTTCTATAATTCTATGTGTTAATTTTTTAAAGTAAGAAACTGTCATATTCGTAATCAATATTTTTAATTTTATAACTGAATAAGCAAATGTAAAATTATAATAAATAAGAAATTAGTAAGAGTATTTTTTAAATGCATAGCAAAAATCCTAATTTGTGTAATTTTGAAATTAAATAATTTATTTTCTTTTTTATATACTTTATTAAAATTGCTAATTGTTTTTAATCTCCCGAAGTTAAAAACTAATCATGGTTATGAAAGTTGTATTCAGAAACGAGAGGAGGTCATTTTAACCCTTCACTGTACGATTTTTTCCATTTTTATGAAAAAAATTAGATGAAATCTATATATCGGTCTAATAATGGGAAAAATAGTAAAAAAAAAATAAATTTCAAATTTTCCGCAAAAATTTGATATTTTATGGCGTGTAGCCTATGTACACAATTAGGGTTTTAAAATATTGTATTGCTATATTTTACAACTATATGAGCTTAAATTAATTAATTTTATCTGCTTAACACTCTGCAACTTTTTTATTTTAATATTTTTAAGTATTCAGAAAAAACAATGAAAGTAAATTTTACTTTAATAGCTTGATCGAATTTTTTGTTTTGTTTCCGAAGAACAAATTCTAATTTTTTGTCAAATGAGCCATCTGACATGGACAAAATAAGAGTTATTCTATTCTTTGGACTGTTCTTACTCAGGAATAGCGATCATATTGGTCAAATTCATGGCACATAATAAGAATCACAGTGTTTTTAGGTATGTGCCAGATGTGGCACGAGGTGCAGTGAAGGGTTAATTGGGGTAGAATAAAGGGTTAAGATCACTTTGACGCATCATATTTAACGCTTTTCCGGGACTTTGTTTTTAAGCGAAAAGTGTTTATAAAAATCGATTTACACTAAATTATTATACATATATCAAAGTAGAAAACTGTATATTTTTTGTTGATATATTAAAGGGGACCTATACCTTCTGAATCCTATCAATCGTCAGTGAAATGTTTCACAAATTTTTAAATGCTTATTCAAATTACACAAGCTTCTGCAATATATTTAAGTCATATTTCAGGTTTTATAAAATTCAAAAATAAACACTTATAATAGAGTTATAAATACATTAGAATTACTTTACAATTAGAAATACATTTCAGTTGATATAGCAAAATTTTCAGAAATCTTTTCAGCGATCCGTAAGATTTAGAAAAACTATACTAGGAATCAGCCTAAAGATTTACATGTGGCTATATTATCACCATTATCAACAGAATGAATTAATATTATTGAGATAGTTAAACATTTTATTTATTTTCATATGAATAATTAGTTATTTTTTCCATGTTATTAAATTTAATTCAATTTTGTAAATGGTTCCTGACAAAGAATTTATATATCATTAATTCATTCTACTAAATATAGTTTAGAAGTCATTTTAACATAAGTTTTATGTTTATGTATCCATTTTAAATAAGGATCGACCGAAGCAGGTTTTTTTAACCGAAACCAAACCCGAACATTGGTAATATTCCTATTTCCGACCGAAATCGAAAACGAAAATGTCAAGTAATTAATACATACATAAATGTACATAATTATTATCTAATTATACTTGTGGCCCAAGTTGGCTCTCTGTGCCTCTGACCAAAACTTTTTTTATTTTCGTATAAAATAAATGTAATTAATTCATCAACGACATAGAATGATTTTCTAATTATACAAATTTCATATAATTAAAAAAATGTAGGTATACATACCTCGATTTATCTTATATAATGATTTTTGTAAATGATCATCTGTTATATTGGAGCTTTCTCAAAGAGTTACACTCTCAGAAAAAACTGTAAATTTACTCTTCAATTTTCCCGGGCAACAGCCTTATTTGATGAAAAACGGTCTGATCCACTAAAAAAATATGGTACGCCCCATACATTTTCTTCCACTAGGGTGTAACCCTTCATTTTAGTCGTGCTTCGAAAAATAATGTCACTTAATCGCGACCGTAGAATATTTTTTAACCCGCCAAAAAAGCGATTCTGTGATGATTATCTAACGTGCTACGTGCTATGGAACAGTAAGTAAAGCGTTATTGTGTTTTGTAGTGCATTATATCTTTGCCCGTAAAATTACGGGCTGCGCAAAATGATGGGCATCATGGATTTTTTTACGCGGTATGACTGGAATCTCTGCTGCCGGCCTCTAATTTTACAGCTTAAAATTTTCGCTGCCCGTAATTTTACAGGTATATTTTTAGATACTTAGAAAATTAAGGGCAATCCCCATATTCTTGCAGTTCTAGCCCATCTGTTAGCAAAAATACGGTACGACTCCATACATTTTCCGCCGCTAGGATATACACGTTGACACAAAATGATGGGGAAGGAATTTTTTTTATGGGGAATTACTACTATTTTAATACTGGAATCTCTGCTGCCGGCCTCTGCCCGTAATTTTACAGGGATATTTTTAACAGTGTATTGGAAACACTTCTGTGATTTCAAACTAAAAATTTTCTATTACTGTTAAGTCTGCAGCTTTTAATGAACACATGAAAAGCGACTTTAAAGTTTAGCCATATATGCATTACTTACTTTATAATTTGCACTCGCGTCTTGATTCAGTCATGACTGATAATTATAAACAGTGAAGTTCATAGCAATAAATAAAGAGTGTCTCATTTGAGTCGATACAGCTCAAATCAATTAATAATGTTGAAAATTTTGGAAAGAAGAAACGAGATTTTTGGAATACAGATAGTCTTGGTCGAGTTTCGGTCCGGGCGAATTTTCGACAGCGTTTTCTCCGGAAACGAATTTTCAACGAAACTCTGATTTTGGGCCGAAAACAAAAACGAAACAGAACTTTCGGTCGATCTCTAATTTTAAATTAAGTCATCTTATGGATCGTTATATTCCATGTGAAAAAATTTCTGAAAATTTTGCTGTACAATTAACTGTATTGTATTTTTATTATATTACATTATAAGTGTTTACTTTTAGATTTTATAAAGACTAAAATATGGCTTAAATATATTACAGAGGTTTGTGTAATTTCGATAAATATTTTTAAATTTATGAGAACTCGAAACCACATCACATTTCACTGGCTGTAGAAAGGTTTCTAAAGCCCCCCCCCCCCTAAAAACCTTAACCCCCTTAAAAAATGTCTGTTTGACCAAAGATGAGTAGGAGCGGTGGACATAATAACTCAATTAAGAATTAACTTAAAACAACGATACGAAAAAAATAATTTTTTACTATAAAAGCTAACGAAATAAGTAGACGATTTATTTAAAAATATGCATTTTTAACTAAATGGCTTCCATTCAAGTAAAAGTAAATTATCAACCTAAAAATGTCGTTACTTAAAGTTACACAGAAAAGCGAGATATCATTATTTCGAAAAAATCCTATGTATTTCACTAAAAAAGTATGTGGCGACTGATTTTCAAAGAGATCGACTGAAAATTGGTAGAATTAGAGTATCTACATATTTTGAAATTGCTGTTAAAAAAAAAAAAAAAAAAAAAAAAAAAAGAAAGAAAAGAAAAGAAAGAAAGAAAGAAAAGTCTGCTTACTCTTTGTGTCGCGCTCTTCTTCTATAGCCCTAAAATTTCCTTTTCAGTTTCATTATCGATTTCTAACTAATAAAATATTACTTTTGTGTGTGTATAAAGAGTACTTTAAGCGGCCAAAAAAAAAAAAAAAAAAATCGAAATTTTGAAGCGATCAAATTGGTGCTATCCCTTAATAACTATAAATAAAATCGAAGTAAAATAAAAATAAATAAATAAAATAGCTACACCTAGACACAACACAAATATCAAGTCTACGATTGTTAGTGGAGATGTTTCTTTCGGAAACCAAATTTGTTTCATCTCAACTTGGATCATGAAAACATTGAAAAAAAATCAGATCATTTAGTTTTGCTACATAATTAGCGGGAAATTAAAAAACGTGGCACTATAAGTGAACTGACCCTAAATCTGGCTCATCGTATACAGATGTTTGAGTATAAAAGGCTAGTGCATAGTTAAAATTAAGAAAGTTTTCTTTAAGGACATTCCCCTAATTGCCCACATGACAAAAATTGAATTTTGCGAATATGCGAGTTCATCTTGCATTAGATCGAACCATTGAGACTAGAAATATAAAAAAAGTTATATAAGTTATTTTCTTTGTTACAGTAAATTTATTCATGGGAACTTTATTCAGTAGATAGGCAAATATTTTCTTCAGCGAAATATCAAATTTACATTATAATTAAAATTTGAGTTTGAGTTTTAGGGAGCATTGGGGTTATTGCTATTAGCGACAAGGCCAGCATATCTATTATTACTCCATGCAGACAAAGTGCTAAATAATGAAAACTAAAAAATATTACAAGTGTTGGTTCCTGGACCACTCTTCTATTACCCAGTCATGATCTATGTGCAAAAATAGAAACCTTCAATAATTAAAACTATTATATCTTAGTTTAGTAAACAAGAACAAGTAAGTATTTTTTTCATTTCAATTTAAATTGAAACTTATACTACATTCACCGATGCCTGAAACAAAGCAACAACTATGCTCGTTGAGGGCAATGAATAAGCTGGAATGCGCCGGGGTCGTCCGATATATTAATGGTGCCTGTCCTCCCAAACCGCTGGACGGTCTCTCAAACTTCAGTTTAGCTTTTAAAATTTCCCGGTGGGATCTTCCATGATCGGACCTGCTACCGTGGGATCATGGAAGGGCCTGCGGTTTCGCAAGTAGCAGCGGTCAACATAATCAATAGATATAATTGAAGAAAATGAAATATATGTCTTCTAATATTCCTTAGTAAATGACTGTTAATATACAATATCAATGAAATAGTCAAATTTTCCAGTCAATAAAATTTGACACCCACATTATGATCATAGCTGCTGAAAGGTGGTGCGAGCGGTGCCTCCATACTACAGCGTCTAGAATATATAGTGCGGAAATCTGCTATCCAAACATCGCTAAAAGGTTGTATCCCTTAAATATGCAATGATGCTGAAATCCAGGGAGCTGATCGCAGCGATATCTGCGATATATTTTCAAATTTCAAAGTAAACATCGTATTATTATAGCTTCTAGACAAAATCGTCTTAAAGTTTTAGAAAATATCCTGCAGATGTCGCTGTGATCGACTCACTGGATTTCAGCATCGTTTGACATTTATGGGATCTAATATTTTAGCACTTTTTTAAGTATTACTGGGATAGCCGAATCCCAAACTATATATTCTAGACGCTGTACCCGTACTAGTCGCCGTCAGTTAGTATAGCTCAGACATGTTTCGTCACGGACCACTACTAAAGCACCGTAGAAATACTAACAAAGTATTTCGAACCAGGTAAATAGAGTTGCTACGATGCTGACTATATTTAATACAGTCTGAGGCAACATAATTTTCGCTATTTCATACTGGTAATAATTGAAAATACGCTAGGATTTATACATCTTAACCCTTAAATGCCTGGTGTTGCTTTTCGGCAACATACCCAATTTAGGCTCTAAAATACTATTAGAATAATATTGAAGCTATAATGGCTAATGTTGCCAATAAAATACATTCTGAAAATATTATTAAATCGATTTTCAACATGTAGATGGCAACACATGTGCTGTTTAAGAATAAAGATAGATTTATTTTTTCAATTTTTGCTTCTTGTTCTTTTTGTTTTGTTTGGAAGCTTGCGAAATATCCTATTTTGACCTGCGGTGAGCAAGTAAAATTTATTTCTTATTATAGTTCCCAAAATTCTTGTGTGTTTAATATTATAGAATTTTATCAAGGTAAATTATTTTTCAATTAAACACCAGTATTGCCGATTAGTAACAAACTGTTTTTTAGCCGTAAACTATACTTAAAGCAAAGTATGATTTTTTAAAGTATTTTTCCCATGATTTATTTAAAAAATGAAAGCCGAAAAACATTATTACAATGATTTTTGAAAAATCAGGCATTTAAGGGTTAAGTGGGCGAAATGTGGAGGGTTTATTATTTATCGTTATTCATTTAAGATTCATTAAACCTGCGATGACAATAAAATCAGTTACTATTTTATTAGAATGTAGAATTGTGGAATCTTTGCTGCGGTGATGATTATATGTAACACTGTCTAAGGCAGAATAATTTTCGCTATTTCATACCAGCAATAATTAAAAAACACTTGAATTTATACATCTTAAATAGGCATAAAGTGAATGAAGGGTGTATTATATTTATCGTTCTTCATTTAATATTCATTAAACCTACGATGGGAATAAAATTAGTTACTATTTTATTGGAATGCAGAACTGTGCAATATTTGCTGCGATGCTGACTACATTTAACACCGTCTAAAGCAAAAAACATTTTAGCCATTTCATACGGGCAAGAATTTAAAAACGCTAGAGATTATACGTCTTAAATAGGCGGCAAGTGAAGGGTTTATTATTTATTGTTATTCATTTAATATTTTTAAAAACTACTATGGTAATAAAATCAATATTTTATTAGAATGTAGAATTTTGGAATCTTCTGTGACCATAAAAATTATTTTTAAAAACCAATGTGCAGTAACTAAAACGATCATGGCTAATTTGAGGCACCCAAAAAATGGGGGTTATATGAAACACACAAAAAAGTACACATTTTTACAGTAAGGTATTTGGATTTCTAATTTTGTCAACAATACATATTTTTACTTACATAATTTGCAAATACACTTAAAATTTCCAAAATTCAAGTAAATTGAGAGATTAAAATAATACAGCTGGTAAACATTAGACACGGGCATCTTTGAAACAAATTTTCATTATAGCCTCTCATTTCCTTTATGCTTACAACCACTTAACACGTTAAGCGCCACGTCAGTCACCGGTGACCGACAATGAATTTTCCGTTTAGAAAGCGTCATTCACCGATGATTGATGGTCTAAAATATGATATAAAACTGAATATATATATTGTCTTAAGTAATTACTGAAAATTTATTTAAAATTTACTTACATTTTATTTATTACAGGATTATACTTTCTTAAAAATTACTTAAAACATTGTAAATTTTTCAGCTTCAGTGTCAGTCACCGTGGCACTCAGCGTGTTAAAAAATGATGTTTCTCTTTAAGCCCATAGACGTATAATATTATCACTATTAAGTGGGATAATATGCATAATTGGGAAGTATCCAAAATACATGTATTTGAAATATATTTTCATTTTGTATTTTAAACAGATAAAATTAAAGTATTTTGATATTGTATTTTATAATGCGTCTTTCAAATATTTTGTATTTTTAAAATACTCAAAATACATCTCTGCAGATTACAAACTGTTCTGTTTAAACTGCAAATCAGATACACAACAGGGATATAGATGTTTGATTGTTTTGTCTAGTCTTTAAATTCGTTTAGGAAAGCTAATATAAATATACTTTTTCAACTACTGATACGAGAAAAATTTTAATTAATAAGATGTGTAGTTGCTTCAGAAGCATTTTTGCCAAATGTTTGTAAAAAAGAGTTGTTACAATTTTTAATGTTGCTATGAGAAATACAAAATACTGTTTTGTGATGAACAGGAAGGATCATTGAGAGTTTTGCTAAGTATTTGATTTTAAAACTGTGTTAGAAATGCACAGCAGTTCCTTATTACAAGAGCTTGTAAAAAGGTGGATTATACTTAGTGATGGGAAAAAATTTTCAAAATATCAATATACCGAATTTTTGCTAAATTGTCTTAAAGACATCGATATTAAAAAAATATCTGAAAGAAAATTTCGATATATGGGGCATTCTCACAATCTTTTGACTTTCTGTAATACAAATCTGGTGAAATTAAACTTGCTAAAATAACATTTTAATCTGATAGACGAATGCCTTAATAATTCAAAATAAAGAAAAAATGGTCAGCAGCGAAATTTTTTTTATTTAACTCAGGTTTAAGTTAAACTTGTGAGTTTAATTTTCCTTACCATTTTACCACTATAACTTTTTATTTACTTCTAAATTTTTACTTATAATGAATTTGCATAGTACCCACAGGACATTCAAATAAGAAATAATAAAAATGTAGTACTTTTAATACAGAATTTTGTATAACATTGTCTTAAAGGGGTGTTAAAGAAGGGACGGTAAGGTAAAAAAGGGGGACGGTATAGGAAAAAAGGGATGAAATGGGAAAAAAAGGGACGGTAAGGATGAAACGCTAAGGAAAATTATCACCTATTTTTAGGCAAATTATGTTAAGACTAAGTGATAGCCACAATGTTCATAGATTTTTAGGAACAGTTGTTAACATTGGATTAATTTTTTTATTATTATTTACCTCGATAAGTGCAGGAATAAACCTTGGGGACGGTAAGGCTATCAATAAAGCCACGATCTTGAAATTGATATTTAAATGCTGATTTAAATTCTGCAGTAAATTTCCTGTCAAAAAATTTTAGACAGTCTTTCTCTAGCATACTTCTGCATGAGAAAAAACTTGAAAAAAATTCTGTGGCTGCATCTGAAGTGATGTTCTGTATAAGTTTTGCAAGAGGAACGGTAGGGATGAAAAACGCAGGGACAGATTTCAAAAAATAATATCAACCGTAAAAATGTATGCAGGTTAATTTTTTGCTACATATTTATATAAAACAATTGTCCCAGTTTCGGAAAAAAATTACATCGAATTACTTTTATTAAAACAATTTTATACTGACAGCTCCAAACTTAAAAAGTCCTTCCGGCCAGTGCCGGGAGGAAGAGGTAGCTTTCATAATCCTTATTTTTAAAAAGCCAACTTATATCATGCAAACACACGAAGCTCAATTTAGTGGAAACCGAATATAGGAGATTCAATACTAATTTTTATCAATATAATGAATGACAATTTCGCGAAATTAGTCAGCTTTATCCAAGCTGCTTTTCTTTAAAGTAACTTATATTTGGCTGCCAAATTCGGCAATTTCTTAAAGTGCCTGTCATTTTAAGACAACATGGTGGATGAGGTTAAGCAGTGAACTTGGTCGAGACCTTAGTAATTGCTGTGCACAT
Organism: Maratus speciosus; assembly: GCA_963932465.1. Classification (NCBI taxonomy): domain Eukaryota; kingdom Metazoa; phylum Arthropoda; class Arachnida; order Araneae; family Salticidae; genus Maratus; species Maratus speciosus. The sequence goes on along the minus strand of OZ010787.1, from coordinate 512,360,322 downwards.
GCTCACTCACATCGGAATCGGTTAATATATAGGAGTGCTGTCGCATGCAAAAAATCAGATTTTTCAAAATGTCACCCACAATAGAAATTGAAACTGCTATATCTGAGCCATTTTTTAAGGTAAATACAAACAAAAATGCTCCTGAATCCTGATATCAAGATTAAATACTTAAGAAAGAAACCTTTTTCAATTTCTAATTTTTTTGCACCTCACTTTAAATATATATATATTTTTTAATTTAATGGCCGCCATTTTGAAACAAGATGGCTGATGAATCTGGCCAGCGAACTTGGTCGAGGTGTTGATGTATACTATCCACATGCCTTCTTACATCGAAATAGGCGAATACGTGTGTTATCGCGTGACAAATACAAGATCGTTTCAAAATGTTAGCCATGCTAGAAATTCAAAGTGCTATAAATCAACCATTTTTTAAGATATCAACAAAAGAACAAATTTTCAGAAACAAAAACTGCTCCGGAATCTTTGTATCAAGGCCAAACACATAAAAAAAAAATCTTTTTCATTTTCCAATTTTTTAATACCTCATTTTGAATTTTCAATTTAATTTTTTTTAAATGGCAACACTTTTGAAAGAAGATGGCAAATGAAGCTGGCCAACGAACTCGGTCGAGACATTGGTATGTACTATGTACAGACCAAGTTACATCCAAATAGGTTCATAAATACGCCTGTTATCGCGTGACAAAAATTAGGTCGTTTTAAAATGTCAGCCACAAGAAAAATTCAAAATGCTATTACTCAGCCATTTTTTTTTAGATATAGACGAAAGAAAAACTGTTCCGGAATCTTTGTATTAAGGTCAAACACATACAAAAAAATCTTTTTCATTTTCCAATTTTTTGGTATCTCATTTAAATTTTTTTTAAATGGCCGCCATTTTGAAACAAGATGGCGGATGAAGCTGGCCAACGAACTCGGCCGAGATATTTGTATGTACTATGTACACACCAAGGTACATCCAAGTCGGTTCATAAATACGCCTGTTATTACGTGAGAAATATCAGGACGTTTCAAAATGTCAGCCACGCTAGAAATTCAAAATGCTATAACTCAGCCATTTCTTAAGATATAGACGAAACAAAAGCTGCTCCCGAATCTTTTTATCAAGCTCAAACACATAAGAAGAAAATATTTTTTTCAATTTTCAATTTTTGGTACCACATTTCAAATTTAAATTTTTCTTAAAAATTTAAATGGCCGCCATTTTTAAACAAGATGGCGGGTGAAGCTGGCCAACGAACCCGGTTGAGACATTGGTATGTACTATGTATAAACGAAGTTACATCCAAATCGGTTCATAAATACGCCTTTTATCGCGTGACAAAATTCAGGACGTTTCAAAATGTCAGCCACGCTATAAATTCAAAATGCTATAACTCAGCCATTTTTTAAGATATAGACGAAACAAAAACTGCTCCGAAATCTTTGTATAAAGGTCAAATACATAAGAAAAGAATATTTTTCCATTTTTAGTTTTTTGGTACCACATTTCAAATTTTAAATTTTTAAAAAATTTTTAAATGGCCGCCATTTTGAAACAAAATGGCGGATGAAGCTGGCCAACGAACTCGCTCGAGAGATTGGTATGTACTATGTACACACCGAATTACATCCAAATCGGTTCATAAATACGCCTTTTATTGCGTGACAAAATTCAGGACGTTTCAAAATGTCAGCCACGCTAGAAATTCAAAATGCTATAACTCAGCCATTTTTTAAGATATAGACGAAACAAAAACTGCTCCGGAATCTTTGTATAAAGGTTAAATACATAAGAAAAAAATATTTTTCCATTTTTAATTTTTTTGTACCACATTTCAAGTTTTAATTTTTTAAAAAAATTTTAAATAGCCGCCATTTTGAAACAAAACGGCGGATGAAGCTGGCCAACGAACTCGGTCGAGACATTGGTATATACTATGTACACACCGAATTACATCGAAATCGGTTCATAATTACGGGAGTTACAGTGTGACATAGGTCAGATATATATATATATATATATAAATTTTGAACGAAGGGTGGTTTCGGGGTCTGGGGGTCATGATCGATGAAAATATACCAAAATTTTTTGATATCGCTTTCCTCCGAACGGCTGCAATAGGTAGCTTTTTTGTAAAGAAAGCTACCTAAAATCAGCATCAGGGACACGGGACGGTATAGGAGTTTTCATGGTATTTGGACCCTCAACATCATCCAAAACTTATTTATCTCTTTAATATTGTTACGCAAACAGGCAATGGGATGTTCCCCAGTATATAAAACAAAAAAAAACACAAAAAGTGTATTAAAATAAAAATTATTATTCAGGGACATAAAAGTCAAAAGGTTGTGAGAATGCCCCATATCTGTTTTTTGTCATCTCGAAATATTTTCATTGTTATTTAATTATTTTAGTACACGGGACAATTTATTTCTGGAATATTTTTGTAATGGATTTTAATTTTTTTATACGCATATTTTTAACTTTAATATTTTTAAAGTCCATGAAATTATGTCGAGTATTTTTGAGGGAATCCATTAAAAGATGCGGTAAACTATATAATAAATCTATTTTATTATCCGATCCCTTTAATTTTGAGTGTTGAAAGTTTCTTCTGATAACGTACCAGATTTTGTAATATCGGTATTTTTCTTTTTCTAAAATGGTCTTTAACATCAGTTTTATTAATTTTGGTAAAATATCTCCAAACATTCATTTTATGAGACATACTACTTTTATAAACTTACTTGTTGAATAATAATAAAAAAAATTAATATACAAAGAAAACTACTACATTAGCAGATTCGTGAAAAACAAAGCAATCGACCTAACAGATAAGATTCATGAACAAATAAAGACAAAACACAAAGCACGCCAAAATATCTTTGCCACCTTGGCAAGCAAAAATGTCATTTGAAGCCATGAGATTAAGAGGTGGGGGGTCCTTTTCTTTAGTTACTAATTTCACTAATGATGTTGAGTCAACAATTATGTAAAATATGATGGGATGTTTTTCCAACTATGGGAAGGATATTTGCACATTACCTAACATTCTAAGTCATATTAAAAGATTAAGCCGATGCAAATATTTTTGTTAAATTATCTTTTTTTTGGGGGGGTGGGGGGGTGGGGGTTATATACTTTCAGAAATAAATGTACGTGAAAATGCTTAAAGCTGGTTTTCCCATTTAAAATTTTAATTTTAAAGAGATTGATAAATCGGATGTAAAAAACCGTTATATCAATATATATATGGAGAGTCTCACATCGATGCCAAAAATCTATATTTTTTACCTGATCTAGCGATATTTTGCTGCCATCCCTAATTACACTTCTGTAGTTCACGATGAAAATGTGTTAAATTAATTAATCATGATAATACACGATGCGCTATATTGGACGGATATATTTAAAAATAATATCTGTTGATGATAATGAAAATAAGGCAAAATGCCAATTGTGTAAAACAGAATATTTCATTATAAGTGGAACGTCTGGAGCCACAACAAACGTTAAAACTTATTTAAAGGCAAGACTTTTAAGCGACTTAAAAAAGAGAAGTTTCTGTTTTTGGCCGTTATGTATATGTGTATATGTATGTATGTATTAGGGTTTCCCAAGAAATGTATACACACCATTCGCAAAATTGTTTTCTTCGGTCCGGATAATCTTCATTGATAGCATGTAGAATTATTGAATGTAACTTTTCCATTTACAACCTCTTAAAATGCGATGGTCACATGATTTGCTGATGCCAATCTCAAGACTTGTTTGTCTTACAGATTTTTTTGGATGTTTCGTGATAATTTTCCAGTACTCTTTATTGGCTGGTGAAACTCGTTGATAATCTTGGTCTAGCGGCATTTTGTCTATTTACATCATGCTGAACAATTCCAATCGTTTCAAACATCTTTTATGCGATTAATTGTAAGTCACGTAGGTGGATTTGGCTGAAATTCCCTGCGATATTGTCTATACTTCTGCTACATTTTCATACTTCCAATTGCATTTTAAACTAAATTTTCTTTTTTAAAAAGTTAATCTTTGTCCACGCATTATTACCAATTAATTACACCCTGAAAAGAAAGAAAAATCAGGAAGTTATGACCCGTTAAACAGTGTATATATTTTTAGGGATAGCTTGTATATTCACAATTTTCTCAATTACCACTGAATGGATTTAAATGTGATTTTACACTACAATTCTAGTACACTAGAGAAGTTTTTAAGGTAAAAGTAGTAATTGTATTGTGTATAGTTTTTTTTTTTTTTTTTTAAATGGGGCCACGTAAAACATTTTAACATATGATTGTTTGCTCATACCAAATAATAATGATGCTGGAAATTAGAGTATTTTTATAAATAAGAGAAAGGCGACATACAACTAATAAACATCGACTTCTCAAAATTAGACAGTCCATATGGGTGTGATTTTTGTGCTAAGAGTGAATGTTTTTTCCCAGCCGTATCCAATCACATTGAAATGTTGAGAGGATCTTGCGAGTCTTGCCTTCCATTATTGTGCAAAATTACGAAATTTTGGCTGTGTCATACTTTTTCGCTTTTGATACCTGATTCTTATCTATTTTGAAGCGCTGAATCCGAAAATGACCTTCCTTTTTAACCATTACGTCAGAATTTAAAATTTTAAATCCAAAATTCGGAATTCAAAATCCAGTCCTAAATTTCAAAGTTAAAAAGTAAAAAAATAGCGAAAATCTAATACTATGAAATAGATGTCATGATTGTGTTTTTCAACTTTTGATAATTTATTATTGTGTATTTTATCGCGCTAATCCAAAAATGACCTACATTTTTTACCATCACGTCAGGAATTTTCGCAAATCGAAAATTTTTAAATTTTTAAAAAGTCGAAATATTGTGAAAATTTGTTACTATAATATAGACGTAAAACTTTTTTTTCATAATAATTTAATGATTTTTTAGCTTATACTATGCATTTTTACAGCTAAACATGTAAAATATTGTGTATTTAAAATTCTTACAATTTTATTCCATGTGTGAAAGTTTCTTTGGACCACGCTTTTCCTTTTATATTCTGTATGGAGTTCACCTCGGAATCCTCTTTTATTTTGGCGGTTGATAAGAGTGGAAATTTGTTGCAGATGTATTTAAAACATTTGCCTTCTTTTGGTAAGGGTTTGATAAATTACTTTGACAGATTTTCGTTATTTTTTTACTTTTTAACTTTGAAATTTACGAATTGCGAAGTATCCTGACGTGATGGTTCAAAACAAAGGTCATTTTTGTGTTCCAAAATAATAATAATAAAAATGATCAAAAGTTAAAAAACACAACAATCACGTCTAATTTATAGTATCAGAATTACGCTATTTTTTTTTTTTTTTTTTTACTTTTTATCTTTGAAATGTGCAATTTATTTCTATTCCCTTTGATATTCAATGAATCGAAATTCTGGTATGATATGCCATGTCTGTGATATTCGTTAAATTGCGTGTGAACTTTATTATTATCAGTAGTTCTATTTATTGATATAGAATGAAAATTTTTATTAGCTGCATTTAAGAATGTGTGTATTATATACTAAATTTTCGGTTGCGAATCTGTTCTTACTAGAAGAAAGCGGTTATAATTTGACTTTGCAATTAAAACATTTTAGCTCCTTTCATCTTTTATTTTATATTGTTTATCAAATAATTGAAAGTTAAGATATAAACAACAGTCGGAGTGAAACAAATTTTGCAGTCCAAAACGAAATTTCGTTTTTACACTCAAGTTTAAACCGAAAACGAAAATAAAACTGTTTCCGAACGAAATTTTATCATATTCAGACATACTAAATCATTATTAATTTAGCTAATCATAAACGCATTCCACCTTGCAAAGACTCTTACTATTAAACGGTTATGTGCATATGTTCGTTTAAAGTAAAACAATATATATAATATTAACCCTACACTTCATGAATTTTTCTTTTATATGTATGTTTTTTTTTTCTAATCATACATAGGGTTAGATACCACAAATTTTATAGGATATTTATTCGCCTTATTTAATAGCAGACTTCTGTGTTTACACAAGGCGAATATTTTTACTTATATATAGCGCTAGGCTGAAACTTAATTTATATATTGAATGTTAAATTTTAATTGAATCATATATGCATCGCTATGCAGCGTAAGGTTAAAGCTGTATTGTTTTTTTTAACCAATAATCACAGGCATTATTAACTATGTAGCTAGTTATATAATAATAATTTAAATAATAGTTTAATTATTATTAGTATTCTTTGTCTGCCACATAAAGTGCAGTGATGAAATAGCTGCGTATCAATGAACAAATTGTCACCAGACTAATATTAATAGTACTCTACGATTTATTTAATGACAGAATTTCTGAGATTTAATAAGGCGAAGAATATCATTAATACTTAGTAGGGAAAATCAGCCCACTGGTGCGAGGATGTTTCCTCATTCAAAATGTGCCCTGCCAGATTTATTTGCTTTATCAGTTTTGCTTCTTTACTTTGGAAATTTGAAACGTTAAAGTGTTCGAAGATTTTAAAGAGTTCTAATTCTTCAAAACCTCAAGCAGTTTTGAAAAATCACTTCGCATACGCGTACTGCAATTTACTACACAATATATTTTTTTAAATTTTGAATACATTTTGCATTTTAAATGTATTTTGAAAATAGATGTAGGATTTGTTTTTGTAAATTATTTTGTATTTTGGGTACTAAAATTAACGTAATTTGCATGGAAATGGTTTTTCGATGTATTTTGTCCAAGTTTGCTAATACGACAGTTTAATATTTTGTGCCTTTATTTTTATAATATGTAATATTTTTTATTCATAAACAGACAGGGGAAACAAAAACAAATTACAGTATTTTTTTTTTTATTTGGTCTAGAGTCAATAGATCAAAAGTGCTGTGAAAAGATTCCAATTGTCTCTTATACTTTACTTGCTTGCGAAGTTTTAACGATCTTTTACTCGTAGAAAAAAAAAATTAAGAAAACGTACAACATTATTTTTATCACGAACCGAAATAAATGGAAGGAATCCCTTGGTGATCACAATGTTATCGTTTAGAAAATGCTTCTTCATAAGTATGGATTTCTTTTAAAGTTTCTTTACAGATATACTAAAAATAATAAATACTCTCCTGTCGTCTTGAAGTTTATGTAATTCGGACGTTGCCCTTCAGTAATTTTCCCAACTTCAAGTCGTATTAATTCTAAGCAAATTTAGTTAGAAAATAACACAGGTCTGCAAAAAATAATACTTTCTGAAAGTTGGTTTAATTTTTCACTTTAATTTTACTTATTCATAAATCCATACAAAGTATATTTATACTGTAGATCAAGTATTTATTTAATGAAAAATAAGTATGTGTAAAAGATTAAATAAAAGTGTTTTATAGTAGCATTCGCTTACCTCCTATCTCCCCCCCTCCCCCTACTCTCCAAAAAAGTTCTATAAGTGGTTCATCAGTTCAGAGAAATATCCTGAATTTATAAAAGTTTCTTCTTTTCTGGTTAGAATTTTAATACAAATATATTATTTTAATTCAATAAGAAAATTACCAAACTGCTTTAAACAAAAATTTCTTGCTAGTAAATATAATAAATACATAAATTTAGACTGATTTGTGATGAAGTTATACCTGATGGAATTTGGTCATTATTTTACCAGAAATCAGCATAAAAAAAACTTAAAGAAACAACTTTATTGACAATGTTTCCATCGCAGACCTGTATAATCAGATATAAACACATATGCTTCAATTATAAATCGTATACAAAATGGCACATCCTTTCATCTTGTTAAAAAAAACTTTGATTCTCAGACGAGTTTTGACTTTCCTCATCAGGAAGACACATTCTTTGACAGAAGTGGCAAGACAATAGAAAGAAAGCAGCAGGTAAGTAAACAGCCAATAGGACAGCAAAGGATAACACCCTATCACACAGAGAGCATTAGTGATTCAGAAGGCAGAACAGGAGATCTAATAAAAAGACAAAAAGTAAAAAGAAATTACAAGAAAATGTATAATATATACCGGGTGTCCCAAAAATAACTGATGGATTTTAAAATTCAATAACTTGCATAAAAAAATTCTTGCAGGAGGGTTATGTGTGATGTCAGGAATTTTCTTACTGTGATTCTTGATTTTAGTTCGAATTTTAAACAATAGATGGCGCTGCGAGAAATAGGTGCTAATTCCAGACCCGATTTTTGGTACTTCGGGATCCATTTAAAACATTTTAATCTCCTTTTTTCGCATGGGAGAAGAGAGAAGCCAAAAAATCGAGCTTGGATTTAGCGCACTTTGCATGCAGCGCCGTCTATCGCTGCTATTTGTAACTAAAACTGGCAATCGCAGCATAAAAACTCCTGACATCTTACATAACCCTCCTGCAAAAATTTTTTAGGTAGCTGTCACCGTTTGCAAGTTATTCAATTTTAAAATCCATCCGTCATTTTTGGGATACCCGGTATATGTATACTAAAGAAATAGGAATAAAGTAAACAATAAATTTTAAAAATGAATTTAATTAATTAATTGAAAAGCAAATAGATATAATAATAATAATAAATTAAAAAATTCTAATGAATAGAAATTAAAAATTAATACTATATGAACCGTTCAGTGCACAAATCGATTAACTCCATCAAATGAAAATGTTCAGTATAAACAGTTAAAGTTATTGTAACTATAAAAATATTGTATGTATGTAATATTTTTTCTCGGGATATTTTGATCAAACTCATTAATTTTATTTTAATCAAGGGTAACTTTTTATCACTGCATAAATATATAGAAATTTTTCAATGTTCCTTTGTTTAAAAAAACGCCACTTAAAATGGAGTTCAGCCAGACATTCGATTTTGTATTCAGGCATTACAAAAGAAGTGTTGCACAAATATTCAGGGTGCTTCAAATACCTTACCTAAAATGTTTAACAGCTCTTGGACTATTAAAACTATGGTCAGAATTCCAAGAATGCTTGCCAATATAAGATTTACTAATTTCTTGTTTAGAGACATAAAGAGGGTGTTCTTGCGGGTTTCGAGATTTTTTTTAGTTTGCCATACATAAGATAAATGGAACAAGGACAAAGAATTACAGGGAATGTTATACTAGATTCCTCATTTGCGAAGATGAGGCACATGAGACTTAGTGCAGGGGGACTTAAGCTAATTTACAGGTTTAAAGATAACATTAAAATTAAACGTTTTAAGACTTAAAACATAAAGGAGGATATTCTGAATTAATTTTGAAGGCACAGTTTACATAAGTGTAAAAGACTCAGATTTTATTGTTAGATACTGGGTAATTTGAGAGAGCATGAGGGGCGTCAGAAACAAGAAAAATGTTTTCTATAAACACAGGTTTTGACAATAAAAAAATCGCAGTAGCTAAAACATCAAAGAAGGGGAGTTTACAATTTTCTAACTCAAAAGTACACTGAATGTGTGGATTGATAGAATGTACAGTTCGAAGAATAAAGGCAATATCAAAAGGATTATCAACTAAGACAAAAGTATGTCAACATATCGCAATCAACATTTGCAATTTAAGAAATTCAATAATCTTTCTTAAAAATAATGCCTATAAATGTCACGGAAAATTTATGATAAAGGATTTCCCATACTTAAGACGTCAAATGTTTGGAAAAGTCTACTATTAAATTTTAAAGTACTATGAGTACTGCAAAGTGTTTAGTTAAGCTAATAAAATCTTTGACTTTAATATCAGAATAATAAAATTCACGTAACCTAGTTTCTAAACATGCAAGAGGAACTTCAGTTGAAAGAGTATAATATTCCTGAAAGAGTCACATATTTTTAGCCTTTTTTCAGGAGTAAAATCATTTTGAATGTACCTCTCGGATCCATTGGACCCGTCTCGTAGGCTGAGGGTTAAATCTGACTGTTTTCATATAGCTCATTTTGATGTGCAGTATACAATGTTATAAGAATGCTTTGAGATCCGGGTTATTAAAATTTTGGAAATATATATAAAGAGACATTATAATTATGATTAGGGGAGAGTTTGAAATTGGTGTATACAGTTTTAAAAATTTTTAGAATCCTTCTTTAGGGCGGGGGGGGGGGGGGGGATTTTCCCACCAGAGCTTTAGGGCAACATTTCAGCATGCAAATACAAGAAATGACATTGCAAATTTATTTTTAAATTACTATAATTTAAAATACTAGGGGGCTCGGCCCCCTACGAGCTACGCTCGCCAACCCCCCTTTCAGACACCGCAGTCTCCAAAAGCACGCTAATTTGATCGACTTTAAAAAAGATTTTGAAAGATTGAATTATAATTTAAAAAAGTCCTTCCGGCCAGTGCCGGGAGGAAGAGGTAGCTTTCATATTCCTTATTTTAAAAAAGCCAACTTATATTATTCAAGCACACGAAACTCAATTTAGTGGAAACCGAATATAGGAGATTCAATACTAATTTTTATCAATACTAAATCATTATGAATGATTCGCGAAATTAGTCAGCTTTATCCAAGCTGCTTTTATTTAAAATAACTTATATTTGACTGCCAAATTCGGCGATTTCTTAAAGTGCCTGCCATTTTAAGACAACATGGTGGATGAGGCTAACCAGTGAACTTGGTCGAGACCTTAGTAATTGCTGCGCACATGCTCACTCACATCGGAATCGGTTAATATATACGAGTGCGGTCGCAGGCAAAAAATCGGATTTTTCAAAATGTCACCCACATTAGAAATTGAAACTGCTATATCTGAGCCATTTTTTAAGATAAAGACAAACAAAAAATGCTCCCGAATCCTTATATCAAGGTCAAGTACTTAAGAAAGAAACCTTTTTCAATTTCTAATTTTTTTGCACCTCACTTTAAATATAATTTTTTTTAATTGGCCGCCATTTTGAAGTAAGATGGCTGATGAAGCTGGCCAGCGAACTTGGTCGAGATATTGATGTATACTATCCACATGCCTTCTTCCATCGAAATAGGCGAATACGTGTGTTATCGCGTGGCAAATACAAGATCGTTTCAAAGTGTTAGCCATGCTAGAAATTCAAAGTGCTATAATTCAACCATTTTTTAAGATATAAACAAAAGAACAAATTTTCAGAAACAAAAACTGTTCCAGAATCTTTGTATCAAGGCCAAACAAAAAAAAAAAATCTTTTTCATTTTCCAATTTTTTATTACTTTATTTTAAATTTTAAATTACATTTTTTTAAATGACAACCCTTTTGAAACAAGATGGCGAATGAAGCTGGCCAATGAACTCGGTCGAGACATTGGTATGTACTATGTACAGACCAAGTTACATCCAAATCGGTTCATAAATACGCCTTTTATCGCGTGACAAAAATCAGGTCGTTTTAAAATGTCAGGCACAATAGAAATTCAAAATGCTATAACTCAGCCATTTTTTTAGATATAGACGAAACAAAACCTGTTCCGGAATCTTTGTATTAAGGTCAAACATATACGAAAAAATCTTTTTCATTTTCCAATTTTTTGGTATCTCATTTTAAATTTTAAATTTTTAAAATTTTTTTAAATGGCCGCCATTTTGAAACAAGATGGCGGATAAAGCTGGCCAACGAACTCGGTCGAAATATTTGTATGTACTATGTACACACCAAGGTACATCCAAATCGGTTCATAAATACGTCTGTTATCACCTGACAAAAATCAGGACGTTTCAAAATGTCAGGCACGCTAGAAATTCAAAATGCTATAACTCAGCCATTTTTTTAAGATATAGACGAAACAAAAACTTCTCCCGAATCTTTTTATCAAGGTCAAACACATAAGGAAAAAATATTTTTTCAATTTCCAATTTTTTGGTACCACATTTCAAATTTAAATTTTTCTTAAAAAATTAAATGACCGCCATTTTTAAACAAGATAGCAGATGAAGCTGGCCAACGAACTCGGTCGAGACATTGGTATGTACTGTTTATAAACGAAGTTACATCCAAATCGGTTCATAAATACGCCTTTTATCGCGTGACAAAATTCAGGACGTTTCAAAATGTCAGCCACGCTAGAAATTCAAAAGGCTATAACTCAGCCATTTTTTAAGATATAGACGAAACAAAAACTGCTCCGCAGTCTTTGTATAAAGGTCAAATACATAAGAAAAAAATATTTTTCCATTTTCAATTTTTTGGTACCACATTTCAAATTTTAAATTTTTTTTTAAATTTTAAATGGCTGCCATTTTGAAACAAAATGGCGGATGAAGCTCGCCAACGAACTCGGTCGAGACATTGGTATGTACTATGTACACACCGAATTACATCCAAATCGGTTCATAAATACGAGAGTTACAGTGTGACATAGGTCAGATATATATATATATATATATATGGATATATATATATATATATATATATATATATCAATTTTGAACGGAGGGTGGTTTCGGGGTCTGGGGGTCATGATCGATGGAAATATACCAAAATTTTTTGAAATCGCTTTCCTCCGAACGGCTGCAATAGGTAGCTTTTTGTAATGAAAGCTACCTAAAACAGTAGCGATGTCCCTATAAACGGGTTTTTATTCATTTCTTTTCAATTGGGGAATTTTAAGGAAAAATCAGCTGCTGTTAAAAGATACAATGGCTGTTTTCGTCTTTGATTAAGTAAAATCAGTTAACCGTTTCAAAATAAGCTAACATAATAAGCAAATCTGCAACAAAATGCAAATATATTTTACAAATACCAATGCCTTCTTTTGACGGAAACGATACAGAAGGTTAACGAGCCTTAACTAAACCGTTTAAGCAATTTCTTTATTTTCTGCTTCACAGATTTTTCTCTTTCAAATCATATATATATATATTTTTTTTAATAAAACTTCATTTTCAGCTTGTAAGCTTTTTTTATTTTTATTAAATTACTGAATAGTCGCTCGAAAGCAGTCTAAACGCGTTCAATTAATCTTATTAATATAATCTCAAAATATCAAATTAATGTCTCGCGCAATTTTTAGATTTGAACTGTTTTGCAATATTACTTTTCGTTCATTTTACATAATAAGTGTAATGTGACGTAAATGTGACCTAATTTTTCCAATTTAAGATTTCTAACGCATGTTAATGAATTTATTATTTTACAATATCCTTTCTCTTTTAAAATTCACGCGTAAATATAGTTTTTATGAAGTAATTTTCAATAAGTTCCTGCTTTTCATACGTAATTATTTAATTCTAATTTGAAAGTTTTTTTTCTGTTGATAATAGTCACGTGTAAATATTTTTTTAATTTGAAGCAAACATTATTATTTGCGCAGTTTATACAGTTGGCAACAGTTTAAATTAATACCATTTTCTAAAATAAGTAAGAAATATCTCTCGAAATGCTGAAAATTTGAATTTAAAATAGAAATAAAACCTCAAAAAATGAGTCACATTAAAAAAGTGAATGCAGTCTGCACACCGGGAAATTCTAACGCATAATTCGCATGTATAGTTTTTGCTCCTATAAAACTTTTTTAATGGAACGATTTTGTCCAACTTTAGCATTAAATATCTCTTTAAATAATTATTCAATTTGAAAATTCTATTTGAAAACTATCAGCGTGTTTATCAAACATTTCTCTATAATACCGCCGATTTTCATATTTTTGTATACAGTATTTATCTTAATATTATTAACGGAGAAAGACCTCCGGTCACAAAAAATTCAAAACCGGCGGCGGCGGAGGTGACAGCGTAAGTTACTTTTTTTTTTTTTTTTAGAATAGAGAGATTCAAAATATTATTAATCACTAGTAGTGGCCAAGAAAAAAATGTTATCTCTTTCAAAAAGTCTTTCTTTATAGCGCTCGAAAAACACAAAAATTTTAACTCGTGAAAATTGGAACGTTTTAATTCATCTCAGAAAATCAGCTAGACATTGGGAGAGTATATTGCTGCCATGTATAGATGCAGAAAGACGAAGAAAAACTTCTATATCGTGTTATCTATTTTCATGTCAAAGTAATCTGATTGTAAATATTTTGTTTTACATATACGGGAAGAAATTCATTCACCCACCTTCGTCTAAAGGATTAAAAATTTTTAAGTGTCAACAAGCAAAATATACATGACACGAAGGATATTTTAAAAACGTTAAATATTGCTACATGCCATAACACCATATTAAAATACCGTGTCGATTGTTCAATTTAGTCTTTAAAGTATATAAAGTTTAAAAAAGACATTACATTTAGATACCACTGAAATCTATGTGAATCTATGTGATATATGTACACATTATGTGAATGATTTATGGTTGAATCATTAAGGGGGCACAGGACCTTTTAAAAACTTTCAAAAAATCAGCTTTCGGATATTGTTTTCTTCTGAATTCTTAAAAATTTCTCAACAATATTAAAAAAAACTCCATTCGAAAATCTGCATTATTTTTTGAGTTACAACCATTTATAGACGGTGAGTACAATTGAAAGTCCATTGATATTGAAACTTTAACACGAGTTTTCTCAGATTAGTAAATTTGGAGTTTGCGCGCCTGTTACTTTCAAACTATATAAGCTACAGCTTTAAAAAAATAACCAAGTATGCGTTTCTTTATAGTCTTCATGCTAAAACCCAAAAAATCACATATTTTGGTCACTTATTTTTTGTACTTGAAAAACTTTTTGAAAATTTTGTATTTTTTTGTGCTAAAATTAAATTTTAAACAAAAATTGTTATATATATTTTGGTTTTAATTTAGAAGTAGGTGTGTTAAGATTTTATTTTGTTCAAAAATTGTTTTCTATATGCATAATTTAGATTTTTATCATACGCGCAGCACTTAAGGATTTTAATTCATGCATTAGTGAAATAAATTTTAAATTTTTAAATTAAATATTAATTTGGTATATACAGCATTTATTTTTCTGGATAATATAGCTATGAATATATACTTTAGGCAGAAAAGGGGGGGTGGGAGGTCTTAATTGCATAATACTCTTATTTGTGTTTTGGTACTTCAATTACAGAAAATTGGTAGTTAAGAGTAAAGCTTGTATATTGCTAAAATTAAAACAATTGTATATTTCTAGTATTTTCTTTTATTTAAATTTATTAGTTAATATTTATCCAAACATGTAATTGAAAGATGAATGTTTTGACATCATTTAAAGTTTACCAAAAATTGATTAAAAAAATATATATATTTTTTAATGCATTTAAAAATATATATAGTTTTCTTTTTTTCATAAGAAAGTAAAGCGTAAGAAAATTATCCAAAAACAATGCGTGTGTTACTCGCCATCTAATTTATAACCATCATATAAATTGTTTCTAATGTCTACATCCCTCTTTCTATGCACATACAAAACGCACAACGAGAATGAGATGTACAAAAGAGTTTAGAACTAGCTTTTGGCTTAGTATTCTCGCATTTCTTACAATCACATTGTTTCATTAAAAATTGCAGTTAATTAAAAATTAATGAAAATGCGCATCAGCAAATAATATCAAAGATTGCTATGTCAAATCACTTGCGCGGATCCACAGGTATATACCTAGATAGAATGAACATTAGCAGCAGGTTTGATTTTTTCTGACATTATCTCGCCGTGATAAATTTGAATTGAGAAATTCACAGCAAATTTCCCGCAAGTTATACCATCCCCCCATTTGCATCAGTAGTTTGTTGTGAAACTTATGGCAAGACTATCTTTAATTCACAAAAGTGACGCAAGCAAAAAATCCCTCTGTTGAGAGAATAGACAATCAGCACATACGCAGAAATTACAGAAGTTTTATTCTGTTGGGACCGCTTTTTCTAAACGCTATACTTTTCAAATACCAAAAAAAGGCTCGTATTGAAAAGTACAAATATTACCTTAACTTGTTTATGGTGATGAAAACGATGCATGTACTTTCTGACAGTGTGTTCGCATTAAACCGATAGTGGGGCGTGGCAAGATTACTAGTTTGCAGTAAGTTTGCAGTATTTTTGATTACTTGTTTGCCATTAATTTGCAATAAATTTGATACAGTATGAATTTAACTTGCACGACAAGTTAGCTGCAAGTTCAAAGTGTGGTGACTTCGGCGTTTGCGTTATCTTGCTGCAGTCTTGTTTGAACTTCAGTCTTGTCATGCTGAGCTTGCTGCAAATTTGCAGGTTTTCAAAGCAAAACTGCTGCAAATTTTCTGCAAATTAAAAATGCTATCTGGGTATTATCTCTAAGGTCAACATCCTATTTTCTATGCGCAAAAAAAACCGAAAAAATGAATGGGAATATGAATCATGCGAAAGGTTTTGAGCAGCGTTAAAAACGTTTTTGTAAAATTAGAGAGAATCTAGTGGTAATTCATTATCTTAAGCCTTATATAAAATTACAGAGATTAGGTTAAATAACAGAGAAATTATTCAGTAAATTTAAAATACACTCTGTAAATTGATTTATTTTATTTATTTTTAATAATAACAATTTAATTTGTTTTTAATTTCGGAAATTAGTAAGTTTTTGAACTTTGAAGAATGAGAACTTTTCGAATGAATTTGAACTGCTGTACCATTTAATTTTTACAGGATTTATTTCTAGACAGCCCAGGATTTGATCTCGTGTCCCCTGGGCTGGAGACGAATATCTTATTGACTGTGCTATAGGACCTATTACAACTGCATGCAAAGGATGTCTTTTTAGCAGGGAAATACTTTTACTTTTAATTTACTTTTAATATTGTCAAGCTTCATGCACATGGTGCATAAAAGAACTGCAAATTTATTGTCGATAAAATCAACTCTAACTCTGCAAAGACGAATATTTCCTTTTTTAAATATTCTAATTTTTAATGAAAAAAATTTGAAGCCAAATTTTCCTCTTTAATATTTCTAATAAAACTGTAAAAATTTTTTAAGTGAATATTTTGAATTACAGGTTATAATAACGATAATAATATCTTTAAATAAGGACATAAAATCCCTAGAGGAAATTTGATATAAGAAAAGGGAAATGCCTGTAAATTGATGTCCGAGAAACTCAATCGAATGCATTTAACATAGAACTAGTGTAAATTTACAGAGAGTCTCTGTTTTTTCTGTGCTTTTACAGAAAATTTTAAAAGTGGACAATCTTTCGACATAGAACACTCACATGTCTTGTTATTTAACACAAATATGTGTGCCAAAAAATTTCCCTGTGCGCTGTATCACACGAATACATGTGCCATCAATATTTTCATCAATATGGGACAATTTATTGCTGTGAAATCGGATAATTGATAGTCTATTACCATGTATTTTTTTAAAAAAAGAACCCCGTGCCCACCAAGCATGTTTTGAAATTTCATTTTGGCGTTTAATGTGTAAAAATAACTAAAATTTGATATTTTTGAATTAAAATTGTATAAAATTAACATTTTATATAAAGTTAAGGGATGATAAAAGTTGGTGCAAAGCTTTAAAACCCATTTCTTCGGAAACTACCCGGCTGATTTTGATGAAATTTGGAATCAATATTCATTGGATCATGCTCAAGATTTATGGCAGACTGTTTTTTTTCTGCGACTAAAACTTTTTATTTTAGATCAATGGCAATTTTTCAGAAATTTTCCGTTTTTCAGAATTTTTTTCCTAAAACTAATTAAAATATTTTAAAACTGTCTGCCGCATATGATTTATATTACACTACCAAATATCCATTTATCGAAATTGCTCGAGTACTTTAGGAGAGAATGGGATTTTTAACTGACAAGTACGATTTTTCAGGAGAGCCAAAAAACTTAGACACTTCTAGCTTGTGTGACGTTCTTGCAAAATTTTATCAAACACATGAATTAAAGTATATATAAATACGTGGATAAAATTTAGTTTCATTTAATAAATGAGGTAATATTTTAATCCTTATCGGTTTTATGTCACTTCCCTTGTGACTTTCGTACGAACATCTCTTACACGAATTTTATTCGGTTCGCACCATTTTGTTTTATAAGAAACACTTTTACTTGTACTTTAACAACATATGTATACTACAAAATTTAATTTAAAAATATAGTGGTGCGAGTAGAATATAAAAATAGAATCAGGTATAAAATATTAGCGTAAAATTAATGGGCGTGGCTTCCGAGACGTCTCTTCAATTGAATTTTTACAATTATTTCTAACGGTCAGAAAAAAAACTGGGCATGCAAATGGATTGACAGGGTTCGTACGGGTCCTTGAATTTCCAGACTAAGATATTCTTCGGTACCAGTATTTTCTTATAGGAAATCTCTCCTTAAATAAGGCGAAATTTCGCGCGTTTAAAGCAGATTTATTTTTCTATAAAAAAAAATACTAATATTTTGCCTTGAAAATAACGGTACCCGTACGAATCCTGGACAGAGGAAGGTTCAAAGTATTTTTTAAGGCAATTAAAAAAAAATCTTTTTTTTTCACAAAATTTCACTCATGTGAAATTTTGTATCGCCTTAACAAACATTAATGCTATTAGGAGTTGTGAATCGGCTCGATAAACACTGAAAACTGAATTGTAAACGTATTTTGTCGCAATCTGGGGTGGTAAACGTGTTAAAACTCATTTTATGATTAAATATTGCAGTTAATTAAAAATTAATGTATGAGCAAATAGCATTAAATATTTCAATGAAAAGCCTCGCACCAGTACACTGGTAAAAAAAAAAAATAGTAGAGATTAAATGAACATGTAGGTGAAATATTTTCTGTAATTCAGAATTCAGGTATTCCAAAGTATCTTCTAATAATGTAAGATATGAATTAGCTATTCATAAAATAGTAAATCAAAATCTTCCATAGTTGACAAATATTATGTTTTACATTTTAATTACTCATCTCATCATTACACTGTTAAAAAATTGTTGCTGGGTTGAACCAACCTTTGTTGTTACAATAGTTGCAGATGATAAATCTTGTCTCAACATTGGACGCTCCAGTGAAACCCTAAATTTGCGTAAATTCAACCATGAACTGGTACATTGTTGAATAATAGACTTGTAAAATGCGAAGATGCAAAGTTGCAACGGTTATCCTTTGCACAGAAGAGATAAATAGACCGGGACGTCTTTTTAAAGTGGAATCCGTCCCTATAGGAACATCCAAACCTGAATCGGGTTTCAAACGTAGCGCATCTTGACTGGTAGACAAAGTTTTAACAACTAGACATACAGATGAACACTTTCGTGATCAAAATTCCATTATAATACTTTTTCTATTATTGTACCGATGAAAAATCTTAAAAATAAAAACCATGTTTGTCACAACCAAATTGTATTTGTGAATCATAATTTAGTGATAGCATGTTCAAAGCTGCGTTTAAATTTAATGTGAATAATATTGTTGGCATTTAGAGAACAAGTTATGTTGCTTTCTTATTTATTATAGAGAGTCATGTAAGTTGAGTTTTGAACATGGCAGGTATTGTATTATATTCTTTGTAACAGAAATATCGAAATTTCAAGTTATTTCATTGCTTTTTATAAGCTAATATTACAGTGAAAGCAATCCATTACATAATTAAACGTGGAAAATTAACACCTCTTCAAATTTACTATTCATATTTGCTCTTTATAACCATATAAACAACTAAAACTAAATAAAACAATTAATTTAGAAGATAACTATTTTATTCAAAAATTTAATTATAAGCAAAATGAATTGAGTTTAGCTGAATAAGTAAACAAAACAATGCTTTAAATTCCTTTTTTAATTACATAGAAAATGGAGGCAAGAGAAAAATTTAACAATGTAGCGAATTAAAAATTATGAGAGTTATTGAAACCATCTGTAAAATACACTCAGACTTTCAATATAACATAAAAAAAATATTTATTAAAAAAGAGATACATAATTAATAACATATAATACTATGTTTATAATATCTAATTATCTCGTTTTCAATTATAAAATTGAATTGCAAAAACATAATAAAGACGATATAACGGTTTCAGTTCTTTTTCTTTCACAGCAGTCTTTTATATTATTAAATATTTCGTAAATATTCTTAAAATAAGAATTTAAAAGAAAAAAAATCTTACTTTTTGAAAGATTTATCGAATTTTTTGATGAAAATTTAGTTCACGAATGACTGCCAATATGAAATATTCAATTTAAATGCGTATATTTGCCCTCATAACAAAAAATTAAAAGCACATTTAGTATCATACATAACCTATTCATGGTAATGTATGTTACATTTAAAATAATCTGAAAAATGTCTGGTCTACTCACATCTCTATACCAAAAACTGCTTTCGAATTATACAGTTTTTCTAACGTTACATAAAACCGCATCCAGGGCTAGGAAAGATAAGAATAACACAGAGAGTCGTGTCATGAATGTGCAAGTGTCAGAAGCAGCTGAAATTAATGGTAAGTGAACAAGAACATAATGTAAAATCAAAACAAATTAGACTCGTTAAAAATTTAAAATTGCCAAAAGGGATTTTGATAAATGATCTTTCCTTTGTAAGTATTTCTAGTGTCGTTTCACCAGTGAGCGCTGTTTTTATGACATATTTGTTTTCCATCAATTTTTAAGTTGTTTTTAACGCTAGAACGGCCGGAAATTTTACCCAACCTTAATAAAAAACATTTTAAGACCAGAATTCTTATTTAACTATTTCGCTTATTTATTTAACTGAATTTTCTCTATTTAAAATTTAGCTGATTTTACGAAAAAAAATTCTGTTTAGAATCGACATTTTATCATTTGACCGGTGTTGAATTGACACCAGCTGGACGTTCTAGTGTTAAATATACAGTTTTTTGGCCGAACAACTCTCCAAATTGGTTGCTATACAATCTATAACTATTAAAATATAATTACCGCCGCTACCTCGCGGAAAGGCGTCCGCGCGCCCATCGGAGGATACTTTCCTTTTAACAGTAGCCAGGAACAGTTGCGGTAGACCCGATCACGGAAAATCCCACCGGGAAAATTTAAAAGCTAAATTCAATAAATTTAAGGCAAGACCTGCCGGTTCAGGTGGGAAAGGACATTTAATACACGGGACGTCCGAGGCCGCTTAGAGATCATTATAGCTCATGGTCGGGGTGGGTGAACCGACCACAGCCGCATAACCGCTACCTATTCCGCCTACCTCGCGGAAAAGGCAACCGTTCGCCCATAGGAGGTCCCTTCCCTTTAAACAATAGCCCTGAACAGTAGCGGTAGACTCGATCACGGAAGATACCGCCAGAAAAAATTAAAAGCTAAATTCAATGAACTTAAGAAATTCATTATATACTATGTACAATAGAACCTCTTTTATCCGAAACTCTTTTAACCGAAACTCTCGGTTAACCGAAATCCATTTTGAAAGCTTTTTTTTTTCTGCTATCACATTCCTTGTGTGCAAGCTGTCCTTTCCAAACCACGAGTATAGATGTATGTAAGGGATCCCCTTTCTTAGAATTCCTTTGTATTTAACTTTAGCTCCCGTAAGCTGCGGCGTGCACTAGAACACAGTAGGAGGAGGGGGGACCGGAATGTGTGAATGTGGTCTAGCAGGTGTTTTTTTCTGTTCATCGGAAGATTAATTAAAAGTGTATTGTTGGGAAGTAAGCAGTGAGAAAAGAATTCGAGAATGTGCTAAACAATTGCGACTCATTTGAACGATAATTGTTGAAGTTATTCACTCAAAAATCAGTACTTCGTGATAGAGCTTCAAAGCAAAGGCAATCAAAACTGCGACAAACAAATCTTTGTTTAAACTTCTTGTGAAATATGTAAAAGGTACTTAATTTCAAAATTAAAACTCAGGTAATTTATTCTTATTTCTATTTTGCTATTGCTTTATTTTTATTTGGCACTTATTACCATAATAAGAAATGCGTATATATTTCTCCTTAATCTTAAAATTGAAGCATTCTCGATTATCCGAAAATTTCGATTTTCCGAAAGATGGTCGTACCCAATTACTTCGGATAATCGAGATTCTACTGTAATTCCTATAATCTAGTTCTGATTTTTAGAACAACACCTCTGTTGACTTAATGTTAGTATTTCAACTCCACCATTTCCCAAAAGTTTCCTCAAACTACCAACGATAGGTCAACTCACTGTGATATTTGCGTTATGTGATTTCCTATTAACTGAGTTAATAAATAGAAATTATACTTACCAAAATTTAGAACAGAAATTTTGATTTTTGTATGAAGAATATACAGTTGATAAAAATAAGATTTACTGTTTAGCCGAAGAATTTCAAAACATATACTTCCACGGACTTCCTTGATGAATTTGCGCCATTCTGAAGTATGTTTCCTGAAAACTGTGATCCAGAACTACAGCTAAAGGTTTTAAAACAATTAAATATTTGATATACTTTTCCTAATGTTTATACATGTTTAAGAATATTTTTAAGCATTTCAGTGTCAAATTATTCAACTGAACATTCATTCTCAACACTCAAGATAATTAAAAAATCTTTAACGTCAACTTTAGGACAACATAAACTTAGTAATTTAATGTTACTAGCTGTTGAAAACGACATAACTTCTAAAGTCACTTTGAAGAAGTTACAAAGATATTTTCTGGAGAAAAAAATGTAGAAAAGCAAAATTTTACTTTGATTATTTCTGTTTAATACATAATTCATGTCTGAATTTTGACAATTTTCAGGTTTTTCTTTGAGTGACAATCATAGTAACTTTTTATTTTATTTTTAAGGTTATTGTTTTATCGATAAATTAAATTATTCTATCTTATTTATTTGAAAGAACGTTCTAAATTTAAATTCCCAGTAGCCGAAACTATGCAGCAAGTGCTGCATACTACTATATACATGATAGATTAATCAAACAGATTTTAAAAAAATTCTAGTTATGTGCAATTAAGGCATGTTTCCAGACAGTACATAGCCAAAAATCCACACAGCTTGGGAACAAGACCTATGGGTACTTTTGAATTTTTAAGATTTTAGATCATTGTTTTGTTTACATTTTAAAACTTCATCAGAATAGTTTCATTTTTATGAAATAATTACATATTAAAAATAATAAGCTAAGAAAAATCAACATATCTAATAAAAATACAAATAATTTACTAAAGCTATCTATATTATAAAGGACAAACGTATCCGTGCGTAACGCTGACGTCATTTTGACAGTGGCAGTAGCAGAGGATTAAATTTAACTTTTATTAACTTTTATTGCACTTTTTTAAACTTCTAAATACCACACATTTTAAGTTTTACACCGTCGAATAAAGAAAAAAGTACTTTCAAATGCAATTTGTTTGATCATATTTGTTAGGGAAATATCGCTTTTAATACACTCTTGAAAATTTGCTACAAACTGTCCAGTATTTCGACTATTTTTATAGAAAATGGTTACCTAGTCATATTTAACTCTATTCTTAACATAATATGAACAGTAATACTGTCAAAAAGGATTTAAATTACGGTTATGTAACCGTTTTCTATAAAAACAGTCGAATGACTAGACAGTTTGCTGCAAGTTTTTAACAGTGTGCGTTTCAAAACTTTATTTGAACGCATTATTGCTATTTTCCATATAAATATGTTTTTAGATATTGTTAGTGAACATTAAAAAAAAAAGTATATTAAACGTAAAAAATGTATTAGAGTTATCCATAAAAAAAAAAAAATACCCTTGTCAGGCTTTCTCTCAGCAATTTTTGAGATTATTCGCTGATACGTTTTCTGAATATTTTTTATTAACTGCATTTTTTTTTAATCGAACAACGTGTTTTATCTTATTACGTCAAAGTGTGCTTACAGAACCTTTCGAAAAATACCTCATTCATCGCTGTGTCTTTAGTATGTCCTTTAAAAAAAAGAGGATGTTAACATTAGAAATAATATATATGATGTAAAAATAGCAAATAAAGCCTTTGTGCAAGAATATTAAAAAGCAGAAAACCAACGTTTAAAAAATGCACAAATAATACATGAAAAGCAGCAAACAGCTGTTTCGAATCTACCAGCGGGATTCTTTTTCAGTGCAAGATAGGGCAAGGAACAGCGTGCTAGAAAAAGCAAACCTTTGCTTTTTCTAGCACGCGGTTCCTTGCCCTATCTTGCACTGAAGAAGAATCTCCTTGCTTTTTCTAGCACGCGGTTTCTTGCCCTATCTTGCACTGAAGAAGAATCGCTTTGCTTTTTCTAGCACGCAGTTCCTTGCCCTTTCTTGCACTGAAGAAGAATCTCGCTGGTAGATTCGGAACAGCTGTTTGCTGCTTTTCATGTATATTGCTTTTTTTAGCACGCTGTGGCTTGCCCTATCTTGCACTGAAGAATAATCTCGCTGGTAGGATTCGAAACAGCTGTTTGCTGCTTTTCATGTATTATTTGTGCATTTTTAAACGTTGGTTTTCTGCTTTTTTTAATATACATGATGGTTTTCACCTATATTCTGAAACCTGGGAAGACCAGGTTTATGCCCTTGTTTATTTAATGAGTCATTTTTTAAATTACAGTTACGATTACAAAGTTGGACATAAAGTTGTTAAATATTTAATTGATTGCAGTTTGATAAAGCCATTAGCACGAGTCACCCAAGACTTCCCTCAGAGTATTAAGGGGTCTCAGGACTCTCAGGCTAACGTCAGACGAACGTCTTTTTGCACGCTTTTTTCCCTACATATCCTGCCTACACAATGCCGCTAGCATTGTGCTATTTAGCATTAGCTAGCCGTAAAGCTTCAAAATTTTTCGAAATTTTACTATTTTAAACTTCAATTTTTTCTGAACATTTTGATATGATTGTTTCCTTAAAATTCCCACTAGAATAGAAGTTATGGCTATTAGAATTACACCCGCTCAATAGCTGAAGCGGCGTTTCCGAAACTTTGAAGTCATTTTTCTCCAAATGACGTTTTTAGGCAGGATATCTGAAAATTTCTGAATATTTTTTCATGAAATTTTCAAAACATATGTTTCATATTAGTCTGTATAAACTGAACCTAAAATTTCATTTTTATTGTTCAAAAAAATATTTTTTTAGGTGATTATACCGTTGAAATTTTAAAAATTCTATATTAGCTAAATACAACTTTGTATTAAAAATAGAAAAATGCTTTAAATACAAATTTATTTAGGTTCAGGGTAATTATTACAAACTGAAGTATAATTAGGCATAAAAAATTTTATTCTAGTTCCAAAATTTATTTTGAAATCCTGCGCGTAAGCTGTTATACTAATTTTCTACTCGACAAATGTCTGACAATTTGGAGCCACATATAAGTACTAATTTTGCATTTTGCAATTTTTTAAATACATGAAATGATGAACGTACTTATATCTTTTAATCACAATAAAAATTGTGTTTTTAAATCATATACATTTTAAGATATTAAATGTTGAAAACTGTTTTTTTTTTCTTTTTTTCCCAATTTTAAGAGTTCTGAGACCCCTTAAGTGAAAATTTCATTATTTATATTGTGAATATGTAGATTTTTGAGAATTAAAAAGAAAAACTCCAACGTGAAATTTTTTTCCAAAGATAAACAAATGGAGAGTTTTTATAGATTCTCTTCAAATACAAAAACCAATGCCAAAGAAAACATTTATTTATTTAAATTTTATTATGTGCTTTAATAAAATTTTAACGTTTTGTTTTTTTTAATCGGACTTTTTTTAGTTAATGTACGATGATGTTTTTATTTCACATGCACATAAAATTGAATTAAAACCGCTAATCTCAGATTATGAAAAATGTCTCTCTTACAACAACAACATCTCACGCAACTGTCATTTTCATTCACAATCCATTGATATCAAATTATACTTGTCAAAATATTATTAGATCTTGATATTGAGTAAATATTTATCTAATAAATTAACAGATCATATATTAAATATGATGTAATTTTCTTCAATCTCTCATCTAATTTGTTTACAGATTAGTGTCATCGTAGATTAGGTAAAGATTTAACTGTAAATTTAACATTGAAATATTTTCATTTGGACACGATCGGTTACTTTTCAGTAACGATAAAAGTTCACTACTTTACGCATAGCTATCAACTTTTAGATTTTACCCCAAGACAAATAAACGTGTTTTAAATCAAAAAAATTGTTTAACCTTTTGCACTCCACTGCCACATATACGGTGACATACTAGGTTTAACCACAAATCCACTGACACCTATACGGTGACATACTAAATTTAACCCTTTATGTACTGAATTATGACTTCATGAAAATTTTATCTTCTAAAGCATTTTTCGTTAATTGTTTAAGCTACATTAGAAGATTTACATAAACATTTAATAAATTTTAGAAGGATTTTAGAAGGATTAATTAAATTTGAATTTATAAGGATTTTGTGCAATATTTATAACCCCACTCAAAACTTTTATGTTAAATATTTTTCTAAGCATTTTGTAGAACTAGGAAATGTACAAATATAATGTTCTTACAATAGAAATATAGAAATATTTCCGAATTGAAAAATTACCCCTTGCCCCCAAACGCCAAGAAAGATAAAAAGATTCAAAGGCAAAAGAAATCATCATTATAAAAACAGTTTTGTTTGTGCAACCAATAATGCTTTTGGAACAAGATAAATCAATGCATCTATAACTCACTCTAAATGTATTACTACTAATCGATGTAGTGGCCCCACCAGCGGCCGAGGGGTTCTGCTCTCGAAGCTGTTAGACGGGATGTGCTGGGTTCGAACCCAATCGCGCCCGTCGGCCTAATCGTTCGGGGTTATCGTGGTTTTCTTCGAACCTTGGATTTCCAAGCGTAAATATGGGTTAGGTTCCCTTAGAAAGACCCCCACGAAGAGCACCCCCCCCCCTTTGGGCCTGTATCCCTCGTGTTAATAATTGGCCGTCGTAAACACAAACCAAACCAAACTAATCGATGTATTAAATGAATTTTATAACAAGTTATTTTAATGGTACGTATAAGTACCGTCAGTAGATAAAGGGTTAACTGCAAATCCACTGACACCCATACGGTAAACAACGAATAAACATACTTTTAGGGAAATCCCCACATATTATTTCAAATACGTAAGAATGGCATGGACTTGCTGGTAGGTGATTGAAATTTTGGTGTGGAGTGCAAAAAGTTAATATAGTGTGTCATTCTTCTATTTCATTTATTAAGTTAAATTTCTAGTTCAAAATATATTTGTTTGTCTTCAAAAATTTACAATTTTATGAACATAGTTGAAGTATTTTTTTTATATATGTAAATGAGTTGAATAATAAAACTTAATGAGGTTATTTAAGTAATTAATTTTTTTAATTCATATAATTATTAGAATATCCAAACCTGTAAATATTTTTAAGGTACCAAATAACATAATGAACTTGCAATTATACTTTTTAAAACTAGCAGTTAAAATTATGTATAATTCGGTAAAATGTAATGGCATGAAGCCAAAATGTTTCACTTTTTTTAATTGATTACCATACTTGATGAAAATCTCCAGGGGGTATTCACACATTTTTGTAACGGTTTTGACTTTCTCTTTCTTTTAAATTTAAATAAAATAAAGCGTAACGAGGTTATTTAAAATAATTATTCTTTTCAATTGATATAATTATTAGAAAATGTAAACCGGTAAATAATTTTAAGGTATCAAATAACATAATGAACTTACAATTAAACTTTTTAAAACTAGCAGTTAAAATTGTGTATAATTCGGTAAAATGTAATGGCATGCAGCCAAAATGTTTCACTTTTTAAAATTAATTACCATACTTGATGAAAATCTTCAGGGGGTATTCACACATTTTTGTAACGGTTTTGAGTTTCTCTTTCTTTTAATATTAAATAAAATAAAATAAAACTTAACGAAGTTATTTAAAATAATTCTTTTAATTGATATAATTATTAGAATATCTAAACCTGTAAATATTTTAAGGTGTCAAATAACATAATGAACTTACAGTTATACTTTTTAAAACTAGAAGTTAAAATTATGTATAATTCGGTAAAATATAATGGCATGCAACCAAAATGTTTCACATTTTAATTGATTACCATACTTGATGAAAATCTACAGGGCTATTCGCATATTTTTGTAACGATTTTAACTTATTCTTTCTTTTAAATATAAATAAAATAAAATAAAACCTGTACACTCTGAAAACGACATTTTCAAAACTGAGTAAAAAGTACTCAAATCTGAGTATGTCACATAGTCAAAATGGCTCCGAAACAAAATTACTCAAGTTTGAAACATGTATGTACTCATTTCTGAAAACATGGACATACTCAAATATGAGCACATATCGTTTTATTCATGATGTTTATTCACGATTATACATGATGTTTGTATTTATATATTGTTGATGGTTGTCAAATCGTACCAGCGAAGTCTTTCTTTTACGAATTCATCAATTTTTCGAGTTCGAATGTTGAAGAATAAAATTTACGCTTTTGCGATTACACTGGTCAACAAATTTGAACTTTTGCTCTGTCCTAAAACAGAAATTACTTGTTTTTTATGCGGTGTTTTGTGCTTATTCCAAATCTAGTTTTAGATTTACTCCAGCACGTTAAGTTTGAGAGATATTTGCATGCTTCAATTTATACAAATTTAGTAAATTTTATACAATTATTTGCAAATTTAAGGTATAGAGCAATATCAGACAGGGTTTTTTGTTTTATGTTATGATTACTACCTAATTTACTTCACAAAAACGTTGTTTCTGAGATTATACTGACATGAAATGACTGTGAAAATGACATGACTGTGAAATATTGTACCTAATTTGCATATTTTTCATTTTTTTCTAATAATGTTTCTTGACGTTCAAATATTTCTGCCACACGAGTACGCTAATATGTTTCTAAACCAGTTTTCTGAGCTGATTTCAAATCTTGTATCTGTTTTCTTCTATCACGTCTAGTTTTTGAAAAAAGTGAAATTTTATTTTTTGGTCAAAAAAGCCAGAAATAGCTTTTTATGGTACTTTGTATGATAAACTTCAACTAGTTAAGATAGATTCTACTACTTATTTTTTTCGATTATATAAATTTTTGTTTATGTCGCTGATATGAATCTGACCCTGTTCACCTTCTTGTCAATGAATTACACACCCCCAAAAAGCATCTTATATCAAATCTGTGTTAATGCCGTGCAAAAGTAGAAATTCATCTTACTCAAAAACTAGACATGATATAAGAAAACAGACTGCAGATTTGAAATCAGCATAAAACTCTAGTCTAGAAAAACATTACGTCAATTCTGTGGCAACTATTTTAAAGTTGATAGTGATGTAAACATTACACCATTGAAAAATATGCAAATTAGACTTAATAACTGATAAATAAATGTTAAGAATATGCAAATCGTGACATTTATCTGAAGCAAATAGTCAAGTAGTCATTATCTAGAAAACGTAATTAGATGTGACATATATTGTATCTAAAATTTGCATAAAATAGAACAAAAAAGCTTAAATTTGGATAAATTTAAATATGCAAATTTCTCAAAACCTGGACCACCTAGGAATAACGGAAAGCATATTCGGAATTAGCGCCAAAAACTGATCTAGAATCAACTAATTTTCGTTCTAGGACAAAACCACTGTTGTCCAGTGTTATATTACGACGGCTTTTAAGTGTTCGAACGCGAACACGATAAAAATGTAGTTCGCCACACTTCATATTATAAATTATTACTGAAAGAGCGTTACGTTCAAAATCATAACAAATGATATAATATAAATAAATTCAACTACCCTGGTAAAATTTACTACGTTTAACGAATGAAAAGTAATTTTGTTTGAAACTGAGTATTTCTGGTGTTTCAGAATTGAAAGCATTGGGTCGTCATATTTGAAACAAAAAGTTTCATAACAAAATGAAAACATAGGTTTGCTCAGATTTGAAAGTGTCATTTTTCTCAGCAATTCGGAATAGGGTTTAATTATCGTCTGTATCATTAAAAATATCAAGGGATCCAACATGGCCTAACCGGGTTAGATTTATAATTTTTATTATTACTGATTTTTATTATTATTGTTTTTTATATTTATTTATTTATTTTGCCCCACTAACAACACCAAAAATCATTGTGTGAAAAATATCATAAAGATATCCAAATAATGTTTAAATGAATTTAATCTTAAGGGGACCAGGTAAGCGAAATTTGGGGAAAAAATCGGTTTTTACTTTTTTATATCATTAAATAGTTTAAAATTTTATCTTTCCAACGATGTGTCACACCTGTTTATATATTAAAAAAAGACGTGTTGGAATTATTCAATCTTTCCAAGAGTACTTCACAGCTTAATGGCCATTTAAATTTTTAATTGACTTTTTCTCAAAACTTGGATTTTTCCCGTTTGTGTTCCTTTTTTTCAATATCTATTAAACCTAAGAACTAAATTTTTTTATACTTTTATTATGTTATATTGTATACTTTAACACAGGGATTTAATGATTTGTTGAGAATAATTTATTTTATGCAGTGAAATCTTACCAGAAATGCTAATTTAAAAATGCTTTTCAATAAAAAATTAATAATTAATTTTCAGGTTCACTTAGAAAGAAAATGGTGAATTAAAATACGTAAAGCATGTTACTCAAAATACTCTAAAAATTCTAGACCTCCATATTTCACCATTTCTATGAAAAAGGTACATAAAATTGGTGTATTTTAACATGGCGGAGATAGAGCTTACCCGGTCCCCCTAAGAGTTCCAAATTTTAAACTTGCATAATTCATGAACTACTTGACCGAATGACTAGCCCTTTGGTATTTGAAGGTAAAATTTACTGAATAATTTAAATACAATGTCAAAATCAGGTTTTAGTATTGAAAATTTTCATGCTTGGTAGTAAATCTACATATAGAAGATCCCCTAAGCAAAATTTAAGTTTAACATGAATTAGTAGATGTTATTATTAATCGATTAGTATCAGTAACAATTGTATACAAAGATTTGCGGTTGACTTAGTAGGGGGCGGTGCTTTTGTTCTTTTTTTTCAGAACTGTATATTTAAGATATATTAGACTCTTATTTTAATCCCAGAACCCAAAGATATATCGCATCCTTTCTTCTAAAGTGACACAACTCAAATAGTGGGTCTTTTTTAGTTATGACTGCCATTCGGCTTAGTTTTTACGCCTCTACCAATCGCCTGAAATGCCAGTTAGTGCAATGAAAATCTTGCCACCAGGTAGCAGTTGCGTAGTTTTTCATGTTTGCAGGATGGCCACTGACCCTTCTAGTTAGGTGCCACATCTTCAGTTGTGGTCTAACCTTCATACGTGAACGTGAGTTCAAAAAGTGCGTCATTTTGAGTTGGGGCGTTTTTAATCATTCAAGTGGTGATGACCTTCCAAAAGGTTTCGAATTGTTTCAGCCTAGATAACTGATGTGTAAATATGTTCTGTTTCCTATTTTAAATTGTGACATTTTTTATGATAAACTTAGGTACAATTGTTGGTTGGGAATCTAATTGTATCTCTTTTGATGCTGCAAAGGAGGAAAAGCAACAATGCACAAAAAAAGTCGGGGTGCTTTTTTTGTTAAGCACGCTTTAGCTAATCTCGAAGAGGAGAAACAGTCGTCCAGTTGTTCGTCTAATGGCTGTGAGGTCAAGTTTAATACCGAATCTTACGATAATAAACAAGATAATAACGGAAATTCATCTTCATCTGTCCAACATTTGAACTTTGATGCCACTATCAACTGCGAGAAGCAGATTGCAAAAAATCTTAAATGCTGACCAATATACGTACCAGAGCAATACGTCACTTTGATACAGACCAAGGCTAACGAAATAGACAGGCTACCGCGGTGCATCCCACGCGTCTTTTTTTACAGACCGCTAGAGTGACGTGATGCTCTTTTCGCACACCTTCATTAGTGCAATCGACGTGACTCCAACGGTCTGTTAAAAAAGGTACGTGAAATGCACTGCGGTAGCCTGTCTTTCTCGTTAGCTTCGGATACAGACAGCGAAAAAGAGAGGACCCACTTACCATATTAATGAGCTCAAATTCGAGGATTTTTATAAAAGTGGCTGCAAGAACAACGGGGTAACAACTTCAACGTGGACACAAGTAAAATGAAAGTGAAGTGGCAAGAAATCAAGATGATCCGTGTCGAACGAGTTCATCCTCGTGCATTTTAAAAAAAAAACAACCTACAGAGATGAGATTTTGAAGAAAGTTAACTTGTGCAATACGAAGAATACATGATCTCAAGAGGATTTGAATTCTGTTGAGCTAGTTCCGGCCTATTCATGTAAAATTCCCTTACCTGATAATAAGAAAAAATATATTCAAGACCTCGTTAATAAAAATATAATCCCAAAATTTTATTTTAATTCGTTCTTAAAAATGTTTTGGAAAAAAAGCATCTAATTATTTTCATCTGCAACCAGACCAGAAGACCAAAAGTTTTTTAACTGTTGCATTAAAATTTAATGCATTTAATCATCATTTAACGATAATAATATTATATTAAGTACTATGTGCCTAGTTCCTTTGCAAACGTAGCTTCGTTTTAAAGTTTAATTTTATAGGTACAAGTGATAAAGGTTTTTATACATTAAAATGATATTAAAAATCCTTGATTGGTTATTGATTTCGTGTTAAATCTAGGGAAAGCAGTTTACTAATTAGATGGCCTCTTATCTTCCACTTATGGAACGCACATGAACAAATCTGTAAGCTCATTAGGTACAGCACACTAAATGTTTGTCATTGATTATTTGAACTGTTTTGTTTTACTATGTTTAGAGTGGAAAAATTGATAGAACGATTATCAGAAAGAACGCATTTTCTTTAAGTTACCTAAAATAAAAATAAAAGAATAATATTATTAAATCACGTTTGCGGATTCATTCATTCACCCAAAATGGTGTAGAGTAAGTGGGGTTAAAGTCGCGCACGGGGCAAAAACACGCACTGGCAAATGGGGCACTCCACGTCAAATCAGGCAGTAAAATATCAATATGTAACCCACCATCACAGATTTTAATGAAACTGCGTGTGTTTGTTCTTATTATTAAGATATGATCACCAGTAATTTTTTTTGCTCCTTGGTGAAATAGTTTCTGAGAAAAAAATTGTCAAAATTTTGAAAAACTGCCATCAGTTGGCATTCTTGACTGCTCGATTTTCAAATGTAGCATGACATAAATATGATCATATTTCAATATCTATTCCACAAATCATCTTCAAATAATTTATGCATAATATATAGTGTACGTATTTTATGAAAAAAAAATACTGTTACGCTTATATAACATTTTAAGTGTGTCTAAAAAAATGTTTAATCTTTGAAGTCGTGATTTTTTTATGAAAAATAATGCATTAACTAAAATAGCGTTATTAACAAAAGGCGGTATTTTTATTAAATTTATTTTTTATGGGAGATATACTTAAAGGTGTCCTTTACCTGATTCTGAAATAAAAATAATGGGATTTTGGGTGTTTTTGGTAGTATTTCCTATTTAAAAATATTTTGAGGTGCATTTCATATCAAATCAAGCAGAGTCATTCCATGTCAGTTCCCCTAAGCCATTTAATCACTGTCACAAATTTCAATGAAATTGGGTTTGTTTATAGCTTATTTTAAGACGTAATCACCTTTAATTTTCTTGATCCTAAGTAAAATATTTTTTAAGATAAAAAATATCAACATTTTGAAAAATTGTTTTAAATTTTTTTAATGACAGTTCGATATTCAATGACTGCATTAAAAAAAAAAAGAAGTCATTTCAATATAAAATCACTAAATAGGTTTCAAATAATGTATATGTGGCAAATAATGTAGGCTGATTATTATTTCTTGTTTTTTATCATGTTTAAACACTAAGAGTGTCTTTTATCTTATGAATTTCTAAAATCAAGAATTTTGTCAAAAATAATGTGTTAATCAAAAATTTATTATTAACCGAAGGCAGGGTGTTATTGCTTTTTTTTTAATTGTACGTAAAAATATCTTTTAAATGGTTATAAAATAAAAATAGTGAACATATGAGAAAAAATTATCAAAATTTTGGAAAAATGCCACGAGTTGCCATTAATGATTGTTCAATTTTCAAAGGCCTCATTTTATATATAAAATTATATTTCAATAACTAATAAAGAAATCTTCTTCGAATAATTTAAGCAAGGTAAATAAAGTATGTAGATTATGAAAAAAATATTGCTGTAATGTTAAAAAATATTTAAATGTGTCTAAAAAATTGTATAATCTTTGAAATCAAAAATATTTTACAAAAAATAATGAAATTATTAAAAAATCTTTATCAATCAGAGGCGGAGTTTCTATGACTAATTTTTTAATTTTAAATTGCACATAATACTACATTATAACTGGATCTGAAATAAAAATAGTGGGATTTTGGTTGGTTTTAGTAGTATTTAAATCATATTTAAAATTATCAATATTTTCAAATGTAAAACCTATCCAATGTATCATCCCTGGAAATATTTTTATTTATACATTTATTTTATTTTTCAAATTATCTTTTATGTTCGTTTCTTAAGGAAAAAAATAAACAATATTGTTTTTTAGTAAAACTTCTAGGGCGAAGAGCAATTATCCCTTTCCAAAAAAGAGAAAAATCACTAGCTCCTCACCGCCCAATAGAACTTTTCAAAATGACAGTCCTAATCTTTAAACTCATATTTGGCTGTTAATATTGAAAATTTAGCATTGAGCTGCTAATATTGGGAAAAAATACCAAATTTCACTCTTTTGAAGAAAATTTTGACGTATTGTGCTTTAAATATATGCAAAAAATGCATAATCCATTATATTTATATCTTTCAAATAACTATATCTAAAAAAACATTTAAAACTTAATGAGTTGCACTTTTGTAACTTTATTCAGTTTCTAATGATATGTACCGTAATTTCGGGTGTATAGCCCGCAGATCAAACAATTCAGTTTGGACCCAGAAATTTTATTCAGTATTTGAAGACCAATATTTACTGTGATCTAAAAAGTTACATTTTATTTTTAAAATTTTCTGGGTCGAAACACGATTGTTTGATCCGCGGGCTATACACCGGAAATTACGGTAATTTGATTTATTTCATCACAATATTGCTGAAAGATGGATTTTCAACATATATATGTGTGTATATATATCCCTGTTCTCAAACAAATTATTTAAAAATTATTCATTTATGTTTAATAAAGCATATATATATTGTTTATACACTTATAGAAAATACATATAGTAAATTTTATGATATTATGTCAATAATGTCTAAAAGTAAAGAACTTATCTAATAGTATGTAACGAAAAATTTAACATCTGGTGTAATGACAACAAAATTTTATAATTGTTTTACTTAATTTGGATGAATGAAAGAAGCTTACATGTTTATATTTTATTGAAGTACAGGTGAAAATGTCACAAAGACATTCCTACCTCAACAACCACTGAGTATGTCACATTCACACTACAGATGATTTTTTTTCTTTTTGATCTTTCGGGTTTGATTTCAGATGGTAATGAATTAATTAGTTTTGTTAGAAGTGTCATTGCAGTCAGCATATTAGGCTCACTATTTTTTTTTATATAATTTGTTTTGATTGACTCGATGAACAACAATATTTAAAGGGACTATTTCATGACTTTTCAATTAAAAGCTGATTTATAAATTCATCATGTTGTTTAGTTATTATTATCGTCTTAAGATAATAAGTTGATATTAAAATTTTTAAATGCAGTTTATTTATTATTTGAACAGTTGAAAGTATTTTTCAATAAGAGTGGGCTGTTGATTTTAAGTCGGCTGTTGAGCAATGTAGTGTTGGTAAAGGAACTGGTACTATTTAATTTAATTTTTATTGCTGTAAATAATATTTGTTATTTTATTATTGTATGTATTATATTTAAGCAAGAGTAGAAATACACGATATCGTAGTCATTTTAGTATATCTTAGCATGAAAAGCTTCAATATTTATCATTAAACATTGACATTTTATGAAAATTTTGTTAAAATTGCTCATATTTTCACTATTTTTATTTTATAACTATTGAAAAGATATTTTTACGTACAATTAAAAAAAGTAATAACAGCCTGCCTTCGGTTAATAATAAATTTTTGATTAACACATCATTTTTCACAAAATTCTTGATTTTAAGAATTCACAAGATTAAACACTCTCTTAGCATTTAAACATGACAAACAACAATAAATAATAATCTGCCTACATTATTTTTCGCATATACATTATTTGAAACTTATTTAGTGATTTTATATTGAAATGACTTTTTTTTTATGCAGTCTTTGAATATAGATCTGTCATTAAAAACATTTTTAAAAAATTTCAAAATTTAGATTTTTTTTTATCTTAAAAAATATTTTACTTGTAATCACCTTTAATTTCCTTGATCCTGTCTTAAAATGAGCTATAAACATACCCAGTTTCATTGAAATTTGTGACAGTGAATTAAATGTCTTAGGCGAACTGACATGGAATGACTCTGCTTGATTTGATTTGAAATACGCCTCAAAATATTTTTAAATATGAAATACTACTAAAAACACCCAAAATACCACTACTTTTATTTCAGAATCAGGTAAAGGACACCTTTAAGTATATCCCCCACAAAAAATAAATTTAACAAAAATACCGCCTTTTGTTAATAACGCTATTTTAGTTAATGCATTATTTTTCATAAAAAAATCACGACTTCAAAGATTAAACATTTTTTTAGACACACTTAAAATGTTATATAAGCGTAACAGTATTTTTTTTCATAAAATACGTACCCTATATATTATGCATAAATTATTTGAAGATGATTTGTGGAATAGATATTGAAATATGATCATATTTATGTCATGCTACATTTGAAAATCGAGCAGTCAAGAATGCCAACTGATGGCAGTTTTTCAAAATTTTGACAATTTTTTTCTCAGAAACTATTTGACCAAGAAGTAAAAAAAAAAATACTGGGAATCATATCTTAATAAAAGGAACAAACACACGCAGTTTCATCAAAATCTGTGATGGTGGGTTACATGCCTGCCTGAACTGACATGGAATGACCCAAATTTAATATGAACGCAACGTTTTTTAAATTTTAACCAGTAGACGGCAGTTAGGTTTCAATGGTACCAATTGTGTGTTAATAACTTGACAAAGTTTTGTACATTTTTAATGGTTCCCTACCTTGGAATAAAGCTTTTACTTATTTCATTGAAGTAAAAGCTTTCACTTAACTCAATCATTTTAATGGAAACGGGGCAAGAATACGTAGTGGGGTCTTTTCCCCATCACTGCGGGTTATTACCCAAATCAATGGGGCAAAGACACGCAGAGCAATTGTTTTTAAAAAACTCCAATTTCTTGAAATATTATAATTTAATGGAATCTAAACTGATGGTGATACTGGTTGAGGTTCTAATGTACCATTTTAGTCAGCCATTAAACAAATTTAGATCAATGTGTTCATTCAAAATCAAAATTTATGGAAAATGCGTGTTTTTTAAACCACTTACCCTACTATCTAGAAAGAATAATAATAATAAAAAAATAAATCCTTCTTAATGAAACGTGATAACTCAAAACGCAATTTTCTATCAAATCATCAAAAGTGTCACACTCCAGAAACAAGCAACAAAAGTATCACAACTCAAAATGATGATGTACTCATTAGTCTATGTTGGGCGACAAAAGAGCTGCAATTCAAAAAAATGGGATTAAAAAAATGGAAAAACAGACATGAAGATCGTTTTAGATAATTTTAACATATCAACTGTAATTCAAACTTCTCTGAGTGCAAAAGCTTTGAGTAGGAACCAAACGCTTTATGGCCATACTTTTGAATATCGATTTTTCCTAATGCAGCTTTTAAATGCTTCAGAGCTTCTTTAATTAAATTTATTGGTAAAAGAACAAAAATGAATGATAATTTAGTAAAGTGATCAATACGAAGAAAGGCTCACAATGCATAGCAACAAATTTTACACGTAAGTGTGAGTATTCAATTATTTTATCCTGTGTTTATAGAAGTCCTAATGGACGTATTTAGTACAAAATTATTTTTTTCAAAGCAGTGCATAAAATTTCAGTTTTAATAGGCATTTTGTATACTGTCACTTAGGTTAAACATTTTTGTGTAATATTTGCAACCTTCTCGCTTACTTCCTTTTTTTTTATCACAACTGATTCATTGGATTGGCATAAATAAAATGCCATTCAAGATTATGTAAAAATATTGTTTATGGCATATATGAAGCCTGGATATGTAAAAAATATCACTCAAAATATAATTTAGTCGAAAAAGATGTAAAAATTCTGCTTTTTATCATATAATTTAGGAGCGTTATATGAAGTTCATGTGAGCGAGATGGTTAATACCGCCAAACCTCCATATCGGACACAAGAGAATAGCGGATGTCTCTATTTAGCGAGTGCCTTTTTCGATCCACAACAGAGACATATTTGAATGAATTTACCTCTGAAAAGAGTACAAATTCCGCAGTTCCGGGATGTCCGTGATAGAGAGATTTTATTGTATTTTTAATGAATTTTCAGATCTTTGTTTTCTCTTTCTTTTCAAGATTAATAACATTTCAATTTTCGTTATTTAAAAATCAAGCCAATGTTACGAAAGCAACTGATTCATCGTACAAAGACTCGTCCTTAAAATATCGCTCATTTAAAAGTCATAAATTGTTATTATTATTTTTATGTAAATGTTTAAAAATAATAGCCCATTAAAAAAGGGTGTTGAAATTGTATATAACGTTTTATTTTCCCTTTATTTAATTTTTTCTTCTCTAGTTTTATTCGTGTTCTTACATTTGATTTTATATGCTTTGAAGTATAAATGAAATTGTAACAAAACTTCAATTTGCGTATTAAATAGAAATTTTATACCTAGCCTTTTAAATAATGGAATATTATTTTCTCATAATTCAGTTAAAATGTAAGCGCCTTTTAAATAAACAAAATGAACTATTTTGTTGATAACTAGAAAATTGAAATATTTTTTCCGGCAGCTTAACACGTTAAGTGCCATGGTAACTGACACTGAAGCTGAAAAATTTACAATGTTTAAAGTAATTTTTAAGAAAGTATAATCCTGTAATAAATAAAAGATAAGTAAATTTTAAATAAATTTTCAGTAATTACTTAAAACAATATTTATATGTTTAGTTTTATACCATATTTTAGACCGTCAGTCATCGGTGAATGACGCGTTTAAACGGAAAGTTCAGTGTCAGTCACCGGTGACTGACGTGGCGTTTAACGTGTTAATCATATTTCATTCGTTAATTTTCTATATACCGATATTTTCATGAACTTGCTTACATATTTTATTTATTTATTTAAGCGTTTGGATAAAGCGTCCTAATAATAGAACATGCATTTACATTTATTATTGTTTTCTCTTTACAATTACTTTTGTTATTCTCTGCATGTAATAGTACATGTCTTTACATTTGCTATCATTATTTCATTTATGTTCTAGAATTTAGTAATTAAACGATATAAAGTTCGCTTATAGCCCCATACAGTGTTTCTGAGACTTTTATTTGAAACACGTAATTCATTCTTCAAATTTAAAAATAGGAGTTACCTGTCCGAGGCAATAATTTATAATTTTAGAAAAGGCTAAAAAGTTGTTATGTTTATTTAATATTGCTTTAATACGACATTTTCCAAATGTCTTCAAAATTTCTTTTATAACTCTATACACTGTTGATAATACTTTTATTTGAAACACGTGTTTCATTCTCTAAATTTAAAGATAGAAGTTACTTGTCCGAGCCAATAATTTATAATTTTAGAAAAGGCTAAAAAGTTGTTATGTTTATTTAATATTGCTTTAATACGACATTTTCCAAATGTCTTCAAAATTTCTTTCATAACTCTATACACTGTTGATAATACTTTTATTTGAAACACGTGTTTCATTCTCTAAATTTAAAGATAGAAGTTACTTGTCCGAGCCAATAATTTATAATTTTAGAAAAGGCTAAAAAGTTGTTATGTTTATTTAATATTGCTTTAATACGACATTTTCCAAATGTCTTCAAAATTTCTTTCATAACTCTATACACTGTTGATAATACTTTTATTTGAAACACGTGTTTCATTCTCTACATTTAAAGATAGAAGTTACTTGTCCGAGCCAATAATTTATGATTTAAAAAATGCTAGAAAATTGTTATGTTTATTTAATCCTGCTTTAATGCTTTTCCAAACGTCTTCAAAAATTCTTTCTTAGCCTTTAGTCATATTAATAGAACGCTAATAACTATATTCGTTAAATTTCACTAAATCTTATTTTATGTCATTTGTATAGCTACATTTATTTTTTTAAGGGGTCATAGGCTTTTTAAACCTTCAAAAAATTCCATCTTTGAAAATATATGTGTATTAAAGAGTAATCATTTCTGAACATTTTAAAACAAAATTAATGACACTGTTGATAGTTGTTAAATATGGAATATTTTCAAAGAGAGAACTTTAAAGTCATTTTTCTCAAAATGCGATTTTTGAGCATTGTGCACAAGGTAGTTAAAAAACTCTTCGTTACCTTTTCATGAACTTTTCAAGATATGTAGTGTATGGTACAATACTATATGGTTCTTTATAAAGTCAACCTATATTTTCATCTCTTTCTGTTGACTTTTTTTTCTTGGCGTTATATTGCCAAAAATTAGATAATTTTATGTAAACACGATATTGCTTTTTAAAACATAAAAATACTATAAATAATTTTTTTTGGTTCAGTGTAAGTACAAGTCTCTCAAGTATAATTAAATATGAAAACTTTACTTTTATATACAAAAATACTTTTGTAATCATGCTGGGAACCTGTGATTCCAATGTTTTTGCTCGGCAAGTTAAAAAACTTCTATAACATCTAATTTTCTCCTTTATGATATGAAAAAAAAACATGAAATGAAAGACGAAACATGTATCAATTATTACCTTCAAAAATTGTGTTTTTGTAATGTATACTTTTAAGTATAAAATGACAAAAATGTTATTTTTTTTTTCACTTTTCAACATTTTAAAAGTGTTATGACCCCTTAAGTCTAAAAGTAACTTTTCTATAAGAATTTTGAAAAAATCGCATCTGAAAGAGTTAAATACAATAACGATTAATCTGAGATAAGATGCTACCAAGGAAAGATCAAAGTGAAATTAAAATATTCAAAAGTCATAAAAAGAGAAAGACATGAAAACGGCTTTAATCATTAGAGCTATTCCAAATCTTAAATGTACATCAAGAATTAATTTTATGATCCATTTATGAGAGATTTCAAAATAAAGAGACATAGACTGATGCTTCAAAACGGTTGATGACGCATTTGCTCGGTCGTTCATGATTCAAAAACGGCATCATCATTTTAAGATGATGGTCTAAGAACTCGAACATGAGCTTGGAAGCTGAAAACGATCGAATCAGTGCATCGATTTTTAGGCACTTTTCTGTGTTAGAGTATTTTTAGAAAGGGAATTTTTATTTATGCAATAAAACAGGTAAGTGTAAAAGGGGAAGAAGATTCACTATAATGAGCTAATTAAAATGTTAATTGGATTAATTATTTTACTTTTAAGATTAAATTTAGCGTTTTGGGGATGGTGAATAAATTAGGTGTGATATCTGATTAGGCAATGATGTGGATAGGAGGTATTTAAATTATCTCCGATAACGGGAATTTAAAAATGATATGAAATCGGTTTAATAGTCATTTTTTTATTTAGTTGTAATAAAAAATCCTTTGTTAAGCTTCAAAGGATATTTTGGGAATTTAAAACACATCATCAATTCCTTACAGATTGAAATAGCTAAAGAAAAACTGTCAGAAACTAAAGATTGATAACAATAAAAATAGCATGATATCACTTTAACCATTTTTCTATTATTCAGTTGTAATAAAAAATCCTTTATTAAGCTTTAGATGGTAGCAAACGAAATAGGAGTTGCTATCCAACGTACATTTTATTCAAAAATTAAAAGTTGATATAAAATAAACACATGAATAAAATAAATTTCTCAAATAGTAGTTGCTATCCAACATACATTTTATTCATAAATTAAAAGTTGATATAAAATAAAGACATGAATAAAATAAATTTCACTATTAGGAGTTGCTATCCAACGTACATTTTATATCAGCATTTAATTTATGAATAAAATGTATGTTGGATAACAACTCCTATTTCGTTTAATATTGATTGTACAACGTAAAGTCCTTAATCATTACTTTAGATGGTATTTGGGATTTTAAAATATATCATTAATTCCTGACATATTGAAATAGCTAAACTGTCAGAAACTGGATTGATAAAAATAACACGAAATCAGTTTAACAGCTTTTCTTTTATTTAGTTGTAATAAAAAATCCTTTATTAAGCTTCAGATCATAGTTTGGAATTTTAAAATATATCATTAATACCTGATGTGTTGAAATATCCATAGAAAACTGTCAAAAACTGGATTGATAAAAATAATAATATTGTGTTGATCTACAAAATAAAAAAAATGTTTCGAGTCGGACCAGCATTCAACTTTTTACTTTCTAAAAGAAAGTATTGTAATCAACTCCCAAACGGTTGTCCTGACTGAGCTCCCATTTGGCGAATATGTTATAGACTACGGTCGCAAGAACTGTATAGATTTTCGTGAAGATCGGCCGACGGATTAAGCATTTAATCCCAAGTTAAACAATTTTGTGACCAATTCTAATGTGAAAATCACCAAGCAAATGTGACAAAATAATAAGTGATAATGGACTATATTCCAAATCTGGGTTCGAGGCTGAATGAAGTCAGGTGGTACTGGTAATTTACCTAAAGAACTTCTAATTGACAAGAAGGGAAGCTACTACTTCTTTAATCTAATAACTGTTTAGCTGGCTGGCGGGGTTTTACATTACTCTACGGAGCCTTCCCTTCTTTACAGTAGAAGTTCTTTGCCTTGACGACGTGAACGTGACGTAGATATCCTCCATAATCGCGGTGAAGTAATCAAGCTTTAGTAACGCAGAGGTAGTGTCTCCAGTCTTAAAAAAATAGGTCCAGAGTTCGAATTCGCCGATTCCATTGTGTCAGAAATTTATAAAAAATACTTTTTTTTCACTAAGACGCTTTTTTTACAAGAAAAAAAGTCGCTATAATGGACTGATGTTATATCGAACGCTTACTGTATATGTGTTGTTGAGTTGTTCTTTATTCAGAGGGATTGTAAAAAACATCCTTATGTGGAAATCCCAAGATTGTAATATCATCCTCTCTCCAGATCCGCCCTTCGGTGCAATGATAAAAGTGTAACAGTAGAGACCAGACGGTGCGAGTTCTGTTTTCACACGTTTCTTTTAATTTCTATCTTTATTTGATGATGTTTTGTGACATATGGCTTCAGATTTATCTACGTGAGCTAAATATGGGTATTAAAATTGAATGTTAATATCTAATATCACATAATATTTATGATGCTATTAAAAATAAATATTTATTAAAATATTATAATATGCACTCTTAAAATTCTATTTGAATTTTTTTTCACTTTAAAACGTCTCTTAATAGTTAAAGTTTGATTCCAGCATTATTGAATTTGTTTAATTTTTGCAAGCAAATGAAAAATCCAAATGCTGTAGTTTTTCTATGTATATTTTTTAACAAGGATTTTTTTTACAACTGTGAATTGTTTTTGAGAATGCAAGTACATATCACGTGAGTGTAAAAGTGACCAATCACAAAAATACTCTAAAAAAGGAAGAATATGAATTACCATATTAATTCACTATTTGATTTATCAACAAGTATCTTCACATACTTTTTCGCAGATGATTAAATATGTGTTGTTTGCCTCCGATCTCTATGATAACTCAAATATTAACAATGAAAAGTATTTTTTACTGAAATTATTAAGTAAATCTTGTACATGTATTACGTTTTTATATCTAGATTCGC
This sequence comes from Maratus speciosus, assembly GCA_963932465.1. NCBI lineage: Eukaryota > Metazoa > Arthropoda > Arachnida > Araneae > Salticidae > Maratus > Maratus speciosus. The sequence goes on along the minus strand of OZ010787.1, from coordinate 512,316,498 downwards.
ATTAATTTATATGCGTCATGACAGCATAATGTATAGAGTTAGCAAGAATTAACTTACCCACATCAAGGAGCTCCCAACTGCGTTTTACGTATCCAATTAAGACGAAATTAAAGCTGCGTATAGTAAAAATAATGCGCTTGTCATTTATTATATAAACATTTTAGTACATTTTTTTCTGAATCGTCGTGCTCTAGAAATAAAAGTTAAAAAGGCTCATAAATTTATAATATATGATATATGCCTTCACACATATATGCCCAATATGCTTTCACTAACTTATTTAATATGCTAAAATAAGTGCTCAATATGTTCCCTTCGTTGTCTACAAGGTGCTATAATCACAAAATCATATTTTCATATTTCTGCCACCTGTAAAATGAAGCATTTGCCGCTGTGTTCGATGGCCAGACTGACGGCACTCAGCAATTAAAAATACGGTTTTGCGATTACAGCACGTTGTCGACAATGAAATGGACATAGCATATTAAACATTTATCAGAAGGCATAAAGGACATTAAAATATGTAAGCTTATAAAACACTTATATGAGTACTATACCGCCATCTGTCATGAAATATTTATTTAATGACTGACAAGAGCAATTTTAAAATTATCTGTATTTTTAATTTCCTCTCAATCGAATCCTTTGAAGTTGGTAACTTATTTCTTGCTAACCCTGTATATTAACCTTTTGTTTTTACTTTATTGAAATACGCAATCATAAGAAGGAAATATAATAATTTATTATAAATAGTATAATTTGGAAGCGTGAAGAATTAAACTTAATTTTAAGAAAATTATATTTCTATAAATTAATATTCCCAATTAAATGTTTATGTTTTACCTATGTTGTTATGCAAAACGATTTTTTTTTAAATTTTTGAGTCCGATTTTTTTGGGTTTGGGCGGAGGGGGAGGGAGATACTTTTAAAAATTAAAAGTAGCTATCCAAATAAATATAAAGTAATTTTTACTGAAATTTAACGAATATGTAATTTGCTGGAATCTAACTAATATATCTTGCGTACTGTTAATAAGACAATAACCTACGGAAGATTTTTTTAGGGCGTTTCAAAATCTCCTATTACAATAGGCTAAAACAGAAATAACAACTTTCCAATATTTTTTTCATTTTTATCATAAATTTCAGGGACAAGTTGTCCCTATTCTTAAATTTAAAGAATGAAAGGTATGTTTGAAATAAAAGTCTCAACAATGTTGAATAAACTTTGAGCGAACTTTTATTATTATTATTATTATTATTTGCTAATAATAACTAACCCAGCGTTGCCCAGGACCAAGATAATAACTTTAAATGTAACTAAAACCTGTGTTGAATTATTTTATAATTTCAAGCGAAAATCTTTCGAAAGGAACCAAATATTGGAGGCACCACAACATACAATAGCATACACCCTCAAATTTGTATGATTTTATATTTTTAAATGAAAAGATCTCCAAACGAATCTTGAGATGGAGCGCTCTGTTTTTATTTTATATTTTTAAACGATGAATATGTATTATTTTATATTTTTAATCTATCCTGTAGCCTTTTAGTAAGTATTCCAGCTAACCAAGTATCCAGCGGTTGTGCCAGTTTAGCTGAACTGTAATGTAAGAATCTTCGATAGAAAATGTATGTCGAAAGTTTAAAGCTGATTAATAAGTTTCAGGAACATTTCCGTAATAATATCCGGAACGTGATCAGCTTCGTTACATTGAAATTTTATAAATATTTGTTTGTTTTATATTTGAGCTCTTATTATGACAGAAACACGCTACAAAACAACTCACAACACTTTGTTTTATAGTTATTCAACCAGAAAGATCACCATCGTAAAGTCTACGTTGTACGTTGTACTATTTTGATTATTTCACATCTTTACTTTCGTTCACTAAGAGGTTTATTTCTTTCTAATTTTACATTGGCGGTTATTTCTTAGATTTTAATTCTTCAAATACGTTTATTATTCATAGCTGTACACCATAAAAAATATTGGTGTGACTGAACGCCAAAAATGGTGGCAACTAAGTTGCCACCAAAAGTAGTGTAAGGAAACACCACCACTAAATTGGTGTAATCAAACAACAGCAATCAACTGGTGTAAAGAAACACCACTTTTGGTGGCAACTTAGATGCCACCATTTTTGGTGTAAAGTCACACCACCAATGATTTGGTGTAACTTTAACACCAAAATAAAAAATAATTTAAAGGTTACATTTTAAATCTAATAGAGCCATAATTTAATATAAATAATTTTAGGCAGAGAGGTTGTTAAACTTTCTTATAATTGAGATAATTTATTATAACATAAATTTTACACATTTTAGTTGGAAACAACGAAATTTCCTACACACATATTCTGAAAAATATCATTTTCATAACATCCTTTTCATAGGCGCTATATATGTGTGGGGGGGGGGGGGGGGGCAATATGGAGCTACATTTTGGTATTGTCAAATTTTTTATACTTTTTAGCATTAAAAGTAAGCCTTTTTTTGGTGTATCTGAAAAATAATTACATACTAAGCACCTCCCCCTCCCCGCTTGGAAGTGCTGAGCTTTTCCACTAAATGTAATCAAATAAGCGACCATGATCATTTTAATTATGTTTTAACAATTTAATTAACACAGGAATAGGAGTACGACAATCTAACGTTTTAACACTTTCAGTATGACCCTTTCAGTAATTTTAACCGTTTCAGTAAGTTTTCACACGTTGTTAACAATGCTCCCAATAAGCTAAAATTCACCTAATAAATAATACTTGATGAAAATATTTTTTGCTAGAGAACGGACAAACGTCATCGACACACGTTTTAAAATAATCCTATAACAAAATTATATAATTACTTATAACTATCACTATAAATTTAAATCAGTTTCTAGTTTTCTTAACAAAATGACAAATATATTCTACATCTGATATTAAATAACATCAAAATTATATAATTTTAATTTTTTTGCTCAGCCTTGCTTTTTCTAGCACGCTGTTCCTTTTTTCCCTCTCTTGCACTGAAGAAGAATCTCGCTGTAGATTCGAAACAGCTGTTTGCTGCTTTTCACGCATTATTTGTGCATTTTAAACGTTGGTTTACTGCATTTCAATAAGAGAATCTAGCAATTGGATGCGTTTGAGAGCAAAAATGAATTTAAAAATCAGTAAGAAAATAGTTTGGATTTGAATGCACCCTTAATAAGATGATTTTTTCTTCAACCGCTATGTATTTTTAATTTGTTTTTGCTGTAAGAATTTTCCCTATCAAAAAGTTGTCTATATAAATGTTGAAGACAATATTAAGAAGATATATGATAAATTCATGGAGATTTTATAGCTTGTGAATTAACGGAGTTAAGAAAATTTTTCTTCTTCAACCCCCCCCCCCTTTTTTTGCGGTACGAATTGGTCCTATCAAAAACTTGTGAATATAAAAGTTGTAAATAATATTAAGGAGATGTATAATAAAATTAATTGGATTTGATATATTGAGAATTGACGAAGTAAGGAATTTTTTTCTCCCAAAAACCCTATTTTTTTCGCCCTTTGAGCCTATTTTTAATTTTATCAAAAATCTGTAATGCATGAATTTTTGGCATTATTTTTAGAAGTAATAAAAACTTTAAGCTGATTTGATATGTACAAAAATTAAGAAGTTATGGGTTTTTTTCGGTTTTCACAAAACCCCTCCCTATTTCCATCCCCTTTGTCCGCTTTTGCCCATTAACGAACTTGACCGAGATTTTATGTCCCTTGATTTTATGTATCAGTTTGGAAGAGATTTGTGCAGAATTGCGGAATTTATTGTGCCCAGAAGAAAGTGATAACACAATTGCTTCGGGAAATTCCGTTCAAAATGCCCACTTTGACATCATGTTTTGAAATATATTCTGCCTCTATCAAAAAATCGATCATTACTGTACATTATATAGTTTCTGAATAAGAGAATCTAGCAATTGGATGGATTTGAGAGCAAAAATGAATTAAAAAATGAGTAAGAAAATAAGCAGTTTGGATTTGAATGCACCTTTAATAAGATGATTCTTTTCTTCATGTGTTTTTAATTTGTTTTTGCTGTAAAAATTGGCCTATCAAAAACTTGTCTATATAAATGTTGAAGACAATATTAAGAAGATATATGATAAATTCATGGAGATTTTATATCTTGTGAATTGACGGAGTTATGGAAATTTTCCTTCTTCAACACCCATTTTTTGTTTTCGTTTTTAATTTTTTTTTTTTTTCGGTACGAATTGGTCCTATCAAAAACTTATTAATTGGATTTGATATCTTGAGAATTGACGAAGTAATGAATTTTTTTCTCCCAAAAACCCTATTTTTTGCGCCCCTTGAGCCTATTTTAAATTTTATCAAAAATGTGTGATGCATGAATTTTTGGCGCTATATTTAGAAGTAATAAAAACTTTAAACTGATTTGATATGTACAAAAATTAAGAAATTATGGGGTTTTTTCGGTTTTCACAAAACCCCTCCCTATTTCCATCCCCTTTGTCCGCTTTTGCCCATTAACGAATTTGATCGAGATTTTATGTCCCTAGATTTTATGTATCAGTTTGGAAGAGATTTGTGCAGAATTTCGGAAGTTATCGTGTTCAGAAGAAAGTGATAACACAATTGCTTCGGGAAATTCCGTTCAAAATGCCCACTTTGACAACATTTTTTGCAATATATTCTGCCTCTATCAAAAAATCGATCATTGCGGTACATTATATAGTTTCTGAATAAGCGAATCTACCGATTAAATACGTTTGAGGGCAAAAATGAATTTAAAAATGAGTCAGAAAATAAGCAGTTTGGATTTGAGTGCATCCTTAATTCAATGATTTTTCCAACACAATCCGCATCGGGAAATTCGGTTCAAAATGCCCACTTTAACAGCATTTTTTAAAATATGTTCTGCCTCTATCAAGAAATTGACCATTACGGTACAGTATATAGTTTCTGAGTAAGAAAACGTACCAATTGGAAGCCTTTGAGAGTAAAAATGAATTGTAAAATGAGTCAGAATATAAGCAGTTTGGATTTGAATACACCCTTACTTAGATGATTTTTTTCTTCAACCGCTATGTATTTTTAATTTGTTTTTGCTGTAAGAATTTGTCCTATCCAAAACTTGTCTATATAGATGTTTTAGACAATATTAAGAAGATATATGATAAATTCATGGGGATTTTATATCTTTTGAATTGACGGAGTTAAGGATTTTTTACTTCTTCAAACCCCCTTTTTGTTTTCGTTTTTAATTTTTATTTGCGGTACGAATTGGTCCTATCAAAAACTTGTGAATATAAAAGTTGTAGATAATATTAATGAGATTTATAATAAAATTAATTGGAATTGATATCATGAGAATTGACGAAGGTATGAATTTTTTTCTCCCAGAAACCCTATTTTTTGCGCCCCTTGAGCCCATTTGTAACTTTATCAAAAATCTGTCATACATAAAATTTTAGCCCTATTTTTAGAAGTAATAAAAACTTTAAACTGATTTGATATGTACAAAAATTAAGAAGTTATGGGGGGTTTTCGGTTTTCACAAAACCCCTCCCTATTTCCATCCCCTTGGTCCGAATTTGCCCATCAACGAACTTGACCGAGATTTTATGCCCATTGATTTTATGTATCAGTTTGGAAGAGATTGGTGCAGAATTACGAAAGTTATCGTGTCCAGAAAAAAGTGATATATATAGATAGATACATAGATAGATAGATAGATAGATAGATAGATAGATAGATAAAGTTTTTTACTGAGGGTGGTTTTGGGTTCTAGGGGTCATGATCGGTGTTGATCTGCAAAAATTTTTCAGAAATTCCAACATAGGAACGATCCCAATAGGTAGTATTTCATACGAAATCTACCTAAAACGAAAAGAGGTAGAGCAAATTTTTCAATTAGAAAGCTTTAGAGCATCAATTAATTAGTACGAAACGACATTTGGTTCACACGGATAAGATAAATCGGCGCCTGTATACCCAAAAATGTCCGAAATCGATGAGCGACGATTCTACTTTGCCTATTCACATTCCGGAAATGTAGCAGTGTACAATTGCATATTGTGACGCTGTACTGTGCTGTAATGACTGTAAAGATTTAATTTCCAATGCATTTAAAATTTTAGAATAACCCTTTCAGAGTCAGAAGAATTCTATTCGTAAACTGATGAAATAATTGACTGACACCAGACTATTCAAACGAATTTCTCAGAAAACAAAAGCCCGATAATTTGCACTTTCATTACAAAAGCAAAATTTTATTAAAATATTTCTTGGTGCCATTAGTCAGTTTTGGAATTAAAATTAGGTGGCTAGTCCGTCTAGCCACCGCCATTGAAAGGGTTAAATCTATGTCGCCGTATTGAAGAGATTTGCAATAGACGTTCCATGCGGAGAAATGTGCATGCAGAATTACTCTCACGAATAAAATCGTGTATCGTGAGCAATGGCGAACTTTTCGAACATACTGAATATTAACTTTTTATCACTGTGAGATAGTTTATCTTTTTTTGTGTGTGATGTTATCACACATGTATTGAGATAAGTATGTATTTATAGCATAAATTGTGCGTATTTCTTCATACTTCTGACTATTCCATTCAAACGTTTACACAAAATGGAGCGCATCGATTTCGGACATTTTTGGGTAAACAGGTGAAGATTTATCTTATCCATGTAAACCAAATGTCGTTTCGTACTAATTAATAGATGCTCTAAAACTTTCTAACTGGAAATTTTGCTCTATCTCTTTCCGTTTTCGATTTGCAGTGGCTATCTTCCAAATTTCGCCACTAGGGGGCGCTGCTGTCGTTTTCATTAAATCGGGCGTAGTCTCTTTACTATACCGTTACCTCACTTGCATAGCTGTAGCTCTCTCCATTCACAAGTACTTTCAGGATAAAGGGACTTTCCTTTGCACCCTGTATACTAGACAAGTACAAATGTATATACCATGAAAGTTCAAAGATATATGGAACCTAAATAATAGCAAATATAGCTATTCTGTATATTTGTTATTCCATATAGTTTTTAGTTAACCTATAAGACATAGTAGGTGTATTGAGAGCGCCACTCAGTGGAAACTAGTCGCGAATCCCATAGAATCTATGTGATTAATTTTCATTAAATTAGTGTGTTTTTAACAATTTGACGTCTATTGCTTTTATACTGCTACTGGGCATTCCATTACATAAATATATCCTTAAAATTTGTTATCTAGGCTTTAAAAGGCGATGGAGCATAGAGTACGCCGTCCCTGTCATTATGTATGTCCAAACCGTCCGTGTCTTTAAGGGTTAATATCTCGGCTAATTACCGACGATTTTTTCCGAAATTCATGATCAACAATGCTTTTATACTTCTGCTACGATAGGTACCTCCAGCTCTGCTCAACACTTTTGCTGAAGCCCGTAAATCGAAATTTGAGTGTAACGGAAAAATGCGATTTTCTCAAAAACTATGTGACTTAGGGTAATCGCTATAATTTTCCTGCAAGGTTTAAATTAATGTCTACTACCTCTAATTTTTTCATAAATTTAGTTTCAATAGATTCGGAATTAGATGGGTGGGGGGAAATATTTTTGCACTACATTTTCCACCATAACTTTGAAAATATAATACCTAAAATTAAATGAAATATATTTTTGATTTCAGCGTTACGAAAGCTTTCACACGATACACACGATATACAAAGAAAAGATTTTTTTTTCATGTAACTTAATTTGCCCCTCTACATTTTTCCTAAATATATTTATGAGTATTTATTAATCTGTAAATATGTGGGTCAATAATCTTTATTACTTCCCCCAGTTTGAACTTTCCACGTTGCATATTTTACGAGTAAAAGGGCTGTGACAGACAGACAGACACAGGAGTGAATTTATAAAGGTTCTGTTTTGACTTTTTAAGTACGGAACCCTAAAAAGCGAGTTATCTTAAATTTTATGGTTTGTTTTGCCACGGCCAAACTCGATCCGTGGTTTAGCTTGTTTATAAAAGTCATTCTATCCCTTAGAAATAGCCTATATTTTGCTATAAATGACAATTTCTGTAATATATCAAATTGCTTTTCCTTTTACAGTTTAAATAACGTAGAAAAAATAACAAATATAACAAAATCTTTTGAGTATAGTAGTGAATATAAAATTTTTAATATCTGAACAAAAATAAAGATATGCATTGAGTACTATTAAATCAAAATGCCGTAATAGATTCAGAATTTTGTGAGCCAAAACATCTGGAGTCAAAAGCTTTATTCTACGATTTTTAACGCGCATTTTTTTTTTTTTTCATTTTAAATGCAATCACACATAGATGCCGGTAGAACAAAGTACAGAGACGGGAGAGGTGCAAGATATTTTTAGGGAGTTGTAATGAGCTGAAGCCTTATTATAATAAGTAACAATTCTTTAACCATTAACCACGATTCCTCTCTTAATGGGAAGTTCTTCCGTAAAACTTTTAGAAAATATATTTTTAAATTAATTTTATTTTTTATTCCATTTTATTTGTTATTTTATTTTTTATTCTATTTTATTTATTTATTTATTTATATTTTTTGCATTATTTGAACCCTTAAATCGTCTGTAATATACCCTTAAAACCGTTTGTTTTGTTCCGCTCAGTATTTAAGTCATGACAATCAGTTTAACGAACCTTTCACGGCTGATACCGGGTGTCCCAAAAATAACCGATGATTTTAAAATTTAATAACTTGCAAACGGTGACAGATATTAAAATATTAAAAAGTTCTTCCAGGAGTGTTCTGTAAGATGTCAGGAGTTTAGTTACAAATAACATCGATAGATGGCGCTGCAAGCAATAACCACTAAATCCTGGTCCGAGTTTTCGGCCACTCTTTTCTTCCATTCGAAAAAAGGAGATTAAAATGTATTGAATAGATCCTGAAGTACCAAAAATCGGGTCTGGACTACGCACCTATTTTTCTCAACGCCATCTATTGTTTGAAATTCGAACTAAAATAATCACAATAAAAAAAAACTCCTGACATCATACATAACCCTCCTGCAAGAATTTTTTAATATCTGCCACCGCTTGCAAACTATTGAATTTTAAAATCATCGGTCATTTTTGGGATACCCGGTAAGAAGCTGATCAAAAGTTTAAACACTGATTTTTTATTTTTTATTTTTTTTTAATCGGTGAAGTTTCTTACACTTACACCACCCAAGCCATTGACGTTTTGTTTGTTTTTCACGGAACTGTTTCAGTTGGAGGGCAAACCTCCAAAAAATTAATTAACTTAAACAATTTCCAAAATTAAAAATGATTGACAAAAATTGACCTCAAAGGGTCTAGCCGGATAAGCATAGCGAAGTGGCACCCACGGCCGATGTTTGAAATAACACGTGTGGTAATAAGGCTCACCATGAGAATACAATATAGAGTGTTTTTAGCCCCTGACCTTGAACTGCCCTTGCGATAATCGGAGAAGTTTGCACCGGCGCTACTTTTTTTCAAATACGTTTTTCTCAAAAGTACAAAAGTTAAAAAAATGAAACCAAAGCCAATTGTTGAAGAATATATTAGTTCACGTCATATATTTTTTTCACATTTTTACATAAATTTTAACATAGAAAAATACACAAAAATATTTTTTGAAAAAATTATTAATGTAGTAATTTTATAATTTTCAAAATATGTACTTTTATGAAAAAAAAATGTCGTTAAAATCGAAGATGCGCTTTTTGAGTTAAAAAAATAAAATAATGCTTGCTAAAATATTCGTAAAGTTCCCTGTTTGCATTTGCAGAAATACGCTACTATCAATGCATTGGTCGAGACATTTTCTCTCGGGCAGGATGCGAAGTGCGCCAAAATAAGAGAATGTTTCCATACACACCACTTCCCTAAAGGTTTGTTTCCTGTTTGTAAATATTCTGTTATTTTGTGTACTGCGTAATAATATCAAGAAATGACAAACAAAATAGTAACATTTGCCTACCATGATTTTCACGTAGAAGAAGGCTATGAGGCTGTACAGTAGGGTGGAACTAAAAAACGAAGTTTCGAATTTTATATTCTAATAGTGATATTTTTTTTCCTTTTTAACTCCATAAAAAGAAAAAATATATATATTTTTTAAATCATATTTTCCGGTTCCTCAAAGCGTCTGATTTTCCCAAAAAAAAAAACGAATAAAAGCCAATAATTGCATGAAAAGTGTTTAAGCTTATTGCTAAATTTATATTTTGCAAAATTAAATTAATGAAGTGTTAATCTCTTGTGATAAAGAGAATAATTTAGTTTGACTGCCATGGAAAAGATGGCCCTATTTTATTTGACTTTTGTAGAAGTCAGCATAGTGGACGTCAGCTTTTATTGCCTCTGATTTATTTGGCTGCGACTCATAACAAGTTAGTTCGATTTAACATGTGTTGACAGTTTCTCAGATTATTTTTCAATAAACAGGCGGTTTCAAATGTGAAAATGTGTGCTAACATGCCTAAATCTAGAAAATTTTTGAAGTGTCTTGTATTTCGCGAACCAAAACAATTAACTGTCACCTTTAGCGAACATATGAAGATGTTATGAAACATTATTTATGGGTTCAATTTAACTTCAAATCTGACAGCTGGAATCTGGAACACACTGTTTCTGAGATATCTAAAGCTGTTGCATATACAATTAAAAGTGTATTGCTGAGACCTGAGACCTTCATTTCCAACAGTTTGTGATACACAAATCATAAAAAATGGTTAGAGACTATCGTGAGAAATGCCTAAATTTGAAGAAAAATATTACGATTACAAAGAATAATCCGATATCCAATATAAATTTGCAAAATGTTAGGTAATCGTGCAAAAAACTTTTTTTGTGTAAATTCACTAAATATTGTCGTGTATCAGAACAAGAACGTCACTTTCTCCAAGACCAAAGAGAGCTGGGGTGATGGCAATAGGATCAATACATATAAAAACTACAAAAAAATGTGTAGCAAGACTGTAAAAGGAAATATCAAGGAAACAAAAAGTTATTTTAAAACAAAAGAAATAGTTCAATCGTAGTTCTTCTAAACCTGAATATGACAATGAATAAGGTGAAATAACTGCAGTATTACATTAGGTGAAACAGAACCGCCATCATTTTAGGGCGCAAATCTGGTGTTATCAAAACATTGGAAGCAAGACTGTAAAAACTTTACAATGGATAATTTGTTTATTGCATGCAAATGAACTTTTTTTTAGATACTTATTTCAACATCTTGCTGGAAAAACTACGGTAATAAAGAACTTTCTGGACCAATAGGAAAGCAACTTGGAAAAAAATGCGAACATATTGAAATTATAGACTATGAAAAAATGTATCCTGTCTTGACGGAATTATTGGATTAAGAACTTTAAAAAAAGTACAAACAGGGGAAACACCTGAATTTTAAATTTTCCTTGTCATATTCAAACAGTGGAAACGTGTGTCAAAATTGTATCGCGAGCTGCGTCAACCGTTTTTAGATATTAAGCAAGAGATGGCCTTTATCTTGGGAAAGTTGAATTCCCGCAATGTAATGACAAAGTTTGCCTAAGAAGGATTATAAGCCAGTAGGTTGAATATCCAATTGAATTAATCCATAACAAAGGGAAGTAAGGAGGGTGGAAGTCGATATTTATCCACCTCCTCGTGGTGACTTCTGGGTAGTATTTACTTAATATAAGCAGATATGAGCTAACAGCTACGTTGTTTACTTTAAGTTTCTTTACACTGAAATTTTAAAACTTTGACGTCCTTGAGGAACCGGAAAACAAATTAATTTTAAAAGATCTTTTCAGTCAATAGTTTAGACATCCAAAAAGGAAAAAAGTTTTCACTATTACACATTAATCTGGGAGAACTCGCTGCATGAGATTTTCACTCACCGTCGTACTTTTTTTAAGACTCTTATTTAAACCATTTTTCATTTTAATTAAAATTTTAAAATGTTATTTCAGTTATTTTACCTATTTGTGAGTAAAAGTACTAAGCCGAGCAAAAATATGATATTAAGCGAATGTAAAACAAAAGAAAAGCAATTGGGCACCGTGAGAGAAATTCTCACTAGCGAGTTCTCCCGGGTTAAAACAAAAAAGTTTTTTTAGCCCTATACTTAAGTTCCACCCTACTGTACAGTGTACATATATAATGTATAACTTTAGGGGAGTGTATGTGTGTGTGTGTGTGGGGGGGGGGGGGGGTCTGGCACAATCCGAGACATCGGAAGATACCTGTAGGGGGAGAGGGTGTTGTGATTTGATATTATTATCATTTTTGGTCAAACCATAATTTACTTTTTTGGTATCTTTTTCTTTACATCTGTAATCTTAATTTTTTAAAGTCTGTTTTCTTCTTTTTATGGAAATACAAAGTTATTATTAAAACCCCTGAATGGTTATAAAACATTTCATTCCAAAATATGGAATAATCCAACTTTCTCCATTAATATTCTCCAGCCATATGTGTATATAATTCGTTGTTAGAGAAAGCAGATTCGAAATTATACTTGATATTCAGACAATCATTGTCTTTCTTTTGTTTGTTTGAAAGGATTTTGACAAGCGGCGTAGGGTGTTGGGCGCACAGCATACCCACATACAACTCAATTAATTTTAATATTTATTGTATAAAAAATTATTGTAAAAACATTGAATAATAAGTAGGTAAAGTCAGTTTTTATGTTACTTTATTTCTTCTGTAGAAAACAAAATTCCAAAGTTGACATACTTTTAAAGACTTCTCTTTAATGTCTAACTAATTTATGACACTTGGAAAAAACAGAAATAGTGTAATGCAATTGTATCTGCTAGGAGGAAAATCTGCCAATAACGAATTTCATCTAGGCAGGTTTAACTGTATTTTCAAAGTAATGACGTTAGAAAATGGTACAAGTCGTAAACTTCTCACTTTTATTCTAAACAGTTTTGCTCGATGTATTTGATGTTTTCTTCAGGTTTCATGGTAGGGGAGAGGGAAGCACATGTAAACAGTTCACATAAATATAAATTTCCTCATAATTGGATTAATTTCTATATACAGTCGCAGAAAGAAAAGTAAACACACCCTGCTAACTCTCGACTAATTATTATAATAGAAAAAAGTTACTGGTACCAAACGATTGAAAATAAAGTCTACTTTTAAATGATGTATATAAAATTTGCTTACGGGCCATCTACAAATCAAAACGAGACCAAACTTTGTTTTTTCAATGGCAATACCCAATTTTGACAGTATATTTTAAATCTTCGCTTCAAACTATGCCTAGCTCCCATTGAAAGTCACTAAAAAATAAAAAATCGAGTAGAACAAAATTTATTATATTAAGCTAAAAGTTTGAAATCGAATTCCTTTTATGAATGTCAAAAAATCGCCATAGAAATAGAGCTAAGAAAACTCAAAAAATCCGAGAAAAATTCAAATATTGCTATACGAATGACAAATAAGCTTTATTGAAGAGAGGATAATATTAACTATATTGAGGTAAAAAAAATTAAAATTGGGTTCCCTTTACTAATGGGAGAAAACCGCCGAAAAACACAAAATAAAAAAATAATAATAAACCCCACTAAAAATCGCATGGAAATCGCAAAAATGTCGAAAATAGCAGCGGAAAAAAATTTCTATAGTGGGCGGAAGAAAAGTAAATACCCCTACTAACTCTGCAACTAATTATAATAGAAGAAAATTGCTGGTACCAAACGATTGGAAATAAAATCTACATTTATATAATGTATATAAAATTTGCTTAAGGGGGAGCCACATACAAATGAAAACCAAATCAAACGTTGTTTTTTTTTCAATGGCACCTGCCAATTTTGACAATATGTTTTAAATATCCAGTTCAAACTATGCCTAGAAACGAAATTTCAAGTCATTTGGATGATAAGTTTTTGAATAATAAACATTCAAAATTTAGAGCTTCTAATGTTAAATTACATTTTCATATTTATATTAATATCTCCTGAAATTATAATCCTAATGTGATAGTTTTTTGTTTGGTTATAATACTAAAAAACTCAAACATAATTACATTGAATTTGTAATTTTGAAAATTTCACAATATGAATGATGAGTTATCAAATTAATATTCGAAAAAAAATATGAATTGCAACCTACATTTTTTTTATAGATTATATTTATTATATCCTGCTTTATGCGAATTCTCAATTTAAAATTTTTCTTCATGTAGTTTTCGATTTAAGAGTAAAAAACGTCTGAATGATGGTTTAAGGGGCCGTCTATGATATCCAGAAAAGCATAATTTAAAAAATATATATATTACTCATTTTATTGAAACATTTTGCTGGCAATAGTGGAAACATATTAAGCGAGTTAAATGTTCATAGTGACAAGAAAAATTACGTTAATAGAAGTGACATAGTCATTCTATAGAATTTCAACACTTGAGTACCTAACTTCAATTTGGATACAGCCCCTAAAATAGGCTCATTTTAAAATAATTAATTTCTCGGAAACTCATCATGCGGATTTCATAAATATTTGGATTTAGGCTAATTAAAGTATGTAGAATTTATTTCTGGTGCCAAACTTGGGTATTGCTTTTGAAAATAAACAAAGTTTGGGTTCGTTTTTATATGTAGATGGCCACCTAAGCAAATTTTATATACGTCATTTAAAAGTAGACTTTATTTGCAATCGTTTGGTACCAGTAGTTTTCTTCTTCAATAATTTGTTGCAAAGGTAGTGGGGGTGGGTGGGGGGGTTACTTTTTTTTCCACGACTGTACAAAAACTACTCAACATAGTAAACAGAACTTTTTCTTATACATGGTACTTTTTTTAAAACCATCTTTATAGTACTTCTTACTTTTTTTAATAGTTTTATAAATTCCAAAAATTGTTTACATGTGCCAACTGGTGGGGTAGTTGTGAACACACGCAGGGCACATATCGTCGCTACCATGTCAAACTATCCAATGTGAAAAAATGCATTTTTCATATTTTCTGCCATTTTGTTGTATTGTACATGATACGTACTAATTAAAATCGGCACGCCTCTAGCTTGCTTAGAAACTTAAATAATGACTGTTTCAAAGTATCCAATATGCACTTTTTTCTAAAATTTACAATGTCAAATTGTCCAATATGGCATATTCGATCATTTGCAGTAAATTTTTAGATACTTTTCTTTTTCTAAGCATACGTACCATGTCAAACTATCCAATATGAAAATAGTCTTTTTATCAGGATGACAAAAACTGGTTTATTTATGAATTGAAATTTATGGACATATATTGACATATGTTTTTGACGTTTACTATTGCATATTTTTTCTATTGTTAATGCAATGTGAGAATTTTTAGTTCATTTACAGGGACACTCAAAAGAATCCCGTTACATTACACTCAATAGGTAAAAAGAGCAGTGTCTTTTAATGGTGTTACGATATTTAAAACATCATGAAATTAATATGGATTTATCACGTGTATTAAAAAAATGTTTTCAGCAGAATAAGGTATGCAAGCCATTTATTATTACTTATAGGTTTATACAAAAGTATTTTGTTGTATAACGGTTTATAGTAAAAAAAAAAAAAAGGAAATTATATTTTAATTATATTTTAATAATGTTTAATTATATTTTAATAATGTTTGAATTATATTTTAATAATGTTAAAATATACCAAACAAAGTGAAATTGACATCCGTAATTGATTTACATAAGTTGCTTACTGTAGAATATGACATGTATGATAGTTATCGTTAATTTACAGGGACACACAAATAATTTCGGTTGCACTGCTGTCTATTAGTGATAGCTGTTTGAAGTGCGTTTTCAATTATAGTATGAGTTTGTAACTATTTGAATATTACGTGGTGCGTATAAATTATATAGATCATATACAAAAAAATTTATAAGCATTACTTTGTATGGGCGTGAATTTCTTAATGGAGGTTTTTAATTGCAATTTCGGTCTTTTATTTCTTTTTTTTTTTTTTTTTTTTTTTTTTTTTTTTTTTTTTTTTTACTATACTAAAATATGTTAGTAGAAATTCCTAATATGTAGGGCTGTCTCTCGGAATGGGAACACACCATCACAAACAGGAAGGCTTTCATCTGTGGTGGCGACTTCAACGCGAACTCATCCCTCTGGGGATGTCCGCGTGAAGACGCCCGGGGTGACTTGCTGTCAGGACACATAATTATCCATAACTTGGCACTTGCAAACATGCACAACTCTGAAGCCACTTTCGAAAGACGAGATACAGAAGACAGAGTCATAGCAGAAGGCTGGCCTGACCTAACAATTACAAATTCCTTCACCCTACCACGAATATCACAATGGTCCGTATCAGACAAACACAGTGGCTCAGACCATAAATACATACACTTTTCTTACATGACCTCTCCACTCTACACGCAACGTAGACGCTACAACACAACTCGCGGAAACCTTCGCAAATTTAACAACGTCATCAAAAGTCATAAGTCATCCCTTTCAGCACAACTCGAAGGGGTGCACAGCGAAGACACACTCAACTCTTTCACATCTAATTTAATCGAAACCATGCAGACTGCGGCGAAGGCTTCCTTTCGACTGAAAACAGTCCAAAAATCACACACTTTCTCATTCTGGAACAAGGATCTTAGAAAGCGGAGGAACCAGCTGACAGCCCTCAGACGCAAGATTAAAACATTGCGCCTGCTCAATCCTATCCCCCCTGAAGTAAAGACCCTTGCAGCACGTCGTACGAGACTTAAAGCAGTTTACAAACGTGAGATCCTGGCGGCGAGACGGGCGGCGTGGAAGAAATTCTGCAGCAACAATGAGAACCCTTTCGGCATCACTCAAAAATTTCTGACCGGCAAGTTCTTCACTCCGGATGAAATACGTCTAGAAAGACCAACTCACGAAACCTCGCGACAAAATAACCTGGAATTCCTGACACACACTCTCTTTGGCCCCTCGGCTTATCCCCAACAAGACAACCAGGATATCCTTTTCACAGCACACGAAGACAAACGCTTCACAAAGGCAGAAGTAAAAACAGCACTATACACATTGAATGACAAGAAGGCCCCAGGGCCGGATTCAATTGACTTTCGGATACTAAAACTCACTCACAAACAACTTCCACACATATTCACGCGCTGGGCTAACCTCTGCCTCACCATGAGGTACTTTCCTTTAGTACTCAGGCAGGGAGAGGTAGTTTACTTTCTGAAGCAAGGCAAGTCTCCTTCCGAACCCAAGTCATACAGACCCATCTGCCTTCTTCCCACTCTGGGAAAGCTTCTGGAAAAACTTCTGGTTATGCGGTTGACACACTTCTTGGAGTCAAAAAACCTTCTCCACCCCAGACA
Organism: Maratus speciosus; assembly: GCA_963932465.1. Lineage (NCBI taxonomy): Eukaryota > Metazoa > Arthropoda > Arachnida > Araneae > Salticidae > Maratus > Maratus speciosus. The sequence continues at coordinate 512,299,172 of OZ010787.1, read as the reverse complement.
ATTCGGGTTCCGCGAGGGACACTCATGCGAGCTCGCACTTCATGCCATAATGACTGCCTGTACTGAAAGCATAGCCCAGGGCAACGCAACATCACTCGTTTCACTAGACATACAAGGCGCATTCGACAACGTAGAATGGCGAGACATTCTCTTACAACTACAAGCACTCAACTGTCCGGGGAACATAGCTGGTCTCATCGGCTCCTACCTCTCACAGAGGAGCGTCCTGATTAACTGGGGTGCTGGCACATCTACCCACCGATTACAGAAGGGTTGCCCCCAGGGCTCGTGCCTTGGCCCAATCCTCTGGTTGCTTGTAGCAAATGTGCTACTAACAGAACTAAATCGGCTGGGATTTAAACTATTTGCCTTCGCCGATGATTTCAGCTTTATTTTCTCCGGTCGTTACAGACGTCATCTGGAGGAACAGTTTGCCGTAGCTCTTCCTATTTTCTGCCGGCTCCTTGATTTACTGCACCTCATACTCTCACCACAAAAGTCTCAAGCACTAGTATTCACCAAACCACACAGATATGATCCAAAACGCCCTCCAGTGATGAGGATCAATAATGTCTCCATTCGACACGTACAATTCATAAAACTCCTAGGTATAACCATTGACGCAAATCTTAACTGGATCCCACACATTAACGACCTAAAACTTAAATTGACAGCATATCATAATAATTCATTAAGACTAACTTCTAAATTGGGAGGGGTAGACAACAAAACACTGAAGATCTGGTACCTAACAATAATCGAAAGAATAATACTTTACGGGGCCTGTATCTGGGGGGGTAATTTATCATCCATAGCACAACCTAAACTAAAATCAATACAACGCACTTTTCTCCTACAAATTTCAAGAGGCTACCGCACAATCTCCACAGATGCACTACATATACTTACAGGTATTCCACCCATCACACTTCAACTAGAATACGAACACGCCAAATCCTCAATCCTACAGCTAAAACGTGACACAGTAATAGATTCTCTTTTTCCAAACACAACATTGCAATACAAAGTCAGGAGCTGGCAGCTCCACCCCGCTGAGGAGACTTCACATTTTCAAGTAAACACAACACGCAACAGCTACACACCTGCCCTTAGCACCACACTCTTCACTGATGGTTCAGGCACAGAGACTGGCGTGGGCGCAGCCTTCTGCGCCACGGAGGGCACGGTGGTGGTCCATCAGTGGTCTGCAAGGCTAGATGATAATAACTCCGTATTCCAAGCGGAGCTGTTCGCAATACTAAACGCATTAGAGTGGGTGGAATCCCACTCTAGCAATAGTATTATCATCTACAGTGACTGCCTCTCTGGCCTGCAGGCAATACAGGCACACAGGACAAAACATCCTCTAGTACTGCAAATTAAACTAAAACTTAAGAATCTCCTACATCGTATCTCACTAGGTCACGTCTCGGCTCACAAAGGTATCTTTGGCAATGAACTAGCAGACAACCTAGCGAAGAAGGCCACACAGAAAGAAACAATAGACACACACCTCCCAGTGCCCCAGTCATACGTCAAAAGGGTCCTTAGAGCAAGGATACTGACGCGATGGCAGGAGCACTGGGATACTTCAAAAAAGGGCAGGCACACATATAAGCTAATTCCTAAAGTTTCTCTCACACTATATAACTTAACACCCTACACCACTAGCTTCTTAACAGGACATGGCCCTTTCATGGCATATCTGGACCGCTTCAAAATAAGATCCACTGCCACTTGCGTCTGCGGTGAAGATGGCACTATAAGTCACCCGTACTACAGTTGTACTCTCACGCAACGCTGGCACTTGAGGCGTCCAGACATACTGCCAGTCAACTGGCTCCAAAACGTCCTTTCCCGCACCCTCCTACTCAACAAATTAAAACACATTCACAATTTCCTTACATACTTAACAAACTTAACTTAAGCCCTGGTTCTGCTTATAAAGTCTCACTGCCACCATATCAATCTTCAAACAGCACCAGAATCCAGTCCTCTTTGTAGGCTCCAGTAAATTCTCCTACTCATCAATGTGTGGTTTCCTACGATCGCAAGAGCCTCTGCTCGTGCTTCTGACCATTCTATCAAGAGATACATCTCCAATGGACGCTTGAGTATCTGCTCGTGCCATCTTACTTGTGCCACACAAAGCATTACATCTCCAATGGACGCTGAGTATTTGCTCGTGCCATCTTACTTGTGCCACGCATTCCATTCTTTTCCCTTCCTGCCGCCCCTTGTCGCGAGAGGGGTTCCTACCCCGGCGGCCAGGATCAGTGATGTTTATTATTATTATTATTATTATTTATTTTATTTTATTTTTACTTTAAATGTTCTCATACTCCCGCCCTCTGTCGCGAGTAGGCGTTTTCCTGGCGGGAAGGCATTCGTCTAATTTTTGTAATCCCACTTTGTTCTTTTTAAAATAAATTCTGGGTTCTGTGGTCGGTGGTGCATAGACGCCCTTAGCGGGTGAGCGTCGCCCCTTGAGCATTTTGTGTTTGTCCGTCTGCATACGGCCGGACAGGGCTGTACTCACTAACGAGCCCCAACGTGTCGGGGAACATACCGGGAGAGACGTTAAGCTCTAAGGGGCAGGCCTAGCCGGCCCTGAGCAGTCTCTCTTAGGCTGCCTAATATGTAGGGCTACGCAAAGAACTAAAAACAGTGCCGGCTATAACTGGTAATTTCTGGAAGTATGTTTATAACAATTTTTTGTCAGAATTAAATTTTACCATACTACGTAACATGTATAAAAATCTGTAGATAATATACAGGGCTATACAAGAAGTTCGAGTATATTTCCTTTTATTCATGGAAATTACTAAAGTTTGAAAATGTAAATTGCGTTACGCGTTTTCTAATTAAACTAAATTGTTGCATGCTATCTAGATTATATACAAATCTACAGATCATTTACAGGGCTTCACAAACTGATTCGAGTACTTTTTCAGCCTATGGACGGTAATTGCTTTTTAGTGATTTCTTTTGTGCAGCCCTGTATATGAGGTATAGAATTTTTCTACAACATGCAAAAAAATACTTACATTTAAAAGCGCATACCGACTTCCAGCAATTATTGCTCAAAGACAGTACTGTAACCCATTTCTTTTGTGTGTCCCTGTAAATGAACGACAAATGCGATGAATGCATGCTTTATTCTGTCATAATCTTCTTGTAATGAACTTCAGTGATTTATATAAGTTTTAATACATTAGAAATAGCATAATGTCTTTAAAATACTCTCCAAACGATTTCCCCCCCATACACTATAATGTTATGGAAATCCTTTGAGTGCCCCTGTAAATGAACTATTAATGTTACACACTTCATATACAATACCGAACATGCCATTGTAAGTACCATTATCATTTTTCAATTGCATGAAAATCCGAGTATATTTACTTGCGTTAGAGCGTGGGCAGTCAAACCAAATTCACAAACACATTTTAAGTTTGATGGAAAATATAATATGTTGAAAATTCACTTTCAGTATTTTCTACCAATAGACGAGCATAACTGAATTCTTTTGTACAACCCTGTATATTACCTAAAAGCGGCCCATGAGTTTCTTAGGATAAATAGTGCCAAGATTACTATTTATAATTACGGGTATGAAGTGCCTATTGTTGCCCACCGCATTATTTGAGATATTTTTGTTTTCTTATATTTTATAAAATTAGCAGAATGTTTAAAAATAAGATTTTTTCTTTATTAATTTACTGTATATTCATTATTAAAATTATTAAAGAAAATTCTTAAGAGTTTTATATTGAATATGTAAATACCAAAATTTTTACAAATTAAACTATTGAATACGACACATTTCCTACTATGAAACGGCACAAAATTTTTACAAGTTAAACTATCCAATATGGCATATTCGCTACTATGGAATGGAGAACCTGAGAAAAACACATAATTTTTACAAGTCAAACTATCCAATGTGGCATATTGGATAGTTTGAAACTGAAAAAGTTCAACGAAGCTTAAAACGTACAAATAAGCATACCATATCAAACTATCCAATGTGATTTTTTGGCGAGTAAAATTACTCAAATGATTTGTCTCAACAGCATGCTTAAATAGGATATAAAACAGCACCCGAAAAATATAATAATTGTTTACTGTTGCTTGGCGCTGATTTTGAATCCACAATTAAAACAGTATTTTTGCCCTCCTGCAAAGTGGCTATTTTCACATTGGATAGTTTGACATGGTACCGACGATATGAACGCAGGAAAAAAGTATTCTTTGACATGCTTTAAATTCTGTTATTAATTTGTCACTATAAAAATTAGCTATGTTACCTGTTAAATTCACCATGAAGAATATATATATTTTTTTCTCTAGTTTCTGGGTGATTTGTTTAAGCAAAGATTATGAAATGAAAATAAGTAAACACAAAGCTGTTCTGACCCCATGCCCAAGAATCATATTAGTTATCAATTTGAAATTTTCACCATTTTAAAAGTTTACTGATATCTATCCCCATTCAAAACATCATATACATACATAGCTGTTGTTTTAGAGATGGAAGTAAACCATCATTGAAAGTTTGGAACAAATGAAATAGACAAAAATTGCAAAGTTGTTTAACATAATACATTTGTATTAACAATTACAAAAAAAAAATTATTGTTGTAAAACATTTACTAAAATAATATATAACACTTATTGCATTTTAGAAAACATTAAATTTATTTAATTACAATTGAACGTAAACGAGCTTGTTGTTTTTTTGTGTACTTCCTGACAGATGCGGTTGTGGAAATTTCAATACAACATCATTTTTTGCATGACGGAAATGTCTTCGATTTCAGGAAAATTACAGGAATTGGAGCTGACATTTTTTCTCATGAATTTCACTGAAAGAAAAAAAATCACAGAATGATTAGTGAGCATTTATATACTGTTCATATCTGTCCCAAATAGTTTATTCACAAGTCTCCCACATGGCTGCTAGAGTTAAATTGATAAATCATTAACATTTCTCAATTTTAGAAGAAAAAAAATGTATCAAAAAATTTGATTAGTACTCATAGTATATGTTAAAACATTAAAATTCAAACAACTAAATAAATAAAGTTAATCGCTTACAAAGTTGGAACTGAGATTGAGATTTTACTTTTGAGATCTTCAAACTGCGTTTTGTCTACTAAGACAAACAAAATGGCTAAGAGCTTCAAAATTTTATAATCAGATGTTTACAAGTGTTGCCATCTTTGGTAATTTTTTCAAATAAAAAATATAAAATAACTATTGAAAAATTGTGATAATCACATTTGTCCCATGTTCACATGTGCCTCGCTCTTCCCTACATGTGTCCTTACATGATAAGCCCAATGTAGTGTTTTGTATAGAAATCGTCTATTTTTTGCAATCTCTTTACTAAATATCTATACTATGATTATCTAAATAACGAACACAATTTTTTCTTCAAAACTAAGTTTTTTCATACTATCGTCTTATTCAGGTCAACACAAAATACGGTGTTCGTACATTTCTCCAGAAACTCCGTTTCGCTACTCCAGTAACCTTGTACAACGTAATCTGGATTTCTGCTTTATTTGCCTACATATAGGAATGCATAAATAGCAAACGGAAAAGCATTTCTGATTACTCGTGCATTAGTAAATGTGTCGTATTTCATGTGCGATTTCCATGAGGGCTATATACACTCATTCAATGAAATTACTTTGCGACTGTTCTGCATAATTCGGAGAAGTTTATTAGTACACAAAAATTCCCGTTTCTTTGTTTTCAAAGCTTTGATTGACCCTTAGCCCTTCAGAACACGCACTCATCTTTATGCGGTAACCACACGCATCTGGTCAATATGACCCAAGCTTTTTCGCTAACTTCTCGGTAAAATATGGGCATTATAAATAAAAAAATAAAGTCAAAAGTATTATTTCAATTGTTTTTAGGTAACAGGATATATTGTTTTAAAAGTCAAATTTCTAAGCAAAAAAACTTACCTTTAATTTTGTGATAGAAATGATTTCGTGCGTTGGGTCAAAAATACCCGATGCGTATGTTTACGGGTTAACTGACGTCGTAAAATGTTTGTGCGTAGCCAGCGTCACGATGTTATTTCTTCCCCAGCTAGTGTTATAATTTAAAGAAAAAAATTAAATGAATTTTTATAAATCCAGTGATATTTTTACATAACTGTATTTGTCTGTAATATAAAACAGAAAGTAAATCACTAAGATTATTATTTGTGCCTGAATCTTACTAATGGATGAATAAATTAAACAAGCAGAAAAAATATGTAGGGAACTAAATGGCACTCCAACATCAGTTGAGGGTTCATCCACTTAAACATTTATTTTAATGGACGTTTTAAGAATTCCGCCTCAACATAATACAATTACTGAATGAAAGACTGTTCTATGTGATATTGACGTTCGGCATCCTCTTTTGAAGCTTTTTTTTTGTGAAAATTCGGTGTTAAAACTTTTGCGAAAATATCCATAAGAAAAATACAAACTTTGTGAAAAATAATTTAAGAAGATAAAAACGCGTTAGAACTAAAAAGCTGCACAAAATTTTGCAGCACAATGGCAACAAGCAGCAATACATTGAAACTAAACTTAGATTTTAAAAAAATATATAGATAAATAATTGATATGAAAAATATTACTGAATCCTTGCAGATGGTTCTTTGACAGACACAGCCCACATTATTCTTGTCACTGATTCAAAATGTATTTGGGCATGTTTTATCAAGATTTTAAATTTTTTGTATATATTTTTTCTAAGTTGTTTAACATTTGTTGCTTTCCATTAATTTTTTTGTAGACTTTTTCACTAACTGTTAAAAAATCTTGGAAGTACTCGGGAAAAAGTTTGCTAAATTTTTGTCTTCAGATAGAAACGGTATTTTTATTCATTTTGATAATCTTGAGACTTGTTTTCTATTGCATAACAAGGCAGGGCTTTAACAAGCCAAATATATAATTTTAGTCAGAATGATATTTTTTTATAAAAATGAGTTAATATATTTTAAGGTATTCCTTCTACTAAACTTTTATTTGATTAATTGCCAAGCATTTAGACTTGATTGAAATAAGATTTGTAAATTCCCTTGTCAGAGACAATTAAATAAAATATCAATTTGCTTTAAAATTTCTTCTTAAGCCTATATTTGTTATTAGGGGATGTATTTTGTTTATCTATAGAATAATAAATATCCCTTCCGAACATTTAATTGCTGTGTCAAAAATTGTGGTATAGCTACTGTGACTTTGTGTAGCCTTTGAGACCACTCACATCGAAAGTTGAATAAAAGACGAATAAAAGACTAGATATTATCTCATAGAATAGTGTTTCTGTATTAAACTTTATGTATGGTAATGCTATAATTAACCCTTCACTGCACGACGTGCCACATCTGGCACATACCTAAAAACACTGTAATTCTTATTATGTGTAAAATATAGCAATACAATATATTAAAACCCTAATTGTGTACAGTCGTGGAAAAAAAAAGTAAACACCCCCTACTAACTCCTCAACAAATCATCGTAAAAGAAAGTTACTGGTACCGAACGATTGGAAATAAAGTCTATTTTTAAATGATGTATATAAAATTTTCTTAGGGGGTCATCTACATATTAAAACGAATCCAAACTTCATTTTTTTCAATAGCAATACCCAATTTTAACGAGATATTTCAAATCTTCGGTTCAAACTATGCCTAGACACCAAATTTCAAGTCATTTGAATGATAAGTTTTTGAATTATAAACATTCAAAATTTAGTGCTTCTAATGTTAAATTACATTTTCATATTTTTATTTATATCTTCCGAAATTATGCTCCTAATGTGGTAATTTTTTTTGTAGTAATAATACTAATATACCCAAACATAAATAAGCTGAATTTGCAATTTTTATAATTTTATGATATGAATTATGAATTATTAAATTAATATTCGAAAAAATTATGAATAGCAACCTACAATTTTTTGATGGATTTAGATTTATAATCCATCAAAATTTCCTGGTTTATGGAAATTCAAAAATTTCACATTTTTCTTCCAAGTAGTTTTCAAATTATGCTTAAAAAACGGAAAAATGATGGTTTAAGGGGCCGTCTATGATGGAAGTGAGTAGACATTTTGAAATTTATTCTGCTGTACTGTAATTTAACACGCTTCATTGACTCACTGAGTGGCGCTTAAGGTGCCTTGATCAAGTAAGGGGCTCTCTCGGTTAACAATCCAGTACGGAACTTCAATTTGGATACAGCCCTTAAAATACGCTCGTTTTAAAATAATTAATTTCTCGGAAACTTATGGTACGAATTGCATAAAAATTCGTTTTTAGGCTAATTGAATGGTGTAGAGTTCATTTGTGCTGTCAGAATTGGTACTGCTATTGAGAAAAACAAAGTTATGGTTCGTTTTAATATGTAGATGGCCCCCTAAGCAAATTTTATATACATCATTTAAAAGTAGACTTTATTTCCAATCGTTCGGTACCAGTAAATTTCTTCTACGATGATTTGTTGAGGAGTTAGTAGGGGGTGTTTACTTTTTTTTTCCACGACTGTACATAGGGTACATGCCATAAAATATCAAATCTTAGCTGAAAATCTGAAATTTAATTTTTTTTACTATTTTTCCCATTATTAGACCGATATATAGATTTCAAATAATTTTTTTCATAAAAATAGAAAAAATCGTGCAGTGTAGGGTTAAATTTCGCCTACTCAGAAGTCTCTAGTGATAGTACTAGGGCTCCATTCGAAACAAAATTTCACTAGTATCTATAGATAATCTGAAAATTGCAATTTAAACTGTTAAAGTTGAAAAAATACTAGTTAAAAGATGTTATTTAATATACTATACAAATACTATTTAAATTTTGTTTCGTTTTGAGCCCTAGTACCATCGCTGGAGACTTATGAATAGGTGAATTTTAATTATAATAGTCAGGTACATAACGTTTAGTACAAAAAGAGTATTCTATACGTTAATTAAACCTTTTAAGCATCTTTCGATAAAGCGGTCCCAGAGACCGCTCAAAGTGGCTATGCAACAATTTCTATCTCATCAGTTAAGGGTTAATAGATTTTAATTGGACTTCTGACAACGATGGTGGTTTTCCTTTTTATAGTGTTTAATGGTAATCAATATATATTGTTGTGAAGAACTTTTGATGCATATTGTCCAGAATAAAAAAATTATCACAGCTTAACTCTGGCTTAAGTTATTTGTGGAGGAAAATAATTTTTTCCAATTCCCCCTCACATGATCTTTTAGTGATTACGAAAAATCAACGAGATTCACATTGGAAAGACTCATTTCTCTGAAAGAAATTTAGTTATATGTATGAATTTTGCGCACGATTATTAAGACTCTTTGACTTTATATGTATATTATAAGAATTGAACAGTGGTAGCCTGGTGTTTAGTAATTTTTTTATATCTCTATGAAAGTTCTATAAATGGGAGAAAGTATTTTATTTTCTTTGGCGCCGAATTTCTCAGAGGATGCTTGTAAGGATTAGAAAGTATTTGATAGTTTTAAAACCCCCTGAATTAAAATAATTTAAAAAAGCATCCGGGCGGATGATGAAACGGGCCCACCATTCATGTGAAAGGCGTGGCTTTTTAGTGCCAATGAACGGGCACGCATTACAGCGCCAATCATAGAAAGGCGGAGTGATTTTACATCCCCTGAATTAAAAGCTTCAAATATGAGAACATCTTGTGCGAAGTACTTTTTTCTTACTTGCTTATACTTACTGACTTATTGCTTGTATTTAGATTTCTGATTTTGCTTTTGACCACGAGAGCATTATGGTACAAGATTACTTTTAGAGCATCACTTGGCAACACGACTTTTGAACAAGAGAGGAGGTCTGCAGTTATGACTCCAACCTTTTAGTCTTTGTCGATTTTCGACTTACCTTTAGTCCTGAGTATAGTAGGATGCTCGTATGTCGTAATTCAGCCATACATCTAAGTCAATAATTTCTTATGACGAAACGTATTTAAGTTTGACTATAAAAGCCCGTATTCTACCAACAGTCGTAATAAATAGTGAATGTACAGCGAAGAGAAATTTTAAAGAATCTGATGATGAGGACCAGACCGAGATGTCTAAACAGACGAAACAGCAATCGACAAGATACCAGGTATTTGTCCAATTATATTGTACAAGTGATTTGCTGTAGATTGTATTTTAATTGTCAGTACCTGCTTCGATATGGGGATGTCGGTCTCGATGGGATAGTTTCTGTTAATTATGAAAATTGTGTGTGTGTATATAGTAAAAGACTCAATGAGTATAGCTTAAAAGTTTTATAAGGTTATAATTAGTACTATAAAATAATTAATGGAGTTACTACTTTATACATATTTTTTGTTGTTAGCCCACTATCTAGCTTTCTTTCAATTCTTTCATGTGTACTTACAAGGGATCCTACCCAAAGAATACACCCCGATTTCGATGAAACATTTATCGAACAGAGTACTCGTGATAGTCATGATGAAGAATGATACCAATTTTATCGGCCATCGCCCAGTTTTACTATTTTTTAAATATATTTTTTTAATTTTTATGGTGCAACTAATGAAAATCTTCAGATGTTTTACTAAAAAAATATTTCAATAATTTCAAACAACGTAATCGTCACAGAAATGATAATTAGTATAGAAATGAGTAAACCACAATCAATTTTTACAACATCTGCAAATTATAAAATGGAATTTTTCGCATTCATGACATTCGGTTCCATTACTTGTGAAACAGAAATCAACTGAATTCTGGAAATGCCTTTTCCAAAGTTCAACAGCTTGGTTTTTTTTTTTTTTTTTTTCAATCAAACAAACCACATTCTTTCTTTTCACTGGATTTGAAAAAGGTGATGATTGAGAAGATTCTACTTCCGTTGACTCGTCACCATCATCATCATTGCAGTCATCTTTATTTTAATCGATTTCTGGAATATCTTGAACGGTCCATGTGTAGTCTCGCTGTTCAGTCTCAAAGTTCAAATCGTATTCAATTTCAACATGAAAATTTGCTGATCTCATGCAGTTTTCGTTAATGGCCATAAATAAATTATAATCTAAATTCTATGATGCTATATTTCGTAAAATCCCAATTCTGTGAACTATGTTTTCATAAAAGTTCCCATATGCTTCCTTTATGCTGGTTTTTTTAATTTTGCTAACTCTTAATATAAACAAAACCAGATTGCAGGGTAATAAAATGAATAACCATAAACTAATTAATATAAAGTAACCTTGTAAATGATCTTCTAACTCCAATTCATGAGTGTTGATCCGAGTTTTCGCAGTTTTTCTAGTTTTATACATAAGCCTATTTAAAACCTCAATCGGATTTATTTTAATCATTTCAAATAATTATAATACCTGCACGCGTGTACCTGTAAACAAAACAAAGTGTTATGATATGAAATGCAGCATTGCCATAGAAAAAGTTAGGAAAAAAGGTGAAGTTTTAATTTCAGAAATTTCAATTAAAATTTCTGAAACTTTCAATTATAATAAAGGTGATAACTCACTGAAAAATAAGTCGTTTGATACAAATTTTGAGCATCCTGTGTAGAATTCGGTAGTAAACAAAATAACACCATGCAAATAAGTGGCACTGTAAGCAGCGTCAGCGTGCGTCATCAATAAGTAGCATAAAAAGACGGTTTTTAACCCTTTAAGACCAGCAATAACTAAAATTCTATCTTCCTGGGTTATCTATTCCATAAATGTCAGACTCGAGCGATTGTGCTGGTTAACAGAAACTATATTATATGAATTTTATCAGCAGATAGTATATTATCAGTTAGAAATTTCAGTTATATCATTGTTTAAAAAAAAACTCAAAAAGCTGCCCGGTCTTAAAAGGTTATAGAACTGCTGTAGTTTTTGTGTACCCTACTCATCATCTCGTTTTATTAATATGTTCAAACATACGTGGTTAAAGCGCAGATATCTTCAAGAAAGGCATTTCCAGAATCCAATTGATTTTTTTTTTTCGCAGGTAATGGAACCGAATATCATGAATGTGAAAATTTTCATTTTATAATTTGTGGATGGTGTAAAGTTTCATTGTGTTTTGCTCATTTCTATACGAATTATCTTTCTGTGTCGATTACGTTGTTTTAATTTAATGAAATTTTTTCAACAAAACATTTAGCGATTTTCATTAGTTGCGCCATAGAAACATTTAACATATTTTTAAAATACTAATCCTAGACGATGGCTGAAAAAATTTGTATCATTCTTCATTATATCGTGAGCACACTCTGTGATAAAAGATCATTGAAATCGGGGTGTATCTTTTGGGTAGGGTTCCTTGTTAGTACTTAAAAAGTTATCTTTTTTTGTATACCTTCATCAACAAAATGAGTCGCACGATATGATTTTACCCCTTTAAAAATTCTTTTCATATAATTGTACGATACTACTACGCTACATCGATTTTTTTCGCCCTTTATATATGTTTGCATCACTATTTTCAGACGATTTTTGATTTATGTATATTGACAGATATTAAAAGATATTTAAATGTAAATGCAATGCGAAACATTGATAAATAGAACGTTAGATTTTTTACAATGGCCTAGTAAGCTGAGTGTCAATGTTTAATAGTAGTGTAATTCTAACTCGTTAGATAATACTGTCGAGTGTTGATATTATTTCTAGCCATTACATATTCAGAAAGTCTATTATGTTTACCATGATGGAGTTCACAATACGTCTGTCGTGTTACGTACTCGACACAGGTAAAATTCAGAGCGTTCAACAGGAACAGCAGCACGTGGTCTGGGTTTAGAAACGACAGTGGCCTTAAATATCAGGTTTTTGAGGTTAACTCATTCATGATCAAATCATTTTGTGGATGATTTGATCACATGGTTTTTGGGTGAGTTCTATGGTTTCTTTCTTTGAATTGTTTACGTTTCATATTTTTGCAACATGAGTTGGTTGATTGATTGATTAATTGTAGCTTTAAGAATTGGATTGCTTTTTCAAATTTTTAACATCTTAAACAGTTTTTTGCAAAAAACCTTATATTTCCTAATGTATTGTTATAAAATTGCAATTGTTTAACATGATTTGTATATCGGATTAGTAAAGCATCTCTTGCTGGCAGTTACAAAAATATCTGTATTATTAGACAGAATAATGTACATTCCTGCAAAAAAAGTGATCACCCCCTATTAATTCTGCTGAAAATAATTGTATGAAAAAATTACATACGTACTGGGAATAATGTCTGCTATTTAATGTTATGTACAGTATTGTTTTAGTTGATACAGAATGGCGGCTTTACAGCCCATGGGCGGTAGCGCTTCAAAAAGAAGGTTCAAACGTTAGACACTCAACCTAGAACAATGAGACACTACAAATCAGTTATTTTAGTCCAAAAGCTGTTTGAAAAAAGTTGCATCTTTAGTAAAATTGCTTCGATTCAAAATAAAATGTAAATTTCTAACCAAAAATTCCGTTACTTAAAGTTACACAGAAAAGAGAAAAATGAATATTTCAAAAATATATATATGTATATATATATGTACATCACTAGAAAAATATGTAACGATTAATTTTCAAAAACATCGAAAGGATTTAGTGAAAATCGGCGAAGCTAGAGTATAGCGTCTGGAAGACATAGTGTGTGTAGCAACCGATTGTTCTAGAAGTGCTAAAAAACTGTATCGGTAAATGTCGATCTCAGCGACATCTGGTATCTCAAACATAAACAATGCGCACTGTTAAAAATCTGCATAAAACTGTCCAGCTATTCGACCGTTTTTATAGAAAACGGTTACATAACCGTAATTTAACTTTAGTCTGACCATAATATTGCCAATAATACGATCGGTTGCACTTAATAATATGACCAAGTAACTGTTATCTTTAAAAACGGTCGAAATTCTGGGCAGTTTACTGTAGATTTTTAACAGTGTATAAGGACTGAAACCAGAAAACGTTTCAACCAGCCAGGAACTAGCAGATGTCTCTGCAATGATCATTTATCGTTCAGCATCGTTCAACATTTAAGGAATTAAATTTTTTATAACTTTTTAAAACATTTCTGAAAAAGGCGGTTACCACACTCTATCTTCTAGACGCTACATCTGGAGTGTCTTCTGATTTTGAAAATGTTGTTCTAGAGAAAGCGCCTCTGGCGTTTTCGTTGCCGTTTACTTGATATGGCGCGCTTTTTTTCTATAGCTCTAGAAATGCCCTTTCACTTTTTATATCGATTTCTTATTAAAAACATATGATTGTATTAAAAAGCAGAAAAACCAACGTTTAAAATGCACAAATAACATATGAAAAGCAGCAAACAGCTGTTTCGAATCTACTAGCGAGATTCACTAATTTCTTCGAGATTCACTAAATTCTACTAGCGAATCTCGCTAGTAGATTCGAAACAGCTGTTTGCTGCTTTTCATATGTTATTTGTGCATTTTAAACGTTGGTTTTTCTGCTTTTTAATATTGTTGCACAAAGGCTTTATTTGCTATTTTTATATGATTGTATGTCTATAAAGAATACGTTAATCCTCTCGCTGCGCAACCCGAGAGTTTCTCGGGCAACGTCAAAGTAGCAAAATTTGCGCAACCCGAGATTTCATCGGGGATGCATTTTTCCGTCTAATTAGCCCTCCTTGATCATTCCCACTAGTTACTTTTATTGTAAATTTTGCCTTATCTAATCGTAGCATTTTCCCGATTAAATCAGACGAAAATTTTTGTTTTGAAAAACCGGTGACAAAAGATTAAAAATTCTTAAAAGACGCTCGTCGCGAAGGAATTAAATGCGCAATTTTTGAAGCCATTTTGATAAAACAATTACGCAGCGAGAGGGCTAAGCAACAAAAAAAGGTCAAACTTCTGAACTGGTCAAAATGATGTTACCCCTTAACAAGATAAATCGCTGGAAAGCAGTTTTTAAAATACGCCTTGAAAACAAAAGTTTGCATTTCCTTCTTCTTTCTTTCATGTAATTTTTAAATGATTCCACCTTTTCATTGTTAATACCGATGTCAATGTATTACAGCATAAAGATTTTAAATAATCTAGTGAAATGTAAAGAAATCTTCCGAAACTTTCTAAAGCCATTACAACTTTGGAATTATAAAACAATCAAACTCCAGATGACAAAGAATAAAAGCTCCAAGATCTGTATTAAGAAGTTCAAAGATGAACAATAAATACGTTTCGTCGAAATAAGTAACAAAAAATCAATCTAATCTCTAACATTTCGTTAACAAATTAAACTGTAATATAACATCTTTTTTTTTTTTTTTTTTCAACTTCCTTAAATTAGGTTAATCTTCTAACATCCAAACATGCCCACGAATCAAATCATTTAGTTTCAATTTAGAAAAGATTAAGTCACACAAGCTCATTATGGAGTGTTTATTCCCATTTTGTTCTAAAATTGTCTGATAATTCACCTATATTATAATGCATTTAACCAGACATGTCTAGACTATGATTTTTTTCAATGAGCCTCTCAGAATTAGGAAGTATTTTCACAGTCACTTTTTAATCATTAATCAGGTCAAATGACCAATTATTTTATCGAGAATTAAGAGCTTATTAGACGTTAAGTATTTTTACGTAACTACTTTGTTAAAAGGACTATTGCACACATCAGTAAGAAAACTGCCCCGACTTTAAGGCTCCGTACAGATCAAATTTAGCGACGAGAGTCATCAATTATTTCTCTGTGCTTTCTCGTCGAAAGATTTTGTGGTTATTTGTAACCTTTTATATTGCTTTTTAAAGGTTTGGAAGCAAAGCGCACAAAATCAACAAAAGAAACTCTCCTCTGGTAATAAACGTGTCAGGGAATCTCTTCCGATATTCGTCGTATTCTCTTGCAGTGTAACAAGAAAATCCTTGCACCAAAGAAGTCGAAAAATTCACCGCATTTCCTCGCTTAGACCTAAATCGACCTTAAAACCCAACTTAATCTTTTATAATTAGAAAACACATCTAAATCTGAACACATTTGGGGCATTCTCGCAATCTTTTAACTTTTGAGAATAAAAATCTGGTGAAATTAAACTTGCTAAAATAACATTTTAATCAGATAGACGAATGCCTTAATGATTCAAAATAAAGAAAAAATGGTCAGCAGCGAAATTTTTTTTTATTTAGCTGAGGATTAAGTCAAACTTGCGAGTTTAATTTTCCTTACCATTTTACAGCTATAACTTTCTATTTTCTTCTAAATTTTTACTTATAATGAATTTGCATAGTACCCACAGGACATTCAAACAAGAAATAATAACAATGTAGTATGTTTAGTACAAAATTTTGGTATAATATTGTCTCAAAGGGGTGTTAAAGAAGGGACGGTAAGGTAAAAAAAAAGGGGGATGGTATAGGAAAAAAGGGACGAAATGGGAAAAAAAGGACGGTAAGGATGGAACGGTAAGGAAAATTACCACCTATTTTAGGCAAATCATGTTAAGACTAAGTGGTAGACACAATGTTCATTGATTTTTAGAAACAATTATTTACATTGGATTAAATTTTAAAAAGAAAATTAATTTACCTCGAAAAGTGCAGGAATAAACCTTGGTGACTCTAAAACTACCAATAAAGCCACGATGCTTGAAATTGATATTTAAATGCTGATTTAAATTCTGCAGTAAATTTCCTGTCAAAAAATTTTAGACATTCTTTCTCTTGCATACTTCTGCATGAGAAAAAACTTTAAATAAATTCTGTGGCTGCATCTGAAATGATTTTCTGTATAATTTTAGAAGAGGTACGATAAGGAATCTAAAACCCAGGGACAGAGTTTAGAAAATAATAACAACCCTAAAAATGTGTGCAGGTTAATTTTTTGCTACACATTTATGTAAAACAATAGTCCCAGTTTCGGAAAAAAATTACATCGAATTATTTTTATTGAAACAATTTTATACAGACAGCTCTAAACTTAAAAATCAGCATCAGGGACACGGGATGGTATAGGAGTTTTCCTGGTATTTGGACCCCCAACATCGTCCAAAACTTATTTATCTCGTTAATATTGTTATGCAACCATGCAATGGGATGTTTTCCAGTATATGAAATAAAAAAAACACAAGAACATGTACTAAAATAAAAATTATTATTCAGGAACATAAAAGTCAAAAGATTGTGAGAATGCCCCATTTGCCAATTACTGCAACTCACTATCTTCAATATTTTACAAAATATAACCGCTGATATATTAGCCTAATAAACTTACCCGAATTAAAGTAAACGCAGCACCATTACTGCAAATACGAGAGTCCGCGTGCTATAGAGTGTTTGTTTACACAGTCAGCTGTTAGTCAGAAGAGAAGATATAGGTTTCAGCAATGTAAGCTTCAGTTTAGTTTAATTATACGTTGTTATTTTTGCTTCAAATCGTACGAGTTGAAGATTACCAAACTGAGTGAAAATGCATGTCAATCTAGAAAGCAAACCACGGACCTTTTGCATACCGTGCGAACGCGCTGCCAACTCAGTTATTTGAACAAGTCTGACGGTCCTAGTTCATTCATATAGCCTTTTGACATTGTTGCCAAGCGTGTGTAGGAATTTTTCTTCGAAGGACAGGGATTAGTTTCTTAAAATTAAAAATATTGGAACTTAAAAGTACCCGTTATTTTAGAATGTATTATTGTGAACAAGCTTTTATATCTTCAAGCCTATTTTTCATTATTATTCCTTAACTGCTGTGACAAAATTTGTCGCATAGATACTATGACCTATCTCTGAGACAGCTTGATCGAAGGAGGAAAAGTGGATCGATTAAGTCATAGGATACCGTTTATGTACTGAAGTTTATGTACCAATTATAATTAAAATTCACCCACACTGTAAAAAAAAATCCGTTAAAATACGAAAATTGTACTGGCAATCGAGATGCCAGTACTATTTCCGTATTTTAACGGGAATTTTCCCCCATAAATTCCAGAAAAACGGAAAATTTTTCTGAAATTTACGAGAAAACATTTCCGTTAAAATACGGAAATAGTACTGGCGTCTCGATTGCCAGTACAATTTCCATATTTTAGCAGTTTTTTTTTTTTTTTTTTTACAGTGTATTCAAAAGTCTCTAGTGATTACTGAGCTCAGTAAAAATACGGAGAGCTAACTCACCGGTCCACTTTCTGCCGCGATCGCGCCACACTTTCAATGCGCGCACAAGTAATGAGCCCTGAATTTTTCTTAATATTAGAAGCCTTTTTCAAACATTTCCGCACAATTTTTATCAATTCTGGTTATTTCTACACCTTTTTGACATTTTTATGAGAAATACTTAAAAAAAATTTTATTTTCTTTTGTTGAGCTTGCCTAAAATTTCATTTTGAACTAATATGAATTTAAAAATTTGCGATGAATTTAAATAAAATCTATAGTTTTGTTAATAAAAAATATATATCTGTGAAAATTGTAGCAACTTCGTCCTATTTTTAAAAGAAAATACAATTTGAAAATATATACCCCATACTACTCTATGGGAGGAAATCTATGTTTTGCCAAAACTTTCCTTCGAAAATCTTTGGCATTGTATTCGTGGGCGGACCTCTGGATTCAATGTATCAGAATAGGAAGTTTGTCCTCCATATTATTGTGGAGCTCAGTGCTTGCGATAGTACAGGGGCTCTAAACGAAACAAAATTTCATCTATAGTTAAACTGAAAATTACAGGTTTAAACTGGGAAAAAAAAACCAGCGCCCTGTGAGACTGTTAAAAACAGTTAAGGGTTAACGCATTTTTCGCAAACATCTTTACATTTCAAGTTAAACTGAAAAAACTGTAAAGGTATACCTAGTCATAAGTTTGTTTTCGAAATCGAGATATTGCTAAGCGGTATTGCTATTTTTTGCTGAACTGCTGGTGTACTATCCAACGGTATAAGGAATAAGTCAAACTAGGATCTGCGAGGATTTCCTATGGAAATGCGCTATGCTTATTTCGCTTTTTTCTCTTTTAGTGGACAAAGTAGAAGAATTTACGAAATCCGGAAAAGTCCGTCAAGAATCAGTTTTCATTTTCTAGTAAAACTAGACGTCACTTTTATGAAGTAAATTCCAGGATTTCAGGGTTATTGTGATAAACAAAGGTATTTAATTTAGTCAAAGGCATGATTTACTTCCTTTTACTCTCTCTCTCTCATAAAAGTCATTTTTTATGAAAGCCTTTTTGGAATCGTCGAATAATAAACTAGTCAAATAAAAATATTTCCGAAACTATATCAATAAAAAGATTATTATGATTTTAACACAAAACAAAAGGATTATCGAGAAATAATCTATTGTTATTCGCAAGACCTTGGATTTTCCACGAATTATGGAATTTTTCCACCAATTATGGAATTTTCCACGACTGTAACTTATGTGAACACCTTATTTGTGTTTCACGTGTATCTGGGTAAGTGGATTTCTTTATACCCTCGAAACATCCCAGCGGCAGATTTCTGTAGATTTACAAAAATTAGTTTTGTAGATTTTTTTATATAGTGTACAGATAAAATTTTAGTAAGCATACAGATTCTGTAGATTTAGATCTGTAGAATTACAATTTTTTTTTTTTTTTTACTGTGTAGTTGTATTCATAAATGATAAACGTTAGAGTATACGTACTTTTTTCTGATTAAAAAAAATTAGAAAAGGCATTTATTTATAAAAGAAACTATAACTAAACAAAATTGGAATAACATTACATGTTATTAATGGTTTCAATAAACATGAAGTTTCCCTAAAATATTGATTAATTATTGCCTATAGCAGAGTTCCAATCAGTCGCATTTTTTATATACACTGTTTCTAAATAATAATATCCGTGATTATTTTCAATAATATTGAGAATAAAAATATACCAGCAATATTTTCCCATGGAAATAGTAGTAGCCAATAAGCTCCCTTCTACAGTGTATTGATTTTCTTTTTTTGGAAAGAGGGGGGGGGGGGAATGCACAGGTAATGCTGATCTTAAAACTGCCCCAGACAAAATCTGCTGATCATGACATATCAGCAGGTAAATTCTAATCTGGAATAGGCAAGGACTTTTTTCTTTAATCTATGTTCCTAGAGCCAACACCAACGAATGCTTTTAGAGTGTACTATGAGATAATTACATGCAACATTTTTTTCAGGCACCTTTTAAAAGATAAATCTTCAGAAGACTTTTTATTGGGGACTTCAGAGGTACAGTATGATTTTATGTGCAATATTGAGATTCATAAACTTCAAATCCTCAAGGAAGCGTGATTTCAGTTAGATAACTATATAAATAGAATGGGAGAAATATTTTGATATCAACTCAAGCCTACATAGCATGCATGAGCCAATTTAAAAGGTTAATAATGAAATATATAATATCTCAATATAATATATTTATTATTATAATATAATATATAATATATTTATATTATATATTGAGATATATAATATCTCAATATAGGATATCGCAATATTGAGATTCATGAAGTTCAAAACATCACTGAAGCGTGATTTCAGATAGATAACTATATAAATAGAATGAGGGAAATATTTAGATATCAATCTTAAGCCTATATAGCATGCATGAGCCAATTTAAAAGGAATTAACAAAACACATCTTACTGAGTTAAAAAATCCACATTTGTGATAGGATAAAACTTTCTTTAATGAATAATTATTAAATAACTGCAAAAACTAACCACGTTATATCGCTCATGACAGGAAAAAAAATTGCGCAATATATTGGAGTGAGTAATATAATTTTTTGCTAATAAATTCTTTTAAATGTTAGCATACAAGTAAGGTTTTATATTTATCTGTAAAACGTTAATTTATCTGCATATTACAATTCTCTTTATACGGCTTTTATTTATAGAGAATTAAACTTATCATGGAAGACGGTAGTATTTCGAGTGACGCAGCCTTAAGCCTAAAATCGTATCGTATCGTATCGTTAAAATCGTATCGTATCGTATCATAGAATTCGTAGATGGCGGAACTCATATATACAGCTAACTCGACATCAAAGAAAACGCGAAAAGCCGCCTTTTAATAACTCAGCAGATATATGTCTTATTGTTCTGAATTTTCTAGAACAGTCTTATATCTGCAGTCTAATCGTAAACTGAAATTTTTGCATTTCTACGTGCAGTATATTTTGAGATCTAAATAGCCATTTTTAAAGTGAAAACGTTGGTATAATATCGAGGAAGTTCCTAATTTGAAAATCTCGAAAACGGTTCTAACGATTATTTTTAAATTGATACATAATATAAATGTGATTAAGGCGAGGTGAATAACACTTTTCTTTTTCTGGGAAAACTCTCGTTCGTTAAATAATTCGATTTTTTTTTCTCTCGAAAATGACACGGGCGATTTTTTAAAAATCAAATAAATATGTTTCAGATGAACCAAATAACAATTTACTTGTTTCCAGCAAGACTCTTGTTCGTTTTATAATGCGCATGGAAAATCGGACTATATTTCTTCGCCATTCTATGGAAATTTCACCGAAAATGCATGACACTGTATTCATACACACGCTTTCTTTTTAACCACTTTTGGGGAGAAAAATTTTGTCTTCCCACTGGCTGAGTGGCTAAGGGCCATCGTTTACTGACCTTAAGATAGGCAGTTCGATACTCGCTGGTACGTGTTTTCACATGTGAATGTTTTTTTTTTTTTTTTTTTTTTATAAAGTCTGCTAGTTGACCATTATTCTCAGTTCCTTTGTAATTTTTTTAATTGCTATTAAGTTAAATAAAATTACAATTATAATGACGCCAATTTGATGATGATTATTTCTTGGCAATTTTTCAACAATAAAAATATTACCATAAATTTTATAAATATATTTAATTTCAATCACTTTACAAAAAATATAAATTAATAATTATTATTTGAATATAAATCACACGATCAGAAACGTAAAAAAATAATTCATTTCAGCTCTTCTTTTTATAATATCATTTTTTATTATTATGACGGTCAATCAATATATAATCACTGACATCCATAATATTATTATTATTATAATTATTATTTTCCTTGCATAAAAGCTATTGTGATGTAATAATTCTTTTATAATAAATAATTTAGTTGAAATGTTTTATTTATAAATATCAATGAAGTTTGATAACCCCGAGACAATTCTTTGCAATATTTACAGTTTACATAATAAGCATATCAGAATTCTGGTGTCGCCATCTTTTGACGCAATTGCGTAGTATTATAGAGAAATGTTTGATAAAAATGTTGAAGTAGACAGTTTTTAAATCGAAGAATTATTTTAAGAGATATTTAATGTTAAATCTGGATAAAATTGTCTCATTAAAAAAGTCTCATAGGAAAAAAAAAATATACATGGGAATTTAATCATTTTCATTTAATTTAATCATTCAATAGAAACTCGAAGTTTGCAGAGTGCATTTATTATTCTTAACTTGCCTAATTTTTTGAAAGTTTATTTCAATTTTAAATTAAAATTTTCAGAATTTCCAGAGATATTTTTTACATATTTTAGAAAAGGTTATTTTAAATTGTTGCCAATTGTTAAAACAGCGCAAAGAATAATATATCCTTTAAATTAAAAATTTATTCACACATGACTATTATAAACAGAAAAAAATCCTTTTAAATTAGAATTAAATGATAACGTGTTAAAAGCGGGAAAATATTAAACATTACGTCATAAAAATTGTTTTTACACATGCTTACTTAAAATGAAAGAAAATTATAAAATAATCAATTATTTTCAAATTAGAATTAAATGATTACGCATTAAAAGAAGGAAAACATTGAAAATTACGTCATAAAAATTATATTTACACGTGAATATTAAAAGAAAAAGAAAATTTTTAAATAATAAATTCATTGATATGTGTTAAAAGTCGTAAATGGAGGAAATTACGTCATATTGGCCAAAGTGGCCAAAACAGTTTACAAAACACATTGCAAAACATATTGCAAAACAGTGTAAATTAAAAAATATATTTATATGAGAGATTTATTTCAAATCTCGAGATGATATTTTTAACTATAGTTGCTAATTTTAAGGTAGCGCAAATAATAATATTATCTTTCTAATAATAAAAATATTTTCAGTTGAATGTTACAAAGAGAAAGGAAAGTTTGGTGAAAATTATGTCAGATTTAAAACGTTACATTTAAAATCTCTTATTTAAAATCATTTTCTTATAGCGTTGTTAAAAAATACCATAAAGCAAAGACTCTGTTGACTTAGTTCCTTTAATATTTGGTAATTTTCAAATGTTTAACTAATCTTATTTAATCAAGCAGGGAAACAGCAACTAACATCAGCTGATTCGGTTTTGAAATCCCTCAGTAAAAGGGAAACCCGTTTACAGTAAGATCGCCATTGATTTTTTAATTATACAGAGCAGCCTCGATTATCCGAGCTAATTGGGACTGTTAGTAAATCGGAATCGGAAATCTCGGTTAATAGAAACTGTGTGTAAAAACTCGCCGTGCTTGCGAATTTAACATATCTTTTAAAAAAATATATAGAACGTTTTTTAAATAATAAAAGTAAATATATGTAAAGTTCTGTTTCACAGCTTAACAAATTTAAAAAGAAAATCAACTACCAGTAGTAAATTTTAAAATGCAAATTGAAAAATTTACGACAGTTCACACAGCCACTGGAAACAAAGCATTGTTCGCTATTGACTTCTCAGGGTCCAATGTTTCTTTGGAGTTGAGGGCTTTTGGGGGCAGAAGGGCCTGTATAGCACGGACAGTGAGCTAAAGATTGTGGTTATTTTTAAGGCTCATTCAAAAGGAAAAAAAAAATCAGACTTTGTTATCGGCTCGGTTAACAGAAACCTCGATTAATCGAAGCTCGGTTAATCCAGGTTCTACTATAATTCAATCTTCCGTAATCTTTTTAAAGCAGATCAAATTAATGGACTTTAGCACAAAGTCACATAGCTGATAACTGCCATGCTTGTTGGCCACCTTTTTTTCAAAAAGTTTGCTTCACCTTATTCAATTAATGAGATATCTCCGATAAAATAAGTCACATTTTCCCGTTCTAAAATACTGGTATCCAAAAATCGTAGCGTGTAACTGACACTACAAGTACTCATGGAACTAGACTATTTTAAGTCTGATTTTTATTATAGACTATATAAAATTATTAAAAATATATATTATGATAGGAACTAGCGGGCTTCGTCCGCTATTTACGTTACGGATATAAAAATCATGTTTTTTTTTAGGGAAAAAGAAATAAAAACCTATTTGACGATAGGTTTATAAAGACACATTTTGTATTTGTTATATTTCCGGGGATGAGGAGGGGGGGGGCTATTTTGATTAAATATCGCAATTAGTCTACATGGCAGATATAATTATGATAGACACTAGCGGGCTTCGCCCCTCTATGGCGCCTTATGGGTCCAGCTTCCATAACTCAGAAACTACCTTTCGGACATCAATGCAACAGATTCCAAACGTTATAATTAACTTAATAATCACCCTATATAGCATTAAAGTAAATTTATGAGTACTGCATACTATTTTTTTATCGTAATTTCTGAAGAGAAAAAATTATTTCGGTTCCATTCTTAGGAACTGGTCTGAAAAATTTTGAAAAAGGGGGGAAGGAGGGGACATGAGACTGCTGTTTGTCAAACAACACAACGGGATCTGGCTTATTCAACTTGGTTTTTGATGACTTCAATTGGAAGGTGGTTTGTTTAAAAGAGTGCGTTCCCTGCCCCATGAAAATTGGAACTATTGGTGCTACATCTATGTAAGGATTTAATAATTATAAATTAACATTTTGGATTTATTAATTTAAGGATAAAGTGTTTTTAAAGGAATATCAAATGAAACCCTCTGTGCGATCTGCGATTATACTTACCCAGTTGTTTTTATATACAAACTGCTATAAGGAAAATTGTAATAAAATAGTAAAAATTAAATCTGCATTAAATTCCAGAAGTATCTTTTTTTTAATCATTTTATCACTAACCTCAAAAAAGTAATGATATCAATGCAAAAACCCTTGACGGGTTAAAAGTTTCTGACGCAGCACTTTATCTTATGCTCTAAGAATTTTAAATATGGAACTTAAAAATACTGATATCAAATTTTGAGTGACGTTATGCTATTTCTTAAAAAATATATTTGTATTTATTTCACCATTTTATTTTTGTTTTATTTATAATCGCATGTGCAAAAGTTATGTTCAACATGAAAAGCTGCATAAAATTTTATTCGCTGTTGCTTTATCATTTACATCTCTCATAAATTCAAAATATGTGTTTTAAAAGATATGATATAAAATTTAAGTGACGCCTTGATGTGACTTTAAAAGGTTTGTTTTTTTAAATTCAATTTAAATTATTTTTGACTTGGTTAAAATATTTTTTTTACATCTACACAATACTTTTAATTTTCCAATTCACTGTTAAATATATCACTTTCATTGAATCTATACTATGCATTGAAATGTATTTATTTCAATAAATTGATTTATCTTTTGTGTCACGCTATTCAAAATTGTGAGTAAGATTTGTGTAAATGGTTTCTTTGCGTCATTGTGTCCAAACTACATGAAATGTATGAAAAAGGATAGTTTGACGCAAATAAACCATTTACATAAATCTTACTCACAATTTTGAATAGCGTGACACAAAAGATAAATCAATTTATTGAAATAAATACATTTCAATGCATAGTATAGATTCAATGAAAGTGATATATTTAACAGTGAATTGGAAAATTAAAAGTATTGTGTAGATGTAAAAAAAATATTTTAACCAAGTCAAAAATAATTTAAATTGAATTTTAAAAAACAAACCTTTTAAAGTCACATCAAGGCGTCACTTAAATTTTATATCATATCTTTTAAAACACATATTTTGAATTTATGAGAGATGTAAATGATAAAGCAACAGCGAATAAAATTTTATGCAGCTTTTCATGTTGAACATAACTTTTGCACATGCGATTATAAATAAAACAAAAATAAAATGGTGAAATAAATACAAATATATTTTTTAAGAAATAGCATAACGTCACTCAAAATTTGATATCAGTATTTTTAAGTTCCATATTTAAAATTCTTAGAGCATAAGATAAAGTGCTGCGTCAGAAACTTTTAACCCGTCAAGGGTTTTTGCATTGATAGTAATTTACACATATATAAAGTTACTTAAACGGTAAAGGTTTGAAATTAGGGTTTTCGGGAGACACGGAAAAAGTGCGACATAAGGAGGTGCGATATAACGAGGGATTACTGCAATGACGTTCTGTTTTGGAGATAAACTGCAGTTTTATATGAAAAGAAAGCATAATCGAATACAGTACAAACCATTTTAGGAAGAATTTTTCATATATTCTGTATGAAATCACATATGAAAATTCAAATTTTTGTTTTTTATCTACATTTAAGACTAGTTCATGTTATTTCCTGTGACATCATGATACCAAAATTTGTTCAATCAACAGTTCTATTGAAAATTTTGTGTGATTTTTCTTCATTACATAAATCTTTTACTTAAATATATTGATTATAAATAATTGTTATTGATCGTAACGTCTCTTTTTTTCATTTCAGGTGAAATAGACGTCACAGGTTCTAAATTGAAAAAAGAAGAATTATTAGATGCCAAAATTAAAAAGTTCCTTGAGGTAAGAAGTTAAAGTTTAAATTACAATACAAAGAATAATTAAGAAATCTACAAGGTAAAATCTCAAAATGTCTTGTGGTATAGTTAAAAGAATTTGCTTAAGTTTTTATTTTATTTTGTTTTGTCTTTTTTTAGGCTAATTTATTTGGGCTTGCATACGCATGCATTCAAATAAAGCCAAGGAAATAAAAATAATATTTATTATTTGGTATGCCATATAAGCACGTAAAATATAAAATTTACAAAGCAAATCTTATATTTGGTACTTTGCATTCTTTCCAAAAGTACAAATTTCCGTATTTTAGAATTATTATGATTTCTGAAAAATCGAATATTTAGAGCATTATATAAATACAAAACTACAATTTTAACCACCTACACTAATTCTCTTTGTAAACAGACAATATGCGGGGTGTCCCAAAAAAATAGAAATGCACTTTAATGTTTTGCCTGTTGGAAATAAGTGGGAATACAAACTGCGAAGGCGTTCAAAATAAAGTAGGAAATAAAATTAAGTTAATGAAATAATTCTACAAAACAATTTATAAAAAGTTTATTTTTTTTTGTTCTTATATGAAGCCCTTCCCCTCCTCTATATTAAATTGGTGAATTAGAATTTTTTTCTCTTGCTGCAACAAGATCATTCCAAAAGCTGCATACTTGTATCTTAAAAATTAGCGGAATTTTAACGTAGGGGAAAAGCTGACTTATACCCGTTTCGTTCCACTTATAAAACCATTTACTGCTTTTCTTTATCAATGAAAATATGGAACTTATATAAATTCACGATGGCGTTCGTTAGATAAAAAATTTGTTAACAAGTGTGAAGAAAATTGCATCAGAAACAGATTTAAATGAAACATTATACTGGCAAATACTATTTCAGAGTTAAATGTAATTTAAAATTCTAGAACCGCGAAAGAAAAAAAAATTACAAGGTATTCTTGAAATATTTTCTCTGCATTCCAATACACGACTGAATTTGTATAGTAATGCTTCTGTAAATATTTTGAAGTTCTTCACCGCTAATATTATTGCAAGCATCGATTATCTTTTATTTAATGCCAGCTGCATTTAGTGAGCGAATATTATAAACTACACTGCTTGACGTTTGATAAAGAACAGAGACATTTTACATCATAAATAATGATAGACATTGTATAGAGAAAAATCACTAATTAATTTTACGCAATTAATTACCACATACAACTGTAAAATACACAAAAGAACAAACAGTGCTTCTTACAAAAATTTTTAACAGTTACGAAAAATGTTCGTTCTATCAAAATAAAAATAGATATGAGTCCGTCAGTATGGAGTGTTTCCTCCTCGGACACTGATGCACATTTGGAGTCGTTTGTACCTTCGATTTTGAGTTCCTGTACGGTTCAAGGAGGATGCTCTCTTTGAACAATACGCCTACTACGGGCATCTCAGACGTGCAGGACCGGAGAATAAGCAAGATATATCATACGCTCAATATTTTTCCTTGCTAGTGTGACGGACATATCAGTTTTCTACTTTGGCGGGAATTGTTATTCATGAATAGAAATTCTGGACTAATCGCATCACACGAAAAACGGACAAGACCATGGAGAACGTCTGTAAAATACCACTGTGATGTCACTGTACCGTCTTCAAATATGTGAAGTGGAGTTCGGCCATTGTGCATAATATTCGCCCACACAATTACTCCTCTGTCATAGCTATAAGTTTCCTGAACATTCTTCCGATGAGAACGAATTCTTCTCTTTTTCCACACTAGCTGGTGTCCATAATCACTGTTCATGGTAAAGCGGGATTCATTAGAGAGCAAGAATCTATACCATTGTTTCTGACCCCGACAAACTTTCTGCTTATACCGTAAACTTTTCCGACTTGCGCTCGTAGCAGAATTCATGTAACAATCTTCCATGCATCTAAGCTAACATTATTTAATCACCCAGAAATAGTTCTCCCAGATAATCAAACATCACCAAAGTATGAGGTTATCTAACCTGGTGTGGTTGATCTCTTCTCTTTGTTCACTAAGCAGACACATTGATATTCTTGAGGTGTTGTGATTCTACAGCAGCCTTCATCGTATTTTCTCACTGCATCTCCATCTCCATAAGTCTATTTTAATCGTAAGATAACACTTTTCGGTTTGCCTTTTGTTAGCAACTTCAGTGTCACTTTTCCCAACCTCGAGACATCCAATTAATTAACCGTGATTGTACGCATACAAATAATGTCTTACAGAGAATTTGCAGCCAGTACTTCTCATCGAAAAGAATATTTACAGGTCTATCTTCAAAAACTGACAATGTGATTTTCCCTCGAATGTTACTGCTTGCAATTACGAATAAGGAAACAACGCGATAATACAGAGAAGGGAAGAACACTTTAATACAGATAAGAGGACTTTCACTGCAACGTCCTCTAATGTTGTCTTTTCTACGATTGCGTGGATACTGAAACGCAATTTTGCATAAATCGTTTGTTCCTTAGCCATTGTCAAGCAGCGTAGTGTTCAAATTCAATCCCATAAGAAAAAATCAAGAGGGATCAATTCAGGGGGTTTGGGGGACCATTCTGTGATTCCTTTCAAACCTGTCCACCAATAGAAGTACGTGAGTCAATCTGAAAGTGTAGAGCAATAGACGCTTTCAGTGTGACGTCAGTCGTGACGTTTTGCTTGGAAACTGACTCCATATAAACGGTTGCTATGTTTCATTTATTATTAAATATAAATCGCAGAAAATGTTACCAGTGCATATAAAGTATTAAAACACATATCTATGCGATACAACTTTAAAATACAGCTATAATATATAAGAAAAGTAGAAAATACAGCATAGCAACTGTTTGTTTGGGGTCAGTATCTAAAGAAAACGTCAATTTCGAAACGTTTCAAACGTCAGGATTTACGAAATTGCTACATCACAAAACGCAGTAAAAAAAGTAATTTCATTTATATTAAACAAAACAGCAAAACACTATTGATTAAACACTAGAAGTTGGGCACCGATGCTTAATATACTCACTGACAAATAGTTGCTTTTATGGATGCATTTTGTTCTGTAACAGATTTGGAAATTGTAAGCAAACGAACTTTGTACACGTGTTATTCGTAGTATTTACTTTCGAAATGTGTTTTTTCTCCCTAAATACCTACTTCTCTACTACTTTGTAATTGATTATTTATTTTTAACTCGTATAGGTTTCGAGACGTTAGGCTAACTCGCTATTTTGCCGTTATGAGGTGCTTACGCAGTTTCATTGTAGCGAAACTATATTAAGAGAGATTGGACAGTGGCGCGCTTGAGATTTGAGAAATCCTGTCACTTTAGTTCTAAGTTCAGTATTCGTTACCACTAGGCTCTGAATGATTTACTCTAAAGTTACATCCAGTAGTGTTAGATTTAGCATATTTGCATTTCATTTCAGTTTCACAATACTTTGAGAAATAAATGTGCTCTTTTTTTCCTAGATTTTCAGGCGATAGAAAATAAAATACATCATAATTACCTTTTCCACTATCTTTATTTTCCTAAACAGATCGAAGCAACGGCAGTAATTAAATTTTTTTGGGTTTTTACATTGACGATTTAAAAAGTAAATAAACATTGAGAACAGAAAACAACACTCCTTCCTAAAAATATGATTAAAGCATTC
Organism: Maratus speciosus; assembly: GCA_963932465.1. Lineage (NCBI taxonomy): Eukaryota > Metazoa > Arthropoda > Arachnida > Araneae > Salticidae > Maratus > Maratus speciosus. Next base: position 512,268,869 of record OZ010787.1, on the reverse strand, counting down.
TAAATATGGAGATCGGGTAAATATAGTATTAGAATGAATAGTTTTCTAAAATATTAAATAATAAAAAATAAATGAATTGGACACTTGTTATAAAAGCAAGTAAAAAATATGACTACTAAAAAACACGAATTTTGTAAACAAATAAAAATGCGGTAATTTATTTATGCAAGATATTATATTTTTCTTATTTATTCAAGAAATTAATATTTTTATTTACTTTGTTTTATACATAAAGAAATCTGAATTTCCCTTTATTAAAATAACATTTCAATAATTAATTTAATATTATTGAATAATTAAGTTTAATGTTTAATGTCAATAAAGGGCTCGCCTCTTTCAAGACATTCATTTGCTTCCGATCAGCTTCGCAGTGATATCCTGGCAGTTCATCCAAATAAAAATATTTCCTTTTTATACAATTCTTATTAACTAAAGTGAAAGTATATATACAGGGTGATTCGCTAACACGTTTACAAACTTCTGGTAGGGATAGGTTATTCCAAGACGAATCAGAATCACATAGCAATGTAGGGTCAGAAACGACAATCAGTCTTTCCAATTTGCCCGAATTAATATCAGAAATTTCAAATAGCAATTTTTGCTTTCTTTAATGACAGACATTTAGGGATTAAATAAAGCGAAAATGAATAATTTGGATTTCCTGATATGAAATTTTTAATAAAAATTCCGCCGTATTGGAAAAACTGATGGTCGTTTCCGACTCTACTTTACTATGCGATTCTGATTCGTACTTGAATAGCCTATCCCTCCCAGAAGTTTGTACACGGAGTAGCGAATCCCCCTGTATATGAGAATTTTAGTTCATTTTGTTATTTGAACTTGTAAGATAAATTTTGGTTCAAAGTTCTTATATATATATATGTTTTTCGTGTCTGTAATTCCCCTTATTTAAAATGTTTATGTGTATGCTTAAATTATGAAACACAACTTCGAAAATAAACCCATTTAATGATATATTGCATAATATTAATGCATATGAAAATTAAATTAAATTTTGAACACATCTTTATTTTCGATCCATTACCATAAAATAATTGATTAAAACCCAAAATCTGTACCTTAATTAATGTTTTTTATTTAAGAATATTTTCTGTGGGAATAATACGTTATTTATTTACAAAATTTAATCCAAATTAAACTCGCGCGGAATATAATCAGTTTATGCTTTTTCTGAATCTGTATCCTTAAAAATATTGTTTATGTTTGTAAATTACTATTTTCGGACGAAATGCAAACCTTTATAAATATATATTTGCATTTGAGCTATTTTTGGATTTAATTCCAAGGTTTTTCCAAGGTTATTATAGTTTCGAAATTAGTTCGAAAATTCATCTGAAATTCAAGAAAATATTTACACTTAAAGTGCAATTTTCCAGAATTTTCATCAAACTTCACACTAATAAACTTTTTATTTATGGTCATTTATTTTATATAAAGATGTTTTGAAGAAATAAGTGGCGTTAAAGTTGTGTTAAACATGGCTTAAAATGTCAATAAATAATACTATAAATAATATATAATTTATGTTTAAGTTAGCTATAGTACGCTCTGTACTATTCAACACATTTGTAATTGCAAAACTATTTTTCTTTTTGTTTAAAAAAAAAGCTAACATTTAATTTTTGTATTTAAAAAAGTGATGTATTTCATTTAACTTTTGGGAGCTTTCAAAACTTGTAAAAATAGCACAGAAATCTGTGGATAGTGGAATTTATTTATTGTAATCGGATATAGCGTGTATGACCTTGACAACCAAATTTACCTAATTTCTACTCAAAATTATCAATTTCTTCAAATTTTAATAATCTTTTTTTTTTTTTTTTACATCAAACTTAATTAAAAATTAATATCTTTTGTCTATATTCTTTTTGTTGTTGTTGTTAAAGCGTTTAAAGCGTTAGATAGTCTTCGGCAGATGAAAATGTTAATCAATATTAAAGAAAAGGATATATTTTCTTTTTTTCCTACATGAGAAATTCGATTCTGTCTGTACACAATGTTTTATGGATAATTTGAAGAAAAAAAAAGTGTGACATAGATAATCTAAGATAATTAAAAAATGCTTATATATTGCATATTAATGCCGAAATATAAAGAGTGATTTCTCTAACACACACATAAAAGAATAAAAAAAGAAGAAAGTGAAGCCATCGAAGGACGAGATTTGTAACTTTTCTTCCAAGTCTGGGCTGCGTAGAAAAGACTGTCTGATTAATAAAAGCAACAAATAAGGCAGATGCAATCTCACTGCAACTTAATAGGTTTAACTATCGAGTACCATGTAACACAGCCTTTTTCAGCTGAATTGCGTCACATCGTAGTTTTTGTTCGATCACTGCAAAGAGACGTACTGTTGTACTTGAATGTCGCGTGATAAAAGCACTGTGAAATGTGGTCTAAGCAAATTTCGAATCGTTGTGATTTGTGTTTTGTGGATTCTGTTTTCATCGGAATTTAGTGAAAAAGAATTATTGTATACTGGATTTGTTTCTTTTCTTTTTCAAATGGTAAGCACTAGCTGGATATTAAGGAGTCAGACATATCTGACCACGTGGCAGGTAAGTTAAAAGTTTTATTCATAGATGGCTACGGCAGGGGTCCAAAACAATTTTTGCAATTTTGCGAAACGAAATTAACCAATAAGAAATCTGTATTTTGTGAAAAGTTTCGCAATTTCACAAAAATATATGTTCCTAATTAGTGAAGACTGTTTTTCAAAATTATGGGAATAACTATGGATCTCTGCATATATTTCTAAAAGATGTGTATATTTAGTGTTTTTTTTTCACATATGCAACATCTTATGATATTATATCACTAAAAATCATATCGCCGCTACTAAGCCAAACTATCGAATGCGAGAAACACATTTTTTTTTTTCGCGCATGTACATATTTAATACAATTTAAAAAATGAAATGTTTATTGGTGTAACGAAGAAGGAAAGTTTACGAAAATACAATATCCAATATACAATATCCAATCTTCCAAGTTGTCCACGATTCCGAAAACTGTTCCTTTATTATGAAAAACGAATAGATTTCCGAGATTTAAAACAGCCTTTCTGAAAGAAGAGTTTCTTTTGCTGCCAGTATTTTTTGGAGAAGTTCGAAATCTGTTTTACTGTCTACTAAACAGATTTCTCAACCCTTTATCAACGTGAAATATCGGTGTTTTGGATTTTATCTATTTTCAAGAAAATATTTTTATCTGCGTAACAGAATTTATACATGCAATAGTAATAAAATAATGTTCATTTTATGCTGTTAAATTGGCATGTTTGTCGGTTGGATAAGAAAATACTTACCTAAGAATTGACAACATACGAAAAACCGATATTCAGAATTCATACTGTGTTGAGAAAACTGATTAATACACTGTAAAAACTTTTTGGAAATTTTTCTGAAAATTATGGGCAGCAAAGAAAAAAGAAATGTTCGGAATGTTGTTTGTTTCGGAAATGCAAATCTTGGAAATCTATTGGCTTCTGAAGATAAAGGAACGCTTTGTGGAATCGTAGGTAACTTGGAAATGATTACATTAAATTTTCGCAAACCTTCTTACTAGATAAAGAAACATTTCTCCGTTTTTACAATGTAGATATAAAGTTGATAATTTTCGTTAGTAATTGTTTTCGCTGAATCGTATATTTGTCCATTATGAAAACTTATCAAAAAGGCTTTTAAACTAAATGTGAAATCCACCGCAGTCGGGATTCAAACAACGTTCTTTTGATTTGCAAACCTTTGTGCTACCACTACATCACTGCGACATGTCATCTATCCTTTCATTACCTTCTCAATCTTCGGGAGGTGGATGCCGACTCCTTACATACCTTAGAAAGACATCGAAAATAATTTTACATTCTATTTTGAAACTGTTTTTAACCCTTTCCAAATAGTTGAAAAGCGTTTATGAATTCAGTTTGGCTGGCTGTCTAACTCTCCGTGTTCTAACTCACGTAAATGTACTCGAATTGCCATGAAACTGATATATGTTATTTATATTTACTATAGCATCTTCGGTATTGGAAATGAAGTGTGTAGTATTCGTGGTTCGTTTACAGGAGCACTCAAAAGTATTCTGTTACATTATGGTCTGTGGGGAAAAATCGTTTGCAATGTATTTTAATAACATTGCGTTATTTCAAACACATTGAAATTCACATATATCCCTAAGGAACTCAACAAGATGCTTACTGTTGAATATGTTGTGCATAGCATTTATCACTCATATACAGGGACACACAAAAATGTTCGGTTACAGTACTGGTAGTACTGGTATATGAGCGATAATTGCTGGAGAGGGTTTTCACTTGATGTATTCGTTTTCAAACATAACCATTTTTTTTGCACATTACTTGGTGTGTATGGATTATATAGATAATATTCAGGGCTGTACAAAATAATTAGAATGCATTTCCTTTTTTTGTTGGATATTGATGAAAGGGAATTTTCAACTGTGCTAAGCGTTTCCTAACTGAACTAAATTTTAGCATAATATGTTCTTTATATCCAAATCGGTAGTCCATATACAGAGATTTACAAAAGAATTTAAATTTTTTTCCGACTGTAGAAGATAATTCAGATTTAAAATGTTTTATGCGTTTACCAAATTGTTTACTTAGTATATCATAGTTCTCCTTATTATACGGTCATATTTTGTTACACTATGTTGAGCGCGTTGGAACGTGTTTCATAATCAATGCTCGACGCATATTTTTTTTTCACTTTCTAGTCTCAAAAAGACTTTAGAAAACAGAAATTCAATGGTTTTGCACATTCGGTACTTTGTTATGATAACAACGATATTTATAGCTTCTTTTAACGTTAGAATATAGCATTCCATATACATACTTAAACTCTCCTAGTTCATTTTTATAAAATTATAACGTAAATTTTCTAAGGAGATTTTAATTTGTATTAAGGACAAGTATTTGTAACCAAAATTAATTAGATATTCAAGGTGGAAACGTTGGTGATCATCTTGGCAAACTTTTGAAATAAAAATTAATGATTGTATCCTTTAAGTTATACACGAAAAGCTATTCTTGTACATATTTCTCTTGTATTACTTTTGTAAAATTAAAATAAACGGTAACCTTTTCTATTTTCTGCAAAATAGAAAAATTACTAAAAATGTTCGTAATTCTTTTTCTCTGAATATTATATTTAATGGATAACTATAAAAACCAAACGTTTGTGTGATGCAACCAGGAGATAGCAGTTTCTGCAATAAAATTAGATTATCAAATCTGTTGAAATGCCTAAAATCACTTTAGCACAGTGATTAGGGAACAAAAAGTTCCATTCGAAATTAATTAGAGTAAAGCTTGAAATTGTTTTAATCACTTAAAGTTTAGGTCTGTAATGAACATCCTAAGTTTTCAGTTTCCAACTATGCGAACTTTAGCCACTACAAGCAAATTTGTAGCCAGAAACCCTATTTATTGTGTTTAAAATAAAGGTATCTTAAAAAGAACAAGCGCTGCCTAAATCTAGTTTGTATAAATGTTGTAGATCTCGAAAATTTGAATAAAATAAATACCCACATTTTATACCCTGATTGAATAGGAAGATCACTCTAACACCGCAAAAACGGAACGTCTTTATAACGTTATCAAGCCTAAAATGGAAAATGATTAACGTATAACAATAAGTAATAAAGAAAGAAAAACGCACGATTTAATTGAATATTTTAAATATAAATACTGATTATTTACTAAAAACAGCAAAACGTATTATGGTATACTTTTCTATAACAGTATCCGGCCTATCACGTTAAATGGATTATAAAATGAAATTGAATGACAAAAGAAATAAATGGCTAATGAAATGAATAAATGACAAATTTAAACATAATACGTTTAATGAAGATAGAAAATTTCAGTTTCTGTAATAAAATTAAATTATCAGATCTGTTGAAATTCCTAAAATCATTTTAGCTCGTTGATTGGGAAGCAAAAAAAAAAATCCCATTTGAAATTAATTAGAGGAAGGTTTGAAATTGTTTTAATCCCTTAAAGTTTAGGTCTATAATGACCTTCGTAAGTTTTCCGCTTCCTACTAGGTGAGCTTTAGCCATTACACGCAAATTAGTAAGCCAGATGTGATTAAAATAAAAATATCTTAAAAAGAAGAAACACTAGCTAAACCTAGTTTGTGCAATTGCTGTAGATATCGAAATTTTGATTAAAATGAATACCCACATTTTATACCTTAATTGAATAGGATGCTCACCCTGACATCCCTAAAACGGAACCTCATTATAAGATAAACAAGTCTAAAATGGAAAATGATTAACGTATAAGAATAAATAATAAAAAGAAAACGCACAATTTAATTGAATATTTTAAACAGAAATGCGGATTATCTACTGAAAATAGTAAAAGCTCTTAAGGTGTACTTTTCTATAACAGAATCAAGCCTATAACGTTAAATGGATAAAGTAAATAAAATTGAATGATAAAATAAATAAATGGTTAATGAAACGAATAAATGACTAATTTAAACAATTATACTTAATACAATTAATGAAGATAGCAAATTTCAGTTTCTGCAATAAAATTAGATTATCAGATCTGTTGAAATTCCTAAAATCATTTTAGCCCGGTGATTGGGAAACAAAAGTTCCCATTCGAAATTAATTAGAGGAAAGCTCGAAATTGTTTTAATCCCTTTAAGTTTAGGTCTGTAATGAACATCCTAAGTTTTCCGGTTCCTACTAGGTCAGCTTTAGCCACTACATGCAAATTAGTAGCTAGAGACCCTTTTTATTGTGATCAAAATAAAAATATCTTAAAAAGAACAAACACTGTCTAAATCTAGTTTATGTAAATGTTGTAGATCTCGAAAGTTTGAATAAAATAAATAAACACATTTTATACCCTGATTGAATAGGAAGCTCACTCTAAAACCCCTAAAACGGAATCTCTTTATAATGTAACCAAGCCTAACATGGAAAATTACTAACGTATAAGAATAAATAATAAAGAAAGAAAAACGCACGATTTAATTGAATATTTTAAATATAAAAACTGATTATTTACTGAGAACAGCAAAATATATTAAGGTACACTTTTCTATAACAGTATCCTACCTATCACGTTAAATGGATCATAATAAATGAAATTGAATGATAAAATAAATAAACAGCTAATAAAATGAATAAATGATTAATTCAAATATACTTAATACAATTAATGAAGACAACAAATTTCAGTTTCTGCAATAAAATCAGATGATCAGACCTGTTTAAATTCCTAAAATCATTTTAGCTCTGTGATTGGGAACCAAAAGACATCCCATTCAAAATTAATTAGAGGAAAGCTTTTAATCCCTTAAAGTTTACGTCTGTAAAGAACATCGTAAGTTTTCCGCTTCCTACTAGGTGAGCTTTAGCCACTAAATGCAAATTAATAGCCAGAAACCCTATTTATTGCACTGTAAAAAAAATCCGTCAATATACACAAACTTTTCAGTAAAATTTTACGGAATAGTTTCATCTTTCTAAGAAAACAGTACAATTTCCGTAATTGACATTATGAGATTATAAATCCGTGTAAATACAGTAAGTCTTCCGTAAATTTTACGGAATGTTTCTGTATCGCTTTCAAAACAGTACAATTTCCGTAAATGATGTTTAGAAATAACTGACATGTTTGGAAAGGGAAGGAATTAATTGCTGTATGCAAGGACGGATCCATCCCTTAATTTAGAGCGGGGGGGGGGGTATGCCTCTTTTTGGGGGGAAGGGTGGGGGTCACACCATTTCATGATCAATTTTTTTATTCAAGGCTATTCCCAAATTAAAACTGACGATTTTTCTGATACTTTCGTGAATTCATTTTTATTCATAAATACAAAAAATTTGCATTAGTATTCGTAAATATATATATAATATATATATTTCATTCAGATACCAAGAAATCGAAGCATTTCCCATTTTCTTATAAATGCGAAGAATGATTCAGAAATGTTGTCAAGTTAGCATTTTAAGCCAATTTTTAGGACTTGAGAGCCACAGAAATGTCGCCCTGAGGGAGCAATTAGCATTCGCGTCCGTAAATTTTGTTTAAAATGCCAAATTTTATGGAATTTTTGGAAAGATCCTTTGCTTTTATTGAAAAATAGAAAACACTTTTTAATCACATAGTTTCAGAATAAATGCACTTGCAAATTTCTTGAGATTAAAAATATTTTCACGGATGTACCAAAAATTACCTAATTTTGATTTGAGTAGAGCTTTAAAGAGCCAGAGAGATTCAGATTGCTGAAAGGGGATTGGGGGGGGGGGGGGAGCGGTCATGACCCTTGGATCCGCCACTGGTTGTATGTACTTGTCTTACAGTGATATTATTTTCAATGAAACTCCAATATTGGCTAAATGTGGCTCTATATTGAAAATATATCCAATGATTTCCCAATGTGTCGGTTTTACGTGGGTTTTCAAGTAAAACCGCTAAAAATTTTGGCGCCATCTATGCATGTACATTTAAACTATATAGTATTTTAACACTGTAGTATTTTTCTTTCTTTCTTTCTTTTTAAATAAAAAGTTTTAAAATTGTTTTAAAATTGTTTTTACAATATTTAAAAAAAGTCTGATATTTAAATAAATTTTATTAATTCTTTTTAAGTTTCAGACAGTTGAGAAGGAAATGTTACAGTTTATTTTTCATAATGATTTTAAAATTATACTTATTATTATTTTTAAAAAAAATTGAAAAACTCTATTTTTAATTTTAATATTTTTTAATCTATTCACTTTAACGGATTCGCACATAAAACTTAAAACATATCTGAAACATAATAACGAAATTATAGATGTATATACAAATAAATAAATAAAAATAATAGTACAATAAAATTTTTAAAGTATTGCAAAAAAGAAGCAATTATTACTTATAATACATTCTTTCATGCACGTAATATTTTAAAGACTAATTTTTTTCTTTTTATAAAGCATGAAATTAAAAAGCTAAATTTTCAAAATTATGAAAATATTCAGAATTGTACACTCAATTGAAAAATATCTCCAACGAAAATAAGTTCCTTGTTTAACATCGTGCCTTTACTTCATAAAAAGCATCTGAAATAAGTAACGATATTTGGAAATGCAACTCGAGTACCCAATGGCATGGTGGATAAGAGCGCTAATCTGGTAGAGGCCGGTTCCCCAGTTCGATTTCACCCTATGTAAGTGTTGTTTCATTACTGTTATTTGAATAAATTAGAGATACGCTACCTTGATAAACGTGTCCGTTGAAATTGATAAAGGTGTAAGTTTCTCAAAAAGTTATATGATTTTTTTTTGCCTTTGAAACAAAAAATTTTAAATACGGATATATGAAAAAAAAAAAAAAAAAAAAAAAAAAAAAAAAAAAAAACGGAAAAATTTTGTGAAAAAACGGAAAATTTTCTGGAATTTACGGGAAAAAAAATTCCGTTAAAAAACGGAAATAGTACTGGCGTCTGGATTGCCAGTACTATTTCCGTTTTTAACGGAATTTTTTTTACAGTGTGTGATTAAAATAAAAATATCTTAAAAAGAACAAACACTATTTAAATTTACTTTATGTGAATGTTGTAGATCTCGAAAATTTGAATAAAGTAAATACCCACATTTTATACCCTGATTGAATAGGAAGCTGACTCTAACAACCCTAAAACGGAACCTCTTTATAGCGTAATCGAGTCTAAAAGGGAAAATGATTAACGTATAAGAATAAATAATAAAGAAAGAAAAATGCACGATTTAATTGAATATTTTAAATATAAATACTGATTATTTACTGAAAACAGCAAAATGTATTAAGGTAGACTTTTCTATAACAGTATCCAGCCTATCACGTTAAATGGATCATAATAAATGAAATTGAATGACAAAAGAAATAAATCGCAAATGAAATGAATAAAGGACAAATTTAAACATACTTAATGCGATTAATGAAGATAGAAAATTTTAGTTTCTGTAATAAAATTAAATTATCAGATCTGTTGAAATTCCTAAAATCATTTTATCTCGTTGATTGGGAAGCAAAAAAAAAAAAATCCCATTCGAAATTAATTAGAGGAAGGTTTGAAATTGTTTTAATCCCTTTAACCCTCCGAGCGTCTTGCAAAAGGGTAAAATTGTAAAGTTGTTTTCTCTGCATTTTTTTTAAATGCTAAGAAAATGTGATTCATTCAACATTATAAAAAAAAAACTCAATTACAAATATGAATGTAATCCTTGAGAGTATTAATCATTCTTCAATGTATTTAAAATTCATTAAATCTATTGACTTATACTATCTTAAATATTGCTTGTATTGCAGTGAAACCTGGATCTTAGTGAACGGAATAATACGCCCCAAACACTTAGAGGGTTACGTTTAGGTATATAATGACCTTCGTAAGTTTTTCGCTTCCTACTAGGTGAGCTTTAGCCATTACAATCAAATTAGTAACCAGAAAAATGATTAAAATAAAATATCTTAAAAAGAAGAAACTAAACCTAGTTTGTGCAAATGCTGTAGATATCGGAATTTTGATTAAAATGAATACCCACATTTTATACCTTAATTGCATAGGAAGCCTAACACCCCTAAAAAGGAACCTCTTTATAACGTAAACAAGCCTAAAATGGAAAATGATTAACGTATAAGCATAAATAATAAGGAAAGAAAACGCACAATTTAATGGAATATTTTAAACAGAAATGCGGATTATTTACTTAAAATAGTAAAAGCTGTTAAGGTGGACTTTTCTATAACAGAATCAAGCCCATAACTTTAAATGGATAATAGTAAATAAATTTGAAGGATAAAATAAATAAATGGCTAATGAAATGAATAAATGACTAATTTAAACAATTATACTTAATACAATTAATGAAGATAGCAAACAGTTTCTGCAGTAAAATTAGATTATCAGATCTGTTGAAATTCCTAAAATTATTTTAGCATAGTGATTGGGAAACAAAAGTTCCCATTCGAAATTAATTAGAGGAAAGCTTGAAATTGTTTTAATCCCTTAAAGTTTAGGTCTGTAATGAATATCGTAAGTTTTCCACTTCCTACTAGGTGAGCTTTAGCCGCTACATGCGAATGTGTCGCCGAAAAGCATGATTTTGTGATTAAAATAAAAATGTTTTAAAAACGAAAAAAACAATCAAAAAATTATTTATAGAAATGCTGTCGATATTGAAATTCTAAATATAATAAGTACTTACAAAATAATACTATGATTAGATAGGAAGGTCACGGGATCACCCCTAAAACGGAACCTCTTTATAATGTAAACCTGTATGTCGAAAATTATTAACATACTTGTATAATAAAAATAACTTTATTTAATGGAGTATTTTTAAGAGAAATACCTATTATTTGCGGAAAAAAGTAAAACCTATTAAGATGGACCTCTCTATAATAGAATATTGCCTGTAACGTTAAATGAATAATAATTAATAAAATTGAATGATAAATAAATAAATGGTTTATGAAAGGAATTAATAACTAATTTAAACAGTTATGTTTAATGCAAAAAATATTATTTATTAAATTCAACAAAACGTGTGAGGTCAGAACTAGCTTATAGCCGCATTCAATGTCAAAAGTGATTCATAGTTTAAAAAATCAATAACTGAGTAAGAAATATGTGATTAAAAGACTGCTAGTTACTATAAATACTTGTTTTATTAAATGCAGTAAAAACCTGTAAATATGGAACGTGTCTATAATAATAAAATCACGAAAAATAATCAAATATAACAATAAATATAAATGAATAAGCGATTGATTAAAATAAATTTGTTTAGGATAAATGCTCATTATTTATTCAATAGAGTAAAACCTGCTCAAATGAAATCTCTCTATAGCGAAATTAATTAACGGAATTATAAATATTATAAATAGGGCCTTATAAAATATGCGGAAGTATTCCCTGTACAATATAAATATAATTTTCGTCTTAATTAATCTCAGAATTTCTGTCATTAGATAAAGAAAATATTTCTTTTAGAGATTACTGGTAAAATATCCGCATAATTTATAGGGACATAGTCATAAATGAATAACCTATGCTAATATTCTAAAAGGCCGTCTGTTTGCGTGTTTGTAGGGGATAATCTCCGAAACTACCGAAACGATTTAAAAAGTAATGGTGGCAAAATGATTGTGATCAACTCTGTTCCCACATAGGCTATATTTTATGTCAGTACTAATACCCTCGAGAGTCTGCAAGAAAAAGAACGTTCTAAAATTGCTATATCTTTGGGGATAGAAACCTGAAATTGGACATGGTGGTTACTTTAAAGATGTAAATGCTCGCTAGAAACTGTTTCTAAAATTTTCGAAATTTAAAAAGGTGAAGCGAGCGGAAAACTTTCTAGAGAGTTTCTAAATTACATTTATTTGTAATTTTTAGTACTACGAAGTTGAAATTTGACATAGTAGTTACTTTTAAGCATGGATATAGTAGGGAGTGTACGGTAGTATAAGCCGTATACTTTCTGGATAACTTCCTATACCTTCCGTAGCTATTTCGTATATTCTCTTGGTGAATACCCTCTCACCATAGCATATAACCTGTGTTTCTGTTTACGATTACACCACTGTTTTTAAAACGTAATGCTTGCAGAGAACAGTTTCTAATAAATTCGAAATTTTAAAAAGTGCAGGGTCAAAAAACATTCTAAAATTCCGATTACTGTGATACCGTTGGGGATAGAAATATGAAATTTAGAATGGTGGTTTTAAGAAGTAAATGTTGGCTAAGAACTGTTGCTAAAAATTTCGAAATTTCAAAGAGTAAAACTAGAGAAAAGCGTTCTAAAATTAAGATTTCGAATACCGTTTGGGGTAGAAACTTCAAATTTCATACCGTGGGTATTTTAAGATGTAAATGTTCATTAAGAACTATTTCTAACAAAATCAAAATTTGAAAGAGTGAAACGCGCGAAAAATATTCTAAACATTTTCTAAATTACGATTTATGTGGACTTTTTAGGGCTAGAAATTTGATATGTGACATGGCTGTTGCTTTTAAAACTTAGTCTCTAACAGAACACTTTCTAAAATAATCGAAATTCAAAAGGGTGAAATGACCCGAAAACTTTCAAAAATTACAATTACTTTGGAACTACTAAACCGATTTCATTTTTTTTCTTCGGTATACTACTGGTGACAGTCGCTATTTAAAACTAGGCTACTTTTATCTCTGTGCAGCTGACTTCAAAGAGGTGCAAGATCGACAAAAATTCTAAAATTGCAACTTCTTTGAATATGTTGATGCTATAAACATGAAATTACATACCTTTAAGATGTAAATGTTCGCTAAGCGTGGGTCTAAAAAAACCGAAAATTTGAACCAAAACTGTTCTAAAAACGTTCTAAATTAAGATTTTCTTTGTAATTGTTAAGGTTTGAACGTGAAATTTGCCATTGTAATTACTTTTAAATTCTATATGGTTGCTCGTAACATTTATCTATAATTTCCAAATTTAAAAAGATGAAACGAGCTGAAAACGTATAAAATCACGATATTACTTTGGAACTACTGAACTGATTTCAAATCTTCTCTAAGAATAATAATGATGATAATCTCTGTTTAAAAATAGGCTATATGTGACCTCTGTACAAACTGCCCTCAAGGGGTTTCAAGAACGAAAAATATTCTAAAATTCTCATTTCTTTGAATCTGTTGGGGCTAAAAAAGGAACTTTGTTACAGTGGTTTTTTTCGTAAGGCGTAAATGCTTGCTAAGAACATTTTTTTAAATTATTCGAGATTTAACAGCATAAAATAATTGGAAAAAACTTTATAATCATGATTAAGCTATTACATATATGATATATATACATATCGTAATTATTAATATTATACCGCAGACCAGGCCCCTACCTCCGGGCAATATGCCTAGTTTAACGAGTTTTTGTACCTGAACGCGGGGAGAAAGTCGCCTGATCGCCTGAAGACAGAGATCTACCTTATAGTACCTTGGTTTTCGCGGCTGTATCGCTATTTATTTTATAACTTTTGTTACGGTGTTGGCCGGTTCTAGATTGCTATTAATTATGGAGTTTGGATTTGTTTGTACGTTGACAGAAAAAAAAGAAAAGAAGGAAAGGGGGTTGCTCACAGACCTCATACGAATCGCCTATAAAGGGCAGCCATCGCTACTTAAGTTTGTTCTCGTAATTTAGAACCTTCATCAGGTGACGAGATCTTCACTCGACTAGGCACCTCCAGAGGTATAATTCATAGGGAACTTGGAGGTCTTTGCATTCACGGCGAATTTTACATGCACCAGGGGCCATTAGTGTACATGGCGAATTTTTAACTGGCGGTGAGCCTCGAACTCGAGACCTTTCGGCTACGAGCATGACACTCTTCCAGCTGGACCTCCGCTGCCCGTATATGCCGATTTGTCTTGTTGACAGCCTTTGATGTTGGCGTAAAGTTCGTCGCTGACATTTGATATTTAGTCAAGTTTCTTCATTTGTTCTCACTAAAGTTTTTCTTTTAGTGTCACTATAGGGTGGAGCCTGTTGGTTCGCCTTTAGTTCGTCTATTCTTTTTATACATGTCTGTTATTACATAACGTAACATTTACATTTTTATTTATAGAGGCCCCACCAGTGGCCGAGAGGTTCTGCTGTCGAAGCTGGTAGACGAGAGGTGCTGGGTTCGATCCCAATCGCGCCCGTCGGCCTAATCGTTCGGAGTTTTCGTGGTTTTCTTCTAAGCTTGATTTTTCAAGCGTAAATACGGGTTAGGTTCCCTTAAAAAGACCCCACGAAGGGCACGCTCTCCCCTTAGGGCCTATATCCCTCGTGCTGATAACTGGCCGTCATAAACACAACCATTTATTTATAGAATTTTTTTTCCTGTGATACTTATAATAATATGAGTGCTAGAAATTTTAATTTGTACTTGCAGGTTTCTATTAGAAAGTGATGATTTTAAAGAAAAGTTTTGAAAAGAAAAAGGAGTTTCAACTGAGGGAAATGGGACGGAAATAACATTTATATTTTTATTGTGATTTCTCTGAAAAGGTTATCCCAGAATCTTTAAATTATGCATAGATATAACTAACAAGGAAGGTCTCCATACGGGAATACTCTGAAAAATCTGAAAAAGTTATAGAATATTCTTCTCATGAGGATAGATATATTTATTTTAAAAAAAATTCGGCGGAAACTCGATAGAGTGTCAGTAAAAAAAATAACGAAAATTTTGTCATTTGGCGATTTATCACTGATTGGCGATGGAATAAATTTCAAAAAATACTTTTTTATGTCAAATACTCTTTAACACGTTGAGTGCTACGTTGACTGACACTGAAGCGCTGAAAAATTTACAATGTTTTAAGTAATTTTTAAGAAAGCGTTGTCCTGTAATAAACAAAAGGTAAGTAAATTTTAAATAAATTTTCAGTAATTACATAAAACAATATATATATTTTTTCGTTTTATATCATATTTTAGACGTCAGTCAGCGGTGAATGACGCGTTTTAAATGGACAGTTCAGTGTCAGTCACCGGTGACTGACATGGCGCTTATCGTGTTAAGGTAAAAATGTTTCACGTTGAACTTATTTAAATAAATTTAATTTAAATAACTTTAGTTTTGTCAGTTTTAGTTTGTTTTAATTCTAATTTTGTCATATATATATATTTATAACGAGAGTTAACTATGAAGTTTTATGAAATAAAACAAAATTTTAATTAATTAAAATTGTTTCAATCTCAAAACTAAATCCAGTTAAGCACTGTCGATTCAATTTTGTTGCTATGGAAACAAAAACGTGTCCGATATTGAAATGGAAAACTGCAGCATTCTTCATCTGGCCTTTATTTTGGAATGCGCCTAAATACAGGGTGTCCACTCTCAACGGTGTCCAATGGCTATTTCCTATACCGTTAGTCATAGACATATAGTTCCAATTAGAAAAATGTCTTAAATGAGGCAAAGAAATATTTTAAAAGCGATTCGGGTCAGTAAAAACATTTCTTAAAAAAATACGAAATTTAAATTTTTATACGGCCCCCGGTCTTATAAGTTATATTTAGTAAATTTTTCCTTATCACAATATTAAAATATTTATTTGCTTAAAAGACGTTATAAAAACACATTAAAAGTAAATTAAAAATCTATATTTACACGAGCAATCGCGAAAATGTAGGGCGCGTTATATGATTACTTGTTTATATTCGATGATTTTTTCCATTTTTCATATGCATTTGTAATTTTCTGTTATACATTCTGATAACGACTCAGTAAAAGAGTTGAAACATGTAAATATAGATTTTTAATTTACTTTTAATGTGTTTTTATAACGTCTTTTAAGCAAATAAATATTTTAATACTGTGATATGGTTAATAGTGGGCGTAATTTTGACTTAATACTCGCACTTATTTACATTATATTTTTCCTGTTACACTGACAAGTAAGACAAAAAAAGTCCCGTTACTCTACGATTAAAATTGACCGAATAATAGCTCTTTAAAGTTGGAGCACATTTTTCTTCTCCAAATTAGGGGTCATTCACAAATTTAGTAGAAATATAATTTCGTCAGGTATATTAAAAAAATGGTTGAGAATAAAATTAACATTGCAATATAAATTTGAAATCTTTTATCTTTCTGACATATTAATGCAAAATATACAATTTTTAATATACATATAATAAGGAAAAAAACACCAGAATTTTTGTTAAACAAAATGATGAAAATTAACAGCCTCAATTCTTTACAAAATTATACATATTTTAAAATGTTATTAGATTACAGTAGCCTGCAAAAGTTGGGTTACGTCTTGTTTTTTAGCTTTTGATAATTGATTCTTACGTATTCTGTACAGCTTAATCCAAAATCGACCTTCATTTTTTACCAGTATGAAAGATTTTTTGCAAATCATATATTTTAAAGTTAAACAAAGAAAAAATAGCGAAAATTTGATACTATAAAGCAGATGTGATTGTTGTGTTTTTAACTTTCGATAATTGATTTTAGGTATTTTTTACGGCTGAATCCGAAAATGACCTTCATTTTTAACCATCGCGTCAGGATTTTATGCAATGTAATCCTGACTAATAAAGTGTAAATTTTAAAGTTAAAAAATCCAAAGTTAAAATTAAACCTCCTCTCCCACTTCATCGGACCCCTCTGTTGTTTAGCAGCAAGAATCCCAGTATAAGCCAAAAAATTGAATAAATTATTGAATTAAAGTAAATAAAAAAAGTTTTACATCTATTTTATACTATCAGATTTTCGCTATATTTTAGCTTTGACATTTACGATTTGCAAAAAAAAATTCTAAAATGATGGTTAAAAATGAAGGTCATTTTCAGGCAATTATCAAAAGTTAAAAAACACAGCCATCTCTTCTATTTTATAGTAATTGATTTTTGTTATTTTTTAGCTTTGACAATTTATGATTTGCGAAAAATCCTGACATGATGGTTAAAATTTAAGCTAATTTTCGGATTCAGGGCTAAAAAATACATAACACAACCATCGCAGTCTTGTGTTATCTAATCTATAACTTTTTCTTAAACTTCTTGGCGGTAATCTATCCGAAATTTTTTGTGTTATCCTGTAAAATAAGTATAAATGGTAACCACCAAACATCATAATAATATTTGATTGTTATCGGATTTACGTCAGTATGTAAAATTTAATCTCTATCGGATATTTGAAAGTGAGTTAAAGTTCGAGTATAAATTTTGAACTGGAAAAACATACTTACGATCGTCGAAGTTAAGAAAAAACTTATAAAAATAACATAATTTCTGTTAAAAGAAACCATGCAAAGAAACAGTCTCAAATCCTTACAAAATAAAACATATGTTAAAATACAACTATTTTAGCTAATCTCAAACTTAATAAAATTTAACTCACTCGTAATACATGTACGTTTTTTTTTCAAAATGTAGATACACATAAAATAAGTTCTTCGAATACTTTAAGCACTTGGTATATGACCCCTCAAAGCGTGGCCAAACTCATTTGTGTTCACATGCAGAAAAGTGGCATAAGCCATGCATTTTTAAAGTTTCATAACTCGGTCAATTTTAGCGTTACATGAACGGGACATTTTTTTGTTTTAATTGTCAGTGTAATGGGAAAATTTTACTAAATATAACTTATAGGAACGTGGGACCATATAAAAATTTAAATTTCGTAATTTTTTAAGAAATGTTTTTATTGACCCAAATTGCTTTTAAAATATTTCTTTGCCTCATTTAAAATATTTTTGCAATTGGAACTATATGTCTATGACTAACGGTTTAGGAATTAGCCATTGGACACCGTTGAGAGTGGACACCCTGTATATGAAAATATATTTTTCAATGTGATTTTTTTTATATATATGAAATTACTTTTACAGTGATAAACTTAAGTAACGGCAGCAACAAGCAACATAAATATGTAATACAAAAAAATATATGTATTAAACTCTCTCATTGTTTAAGTTTAAATTCATTAAATATTATTTACGCGCATTCTCCAAATCAATTAAAAAGTAATTTTCAGATGCATTAAAATCGTTTGCTTTTAGCGAGGAAAAGTACTGCTCGCCAAATCGAATGACGCTTTCGCCTTTTCGCGCCAAATACTCGGGAGTTTTTTTTTTTTTTTTTTTTTTTTTTTTTTTTTTTTTTTTTTTTTGCAGTCTTTCTACTGCAATTCCGCTGCTAAATTTGACTGATCCTTTATTAAATGCATAAGTAGTTTAATTGGTATTTTTTTCAAAATATTCTGAGTATGCCCGGTAAGGAGACCTTCCTTGTAAGATGTCGATGCGCATGAACAATGTTTTATTTTATTTAAGTAAACAAAATGAAAAGTGAGTTATTTGTCATGCTAATGTTAGATATAGCTTCTCTGAGCAATGGGATAAAACTTAAGTAACTGTAACTGTTATAATTAATTCAAAATGATAGTAATAAAGAAACATAATTGTCAACTATTTAAGGAAGTACCTCTTATTCAGCCTTTCTCTGCACAAACATGACGGTTAAATATACTAAACAATGTTTCCCAATTAATATGATATTTTGGTTTTAATGGTGAATCAAGTTATACTAATAATGTAAATTATAAACATTTATTTGCTTGTAGTAAATAAACGCTGAAACTACTAAATCGATTAAAAAAATTATTTTACTATACGGTAAGCCTATAAATAGAGTTCTCTCCCTAATGGAGGACTGTATTCTATTGTTTTTTGGAAGGGAGTAGCTGCAAATAAATGGAATTTCTCATTAATTCAAGTCTCACGGTTAGTTAATGTGGTACAAGAATGGTGTTTTCTCAAAATACGATTTGATTAGTAGCATTTAAATTATTTGCATCAGTATAGTTTATCCCTAATGTTAGTACGTACATTACTAATAAAGCTGACGACAAGAAGCGGACTTACAGAAAATAAGAGGACTACATGAATAGTTTTCTACAACTGCTTACTCCATTTACAATTTAACCAGGCTGGGCCTTTGGTGGAAAGTAATAGACAAAGAAATGGGGGACAGCCATGACAAAAAATGGTCAGTATGCTAATATCCGTATCCCAGCTTCCAGCTCTCGTTATTATTCATTCAACTGTATGCAACACTGTTATGGATATAACAGCTAAACAAGAAGAGAAGAGGAAGAAAAAATTAAGTTAAGAAATTAAAACAAAATTTATGATGAATGGATAAAAAGGATTAATTTAAGTTTTTTTCTCTAAAACATTTCTGTAATTTAAAGAAATTAAGCAACAAGAAATAGTTGGTTTTGTGCACTTCAAATACATAAATTTGAAATTGGGAAATAAAGGAATCTATGCTCATGAAAATCGTAACTTAATTTGCTTTGCATGTGTCGAGGAAAAACAACTTCACCATTTTGAAGTTCCTTTTTAGGGATGGTCCCTTAGTCTGATTTTATCTGATTTTGGATAGATTAATCAGCAATATTTTTGCATTAAAAAGCGCTTTAAAAAGCTTTTATCGCAATTTCGTCCACTAGTCCTGGCAATATAAGTATAATCATATTCATAGTTAACTTATGAACTTTTTCTTTATTAGAATCTAGATTCTTGTTTAGCTTTTATGCCTGTAACAATAGAGTTTAATCAATAGAAAAGTAGAGTCGAACTGTAAAAATATTGCGTAGAATTTCGATATGTATTCCAGCACATTGGCCAGTTTTTTAATGTTAAACTGTGTCTCATTCTTTTCTGTTGTTCACTAAACTGTAAAAAAAGAAAAATGTTTCTTAATCTATGAAAATGTACAATAATAATGAATACAAATATATAATAACCTCTTCTGAGTTACCCAAGATTCGGAAAAGAGTTTCTTTATTTTTAGAAACTTCAGAAAACAATTTATTTTCGAAATTTAAAGAAGAATTTATAAAAACAAATTTTTATTAGCTGCTCGTAATTTTCGGAAACGTTTCCTAAAAGCTTTTACAATACATTAATCAGTTCTCTGTACCCTGAAAATCGGTTTTTTGAATTCTATCAATTCTCAATTGTAACAAAATAATGTTAATTTTCATATTAATGTTAATGCGTTTAATTTAGTATGTTTGTCTGTTAAACATGGTTTCTGAATGTCAGAATATTTACCTAAGAATGGATAGCGTCCGAAAAAGTGATATTCCGATTTGAGAAAACTGATTATTGCACTGTAAAAGCTACTCAGAAACGTTTCCGAAAATGACGGGCAGCTAATAAAAATTTATTTTTATATATTCTTCTTTAAATTTCGAAAATAAATAGTTTTCTGAGTTTTTTAAAGGTAAAGGAATCTTCGGTGACACGGAAGAGGTTATTGTATATTTTTGTTCTTGATTATACTACATTTTTGTAGATTAAGAAACATCCGTCTTTTTTTACAGCGTACTTTCCATGAAAAGTACTGCCTATTCCTGCATAGCTAAGTTGTGAACAGAAGAAATAGGTATAAAAAACTGTCATGCAGTCCTCTTATTTTCTGTATTCACTTCTTCGCGTCGGTTTTACTATTATTCATGTATAATGTTTAAACTTTTATGTCCCAAATTATGAATTTTAAAAAAATCTCCTGAAACCAATTTTATATTATGTTATAAAAGCAAATTTAGAGATTTATACAATAATAATACAAAAAATTAAAAACAATTTGTTAATTCGAGCTAATAAACTGAAGCGACATTTTGAAGTATAATCTGGTCAAATATAGCTGAAAATATTTCACAACTTTCAAAAAAGAATATTGTACAATATTTCATTGTACTTTTCATAGTATTAATAATAAGTAAATATAGTTATTCTTGATGAAAAACACGAAAACAAATTTTCTTCTTTTTTTTAACACAAAAACACATTACACATCAATAAAAATTTTATAAGTAACCAACCATTTCACGGACCTGCAAAATAGCACTATTATTTATTTTTATTTATTTATTTTTTTTTTATTTTTTTATTTTTTTTTTTTTTTTGCTTTCTACACCATTTTAGGTTTTTCTAAAATTTTCCGATACGCCCAGTTAAAAAATACCGAGATTTTTCCTGTATTACATAAGGTTTTTTGACAAAGTGGGGATGACAAAGTTAGAATCCAGGAAAATAACACAAAAGATGTAGCAGAGTAAAACAAATTAAACAAGTAGATAAAATAAATAAAACTTGAAAAAATTTGAAAAAATAAGATGTATCTTGCATTTCATTAATTAGTTACATAAATAATAGTTGCCGCAAAGATATATATTATTATAATGTATTTTCTTCCCCTCGAAGAAAGATGTCTTCCCCCCCCCCCTCCCCTCCACCACCACTCGCACAACACACACTCATCTTTATTTTATGCTCTGCTTGTGGTTGTATCCTATGCAGCAGCCAGTATTAGTCTGAATTATCTTTACTAGTGCCTGTTGTCTTTATGACAAAATTTATAACTTATAATTTGGAAACCCTGATAATTTTATAACTAAATTTATAAATTACCGTCTAGACAGAAATTCTCTTTGTGTCACATCTTTATGTAATGAGATATTTTGAGTATTTTGCGCAAAATGTACATAAAAGGATACATCACCCTTCAAGAAAACCCCTTCATATTGAAGAAAAAACTAAATTGCAGGCCTGTGTTACTCGTATATTCCTACGCTAAAATCAAATATTGCTTGGTACTCCAGATGGCACTTAATACGATATTATTTTTTATTTAATAGTAATAGGACTTTAATTTTTAATTTAACATACAAAATTACTTTTTAGACTTAAAAAACTTAGGGGAAAATATACACAATGGACTTAGCTATAAATGTTGAACTGTTTCACAACAGAAACCTAGCATAGCACATCACACAACCAGATTGAAGCTAGAAAGAGATACATGGACGAGAAAATGTCTTTCAAACCATTTTCTGCTTCAAAGAATTACTAATGTAAACTACTTTACGCCTATCGATGATAGAGTGAAGCCCTAACAGTTGATCCTGGTGAATACCATTGGAATTTAATAATCAAATAATAATAGTAATAATAATAATAATAATAATAATAATAATAATAATAAGATTCTACTGGCACTTTAAAGTACCGTCTGAGCATTAAGTGTTAAGGCAGGTTTCGCTTAAAGAGAGTTTTCTTCTTAGCAGGTTTTATTGTAGTCAGTAAATCATGAGTATTTTTCTTAAACAAAATTCGTTTAATTAATAGTTTATTCGCGTATAATTTATTTATTTTTATATTTGATTATTTTTCGCGCTTAAATTAAGTTTTCGGTATAGGCACGAACCGTAGTCACAGCTTTTATTGTATATTTAATAAAAGATGCATTTATAGTAAATAATAATCTTTTAATCACTCATTTGTTATTAATATTTTTTATTCTTTAAAAAATATTAATGATTTTTCTTTTAACATCGGATACCGCTATAAGTAGAATCTGCCCTCACACGTTGTATTGAATTTGATAAATAATTATTATTTGTATTAAATATGTTTAAATCAATCATTTTTTCATTTCATTATCCATTTATTTATTTGTCATTTAGTTTTATTAATTACATTATGTAAAAAGTATCCGGAATTTATCAATTAAAAGATAACACGACAGTTTTTTTTTTTTTTTTTTTTTTTTTTTTTTGGCGGCGGGTACCACTGTACTGAGTTATAAAGCTTATTTTGAGCACCATTTGGGACTTAGTGTGCTGATAGCAGCTGTTTTCTTTCTTTTTTTTTTTTTTAGTCATTAGTGCTCTGTGATTTTTGACAATAGAAAAACTAGTTGAACAAAGACTTTGCATGTCTTGTGTTTCAAATCAAATTCCATGTGCGGAACATTTTAAAAATCGCCAAAATTCCGTATCAATTTTGCACCACGATAATGCCCCATCGCACAAAGTTATCGTTGTGCAAGAATTTGTGGCCAAAAACACAAGGAATATCATCGACCGAACATCGCGTACTCACCTGATAGGGATTCATGTCACTTTTTCCTGTTCCCGAACCTAAAATAACCACTTCGAGAATAACGTTTTGAGTCAATAGAGGCCATATAAGAAAATTCGCTGGGGGAGTTGGGGAACCTATTCTCCCTTTTGGGTTCGAGGCTGTAGTTTTGTCAATGTTTCCCCAAAGCACATGACCTCACGTCACAAGAGTATGTTCCGTTACTGTTCTATGGCATGCAGCCATGAGTTGCGAAACGAGTCGTTGCATAATTAATGGTTACGATGTCGGAAGTGTTTCCCCAAATCACGTGACTTTGACGTCACGAGAATTGGGTCCTTGTCTCAAGCGTTGTATTGGACTCTATAGGGCCTACTTTGAAAACGAAAAAAAAATTGTGAATATAATAATTTTTTTGTGTTTTATTTAACAATTTTAGTATATTTTACATAGACTCTATTATTTATTTAACGTTCCGGGCAGGATTTTGTTATGGAAAAATCGACCATAACAGGTTTTAGTTTTCAGTAATTTATCAGTATTTTTATTAAAAATATTCAATTAAATTACGCGCTTTTCTTCTTTTATTATTATATATTAATGTTTTTACGTTTTAGGCTTTTACGTTATAAAGAGGTTCCGTTTTAGAGCTGTTACTGCAAGCTTCCTATTCAATCATGATATAAAGTATGGGTACTCATTTTATTCAAAATTTTAAGATCTACAACTTTCATACAAGTAATCTCTTGATAGTGTTTGTTGTTTTAAGACATTTTTATTTTAATCACAAAAACATGTTTTCTGGCTACTACTAATTTGCATGTAGCCACTAAAAAAGACAAACTTACGATGTTCATTGCAGGCCTAAGCTAAAGGGATTAAAGCAATTTCCAGCTTTCCCCTAATTAATTCCAAATTCAACATCCCAGTCACTTGATTATTTTAAGTTGACATAAATCACTTTAATGACTCGCAAAAGTTAAAATATTAGAACTCAGTTCAAAGGAACAAAAAAGATATGTTGAACTTTTTTTGCTTAACTTCTGGAAGTTTTGTGACTATTTACTTTTGTAACTTTTTTTTTCTACATCAAAATACAGTTGCACAGCCAGAATCTTCACCTGGAAGAGGATTAGAATCGTTAGCATTCATAAAAGGAATAATTTCGTCTTGTTACATCTTTATAAAATAGTTTTTAGTACTTTATATATATCAAAAATAATAAAACCATGTGACCTATAAAAAACGATATAATGAAAAGCACAAGCAACCAAATTAAGCTAGCATTCATATGTTCCAAGGCTTCGTAAAAAGAGCCCCTTCGTATATCTTCACATCACATTAAAGGAAAGAGATTAAGAAACACCAGAAGCTGTGACATGTCTCCTATTTTTTTATTCTCTCTCTCATTCTTTTTGCATTGAAGAATGGGCTCCTATTATGAAGACTTTAAACAGTTATATGCTAAAACCCTTTTGGATATTTATTATTTTCTTTTCATTTGATTTTACACATCATGATTTCATATTAACACAATGAATTTTGTGTGAATCGTTTCAGTTTGCACTTGTTCTGAGAGTGGTTTTAACTCTTAAATTCACCACCCCTCCTTCTGTGCGCCAATACAATATGAAACATTTTTATGACATTAATTTATTCCACTAGAAATGAAAAATATTTTCTTTTGAATTCACTTTTATTAACACTTTTCAACGTAGTTTGATGAGTTCGGTTTGTCTGTGTGATGCAGGCCATTTTCCCGTTTTCTAACTCTCCTAAAAATATTCGGATTGCACTGTAATTGATATATGTTATTGAGATTTAATATAGCATGTTCGCTATTGAAAAAAAAGTGCGTATCCTTTATAGAGATTTTACGGGGATATACAAAATGTTATGTTATTTAGGTTTAAAATAGGACATAACATACTGAAAATGGAGTGTGTAGCATTTATAGTTTTACACTGAAGCATAAAATAATTCCGTTACATTATGATCTATGGGAAAATTGTTTGCAGCGTATTTTAACGAACTTACACTATTTCTAACATAATGAAAATGGCATACATTATTAAGCTGTAATATAACATACTTATATGGAATGTATGGCATTTACCATTCATTTACAGGGAGACACAAAATGTTTTCGTTACATTATGGTCTATGGGAAAAATCATTTGCAGTGCATTTTAATGATGTTATTATGTTTCAACCATAACGAAATTCATTAGCTTTACTGAGACGAATTAGAACACGCTCTCTATAGAGTACAGAATGAATAGCATTTATAGTTTGTTTATGCAGACGCACAAAATAATCCCAGTACATTATGATATATATAAATGGGGTTGCTTACAGAGTATTTTAATGATGTTACACTGCTTCTAACATAATGAAATTGATTTGCATTATTGAAATGCATTACAGAATATTTTCTATCGTTATGGAGTACGTAGAACACACAAAAGAATCCAGTTACATGACTGATGGTGAGCTATATTTGCTGAAAGTGTGTTTGCAACACTGTTATGCATTATTTATGTGTCTATTTAAACGTAGCTAATTTTTAGTTTATTTCGTATACGTGTATTAATTAGTGTGTATAAATTTCCTAGATTATATATAAAGCAATATGAAAAATGTCGCACATATTTTAGGCTATG
This sequence comes from Maratus speciosus, assembly GCA_963932465.1. NCBI lineage: Eukaryota > Metazoa > Arthropoda > Arachnida > Araneae > Salticidae > Maratus > Maratus speciosus. The sequence continues at coordinate 512,242,766 of OZ010787.1, read as the reverse complement.
TACAACAATTGCTCAAAATGGATTTTTACTGCATTATGTGAGAGGTTTTTTTTTATTATTGTTTAATTAGGTATCTCATATTGTTGTATAAAAAATTCTTAACAATATTTCGAAAGTGTTAAAAAAAAGTTTCGTAATGTATGCCTAAAGCATAATTTTTTGTTCTTGTGTTATTTAATTAAATTCTTTATCTTTTTTAGCACCCAGTGTCTTGGCGGCCTTCGAAGGATGGGCAGCGACTAATCGGCCACATGATTTTAAAGAAGCCCTATAAAGATGGGATGGAATTTTCTTCCGGGGCAGCCATGATTGGCCTCAAGGTAACGGGGGGCAAGGTCCAGGAAAATGGTCAGACCATCGCTGTAGTTGAGAAAGTAGCGAGAGGAAGCATTGCCGAAACAGTTGGAAGGATAAAACCAGGTAAATAATCATAGCCTAGATTCTATTCAACAACAATTGTCAGGGCCCAACTTTGGCTTTTGGAAACCCTTGGTACAGACACTCCGTGATAGAGTCTGGGCTTAATTGGACATTTCTAGGGTTGATCCAGGCAAAATTTGGAGACTCTTTACAAAAATCTATTAAATAAAACAGGTCCCTTTGGAAAATTTCTGCTAAAAATATAGGGCCCAACACAAAATTCCATTCCATAAAATCTTACTACGAATTAATAATTTTTATTTTATTAGGTTTTAATACGGATAATTTGCAAACAAAACAAGTTCACCAAAAAGGACGACTGTAGCAGGACTTAAAGAAGTTATTATTAATAAATGCTAGGTTTAAATTTGAGTGACTGGGTTTCATTTTTTGTTACAAAATGTTATTTTTCACAAAAATGTAATAAATTTTTCAAAACTAACTTCTCACAAAATGGGCCCAAAGAAAAAATTCCTCCATCGACCTCTGCATTTTTATTGGAGTAAACAGGAATAAATTATTGCGTACTTCTCATAAAAGTTTTCTTTATTTAACGTATTCTTATATAAAAAAAGTATGTAGAGAACTTTCAAATGACAATAATAATAATATCCTAATCTCAGATTTATGTATAATAGTATAAGCATGCGCACAGGATAAATCTCTAATGATATATTTGAAACCCGATTAATTGCATTTTAGGTCCACACACCTGGAAAACTTTTTGAAATAATAAGATTGGATGGTACTGTTAGAGTCTGATCTAATTTAACGGATTGCGAAATAAATAAATAAATAAAACCATCGTCTAATGTTCATATTTTGATATAAAAATGCGTAATTCATTAACTCTGCTGCAGTTTTTAAAACATTTATCTACTGATTCGGGGCCCGTGTACCGTATGCTCGTGACTTAATCTGGCCCCTGATTTCAAAAATGGAGCACTTAAAGTCATAGATTGTAGTAAATTATATAACATTTGTTAAGCGCTACAAAAAATTTATTAAAACAATGATGGTCATTTTGCAAAGAAAAAATAATCCAGTTCTTAATAAGATTAACAAGACCACGTGGCAGTTTATGTGATACGCAATCGCGAGCATTTTTGCAACATGATTTTGCTAATAATAACTGTTTTTATTCTTGTTATTTTTTGCTTCTACTGCTTATAAATAAGTTCTCTTTTGGATGACTTTTGAACATTAGATTTTTTTTTAATTTAACCTATTATTATCATTAGCATTATTTGAATATAACTAAATTTTGATATTTTTTTTAAAAACACAGTGTGCATAATATTCTGTTATCTACAATTTTAGAATCAGTTTGTGGTAATCTTCAGTATCACATCATGCATAAATTTTTACGGTATCTAAAAAACGTTTGATGCACACCTTTTTAAATCTTTCTCTTAGACGGGTTGAGATTTTTACTTTAAAGTTCGTATAAACATTCCTCTAACAATTTTTTTGAGCGTGCTCTACACTTGTAAGTAGTTTTAAAAACTTTTCTAACTTACTTTTACAACTTTCTTCTGATTAAAAATATTAAGGTGCTTCCAGACATAAAATTGTATGATTACTTTTTATTTATAAATATTTTTTCTTGAAATTTTTCTTCATTGTTTTAAATGTATATGTATATAAATTAACGTTTTCAAGTGTAAATACTTATAAACATTTAAAATTTAATTTTTATAAATTAGAAAGTATTGATTTCAGCCATATTTAAAAATTGATATATTATTTGAAAGAATAACGCTTTTTGCATACGTTTTCCATTATTGAGTACAAAAGAGAATTACTAATAATTTGTCTTCAGGCTTTACACAGATATTTTTTTTAATGCGAATTTTTTTAAGAAAATGAAATTATCTTTATGAGTACTTTTTACTGCGAGAATCGCGTTTTCGAAAACTTTTCTCACAGCAAAAAGTACTGTCGATTATAATTTTATGGATTAAAATATAATGCAACTGAAAATAATTGTTTTATCTTTCACAGAAATTTGTATATATTAACTTGCATGCAGTTTGCGTCATTTTGTTCTAAAATCTATTCTAATTTTACTGAAGAGAATTTTTTAAGCCAAAAAAAGCATATATTTGAATATTTACGTATTTGGACCACCGTAACCGTTGAATAACATAAATTTTAAAATCTTAAATTTAATTACAATGACTCTTAAATAGTAAATATTATATTTCATACAGAAAAGATTCTGTCATGGTTTAGCTTTTACACATTATAGTATGAAAAAAAAACTTTGCTGAACGCGAAAAGAAAGATATCTAACAGGGCTAATTCCATGAAAACTTGTCATGTCTCTCACACAGCTGAAAATCGCTATGCTTGTTGGCTACCAGTATTTTAGAACGGAAATATGTGACTTATTTTATCGGAGATACACTATGACGCAAAAGTTTAGACAATGACGTCATTCAGCTTTAAAATGTAGAATTATGACGTCAGAATTACAAAAACCTGTAAATGTATTCAAAAACTGATTTAAAATGCTATGTACAAAAGACAGTCGTTTTATTTGCTATAATACTATTTTTTTTCATAAAAATTCAAATGTGCTTGTCGCAAAAGTTTAGACACTATTCTAAATTTCTTTGAATATTCGCTGGCATATGCAAATTTAGAATCGATGATGTCACAAATTTGGAGTACTTAAGTTCTGCAAACGATTGCGCTTCATAGTTGACATGCCGAGAGCTAAAGAAATTCAAGTGAATGAGGTTTCAAGGATTTGGCAGTTGAAAGGTGAAGGGAAGAGCGTTTCTGAAATTTCTGCTATTATTAATAGGTCAAAAAAATCTATTTATCGAGTTTTATCGAGTGGTTCCGAATATAAAGCAAAATGTTGGTCTGGGAGGCCACGTGTGACAAATGTACGAGAGGATCGCCTGATACAAAGACTAGCGAGTACTCAACAAATGAGCGTACGTGGAGTTCAAAGCTCATCGGGGCTCTCTGTATCAAAGGATACGATTCGTAGACGAATTTTGGAAAAAGGAACAATCGTTTATAGCAAAATGCGGAAGAAACCAGCTCTGAAACCATATCATAAGTTACAAAGACTTATGTGGGCTCGAAAGCATATGTCATATGGAGAGAAATGGCAGTCAGTCATATTTAGCGATGAAAAAAAGTGGAATCTGGATGGTCCAGATGTTTGTTTATCGTATTGGCATGACTTGCGGAAGGAACCTCGACTTTTTTTTAGTCGCAGACAAGGAGGGGGCTCGGTGATGGTTTGGGCAGCCTTTTGCTATAATGGACAAGTATCTCTGACCTTCACCAGTGGTCGTCAAACTTCACAGCATTATACACAGACATTAGAAGAAAACCTACTGCCATTTGCTGAGCTTCTAGGGGGTCCTCAGTGGGAATCTCAGCAAGACAATGCTTCAATTCACACTGCAAAACATTCAAAATCTTGGTTTAATTCCCATAATATAAGAGTTCTCGACTGGCCAGCATGTAGACCAGATCTTAACCCTATAGAAAACCTTTGGAGCATCATGTGTCGCAAAGTTTGTAGCAACGCTAGACAATACTCTTCTGAAAAGGAACTTAAGACATCTATTGAGAATGCATGGTACGATATCGATCCACAAACTATGCAAGATTTAGTTTCTTCCATGCAATCTCATGTATATGACGTAATACATAAGCATGGATGCGCAACCAGGTTTTAAAAATTGTTTATTTCGATTTTATTTAATTTGTGTCTAAACTTTTGAGACAGCAGTTTATTTTTGTTACCATTTAATTTATTGCAATATGCACAATTCCACTTTTCTTTGTTATAAATATTGTTTATATGTACAGCACATTAATTTCAAGCAGTGATTTGAAAATTGAATAAATATTTTTCAAAATATGTAAGAATTTCTTCATTGTCTAAACTTTTGCGTCATAGTGTATCTCATCAATTGAATAACGCGAAGCAAACTTTTCGAAAATACCAACAAGCATAGCGATTTTCAGCTGTGTGGCAGGCATGAGAAGTTTTCATGGAATTAGCCACAGCAGATTCACGAGAAAAAATGTTCTTTTCAAAATTGAATTTTTTCAAACTATTATAATCTATTTTATAATGGCAGTTTTAACTATTTCATGATAATTTCGCTAAAAGAATGACACAGTTATTAAAAACCTATTCTGCATGGAAAATGAATTTAAAAATTTTCCTTGGAATAAAATTTTGCCCAAAATAAGAATGCATATACGATTCGTTTTTGCAACAAGGATATACAGTGGAACTTTTATTATCAATGGTTCGATTAACCGGGTGTTTTATTATCCGTGGAAGCTTCTTCGTGTGTTTTTAATTAATGAAAAGTTTGAAACGACGAAAATTAACTGAAGTTTGATCGTGGGCTAGGAAGCCTGTAAATAATTTACAGTTATTGTTTCTTTTTTAATATATTTCTTTTTGTTTTACAGAAAAAAATAAATTATAGAACACTGACACTAAAATTTTAATATTGTTCGACAAAATCAATCTTGTAAAATTAGTTTTGCCACGATTGTGAAGTCCAGGTTATATTTTTTTGAGTCATTATTTCTTCTTTAAACTGCTCATTACGTTGTCTCTCGACCATACTTAAAACGAAAAAGATTTAAAATCCATAAAAATGTATTATAACTTGAAAAAAAAAAAAAAACTTTTGTTTGTTTCTCTGTTATACAGGTACAGTCGTGGAAAAAAAAAAAAAAAAAAAAAAAAAAGTAAACACCCCTTACTAACTCTGCGAAAAATTATCGTAGAAGAAAGTTACTGGTACCACACGACTGGTAATAAAGTCAATTTTAAATGATATATATAAAATTTGCTTAGGGGCCATCTACATATTAAAACGAACCATAACTTTGTTTTTTTTACAATAGCAGTACACAATTCTGACAGCATAAATGAACTCTACACCCTTCAATTAGCCTAAAAATAAAATTTTATGCAATTCGTACGATAAGTTTCCGATAAATTAATTGTTTTAAAACGAGCGTATTTTAGGGGCTGTATCCAAATTGAAGTTCGGTACTCGATTGTTGACCGAGAGAGCACCCTTCTTGATCAAGGCATATTAAGCGGCACTCAAGCAGTCATTGAAGACTGCTATATGTATTATAAGATAGCATAAGAAATTTCAAAATATCTAGTCACTTCTATCACACCTTAAACCATCATTTTGCCGTTTTTTAAGCATAATTTGAAAACTACTTGGGAGAAAAATGCGAAACTTTGGATTTCCATAAAGCAGGACTTAATAAATCTAAATCCATCAAAAAAATTGTAGGTTACAATTCATATTTTTTTCGAATATTAATTTCATAATTCATAATTCATATCACAAAATTATAAAAATTGCAAATTCAACGTATTTATGATTGGGTATTTTAGTATTATTGCTACACAAAAAATTAGCACATTAGGAGTATAATTTCAGGATATATTAATGAAAATATGAAAACGTAATTTAACATTAAAAACACTAAATTTTGAATGTTTATAATTCAAAAACTTAATCATTCAAATGACTTGAAAATTGGTGGCTAGCCCTCTGAGCAGCTTGGACGTATTTTTCCGTTTCCCCAAAACAACTTAAATCTGCTGTAGAAAAAATATTTTAAACAGAATTGTATATTAAAATGTATGTCAAGTAAAGGGACATGAAGTGTATTTTAGAAACAAAGAGGGAAACAAAATTTAAATTAAGTTTACTTTTATAAGCATTTTTATAAAAACGCAGAAAAGCCCTCAAGACGCTCGGAGGGCTAGGCATAGTTTGAACCGAAGATTTGAAATATCTCGTTACAATTGGGTATTGCCATTGAAAAAAAATGAAGTTTGAGTTCGTTTTAATATGTAGATGGCCCCTAAGCAAATTCTATATACATCATATAAAAGTAGACTTTATTTCCAATAGTTTGGTAGCAGTAACTTTCTTCTACGATAATTTGTTGAAGAGTTAGTAGGGGTGTTTACTTTTTTTTCCACGAATGTACTATATGTAAAGAATTTAAATCATTTTATTTAAAAAAACCATGTAAATCCGTTAAATATTTTAAACGTCATCGTGGCAAAACTGGTGAAGAACGGGGCTTCGAATTAACTGAGTTTAAATTTTTCACCTTCGCAGGTATCGCCTGCTCGAGGCTCAACGTTTACGGCTCGTACTACGGTAATTTTAGGGCTTAGGTAATTTTAGGATCAGATCAACTGTAGGACATAGTTAAAGATTGAAACATTATAGAGATAATAATTACACAAAATAAATTTTATACTCGTTTCAAACTTCCTGGTTTCCTTAATTAATTTTTATTAATGATACTGATATCCTGGTACGTCATTCTGTACAAGGATCATCTTCAGTATGTGATATCTAAAATCCGAAGAAAGTAACAATTATGATAATGGCGCTGCTTGTCGGGAAAGAAATAAGTACTTGTTTAACCTTAGAAGTTGGAAATACTTTGCTTTTATACCGGGTGATCAAATAGTCACGAAATAAATAAAAATAAATAACATGACAAGTATAGGCAGTAGCACGATGTGGTTTCCACTGAAATCTATGGAAATATGTGGCATTTTTTAATAACGAAAATTTGTATACCACCATAATTATATTTGTCACCAGTGTATGGCGTTTCAAGTGTTTCAAGCGACGCAGCACAGTTCACAATGATTAATGTTACAAATTTTCAATTTGACGGATGCATTTAGTAAAAATCCGTCGTGTTATCCCTTCTAGCACTATGATGTCAATGCAACTTCACTTTGACTTTGTGATCGTCGTTGTAAGATCACAGTGACGTGAATATAAAGTCGTTATGGACGTTTTTAATCTCATTTGTGACGTCACGCTGTGACCATTTTATGAAGCCACAATGTGATCAATTTGTGAAAAGTGTGACTTTTATGATGCGATTCTGCATCAGGTCCGGTGGCTAGATTTTACCCGGTCGGTATGGGTGGACCCAACATGACCTTATTAGGTCGTTTTTCTTCGAGCATGTCGTATTTATTCTTATCGGATCACATTAGAATCCCGCATCCATTCGGGTATTCAAATATTACCCGAACACGTGCCAGTTAGCTGTAATTTTTTTTCTTTTCCTGCTGATTGGTTTCGAATTAGTATTCAGATACTGTAATTTTCTTTTCTGTTTTGTTTTCTGTTTTTTACTGAGGATTGGATAGATTCTTTTATCTTTTTTGCAGGTAAAGTTCGGCTTTACCCGATGCTTTAACCCTTTTAGGGGCAGTGGTATGTTTATGAAACCACTTAATTTTAATTCCCAAACGCCACAATGGCACCAGAATTTTGCTAAAATCTTTTCCATTTAAAATTTATGTGAAATAGGGCCTTTTTCTTATTTCCAAATAATTTTTTTCGTAAATTCCGGTGCGAGTCATTTATTTCAACATTTTAGTACTGAAAGTACTTTGCCCCTGAAAGGGTTAAGAGGAGTTAATACCTTTCGGGACCCAATTTTTCTCATAATAACACACTTTTTTCGATTCAACATAAATAAATAAGTTTGAATATTTTGGAGTAAAAGTGTTACAGTTTCAAGAATGATACCCTAGCTCTAAAATATTGCCGCAACATTTGCAATTTAAATAATATATATAATTTTAACAATTTATAATGTTTACATAAAAGTAAAAGAAAAATTATATACCTACCTCTCTTTCTTACAATATAACTTTTTAAAAATACTAGCTAACAGAAACTAATTTTTTATATCAAATTGAAGCTAAATGTCTCGTTTATTCTGTAAACCTAAAACATTGAACTTATCAAATGTTTTATAATTTTTTTATTAAAACTTTAGCATGATAAATACTTAAAATTAAAAAAATAATAAAATTGTTTTAATTTTTAATTTAAAAAATTATAAAACGTTTGATAAGGTCATTGTTTTAGATTCACAGAATAAAGGTGATATTTAGCTTCAATTTGATATCAAAATTTTGTTTCTCTTCTGTATTTTTTAAAAGTTGTATTGTAAGAAAGAGAGGTAAGTATATAATTTTTCTTTTACTTTTGTGTATGCGTTATATATTGTTAAATATATATATATAATTTAAATTGCAAATGTTGTGGCAATTTTTAGAGCTTATGTATTATTCTTGAAACTGTAACAATTTCACTCCAATATGCAACACTTATTTTTTTATGTTGAATCGATAGGTGTGTTATTATGAGTAAGACTGGGTCCCGAAAGGTACTAACTCCCATTAGAAGAAAGTCTAGAATAAATAAATTAATATGAATGAATAGATATACATTAATTTTGTTTCAGAACAATATTACAGATAACTAATATTACAGATAGATTGTACTTTTTTTTCTAAATTGTAATTAAATATAATAGTTTATTTTTATTTCGAGTTTCGAGTCATGTTAAAGCGCGTTGAGTTTCGGTCGATAAAAACAGTTTAAGTCGATAGAAATTATTTTGCCGTATTTCGGGTTGACTTCAAATAAAACATATTAGGATCTGGTATAGTGTATACTCCATTTTACTGCAAGGAATTCCTTAAATTTGATTCAGGTGAAAATGTTTGAATGCATTCGTTTTTCCATGTTCTATAAACGTCATAACAAAATTTATACTACACATATCGTCGGTACCATGTCAAACTATCCAATGTGAAAATAGCCACTTTGCAGGAGGGCAAAAATACTGTTTTAATTGTGGATTCAAAATTAGCGCCAAGCAACAGTAAACAATTATTATATTTTTCGGGTGCTGTTTTATATCCTATTTAAGCATGCTATTGAGACAAATCATTTGAGTAATTTTACTCGCCAAAAAATCACATTGGATAGTTTGATATTGTATGCTTATTTGTACGTTTTAAGCTTCGTTGAACTTTTTCAGTTTCAAACTATCCAATATGCCACATTGGATAGTTTGACTTGTAAAAATTATGTGTTTTTCTCAGGTTCTCCATTCCATAGTAGCGAATATGCCATATTGGATATGTTTAACTTGTAAAAATTTTGTGCCGTTTCATAGTAGGAAATGTATCGTATTCAATAGCTTAATTTGTAAAAATTTTGGTATTTACATATTCAATATAAAACTCTTAAGAATTTTCTTTAATAATTTTAATAATGAATATACAGTAAATTAATAAAGAAAAAATCTTATTTTTAAACATTCTGTTAATTTTATAAAATATAAGAAAACAAAAATATCTCAAATAATACGGTGGGCAACAATAGGCACTTCATACTCGTAATTATAAATAGTAATCTTGGCGCTATTTATCCTAAGAAACTCATGGGCCGCTTTTAGGTAATATACAGGGTTGTACAAAAGAATTCAGTTATGCTCGTCTATTGGTAGAAATTACTGAAAGTGGATTTTCAACATATTATATTTTCCATCAAACTTGAAATGTGTTTGTGAATTTGGTTTGACTGTCCACGCTCTAACTCAAGTAAATATACTCGGATTTTCATGCAATTGAAAAATGATAATGGTACTTACAATGGCATTTTCGGTATTGTATATGAAGTGTGTAACAGTAATAGTTCATTTACAGGGGCACTCAAAGGATTCCCATAACATTATAGTATATGGGGGAAAAATCGTTTGGAGAGTATTTTAAAGACATTATGCTATTCCTAATGTATTAAAACTTATATAAATCACTGAAGTTCATTACAAGAAGATTATGACAGAATAAAGCATGCATTCATCGCATTTGTCGTTCATTTACAGGGACACACAAAAGAAATGGGTTACAGTACTGTCTTTGAGCAATAATTGCTGGAAGTCGGTATGCGCTTTTAAATGTAACTATTTTTTTGCATGTTGTAGAAAAATTCTATACCTCATATAGAGGGCTGCACAAAAGAATTCACTAAAAAGCAATTACCGTCCATAGGCAGAAAAAGTACTCGAATCAGTTTATGAAGTCCTGTAAATGATCTGTAGATTTGTATATAATCTAGATAGCATGCAACAATTTAGTTTAATTAGAAAACGCGTAACGCAATTTACATTTTCAAACTTTAGTAATTTCCAACAATAAGCGGAAATATACTCGAACTTCTTGTATAGACCTGTATATTATCTACAGATTTTTATACATGTTACGTAGTATGGTAAAATTTAATTCTGACAAAAAATTGTTATAAACATGCTTCCAGAAATTACCAGTTATAGCCGGCACTGTTTTTAGTTTTTTGCGTAGCCCTACATATTAGGAATCTCTACTAACATATTTTAGTATAGTAAAAAGAAATAAAAGACCGAAATTGCATAAAAATTTCAATTAAAAACCTCCATTAAGAAATTCTCGCCCATACAAAGTAATGCTTATAAATTTTTTTTTTATATTATCTATATAATTTATACGCACCACGTAATATTCAAATAGTTAAAAACTCATACTATAATTGAAAACGCACTTCAAACAGCTATCACTAATAGACAACAGTGCAACCGAAATTATTTGTGTGTCCCTGTAAATTAACGATAACTATCATACATGTCATATTCTACAGTAAGCAACTTATGTAAATCAATTACGGATGTCAATTTCACTTTGTTTGGAATATTTTAACATTATTAAAATATAATTCAAACATTATTAAAATATAATTAAACATTATTAAAATATAATTAAAATATAATTTCATTTTTTTTACTATAAACCGTTATACAACAAAATTCTTTTGTATAAACCTATAAGTAATAATAAATGGCTTGCATACCTTATTCTGCTTAAAACATTTTTTAATACACGTGATAAATCCATATTAATTTCATGATGTTTTAAATATCGTAACACCATTAAAAGACACTGCTTTTTTTACCTATTGAGTGTAATGTAACGGGATTCTTTTGAGTGTCTCTGTAAATGAACTAAAAATTCTCACATTTCATTAACAAAAGAAAACATATGCAATAGTAAACGTCAAAAACATATGTCAATATATGTCCATAAATTTCAATTCATAAATAAACCAGTTTTTGTCATCCTGATAAAAAGACTATTTTCATATTGGATAGTTTGACATGGTACGTATGCTTAGAAAAAGAAAAGTATCTAAAAATTTACTGCAAATGATCGAATATGCCATATTGGACAATTTGACATTGTAAATTTTAGAAAAAAGTGCATATTGGATACTTTGAAACAGTCATTATTTAAGTTTCTAAGCAAGCTAGAGGCGTGCCGATTTTAATTAGTACGTATCATGTACAATACAACAAAATGGCAGAAAATATGTAAAATGCATTTTTTCACATTGGATAGTTTGACATGGTAGCGACGATATAACTACTTATTAATATCCTATTATTGCATTTCAGTATGTTAATAATATTCTTTGATTTCAAGATCGGGTAAATTTTGAATAAAAGTTCTTAGGATTGGAATCAGTAGAAATATTTTTTGTTAAATAGTGCCTGAATTATTTAAGTAAGGAAAGACCATGTTTTGCCAGATTTAGAATACTTGCAGGTGTTGAGTGAACTTTTTATCTTAATAATAATAATCTATTTCATATCTGTTATATAATGTAAAAATAAATAAATAATAATAATAAATGTGCTACAAATAATAAATATAATTTAAATAATAATAATTTAAGAATATGAAATATATATATCAATTAAAACACAAAAAAAAACCCTTACACACATTTTTAAAGAGGAAAGCAATAGCTTCATCAAAAGAATAAAATACGTTTTGAATCGTACATAGAAACAATACCTTGATTTTAAATCCTATTAGTTATACGTGTCCAAGATAAGCTTCGTCTACAGTTAAAAAACATACTTATGAATATAAATTATCTTTAGAATTTGCATTGCATCGAATAACCAGATTCAAATTAGAGTCATGGGACGAATTCGATTTAGAGTTCGCACCGATTCGTGTAAATAAATGTAAATACAATTTTTAAAATGATGGTGGTGGTGAAAGTTTCATGCGCGACAGATTTAATCTTTTGTTATATGAACAGTATTGGGTAAATGAAAATCACTGGTTGTAACATTAAAAAATTGTTAACATTTTATTGTAAATAAATTCAAAAATTAAGACTATCAGCACAAACTGTTATTCAATTTGGTGTTTAGTTATTAAGAAGCAATTAATTAGAAATATATATTTTTAACATCCATATGAAATGAATTGACAAGATTGTCCAATTTCTTTTATCACTTTATACCATGTCTAAAATGTAATCTACAAGTATAAAAATTAAATTATAGATAAGCTTATGCTTTTGTAATCTTTGCTAGATAATATTTGACAGTAATAGTTTGAATGTATGCAATAGTTGAAAAATATACAGTATGCACAATTTTGGTTGTTGTTGTTAATATTTTATAAAGGGATATATTTATATGTGTTTTATGTTACACATCTATATAATGTGTCATTTTTTAATATTTTGCTATTTTGCTAATTTTTTTACCTTCTAACTACATAAAAATAAACACAAGTGTAATTAATGTGTAACTGTCATATAATTAACATACATTTTCGTATTAATCACTCATCATTAACCAGAATTTTGAATTAAATATTCAAAAATTATCAGAGTAATTTATTACTCAACAGCCTATTTACTGTTTTATTAATTTTGGATTGTTTAAAATTCTATATTGGTTAGAAATTGATTTAAACGTTTATTAATAAATAGGTTGCTTTACTCAAGATCTTTATATATATATTAGGTTGCAACGAAAGTTTTCCGACAAATCCCCATTACATAATGCTAATTTTAATACACTATGACGCAAAAGTTTAGACAATGACGTCATTCAGCTTTAAAATGTAGAATTATGACGTCAGAATTACAAAAACCTGTAAATGTATTCAAAAACTGATTTAAAATGCTATGTACAAAAGACAGTCGTTTTATTTGCTATAATACTATTTTTTTTCATAAAAATTCAAATGTGCTTGTCGCAAAAGTTTAGACACTATTCTAAATTTCTTTGAATATTCGCTGGCATATGCAAATTTAGAATCGATGATGTCACAAATTTGGAGTACTTAAGTTCTGCAAACGATTGCGCTTCATAGTTGACATGCCGAGAGCTAAAGAAATTCAAGTGAATGAGGTTTCAAGGATTTGGCAGTTGAAAGGTGAAGGGAAGAGCGTTTCTGAAATTTCTGCTATTATTAATAGGTCAAAAAAATCTATTTATCGAGTTTTATCGAGTGGTTCCGAATATAAAGCAAAATGTTGGTCTGGGAGGCCACGTGTGACAAATGTACGAGAGGATCGCCTGATACAAAGACTAGCGAGTACTCAACAAATGAGCGTACGTGGAGTTCAAAGCTCATCGGGGCTCTCTGTATCAAAGGATACGATTCGTAGACGAATTTTGGAAAAAGGAACAATCGTTTATAGCAAAATGCGGAAGAAACCAGCTCTGAAACCATATCATAAGTTACAAAGACTTATGTGGGCTCGAAAGCATATGTCATATGGAGAGAAATGGCAGTCAGTCATATTTAGCGATGAAAAAAAGTGGAATCTGGATGGTCCAGATGTTTGTTTATCGTATTGGCATGACTTGCGGAAGGAACCTCGACTTTTTTTTAGTCGCAGACAAGGAGGGGGCTCGGTGATGGTTTGGGCAGCCTTTTGCTATAATGGACAAGTATCTCTGACCTTCACCAGTGGTCGTCAAACTTCACAGCATTATACACAGACATTAGAAGAAAACCTACTGCCATTTGCTGAGCTTCTAGGGGGTCCTCAGTGGGAATCTCAGCAAGACAATGCTTCAATTCACACTGCAAAACATTCAAAATCTTGGTTTAATTCCCATAATATAAGAGTTCTCGACTGGCCAGCATGTAGACCAGATCTTAACCCTATAGAAAACCTTTGGAGCATCATGTGTCGCAAAGTTTATAGCAACGCTAGACAATACTCTTCTGAAAAGGAACTTAAGACATCTATTGAGAATGCATGGTACGATATCGATCCACAAACTATGCAAGATTTAGTTTCTTCCATGCAATCTCATGTATATGACGTAATACATAAGCATGGATGCGCAACCAGGTTTTAAAAATTGTTTATTTCGATTTTATTTAATTTGTGTCTAAACTTTTGAGACAGCAGTTTATTTTTGTTACCATTTAATTTATTGCAATATGCACAATTCCACTTTTCTTTGTTATAAATATTGTTTATATGTACAGCACATTAATTTCAAGCAGTGATTTGAAAATTGAATAAATATTTTTCAAAATATGTAAGAATTTCTTCATTGTCTAAACTTTTGCGTCATAGTGTATATATAATTAACTAATTTTATATATAACCACCATTCCGCCAAACCTTCACAGTGTCATATGATACTACACTAGTACCTAAAACCACACACTTTATTCGATGACATTCTGTAGCTGACTTTTTGCAATAGAACTGGAAGTAAATGATGGTTCTAATCTGGTAGCGTGATAGTTCCATTTCAGACACCTTGTACTTAATGATAATGATATTTTTTTACAAATTTCACATTACAGTGTTTTAAAGAAAGTCTCTTTATTTCAAATGCCAAAAATCGTTTGACAAAATATGAGCAAACACGTCTACGCGAATTGTTTGCACAGACCGTATTAGCAGTGGCGGGAAACTTTCGTTACAACCTGATGTATATATATATATATATATATATATACAGGGCTATTACAAATGATGGACCCGATTTAAAAAAATCATATTTTCGAAACTACTGCACATATTACAATAAGTGATACATGAATTTAAAGAGAAATATACTAAGTTTTTTTAGTTACAAATGTTCGATGTGTGACCCTTTTGTTACACGGCATACGTCCAATCTGTAATCGAGTTCTTTCCAAACATTTTGTAGCATCACTCTGTCAATGGGTCTGAAATCTTCACAAATGCGTTCTTTAAGTTCTGAACACTTTGTTTCCCGCATTGGTGGTCAGGGGCCGACTAATGCAGGGGCATTCGGGGCAGCTGCCCCGGGCCCCCCGATTTGAGGGGGCCCCCCAAGGGCAGATATAAGTTTTCGTTAAAAGGAAGACAAATGGTAAAAAATGTCCAAAAGTGACCATATTCTAATTTATAGCGTTTTTTATTTTGTGATATTTAATTTTTTCCTTGCTGATTTCATAAAGATTTAATTAAATACATAAATTTGATTAAAATATAATTGTAATATCACACATCTGTTATCTGTTGCTTTCTGTTTAAAAGAATTTGTCATAATCTGAAATTTTATACCAAAATACTTGTCGGCATCATGAATGCAGTAACAACATGACGAGTATTGGAATTTGTTGCTATTATTATTAAATGCATGCCAACACTTGCCTTTCCGTATGATAGAATTGTCCAAATGCATGTTGATTGAATACAGAGATTAAGTGAAATAGAAAAGTATTAACACAAATAGCCAATAATGCCTGGAAGAACTGTATTTGCATTTTAACGGCTCACATTTAACCTTATATTCCTATAACAAAACAAAATTGTATTCTATAGTTTCTTTAAGTTATCTTTCTTGTGCTATTCTGTATATACTGGTAGATGTGAATAGTACCTGGTATGAAATTCATGTATCCGTACAATAGGTATAGGTGTGAAGTTTAGTTTCAGTTACTTCATCATAACTGACAAAAAATTTCAAAAGTCAGAAGGGGTCCCCCCGAATAATATTTGCCCCAAGGCCCCCCACTGTCTAAGTCGGGCCCTGTTAGTGGTACATAAACAATGCCTTTGACACTGTCAGAACTTAAAGAACGCATTTGTGCAGAATTCAGAACCATTGACAGAGTGATGCTACAAAATGTTTGGGACAAACTGGATTACAGATTGGACGTATGCCATGTAACAAGAGGGTCACACATCGAACATTTGTAACTGAAAAAAACTTGGTATATTTCTCTTTAAATTCATGTATCACTTATTGTAATATGTACAGTAGTTTCGAAAATATGTTTTTTTTTTTTTTTTAATCGGGTTCATCATTTGTAATACCCCTGTATATATAGTGGATTATTATTTGCCATATCTACCGTTCGAGTATGTTAGTTTTTACTTTCTTCTCTCTAAAGAAGAAAGTATTGTAATCGAAATTTTTTTCGACTTTCAGTTTTCAACGGATTTACATGTTTTTAGGGATCAGAAATCCCGAAAATCATGTTTATACAAAATAGCTGTCTGTCCGTATGTATGTCCGCTTTGTATCATCTAAAAGTGTATGAAGTTACTCATAGAATTAAACTAAATCTTTTGTGTATGTTTTTGGCTGTAGCCAGCAGGTCCTCCTTGAATTGCGAAATATTCCGCCTGAAGGGGCGCTGTAATAGCGATTTTTGTGCCACTTTTTATTATTGTATCATCGAAAAGTGTAGGAAGTTAAGTATAGAATTAAACTAAATCTTTTGTGTATATTTTTGGCTGTAGCCAGCAAGTCCTCCTTGAATTGTGAAATATTCCGCCTGAAGGGGGCGCTGTAATAGCGATTTTTGTGCCATTTTGATTATTGTACCATCGAAAAGCGTAGGAAGTTAAGCATATGATTGAACCAAATTATTTTGCTTATGTTTTTGGCTAAGGAGAGCAGATCCTCTTTAAGTTTGGAAATATTTCGCTGGAAGGGCCCGCTGTAATAGCGATTTTTGTGCCATTTTTTATTATTGTATCATCGAAAAGGATATGAAGTTATGCATAGAACTGAACCAAATTTTATGTGTGTGTTTTTGGCTATAGCCAACAGTTACACGTGAATTTCATAACAATTCGCCGGAAGGAGGCGTTGTAACAGCGATTTTTCTCGATTTTTCATAGTTCTGTTGTGCACCGGCTGTTCATACAGCGATGGGCAATTCACATCCAGCTAACCCGGCGATTCCCAAGCAGCTGATGTACAACCGAATAACGAAAAATATTGATTTTATATAATATTATGATCGAGATTAACTCGTTTTAACTACGATTAGTAAAATGAAGCAGAAACTTAAAATGAAAAACAAGTTGATGCAGTATTGAAGTAATAACACTGAAGGATTAACATATGTAATACCTTTTTGAAATATTAACATGTATGCGAAAGAAGAAAGTTTTGGATTTGGCACATGCGACTAGTTTAACTTCATAATAGGTATTCTATATATATAAATTAAACATATGCCATCTTAACACTAGAGATTTTTGTCAGATTTTGTTAAGAGAAGTTGTTTGTTGTCTTTTGTGATTTTCAAAGATATGTTATCTGTCTACCTATATATATATATATATATATATATATATATATATTATATTGACATTGATAAAATCTTTTAAATTGCACTGCACATACATTCTAAAAATAATAAACATAGGGTGACCCCCCCCCCCACTAACTGACACCTTAATGATTCTTACTTGTTCAAATCACTATTAGAAAGTTTTTAATCTACTTGAAGTTTTTAAAAGTATAGTAGAGACACTTTTAAAAATTATAGTTGATATATTTTTTAAATTATACTTTTTATTAGTAAAAATTAATTTTTTTCTTAAATATGGTCAATAACTCATGTAACTGACACCATTCATTTTGAAAATCAATTTAGCATGATAAATGCTTAAAATTAAAAAAATAATAAAATTGTTTTAATTTTTAATTTTAAAAATTATAAAACATTTGATAAGTTTAATGTTTTAGATTCACAGACAGAATAAAGGTGATATTTAGTTTCAATTTGATATCAAAATTTTGTTTCTCTTATGTATTTTTTAAAAGTTGTATTGTAAGAAAGAGAGGTAAGTATATAATTTTTCTTCTACTTTTGTGTATGCGTTATATATTGTTAAAAATACATATATAATTTAAATTGCAAATGTTGTGGCAATTTTTTAGAGCCAATTTTATGTATTATTCTTGAAACTGTAACAATTTCACTCCAATATGCAACACTTATTTTTTTTTATGTTGAATCGAAAAAGTGTGTTATTATGAGTAAAACTGAGTCCCGAAAGGTACTAACTCCCATTAAAAGAAAGTCTAGAATATATAAATTAATATGAATGAATAGATATACATTAATTTTGTTTCAGAACATATAAAACTAATATTACAGATAGATTATACTTTTTTTTCTAAATTGTAATTAAATATAAAAGTTTATTTTTATTTCAAGTTTCGAGTCATGTTAAAGCGCGTTGAGTTTCGGTCGATAAAAACAGTTTAAGTAGATAGAAATTATTTCGCCGTATTTCGGGTTGACCTCAAATAAAACATATTAGGATCTGATACAGTGTATACTCCATTTTACTGCAAGGAATTCCTTAAATTTGATTCAGGTGAAAATGTTTGAATGCATTCGTTTTTCCATGTTCTATCAACATCATAACAAAATTTATACTACACATATGACTATTTATTAATATCCCATTATTGCATTTCAGTATGTTAATAATAATCTTCCATTTCAAGATCGGGTAAATTTTGAATAAAAGTTCTTAGGGTTGGAATCAGTAGAAATATTTTTTGTTAAATAGTGCCTGAATTATTTAAGTAATGAAAGACCATGTTTTGCCAGATTTAGAATACTTGCAGGTGTTAAGTGAACTTTTTTATCTTAATAATAATAATCTATTTCATATCTGTTATATAATGTAAAAATAAATAAATAATAATAATAAATGTGCTACAAATAATAAATATAATTTAAATAATAATAATTTAAAAATATGAAATATATATATATATATCAATTAAAACACAAAAAAAACCCTTACACACATTGTTAAAGAGGAAAGCAATAGCTTCATCAAAAGAATAAAATACGTTTTGAATCGTACATAGAAACAATACCTTGATTTTAAATTCTATTAGTTATACGTGTCCAAGATAAGCTTCGTCTACAGTTAAAAAACATACTTATGAATATAAATTATCTTTAGAATTTACATTGCATAGAATAACCAGATTCAAATTAGAGTCATGGGACGAATTCGAGTTAGAGTTTGCACCGATTCGTGTAAATAAATGTAAATACAATTTTTAAAATGATGGTGGTGGTGAAAGTTTCATGCGCGACAGATTTAATCTTTTGTTATATGAACAGTATTGGGTAAATGAAAATCAGTGGTTGTAAAATTAAAAAATTGTTAACATTTTATTGTAAATAAATTCAAAAATTAAGACTATCAGCACAAACTGTTATTCAATTTGGTGTTCAGTTATTAAGAAGCAATTAATTAGAAATATATATTTTTAACATCCATATGAAATGAATTGACAAGATTGTCCAATTTCTTTTATCACTTTATACCATGTCTAAAATGTAATTTTAACTGGTAAATAGAAACTTGGACGAAAAGAAAGGGGAAAACCATACTCTCCGGGGGGGGGGGGAAGGATGAAAAACTTCGCTTCTTTAAAGCTGTAATTCAAACAAACCAACTACCACTACAAGTATAAAAATTAAATTATAGATTAGCTTATGCTTTTGTAATGTTTGCTAGATAATATTTGACAGTAATAGTTTGAATGTATGCAATAGGTGAAAAATATACAGTATGCACCATTTTGGTTGTTGTTGTTAATATTTTATAAAGGGATATATTTATATGTGTTTTATGTTACACATCTATATAATGTGTCATTTTTTAATATTTTGCTATTTTGCTAATTTTTTTAATTCTAACTACATAAAAATAAACACAAGTGTAATTAATGTGAAACTGTCATATAATTAACATACATTTTCGTATTAATCACTCATCATTAACCAGAATTTTGAATTAAATATTCAAAAATTATCAGAGTAATTTATTACTCAACAGCCTATTTACTATTTTATTATTTTTGGATTGTTTAAAATTCTATATTGGTTAGAAATTGATTTAAACGTTTATTAATAAATAGGTTGCTTTACTCAAGATCTTTATATATATATTAGGTTCCAACGAAAGTTTTCCGCCAAATCCCCATTACATAATGCTAATTTTAATATATATAATTAACTAATTTTATATATAACCACCATTCCGCCAAACCTTCACAGTGTCATATGATACAACACTAGTACCTAAAACCACACACTTTATTCGATGACATTCTGTAGCTGACTTTTTGCAATAGAACTGGAAGTAAATGATGGTTCTAATCTGGTAGCGTGATAGTTCCATTTCAGGCACCTTGTACTTAATGATAATGATATTTTTTTTACAAATTTCACAACACAGTGTTTTAAAGAAAGTCTCTTTATTTCAAATGCCAAAAATCGTTTGACAAAATATGAGCAAACACGTCTACGCGAACTGTTTGCACAGACCGTATTAGCAGTGGCGAGAAACTTTCGTTACAACCTGATATATATATACAGGGCTATTACAAATGATGGACCCGATTAAAAAAAATCATATTTTCGAAACTACTGCACATATTACAATAAGTGATACATGAATTTAAAGAGAAATATACTAAGTTTTTTTAGTTACAAATGTTCGATGTGTGACCCTTTTGTTACACGGCATACGTCCAATCTGTAATCGAGTTCGTTCCAAACATTTTGTAGCATCACTGTGTCAATGGGTCTGAAATCTTCACAAATGCGTTCTTTAAGTTCTGAACACTTTGTTTTCCGCATTGGTGGTCAGGGCCCGACTAATGCAGGGGCATTCGGGGTAGCTGCCCCGGGCCCCCCGATTTGAGGGGGGGCCCCAAGGGCAGATATAAGTTTTCGTTAAAGGGAAGCCAAATGGTAAAAAATGTCCAAAAGTGACCATATTCTAATTTGTAGTGTTTTTTATTTTGTGATATTTAATTTTTTCCTTGCTGATTTCATAAAGATTTAATTAAATACATAAATTTGATTAAAATATAACTGTAATATCACACATCTGTTATCTGTTGCTTTCTGTTTAAAAGAATTTGTCATAATCTGAAATTTTATACCAAAATACTTGTCGGCATCATGAATGCAGTAACAACATGACGAGTATTGGAATTTGTTGCTATTATTATTAAATGCATGCCAACACTTGCCTTTCCGTATGATAGAATTGTCCAAATGCATGTTGATTGAATACAGAGATTAAGTGAAATAGAAAAATATTAACACAAATAGCCAATAATGCCTGGAAGAACTGTATTTGCATTTTAACGGCTCACATTTAACCTTATATTCCTATAACAAAACAAAATTGTATTCTATAGTTTCTTTAAGTTATCTTTCTTGTGCTATTCTGTATATACTGGTAGATGTGAATAGTACCTGGTATGAAATTCATGTATCCGTACAATAGGTATAGGTGTGAAGTTTAGTTTCAGTTACTTCATCATAATTGACAAAAAATTTCAAAAGTCAGAAGGGGTCCCCCCGAATAATATTTGCCCCAAGGCCCCCCACTGTCTAAGTCGGGCCCTGTTAGTGGTACATAAACAATGCCTTTGACACTGTCAGAACTTAAAGAACGCATTTGTGCAGAATTCAGAACCATTGACAGAGTGATGCTACAAAATGTTTGGGACAAACTGGATTACAGATTGGACGTATGCCATGTAACAAGAGGGTCACACATCGAACATTTGTAACTGAAAAAAACTTGGTATATTTCTCTTTAAATTCATGTATCACTTATTGTAATATGTACAGTAGTTTCGAAAATATGTTTTTTTTTTTTTTTTTTTAATCGGGTTCATCATTTGTAATACCCCTGTATATATAGTGGATTATTATTTGCCATATCTACCGTTCGAGTATGTTAGTTTTTACTTTCTTCTCTCTAAAGAAGAAAGTATTGTAATCGAAATTTTTTTCGACTTTCAGTTTTCAACGGATTTACATGTTTTTAGGGATCAGAAATCCCGAAAATCATGTTTATACAAAATAGCTGTCTGTCCGTATGTATGTCCGCTTTGTATCATCTAAAAGTGTATGAAGTTACTCATAGAATTAAACTAAATCTTTTGTGTATGTTTTTGGCTGTAGCCAGCAGGTCCTCCTTGAATTGTGAAATATTCCGCCTGAAGGGGCGCTGTAATAGCGATTTTTGTGCCACTTTTTATTATTGTATCATCGAAAAGTGTAGGAAGTTAAGTATAGAATTAAACTAAATCTTTTGTGTATATTTTTGGCTGTAGCCAGCAAGTCCTCCTTGAATTGTGAAATATTCCGCCTGAAGGGGGCGCTGTAATAGCGATTTTTGTGCCATTTTTTATTATTGTATCATCGAAAAGTGTAGGAAGTTAAGCATAGAATTAAACTAAATCTTTTGTGTATATTTTTGGCTGTAGCCAGTAGGTCCTCCTTGAATTGTGAAATATTCCGCCTGAAGGGGGCGCTGTAATAGCGATTTTTGTGCCATTTTGATTATTGTACCATCGAAAAGCGTAGGAAGTTAAGCATATTATTGAACCAAATTATTTTGCTTATGTTTTTGGCTAAGGAGAGCAGATCCTCTTTAAGTTTGGAAATATTTCGCTGAAGGGCCCGCTGTAATAGCGATTTTTGTGCCATTTTTTATTATTGTATCATCGAAAAGGATATGAAGTTATGCATAGAACTGAACCAAATTTTATGTGTGTGTTTTTGGCTATAGCCAACAGTTACACGTGAATTTCATAACAATTCGCCGGAAGGAGGCGTTGTAACAGCGATATTTCTCGATTTTTCATAGTTCTGTTGTGCACCGGCTGTTCATACAGCGATGGGCAATTCACATCCAGCTAACCCGGCGATTCCCAAGCAGCTGATGTACAACCGAATAACGAAAAATATTGATTTTATATAATATTATGATCGAGATTAACTCGTTTTAACTACGATTAGTAAAATGAAGCAGAAACTTAAAATGAAAAACAAGTTGATGCAGTATTGAAGTAATAACACTGAAGGATTAACATATGTAATACCTTTTTGAAATATTAACATGTATGCGAAAGAAGAAAGTTTTGGGATTGGCACATGCGACTAGTTTAACTTCATAATAGGTATTCTATATATATAAATTAAACATATGCCATCTTAACACTAGAGATTTTTGTCAGATTTTGTTAAGAGAAGTTGTTTGTTGTCTTTTGTGATTTTCAAAGATATGTTATCTGTCTACCTATATATATATATATATATATATATATTATATTGACATTGATAAAATCTTTTAAATTGCACTGCACATACATTCTAAAAATAATAAACATAGGGTGACCCCCCCCCCCCCCCACACTAACTGACACCTTAATGATTCTTACTTGTTCAAATCACTATTAGAAAGTTTTTAATCTACTTGAAGTTTTTAAAAGTATAGTAGAGACACTTTTAAAAATTATAGTTGATATATTTTTTAAATTATACTTTTTATTAGTAAAAATTAATTTTTTTCTTAAATATGGTCAATAACTCATGTAACTGACACCAGTCATTTTGAAAATCAATAACTGACGCATAATTTAAAACAGTTAATACAAAAAATAGTTACCACTAGATGACATTAATATGCAGAATTTTACGAGAAAATGCTTATGTGAGTTAAGATTTTGGTTGAAGTGTCAGTTACAGGTTAGATGTTAATAATTGGGGTTTCGTCCTACCTTTAAACAAAAGCTACGAAATCTACAAGAATTTAAATAGCAATATACAACATATTAAGTTCTAAAAGAAATAATTGAAATAAAAAAAATTAGATGTATTATTTCAAAATGAATTTAATTTATTACAAATAACCTTTTCATAATATGAATTCAATTTATTACAAATAATTTTTCGTAATGCTGTGTTATTTGTCACTGCTTAAATACAACATAATTCAAAGATTTCACTGGCATAATAAAAATAATACTTTTGAAAATTAAATGTTTTAATAATTAATGTTATTATGCTTAGACTTAACACTTTTCTAATCTCTCAAATCAGTTGTAGATTCACACAATAAATACTTTATATATTTATTTACGGTTCCTAGTCATATTCTTTTGAAGTCAAATATTTTCCTGTAAAAATTTTCAGATAGCTGACTTGTTTATTTAACCAAATATCTACCTTGAACTACTTAGCTAGTCGTCTTGAGATACATTATGTTAAATACGGCATAACACCCCCTCTATTTTTTGCTTGCCACATTTTGTCTCTGAATAAATTCATGGCATCAAATAACTTTTCGAATTATCACCGACCACATAGCAGACAAATCCATTGAAAATAAGCAGATGGTCGGTTTCATTACAATGTGATTCATGTAAAAATTGTGTGATTCATGTGATTCTTTAAACCCTTACCCCTTCACATGAAATACGTATGTTTACATTGTATTTTATGACTTCAAGTTTAAATTTTGCTGTTGTACACTGAAAATATTTTCGGGTTTTTTTTCTCACGATGTTGGAAATTTATTTTATTTTTTATTTTATGTCGGTTTTACATTTAAATGCAATTTTTTAAATTAAATAAGGCAGAGAAAATTTATTTTATTTTTGCAAATTAACTAAATAAAAATTATATAATAAATTTTGCCGAAAAAATAAAAATATTTTTTTTTATAGAGGTAAATTATTTATCTTGGATGTTTATCATATTCATGATTACTTCAATTATGAAAGCACGAGAAAAATTTATATCTATAAATTCATATGGAACACTTGCATACCTTCTCCCCAACTCCTGATGAATGAATAGAAGAAATAAACTTTGTTCAATACATTATTATTTCAACATTTACATTCGGTCTCAAAGTGACTTCAGATTGTTTAGAAATTTCAAAAGAAACTTCCGTTACAGCGCCTAGAAGATACAGTGTGGAAAACGGCTATTCGTATAATGCTTTAAAAAGTGCTAAAAACTTGTATCCCATAAATCTCCAACAATTCCCAGCGGCAATATGCTGATACGAGCGCCATCTCGTAACTCTTTTCAATATAAACCCTGTGTTTTCAAAAATTATAGAATGTTAAACATCGGAATCTATAAATATAAGATATTTTAGTCTGTTATAAGCTAATTTAGTTAAAGAATGACGTGAAATAGGTTAAAGAGTCTCTTTTAGAATGACTATCGTTTTTAAATCACTACGATGGCGCTACGATCGACATCTTATTATTCAGCATCGTTGTACATTTATGGGATTCAATTTTTTAGCACTGTTTTGTAGCCGTTTTCCACACTGTATCTTCTAGGCGCTGTACTTCTGTGCCGTCCTTACCCCATTTATGTCTGCTCTAGTGGTAACAGTAATCTGTAAGTGATAAAACTGCTTGCAGTTATTTTAACACAAAACATTAATTTCCAATAAAGATAAAATGCTAATGAAAAAATTTCTTAATCTGAAATACAAATATTTTCCCGTGGAGTACATACCTATTGTAATTTCCAATTGCATGTTGACTAAAATTGATCTGTTCAAAGCAAATTTTTCTGTAGATGGATAAATAAATAAACGAATAAGATTAATTTACATGCGGTCCACAAAATTCAATCAGGTCCAGGCCCTCAAATGCCTTAAGGCAGCCCCGTTTAAATGATTCGTCTCATTTTCAAGTAGTTTTAAAATTCATATTTTGGTCACAACAAGACTTCGCAAAATAAAGGAAATTTCACGTACATGACTTGATGTGACGGCACAGTAACGTCACAAAATTTAAATGTTACCCTGAAAAATATTTTCATAAGAAATAAGGGTTTTTAGTCTTATATTTCTTAAATTTTCAAAGAAGTTTAGATTTTACTCACAATGTGACGCTATTGAATGATGGCATTTGAAATACAGATATGACATGATCCCGTGACCTGCAGTGACGTAGCACTGACGTCATTGCCAGCATGCTTTCTATAGGAGACGATACTCTACAGCACATCGGAAAGGATTTCTGCTGTAATTTTGCTGTTACATAGTGGGGAATTAGTGACAGGCAGCAACTTTAGGACCACTACGGTCCTAACTTTCGATCAAAAATGGATCTATTCTTTATATATATGTATGTATGTACAGCTGTATTGCCATTAGAAAGTCCCTTGTCTTTCTGCGTACTTGGCCCCACCAGTGGCCGAGAGGTTCTGCTCTCGAAGCTGGTAGACGGGAGGTTCTGGGTTCAAACCCAATCGCGCCCGTCGGCCTAATTGTTAGGAGTTTTCGTGGGTTTCTTCGAACCTTGGATTTCCAAGCGTTAATACGGGTTAGTTTCCCTTAGAAAGACCCCCACGAAGGGCACTCCCCCCTTAGGGCCTATATCCCTCGTGTTGATAATTGACCGTCATAAACCCAACCAACCTTTCTGCGTACTTATGTGATTGTTATATCTTTTGTGATTTTTAAATCACATTGTAATTAGAACAAGGGATGTGGATTTCTAAGACATCCTTAATTTGCTAAGAATTAGAAATGATGTTCAGTAGAAATAAACGCATATTAATTTCTGATTATTTATAACCTTGAATAATAGTAATCATGTGAGGTATAATTCTGAAAAATTTCTTCTTTATCTAGCTTTATAATGCATTTCTTATTTTATGAAAAGTCCTATTGTGTTTATAAATGTGTGTTTTAAGATAAGGAATTAGAATTTTATTTTTCTGGGTGTCATACTATTTTTCTAACTACGTAATATTTCTTTATGCTCCGAGTCTTATTATATATATATATAATAAATTTGAAATCACAAATATATGAAGAAATTGATAAAGTTCTAAAGATGATTTAGAAATGGACATATGAAACCAGTATGTAAAATAAGAAACTATGAATGACTCACAGAATCATCAGAGGAGCTTGTGAGTTCATTCATAGAAGATGCGTTATTTCATACAATTTTGTCGGCATTAAGACTAAAATGACAAAATTTAGCTCCTTATACGCAGACATTACAGAAAATAGATTGGATCTGGATTAATAAATTCGAACTGGATTAATAACAATAATGTTTAGAGTTGCCATCTTAAGTCAAAAAAAAAAAAAAAAAGGAATGAAAATGATTGAAGAAATCAAGAAAATACTTAGATTAACTTTTAGTTAAACTAGAATGAAAAAATAGGAATAAACTTAATAAGTACTGAGTGAATTATATATATCATCATCATCATCATTATCAACCGTTTTCAATCCACTGCTGAATGTAGGTCTCCCCCAGATTTTTTCAATGTTTTCTATCTAGTGCTTTAGTCATCCAATTTACACCGGCTACTTTTCTGATTTCATCACTCCATCTTACTTGAGGTCGTCTTTTTGGCCGTTTTACATCTCTGGGATACCACTGTAGGGTGTTTGTGCTCCATCTATTGTCTTGTCTTCTTGCAATGTGCACAGCCCATTTCCATTGTAGCCGTTTAATTCTTTCAATGATGTCAAAAACTTTCGTCTGACTTCTTATTCAGGTTATTCTTTTTATGTCTCTTCTAGTTATACCTAGCATACATCATTCCATACTTCTCTGTGTTGTTTGTAATATTTGTATCATCCGTTTTGTTAGCATCCGTGTTTCTGCTCCATAAGTTAGCACAGGCAAAACACATTGGTTAAATACTTTTCTTTTCAATCAAATGAGCATGTTACTCTTCAGAATAATATTGTTCTTCCCAAAAGCACTCCATCCATTTCTTATTCTTCTATTGATTTCATTCATGATACTATTATCCGATGATATTTCCTGCCCATGGTACACATAAATTTGCACTTCTTTAATTTCAGTGTTGCTGTAGACGATTTTCTTTTTTGATGCAAATGAATTGAACATCATCTTAGTCTTTTCCAAGTTTATTTTTAATCCCACATTAATGCTAGCTTCTGCCAAATCTTTTAGCATATTTGCCAGTTCTTCAGGACTGTTACTGAAAATTAAAATGTCGTCAGCAAAACGGAGATGACTTAAATATTCCTTATTTATTCTAATCCCTTTGTTTTCCCAATCCAGCTTCTTGAAAATATTTTCTAAGACAGCAGTAAAAAACTTAGGCGAAATGGTGTGTCCTTGTCTTACCTCTCTTCCAAGCTTGATCTTTGCTTTTCCTTTGTCCAAGCGGATGGTTGCTGTTGCTTTCTTGTAAATCTTCTTTATAATATTTGATGTAAGATTTGTCTATACCAATGTCCTCCAGAGCTTCTACTACCGCTGATCTGTAGACCTAATCAAATGCTTTTTCAAAATCAATAAAGGAAAGGCAGAGGGGAAAATTATATTCTTTATGTTTTTTTATGAGTTCTCTTACCGTTTGGATATGATCCATTGTGCTGAATCCACTTCGGAATCCTGCTTGTTCTCTAGGTTGAGCTGAGTCCAGAGCTTATTCAAGTCTTGTCGTTAAAACTTTGGTGAAAATTTTATAAATCACTGATAGTAAGCTGATCGGACGGTAGTTTTTAATGTTTTCCTTCTCTCCTTTCTTGTAAAGTAGCACCATCACAGCATTATTCCAATCTTCTGGTAAATCTTACTTCTTGAGACATTTGGAAAACAGTAAGGATAGCATTTTTTCAAATTCTTCTCCTGCTCCTTTTATAAGGTCGATTCCATCTTCCCCAGGGCATTTACCTTTTTTCATAAATTTAATGGCTTGTAAAACTTCGTCTGTTATCACTGGGATTATGGCTTCGGTTTCTGATAAGTTTTCTCGTGGATCACATAGGTTGATTTCCCTTTGATCTTCACATTTGTATAAATCGTTATAGAATTTTTCGACAATGTGTACTATTTCTTTATTGGTTTTGGTGATTGTTCCATCTGCCCTCTTTAGTGCAAAAATACCTTTTCTTCCAACTCAAAGTTTGCGCCTAGCTGATTTTAAACTTTTGTTATCTTCTAGAACTTTCTTGAAAGATCAGAGTTAAATTTTCTGATATCTTCTGTAACGCATTTTCTTACCGATTTACACAATTCAGCATATTCAACTCTTGATTTAGGATCGTTTTTCTTCATTTTAAATTCTCTGCGTTTCTTGAACAATCTTCTTGTTTCTTCTGTTATTTTCTTTGTCTGCTTTACTTGTGCATCGCCTGCTATCTTCTTTGCAATATCTTGTAGAGTATTGGTTAGTTTCTTGCTCACTACTGTAACATCTTGCTCTTCTTCTAAAGTTGATTGAAGTACTTGGAAACGGTTTTTAAGTTTCAAATGGAATTCTTCTTTATGTTTCTGGAGATTTATCATATCGATCATTTCGATTTATCATATCCTTTCTCTTTTTCCCCAATTCTAGCATTCCAGTCTTCCATTATTAATTTTATGTAGCATTTTCCCTTTTGATGCACTGAAGCTACTTCTTCATAGAAATCCTCAACTTCTTCATCAGTATAGCTTACCGTTGGTGCATAAACTTGGGTAATTTGCATCTTGTATCTTCTGGACACCTGTATTACTAACCTTGCAACTCTATCTGATGCATCATATTCTACGATGTGATTCTTCCACCTTATATATATATATATATATATATGTGTGTGTGTGTGTATATATTATTTATTTATACTATAAGCCTTATAATTAATAAATTCCGCTTGAATTCTGTTAACTATGGATTACGATTAACCGAGCCAATCTGCTCCGTTATTACCCCGGGTAATTGAAGCTTTCGGTGTAGGGAAAATACTTTAACCTCTTCGACGACTTTGACGAATCTTCGCGATGAGCATTGCCAATACGCGACGTAAAGCTGCGTGCAATTATTAACTTTTCTTACTAGTATTTTCATATAGAAACTTTCGCCTTATTTAAACAGACTTTCTGTGATTAAGTTAGGCAAAAATTTTTATTCGGAAGTACCGGTGGTAAAAGATTAAAAACTGCTTACGAGACGTTCGTCACGAAGGAATTAAAAAACTTCTATTATATTTTTCACTGACATCTTCAGAGATCGACAACAGTTGAGAAATCAGATGTACAGAGAAAATGAGAAATCAGACACTGATGTAATTTTTTTTCTGTAGAACTACTGAAGCGATTTAAGTACTTTTTAAATAGTTTTTGGCAGTAGCTAAACTATGAATTAATTGTTCGGCAAAAAATTAAAATAAAATATACAATAGTAATTTTAATTAAAAAATATATTTATTTTGTTTGCAAAAATGGCAGATATAATTGTGAAAAGAATGTCTAATATTCGCTTAAAACTGCAAAACGACGTAACTTTACAAACATGGAAAAATATACTTACATTACCTAGGTGGAAATTAACTGTATGTTCATAAAAAATTACATCGGTAGTTTGAAAAAAAAAAACTGAAGAAGTGTTCTAAAAACAAGAACAAATATATTTTTTTCCGCTTCATAGTTTTAAAACAGATCTTATAAATTTTTGTCTTTTAGCAAATTTAATTTTCAAGCAAAATTTTAAATGCCTTTTCAGACATGCAAATTCGCCTTTTATTAAATATGTAGTTTTTTTTCTTTTTATCATTGGCGTTATCAATCGTGGTCCTTTTAGGTATCTACAGGGTGTTTTTAAAGGTATCGGCCTACTTTATTGAGAAAAATAACTCAGGATAGTTCAGAAGAATAAGATATTTTTAGTGAAAGGGGAAGATTTTCGTTCATTTCTTAAAAAAGAAGAGTTATAGCAAATAAGAGCAAATAATTTTTAAGAAAAAAAATAAAACCTATATCAAGTGATTTTTCCTTTACTTATTATACTTATATATTATTTATCACACGACAGTTGGCGTAATTTTTTAAAGATTCGTTGGAATAACAAAGTGTGTTTTGTGGTAAACTTTTATTTTTAACCCTTTCCATTTTTAATACCATTGTTGTCCATATCGCTCATTTTGGCGTGTAATTGACGATCTTGTATTAAAACGTTTGAGGAATCTCTGTAAAAAAAAGACTATAACCTATATAATAATTATTTTTAAAACGAATAATATTACTGTGTATCTTAACAGCATATTCAAATTTCGTGGCTAGTGGTCAATTTTTATGAAAATTAGAGCCGAGAAAGTTAAAATAAAACAAAAAGCAGTCGTGTAGAAAAACGTATTAATTTCGGATTCTGAATAAATTGAAACAGGACTACCAGCACAGTGAGACCTTTCTAACAAAAAAGCATATGAAGTGAATTTCACTCGATTTTTCGAACATTTAATAGAATCTCGTGGATTAAGATAAATTTCTAACACAATGGAATCACCGGGATCTGAATACTGAACTTCCGGTTTCGAAACTGGAGACATTACCTCTGAGCCAGAAATGCTCGACTTCATGATCGCTATATTTATTACTTATTGTCGATCATATTTACTTGCTAATTTTCCTCATAGAATCGGTCGCAATATGGGTTAAATGCCTAATCCGTCCGCCAATTTGTACAAAATCTATACCATTCTTGCTATAGTGGTCTATAATATATTCACCAAACGAGAGCTCAATCGGAAGTACCTTTTGGAAGCTATCCTGTTCACTTACACACACACACAGCATGATTACAATACATCCCTTACACTATCTGTTCGGAAAGTAATAATTATAAAAGTCGGAATGTTCATTATAAAGTTATGCTTAGACATACATAGATAAAAATATACAAACGAATTGTAGAACCTCATTTTTTGGAAATAGGTTAAAAATGATAGGGCTTTCAAATTATGGAGGAAATGTGAATACAGTCAACTCTGTGAAATCCGCCGATGTATAATCCGCCAATGTCTATTATCCGCACTACATGTACGAATGTAAACAGTGAAAATATCATTAACAGTTAAACTCTTAGATAAAGTTAAATTTTGTATTTTTTTTTTCATAAGTTATCAATTTTCCAATGAATAAATATTTAAATATAAATTGGGTATAAATATTTAAATTTCCCAGGGCAACAAAATTTTATCTCAGAGCAAAAAGTAATGAGTGTTCACAGACTACAGAAAAAAAAATTATCATTGACAACAAAGCAAAACTGAATTTGCCATTATGTTGTGTCAATGTTTAAAACAATTAATACAATCAGTAAAATAATGATGCATTATATTTTTCTTTTACATTGTAATTGTAATTTGTGTGCAGATGTTTCTAATTTATTGCCAGACTGTAAAAAATAAAATGCAAACAAATGGATGATCTATAATCCGCAAAAATGTGTTATCCGCAAAACTCTCGGTCCCTAAGTGTGCGGATTTCACAGAGATGACTGTATTTTTAACTGAACCAGGATTAACCAGGATTGTTAGGAGAAATTCAATTTAAAGATTTCACTGAAAGAATACCGAAAGAAGGTTGGCTAATACTTTCATTTGTGTTGGCAACGTATTTAAGCTGTATTTGTTGTATGCATTCTAAGTTGTTTTATGCAAGTATGAATGTATGTTTTAGACACTGTAAAATGTGCGTTGTTGTACATATTTTAAGATGCATACGCGATATAAGATGCATGTACAGTCGTGGGAAAAAAAAGAAAACACCCCCTACTAACTCTTCGACAAATTATCGTAGACGGAAGTTACTGGTACCAAATGATTGGAAATAAAGTTTACTTTTAAATGATGTCTATAAAATTTGCTTAGGGGGCCATCTACATATTAAAACGAACCCACATCTCCTTTTTTTCAATAGCAATACCCAATTTTAACGAGATATTTCAAATCTTCGGTTCAAACTATGCCCAGACACCAAATTTCAAGTCATTTGAATGATAAGTTTTTGAATTATAAACATTCAAAATTTAGTGCTTCTAATGTTAAATTGCATTTTCATATATTTATTTATATCTCCTGAAATTATACTCCTAATGTGCTATTTTTTTGTGTAGCAATAATACTAATGTGCCCAAACATAAATACGCTGAATTTGCAATTTTTATAATTTTATGATATGAATTATGAATTATGAAATTAATATTCGAAAAATTATTGAATTGCAACCTACAATTTTTTTTGATGGATTTAGATTTATTAAGTCCTGCTTTATGAAAATCCGAAATTTCACATTTTTCTTCCAAATAGTCTCAAATTATGCTTAAAAAACGCAAAATGATGGTTTAAGGGGCCGTCTATGATAGAAGTGAGTAGATATTTTGAAATTTCTTCTGCTGTCCCGTTGTCTAACAGGCTTCATTGACTGCTTAAGGTGCCTTGATCAAGAAGGAAGCTTTCTCGGTTAACAATCGACTAGAGAACTTCAATTTGGATACAGCCCTTAAAATACGCACGTTTTATAATAATTAATTTCTCAGAAACTTATGGTACGAATTGCATAAAAATTGGTTTTTAGGCTAATTGAAAGGTGTAAAGTTCATTTATGCTGTCAGAATTGGGTATTGCCATTGAAAAAAAATGAATTTATGGCTTGTTTTAAAATGTAGATGGCCCCCTAAGCAAAATTTATATACACCATTTAAAAGTAGACTTTATTTTCAATCGTTCGGTACCGGTAACTTTCTTCTACGATAATTTGTTGAGGAGTTAGTAGGGGGTGTTTACTTTTTTTTTTTCCACGACTGTACGTTGCAAGTATTGTAAGACGTGTGTAAGTGTGCAATTATGTAAATATTCAGGTAATACTATAATAGAGATAAAAAGTATTAAAGTAAGTTAATTTAGATATTAAAAGTATTTCTTAATCTTAATTTCGCTCTGGAGGTTAAATAGATCTGCCAATCAGATGGATTTTGTGTGTGTATGTTTGTGCTTTTATGTTGTAATACAGTTTAAATAGTTGTGTGTTTAAGACCTAATCTGATATCTATATGGTATGAACGATACAGGTTTAGCATGATGTTTAAAAAACATGTAATTTGATTATGAATAGCAAATTTTAAGGGTGCACAGGACCTTTAAACTTTCAAAAAATCAGTTTTCAGTTTTTGCTTTATTCTGAACGTTTTAAAATTTCTCAACAATATGCAAAAAACCGCATTAAAAAATCTGCTTTATTTCTTGAGTTATAATCGTTTTTAGATGATGAGTATAATAGAAGGTCCGTAGATATTGAAACTTTAAAAAGCGTTTTCTCAGATTAGTAAATTTGGAGTTTGCGCGCACTGTTACTTTTAAACTATGTAAGCTACAGCTTAGAAAAAAATAACCAAATTTGCGTTTCTTTAAAGTCTTTAGAGTAATATGAAAAAAATTCAGATATTTTGGTTATTTATTTTTTTGCACTTGAAAAACTTGGAAAAAAAAATTGAGATTTTTTAACTTTTCTTTATTTTGTCCTAAAATTAATTTTTAAACAAAACTTTTTGCGTATATTTTAGTTTTAAGTAGGTATGTTATGATTCTATTTTGTTCTAAAATTGTTTTCTATTTGCATAATTTAGAGTTTTATCATACGCGCAGCACTTAATCACGCATTAGTGAGATGAATTTTTAAATTTAAAATTTAAATATTAATTTTGTACATACAACATTTATTTTTCTGGATAATGTACTTAGGGATATATACTTTGGGCATGAAGGGGAGAAAAAGATCTTAATTGCATATTTTTGTGTTTTGGTACTTTGAAGAAGGCGATGTTTTTTATTGTTTCGTCAAACTCAAGGGTCCTGTGACCCCTTAAATTTCTTTGAAAACAGGTTTTTTCTTCGTTCCTGTCGTAATCTGAACGTTCAAATTGCACACTGTACAATTTCATACTATTATTTAAATAAGAAAGATTTATCGGATCAATTTTTATTTTAAAATGTTAAAGAAATGATGCACTAAATGAGCAATGAATAAGGTCGAAACCGCTTCAGACATCTGATGTATTAAATGCCCCAGCCACTGCAGATCCTCTCGTCGATGTCTTTAACTTAACAAAAATCGTTTTTATATTTTTCCTGTGGAATCTTTGTGATAGGGGTTACCCTTCCGATAGTCTTTAGAGCGATTCCGCCTGTTCTGCTAGTAACGGTAGTGGACTAACGACTCGACGAAATTCAATTTTACATTTTTCCTATGCGATCTTCCGTGATCGGGCAATGAATAGCCTCGAAGCGGCTTCAGTCGCTTGATATTTTAAACGTTCCTGCGCTCCCAAACCCGCTGGTCGATGTCTTTAATATAACGAAACTTGCTTTTAATTTTTTCGATGGTATATTTTGTGATTGGGGCTCCCTTCCCTTGTTTTTCTCTTGATCATTTCATAACAACTCGGGGACATTTTATTATGAAAAATCACTTATGTAATTGACTTTTGTATGTTATATCTTATAATTTTTGAGTTAGGGTCAATAACTTCCAAATTCGTCCATAAGAGGCGCTACTGTCTTATGCATTAGTTCGGGCTATATCTATTGTCGGGCGTAGTCATTTTTATTATAATATTATCGTACTTGCTTAGCTATAGCTCTCTCCATTCACAAGCTTTAATAGGATAAAGGGACTTTTCTATGAATCCTGTATACCTGAAAAAGGGGAAAAAACTTCACGGAGTGACAGAATGCGGCTATATGAGCAAATTTCGTCATAGAATGTATGGTCGGAACTCTAGCAGTTAGAAGTTAAAAGGTAGTTATCCACTGCCGCAGTTAAAGAATTAACATAAGAATGAGAGTAGATGCTTCAGAAAACATTTTATTAACAGGAATGTAATTAATGTACATGCTCAAAGAAATTTCTCAAAAGATCTTCCGCCAGCTGTAATGCACGCTTCACACCTGCGGGTTAGGGACTGACGCACATTTGCAAAGACACCAGGCATTTCCCGAATATCGCCAGCAACAACGGCAATCCTGGCGACTAGATCCATATCGGTTTCAATGGGGCACTCGTAGATTAAGCTTTTCATGTGGCCCCAAAGGAAAAAGTCCAAACACGAGTGATCCGGCGATCTTGGTGGCTAAGCTATGGGACCACCTCGACCAATCCATCACCCTGGGACAGTGGCAAATTACCTTTTAACTTCTCACCGCTTGAGTTCCGACCATATATCCTATGGCGAAATTTGCTCGTATAGCTGCGTTCTATCAAACCGCAAAGTTTTGCCCACTTTTTCAGATACACCCTGTATTTTGTTCTCGTAGCTGCTTCTGAGAAAGGTACTTTAAGATATTTTAGAACAAGTGGGTAAGAGTGATCGAAGATTTCACAGAGGCAGTGTTGCCAGATTGGGGACTTTTTTAATTCAGATTATTTGACTGTCACCACTTTTTTAAAATAGTATAATTGGCCTTATTTTTCAGAATTTTTAATCTATTTTTAAATAAGCCGAATATTTCTATTTAAAAAAAGCGGTAACAATCAATAATCTGGGGACAAAAAGTCCCCAATCTGGCAACACTGCATAGAGGATTTCGTTTAAATATGGATTGGGTCCGATTCGGGTAAAACCTAATTTCCAGACCTGATGCAGAACTGTAATCCACATTCATTTTAAATCTCATTGTTGCCATTATCACCTATTTTGACGCGCAGTAGACGATGATATAGTAAAATTTTTGACGATGCTCATAATAAAACTATACACTATACGACCCGTATTTATAAACTTAAAGCGGTTTCGCCTACTTTAACATCATATTTAAAACTCTTAACGATTGGTTAATTATTATGGAAGTTAAATCCAATGAGGTTTAAAAAAAGACATGAAAATGGACATACAGACGAACATATCTTTTTAAAATCCTAATGATGTTGCAACGAGACCATCTACAGACAGAAAACTTTCTAATAAAAATAAGTATGAGAATAGTACTCACCGTTATGCGTGGGTGTACATTAAATGCATGAAACTAATTATATCATGTGTTGCACGGATAATGCACTATACCGTGCACTATACAGAGATGCACTATACCGTGAAAACAGTTTAGATATGAAGTCGGTTATCGCTTTTACGATAGTTTGCAAATTTTATTACAACCAAGCATGTTCCCCATGACGGTCATCATTTTCAGATACCATCTGCAATCGTAAGATAACATGTTCCACAGGTGACTGCAGTGTTTCTGGGAAATGCTAAGAACATGTTAAATGCTGTATTTAAGATCAGGTAAAGTTAATAAATAAATTTTCTAACCTTTCGTAAATGTATGCTAAGGGTGTAATTCGTTAAAAAATCGCCCTCTATTAGCGAAATTTTGAACTATTTTTTTCGTTTAAACAAATTCCCATCCTTTTACCATGTCTTTCACAACTTTATGA
This sequence comes from Maratus speciosus, assembly GCA_963932465.1. Taxonomy (NCBI): domain Eukaryota; kingdom Metazoa; phylum Arthropoda; class Arachnida; order Araneae; family Salticidae; genus Maratus; species Maratus speciosus. The sequence continues at coordinate 512,205,335 of OZ010787.1, read as the reverse complement.
ACAATAGTTTCGTCTGTAGACTACTTTAAAGTAGGGCCGTTTAATTATGAACACCCTGTATATATATGCGTGTGTGTGTAGACTAAAATCCTGAAGAAATGTTTACGTTCGTTTGTGCTTTTCGACTAAATCCTAAAATTTATGTCCTGTCAAAAATATGAATTTATCCATGCTAATGTGCTTCTTTATAAGTATTCTACCATGTAAACATATCAAATGTTTCTTAACCTAGGACAACTTTCTTAAGGTTTGCGAAAATATAACCTCTTGCAAGTTACCCACAATTTCGAAAAGCGATCCTTTATCTTTAGAAGCCCCTGAAAGCAATAGATTTTTCAGATTTGAGGAAGAATTTCTGAAACAAACGTTTATTTTGCCGTGCGTAATCTTTTGATATATTTTCGAGTGATTTTTACATTGCATTAATTCGTTTTCTTTGCCAGGAATATCGCTTTTTCAGATCCAATAAACTCACAAGTAAACATTTTTAGCTCCGTAACGGAATTTAAGCATGCAAGAGTAACAAAATAATTTTAATTTTAATGTAATTAATTTTAATGTTAACTTATGCTGTTTTTAAACATTAAAATGTTTGCCTGAGAATTGATAGCATCCGAGAAGCTGACATCTCGAGTCGAGAAAAGTGATTTATACATCGTAAAAACTACTTGGAAAAGTTATGGGCAGTAAAAGATACTTTTGTTTCATAAATGCTTTTTTAAATCTCGAAAATCTATTTGTTTCAGATTCTTCTAAAGATGAAGGAATGCTTTTCAGAATCGTTGGTAACTAGGAAGAGATTATATTATATTTTTGTAAATATCAAGAAATATAAGAGCTAGAATAAGAATAATGTGTCTTTTTTTAATGCGTATGTTGGCTTTTTAGGTCTTAGAAAAAGCGGCAGAAGGAAGGGGGCAGGATATTGCATTGGGCACATGAGCCCATAAAACCGAAATCCGGCCCTGATTCATGTGTTACGCACAACCATCTTTAAATACTCGCCCTTTACAGCTATGCACTTCTGCTATTGCGGGTATTCTTCTTGAAAGCCTTTAGATGAGATGAGTTTTTTTGCGGGTACACAGAGTCCTAAATGTAATAGAGATGCACTGTACCATGAAAACGGTTTACAATATTAAGTCCCTCTAATCATTGTAATCATCTCATAATTGTTATCCCTCTAATCATTCGGCCGAAACAAAACAAGTACAAGGAACAAGGAGTGAATTCATTCAATGGGGGGGGGGGGGGGGGTTCAGTGTGAGCCTCAAGTGTTTGGGCCGAATTATAACATGTTTTATGGTTGCAGTTTTGGCTTCAAGCAAAAGATGCACAATTCATCTCTATTAATCTTAGAACTAATGTGTTGCAAGTGTCGCTGCTTCCTGAACCTCAGAAGCAGTTTTGAAGCGGCTTCCTTTGAAAACATCTTACCATAACACATTGCTTTCTCTCCGTAGACCTGCTGCAACATGTTCAACATTTCTGTTGCCGATTTCTCTCGAATTTGGCAGATTTGATATTCGCAAGTTCGTCTTCAAACGTCATTTGAGTTTTCAACGAACTTGAATGACTTCTGGTCGCTGATACTCATTGTCTCGAAAAAAACCCTGCTCTGCGAACGTACATCTTACTCACCACATCTCTCATCATATTTGACCCTACACCGTAGTTCTCCTCTCCTCCAATCCGGGTTGGAAATATCAGTAGAATATTCGACCTTTTTTATCCTGTTAGCATAAATCATTGTGGTCTATTCGTGGCACACGGATACCACTTTTTACCACTATTTCAGAATAGTAATCTTCCGCTTAATTAATTTCGGCATTCTTTATTCATTATTACTATGCAAATATTATTGGGAAATACGGGTGAATTTTGGTACACGCAAGCAGCAAGCAGTTTGACTGCGCTGTTGGATATTTTAAAATCTCAATTTAGTTTCGAAACAACTTGTCCAACAATCTTCCTATGAAATAATTTCTATATTTCTATATTCTTTTACAAAAAGTGCAAAGTTCCAGCCTTCATTATAATTACAGAATTTTTTTTGTAAATTAAGATTGATTGTAGTTAAAATTATATTACATTTATAGACAAGGGGAGAGGGCTATGTGATGAGGCATGCCGCTTAAGGGGACAGTTTACCTCAAAATTGGTCAAAATATCAATTTTAGTTTGTTTTTTTTTTAACATTAAATGAAAGCCTTTTTAATTGTGAATATTTTGACACCTCACTTTTACCCATACGGCAATTATATCGCGAGATATTGTACCTTTTGTTAATGCACTCACTGCAATTACCCACACAAATTAAACATTTAAATTGCTTTTTTCATGTTCATATTTTCTTCACTTTCATGTTTTAAAAATGCTAAGGCATTTTTAACACTTTCCAACAAAGTTGAAAAGTGTTTATGACTTCGGTTTGTCTGTCCGTCTGGCCGTCTGTCCACGCTCTAACTCTCTTAAATATGCTCGGATCGTTCTGAAATTTTTGGATGTTAGTGACCTCTACCATAGCACGTTCCCTATTTCAAATGAAGTTTGTAGCATGTTTAGTTCATTTACAGGGACAATCAAAAATTTTCCGTTACATTACGGCCAATGGGAAAAAATCGTTTCAAATGATTTTTAATGGTGTTACACTCTTTCAAACATAGTAAAATTGATATTCATTTATGAAGTCCACTAAAATATGTATTCTGTTGAATATGCGGTGAAAAGAATGGTTACTGTTCATTTACAGGGCCACACAAAAGAATTCCGTTCATAATGGTATAGGGGGGATTGTTTGTGGTGTATTTGAAAAGATTTCAGATACTATATTGTATCCGAATTACTGTATATTAGTAATGATTGCTCGAAATGCATTTTTAATTATGATATGCGCTTTTTTAGGGTTTCGTTCATCTGACGAAACCCTATTCGTCTCGCTCCTCTGTCTGTCTGTCCTTCTCTCACAGAGCCCGTTCTCAGAAACTATACATGCTGGAGACTTGAAATTTTGCATACTTATAGCTGAACACCACACATCATACGACAAGTCATAAAATTTTAAAAAAGTCGTACATTTAACCCTTTGGGCTCCACACATGTGTATTTTAAACAATTCTTTCTAAGTGAGCCCTAATTAGGTTGGAGGCGTGAAATTTTGCATACTTATAGCTGAATACCTCACATCAAATGAAAAACCATAAAAGTTTGAAAAAAGTCGTACATTTTAACCCTTTCGGATACCACATGTGTATTTTAAACAATTCTTTCTAAGTGACTCCCTAATTAGATTGGAGGCGTGAAATTTGGCATACTTATAGCTGAACACCTCACATCAAACGACAAATCATAAAATTCTGAAAAAGTCGTACATTTAACCCTTTGGGCTCCCATATGTGTATTTTAAACAATTCTTTCTAAGTGAGCCCCTATTTAGGTTGGATGCGTGAAATTTTGCATACTTATAGCTGAACACCTCGCATCAAATGACAAACCCTAAAATTTTAATAAAGCCGTACATTTAACCCTTTGAGCTCCACATGCTTATTTTAAACAATTCTTTCAAGTGAGCCCCTAATTAGGCTGGAGGCGTGAAATTTGGCATACTTATAGCTGAACACCACATATCATACGGCGAATCATAAAATTTTGAAAAAATCGTGCATTTAATCCTTTGGGCTCCCACATGCGTATTTTAAGCAATTCTTTCTAATTGAGCCCCTTATTAAAAAATCCCTGCCGACTCGGGCCTACAGGCGGAGGTAGATTTCGAAGTTAAGTACTAAATTCACCAGCAAAACTTAAATCAAGATTAGAGATAAACCCAGTTCCTTCACTAAAAATGAGCTCTAGAGAGCTAAACATTTTGTGAAAATTCTAATATACACGAATACACACACGCATGTATATGGAATAGGTTTAAAAATGGCTAAAGCAAATTCAGAGAACGTCAAAGTGTTAAAATATGTTAATATTTCCATAGTCGGGTTTTTATCATGTTTTAATACATTTCTTCTAACTCACTTGACGTTACATATTCGCCTGCTGAGGTCCATTATATTTCCAATATGACGCAATATTTGGTTTGTTTTTTAATTCGTCAAACTATTTATTTCATTCCGAGTTTTCATGCGGAAATCTTGCTCTAGAAAACTTATGACGTGATATTCAATTTGTTTTCAATTCGTCAAACTATTTATTTAACTTTTCTCGTGAAAACCTTGCAATAGAAAAGCAATTGTTGTGGTGAGAATTTTATTGCTTTTTTTTTATTGTTGTCAACTGCTATAACGAAAAATATTTATTTTTTTCTGTCATTGTTGTGTAAGAGCTGGTTTTAGCAGAATCATGTTAAGACAGTATTCAAAAATTTTAGCCCTTCCCATTTCCATTCCCTTGAGCCAATTTTGCCCATTTTCAATCCCGGCCGAGATATTAGCAATCTCAAAGTTGTTGGCGAATTTGAAGACGATCCGTGCATCATTGCGACTTTTATCGTGCGGACAAAATTTAGTACATACATATATATATATATATATATATATATATATATATATATATATATATAAACTTTTTAGATGGGGGTGATTTTGGGTTCCTGGGGTCCTGTAATGAAAAGTTATGAAGGAATTTTCAAAAGTCGCACCATGGTAACGACTGCAATAGGTAGTATTTCTTACGAAATCTACCTAATTGGAGATTTGAAATTTTGCATACTTATAGCAGAACACCTGAGGCCAGGCGACAAATCATAAAATCTTGAAAAAGTCTTACGTTTAACCCTTTGAGCTACCACATATGTATTTTAAGCAATTCTTTCTAAGAGAGCCCCTAATTAAGTTGGAGACATGAATTTTTGCATACGTATTGCTGAATACCTCAGACCACACCGCAAATCATAAAATTTTCAAAAAGTCTTATATTATTTACTCCTCCGGGCTCTAACTTATGTATTTTAAGCAATTTTTCTAACCTCGGCGTTTTTCACCCGTAGAGCACTTTTCCAACTTTTGCCGACACCCCTTTGACCATTATTTCATATTATGCACTATAGCCTTACATATTTTAGTTCCACTTTTTACCACCAGAGGCGCCTACTTATCTTATTGGTGCTATCGGCCCAATCCCCTCGACTAATATATCTACGGATAGTCTATAAAACGGAGTTTCGTTCGGATAGAGGTTTGTTTAGAATAGAGTGTGCCCCTGGTTGCGAAATTTGGAACTAACAGATTTTTCAAAAGGATAAAGTGTTTTGAAAGGAATATTAAATGAAACCATCTGTGCGATCTGTGATCACACTTACCTACTTGTTCACTATATTTATGCATACTATAAAGTGCGTATAAATGCTATAGTTCATATACAGAGCTACAGAAATGAATTCGTAAAGGTTACTGAGTATGAGAATAAATTGCTTAAAGGTGGGTTTTAAAGGAGTTATGCATTTTTACGTTGAACTGAATTTAGTGTACTTAGAAATATTTGTAGAATATAGATAAAATTATATTGAGGGCCACGCAAAGAGTTGGATACATGGCCGTCTATGGGTGATAATTTCTGGAAATGTAATTTCAGTAGTTTTAAGCGTGTTTTAGTTTTAATTAAATTTTAGCTAAATAGTGACATGTAATAAAGGTACTAGGTAAACTACAGAGTTGTACAAAAGTATTCAAGTATGTTTCCATCTATTAGTATAAATAGCTGAAAGATGAATTTTAACCTGTTATGCATTTTCTTGCTAAACTAAATTTTCCCATTATATAGTATATATATCAACATACAGATCGATTACAGGGCTGTTCAAAAGAATTGGAATACATATTTGGCTATGGGCGGTAACTACTGAAATCAGGTTTTTAAATGTTTACTTAGTTATCATATTTACCTTATTTCCCTAAATAACGAAGTTTCGTTAAAGCTTTCAGGGTGTGTTGGAAAGTGTTTCATAATCTATGCTGTACGCATGATTTTTCTTACTTGTTTGTATTTGAGATAGAGATTTAAACTTTTTTGTACATGTTCTTTGTGATAATGTGATAAATCTGCGCATGAAATTAGCGTTCAGGTTTTTTGTTATTTTTTAAAAAATAAAAGTATATGCAGATGTGTTAGATTTCATCGTTTTACACTGCATATATCAATAAAAAAATTATATTAAATATAATATTAGATGTACTTGAAAATCCATGCGCAGTCTTGTGTAACACACATTTGAAAATCTTAAAAAAAAATTGGGCAAAAATATCAATCTTTAAAAAAAGTAGTAGGGATTTTTAAAAATTCAAATTTTTTAAAACTTTTTTAAAAAATTAAATATGCAGTTAAAAAATAATTTTTTTTAAATGTACTTTCAGTTGAACATTAAAATGCAGTGAGTTCACCATTTGAACCATATTTTTTTAAATACACAAAATTGTTGAAAAGGTGAACTGTTCCCTTAACGTGTGAATGTGATTTAAGGGGGTGGGGGTATCCGGGAGTCAAAATTCTCAAAAAATGAATTTCTTATTTTTCTTGGTAATAAAATACTACACATTTAAATAATCTAAATAAATCTACCACGGATTTCTAATATGATTAAACAATTTTTGTCATATTATCAGTTCTACCCTTCCCGTAACTAAAACTTATGCATATATCTCAGAATGGATTTTTTCATAATAGTCATATTTAAAAAAATATATCTAAACTTTCTTCCAAGATATGCGTATGAAATTTTGTACAGATTTTTTTTATGTTATGTTTATAATAAATTGTCTTTAGCATTTTTAATTTCCTGTGAAATGTTTCAAAATATATTCGTCCAAGTAAAAATCGCTCACAAAAATCCTCTTATTATTACTTTTAAATTTATTATAAATTGTTTAAGTAATATTTACATAAATTTTGAAGACAAATTAACAAGAAATCTTCTATGCTCACAACAGTGAAAAAAATAATGAAATCTAGCAAGTGGTTCATGAGTTACAGTAAAATTAAATAGGTTTAAAATTTTTAATTTTTTTAAAAAAATTTAAAAGTTTTCAAAAAAATTCAAAAGAGTAATTTTTATAGAAAGACATATTTCATTAAAAAATGCCACTAAATAAAGGAAATAAAAATTTAACACCCCCCCCCCCCCCGGACCGCCTTAAAGAACAATAAAAAATCATTTCGATTCAAGAAAAACCATGTTATAAAATGCATCTTAATGTTTATATTTAAGATCAAAAATAGAGAAAATATCGTAATGTCACGTATTTTCCCATTTAATATGTTGAAACAGTGTTTCTTTCTTACAAAGAGAAGCTTTAGAAACAGAGTGAAAACCTATCAGAAAATGAGAAAAATAAATATATCTTTATGTGTGGATAATCTTAAGGAGTATCACAAGTTTGATACGCTGAAATTTAAGGTTTTTGGGGGATTTTATTTCAAATAAATGCGAAGTATCAAAATAAAATCATTTACACTAATTTATTATACATATTTTAGAGTAAAATATATGTATACAGGGTGATTCAAAACAGATGGGAAAAATTTTAAGAGGTGATAGTACACACCCAAACAAACATTTTGTATCAAAGAATGCATGGTCGAAAACTAAACGTAAAAAAGTTAGAGGGCGCCAAAAGTTATGTGCTTATACGAGGCAAAAACACACAATGAACGATTAAGTTAAGTTACGAAAACAAATTTAATGGCATTTGATTACAATAAGTGCTCAAAACATTGACCGGCAGCTGTTATGCACGCAGTACAACGGCGAAGAACAGATTAGCGAATTTTCTGAAACACACCAGGCATTTCGCGAACTTCCCCCACAGCAGCCGAAAGCTTGGCGACAAGTTCTTCTGCGGATTCAATGGGAGTCTCATACACAAGAGCCTTTAGCTGTTCCCACAAAAAAAAATCGAGACATGAAAGATCTGGCGAGCGCGGTGGTGCCTGGTATGTTTCAGAAAATTCGCCAAACTGTTCTTCGCCGTTGTACTGCGTGCATAACAGCTGCCGGTCAATGCTTTGAGCACTTATTGTAATCAAATGCCATTAAATTTGTTTTCGTAACTTAACTTAATCGTTCATTGTGTGTTTTTGCCTCGTATAAGAACATAACTTTTGACGCCCTCTAACTTTTTTACGTTTAGTTTTCGACCATGCATTCTTTGATACAAAATGTTTGTTTGGGTGTGTACTATCACTTCTTAAAATTTTTCCCATCTTTTTTGAATCACCCTGTCTATGTATTTATTTTTGATTTGATATACTAAAAAATGGCGTTTTGATAGCTGCGGGGCCGGAGCATTTAAAAAAAGAGGGTCAAGCAGTTAAAACGATGATGCACCGTAGACTTGATCTAGAATAATAATAAAAAAAAGCTTTCGTTGCCCAAAAACTAGCGAAATACGTAGCTGTTTTTAAAAATATGCTTTTTTAGGCAATTGCTATAGATTCAATGTAAATTTTCAACCAAGTTACGCAGAAAGGTAAATATCAATATTTCGAGAAAATGCCTACGTATGTCACTAAAAAATATACAACGAATAATTTTTAAAAAATTCAAATTTATTGATTAGAAATTGTTCGATCTAGAGTACCGACTGATTTCAAAAATGCTATTCTGAGAAAAAAAGCATTTAAAGATTTCGTTACTGTGTCATTCTCATTTTTATATAGCTCGAAATTTGACGTTTCACTTTCGATGTGAATTTTTGACTAACAAAATATGAGTTTTGTGTGCATAAAGAAAACTTTTAGCAAAAATGTTTTTCTCGAATCTTGAACTGGTCAAATTGGCCCAACATGAAGCCCTTAATGAATTAACTCGCACTTTTTCCGTTTATGGTTTGTAAATTTTTATTTAATAAGAGACTAGAGTATTGGTCCAAAAAATCAAACTATTTTGTTTGTGACTAAACTAGCTGTTACCCATGACTGCGTTCACGTAACATTTAAAGAAGAAGAAATTCATCACTTAAGCAAAAAATTTCGATAATTAAAAGCATATATAATTAATCTTTATCACATTTTATAATAGAAACGCTTCTGATGATCCCAATTTGCTTATTTTTGTTTATATATATATATAGGATCATTTAAATTTCTTTCGTGAGCATGAAACTTCATACACCTTTTCTAAGATTAAATGAGGAATAAATTTACATCTCTGTTATTCTATTTTATAATTTATATTTATTCTATTTTATATTTATTCCGTTCAAGGATATTTATTTTTTAATTTATGTTTTCGAGACAAGGAATATTATTTAAAGAAGTATATTAGTAACTATTTTTTAAGGAAAGGGGTTATTAACATGTTACTTCAGACGTGACTTTGATATGATTAGAATAATCGAAAAATCAACATGCAACATTATGTTTATATTCCAAAAAATCACATCTTGGAAGAAAAAAAAAAGATAAATGGTATTAAAAATAATAATAATCAAACGTGGTGAAGCATCAAAGTTCAAAAATAAATAATAAGAGTACGAGAAATATCTTTAACTTTCAAATATTTATTACATTTTAATTTCACGGTACCACACTTTTATCAGCTGTAGATCTACCAATAATATCAAAATGTTTATCACGCTTCGAAGACTCTTGAGCCTAAATACTTATTATTTAAGCAATAGAGTTGGTTATTGCTTTCGCGGAATAAATCTATTTATGGAAAAGCACCCCAATTATGAATAAACCTTTTCATATCTATTGTTGTGCTGTAATTTTGGCTTATGAAAGCTTTGAAATTTGCAGGAATATGCGCCAATGGGGGACAGAGATTCTGTCTCAGAGAGATTTTTAACTATTGATTTCGATATTTTAAAATCGAAAGAAAGTTTCCTTTCTTCATTTGTGCTTTTCGATAATCATGGTGCTTTTAAAAAATAGAGGGGTGTGAGGTGAAAGGTGAATTTATTGCTTAATTGGTGGTTTTGGCTCTTGTTTAGACGTAAATGATATCACATGTAAAGCCTAATCTCAAATTAAAATTACTTGCTAAACTTTCTTAAGTCAACTTTCATGTGCCATTTCTTAAATTTTATTGAAACCAGTGTTCTGGGAGATTCTGTATGAAAGAGAATGAAATTTTGAATTATTAAGAAAATTATTTGAATAAATTAAATAAAATATAGCCTATGTTCATTTCCGTTTTATAATAACACCTATATGCAAAAATACAAAAACATTAATTCATCCGTTCAGACGTTGACTTGTTTCAAACTTTCGGACGCACTTTGACATTTATAATATTATAAGGATAATAATAGATTAAATAATAAGTTTTTAGTTGTTTAAAAACATCACCCGAGTGGATTAAAGATTATTATAGGTATATATTTTTTTATTTTATGTAAGCAATTTAGAGATAAAATAGAACCTGTTCTGTTTCCAAAAGTGAAACTATCCTCATTTAAAAAAAAAAAACTGTTACCAAAATCGAAAAACTACAAACGCACAATAAAAAAGATCGACTTCAGGTATCCTATGCAAAAAAATCATTTAAAAATATTAAAGTGCGAGGGATAAATCTATAAATAACGCTCCCATAGGATTAACATTGGCGTTCGAGTTTCTCCGCGTGACTGGTGTAGACCCTTAAGTAACATGAAAGAAATTCTCAGGCATCGTATAACTCCATTATAAGTTAAGAAGAAATTTCATGGAGGTTTTTTTTTTTTTTTTTTTTTTTTTGGTTTCAAAGATTGATATTTCGAAATTCAAAGTTCGGCTTTCACAAGATTACTCTACTAACATGTTGGAAATTGTTCGAAATCTAACAAAATATTTAAACTGAGGTTTTGGCGGTGCATAATTTTTCGTTTCAAAATATTCATCTCATATCAAAAAACAAAATCTAACATAATGTATGAAATTTTATAACAGCGATAAAATTGGGAAGGTCTAGTCTATGAGATGTCAAACACCTTGTCAATGATAAGAAAATTTAAATACTATCGAAAACATTACTATCTGAATGTTGCCATCTTGTGTACTCTCCCCGAAACTATCTTCTTATATTTTTTTTTTTAGAGGGGGAACTAAAAGCGGATATATTTTACTTAAATATTTAAAAATTTCTAGCCTTTAACAAAATATGACGACAATTATACAGAGTGTGTCGTAAAGACCGCATAAACTGTTCAAAGTGCTAATTCTCCCTGGGAGTAAATAAAAATTGACCAAAGAACCATATGTCTACGACTCATCATTTTCAAGAAAAATGAAAAAAAAAGTGACGTCATATCTTGTATGTATAAGTGCTTGCAATCATGTGTCTAATTTAAAGACTGTTTCGAAAAACATTTTCAATAAGGTTTTTAATTGAACTAATTTCCATCTACTGTATTTAAAACACGTGGAATTTACTTAAATGATAAGAAACTGCTTCTTTGGTTGTGAAGTGAGCTGTAATATTTTTCAGATTGTTCGGCTGTTTGTACGTCAAATCTATCTCGTACAAATTATCGTAATAATATGTATTTTTTCATTTGCCTCTACGGCTTAAGTTCGAATAATTTGTCGATTAATACAACATTAAAAGCTAAAAGTGAAAAAAAAAAGTAACAAGAAATTTCTATGTCTTCCTGCAAGATTCTTCTCCCTAATTAAAGATTTTCTTTTTTCCAGGAGATGAAGTTGTCGAATGGAATGGAAGACTTCTTCAAAATAAATCATATGAAGAGGTTTACCAGATAATTGCCGATTCAAGGCACGAGTCTCAAGTTGAAATTATTGTTACGCGGCCCATCAGGTAAAAACTAAAATTATACTCCATAATTCATTTGTCCATACATACAAAATACCATCGCTTCATTTCATAATGTCAAACATAAATCTTATATGGTGTTTGAAATTTTATTAGGGACGTCAGGATAGACAGGGACCAGCCTTTGAGACGTCATACCCATATTGGAGCTCCAACTGCCATGTTAGATAGAGGTCAGTAATTTAAAAATAAATGTGAAAGGTGAATCTGCCGATTTCCTAAATAGCGAGATCTTAGGCAGGCCGCCCACTGATGTGACAGAAGCAACATGAAGTGCGTCTTAGGAGGAAAAGCAGGATGAAACAAAGAAGAACCCTGTTTCAAACCAACTGTTTTTTCTCCTGAGACAGGCAACAAGTTGCTTCTGTCATCTCAGTGTGCAGCTTGCCTTAGAGATATTGAAACCATATTGGCCAAGATGTAGCAAATCGAAATAATGTCCTTAGTGTTTGTTATTTTTGTTATTATTGATATTGCTTTATATATATATATATATATATATATATATAGAGAGAGAGAGAGAGAGAGAGAGAGAGAGAGACGGATAGAGATAATCAAACACTTTCGATGTTAGGTAATTTATCAAATAGCTAGAGAAATACATAAAGAATTATTTTTGAACTTCGGGAATATAATGAACATGTTTGACCTTGCATATTATTCAATGAAGATTTGGTCACAAGGGCAGTTAGGAGACCAACAACAAACAAACAATAGCTGAATCAAAACAATATTTGGGATTACCCTATAAAATAAAATGCAGAAAAAGATCTGTCGCTGCAGCACAAGACTATGTAGATATTGAACATTTTGAGCAAGAATAGCGCGTATATTCAGCGAAATATAACAATTTCTTTAAAAAAGGTAATTTTTTTTTGTTTATAGGGTCGTTCTAGGGGATTTCGAAAAAGAACTAAAAAATCAATATTTTTCTTTTAATTAAAAATTAAAAAGTCACTTTGTGGAAAATCCCTTAATATCCAGTTACTTTTAAAAAGCAACTGAAATTCAGCTCACTATCGTTGAAATCTTTCTGCCTTTTTGGTCTTTTTATATGAGTTCCTCTATAGAGTTGAGTACCAAATCATGAAAAAAAATGGTGCTGTTTGCGCATGCGCAGTTAAAAATCATATTATATAAATGCTCCTATTTCATCAAATATTTATTTTATTTGTATTCTAATTGCTGTATCTTGTTTACACTGCACTTTGTCAAGTTTTCTGAAAGTGATGTTAAATTTGGTTGAAAACCCTGCCTGCTATAAACAAAAAAAATGCGAAAATTTCTTGATTTTTTTTTTTTTTTTTTTTTGAAGAAACTTTTATATTTCCATGAATATACCATGAATATACAAATGTTGTACAATATCATTGTGTAATCATGTGATGCAGCCATATATCGTTTCAAGTATTTTACTTTACAGGGTGATCCAAATATTATTTTTTTTCTTCAATTTTTTTTATCGGTCCCCTAATTGTCCTCGTGATTAAATCTTCGCTGAAAAATATGAAGTCAAACATTTTCTTTATATGTCCGAAGTTCCAGAAGCATTTGGGATGTATTTCTGTAGATATTCGACAAAACATGTAAAGTTGAAAGTGTCCGATGATTTTTGGATATATAGTGTATAGTGTTCGTGATCTGCAAGCAGTAATTTTACGGAATTTCACTATATATGGCCATCCTCACTGATTTTATGGCAGCGCATCAGTTTTGTTTCAAAATATAAACTCTTCCTTTCAGATTATAAAATAATAATAATAATAATAAATCTAATATCATGTTGGAAATTGTTAGAAATCTTCTTAAGATATTTAAACTGGTCTTTTTGTGGCGCACAATTTTATGTTTAAAATATTGTCGCGTTATCTGAAAATATTAAAAAAATATGTCTGCCAAAATGTTTGAAACTTTATTAGAGACGTTAAAATTGCTTTTGAGGTGTTACGGACTAATCGAACTCCATGCAAAAGATAAGAATAATCTAACACTATAGAAAAATTTTTAATTATCCCGTTGCAGAATTTTTGCGGTGTTTGTTTGCATTGGCGCTATTTTGGCTTTTGCAAACTACCGCTAACATCGAGATTAATATTAAAATAAAAGTAAAGCTTAATATTTAGTATTGAGTAATTTCGGTTATAAATGTGTTAAATGTAGGAATTAAAATTATAAATTAAAATGAATAATTTGTCTCACTAATAATAATAAAAATATTTCTTTTTACTATACATACCACTTCAAGTTAACATTAAATGCTCTCATACTTATCGGGTTTTTATATGCGGCTTAGTATTTATTAGTATTAACATTATGTGAATAATTTATTTTTAAACAGATTGGATCGGCACGTTAGATACAAGAAAACAGATGAGCCTTCAAGAAGACAGAAGGCCCAGTGTCCTGGTGACATCTCCAAGCTCACCAGACAGACTGCCTTTAAGGCCTCACCATGCTTCCGTTGGAGGAAGGATTAAGGTAACATTGATGTGTTTGTTACATTTATAATTTCTTTCGTTTCTTCTTATTTATATGATTTATTCTTTTAATTACTGGCTGTATCTGCAACAGGGGGAAAACTTTACAGAGTGATAGAACGCAGCTATACGAGAAAATTTCGTCATAGAATGTAGGGTCGGAACGCAAGCGGTGACAAGTTAAAATGTAGTTTTCCACTGTCGCAGTTAAAGAATTAACACAAGAATGAGAGTAGATGCTTCAGAAAACATGTTATTAACATGTTTTTAACAGGAATGTAATTAATGTACATGCTCAAAGAAATTGCTCAAAAGATCTTCCGCCAGCTGTAATGCACGCTTCACACCTGCGGGTTAGGGACTGACGCACATTTGCGAAGACACCAGGCCTTTCCCGAATATCACCGGCAACAACGAAAATCCTGGCGACTAGATCCATATCGGTTTCAATGGGGCTCTCGTAGATTAGGCTTTTCATATGGCCCCACAGGAAAAGTCCAAACACGAGAGATCCGGCGATCTTAGTGGCCAAGCTATGGGACCACCTCGACCAATCCATCGCCCTGGGACAGTGGAAAACTACCTTTTAATTTCTCACCGCTCGCGTTCCGACCATACATTCTACGACGAAATTTGCTCGTATAGCTGCGTTCTATCATCCCTTAAAGTTTTGCCGAGTTTCTCAGATACACCCTGTAAAATGTACCAAATGCATATTTATTTATCTGAATAAATTTTCGTTTCGTACACTTACTTCGTGAACTTTACTTTCATCATTCAGTTTATATGAGGGGCTCACAACCATAGTACACGGAGTCCATTCTGAAAATAAATGTGATAGTCCATTTAAAAGGTGCATAAAATCTGTTTTATCCACTCGCACAGTAAACGATCTCTGTTAACAGATGACTTATATGAGAAAGTGTGTGAAAACAGGCTTGGATCACTGTGGGAGTGGATA
Organism: Maratus speciosus; assembly: GCA_963932465.1. Taxonomy (NCBI): domain Eukaryota; kingdom Metazoa; phylum Arthropoda; class Arachnida; order Araneae; family Salticidae; genus Maratus; species Maratus speciosus. Next base: position 512,190,142 of record OZ010787.1, on the reverse strand, counting down.
AAACAGATTTTATGCACCTTCTAAATGAACTATCTCTTTTTTTTTTCAAAATGAACTTGGTCTACTATGGTTGTGAACCCCTCATATAAAGGCCTGAAAAATAATTTTCGCGTGCATTAAGACTCGGAGAACATAAGAAGTATGAAGTTTTGTATAAAATCGCATAAAAATCATTCGGTAAAAAGAGCTGGGTTATTAAAACTAGGATGCTCTGCAGATATTTTTCTAATCATACATTTGAAATATCTATTCTTTTTAACAAAGCAAAATGCAAAGAGGAGAAATTTGCGTCTGCCTGTTTAACATTTGCAGTCGTTTATCTTACTACATGCGAGAAGACAATCATAAACTTTTAGGTGAAATTTGGTCAGCAATGTACCTGGTTATCTTGTGGTTTCGATCATTTTGAAGTTGCTGTATTTTTATAACATTGCTCTTTAGATTAACAGTTCCCAGACTTTATTCTTACGCGACCCACCTTAAAGTTTCAATTTTTTTCGCGACCTACCTAATATATAGATACATAGAGCCTTTTCCAGAATCTATGCTACAAATACGTTTATTAATGAATGTATTAGAAAAAATAGAGTTTAAAAAGTCATTGTTTTGCACCTACGACAGAGTATGTGTCGAAATTGAAACGAGATTAGCCGTAAGTCACTCTCTAGACAAAGCTCAATAAAATACTCGGACTACTGTCTTTCAATACAATTACTTATAAATGTTTTATAAATATCTGCTATATATTTTCAGAATATTTTACCTTGAAATTGTACTTTGATAATATGGTTGCAGCAGATGAAACTAATTATACAATTTTGAAAACCTGACCGATTGTTTCGAGACCAACCGCTGCGATGTTTCCGGGGTCTAAAATATTCCTTCTTGAGTTTAGATTCTGATTACTAATTCTTTAACATTTAATTTCATTTGAGCTCTTATACAGTCATTGGGTCTGTTTATTTAACTAAGAGAATCATATCAGACCCAGTTCCCCCCCGTTGGAAATTTACATATCATATGATATATTTACGAATTAGAATAATTGTGTTAAAATAAATCTAGTGTAATTACGTATCCAGCGATTTCTGGAGTTCCATTACCTGCGATTTATTCTGTTGAGCCGAACCAGATGCTATAATCAATAAGGTTAGCTGGGTGAAAAAGCTCCACCAGATTCGTCCGGGATAGTTCAGATGGTAGAGCATTGGCGGCTTCAGCCAAGAGATCCCTGGTTCGAATCTTGGTTCGGACATTTTTCGCCCAGTTGGAAATTTACATTTGATATGATTTATTTACCAATTAGAATAATTGCGTTGAAATTAATTTAGTGTAATTACATATCAAGCGATTTTTGGAGTTCCATTACCTGCGATTTATTCTGTTAAACTGAACCAGATTTCAGACCAGATGCTATGATCAATAAGGCTAGCTGGGTGAAAAAGTTCCACCAGATTCGTCCGGGATAGCTCGGATGGTAGAGCATTGGCGGCTACAGCCAAGAGATCCCTGGTTCGAATCTTGGTTCGGACATTTTTCGCCCAGTTGGAAATTTACATTTGATATGATTTATTTACCAATTAGAATAATTTCGTTGAAATTAATTTAGTGTAATTACATATCAAGCGATTTTTGGAGTTCCATTACCTGCGATTTATTCTGTTAAACTGAACCAGATTTCAGACCAGATGCTATGATCAATAAGGCTAGCTGGGTGAAAAAGTTCCACCAGATTCGACCGGGATAGCTCGGATGGTAGAGCATTGGCGGCTACAGCCAAGAGATCCCTGGTTCGAATCTTGGTTCGGACATTTTTCGCCCAGTTGGAAATATACATTTGATATGATTTATCTACCAATTAATCTAGTGTAATTGCATATCAATCGATTTCTGGAGTTCTATTACCTGCGGTTTATTCTGTTGATCTGAACCAGATTTCAGACCAGATGCTATAATCAATAAGGTTAGCTGGGGGAAAGAGCTCCACCAGATTCGTCCGGGATAGCTTAGATGGTAGAGCATTGGCGGCTTCAGCCAAGAGATCGCTGGTTCGAATCTTGGTTCGGACATTTTTCGCCCAGTTGGAAATTTACATCTGATATGATTTATTTATCAATTAGAATAATTGTGTTAAAATTAATCTAGTGTAAGAGAATCATCCCTTTGGTGTAACAATTATTATATCATATATTTATTTATCCGGAAATATACACTCAGTATACGTATCTGTGAGCGTATGAATACATCTATCTGCGGAGCCCCATCCTTTGTTTTCTCTATCCCCCCCCCTCCCATTCAAAAAAAATAATCATTTTAATTTGACAAGTATGCATCAACAATTAGGCTTCAAAAATTCCATGCAATCCCATTTAGATCGGGCAGAGGTGGCAAAGCTGGTAGAACATTATACTCGTAGCCGTTGGTCACAGGACCCAGGCTAACTGCCGGCTAAAATTCCGTCATGTACGCTAATGGCGCCTGGTGCATGTAAAATTCGTCGTGGGTGCAAAGTCCTCCAAGTTACCTGTGAATCCCCCCTCTGGAGGTGCCTTGCCAGGTGAAGGTCTCGTCATCTGATCAAGGTTCTAAATTACGAGATCAACTTGAGTAGCAATGTGCAGGTGCCAATCAACAGGATATAACGTTAAGGAACCGGCAAAACAAAGTAAACACAAACGAGCAGTAGGCACTGCAGATAGGATGACGATCGAGGCAATGATGTCGGGTTTATTCCCGTCTCCCTCTGCAGAGATTCGTCTACCTTGCAATTCGGCCCAAAATTATCCCTACAGCGGTAAATCTTAGCTTTTCGGCCATTTTAATTTTAATTTTCCCTCAAAATTGCCCTCTTCTACAGCTAAGAAGTTTACCACCTTTTAGGCATCAAAAATAATCCAGCCCTTTTCCAACTGGCATGGCAAGTACGTGGTGTGCGGCAACAATCATAGTTTTGAAAAGTGCAATAAATAACCTAGACTCATCAACTTGGCTTAGTATAGTCGGCCCGGGTGCTTGCTGGTGTGGTCATCGCGGTGTGGTCCGCCGCCTGCGGCGATCTGGCGTATGCACTCACAATGCATCGTCCTGCTTTCCAGGCAATTACAAACCCGTTCAGCTGGGTTAACCCCGGTAGGTAGGGGCCTGGTCAGTAGTCTCCGAGCGTATACGGTGGGCATCTGAATTGATGGCCAGAACTAACAACAATAGTAATACATTCCAAGACGATTTTTGTATAAGGAAGAAGATCGAGAAAAAAAATTAGAAATACAGGGTGTCTCAGACCAAACTTAACCCGTACTTTCATTCATAAATTTAATAATACAAACATTTTAGCGTAATCGTCAACAGAATAATTTTGCTTTCAGTAAAAATCAAGAGAAGTGATGGAATAGAACTATACTTCGGTTAGTATGCACTGTATATGTATGATTCAGAACATCTAGATCGGTGTTTGGACGTGGATGATGACCCTTTCAAGCCCATCTTGTAATTTCGTCACATTTCATAAAGAAATGTGCAAAGCAAACAAACTCTGTTAAAAATTTCGTTGAAATGTCTAGATTATTGTTACATTTATGAACGAAAAATCGGGTTCCGCTTGGTGTGAGACACCTTGTATTTTTTACTGAATACATGGATTGCGGCTTTTGTTTCCTATACGACAATTATTTGACTTAACATGCATTATCATGCTTTACAGTTTTCAACATCAATTCAGAAACATCCTGACATCCTGCATATGCCACGTATTTGTCTTGAGAATCGCTGTTAAAGTTTTAAAAATAACCAATTTAATTGCGCATACAAATAAAGACTTGCACAGATAATTTCAATTATCAGTGGGGTTTCAGTTCCTTAACCCTTAAATGTCGGTTGTTGCTTTTCGGCAACATACCCAATTTAGGCTTCTAAAATACTATTGAATAATATTTAAGCTATAACGCCTAATGTTGCCAATAAAATACATTCTGAAAATATTATTAAATCGATTTTCAACATGTAGATGGCAACACTTGTGCTGTTTAACAATAAAGATAGATTTATTTTTTCAAATGTTGTTACATGTTCTTTTTGTTTTGTTTTGGAAGCTTGCAAAATACCTTATTTTGTTCTGCCGTGAGCAAGTAAAATTTATTTCTTATGATAGTTCTAAAAATTGTTGTGGGTTTAATATTATAGAATTTTATCAGGGAAAATTATTTTTTCAATTAAAGATCAGTATTGCCGATTAGTAACAAACAGTTTTTTAGCCGTAAACCATACTCAAAACAAAATATGATTTTTTAAAGTATTTTTTCTATGATTTATTTAAAAAATGAAAGCCGAAAAACATTATTAAAATGATTTTTGGATAATCAGGCATTTAAGGGTTAAATCTGTTTCTTTTTCCCTCCTGCTAATATTAGTGTGTAAACATCCATGTATGTATGTAGAGATTCATTTGTATGTGGGTAATTCAACATAAGGATTAAAATATCTGTGTGTGAATTTTTCAGAACATTCCTTTAAATATGTAGCTCATCCTATCTACATTATAAAGGACAAACGTGTCCGTGCGTAATGCTGACGTCGTTTTCATGGTGGCAACAGCGGACAATTTTACTTTTCGTTTTACTGCAAACTTTTTTATCTTTGAAACTTCTAACCATCGTATATTTTCAATTTTTACAGGGTCGAATAGAGAAAAAAATGTACTACTCATTTTTTATGTTTTTTTAAATAATTTTCAAGCATGAATGTTTTTTTTTTTCATTTTACTCTATCACGTGCAGACGATTATGAAAGATAAATCCGTTCGCACTTAAGTTAAAATAAATAGTTCAGCATTTGTTTCCGTTTTATACTCGATAACGAAGTTAAAGCTTCATAAATAAAATAAAATAATACAAATAAAACAGAAATTTAACAGACATGTAATTAAACTACGCGCTTAAATAGCTGAAAGGATCAGAATTAAAAAGCACTGCTGTAAGTAATGACATCTTTGGCAATTTCTTCAGTTATTAACTCTCACGAAAGTATCGCTTTTAATAAATTTCAAAACTTTATTTGAATGCAAAATTGATACATTTTAAGTAAAAATACTTTTTGTTGGTGTTAGTGGACAATCTAAAAAAATATATAATAGTATAAAAAATGGTTTCCCCTTATATTCTGTAACCCGGGAGGTCCGGGTTTGATCCCCTAGTAGTAATAAATATACAATCGCCCAAACAAAAGCGAACATCCCATACATTTTGTCCAAGTTGTCCCAAACAAACAAACAAACAATAAAAAAAAAAAGTCATTTGACTGTAAATTATGTATTCTTTCAATTGATATTTAACAAAAAAAAAACAGACTTAGGTAGGTCGTCTTCATAGTGAAATTGTACCAAACTCTACCATTTTCAATGCAAACGCTTAATTTTGTCATGTTTCGATTTTTCAATAAGTTTATCTTAGGAGACCAAATGGAAAGTCATTCCACCAAGTAGTTTAGAAATTATGACAGTTTCATTTGGAACTCATAACGTAGAATTCATTTGTAATCTTTGCATAACAGATTGTATCTTTTTTAGCATAACTCAAAAAATACTTGACAGAATGATCTGCAATTTTGGATTCGTACGTTTCAAGCTTCGAAAAAAATATTTATTTTAAATTTTTTATAGAATACAATGAATATTAGCTTCGAAAATTAATTAAAAAAATATATCAATTTTCACTAAACAAATTACCGAAAAACATATAAATAACCTATGAATCTTAATAAAAATCGATTTATAGAAGTTTTCAAATATGCGAATCCAAAATTACAGCTCATTCTATCAAGTGGTGTTTAAGTTATTCTTAAAAAACTACCTGCATTACAATCAGTTTAGCTACGGTTATAAATTAATTTAACATTAGGAGTTCTAAACTTTTAAACTTCATAATTCATAAACTATTTCACCGAATGATTTACCGCTTGGTTATCCTAAGGTAAAATTTACCGAAGATCTAAGTATGATGCCAAAATTAGGTACTCGCTTTGGAAATTTGAGAGTTAGGTACAATTTCAGTATGAAGACGACTTCTAAGTCTGTTAAAAAAAAAAAATGAAACAAGACATAATTTCCAGTCGAATGGCTATTTTCGTTTCTTTCTGTGACAATTTGGTGATTAATTAATTAATTTATTTATTTTATTTTTTTGGCGACTGAACATTAGGCAAAAAACAAACAAACAAAAGCTCACTATAACTTTAGTTCTAATTCATGAAAGAACACAAAATAAACATTCTTTCTTTCAATTCATAGAAATTTCTTTATAATTACTTTGGGATTCAGCCCTCGGATCCAGCCCTGGCAGAATATAGGAGAAAACTTTTTTTTCTTTAATTGAAAACTAGCGTTTTTAATTTTTAAAAAATTTAAAAGTTATCTTATTTTATATTTAATATACTTTAGATCGCTTACTAACACCAACAAAAAGCATTTTTATATGAAAAGTATCAATATCCATTCAAATAAAATTTTGAAATTTATTTGAAAGCGATATTTTCGTATTAACCGTCTTTCAGGGTTAAAAGGCCGAAAAAAAAAAAATCTCCAAATATTTTGATACTCACAGCAATCTTTTTGCTTCTAATAATTGAAATGCTTTAAACAAGTAGTTAGATTACAGGTCTGTTAAATTTGTGTTTTATTTATATCATTTTATTTATTTATTTCTGAAATTTTAATTTATTTATGAAACATTTGCCTGAAACAACTGATAAGCAATTTATATTCTTTTAAGTGCAAACGAGGTAGTCTTTCGTAATCTGGCTGCATGTAATACAGACAGTTCTTTTTTTTAATTTTTGCTTAAAAATTATTTTAATAACCTTTAATTCTCATTAAATTGAGATTGTTTTGAAACAAATTGTATTTCAAAGGGGGAAAAATCTTATTCGTAAAAATCGTAAAAATCAAAATTGTGCAATGTTTATAAATTTTTAAAAAATTGAAGTAAAAACGAAGTTTATTGGTCAGTCGTTGCCTGGCATAAGCGTTACTCACGGAGAAGTTTTTTCTGTATAATGTAGATGTATACTTTCTTTTACCATAAGAAGCCATCTACATATTCAAACTGAACCCAACTTTAAAATATTCGATAGCGACATCATACTTTTATTACATATTTAAACTCAGCTATCCATAAAACCAGTGATGTTGCGGGAGGGGACGCAGGGGCAAGGCGTTCCCTCAATGTTTTATTTTATCTCAAGCGTCCCGCCACTTTTGATTTTCAAGGGGGCGGTAGACACGCGGGTCGACGCAGACTTTCCAAACTTAATAATGTTTTAAAAGAATAATCAAGCTAATAAATTAGCAATTTAAATAAATAGGACACTGGTATTCAATACTTACTAACAAAGTTGAAAGGTCTTTATCACTTCAGGCTGTCTGTCTATCTGTTCTCTCTCTAACTTATGTATGTTTGTTTGAATTGTGACAAAATTTATGTACGTGTTTAGTTTCTTTGCAGTATTATCCCTTTTGAAAATGATGTATCTTAATTATATAGCTTCAATCTAGTGGTCTGCACGGGACAAAATTTTCAGGCACGTGTCTGGCTCGGCCGAATTGAAGCTATCTAGTCCAGAATAGCAACATGAACGATCACTGAAGACCCTTAGACTATTACATTCAAATAAAGACTCATTAAATAAAATTAATGTAGTTTAGAACGAAAGAAGAAAAGAAGGTTAAAACATCATAATTTTTAAAGTTAATTAAAAAAAGTAAATATTTGAAAATATTTCTCGAATTTGTTGAAGTATAATAATTCCAAAGATTACTTTAACAAAAGTCTCTCTAACTCCGCTATAAAAATCGCTATTATTTTTACAACAACAAAAAACTTGTCCGTTTTTACATCCCTGGTAACAATTAAGTCCAGGTCCAGTTTGGACCGGCTCTAGTATGTAGAAAAAAATGTAAGTCTGAGCCCGTCCTGACCCGAGTCAGATGAAAAAAATATGTCCGGATTCAGACACGATGTAACTGGGAGATGCAAATCTCTTCTGTGGACATGTTAAATTTCTGTATTGGTGTTGTCTAACTAACATCGGCTAGTGGAGCACATGTATAACCTATTCTCGGCCCGGCCAAGTGCATTTATGTTCTTTATATTTTAAGCTGCGAACAGACTGCAACCTGCTACAGCGGCACCTTTGTCGCTCTCTTTGATGTAGTCAATCTTCTGTAGCGCATCCATGGAAAATAAATCCACCGAAGGAAATCCCTGACATGTTTATCACTGCCTCTTTTTTTGTTGATGACCACAGAGACTTGGGAAAAGAAAGCCCGGGGAAATAATTTATGACATTTGTGGCAAGTGTTTTCTGAACGCAGTGTTACATCATGGTTAACTTTACAGGCTACCATCTTCTTCTATCCTGACATACAAACACTTGTATCTCGTTACAGTAAATGCCTTAATCTGCTGGGTGACCATGCAGAAAAATAGCATAATGTATGTCAATAGTTAATAAATATGTATCTCTGCCCACATCTGGATCCATTTCTTTTAACGCAGTCATGCAAGTTACCATCAGAATAACCGTCGCACTTCAAATCATGTACATGAACTTTATTTACTATATTTTATTTAATCAGTGAAAATACGCGCCTTATTGTGGTACTTTATGCTATATAAATGTTTCAATAGTTACAATGTTAATATATTTTTCTTTGATAGGTGAAGCTATGGTACGATGCTAGATCCCTGCAGCTAGTGGTAACCATTGTAGAGGCAGCGGGACTGCCACCTGGACCACTTAGTCAAAAAAGAAATCCATATGTAAAAATGTTTTTACTTCCAGATCGTAGGTAATTATGAATTAATGTTCCTATTTTTTATAAAATCTTTCTTCAGATTAGAAGATTTTACTTGTAATATTGTAGTAAATAAATTTTCAATGAAAAACTAGGAACTTCTAAAAAATATCTTAGACAAAAAACCCGAAATGGAGTATTTGTTATTATACAAACTACCTTTAAATATGCCGACATCTAAAAGTGTACTAGGTGTTATATTTTAGATTATTTATTTCTTGAAAAAGGTTAAAAATCAAATTCAGAGTAATTATTTGTGAGAAATACTTAAGAGGCTACTTCAGTCACGCGAAAACACCCACTCACTAATGTTAATCCGATGGGAGAATTTTTTTAAATATATCTCGTTTGCATTTTAATATTCTTAGATGATTTTTTGTATTGAATACCTGAGATTGATCTCTAAAAAGGCCGTCTTTCACTTTTTAGATTTTGTTTACAGGTATTTTTAATTAGAACACTTTCATTTTCGGAACCGGTTTCAAAAGGGAATGTAGCCTCATAAAACAAAAACTGCAAATAAAACCTAAAACGTAAAAAACGGCCTTTGTAGAGATCGATCTTGGCGATTTAATGAAAAAAAATCATTTAAAATGATTAAATTATTAAAAAAAAAAAAAAAATGCAATAACAATGCAAACGAGATATGTTAAAAAATTTCTTCCATAGGATTAACATTAGTGAGCGGGTCTTTTCGTTTGACTGAAGTAGTCCCTTAACACCATTTTATAGATTTCTTAAATACTAACTTCTACTTAAATATAATTTTCGCTTTTTTTCACTTTTTTAAATCCAGTAAAATGATTATCGAATCGTACTCTGAAACTGGTAGATAAATATTAAAATAAATCAGTATCGCCTTTCATTTAACAGGTGATGTTCCACTTTGATAAGACAGTGGTGTTCCTGCAATGTAATTTTAATAGCTGGCAGAACAGACAACCACCTCATCGAGTTGGAGGCTGAAATTCCAGAATTAGCTAAAACTCGATTCCCATATTAAAACGCAATCGGTCTGCCAAGCCATATCTTGGTAGAAAACACCTAAAAACCCGATTTTAGCGGTCGACTCGTAGGTTTACCATTGCGTTTTCCTGCACCCAAAGGTATGAAAACATGGCGGACTGGAAGCAGGAAAACACAATGGTAAACCTACGAGGCAACCGCTAAAATCGGGTTTTTAGGTGTTTTCCACCAAGATATGACTTGGTAGACAGATTGCGTTTTAATATGGAATCCAGTTTCAGCTAATTCTGAGATTTCAGCCTCCAACTCGACGAGGTGGTTGTCTCATGGTTCGTACGCCTCCTTGAATTTTGTAGACCAGAAAATTTTTCGGCACCAGTATTATCTTATAGAAAATCTCTTCTTAAAAGAAGGCGAAATTTTGAGCGTTTAGCTAGATTTCTTTTTCTATAAAAAGATACTGGTAGTTTTCCTGGAGAAATAACGGTATCCGTACGAACCATGTGCCTGTGCTGCCGGCTCCCGGTCTATGATGATATCAATAGCAAAATCAATTGTGGAATTCTTCCGTTTCTAAATCATAAATGTGTGTTAAATGGCCATTTTTAACCGCACTGGCATGAGTGAATTTCTTTTAAGGGGCCTTTCCTGTAGAATATAATCTTTATTTTCATTTTTATGGGAGAAAAACCTGTAAACCGTTAACATTTATCCAATTCAGGTGACACACATACGAATATGTCAAAAATGCCCACATTATTAAGCGCAGGAAAAAAAAAAAACTTTTGCAGACGGTTTTTTTTTCTTTTCAGACATTTTTAAAAGACTCAATACTCCCAAAAAACTCCTTCATATTTAAAAAAAAAGAAGATTGATATTTTTAGTAAATAGTGCTTGAATAAAATCAAATGGGGAAGGGGGAATCCCGACTACATGATCTGGATTTTTTTTTTTTTTTTTTTTTTTTGGGGGGGGGGGGTGTTCTTATACAATTAAATCTAATGTATATCTATAATTTTTAAATAATATCTCAGGTAATATGCGATTGTTTCATGTTATAATTGTCAATTTTCTCAGTCAAATTATATTGAAACAAATTTATTTAGTTTTTCATTGAAAGATGCATAAATTTTCAAATACCGTAATTTTTGATCAAAAAAATTATAGTTACATCTTGGTTATATTTGTGAATAACATTAAAGAAAATTCCATAAGGACATCATCTGACCAAAATTAGTGTCCTATGAAAAGTATATCTTTTTTCTATCTCTCTCTCTTTCATTTCTTAAAATTCAGTCATGCCTGCATGATAATATAGAAAAGAAAAATAAAAAATGAGAAAATCCCATACATTTTAATCAGCAAATTGCTAGAGAAAAATACAATAATAGCCAATCGATTGGAAATTATGTCTTCTGTCAATTTATGTTTAAAAGAAAAAAGTTTAGGGGACCGTCTTCATAGAATATTTGTAACAAAATTTAAAATTTCCAATACAAACATCAAATTTTGACGCAATATTTGGATATTTTATCCTTGGATACTAAACGGGAAGTCGTTCGGTCAAGTTAGTTTAGGAATTATGCAGGTTTAAAGTTTGGAACTCCTAATGTTAAATTTATTTTCAATAGTTGTAAAAAAAAAAATCGCTGTGCGTGTAGTTTTTTAAGCATAGCTCAAAACTATGGGGCAGGATAAGCTGTAATTTTGGATTCGCATATTTGAAACTTCTAGAAATATATTTAGGTTAAAATTTTTAAAAATTACAATACGTTTTTTCTCTAATATTTATTTCATATTTTGTGTATTTTGTGCTTAATATTAAAAAAAATATATGTATTGTAACCTATAACAATTTTAACATGAAGCGCTTTCTAGAAACTTCAATTATTCGAAACCAAAATTACAGATCATTCAGCCAAGTAGTGTTTGAGTTATGCTTAAAAAACTAAACGCATTGAAGTTTCTTTTACAACTTATTAACAAGAAGGAAAACTAATGCGTCACTCGTAGATTATGAAACACTTTCCAAGACTTCCAGAAAACTGTAAGGAAACTTTACCATTTAATAATGTAAAATAAGATATCTATGATTTGTTAATAATTAATTGAACTAGAATGCGCATAATACATTTGAAAATATACTTTTACCAGTTACCAATAGTACGTAACTTCAAATGTTTTTATATAGCTCTATATATAGCACATGTTTATATACACCACATATTAAACTAAAATTTAATTCAGGTGGAAAACTCATAACAGAACTAAAAACACACTTCCAGAAATTACCATCCATACATGGAAATCTAATTTTTTGCGTAACCTTGGTATATAAATTTATTTATATTCTACATATATATTATAGCAATAATCAATATAGTTAATCTGGAAAATACATAATACAATTTTAAAACATCGCCGAGCAATTCATGACCATGTCACTAGACACTAATGCTTAACAATGCTTTTATACAACCTTGTATATTGACCTATAGAATTTATATACTCAATGTAACGTACACGGAAAAAACTGTTTTGTTGAAACAACTAAATTTTTGGTTAATATAGCTCCAACCAAATATTTTAGTTAGAATGACCAAATTTTGGTTGGACCAACCAAATGATTTGTTGAATTAACAAAATTATTTGGTTAATCTAAACAAAATTTGATCATTCCTACCAAAATATTTAGTTGAAGCTATATTAACCAAAATTTAGTTGTTTCAACAAAACAGTTTTTTCTGTGTACTGACATTTTGTTAAGCTTTAAAAACGCATACCGCCTTCCAGCGATTATTGCTTATTGACCGATTTCTTTTTGTGTCCCTGTAAATGAATAAATAAATGCTATGCACGCAGTATTCTATAGTAAGCATATTGCATAAGGTACATCGATTTCGTTATGTTTTAAATAGTGTAGCATATATAAAATATACAGCAAGAGTTTTTTCCCATAGGTCATAACGTAACGGAATAAGTTTGTATGTCCCTGTAAATGAATGAGGAACGTATGTACTCCATATAAGTATGCTGCATTACACCTTAAAAATGCATGTCAATTGCATTATGTTTGAAATAGTGTAAGTTCATTAAAATACTCTGCAAACTATTTTTCCCCATAGAGCATAATGTAACGGAACTCTTTTACTTGACCGTGTAAACAAATTATAAATGCTACACAATCCATTTTTAATAAGGTATGTCCTATGGCAAACCTAAATAACATAAGCTCATGTTAATCCAACTATATTTACAAGTGCGACCAGACAGACGGCCGGGCAAACGGAAGTTATAAACACTTTTTAACTATGTTGGAAAATCTTAACAATTAATATAACATTAGGAGTTCAAAATTTCAAATCTGAATAATTCCTTAAGAACTGAACTGAATAACTTCCTGTTTGGTATCCCAGGGTAAATTTTTCTAAAAAATGCAAATATGGCGTCAGAATTAAGTGTTCATATTGGAAATTTTTAAGTTTGTTATAATTTCTCTATGAAGACGGCCTCCTAAGATTTTATAAAAAAGATTTCATTTAGCTAAAAAGGCTTCTGAAGACATCCTTGGGAGCTCCGAGTCATTCTAAATTCTTTCTGATACTAAAATGATCCATGAAGATTTTCTCCGGAAGAAAAGTTAAGGATTTCCTCGGGATTGATCTCCTGGGAACGACCAACTATTAAGACATTCATGGGGACGTACTAAAAAGTGTTGACGCTATCTCATGAGTGATGCTAGAGAATAAAACTTAATAGGTTTTTTGTCAAAATAAGTATATTTGATTTGATCGGGTTCGATTTTTCAATGAGTTAAGTTTATTTTATAATTATTCTATTTTTTTCCAAGTGCATCAGACAATTTTTATTAACTTTTAATTATTATTCATTTTTATACCTACTTTTAACTTTTTAAATTTAATTAAATATTTTAATAACTTAAACTTAATATTTTAATTAACTTAATTTATATTTTAATTATATATATATATTTTTTAATCGTTAAATATAAATTTTATTTATTTATTATTTTATTGTGCTTTTTAAAATTACGTATACATTTACCTATTTTTTATTATCATTACTTAGCTGATCCGGCGTCAAAAAATAGCACAAGATGAGAAAAAGGTCTAAAAATTACAATAAAAAATCGCGAAAAACAAAAAATCGTTGCACGATTTTCGAATAAACTTCATCGAAAAACGAAAGAAAATACTACATTGGGCTAGATCGAATGTCCAAAAATCGCCGCGGATCCTGAAGGAACGTGAAAATCAGATACAAAATCGCATAAAAATCGTGCTAAAAATCACAAAAACTTCAAAATTCCCGAAAGACAAAATTTACTATATTTGGATAAACGTTTGAAATCAAATTCCTTCGATGAATGTCAAAAAATCATCGTGAAACGCGGTAAAATGCTGAAAAATCACTATAAAAAGCGTCAAATTAGCAAAAATCGCAAGGAAGCAAATTTATTACATTAGGCTAAAAGTCTGAAACCGAATTCCTTTTCCATATCTCAAAAAATCACCGCGGAACTCGGGGGAAGAAAAAAAAAAAAAAAAAAAACGCTAAAAATTGCATTGAAATCGCATTAAAAATCGCATTGGAAAACATTTACCATAACAGGTTAATCCCTATTAGGCTACAAGTTTGAAACAGAATTCCTTTTACAAATGTCAAAAAATTGTCGTGAAAACCGAAAAATCGCATTAAAAATCGCTAGGGTAAAAATTTACTATTAAGGGGTAAAACATTGCAATCGGAGTATTTACTATATTAGGCAAAACTTTTCAAATAGCAATCCTTTTCCGAATGTCAAAAAATCGCCACGGAACTCGAAGAATCGCTAAAAATTACATTCAAAACCGCATTAAACATCGTCGCGGAAAAAATTTGCTTTTAAGAGGAAAACATTGTAATCGGAATTTTTTCATAAATGACCAAAAGTTGACGCGGAATGCCAAAAATATCTAAAAATGACATTGAAAACGCTAAAATTCAAACATCGTAGATGTCAAAATTTACTATATTAGGCTAAAAGTTTGAAAACAAAATCCGTTTACGAATGTCAGAATGTCGCTTTGACACGAAAAATCGCTAAAAATAGCATTGAAAAATGCTTTCAAAATCGCTAAATATTTAAAAATCACAGAAGTCAAAAATCACTCTAGTGTAATAAAGCACTGCAATCAAAAATCATTCACGAATGACAAAAAATCGACACGGAACGTGAAAAATCTCGAAAAATCACTCAAAATCGCAGTGAAAATTGCATTAAAAAATCGCTAAAATTCAAAAAGCGTAGATGCCAAAATTTACTATATTAGGCTAAACGTTTGAAACCAAATTCCTTTTCCGAATGTCAAAAAAATCACCGTGGGAGCCGAAAAAACTCTAAAAATCGCATTGAAAAATGCATTAAAAATCACTAAATATTAAAAATTTAGGGGTCAAAATGTACTCTAATAGGGTAAAACATTGTACTCGGTAATCTTTCATGAATGACAAAAAATCGACGTGGAAGGTAAAAAATGTCGAAAAAATGAAGAAAATCGCATTGAAAATCGCATTAAAAATTGCTGAAATTCAAAAATCGTAGATGGTAAAATTTACTATATTAGGCTAAAAGTTTGAAACCAAATTCCTTTTCCGAACGTCAAAAAAGCGCCGCAAAATGCGAAAAAATGCTAAAAATCGGTTCAAAAATTTCGCAAATATTCAAAAATCACCAAAACGTTAAAAAAAGGCTAAAAATCGCATAAAAATTTTCAAAAAATCTAATTTCAAAGTTGGGCTTCAAAGTGCCCAACTACATACATAGATATATCTTCCTACCAAATTTTGTAGTTCTACGTGCAGCGCTCTCTTCAGAGCACAGTCGACAGACGCACACAAACTTTTTTATTATTATAGATTATTTTAATGAACAGAATCATTTTATTTATTTCCACACAATTTTCCCACTATTCGGAGAACTTCCACTATTCAGGGGTAGATATAGTAGGGGCATATAGGTATATAGTTGTTGGGAATTGAGGAAGTGTTTGCTAAATAAGAGAGTCCGTTATAGAGGTTTTACTGCATTTTAAAAAATATATAACTTTGATTTTTAATTAAATACTTTGTTCTTATCTTTTTAAATTACCATACATTTTTTTTTCTTTTAATAATCTTAATACAGTGAAGTCTTCTATTTAGCGAATGTCCATTTAACTGGTTTTTCCTAAACAATGAATATTTCTACAGAATTTTGAACTGTAAGGTACTTTACATTAATTAAAACTGCCATTTAAGGAAGTAGTTTTCTATTAAGCAAACTTTTTAGCTTAGATTTTATTTGGCCGATTTTACTTCTGTATTATAACGAGTAAAATAATAATGTTAAAATTAATATTAAAATTAATTATACACTTAATATATTAAAAAGAATTACAGCATTTTCATTTGAAAGACGAAAAAGAAACTTGAGGGGAGGGATACCGTTAAAATGTCTTTTAAATTTTATTAATTTTTCATTAACTGTTAGTTAATTTTTATTTTCATAACAAGAAACTATCTCGTTTTACACTTGTTATGTCTTGATTTTTACAATTCAGTAATTCAACTTTCAAAAATATTCATACTTCTTTAAATTTTCAAAAACGAGGATATAAATTTCAAATTATTTAAATCATAAATTAAAAGAAATAAAATTTTATCTTTTCAAGCATATGTTTTTTCGTTTCATCGAGTTATATTCAGTTATTTTTTAGTTCAAGTTGTGAAACAGCGTGTAATCTGTGAACTGCAGCGCTCCTACATGCTAATATTGTTGAAACAATGTTTCAAAACATTGTCAATAGCTGACATTATCTACCCTGATAATCCTCAAGTACAACGTACATATGAGGGGATCACAACCATAGTAGATTAAGTCCATTTTGAAAATAAAATTAGATAGTCCATTTAGAGGATGCATGAATTCTGTTTTATCCACTCCCACAGTGAACAAAGTCTGTTTTCGCATGCTTTATCATATATGCCATCTGTTTACAGACTTGGTTTACTTCGGGAGTGGATAAAATAGATTTTATACATCTTCTAAATGGACTATCTCATTTTTTTTTTTTTCAAAATGGACTTGGTCTACTATGGTTGTGAGCCCCTCATACACTCTTTTATTCCTCATGCAGTAAAGTATGAAAACGTATGTATGCGGGGATATCTGGGTCATATGTAAAATGTATATACAGGGTGTTTTAATACCATCACACAAACTGTGCAGAAAAAGAATCCTTGCTATGAGTACATAAGTTTGTCTAAATAACCATACCTCGACGAAGCACAGTTTTCGAGAAAAATGCAAATGAACAAGTATGACGTTATATACTCTCTTCCTTCTTGTAATTAATTACCACTGGGCTGACTGAAAGTAAATCATCACGTATCGCAATACCCACGAACGGAATACATTATCACTAGGTGAAAATTGCCAATAGTTTCTAGCTGACGCTTTTTAAAGTGAGCCGAACAGGTGCTGCTCACTTGCATGTTAGACACATGCCTACCATACATATATTTTTAAATTCCCAAGCCTATGAGGTACAATTTTACGTTTTTTAAATATTTATTTATTTTTTTTTTTTATCTTGTTTCTCATTTGGCTAGCAAATTTATATGGTTCAATAAAGCTTATTTTCGATAATTCAGATGTGACGTCATACTTTTTTTCTTGAAAATATGCGTTTTAAAGGTGCAGATCTTCAGGTATTTTCCATGTGCTCTGAGCGTGGGTTCTTGTTCTGCAAAGTTCGTGCTGTGATATTCGAACAGATTGAAACTGAAAAGTTAAGATATAGAGATGTTTGGAAATAAATATTTTATTTCAGAATAACACTTTAGAAAATTTTTAAACATTTACCAAAAACAACCTTACTTGTAGGACCTCACGTGGCAATTTTACATCTGGAAGAACTTGTTACAATTTTGTTTTAAAAACTAATTGTATAGAGATCATTTTAGTTACGAAACAGTATGTTATTTTAGTTTATTATAGGAGTTATTTTAAAAATAGTTAGTATATGGTGATATATTTTAGTTAGGAGGAATACGACGCCTGCTAAAATTTTAATATCCCTTCAAATTAAGATGACGTTATAAAAATAGTGTATTCTATTTATTTTCATCCAAATAAACTATTTAGTTTGAGTTCGTTTGAATAAATAATATATAATATTAACGTTAAATGGTGATATGTGTGTGTTGATCTGTGCTGGGTTCTGAAGAGATCAATGCGCGCAGAGCTACCAGATTTAGCTGGAAGGCCCCTGTATGTCTGAAGACATGCACCTTGAAGCCAGTTTTTGGAATTTTTTTTATAATTTCCCAATGTATTAATTTGAAATCCTTATAATCATCGCAAAATAGCGAGTTTACATCTTGCCGCCGATTATGTCTGCGCCTGCCTATGTAGAGTTACAAAAAATAAATAAATAAATAAATAAATAAATAAAAATAAAAAGAAGAAGAAGAAGAAATATACGACAATTTTTGCCGTACCTTTTTGGTTCTGACTTTATATTTCGTTTAAAAAAATAATATTTACTATTTTTCAAAACTTTTTTTCTGAAGTACGTGTTATTTTTTACTTTTTAATTTTTTTAAAACGCTTATTCAGGGTACGTTTCTATTTGGCTGGATGCTTTATGGGTGAAACTGGATGAACCAATGCTTTTGTTTCAATAATAAAACATATAATGATATTTACTGTTTCAATAAATATATTTTCTTAAAGTTCGATTTCATGTTGGTTTTCGTGTTTTCCGATTCGTTTTCACGTTTCCGTTTTTCTGCATTTTGAAAATGCCCTCTTGGTTCCTCGGATTAAAAAAAAAATAAAAAAAATAAGAGTACCTTTTCGGTTCTAACAGTATTTTTGTCTTACAAAAATATTAATGTTTACCATTTCAAGAAAAAAAGATATTCTTGGAAGTCGATTTAGAGTTCGTTTTCATATTTTCCGTTTTTTCATCACTCTTAAAATGCCATGCCGATTTCCGAAATTTAAAAAAAATATCCACCTATTCAGGGTACTTTTCCGATTCTAATGATATCTTTGGTTTAATATTTACTATTTCAAAAAAATTATTTTCTGAAAGCCGTTTCACGAATTCACCAGGCCTTTTTGTTCCTCCTCAATACCTTGCCGAATATCATTTTACGTTTTAGGAGAATTCTTCTTTCGAGACAGGTTGTCAAGTTTCTCTAGTTGTCATTACTGGAAGATATTTCGCGTTTTAAAAGAGAGAGGAACGGTAGTGCTTTTTCATTATTTAGGTTTTCTCGCTAGCTTTTGGTCAGAACTGAAAGCTTAATATCTAAATGTCATATATTAAATCTAATATCACTATAACGGAGACCACTTAATTTATTTTGGAAAGATTTTATAAATATAAAATCATACAAATTTGAGGTTCGTTTGCAAAAGGACTCCGGAGCGTGCGCTGCCGTTAGCACTGGAGCCACAAACTCTAGGCTCGTTTGGATAGATTTTTGTTCAAAAATATAAAATCATGCAAACTTGAGTATCTACGCTGCCGAAGGCAGGGGCCCCTAACACTAACTTCATACCGAAAAAAAAAATGCCTGAATTCAACATTTTTTTAGTTATTATCTTGGTCCCGGAAAATGTCAGGCGAATCATCTAATATAGTAAAAAAATAGAGTGTTTAATTTCATTCATTACACAGGCCTGCAAAATAACACTTTTTTCAGCATCGTTTTAGGTGTTTCTAATTTTTGTTTCATACGCTGGATTAAGAAATGACGAGCTTTTACTGTATTACATAAGGTTTTTACAGACTATGAATATTAAAATACAGGAAAATCACGCAGAAGATCTAGATCAACAAGATTCAAAAACATTTTTTTAAAACAATTGAACATAAACTACATCTTACAATTTATTAATATGTTGCGATTTTCATAGTTGCCACAAAGCCAAACATCCTGATACTGTTTTTTCTTCATCAGAAAGATGTCTTTTCTCCCCCTCCCCCTCCCCCACCTTTCTTAGAATTTTTTATTTTGTACATTATATTTGGGTGTTTCATGTAAAGAATTAACATTAGCTATTGGTGGATGTAACATTTTTGCACGTTTATTAATGTTTGTTGCTTTTATGATTAAAATTATAACTTAAAGATCGGTTGGTTGGTTGTATTTATGACGGCCAATTATCTGCACGAGGGATATAGGCCCAGGGGGGGAGTGCCCTTCGTGGGGGTCTTTCTAAGGGAACCTAACCCGTATTAACGCTTGGAAATCCAAGGTTCGAAGAAAACCACGAAAACTCCGAACGATTAGGCCGACGGGCGCGATTGGGATCGAACCCAGCACCTCCCGTCTACCAGCTTTGAGAGCAGAACCTCTCAGCCACTGGTGGGGCAACTTAAAGATCGGAAATTGTAATGCCTTTGTAAATAAATTTATAATTTACCAACTAGACAAATTCTCGATTTGCGTGGGTGCTAGAATTTTTTGCGCATTTTATTTTTCTTTTCATCCAACACGGTTCCTCAAATTCGCATGTAGCAAACATAAAACTTGAATAAAAATTTTTCGTCAGAAAAGAACTGGATTTACCAATTTTGTTGGGAACATACTACGTTAATAACATTTTAAAATGAATAGCCCAATGATCCTATGCCGTAAATTTGTGCTGCGCAAAGTCTCTCTAAAATCAAATTTTAAACAAAAGTAGTACCTTAAGCAATACCTTTTCCCCCTCCCCCTTTTTTCTGTTAACTTTGAGAAATATTAAACTGCTTCAACAAATTTTAAAGCTCAGGACTTATTACAAGGTCGATAACTTATGTTTGTACATTGCAAAATCAGTATGTATTTCTAACGAAAAGTCAATATGTTTCAGTTTAACAATCATTTTCAAAATGAATCATGAGATTAATAAAAAGCGTGTTAATTTGCTCTAATTTGAGAGTTATTTAATATATTTATGATTTTAAACAGATTCGCCAACAATTTATGAGAAATAATATTGACACTATCATATTAATACAGTACAACATTTAAAAAAAGTCTTTACATTCATATCTAGTACTTTTTATGTAATTTATATGAACACCTTTTATAAAATTCCATTTACTTTCATGGACACTTTTTTATATTTGGTGTTGTGTTTCCGCTTAAATGCTTTTTATTTATATCACAATATTTAAATTTCTTGACGAAATCACTTAAAAGTGTGGTAAATTTCCGAATATTGATATATTTATTATTTTATAAAAAAATTATTTATGTGTAAAGTTAAAAGTTACAATTTTTTTTTTAACTGCTTGCTAATACTGAAATTTCATTTCTAGTGAAAAAAGTAAAAGACGAACCAAAACAATTGCCCAAACCAATTCGCCCAAATGGAACCAAACTTTTGTATATTCACCTCTTCGCAGGGCAGATTTACAAACAAGAACATTAGAAATTATTTGCTGGGATTATGATAGATATGATTCAAATGACTTCCTTGGTGAGGTAAGTAAAATGCTCGATTTCTTTTACTCTTATTTAATTCTTATTACCTTATTATCGATAAATTAAACTTTTAAACTGAATCGAATAAAAAAATAGATTTTTGGAAAATATATAGGTTTAAAAGCAATCTGATAAATTTTCTGATAATTTTAAAACAAACCGAGCAATTTTTTTCAGTAACGCTGCTTTTGACTAAACATGTGTCAGGTGATCTCAATGTAAACCATGATTTAAAAGACACTTTAAAATGATTTATCTTAAAGTGTTGAAATCGTACTTTTTTTTAATTACGCACAATATTTCTCTTTAACTATTTATTATTCTTGCCTGCAGTCTTCACGGATTTATAGATCATAACTAGACCTTATGACTAAACTTAAAGATGTGTATATTTTAGCAAAATTTACATTTTTAAAATAAAGTTAAAGGTAATATTTTTTTTTTTTTTTTTTTGGGGGGGGGGGGGGGTTATATCTGCGAAAAAATTATTTTTGTGACTCGAATAATAAAAATATTTAGGTTCAGCTTTAAGATATACAGTGTATAAATCCGTGAAGATTGTGCGTAAAAATATCATGTAAAAGTAGTTCAAGTGAAATCTTGCTCGCAGACAAAATAAAGCAAGTTTTAACATTTTAAAACTTTAGAGAGTCCGTTTAATCATAACTTCACGGAGAACACTTGATACATTTTTAGATTTAACAACGTAATTCTAGGAATTTCCTTGCTTTTGTTTTAAAATGCTAAGACAATACTGCTCTTTCACATTTTTTTAACCAAAAACTGAATTTTTTTAAAATTTAACAACTCCCTTAATATCAAAATGTCAAATACTTTGCTATCTCAATAAATTCAAGGCTAATTCCCAAACAGATTAAATAACTTTGTTCAAATTGCTTATCGATTAAGATTTTACTTTTTTTCAATGTATTTATATTTTTGATTATCGGTTGAAGATAAAATAAAAAAAAAAAAAAAAGTTTTAGAAATAAAAATATGAAGTCATTTATCAATATCATAGGTATCATTCATATGGGTTTCAGACTTAAGGGGACTGGTCACTCAGCTTCCGATTTTCCCTCACTAATGTAAAGTCTATGGACATTTGATGCATTCGAATATTTAAAATATCTCCTCGGGAAATTAATATTTTTTACTTGCATTTTTTTGTGTACACTTCCTAAAAGATGTCTCTTTTTTTATTAGTTCTCAAAATCTTTCTAAAGTATAGACTTAATTTTACAGGAAGTGTTAAAAACTTGCTCACAGTTCGCCCACTTTTAACACATAAAATATTAAATTCAGCATAGATTTTAGAAATATTTTGAAAACAAAGAAAAAACGAGAAAGAAGAGTACACAGAAAAAAAGATGTTAAAAATATTAATTTCCCGAGAAGATATTTTAAATATACGAATGTATCAAAAGTCCATAGACCTAACATTACGGAGGGAAAATCGGAAGCTGAGTGGCCAGCCCCCTTAAGAGCCCACTTCAGTCACGGGAAGAAAGAAAAACGATAATGTTAAGTCTATGGGGGTGTTATTTTCAATTTCTCGCTTTGATTTTAATTTTTTTTTTTTTTTTTTTTTTTTTTTGCATAACATAGATGAGGACGATCTACAACCAAGCTAGTTTTCACTTTTTCGATTTTGGCTTCAGATTAAAAAAAAAAGTTCCTTTCACTTTCGGAACCGGTTGGAACCGGTTCAGAAATTGAAACTATCTTAATATAAAAAAACCATAACTAAAATTGAAAAGTAAAAACTAGCCCTGTTGTAGATCGTCCTAAGCT
The DNA here is from genome assembly GCA_963932465.1 of Maratus speciosus. NCBI lineage: Eukaryota > Metazoa > Arthropoda > Arachnida > Araneae > Salticidae > Maratus > Maratus speciosus. The sequence goes on along the minus strand of OZ010787.1, from coordinate 512,167,005 downwards.
ATCCATTGCAAAAAAAAAAAAAAAAAAATCACTGAAATATTAAAATCGAAGCGATATATTTGAAAATAACGCTTCCATAGACTTAGCATTAGCGTTCGAGTTTTTCTGCACGACTAGTGTGACCTCTTAAGTTATAAAATAGTGTCCTTTTTTAAAATGAAAAATGCTTATTTTTAAAGTGTATCTATATCTAATGGAGTTTAGGATAAGATGACCATTTTATCAGATTATCTTAAGTCTATAAACGAATTCTAAATTCAAATTTGAAAAACTGAGTAAAATACATTTAAAAGGAACGCTCGCTGTCCTCTAAAAATGTTTACATTTCGTCACCTTATTTTAGGCATAGCTCCGAAATGAACTGTAGATCTTCCTTTAAGGGATTCTTCATTTTAAATCTTTGATCTAGTATTTGGGTGGCTGATATGCATATAAATTTGCTGAATGTAGGATTCTAGATTCGTGTATAAATTTTAAAATAGAATTAGAAAAATTATGTGATACAATATTTGAATTCAAGTATCATCATATATGTCATCCTTTTATCCACAAATTACGTCTAATATTTCAATAATTTATTTATTAATCTGCAAATACGGTAATAAAAGTATACGGATTGCATGCGGAAAAATTTTTGTTAAATACTTGGAAACCATGACCACTGACATTCAAGAACCGTTGTGAGCATTTGTTGACTTTAACTTTTTAAAACATTTTTAAACTTCCAAACTGTTTTTATTCATAACTTTAACAGCGTATAAAGTGACACAATCAGTTATTTACATCTAACCAGTAGCTGACATTTCAGAAAATATCTAACTCAAATAAGCATTTTCTTGTAAAATTCTGAAAAATAATGTCAATTAGTGGTAACTTATTTTCTTAACTGTTATAACTTATGTGTTAGTTACGGTTTTTCTAATTAGGGATGGTGTTCGTTACTGTGGTTATTAACCATATTTATGACAAAAATTAATTTTTAGTGATAAAAAGTACAATTTTTCAAAATTCTGTCAACAATAATTGTTTACTGTATCTTTACAGTACTTTCAAGAACAAAGATAAGTATAAAATGTATTTAAAACTTCGTAATAGTGATTTGAACAATAAAAAATCCTTAAGGTATCAGTTACTAGGGGCTTCACTCTGCTTCACGAATTTCTGTGTTTGTTCAATATTACTTTTGTTTAATATTAAAATAAATATTGCTTACTTTTTGGATAAATGAAGACATGTTTTCAGAAATCGAAAACTATATTCTGGAGGAAAAAATTTAATATATGCTCATATAAAGAAATTGAATTAGTGATTCAATTCTGAATCCATGACATTTTTTACAATTTGTGAAGTCAAAGTGGCATCCCATCAACTAGCTGTGGTATTAACTTGCGAAGAAAGGGATAAAAAATGATGAGAAGACTCTAAAAGCTTAACGCTGGGATTTAACCTTTAACTGATGTTACCGGTCTCACAGACCGGTGCTTTTTTCAATTTTCATAGTTTAACTTGCAAATTTCAGTTTATCTACAAACACTACTGAAATTTTGTTTCGTTTGGAACTTTAGTACCAACACCAGAGACTTTTGAATAGGTGAATTTTAATTATAACACTCCTGTACAAAAAGTTTAGTCAAAAACAACATCCTATGAGTTAATCGCGGCTTTCATTCATCTTTCAATGGAGCGGTCTCCCAGACCGCTTCGCACTAGTTATGTGACAATTTCTGTGACATCGGTTTAAAAAAAAGTGTAAATAGTATAGGTCAAAATCTGGTACGAGTAAATTAATAAAACATTTTTTAAATAACCTCTTTTTTTATTAGTCGTTTTTCCATGACACATAATAGAATTTTTCAGGAGACTTAAACCACCTGGAAGATCTGGATACTACATTGTTGTAAAAAAAATTAAAAAATTAATTAAAATAATGTACAGCTTGAAACTAGAGATACGCTGATGCCCATAAATTAAGAGACAAACACAAAAGCTAATTTTTGAACACAAATTTAACTGTGAGCGGACAAAAGAATCCGATACAAACGGCAGTTGTAGCCAGTAGGTACTATGCTAATAGTACAGCTACAGCCAGTCAGTGTGATGTCACTGTGTTGTCACAAATATTCAAAAATGTTACTGTCACACAGTTCGATGAATAAAAATGGGATGTCTTTTATTGGTCTCATTACTACTAAGTGACCGTCATTTGCTGACTCTACTGTGAAAACACCATAACTGTTGCTTTATGACGGATCACCAGATGACGTTACTGTGAAGTCACCCATTGCCCTCTAAATACTAGGCCTGCTTGCTGACACAAAAACGACGGCTGTCATAGGCGGATTTATTTTAGTGTGTGTACGGTCCCTTGAATTTCAGCACCAATAATTTATAAAAGTTTTTTCTGCCTTATTCTTCTGAGATTCAATAAGTGAAAGAAATCTTTTAAAAATTGTTGATGTCTAAATCCAGTACATACTCTTTTTAAAAAATCCACCTGCGACAGCTGCCACTTTTGTGTCAGCGCGTAGGCCTAGTATTTAGTGGGCGGTGAGTCATCTAGTGAGTCTCGTGTTACGGTCTTTAGGAGAGTCTACAGTGAAGTCACCATGATTCTTGCTTTGTGACGAATCCGCAAATGACATCACAATGAAATCAGCTGCTGCCTTGTAACAAAGCAACAAAAATAGTGACTTCACACTCCAAACAATGGTCACCTAAGTGTCTCCATCTGACTTCATTAGGTTACTCGTCACAATGCATTGGTCACAGTAAACTTACTAAATAATGGTCAATATAAAGTAATAAGAAGAAGAATAAAAGATATCATATTCTGTTCCAAAATAGTGCATGAGCACTTAAAACCATTAGTGAAGTCATACTGGCGTCAGATTGACTGAGCGTACTATTAAGGTAGTACCTATTTGCTACACCAACCGTTTATTATCAGTATCATGTGACCAAACAGAATGAATTTTTTCCTACTAAATTAAAATTTTGTACTTTTTTTATTTAATTTGGGGACATCAGTATACAATACAGTAGAAAAAATAAAACGTTGAAGTAAATAAATCATAATATCAGCAGAATTTTCTGATACAATTTTCTTGGTAAATAGAGTTTTTTTATGCTTAAGGAATTGCTACATTTCTGTGTGGTCAATTATTAAAAGTTGAAAAAAGGAAAATTAAAATTCGCTAACCGAACTAGCCATGTAAATAAAATTACAATATACAGGATGTCTAAAAAATTGAAACGAGCTTTGATTTGTTACCTGTTAGAGATACGTGGAAACTGTAAATTGCTTAAAATAAAGTTAGAATTACGATTATGTCGATGAAATAGCCTTGCTAGTAAAACAATAAAATATCCGTACTTCTGCGACCAAAACTCATGGACTCATGACACATCGAATTTTATCAAATTTTAGAGCTTACCGGTACTAAACGCACGTTTTTTTTTTCTATTTTTAGTGCCGGAAAACTCCGAAATTGAATAAAATTCAAAACATATTTCGGCGAGTTTTGGTCGTGGAAGAATGGGATTTTTACTATTTTACTTATCAGAGCATGGAAAAAAGTTTTCTAAATATAACGTATAGGACTTAAGGTCCTCATAAAATGTTTTAAAAAAGTAGTTTTCTTTTAAAAAAGTAATGGTAGGACTATTTCATCAACATAATCTTTTCGGACACTCTGTGTGTATATATATATATATATATATATATATATATATATATATTAATCTAGTTTTATATTACATATCTTCCTTAATTTTACTTTCTTTAATTATTGTTATTTTATTTTATTATATGTCTCATAAAACAAATACAATGGCGGTTCTTAGTAAATTTTTCGTTCCCGGCAAAATACACTTTGCGTCTTCGCAGTGTAGTGCCCGGTACAGGAATATTAATAGGGATTTTCCTGGACAGACATCCAGTCACCTATTTTATTCGCCTCCACCACCACTATTTTTTAGAAAATGTTTGGATAAGAGATGCAAGACATGTCCCAATGCTTCACAATCACAAATTGTTTCGGTTCCATGTTTATCTTCATTTTTCAAAGCATTTAATGTAATATATAGTATAAAGTGTAATATATGTAATATGCAGTATATTGGACAAACATCTGGTCCACTACATAAACGTATTAACCAACATCGCTCAGATTCGATTAAAAATAAGTCTAAGAATAAACAATCTACTGCTGAAATTCACCATTTCCACAAACATAATATTAAAAATACAACAACATCAATATTAAAAATTCAAAAAAAAATATCAGAACGTTTATTTCTGGAGTCTTCATTCATGCAATTTTATAATACAGTTTATCCATACGGGCTCAATACTGAAGTATTCAATAGGAATATTAAAGTTTTTTCATCTAATAATATAACTGATTATAGTCCAATTTATCCTGCGCTTAATCATAATTTAAATCGCAGAGCAACACGTAACAAACGTGGTGGATGTTCTTCATCAATTAATATTTCTAAAAATGATATATTTAAACAGTTAACCTTCATAATAAATATTTAATTGATTACAAATGGATTTTAGTTCGTAAATATATCTTTGCAATAAAAAGGAAAAAGCTTGTACAATATTTAAATATATTTCTTAGTAAAACTTTCTCGATTCATTTCTCAGATATATTTTTTGATCTTATTATGACTAGAATCAATCAATTTAACATTAATTTACAAAAAAAAAAAAAAAAAACCTAAACTTAAAAATGCAAATACACAAATGCTAATTACTTATACAAATCAAATATACAATAAAATTAATATTAATTCTATTATAAATGACAAACACTGTAAATTTCCTATTAACAATATTCAAATATCTAGAACATTTAAATATCCAATTCCTTTAGGAAGAAAGATTTTTAATTATAACTCTTTTTTAAAAAATACTTCTGCTACAAGTACTTTCCCTTGTAAATGTAACGACCCCTCACTAAAGCAATACATTAATAAAGATCATGGTCATATTATTACGGGTAATTTAAATATTGTAAAAGATTTTACATTAAGAAAATTAATGGGATATGGTACTAAGTATAGATTTCCATCCAAACTTAATTTAAATTCAATTCTAAAGCAATTTACATATGATATTGATTTATTTATATATAAAATGTCTATTTATTATAATAAACCTATTGCATATTTTAATCAATGGAAAATACTGGTAATTGAAAATTTAACTGATGCTCTTAAGGCAAATGTATCAAATCTTGTTAAAGTCAATACCAAACACATTTTCCAACAGGTTAAAAATATTCAAAAAGACATTGTAATCACATATATTGACAAATCCCCTAATAATTATGCAATCATATGCAAATCATATTATCACCATCTTCTTACATCTTATATTTCATCTAATAAGTCTTTCCAAAAAACTAATGATGATATTATTGTTAATAATCAAAAGATTAGTGCTTATTATAAACTACTAAATTTTATTCCTACTAATTTTAACTATCCATATTTAGTACTCATTCCTAAATTTCATAAAACACTACTTAAATTCAGAACAGTTACAATTGGATGTAATACATATAATAATTATGCAAACAATATATTATTAAAAATTCTCAGTCAAATTTATAATCTAACAAAAAGAAAATAAAAATAAACATTGTATAAAAAACAGTTATCAATTAGTAAATGTACTTAAAGACATTAAATATGTTAAAAATATTCGTACATATGATTTCAAAGATTTTTTTTTAATAATATAAATCTTAAAGACTTGCATAATATAATTAATACACTATTTAAAACATATAAAAATAAATTAACTCTTCCTTCATATATGGATTTAAAATATTTTCGTACTCTTACTAATTTTATAATTTATAATAACTATATCTTACAAGATAATATTATTTATCTACAAGTAGAAGGAATACCACAAGGCGGATCAACATCCAGTTTAATGTCTAATTTATATTTATATCAATATGAACGTAATTTCAGTGATGATAATGTACTACTATATCGATATATTGATGACATAATTTTGATTGACACTAAACATTCAAATATTTCTCAATTTCCAGTTGATTATCCAACTAATTTAAAATTGACAGAAAACCTATTAACAAATAATACCATTAACTTTTTAGATCTAAAAATAATAATCTCACAAAACAAAACTATTACTCATCTTTATGACAAACGTAAAGACTTTCAATTCAAAATTAGCACATTTACTCATTATAAATCGCGTCTACATATTTCAGTTTACCGTAATATTTTAATAAATCATTTATATAGAATCAAAAGTTTATGTTCATCACATCTTATAAATAAAAACATTAAACAATTAATTTATGGTGCATTAAATCATGGTTTTCCTAAGAAATTCATATATTCATTAATGTACAATTAATTACTGATCTAAACAATGTTTAGTGGGGCGGTTTCTTGTATGTTACTATTAACATTTTGCGTATCAAAAAATATTTATAAAAAAATGTATAAAAAATAAAAAATAAACAAAAAAATTAAAAATACAAAATATATATTAAAAAAATTAAATAGGATGGCTGGGTGGGTAGATGTTAAACTATGGAGGAGGGCGGTGTTGTCTGGATAATTTATACGCAAATGTTGATTTAATATATATATAAAAAAACATGGGAATGGTATGTATTTAAATATATATATATATAACAAAATAAGGGGGAATGGTATGTTAATTCGTTGGTTTGTGTGTTTATGGTGGTCCTCATAAGCTTAGTTGACCTTGACACTGTATTGTGATATTTATATTATATTGATATGGAATTAATTTACTTTTATTGATTTACTTCAAAATAAATTTATAATGGTGTACGTTATTATAGTTTATTAATTGTAATTAACAGTATGAAGCAATGTTGTAATATGTTTATGCATACCCCCCCCCCCCATTTTGTAATGTACATTTAGAATTTAAAACATTAAATTTAATGTGTGCATAATAAACATACTTTTTTATCATAATTTCGGCTTGATTGATATTAATATTAATTTACTTACTATTTAATAAATAATTAAAAATAATTATAAACATTCTAATAGATGATAAGTGATTATTATCGATATTTAAATGTGATTTATTAGTTTGTTCTTTTTGTGTATTAAGATTAGATGCAATAATTATACAGTTATATTAGGCATTTACATTATTTACAACAGATGGTAGCACTATAAAATGTTTTATTTCAAGATGTATGTGTTCTTTTAATAAGTTAAGCTAGATGGCAGCACTAAATAATTATTTATTTAGGTCAAAATAAGATTGATGCCATATAACTTATTATATTTTTATATTTCTCTATGTAATTATACGCTTAAATTTAAATAATTTTATTCTATACATTTTTAGTAATAATTTATTATAGGATACTTTTAATGCATCTAATAATTTGTATAATAAAGACGATATGTCAATTTATTTTTATTAGTAGTTGTGTATTTTTTCTGCATACTGTGTTTTGCAATTGTAAGAATTCGATTTTAACTGTAAAAATAAATCGGCGGGACATTTGCTGTGATTAATTTGCTACTTGTTCATGGTTTAATGTGGTCATTGCAATTCTATTGCTTGGTATGTCTTCAAATTTAATTGTTTCTTTAAATTAATATTGTTCATTATTAAGGATCTTGTTTTGATTAATATTTTTATTTTATTAAATTTACATGTCATGGTAAATTTAAGCCTTTTTTGGTGTGTGGTCGATCGGGTGCATAGGAATCTAATTTTTAGCTTATGCTGGATTCTTTTACAGAAATCGACTATGCTTTGACTTATATTGGTGTTTCATGTCCCCCAGATGAAGTGAAATGCTATATAAGCTTCCGGCTCCATCCTTCCAATTGATCTATTGTTTGTTTACAATATGTCTTTTAAGTGTTCAACATTTTTTGGCTGGTTTCTTGTTTCATATGTCTTTAATACTATTTATTTTTCAAAAAATTTGGTGGTTTTTTCATATGTTAATATGGATTAATCGTATGCAATGTCTAGCCAATTGGTGGATTTTGCTTAATTAGTATTACATGTATAGGGTTCCACCTGTATTTTGTATAATGTTACAGTTATATTTGCTGCTAAATATATTAAATTATTGAATTATTTATTGTAATTGGAATAGATGATGATTCGTAATTATATATATATATATATATATATACAGGGTGTTTCACAAAAGATGGGCAACACTTTAAGAGGTGATAGTACACATCCAAACGAACAACTTTCATCAAAGAATGCATCGCCGGAAATAAAATGCAAAGGTAATGGAGCATTTGGAAGATTCGGCCATGCAAAAGTTAAAGCTCCATTCCTGTTGCGAGTTATCGGGAGAAGAACGACACTAATAGCATGTAAATGTGATATGGGGAAGAACTCTTATGCAAACTTTCGTCATGATTAATACAAAAAAGCGGCTCATCTGAGTTGACAACTGTCAATCACGGTAGGAACGTATCGGAAGATATTGCCCTTCACTAATAGGGAAAAGGCTCATATGCATTTTATCTACGGAACTGCAAATGGAAATGACTCAGAGGCTCAACGGTTGTACGGAGAGAGGTTTTCCCCTTGCTTTTATCACTTAATAGTTCTTTGTGTCTTTTTGCCTCGTACAACAAAATCAAATTCGGCACCCTCTAGCACCTTTGCGTTTTAATTCCGACTATGCATTCTTTGATGAAAGTTGTTTGTTTGGATGTGTACTGTCACCTCTTAAAGTTTTGCCCATCTTTTATGAAACACCCTGTATATATATTTTTTATTTTTCTTCTTTGCGTATTTTTGCATTTCTTTTGTGAATTTTTCCTCCTACATATTTCATTCTTCCACTTTTTATAATATAGCATATAGTATATACAATTTTATAGCATTATAATTGTTATATTTATTTATGGTCGATTTTTCTTTTGTTTTAATGGTTAATATTTACAAAAAGTTTCATTATATATATATACAGGGTGTCCGGTCTCAACGGTGTCCAATGGCTAATTTCTAAAGCGTTAGTAAAATACATATAGTTCCAATTACAAAAATGTATTAAATGAGGTAAAGAAGTATTTTTAAAGCTATTTAGGTCAAGAAAAACATTTATTTAAAAATTACGAAATTTGAATTTTTATACGGTTTCGCGGTCCTATAAGTGATATTTAGTAAACTTTTCTTATTTCTCTAACAAGTACGGAAAAGAAGTCCCATCCACCTAACACTAAAATTGACCGAAATATGACATTTTCAATTTTATGTCTGAAGAATAATCTTCATATATCCTACGAAATTTCACGTTATCACAATTTAAATCCAAGGTTGGGAGAGCTTAGTTATAGACTTCACGATTCATGTAAAATCACATTAAAATAATTAAACATATTTCACAACTGAAAATGGAGCAGGTGTTGCAGTATAAAATAGCACAAGATGATTAAAAACTTTGTTAATTCTATATTTACACTTTTAATATGTACAATATTTACAACGAAAACATTTGAATAATATTTGTTATTCCTCACTATGAATTCCAGATAATTTCTTTTATATGTTCAAGAATATTTATTTCTCCCTTTTCGGAAGATCAAGAAATACACAGCCAGCATGCTGCTTTCGAGATTCACATTCAAACTGAACTAAAAACAAGAGAAATGCTTTTAAAACAATTAATACTTCAGCAACTATTTCTTCTAAAAAGAAGTCAAGCATGATTTCATATTCGGAAATAAAAATCCCCTTTTTTTAAATTAAACATCATTTCTTCTAATAGAAGACCACGATAAAAAACCTATACGCAGCTTATTACCTGCTGCGTTCAAGATTCACATTCACAATAAAAACTAAACTAAAAAAGGAACAAGAAAGAAAAAATGTTTTTTAATATCAATTCTCTAGTCAGACCACGTGACCTGGGATCACTGGCGCCTAATCAGTCTGGCTGAGAAAAGAAGCGGTTTGCGAAATTTCACAAACTCCCCCCCCCCCCCCCCCCCGATGAACAAGGGTTCATCAAAATGGGGATTCAAAATAATTAAAGTAGAAATAAAATTATTCTAAAAAATTATCAGTTACACTATACAGAAATACAATACAAATCAAAATATATACTTACATACTCGACTTCAATAAAATAAAACAATTTAAAAATTTTGAGAACAAGTTTCTGCTACTAAAAATAGAAAAAACAGTTTAAATCTATACAACCTTTTCTAGAATATTCAATACAGAAAAAATTAAACTAAAAATTATAAATATTATCAAACAAGAAACATTTTTTTTTAAGTGAAAAAAAATAAAAATCTTTTTTTTTTTTAAAGTCAATAACAAAAAGAGTTCAAGATTTGTTTTAAAAATCAAATGTCAATGAGAGTTTTTGAGTCTCTAATAATATCAGAGTTTTTTTTTTCAGTTCTATTAATAAAAAAGTTCAGAGTTTTTTCACTTCTAAATTATACACAAGAATCAATAGGTCTTTTAATGATGGAATTATTTGCCTTCAGTTCATAAGACCTCATTTTTTTTTTTTAATCTCTGTCCACAAATACCTAACTTCCAGAAAGTTCTTGATACATGTTCATATGCATAAAAATGACATCATATATTTCAAAGTCAGAAGTTTTATTCTGGTCCGTGTAGTGAGCAGATTGTAAGTTGAGAAGATACTCATTTTTCAAGCGCTTCCAAAAATGATTCAGAAGAGTCTCGCGCAAACGGAAGCATTTCACTAAGGATTCCTTGGTTGCAGGTAAACACAAGATATGCTTTAGAGTTGCTATAACTAGTTGACCAGGGCGAACACTAAAGTTCTTGGAGATTGCACATTTGTTTAGGACTGATTTTATGCATTGTCTGGATCTTAAAATCCAAATTTTTTCACGAGTTGATACTAATGTACTGGGCACTCCTGAATGAAAAACTTTTTCATGTGCATCTTTCACGATTAATTCAGTCAAATTATGTTTTGCAGGAATCACAAAGGGATGTTTTTCATAAAATGAGGAATCAGACATTTGTAACAGTCCTCGTACGAATAGCAAACCTTCATCTGACAACATAGGAATTAACCGTAGAAGATTCAATTCTTTAGGGATACTCTTGTTACATTTCATGGATTTTATAACTTCAGGGAAACTTTCTTCCTGCACCAGCTTTAACCAAAAATTTTCAGCATGTAACATTTCCTCAGCTGATAATTCTGAAAATTTTCTTTTTTCTACCTTTAATTTTACATTAGAAATAAATCTAAATATCCGTGCAGTTACTCGATACAATTTCTTTAGGGAGCTATACTTTGCAAGAATAAAAATGGGAATTTCATCAGATTTATTTGTTTGAACAACGCAAGAAATGGTGGCTGCTTTTTTATACTTCTCTTCAAAAACACCAGGTAATCGAGATGCAGCAATTTTAACACTAGGCCACTGATTTTCAGGCAAAGAAAGAAATTCAGGAACATACACATTAGGGTTAGCATCAGGAAAAACATGCAATTGGAGATGCTCCTTTTCCATGATCAGGTTGCTAAAATACTGCCAGGGAATTTTCAAGTGAGCGAGATCAGGGATTTCTGTAAGCCAATTTTGCCAATCATTTTCTAGTTCACCAGAAACAAAAGGGGCAATAAATCCGGCTGGATCAAACAACGTAGCTGCAATTTTCAAAACATTCCGTTTTGTACAAGAATCATTATTTAATTTTTCTAACAAGGGTCGTAATTCTAGTCCTAATTTATCTTCTGTATTGTTCCAGATCAATCCTAAAATTTTCAAGGAAGTATTTGGGGGTTCGAAACTCGAAACAGGGATGTTTTCATCATCTAAAACATTAGAATTCAAGTTAGGGACATGATACAAACATTTGTTTAATGATAGAGAATCACTATATTTGGAAGAAGCATCATAGACTATGCGCATTTTTGTTGTAGTTTTATCGTCACGGATAACAGGTCTGTGTGACAAGTAATAGGAATTATTGGAATCTTTCTCGGTGCACAATTCTATTACACCCTCATTAAACTGCTCTAGCAAAATGAAGCTATATTCCTTAATTAAAGAATCGTTTTTCAAGAATTTATTTTCTAAACTGGAAAATCGCTTTTTTGCTACTTCAAGATTATTTCTAAGCAATTCACGAGAATTTTTCCACAATAATTTTGCTTCATAACGCCCATTTACGAATTTTAAATTTTCTTTAAATTCTTTTATTACCTCATGATCGGTAATGTTCTTTTCATCGCTTTCAGCAATGCCAATTGCTTCAAGATCACAAAATGCTTTCAGCTGAGTATTTATTTTTTCAACTGAAACACGCAAACAAGCTACTTCTTTTTTATTAGACTCTATTTGCCCTTGCACCGTATGACCGAAAATAGTTTCTGCAACGTATAATTCTTTTGTCAATTTTCCCTCGATTCTCTTTAATATTTTCCACAAAGAGTCAGACCCTAGCAAAATATTTATTTCCTGTTCAAGACTTGTATCAGCAGGCTTAAAGCCTCTTGTTCTCATTATCTCTAGAAGTTCTGGTTCTAGGGTTTTGACAGAAGCTCCAGTTATATTATCAACCACTAGTGCTTCGATATTTATCGAGTTAATAGGTTGCACAACACTGGATAATTCTAGAGCAACTACTTCATAACAAGATTCATAAGGGCGTCTCCGCCCAGAAGGATAAACTAATAAATTTTCTCTTTGCAATGGCTTCAATTTTAATTTTTGTACTAGCGATCTCTTCACGGAGCATTTTTCTGAACCACTATCACATAAAACGCGAGCCAACAAGCATTCCTTACCAGCAGACACAGAAACTGTACAAGTCTGCAATAATGTAGATTTATTTTGTTTATATTTTTGTTCCGACATCATAGATACAATTGCACCTTTCATTTCTTTTTCAGGATTTTCTTTTGCTGTTTCTTTAAAACAAAACAAAGAACTATGGGTAGTGCTACCACATTTGGAACAAGGGTTAATTTTTGTTCTACAGTTTACAGATAAATGTGACTTATTTGTGCATTTGTAACAGCGGCCTTCTTTCTTTAATTTATATCGCTTTTGTTCATCAGTGAATTTCGAACAATTTAGTCCTACATGATCAGAAGACTTGCAAAATATGCAAAACTGTTTTGTAGATGTACTTAAAGCAGCAGCTGAAGGTATATTTTTCTTTTGAGGAAAATTTTGATATTTACTTGAAGAATTTTCATATTTAGTTTTAGAATTTTCATAAGCCTTTCTTTGGGAATTATTTACTAAATTAGTAGCTTCACGACATCTTAATTCCGTTTTAATCAAATTTATTAAATCGGTGACTTCACAGTCCTTATCGGGGTCACGTTTTCGATGGAAATCTAGTATCAAATTTTCGGGTAACAATCTTAATAATATTGGTAGTAATAAATGGCCGTAGGAGCCTGATGTCACTCCTAACGTATCAAGATTTCTCATACAAGTTTCGATATTATCATACAACTTTCTTAAAGAAATAACATTGTTAGTGGATTTCACTGGTTCAAGATTTAGAATTTTATTCATGTAACAGTTTATGATATTTTCCCGCTTACCATACCTCTCTTCTAACAATTTTAAACAAGTAGAATAATTTTGATCTGTCAGTTCAAAACCAGATACAATATTATATGCAGGACCAGACAACAAGGATTTGAGATATTGGAATTTTTCAATTTTTGATAACGATTCGTTTGAATCTATCGCACTAGTAAATAAATTAAAAAATTCTAAGAACTGGCTTGCATCACCAGAAAATTTTTCTATGTTAAGTTTAGGAAGCTTCACTGCCGAAACTGGTTTACTACCGATTTTTGAACCGTTACTTGATTCTAGTAAAACTTTTGGTTCAGTTTCGATTTTAAATTTCAAACTTGATATTTTTTCAGAGTATTCTTCTACCGATTTTAGTTATTTTTCATATTCAGTTTTTTCCTGAATTAGCTCATCTATTTCGGAATCTAATTCCTTTAGTTGAGCTTCCTTTTCATTTACGAGCTCTAATGATTCCATTAAAGAATCGCAATCAGTTTTATCAATATCAACAGATAATAATGTATCACATTTTGAGATTAATTTTGTAACTGCTGTGCGAACAGTAGCTCTTTTACTTTTAAGCTTATCAGGCTTATCCATGTTTAAAATTAAATTCAATTTTTAAAATAAATTATCATGAAAAATGTATATTTTCAAGAAATCAACAGTCATGCAGAATAATAAAGGTATTTCTTACCTTTTTTCCGGGTTGTTGAGGCACCAATAACATGAAGAATAATCTTCATATATCCTACGAAATTTCACGTTATCACAATTTAAATCCAAGGTTGGGAGAGCTTAGTTATAGACTTCGCGATTAATGTAAAATCACATTAAAATAATTAAACATATTTCACAACTGAAAATGGAGCAGGTGTTGCAGTATAAAATAGCACAAGATGATTAAAAACTTTGTTAATTCTATATTTACACTTTTAATATGTACAATATTTACAACGAAAACATTTGAATAATATTTGTTATTCCTCACTAGGAATTCCAGATAATTTCTTTTATATGTTCAAGAATATTTATTTCTCCCTTTTCGGAAGATCAAGAAATACACAGCCAGCATGCTGCTTTCGAGATTCACATTCAAACTGAACTAAAAACAAGAGAAATGCTTTTAAAACAATTAATACTTCAGCAACTATTTCTTCTAAAAAGAAGTCAAGCATGATTTCATATTCGGAAATAAATTTCCCCTTTTTTTAAATTAAACATCATTTCATCTAATAGAAGACCACGATAAAGAACCTATACGCAGCTTATTACCTGCTGCGTTCAAGATTCACATTCACAATAAAAACTAAACTAAAAAAGGAACAAGAAAGAAAAAATGTTTTTTAATATCAATTCTCTAGTCAGACCACGTGACCTGGGATCACTGGCGCCTAATCAGTCTGGCTGAGAAAAGAAGGGGTTTGTGAAATTTCACAATGTCTTAAGCCACTTTTCTGTAACTGAAAACAGATGAGTTGGACCAAGCTTTCAGGGGCCGTACACGAAGTGCTTAGAGTATTTTAAAGGGCGTCCACTCCAAACGATGTCCAATGGCTAATTCCTAAACCGTTAGTCAAAGACATATATTTCCAATTACAAAAAGGTTTCAAATAATGTAAAGAACTATTTTTAAAACGATTTAACTGAAGGTGCTGCCCCCCTATAAATATTACGGTAGTGTTAATTTTCAATAAGTAACTTTCAGATTGGTTAAAGTAATTGAAGAAGTGAGTTTCAAAACTCGCCTTATCGAGAAAATCAAATTTTGGGACATCGCGTAAAACCTTTAAATGTGCCCATTGGTATTCACTGAAAATCTGGAAATTGTAGTTTTGAATGGTACAGTTATAGCAATAGAATAGATTGATAGAGAAACACGATTCTTTAAATTTCGGATAAGGCGAGTTTCGAAACTGACGTCCTCAATTGTATTTTGGAATTTTTTTTCTTTTTTTGTAAGAAAATGAGTGTGTTTCTTTTGATAATTTTATTTTAAAAATTTGTATTATTTTATAAGCTTTAAACTTACGACGTCCGTATGTATGTCTTCGTAATTAAAAATTTGTATTCCAATTTTAACTCACTTCCAAATATCCGATCAAGATTAAATTTTGCATAATTATGTAAATCCAATGACAATGTAATATTAATATTATTTTAGATACGTACCATTTATATTTATGTTACAGGACCACTCCAAAAATTTCGTATACATTATTGCCTACAAACAGAAATTTTAAAGTCAAAATCAGTAACATTTATGTAAGGACTAGGGTATACACTTGCTTATCCTGAATGTAATGTACGAGATATTAGCGTGTAGATATTCAAAAAGTCAAGTATGGACAATTTTAAACAAGTATGGTGCTTATCCATATCAATCAATACTAGGACAAGAATTAGCACCAGGAGACAAAGAGCGTCGTTTTGACTTTTGTAATTATATCTTAAACAAACAAGATGAAAGTCCATTTTTTTGTGAATGAAATTATGTGGACTGATGAATGTCAGTTTACAAGACAAGGGTTCGTAAATGCTCAAAACTTTCACCATTGGTCCCTGGAAAATCCACACATTATTCGTCCTAACAAACATCAAATACGTTGGTCCATAAACGTTTGGTGTGGTATCTGGAAGACGTCCTTAATTGGGCCATTAATCGTCGATGACACTTCAACATCAGAAAAATACGCGGATATTTTATCAGGACCAGTATCCGATTTTTTAGAAGAGTACGTTTTATTACAAGATTTGTGGTTTCAGGATAATGGCGCGCCAGCGCATAGATCGCTAAAGACACGCACTGTCTTAACGAGTACTTTTGGAAATACTATTATCGGATATAGAGGTCGTATTGAGTGGCCTCCCAGGTCACCAGATTTGAATCCTTTAGATTTATTTCTTTGGGGTTTTCAGAAAAATAAGGTATATGAAAGAGAATCCATTAATGGATCAGATTTGTTGAATCATATTGCTATGGCGTGCAGATCTGCAACACCTACAATGTTGAAAAAATTAAAAGAAGAATTTATTTCAAGTGTACATTACTGCATTGCAGCCGAAGGGAGTCACTTCGAGCACGTTTTAAGATAACCTTAATTTTTATTAATTAAGTTTTAGATTAGGTAATCTAACTATGTATCATTTTCTAAAGGGTTGTGACTGTTGCTTTTATAATCATTTAGCAAAATTTCTGTTATTTTTTTTTTACTTATATTTTTAGTACAAGTTGTATACAGTCGGACCTCTATTTATAGAAGTTGCTAAATCCCGAAAAAAAATTCGTTATATGGAAAATTCGTTAAAGAGAGAGTCACCTTTTAAAATACTTTAAACTATGTAAAATACATTTTAAGTCCGTAAACACTAAACATAATTAAAAAAAGTAATTAGTCATACTTTTTTAATAAATTATATCTATTTGTTTTACTTATTTTACCCATCAAACGAAATCTGCTAAGGAAATAAGAATGAAACGAAACATTGTCTGGAAATACATTGTATTTTCAGTTTAAAAAAATATTTTACATTAAAATCACGATTTTTTATTATGGTTGATAAGCTGTTTGGAGGAATACCAATTTTTAAAGTAGTATTCTTTTTCTTCATGCCTTTATCCACCTCATCAAGAATATATTTTTTTTTCTTTGATGCTCAAGCGCTTTCGCTTTGATATTTTCGAGCTACAAGAACCAAAATTACCAGCACGATTGATCATGATCAACAATCTAGAAAACGGGAAACTATAGTTTAAGGACACGGGACAGCTCCATTGAGGATTAAAAGGGGATATTGAAAGTTTGCTCTTCTTGGATGGAAAGCAAAGAATCACAACAATTTTACCGCTCTCGCTGAGTTAGGTGCCTCATAAGACCTGTTCATGGTCATTGATCATCATAAAATGTGTTAAAAGAAAGAATAAGTTTGAAATGTCCAGTAATATTTTAAGAAATAGGGAGAAAAAAAAATTAGATCCCAAGGAAAAGTTCGTTAAATAGAGAATACACTTCGCTATTTGGAGGTTATTTTACGAAGAAATTTGCAAAATGTCCTTGGTTCCAAGTAAAAGTTCGCAAAATAGAGAAATTCGCAAAATAGAGGTTCGTTAAATAGAGGTCCGACTTTATTTTGTTTTAATATGTCAGAATGAACAAAAATCTCAAAATATAATTGTAATGCTAATTTACTCTCAATGTTTAATGTTAAATTTTATATCTGACGATTATTTTTATTTCTAGTAAATTTGTGACTGACCCCTATTTTGCAGCAAAAAAGATACTCCAACTTTAAACATCTATTACTCGGTCAGTTTTAATCTCAGAGGAATGGGACTTTTTTTGTCTTACTTGTCAGTGCAATAGGATATTTTTACTAAATATCACTTATAGGACCTGGGGACCGTATAAAAATTTAAATTTCGTAATTTTTTAATAAATGTTTTTCTTGACCCAAATCGCTTTTAAAATACTTCTTTACCTCATTTAAAACATTTTTGCAATTGGAACTATATGTCTATGACTAACGGTTTAGGAATTAGCCATTGGACACCGTTGAGACCGGACACCCTGTATAGTCAAAATAATGAAAATAATGATATTAAATAATCTATAAATCTATTTTTTTAAATCGGTATAAGGTATGCTTATTTGGTACCTAAATATTTTACGGTTATTTTCACAGCTAGAACTTCGAAATCATGTTAAAACTCTCTTTGAAAGAGAAATTTACTGTCAATGGGATGTTTTTGTTTTATTTACTGAAGATGTATGCAGAAATAAAGTGTGTTTTGGTGCCAATTTGAGACCATATAATAGAATTTATGTGTGTGTATTGTGATTTTCTATGTTGCGGTATAGCCTTTTATATTTTAATTATTTCTTATAATTATTATATATTAGTATCTGTTGGTAGAAGGAAATACTTTTTGATTAGCGATAAATTTAAATATTTTTTAACGTTATCCGTATTATTTGCTATTTACTCAATCAATTGCAATTGCACTTTCTAAAGAAAGTACATGTATTTCAAAGAAATTGCTTACTTTCTTTCATGTAAACTTTCATGTAGCCTTATTTAATGTTGATAAAAAAGAAGTCATTTGTTCATATAGCAAAAATGTATTATATATATATTCTAAATTGTCAAGTAAATTTCCAATATTAAACTGAGACATCATCTTTGTTGTTACTTACAGGTTTTAATAGATTTATCTACAGCACATATGGATAACGAAAGTGAATGGTATATAATGACAACGCGCGAAGAAAGTCTGGCAGCTCAATTGGTAAGTGGTACAATTTACGCAGTAACGTTATAAGAAATAAGGACATTACTGAAAAAGAATTAATACCTAAAAAAAATAAGATTTTTTATTTATTTTTATGATTACATTTTATATGTATACTTAAAAATGTTTAAAATCACTTGTTGTAGAAAAATAAATTAACCAAAACTTGATCTACATTATAAATAAAAAAAAAGATAAATGTTGCTTAATCTACGAAAATTTAATATAAATAAGAATGAAAATATAAATACCCTACTTAGAACTAACTACGATTTAAAAAGGCATTCTTTCGTTTTAGAACTCCTAGGAAACAAAATATTTTTTTTTAATTCAAGAAGCATTTATAAAAACCAAATTTCTTTTGCTGCTACTGATTTTCGGAAACGATTCCAAGTGTAGTTTTTACAGTGCATTAATCAGTTTTCTAAGCCCGGAATATACGTTTTTTGGAAGCTATCAATTCTCTAATAAACATTATTAATGTTCAACAAACACGTTTGTCAGACAAACTTGATAAATTAGCAGCATTATGTTATTCTTGCATGTATAAATTCAATTACGCAGCTGAAAATGCTTAATTGTGAATTGATGGCATCCTAGAAACCGATATTCCGGTTTCAGAAAACCGATTAACCCGTTAAATGACATGCCAAATAGGTGTAGGCTACTTTTTTTTTATAATTCAGATTGTTTGATTGCCACAACTTTTTAGAAGTAGAAATATTCACCTTATTTAATGGCAAATAAACTAATGCGAGAATAAAGCCAATTACACTATTTTAAAAAACTGGTGGAAATCAAACAATCTGAATTTAACAAAATTGCCTACACTGCCCGTGAAAGTCACTGGTACGAGAATTAAGGGGTTAATACACTTCGTGGTCGTCTCCGGAAACCATTGGCAGCAAAAGAAACTTTGTATGTTTAAATTTTCTTTAAATGTCGAAAACATATTTGTTTCTGTGTTTTTTTAAACCAAAGAGCGTTTCTTGGAATCATGGGTAACTCGGAAGTGGTTATGGTACATTATCGTTCGTGATTATATTATATTTCAGAAGATTAAGAAGAATTTGTCTTTTTTTACACTGTATCTATGGTTCTTTGTATATAAGTTTAACTTTCACATACTTTCGTTGTGCAATAAAATTTTAGATTTGTTGTTTAAGTGACTATATTCATTTTTCTAATAAACAGCCCATACGTAAAAAAAAAAATTAATTGATAAAAACAGATATGTGCATGCCTAGATTTCTGACATTATATATAAATTTCCTGTAACCATCAGAAATGGTATATGTGAAGTATTAATGCGGTCGGCGTATAGTAATATACAGTATTTATTTCCATTGTATTTGCCAAAATGTTGTAATTGCCAAAATCGTGTGATGTTGAGTATTGAAGATAAAATCTTTTGCGACCTATAAAAAGGTAAGTTTTAAGGTACTAATCCAATAGAATGTATTTTGGAATTTAATTGGCATAGAGATTTCGATATATTATCTATTAGATTTAAAAACCAATTTTAGCACCATTTATGATCGGCATGTTTTCATGTTTCAAATTACCTGAGAAGTTAAAGAAGCGACATGTTGATATTTGAGACTTGGTAAAAATTAGTAAAATTTGCCAGATACGCGCACGTTTATGCACCAGAACTCAGGTCGTAATATAAAATGCACATAACATTGATTGATATTCTAAAAACCATCTACTTTTGATATTTAATATAAATATTGCTTGGTATTAACGAATTTTAACCCATTAAAGCTGATTCTTTACTTTGTCGTAATTGGCCTTACTCAACATTATTATAACCTTTTGTTCCGAGAATTATTGTTTGTGAATCTTTGTATATCAAACCTACAACTCTTTCATTTATTGCGAAACAGCACGGAAAACTGGCGATAAGTAACAATTAAAATAATAAAACTTTGTGCGACTTTCGTCTTCTGCATGTGCTCCTTTCAGCTAGCGCCATCTGTCGCATTATTTGTAAGCTCTACTCTCTACCTTTCAGTTCCTTTTTGACCTTGTCCCCTTACGGACACGTGTTTACTTTAGCTGATGACGAGCTGTTAATATTTTTAGCTCGAAACGCGTCCTATGTTTTGTTTTTGTTTTATGGTGATTTTTTACAAAGTTTTATTATTTTAATTCTTTCATTTATTGTCTATTATTAATAACTGATGAAATATTAGGCATTTATTGTTGAGATATTGGGCGTGTTTTGCCTGGTAGGAAAACTGACCAGAGGCAAATAGCACAGTCAAATGACGAAAAAGTACATGGGATAAAATCACGTATAGTAATTAGACTTTAAGCAGAAAACAAAGATTATTAGTGAAAAGTTACAAATAAGTAACAAAATGAATTGTTGCTGCATTTACATTCTATGTATTTGACAAAGGTACGAAAAACAGAATTTGTACTGTTTTAACTTTTGAATACCTCTACTTTAAAATAGCACTTCTGCCAAGAATTTGGCACCGGTTGCGACAAGGCAGACCAGAAAATTATTATTATGTATTATTGTATTAATCATTATGTATTAATTATGTATTAATACATAATGTACATTATGTATTTATGTAATGTAATTTACGTATACATAATGTGCATTATGTATACGCGAAACATGATGTATTACGTAATGTACATTGTGTATAAGTAATGTACATTATGTATTAATACATAATTATTATTATTATGTACTTAATTGTGTATTAATCATGTATTAATTATTATGTATTATTGTATTAATATTGTATTTTTTTTCTTGTATCTGATAACATAAATTTCCATATGATAGCCTCCTGGACTATGAGGACAACATTGGCATTTATTGTTGAATTATTGGTCATTGAAATGATGTAAACGTCCATGAAAAACATTAAATCTAATAATTAAGCATAGAATAAAACTAAACGCTATAGCCGAGAGTTACAAATAAGAAGAAAACTAAATTTCTGTTGCTTTACATTCTATGCATTTGATATATGTGCAAAAAACAGGAGTTGTACTGTTTTAACTTTTCAATGACACTACTTTAAAATAGCAATATTTTCCTTATTTATTAGCAAATCTCTATGATTAAATAAGATCAATATTACTTTTCGAAATAAGTGGTATGACTCCTGAATATATATGTTGGCAGAAAATCCAGTGAAGTAGAATAAATAAGGTTAAACAAGTAGTGTTTCCTTCGAGCATGATAAGTATTGCACTAACTTAATACTTTTAGAATTTAGCATAAATTATTTTTAAAAAATTGTTACAATTTTAAAAAGTCCAAAGTCAATACAATTCAACTTGAAAAGGTAAAAATGTGAAATATTTCTGCAGAAGTACGATACGTACAGTCGTGGGAAAAAAAAGTAAACTCTTCAACAAATTATCGTAGAAGAAAGTTAATGGTACCGAACGATTGGAAATAAAGTCTACTTTTAAATGATGTATATGAAATTTGCTTAGGGGACCAACTACATATTAAAACGAACCGAAACTTCATTTTTTTCAATGGCAATACCCAATTTTAACAAGATATTTCAAATCTTCGGTTCAAACTATGCCTAGACACCAAATTTCAAGTCACTTGAATGATAAGTTTTTGAATTATAAACATTCAAAATTTAGTGCTTCTAATGTTAAACTACATTTTCATATTTTTATTAATGTCTCCTGAAATTATACTCCTAATGTGCTAATTTTTTGTGTATCAATAATACTAAAATACCCAAATATAAATACGTTGAATTTGCAATTTTTATAATTTTATGATATGAATTATGAAATTAATATTCGAAAAAATTATGAATTGCAACCTACAATTTTTTGATGGATTTATATTTATTAAGTCCTGCTTTATGGAAATCCAAAATTTCGCATTTTTCTTCCAAGTAGTTTTCAAATTATGCTTAAAAAACGGCAAAATGATGGTCTAAGGGACTGTCTGTGATGGAAGTAACTAGAAATTTTAAAATTTCTTATGCTATCCTCTAATCTAGCAGTCTTGACTGCTTCAGTGGCGCTTAAGATGCCTTGATCAAAAAGTGGACTCTCTCGGTTGACAATCGAGTACCGAACTTCAATTTTGATACAGCCCCTAAAATACGTTCGTTTAAAATAATTAATTTCTGGGTAACTTATCGTACGAATTGCATAAAAATTTGTTTTTAGGCTACTTTTGGGTGTAGAGCTCATTTATGCTGTCAGAGTTGTGTACTACTATTGAAAAAAAACAAAGTTATGGTTCGTTTTAATATGTAGATGGTCCCTTAAGCAAATTTTATATACATCATTTAAAAGTAGACTTTATTACCGATTGTGTGGTACCAGTAACTTTCTTCTACGATAATTTTTTGCAGAGTTAGTAAGGGGTGTTTACTTCTTTTTTTCCACGACTGTACATACTACGAACAACTCCCATCAGAATTTGTAGTTGACTTAACGCATTTAAGTCTCTTCGTAGGATTTCCTGCCAGTGTATATTTTCAGGATTCGTAGCACTATTTTTGAAAAGGAATATCTTATTTATTTAAGGACAGAAATTTACGAATAAGTAAGATAAAGAGTACTATTTGAAAAAAGAGGTATTTCATTTTGTCATTTATTTGTAATGATCCGCTATTACACTGTTAGTATTTGTTTTCTGTATATATTTGATTTTGCCCAATGGAACTTTCGCTTCATTTGGTTGTGCTGTTTATCACTAGCAAATTTGCCTGCCAGACTACAAACAACGAATGATTTAACAGTAAATGTTAAATATGTTCTCAGACATATTAAGAGATTACAAAGAAAATGATTGTACGTTTAAAATACAAAGAATATCAAAAAATAATTCTCTGAACAAATGGGTTAATTAATTTCAATACTTTTAAGCTGATTAAGATGTGTAACTTTGTTAATGTTGGTCTTTATTTGCACTTCGTATCATAATCTGCTCACCTAGAAACACACTCCTTTGAATAATAGTGAAGCACGTCATGATACCAAAATATCTTATTCTGAACTGTTTCTCTAATTAATTTCCAGATTTTTTTTATGAAATATGTAAATAATAATTTATTTGTTCCATAAACGACCAAAATAATGGTTCCGATAAATCTTTGAAGCTAGAGAAAGCGCAATATCATTTTGGGAACCGTTTCAGTCGGAAAATCATTTCTAAATCCTGTATATGGAAGCTCCTTTATACAACAAAATGTTATTCCAAAATGAGCTATCTTGTAATCTAGCAGGCTTCATTGACTGCGTGAGTGGCGTTGAAGGTGCCTTGATCAAGAAGAGGGCTCTCTCGGTTAACAATCGAGTACTGAACTTCAATTTGGATACAGCCCTTAAAATACGCTCGTTTTAAAATATTTAATTTCACGGAAACTTATCGTACAAATTGCGTAAAAATTTGCAAAACTGACAACTTTTGGTAAAAAAGACGTTTCCACTCTGTTGTGTCATACAACTAATTAACTAACAGCTCTTACCTAGTTGCTTTCAAAACTTCTCAGGAGGCTGAATTTCATGTCACAACAGTGCATAGCTCGACCATCCTACCAGCTGAGCACAATGTTTTTTTATACATTGAATTGTGATTTTTTATCAAAGACTGGTATAAGTTTTCTATGTATCA
The DNA here is from genome assembly GCA_963932465.1 of Maratus speciosus. Taxonomy (NCBI): domain Eukaryota; kingdom Metazoa; phylum Arthropoda; class Arachnida; order Araneae; family Salticidae; genus Maratus; species Maratus speciosus. The sequence goes on along the minus strand of OZ010787.1, from coordinate 512,142,520 downwards.
ACCTAGTCCATATCTTCTTTGTATCCACAGACTTTGGATGCTGCTGCTGTGATCTCCTTCATTTTTTTTCTCTACTGCTAATGTAAGAGAAGGCAAACAATGTAATGCAGTGGGGATGATATTCATGTAATCTATTCAGCCGCTTATTATCTTCACCAAGATTGCACCCGATAAATGCATATTGATTTGGGGTTCTATTACCACAACAATTTTCCAATCAATTAGATTTATATAATTATCCGCTTCAAAGTTGATTGTCGATATTTCAGATTTGCGTATGCCACCATTTACTCTGATCTTTCAACTATTATGTGATGAGCAGCTAGCTGTTTAATGTGATGGCGATCATCAAAGAGTTTTGAAATCAGAATTTCCTCTGCGTATGCAAATCAAACATTGTCCTAAATAACTTTTTTTAGTATTTGTTTTATTCTGTTTTGTGTGTTGTTTAGTATCCGAGTAATTTCCCATGAGTCTTTTATATCCCTTCTTTAGAGGTGGATTACATTTTATGGTAAACCATCCTGGGGCCAAACTTCGATTACATAGTACTTTCTGAGTGAACGTAGAGATCCTGATGGGCAGTGAGTGCTCATTTAAAGGCTGGAAATTCTGTTCGTCGAACCATCCATTCTGCGTGGGACATGTTTAGAATGAACCCTTATAATGGATCATATGCCACCTCCAAGTCCAGTGAATTTCCTCTGCATCATTTATTAGACAAGATCGTTGGCAAAAATTAAATTCTAACCTACAAGAATTCGCCGGACCAATAAGAAAATCTTTCTCCACGTGCTAGTCCCTTCTTATTTCAATTTTTGAAGCCATAGAGAGTAATTTTGAAACACTATTTCCTGAAATCCAGAAAAGGTTACTCAGCACAGACCAGAAATTTCTGCTAGACATTTGCAAAGTTATTTCATCAAGATATTCCTCAGAAGAACTAGGGAATAGGAACCCAAGAAACTTGCCCTACACAATATGGCTCGCAAAGGCGAATAAAAATTTTAGCCTTTATATAAGCACTGATTCACTATCAAAGTCTGTAAGCGCACTCACAAAGTATGTAATCCAAGTTTATGTGGCAGGATGTTTTACCCCAAATGTAATCCACATCTAAAAAATGGATCTAAAAACTTATGGTAAATTACTCGGCTACTAAACATCATAGAAAACGACATAAAACAAATACTAAGAAAATTTATTTAGGACAATGGTTGCTTTGCACATCGAGAGCAAGTTCTTATTGCAATGTTCTCTGACAATCGCCATCACTTTTAACAGCAAGCTTCTCAGCATATAAAAAATGCAAGAGGTAGATTAAATGATGGCATACTCAAAGATGTAATACCTAAATGTTGTAAAATGTTGTAGTAACAGAACTCCCAATCACTATGCATTAACTGGATGCAATTTTGTTGAAGATAATAGACGGCTGAATCGATTCCATTAATTCCACTGCATTACTCTGGTTTCCTTGCCGTACACAAGCAGTAGAAGTATACGTGAAGGAGTGTCACAGCTGCAGCATCCAACATCTGTGGATACAAAGAAGAAGATGTACTAGGTTGATACATAAAAAACTTATTCCAGCCTTTGATTAAAAAAAAATCACAATTCAATGTATAAAAAAAAACATTGTACTCAGATGGTAAGATGATCGGCAGCTTTCTCCAAGTGGTGCCTCCTGGATGCATTTTAACTCTGTTTACTCGATTAGGGACCACAGAGAAGTTTCCGGCCTCCTGATTGGTTAGTATCTTTTTCGTCTTTTCTGATGTTTAAGGTCTTTGTAAATCGAAATTTCTAATGACGCCAGTAATAATATACCACTTTATAATCCCTTTTCTTCTTCTTTTTTTTGTATGTTTTTTTTTTTTTTTTTTTTGTAATATAAGGGAATCAGCATTTACAATTCAACATTTTAATCTAACTCTGTTCTTATCAAATGACTGACTAATTCAGATTTCCACAAAATGTTACATTACATTAGAAAGCACAAATTAAATGGAACGCATGAAAAAAATGTGTAATGGCGTCATACGTTTTTCTTATGCGAAACTTCAGCTTGGGGGGGGGGGGGGGTAAACCTTTTTAGCTACAATGTATTTCTTACAAATAAAAGTATATGTATCCCATTTACTCGGACTACCTCGTACCCCACCTGTTGTACGTATGAAATTAATAAAATTAGGTAATATTTCTGAAAATATTATCGAACTTTTTTCTCCAGAATTAATTGTTTTTCGGGAATGAAGATAGATATTTTTCTGTTCAAACACTCGCTTTATGAAAATCCCGTGTAAGCAAGTTGCATTTGATGTATTTTTAGTTTTGATAATGGTCTATCAAAGTTGAAAAACGATAAGAGTTACAGCTAGCTTAATATTAAAATCTACGGAGAATTTTTAATAATAATTCACGCAATATTTTATCTTAATCTCAAAGAAAAAAAAATACTTATTCTTACAAAGGAGTCTTTCTTCTTAGTTGATGTTGTATCCAACTTAACTTGTACCTTTATAGTAGCTAGACATCCTACATTCTTTTAAAAACTTCTTTTGTTTGCTGCAGTTGGTACTTTCATAAAATCACTGTGGTGACAAACAAATTTTTTTCTGAAAATGAAATAGGAAATATGCAAAATGTAGAAAATACAATATAAAATATTAAGTAGCGGATGAAGTAACCGTTAATCTAAACTATAAAAATACTTTTAACAAAAGAAAAAAAATGCTAGGTAAATATTTAGTTGCTAAGAATTTAAAACCATCAGTCGTCATTAAATTCATTTTTTAATAAATTAAAGACTTATTATTAGATATTTTTTTATAATTAACTCATTATTGAACGAACCAACTTACAACATTAAAATTTTGGCATATGATAATTTAACATTCAAAAAGAAATACATGAGAAAAAATATATTTTTCAATTTTACATAGGCTTTTAAAATGAAATTTCATCGATTTGCTCTGCATAAAACCATAAAAGAACTTCAAATTAAGCATGTTAAAAAAAAAAAATCCTATATTTATGTTCAGCATTATACTGATAGATGGCGTCACAATTTCTTTAAAAATCATTTCCATATATTACGACCGTCATAAGAATAATTAACAATTAAAAAAATATATTACAAATTTTGCTTTAAGTGATCTTTAAATAATTATTATACTTACGCGCAAGCTAATCTTTGTTCACAAGGTTTTGATGATCTAGAATTCCATTTCTTATTATTTAAATCTCCTCATTCTTTCACCCATTTATTGCAACCTTCTAAATTTTTAAGAATGCTGCGAACTGTAATTATTTTTTCGGAAATTGATTCGATTTCATTAAAATACGAAGTCGGAGGTTTAAGTTCGGCTAAAGCAGCCATTTATGGAAAAGGGGAAAAAACTGTTAATGAGCGATCGTTTCAAAGTCAGTGTTTTGCGTTTTCATAAAGGCACTAAAACAAACCGCACAAAAGAAACTAACCAATCAGGAGGCCGAAAACTTCTCTATACTCCCTAATCGAGTAAACAGAGTTAAAATGCCTCCTGGATAGTTTTGAAAGAGACTAGGTAAGAGCTGTTAGTTAATTAGTTGTATGTCCCAACAGAGTGGCAACGACTTTTTTACCAAAACTTGGCAGTTTTGCTCCTGTTATATAGAATAAAGATATCGCTTTATCGTTTAAATGTGTTAAGTCATTAATAATAAAGGTTTAAATAACACATTTAAATAATAATCATCTCTATAGGAATTTTTTAATTTTTTTGAAAAATTGTCAAATTTTACCCAAGATTTCGACTTTTGGATTCAAAGCGCAGACTCAAGCCATTTTTTTACAGCGGTAAATTTGCACGTAGTTTATGTACTAGTAGAAAGGCAACTTTTGGCACCTACCCGTTTTTGATTTTTTAAAAAAATAATTTTTTCGCCCTACTTTACATCTTAGGGTCCGGTACAATTGTACTCCGTATACTCCCCTGTGCACGGCCCTGCTAGCAACTGCATTATGTAAGTATTTAAGAAAAGGTACAGCAGTTTCGAGACGAGACATAATTGTTTATTGATTAATTGGAAAACTTAGGAAGGACAATGATAAAAGGACTTTAAGGTAAATAAATCCTAAATGATAAGTTCTCATTCTGGAAAACTTTCAGTCGCTGATAATAGCATTTTTGAAAACGCCTTGGAAGATTTTCTGACACAATTACACCCGATCTTTGTGTATGCATTCAACATAATGTCTTCCGAAAGTTGCAGTTTCTTCAGAACATCTTAAACACTCTGTCAAGCGAAACCATGATTGGTAGCAACTTATCTATTAGATTGTGGTAAACCCCACTCCTCCCTCAAAAACAAAAATAAAAAATAAATAAATAAATAAATCCGAAAGCTGATCTTTATTCCATTTTAAAAGTCGCAGAATAAATCTATTTGCACCAATGCTCCTTCTTTATTATTTTCTATAATCCTGTTACGGTGGGGGTTTTTTTTAGGAGAGTTCTACATTTTGCAATTGTATCAAATTATAAAACTTTCAACATATACCTAATTTTGGCATCATATTTGAAGTGTGTGGTAAATTTTACCACCAGACACCAAACGAAAAGTCAGTCCGTTGAGTATTTAGGAATTATGCAAGTTTCAAGCTCCGAACTCCTAATGTTAAATTAATTTTGAATAATGGCAACGAAAAACAGATTGGAATGCGGGTAGTTTCTTAAGTATAACTAAAAAACAGCTTAGCGGATTGAGATGTAATTTTGAATTCGCATATTTAAAGCTTCTAGAAATCTATTTCTTTAAAAACAAATTCATAGGTTACAATTCATATTTTTTTCCAAAGTTAATTTCTCAATACATATGTTTTCTAAATATTTATTTCAACGAAATAGTCCGTTTTATGCAAACGAAACATGTTATGAACAATAAACTGATATTTGAAAATATTGAAGCATGAAAACAATTTTTTTCTCCTAATCTCATAGATTTACCGACAGGGATTCAATGAACACAATTTCAACATAGAATACAAAGGGCCATTATAATTGATAAAATTGCTCAGCTGACGAATTACTATAATCTCAGAAAATGAATCATTGCATAGTTGGAAAATATAAAATATTCAGTTGAAACAAAAGGAAGTATAAGAAATAAATCTCAGTCCGTAAAGTAAGACGTTGTAGAAGATATTCATTGGCATTTTCGTTTTTCTGATAATTCAATAGAACTTTTTCATAAAAATATTATGACCATTTTTTAATTTAACCCTTATGTAGGACATACATATTACTCGGATGCACGCAAAAGAGAAGGGCAGTATTTTTGACAGTAGACGATGTAAGATTCTTTATTTCCTGATAAAATGGGAATGGGTATAGTGGATTTTAAAGAATGTGGCACCAAAATGTTTGTATTTGCTCCCTATGTGTTATAGGCTATAGTTTTACAGCCAATAATTCATGGAATAAGATGAGATCTCCAAAATTCTTATAAAAGGTGGTTCTATTAAAACGTATATATTGAAATTATCAAAAGTTAACGCTAATTCATCGCCAATCATATTAAATGTTAAAGGGGTCTCAGGACTCTTAAAATTGGAAAAAAATGAAAAGAAAAGGCCGTTTTCAACATTTAATATCTTAAACTTTATATGATTTTAAATGCAATTTTTATTGGGATTGAAAGATATAAGTATGTTCTTTCATTTTATGTATTTAAAAAATTGCAAGATGAAGAATTAGTATTTATAGGGGGCTCCAAACTGTCAGACATTTGTCGAGCAGAAAATTGGTATAACAGCTTACGCGCAAGATTACAAAATAATTATTGCAACTGGAATAAAAATTTTGGTGCCTAATTATACTTCAGATTGTAATAATTACCCTGAACCTAAATAAATTTGTATTGGGTGAGTGCAAAAGTTCGTGCGGAGGTGAAATAGATGGCGTTAGAAGCGGTGTAAATTGTTGTCATTAATACTGCCATCTACGTAACACAGATCGTTGGAAAGGTGGCGTTTGCAGCTTTCATTTCAAACAAAATAATTTGTGTAGATACAAACTGCTTCGAGAAAATTTACTTCCAAAATTAGTGTCAATAAGGTGCATTTACGGCATGTTATGCTTTACGAGTTTCGGAAGGGAATAAACGTTGAAGCAGCCGTAAAAATCATTCAAGAGGCTTATCAAGATCAAGCACCAGCTAAACAAACTATGGAAAAATGGTTTGCGAAATTTCGCCGCGGAGAGTTTAACCTTGAAGACAAGCCACGCTCAGGTCGACCTTCACACATTGATGACGATGTTTTGCGTATTTTAGTTCAGAATACTCCGCGAATTTCAACAGAGGAAGTTGCTACAGCACTTAACGTTGACCGAGCAACCGCTTTTCGGCGTTTAAAAAACATGGGATTCGATTTGAAGCTCGATATATGGGTGCCCCATTTTCTAACCGAGAGGAACAAAATCGAACGAATTTCTGCTGTCGTTTCTTTTCTCGGGCGGCTCAAAAATGAGCCATTTTTGGATCGATTAGTGACGGGAGATGAAAAATGGGTCATTTACAACAATGTTCAGCGCAAACGCACATCGAAACAGGCAAGTGAGCATGGTGACGCAATGGCAAAGGCCAGTTTGCACCCGATGAAGGTGATGCTCTGTGTTTGGTGGGATTGCAAGGGCATAATTTATTTTGAGTTTCTCCCCGCTGGCCAAACGATTGATTCGGACAAGTACTGTCGCCAATTAACCAATCTGAATCGTGATATCAAACAGAAACGTCCGATTTTGTCAAATCGCAAGGACGTAGACTTTCATCATGACAACGCCAGATCACACGTTTCAAGACAGACGCTGCGCAAGCTCAACAGCCTGAAATGGGATATCCTAACTGATCCACCGTATTCTTCTGATATCGCACCATCTGATTATCACTTGTTCCGGTCATTGCAAAATCATTTAAATGGAAAAAACTTGACTCTTTGGATACCTTAAAAAACGTCGTGTCTTCGTTCTTCGAATCTAAACCGCGCAGTTTTTATGATCGGGGCATCCGTATGCTGCCAGAACGTTGGAAACAAATTATAGAAAACGATGGAGCATATATCATTGACTGAATAAAGAACTTTGTTTGCCTAATCACTGTGTGACTTTTACTCTCAAACTCCGCATGAACTTTAGCACTCACCCAATATTTAAATCATTTTTATATTAATAATACAAAATTGTATTTAGCTAATACAAAATTTTGAAAATTTCAACAGTATAATCAACTAAATAATTTTTTTTTAACAATAAAAACGAAATTTTAGGTTCCGTTTATACAGACTAACATTAAACATATGTTTTGAAAATTTCATAATAAAATATTCAGAAGTATTTGAGATAACCTGCGTGTTAAAGCAAAAAACGTTATTTGGAGAAAAATGACTTCAAAGTTTCAGAAACGCAGCTTCAGCTATTGAACAGGTATAATTCTAATAGCCATAACTTCTGTTCTAATGAGAATTTCAAGGAAACATATAGGTATGTCAAGAGGTTCAGAAAAGATAGGAGTTTAACATCTAAAAACATTAAAATTTTGAAGCTTTAAGAGTCCTGAGACCCCTTAATAAATAAATAAATAAATAATAATAAATTTAATGAAAAACTAGGACTAATTCTACATGAAATCATACGTAGGTGGTCCGTAGGTCAAAATTTTATTTTGTTTATTTATAGGTATTTTTTTATGATTTTTCTTCATGAAACGTCTTTTCTATAAAAAGTAATTTTGAGATACAAAATTTTTTTTTAATTTGAATTTATTTTAAATTTTAAACTTATTCATTTTTTTATATAACTCATGAACCACTTGCAAAACTTCATAACTTTTTTCACTATTGTGTGCAGAGAAGATTTCTTGTTAATTTTTCTCCAAGATTTATAAAAATATTACTTACAAAATTTATAATAATTTTTTAAGAGAATTTTTAGAGTGATTTTTACTTCGAGGAATATATTTTCAAAATTGTTTCATGAAATAAAAATTCCAAAAGAAAATTTATTAGAAACATAACATAAAACTTCTGTACGAAATTTCATACACATACCTTGCAAGAAAGTTTAATATATCCTTTAAACATAACAAATTATGAAAAAAATTCTTTCTGAGATAAATGTACAAGCTTTAGTTACGGGCCGGGGCAGGACTGGTAGATAACACAACACAAAAATTGTAATATCTTTTGATCATCGTAGATATAAGCGGTTTGCTATATACAGTGTGTCCATGTACAACCTGACAGACCTTTATTTTCGCAACCGTTGGTCCTAGATGCATACTTCCAATTACAAAAATGGTTTAAATAAGGTAAAGAATTATTTTTAATGCGATTTGGGTCAAGAAAAATATTTATTAAAAAATTACGAAACTTAAATTTTTATATGGTCCCCCGGTCCTATAAGTGATATTTAGTAAAAATTTACTGTGACACTATTAGACCGGGTGTCGGCAGCACAGACACATGGTTCGTACGGATATCGTTATTTCTCCAGGAAAACTACAAGTATCATTTTATAGAAAAAGAAATCAAGGTTAAACGCGCAAAATTTCGCCTTCTTTTAAGAAAAGATTTTCTATAAGATAATACTGGTGCCGAAAAATTTTCTGGTCTGCAAAATTCAAGGAGGCGTACGAACCATGAGAAAACCACCTCATCGAGTTTGAAACTGAAATTCCACAATTAGCTAAAACTCGATTCCCATATTAAAACGCAATTGGTCTGCCAAGTCATATCTTGGTGGAAAACACCTAAAACCGATTTTACCGGTTGACTCGTAGATTAATCATTGTGTTTTCCTGCTCCCAGTCCGCCATGTTTTCATACCTTTGGGTGCAGGAAAACGCAATAGTAAACCTGCTAGTCGACCGCTAAAATCGGGTTTTTAGGTGTTTTTCACCAAGATATGACTTGGCAGACCGATTGCGTTTTAATATGGGAATAGAGTTTTAGCTAATTCTGGAATTTCAGTCTCCAAATCGATGAGGTGGTTGTCTGTGCTGCCGGCTCCCGGTCTGTAACAAATAAGACAAAAAAAGTCCCATTCCGCTAACATTAAAATTGACCGAGTTATGAAACTTTGAAATGCATGACTTGTACCACTTTTTTGCATCTCAAAACAGATTATTTCGGCCATGCTTTCAGGGGTCGTATTTAAAGTACTTAAAGTTATTTCAAGGTATCTGCACTTTTAAAGAAATCGTACAACTATTACGATTGAGTTGACTTTTATTAGTTAAGTTTCAGATTAGTTAAAATAACTGTATTTTAACATACGTTTTATATTGTAAGGATTTGAGACTATGATTTCTTTTAGCAAAAATTTTGTTATATTCATAACATTTTATTTAACTTGCAACGAATGTCTTTCCAGTTTAAAATTTGTACTCGAACTTTAACTCACTTTCACATGTCCGATCGAAGTTAAATTTTACATACTGACTTAAATCCGATGACAAAGTAATATTATTATGATTTTCGACGCTTACCACTTTATACATACTTATATTAGAGGATAACACACAAATATTCGGATAGATTACCGTCAACAAGTTTAAAAAAATGGTTTTAGATTAGATAACATAAACCTGCAATGGTTGTGTTTTTTAACTTTTATAATTACGTTTTATGTATTTTTTAACGCTGAATAAAAAAATTACCTCCACTTTTAACCATGATGTCAGGATTTTTCGCAAATCGTAAATTTCAAGGTTAAATAAACAATTAAATTTAAAAAATCAAAAAACCCGACTGCGTAAAAAGCGAGATAATTAATTATTTCTAATCAATGTGAAACTATTTTTTCAATTCCTACTATTAGCTCACATTCTCGCTATATATATCTTGTTCAAATTTTCAATCGTTAATAAAATACTTATTATTCATCCAATCAAGCTCAAATAAATTTTTTTAAACTTGTAGTTTAAACACTTGATGTTAAACCAGTTTTTTTCAAATATTAATTCATTAATTAAATTAAATTAATTAATTTTCAATAATCGAGAGAGCCCTCTTCTTGATCAAGGCATTTTAAGCGCCACTCAAGGGGAAAGAAGAATGGCAGAAAAAAATTCTCTTATTGATCTAAGTAGGAATTGACTTAAAATATTTTTTTATATTACTTGTTTATATTACTTACCTATTTTTTTTTTTTTTTTTTTTTTTTTTTTTTTGTATTGATGACTTTTAAGTTGTGTTTAATTGTTAGTTCCTATCTATAAACACTGTTTTGATGAGGTCTATAGATGTCTATGATGGTTTAGAGTTGCAGTAAAACTAGAGTTCATACATACACAACTTCCAGGTTGTATAATATTTTAACGGAGCTTCTGACTGTAAAACAATCAATGAAACATCGCCTTCATTTTGAAAGACCTATCCAATGATATGCCACTCATTAGGGTGCGTAAATTTTTTTCGCCTCTACCGCCATTTTGTATTTTACGGCCGCCACTTTGAATTTATAAAAACAAAGCCTAGCCTATAATCATCGGGCCGTTAAGACCAATTGATAGATACCTCATTCATTAAAATCCATCCAACCGTTGGGATGTTTCGAGGGTATAAAAAAATCCACAAACACAGATACGCGTGAAACACATAACCCTTCTTTTCAGTCGGGTAAAAATAGCATAAAATCTGATACTATAAAATAGATGTAAGACTTTTTTATTCACTTTAATTTTATTTAATTCAATAATTTATTCAATTTTTGGCTTATACTGGGTTTCTTACAGCTAAACAGCTCAGGAGTCCGATGAAGTTGGGAGAGGAGGGGGGGGGGGGCGATATATTTTAACTTTGAGCTTTTTAACTTTGAATTTTGCGATTTGAGAAAAATCCTGACGTGATGGTTTAAAATGAAGGTCATTTTCGGATTTAGCGCTAAAAAATACATAAGAATCAATTTTCAAAAGCTAAAAAACATGGCACAACCCAAAATTTGAAAGACAGTGTAATCTAACACCATTTTAAAATATGTATCATTTTGTAAAGAATTGAGGCTGTTGTTTTTCATCCTTTTAACAAGAATTCTGTTATTTTTATCCTCTTATATCTTCAGTACAAATTGTATATTTTGCAGTAATATGTCAGAATGATTAAAGATTTCAAATTTATAATGCAATGCTAATTTTACTCTCAACCGTTTCTTTAATATATGTGACGAAATTATATTTCTACTAAAGTTGTGGATGACCCCTAATTTGCAGCAAAAAATATGCTCCAACTTTAAACAGTTATTACTCGGTTAATTTTAATTGTAGAATAACGGGACTTTTTTTTTTTTTTTTTTTTTGCCTTTCTTGTGTACAGTTTTCATGTTACAGTGTAACAGGAAAATTTTACTAAATATAACTTATAAGACCGGGGAACCGTGTAAAAATTTAGATTCTGTAATTCTTCACTAAATTGTTATTTCTCTTCAAACTTTTTTATCTTAACTCTGCACCTAATTTTGACCACTTTTGTAATTGGAAGTATGCATCTAGGACCAACGGTTGCGAAAATAAAGGTCGGTCAGATTATACGTGGACACCCTGTATAATGTATTTAACTCTGAAGTATTTTATTATACAAAAAGAATAAGAAAGGAATCTTTTTGATAATTTTGACCACCGGATCCCCTTAACCCTTTATGTCCCGAATTACAAATCGTAAATTTGCTCCTCTACAATAATTATCTTCGTTAATGTCTGAAGATATCCAAAACAACTTATATAATATAATATTTTATTAGCAACACAATTATTTACAACTTATTTTTATTAGCAACTTATTTACAAATTATGTAATGTAGTATTCTATTAGTAAAAAAAAAGGGGGGAATCTTTGAGAATTTTGACCTCCGGACCCCCTTAATCCTTTATGTCCCGAATTACAAATCAGAAATTTGCTCCTCTTCAATAATTATCTTCGTGAATGTCTGAAGATATCCAAAACAACTTATGTAATATAGTATTTTATTAGCAACACAATTATTTACAACTTATTTTTATTAGCAACTTATTATAATATAGTATTTTATTAGCCAAAAAAAGGGAATCTTTTTGAGAATTTTAACCACCGTACTCCTTAACCCTTTATGTCCCGAATTACAAATCAAAACTTTGCTCCTCTTCAATAATTATCTTCATTAATGTCTGAAGATATCCAAAACAACTTATGTAATAACAATTTGATTTTCGGTTAAAATTTTAAATAAAAATCATTTAAAAAATCGGTAGTTAGTTTTTTTTTTAAATATTTACAAGAATAATTAGATTAATTAACAAAAAATACTGTTATGGAAACCTCAAAATTTTTACAAGAACAATGTAAATAAATGTATTGTGATCCTATATGTAACTGAGAAGTGTTTTGTAGTTGCAAATTATTAGTAAAACATATTTTAATAGGAGAAAAGCTAAATCCATACAAATGACTGAGAAAATGACCACATTAAAAAATATTTAGCTTCGACTGTTTCACTGTGCTTACTGAATGTGATCCAGCAAAGTATTTTGTATGAAAAGTACCATATACTTTTATTAGTTGACGAATTAGATAAATTGTATATTGCATTTGTTTTAACCCTTTAATGTCCATTGTATCATTTATGATGCAATCAGTGTTCCCGATTCAGTGGATTTTTTTTTATTCACATATTCCGTATTCACACCAGAAATTTAAAATTAAAATTTTTGATTTATTTACTAACATTCATTTCGTTATTAAAATAACCGAAATTTACTATTCATATTTTCTGGTATGAATTCCGTTCTCTGTATTACGTAATTTATGGAAAGCGTTCTACCATGGGCATTATAGTCCAAGAGCCGACAGCACTAAAACCTATGTTATCAAGCACAATAAAAAAAACCTTTTTTATAGGGAAGAGTAAAAGTAGGGGAATCTAATGATCCATGTCTACCGGAAGTGAAGTGGTGCATAAGCCAAAAATTAATATCACCAGTTGTTGACTCGTAGGTTTATCATTGTGTTTGTCCTACAAACAAAGGTATGAAAACATGGTGGATAGTTGTGGTATCAATTTTTGGCTTATGCACCACTTCACTACCGGCCGACATAGATCATTAGATTCCCCTACTTCTACTCTCCCATAAAATAAAGGTTTCTTTCTTGTGCTTGATAACATAGGTTTTTGCACTGTCAGCTCTTGGACTATTCGGGGTTATGGGACATAAAAGTCCCGTCGGAGCGTAAAGGGTTAAGTTATTTGTTTATATCATAAAGATGGAATTTTGTGCTGTTATTTTATTTATTCGCAGTACATTTTTTAAATATAAACTGTTACTTTTTTCTTTAATGTAGCAGCGAAATAACATGTACCTGGAAGCAGAAATGTCTGGCTCCATAGCATCTGTAGATCGTTTATCTCCTCCATCTTCTCTTTCCATTTCACGATTATCGGACAGTGATATTTCTGAGCTTGATTTTGACGAAGGGCTCTCTAGAAGAGGTAACATTCTAGAATATACAATATTAGTTTTCTATAGAAAAACCTAGCACGGTAGAAGAACCTAGTAATAACATTTTGTACAGTAGATTAAGTAGTTGATTCAGCCGCACTATCATATTATTTTTACAGAAATCTAAATAGTTAATAAATTCGCTCTGTACTTTAAAAGCTAATATTTTAAAATAATTTTTATTATACTTAGCGTTCTAAATCTGTAATTTAAAAGAAAACAAATTACATTCCTTAAAATGTTTTCGATCATCATAAGCAGCTCAACAATCTAAACCAAAATTATAAAACATTTAAATGAAATGAAGTATTTTCTTTTAAAAGATAACACAATTAAATACATAACTGTTAAAGTTTTACTTCGTCTAACAGATAATTATCATAAAAATGGAAATTTTCAAAGCACAAATAGGCTAACACTAAATTTCCTTTATTTATTTTGACTTATCCTTTATTTTCTTTTTTATTCAGTTCATTGTTCAATATTATTTTCTCTTTGGGAACCAAAATATAATAAGCTAAGGCTTATTACAAAAATTGTTATTCTTCATTACATAAATATTTCAGAAGAAATATTTCCTTACAAATGCTTCTATTCTTCCATAGAATGTTTTGTCCTTGATTGCATAGAAAAGTTTCTATGTAACAAATAAATTGCAGCACAATTACTTCTTTAGATTTTCTTTTATTTACATGCCTGTTTTATACAATATTTAACTTTGCTAAGGAAATAAATCTATTTCACAAACTAAGTTGAAAACATATTCAGAAGAAAAGATTTTTTTTTTCATTTATCAGTAAATCGTAAGATAATATTACGTAAAGCTCTCTTCAAAATTTCCATGTAAGAAGTGCATTACATACACACACTATGGCACCACAATCCATGAAATATTTTGGCCTCATTAATATACAACAAAAGATAGTGACGAAACTATGGGAGGAAGGCAAGGGAGCAGATGTCTCGAGTGCTAGATTTGGGAGGACGCAAAAGTCAGGAATTATGTAAATATTAAAAATTAATTTAAAATTAAATTGCTCATAATGAGATTTTACTATATTTTATTTTGCATAGAAATTTACTTTGGCTAGTTAAGAATCAGGAGTGAAAGGGAGGAAAACAAATATTTCCTCATCAAAGGAGCTGACTTTTTGAAGTTTCAGGGGGACATAGAGATGAAGGGGAACGACAAACCTCCCTTTACATACTTTATGTTTTTGGAGACGGGCAATGCCCTTCTGAAAATTTCCGGAGGGGACAAGTGCCCTAGTAGGTGCCTATGTTCCCATCCACTATGATCGCTCATGAGTAGCCAAGAGCTGCACGCCTTCTCACCAGGTTGGCCAGATTAGTCTGTTTCAGAAACCAATTTTGTCACTTAAGATTTATATTTGCGCGTAAAATTTTCTAGTTACAAACTGCAGTTTTTTTTTTTTTTTTTTTTTTTTGGGGGGGGGGGGCTATTAAGTATCCAGGTTGCGATTTTCGGGCTTCTTTCATACTAGCGATTATTGCTAAGAAAAAAAGTTAACAAATTTTAAATATCATAGAAGCAACATAATATCTCCATGCTGTTTGATTCCACTCCTGATTTAAACCATTTAGATAAAATGTCACAGAATATTACATACGTGAAAATAAGAGAACATGATCCTAAAATAACGGAAATTTATGATTTTTTCAGTGTCAGACAGAAAACTGGGAAGGGAGGCGTCAAATTTACTACCTTGCCCCAGGTGGAATTTAATAAAGTTTCGTTCTCGCCGCCAGGCCTTTTGACCCATGTTTTTTTTAAATTTATAATACGCAATTTAACTTTTACGAGTTCTTTCTTTACTTCTTCTAATACTGCATTTAGCTCTTCCTCTAAGAAATACCATTAAAATTGTTAAGCGCAATAAATTTGCTTATGTAAAAAAAAAAAAGTGAAAAAAACTATTCAGATTGCGATAAAATTTTATTTTTTTAACAAAAAGTCTCTTTAACAGTGATGGATTGGTTTTCTTGATTAGGGCAAAGCCTCACGACAGACATATAAGCAAGTATTTTGGTTAATAAATAATCTGGTTAATAATGACCTAAACGATTTTTTAAATGCGTGTGACAATAAAAGTAACAAATTGTGAAACGCATCCCTGTTATATAAGTGTGTTTGAAAGTCAGGGAAAAAGTTTTATATATTTTTCACTGCGGCAACATCTTTCGTCTTGTATAGCACTTCAGCAATTCTTCCTTTTGTATTTTTAATTTAACCCCTTGTCACCGTTGAAACCCACGTAGCAGGGTTCGTGCGATTCTTACTTTTAAGTACCACTATTTACGAATGGCAAACTTTGCCTTGTTTAATCACAGAATTTTTGTCATTAAATAAGCTAAATATTACTATTCGGAA
This sequence comes from Maratus speciosus, assembly GCA_963932465.1. Classification (NCBI taxonomy): domain Eukaryota; kingdom Metazoa; phylum Arthropoda; class Arachnida; order Araneae; family Salticidae; genus Maratus; species Maratus speciosus. The sequence goes on along the minus strand of OZ010787.1, from coordinate 512,126,619 downwards.
ATACTGGTACCTCAGATTCAAGGACCGTACGAGCCCTATGTAGTTTTAAATCTCTTACGCATCATACGTGGATGTAGTCAAGGGGTTAAATGCCTAGGTTAACTGCCTACATTCCTTAATCAATCACTTATCCTTTTTTCAGACCATATGATTCCTGGAGATACCAGTAGTATTATTAGTTCTGTAGGTAGCAGTCCTACTTTGGTGGGGGAAGATATTGGCGTGAGTGAAAGGAGATCTAGAAGAGATCTATGGCCAGATGATAGACGACGATCTAGTACTGGTAATATAATGAATTTCTTCTTACGAAAATTTTTATATTAAATTCAAATTAAAACCATGATAAAAAATGAAATCATGATTAAAACCATGATTGAAACCATGACATGAAATCATAAATGTCATAGATATATTTAAGTCTACTTTTTTAACTTTATAATTGAATCGCTCATTTCAAAAACGCCATAAATGACAAAAAATTCGAAAATGAGCTAACACTTGTGTCTCGAAGTTGATTAACAGACGCTTCGATTGTTGCAGAAACTCACTAAAATTACTTTCTTTAGACCCTTGGCATCGGTTCACATCTTCGAAATATGTATTTTCTGCAGAAACCCCAGAAATTCTAATTTTCGATTAGCATATTTAAAGCTTTTAGGAATCGAATTCTGTTTAAAAAATTCTTATTTAAATTAATTAAATTTTTATTTAAATCTATTTTTTAATATAAAATTAATTATAATTCCTTTTTTTTTTTCAAAAAAAAAAAATAGTTTCGAAATAATTTTTCGAAAGATTTATGAATTGTAACCAAAGAAGTTTTTAACAGAAATCAATAGAAGCTTCAAATATGCGAATCCACACTTACAGCTCATCTCTTATGTTTAAAAAAGCTACCAGCATTGCAATCTGTTTTGCAGCGACTAAACATAAATTTAACATTAGAAGTTCCAGTGTTTAAAGCAGCATAATTCCTATAATACATGACCGAATGATTTCCCGTTTGGTGTCCTAAAGTAAACTTTACCGAAAAATCCAAATATGATGTCAAAATGATGTATTAGTATTTAAATTGTTAAAGTTTAGTACAATTTCTATAAATCTAGACGATCCCCCAAGCAAATTTGAAGGTCTTAATTAGTAGACTAATTAGTACTAATTAGTAGACGTTATTAATAATCGATTGTGACCCGTCACGCTTTTATACGATGAATTGTGGCAGAGTTAGTATGGGGTGTTCTTTTTTTTTTTTTTTTTTTTTTTGTAATTTTTTGGTATTAATAAAATAAATTATATGCTGCCCATACAGGAATGCAAACATCAAAGAGCATTTCTTCCTTCAAACGTGGCCTTGCGTGCATGTTTGTTACCCAATATATCTGCCCCCAAATTATCAATTGCCGCTAAAATTTGGTGCAAGTATATATCTTGGTGCCCTTTAATATTCCTGTAAAATTTCGTTACAATTGGTGTGTGGTATTTCCTGAGTCTTCCTTGTTAGTGCAAGGCAATCAGTGGCGTACCCAGGCAATACCTACTTGACATAAAGCCTTCGGACGACTTTTTGACGTCACTGTTCGACGACCTTCCCCCCCGATGGAACTCCGCGCTTTTCTTGTGCGTTAAAAAATAATTAATGGTTTTTTATCTTATGAATTTTCTCACTACATGATCTTATTTTAATGAAAATTAAGTTAAACATTTATTTTACATTTTCTTCGTACCTTGTAAATAAAAAACGTATTAATTATATATATATATATAACAATTAGTTTAAAGATTTTTCAAATCGGATAAATACAAATTTTACCAAATACACATTAGTAAATAAAAGTTTAAACATTTTGCTACAGATTTTTATCTACACGAGTTAAATCACATTAATTAATGTTTAAAGATAAAAAGAATGAAACATTAATGCATTAAAGAATAATTAAAAAGAATAATTAAGCCAATTTGTAAATTTATTAATAACAATTCTAGATGAGATAGAGAGATCTCACAAAATATCTGTTTCAAATATAATATTTTTCTGAAAATAATTTGAATTTTCAACATTTTTTTCTATTTGCAAAATTGTTAGAAGTTAAATTTATTTATTTAATTTCCTAATATTGTTTATTTATATTTAAATATAATTCTTTATCCATTTCTGAAAAGTAATATTGAAACTCTTATTCGAATTTTCAATCTGTTTCTTAAAAAATAAAAAATAAAGTTTATATTTTTAACATTTCTTCATTTACAATTAATTTATGAAAATAAGAAAGTGTTGTTCTTATTATATAAGAACATATTTATTATTATAAGATTATTGTTTTATTATCATAATCCCTAAACCTTTCTGTGTATTTATTTGCATCATTTTCTTCAAATACCTTTACTTGCTTTTGATAATACCGGACATAAATTATCTTAAAATATCTAAGAACATATAGTAATATTGTTATGGTTATTACTCTTAATTCTACCGACAAAATCATTTTTTTTAATCCATAATTTATTGGCCATTATATTTTTCTTTTAGTAATCAAACTAAACTTCAAACTACACTAAATATTATACAATTTTATTATTGTTATTATTTATTATATTTATTTTTAAATTTTGTTAAACTTTTACCTATATATATATATTTTTTTCAATAGCATTATAAATTATATTTACCTATCTTACTAAATACTATTTTTAGTATTGATTCAATAACTTACTAAAATAACAAAAATAATATGCCCAATTAAGTATCATTCATTTAATCTTCCAACCATTAATAAAAGTACCAGATCATACCGTAAGCAATGCTATTTGGTAACTATCAATAATGAATATTTTATTATCTGAAAAAGACACATAAATAGAATAATAAATTTAAATTTAATTTGATAATAAATAGAGTAATAAATTTAAATTAATTTCCTTAAGTTTTAAAATATGTTTAATACTAAGATATTAAATTTTAATTTAATTTGATAAGTTTTAAAATTAGCAAATACTAAAAAATAAACTTAATTAAATAAGACAAATGTTAAATAGTTAAAATTGTAATAATATTATGCATTATTTAAAGTTGTTTAAAGTTCAGTTTGATTATTAAAATTATAAAATAATGCACATTAGATTTATCTGTCTAGCTAAAATCTATTATTAGTATTTATTTTATAACTTATATAACTGAAATCTATGCAGGTTAATGCATATAACTTGGTAATAAACTCAACATAAGTATTATATATACAGGGTGGCCACATATAACCTGACCGACCTTTATTTCCGAAACCGTTGGTCCTAGATGCATACTTCCAGTTACAAAAATGGTTTAAATAAGGTAAAGATCCATTTGGGTCAAGAAAAACATTTATTAAAAAATTACGAAATTTAAATTTTTATACGGTCCCCCGGTCCTATAATTGATATTTCGTAAAAATTTACTGTGACACTAACAAGTAAGACAAAAAAAAGTCCCATTTATCTAACATTAAAATTGACCGAGTTACGAAACTTTGAAATGCATGACTTATACCACTTTTTTGCATCTCAAAACAATTGATTTCGGTCATGCTTTCAGGGGTCGTATATAAAGTACTTAAACTTATTTCAAGTTATCTGCGCTTTTAAAGAAATCGTACAACTATTACGATTGAGTTAACTTTTATTAGTTAATTTTCAGATTAGTTAAAATAATTGTATTTAACATATTTTTTATTTTGTAAGGATTTGAGACTATAATTTCTTTTAACAAAAATTATTTTATTTTCTTAACATTTTATATAACTTGCAACGATCGCCATTCCAGTTTAAAATTTGTACTCGAACTTTAACTCACTTTCAAATGTCCGATCGAAGTTAAATTTTACATACTGACTTTAACCCGATGGCAATGTAATATTATTATGATTTATGACGCTTATCATTTTATATGTACTTAGAGGATAACACAAATAATTCGAATAGATTACCGTCAACAAATTAAAGAAAGAGTTTTAGACTAGATAACATAAAACTGCGATGGTTGTGTTTTTTAACTTTTATAATTACGTTTTATGTCCTTTTTAACGCCGAATAAAAAAATTATCTTTACTTTTAACCATCACGTCAGGATTTTTCACAAATCTTAAATTTCAAGGTTAAAAAATAGCGAAAAATCTGATACAATAAAATAAATGTAAGACTTTTTTATTCAGTTTAATTTTATTTAATTCAATAATTTATTCAATTTTTTGGCTTATACTGGGTTTCTTACAGCTAAACAGCTCAGGGGTCCGATGGAGTTGGGAGAGGAAGGGGGGGGGATATATTTTAACTTTGAGCTTTTTAACTTTGAATTTTGCGATTTGAGAAAACTCCTGACGTGGTGGTTTAAAATAAAGGTCATTTTCGGATTCAGCGCTAAAAAATACATAAGAATCAATTTTCAAAAGCTAAAAAACATGGCACAACACAAAATTTGAAACAGTGTAATCTAATAGCATTTTAAAAAAGTCCTTCCGGCAAGTGCCGGGAGGAAGAGGTAGCTTTCATATTCCTTATTTTTAAAAAGCTAGCTTATATTATTCAAACAACGAAGCTCAATTTAGTGGAAACCGATTATAGAAGATTCGATACTAATTTTTATCAATACTAAATGATTATGAATGAGAATTTCGCGAAATTAGTCAGATTTATCCAAGCTGCTTTTATTTAAAGTAGCTTATATTTGGTTGCCGAATTCGACGATATCTTGAAGTGCCTGCCATTTTAAGACAACATGGTGGATGAGGCTAACCAATGAACTTGGTCGAGACCTCAGTAATTCCTGTGCACATGCTCACTCACATCAGAATCGGTTGATATATACGAGTGTTGTCGCAGGCAAAAAATCAGATTTTTCAAAATGTCACCCACATAAAGAAATTCAAACTGCTATATCTGAGCCATTTTTTAAGATAAAGACAAAACAAAAAATGCTCCGGAATCCTTATATCAAGGTCAAATACTTAAGGAAAAAATCTTTTTCAATTTTTAATTTTTTTGCACCTCACTTTTTTTTTAATTTAATGGCCGCTATTGTGAAACAAGATGGCAGATGAAGCTGGCCAGCGAACTTGGTCAAGACATTGATATATACTATTCACATGCCTTCTTACATCTAAATAGGTTAATATAAATACGTGTGTTATTGCGTGACAAATATCAGATCGTTTCAAAATGTCAGTCATGCAAGAAATTCAAAATGCTGTAACTCAACCATTTTTTAAGATATAGACGAAACAAAAACTGCTCCGGAATCTTTGTATCAAGGTCAAACACATAAAAAAAATCTTTTTCATTTTCATTTTCCAATTTTTTGATACCTCATTTTAAAATTTAAAAATTATTTTTAAATGTTCCCTTTTGAAACAATGTCGAATGAAGCTGGTCAACGAACTCGGTCGAGATATTGGTATGTACTTTGTACACACCAACGTACATCCATATCTGTTCATAAATACGCCTGCTATCGCGTGACAAAAATCAGGACGTTTCAAAATGTCAGCCACACTAGAAATTCAAAGTGCTATAACTCAGACATTTTTTAAGATATAGACAAAACAAAAACTGCTCCGGAATCTTTATCAAAATCAAACACATAAGAAAAAATATTTTTCAATTTTCAATTTTTTGGTACCACATTTCAAATTTAAAATTTTTAAAAATGTTTTAAATGGCCGCCATTTTGAAACAAGATGGCGGATGAAGCTGGCCAACTAACTCGGTCGAGACATTGGTATGTACTTTGTACACACTAAGGTACATACATATCGGTTCATAAATACGCCTGTTATCGCATGACAAATATCAGGGCGTTTCAAAATGTCAGCCACGCTAGAAATTCAAAGTGCTATAACTCAGCCATTTTTAAAGATATAGACAAAACAAAAACTGCTCCGGAATCTTTGTATCAAAGTCAAACACATAAGAAAAAAATATTTTTCAATTTTTAATTTTTTGGTACCACATTTCCAATTTTAAATTTTTTTTTAAATTTAAAATTGGTCGCCATTTTTAAACAAGATGGCGGATGAAGCTGGCCAACAAACACGGTCGAGACATTGGTATGTACTATGTACACGCGGAGTTACATCCGAATCGGTTAATAAATACGAGAGTTACAGTGTGACAAATATCAGATATATATATATATGGATATATATATATATCAACATTTGTACGGAGGATGGTTTCGGGGTCTGGAGGTCATGATCGATGAAAATATACCAACATTTTTTGAAATCGCTTTCCTCCGAACGGCTGCAATAGGTAGCTTTTTGTAATGAAAGTTACCTAATATGTATCATTTTGTAAAGAATTGAGGCAATGTTTTTTATCCTTTTATTTAACAGAAATTCTGTTATTTTTATCCTCTTTTATGTTCAGTACAAATTGTAGATATTGCAGTAATATGTCAGAATGATTATAGATTCTTCATTTATATTAGATTGCAATGTTACTTTTGCTCTCAACTATTTTTTGGTTATATCTGACGATTATTTATATTTCTACTACATTTGTGAATGACCCCTATTTCGCAGCAAAAAATATACTCCAACTTTAAACAGCTATTACTCGGTCAATTTTAATCGTAGAGGAAATCTGTCGAGTATGCATGATTATAGCCCTTATAAAATCTCTCAAGTTTGGGCAAATTCATACTGTTGTGTTGTGTTTCCTGGAGTTAGTTGTAAGCCAAAATGCGCTCCTATCACTTTGGGCGGCCCATTTAGCCGCTATAGCACGGAAAGTAGGCTTTTCTTGAGTTTCGGAAAACTGAAGTTAAACTAAGGTTAGTCGATTTTACTTCGCATTAATGATCTAACTATTAACTCAAAGAGTGATCACTTGATTTAACCCAACGACCACAATTATTTGAAGACGAAATCGCGTTTTGAATTTTCCCTATCCTTATTATGTCAAAGCAGTACGCAGTACTGCGGGATTTGCTGGTTCTTATACAAATTTCACTCACTGCATACCGATTGGTAGACAAAAAATGACGTAAGACCTTCATTGCGGAATAAAAGTGACTTACACTAGATGTATTTAGTTGATTCGTCAATGCTTAGTTAAAATGTACACCACGGAACAGTACGTAGAAATAATATTACTTTATGGCCATTATAATCGGAATGGACGAGAAGCTGCAAGGCAATACGCAGTTAAATTTCCAAATGATAGCCATCTATCTAAAAACACGATTTTAAATGTTGTAAAGCGCTTACGAGAAACGGGTAGCGTTAAAAAATATCCTCGATCTGGAAGCTCAAGTTTGCATGTCTCTGACGAGGAGATTTTGGGATATGCTCTTGCGTATCCACAGTGTAGTGTTAGGGATATTAGTGAAGCTTGCGGCTGCTCAAAATTCCATGCTTGGAACGTTTTAAATATACACGGAGCACATCCTTATCGACCACAATTGGTATCAGCGTTTTTGCCAGGAGATGAAGATAGACGGTTCAATTTTAGTAATTTCATTATGAACAAGCTACAAACAGACTCGTCGTTTCTGAATGACATTCTTTGGACAGATGAGTGCACGTTTTCATGAACTGGTGTTGTGAATAGGCAGAATACACACTTCTGGTCTGTGCAAAATCCGCATGCCATACGACCCAACAAGCATCAAGTACGATGGTCTATTAACGTTTGGTGTGGCATCTGGAAGGGAGCGTAAGTGGGGACCTTCTTTTTTATGGCACTTTGACAGGTACAAAGTATGTAGATCTGTTACGTGGACCATTATCTGGCTCCTTAGATGATCATGTTTCGTTAGCAGACCTCACCAAGATGTGGCTTCAACGTGATGGGGCACCAGCCCACAAAACAGCCTCCTCCCGAACACTTCTACCTAGCATGTTTCAAGATAACATCATAGGTTATGGAGGCTTGGTAAAATGGCCTCCTCGATCGCCGGGTCTAAATCCCCTAGATTTCTTTCTTTTTGGTTATTTAAAAGCAAGATTTACGAAGTAGAATCGGTAAGTCGAGTAGATTTGCAGAATCGCATTTTATCCGCCATCAGATGTGTCACGCCTGTAATGCTAAAAAATGTTCAAGACGAATTTCTGTCACATGTTCGTCTATGTATTGTAGTCTAGGAAGACACTTGGAACACATGTAGTGAGAAAGTATGAAAGACGATATTTATTCACATTGTTTATTTCTATTGAGTGTTTATTTGAGGTTATCTGCGAGAAAGCACTACTTACTATGTTACTATTTCAAATTACTTTATTAAATTTTTATGAGTTTGCACACTGTGATTTTATGTATTATACAAAATATACATTTTTATTTTCAATACCAGTAATTAGACAAATATTATACTGTTTTTTGAATTGAACAACAACCCTTTTGTCATGATCATATCTAACTCTAAAACCTCCTTGTCTTTCTGATAGGGGATATATTCGCATCTCCATTTCTATACGGTCCCCATACTATGCATGATAACTTTGAACTCAAATTTCTCAGTGAATATTGGTCATACAGATATGGAACTTTTTGTGCTTGCAATACTTTTGAATAGACAAAACGTCCCTAAATATAAGTACCTGGGGGCTGTATAAAAATTTAGATTCTGCAATTCTTCACTAAATTGTTTTTTCGCTTCAAACTTTTTTTATCTTAACTCAGCACCTAATTTTGACCACTTTTGTAATTGGAAGTATGCATCTAGGACCAACTGTTACCAAAATAAAGGTCGGTCATACTAAAGTAATAAACTTATTTACATTCCATAAGTTTTAAAATACCGTAAGATACTTTGTAATACTTTGTGACACATTTTGAACTTTTTCTCACATCAACCGGTTTGTTTTATAAGTAGCCCAAAACTGACTACTGCCAAATTGACTTATTGCTAAATATTAATATATCCTTTTGCTACATAACGATGTATTGCACTAATCTTAATCATTGATATCAACAGAGAAATTTAGGTTTAAAGATGTCACAAAGTTACTCCATCGGGCGGGATTATTTTGTGACAGATGTATTTTTTCCTTGAAATGCAAGAGAAAAAATTCTTGAATCATCTCTATTCTGAAAAATATGCTATAAACAACTTAAACTGTGAAAATAATATTTATATGTCATTGATTTGTCCCATTGATCCGCCCCCGTTCGCTGCAAGGTGTCGAATAGCATTTTGCAGTTTCCTGTAAATGCATCACATCTTTAATTATTAACGACGCTTTCAATTCAAACACGATTTTGCTTAAAATTTAGCAGATCCTCTTTAATTCCATACTTCGAATTTTACAATTAAAATATAGCATGATGGGATTTTTTTGGAAGTCATGCAAAACGAAAGAACTGCACAATATAATGACTAGTAAGAAAATAAGGATTACAAGACAAACGATAAAAATATATTAAAAGAGGAAACATTCAACAAAATATGCAATTCTGTTTTGCGTTTTAGGAAATGACAGTATATAAAATATACGAAATGAAATAAAAAGTAGAATTATTATTTTTATTTTCTAGTAGAGCCGAGAATGTATAAAGCTCCAAAATTGGTTTTACCAAAAACCCTTGATCCTCTATAACTCACTGATTTTTCCAAACACCAGTGCCTTTGAACAAATGTGAAATGTTCCGGCATAAACTGCCTTTCTTCAGTCGAAGAGAAAATATTCGGAGAATGTGCCATATCCCGTCTGAAACGTGTTCAGAAATTTACTTTATTGTAAATGTTAGGGAAGACTTTGAGGCCTTTCTGGAAGGTTACGTCTGTTTCTTTGTTCTCTGCCTTTTGATACCAGACGTCACCTATTTGCTTCCTTTAGACGTCGTAGCCACGTCGCTTCCTAAGGACGTCGTAACCACGTCGTTTTTTCAGGTTTTTCGGGACATCAGTAGCACTAATGTTTCAGGCTGGCGGGACATTCAACTATTTTCGTCCCTAGTGACTCGACTTTTTGTTATTTCTTCCCTCTTCTTTTTCAACTCTTCCAAGAACACTTTTCCCAAGTGTTCCGTCATTAATACTAAGCTTTCTTTGGGGAATGCTTTTGGAAGCCGCTCCAAAACTTTGTTTCTACTTAGTGGATAGATTCCGATCTGCCGAAATACCGAATACAAATTTTTCTTCACACGAGCTCTTTCAGAAGAAGCGGAAATTTGTCATTTCATACATTTGCACATCTACTGCCAGAGATTGTTGTTTTTTTTTTTTTTTCAACTTGACAATGTTTCTCTCCAGTGGTATTTTAGGGAACGGAAAAATGCCACATGAAGCGGTAGGTGATTTGAATTTGGAGGGAGTGCAAAATGAACTTAATGTTATTTTCTCACAAAGACACGATACTTCTACTTCTAGACCTATATGAGAGCTTAACTTGTCCCCTGTTATTGCTTTTCGACCATCTTGCCTTCTCATAATGTTTCATGTCTATCTTGACACTTAAAAACACAAAATATATCCTTGTGGCGTTAGTTTTCGAGAGTATCGTTGTGTCACAAAATAGCCCCATCAAGTGTCTATATTTTGATTATGCTATTGTATCTCACAGAAATATCACTTGACAAAGATTATATTACTCCACTGTCTAACTGACTCGATAACAACAAAGAACATTTACCTGTGTTAGGTGGTTATCACAAGCCTTAGGCTTCAGCACATAAAGTATTCGGCTTTCTAAACATAACGCAGGAACAGGTTGCAACCTTACAACGGTCAGTGAGAACCAGCGAGGTATTGGAGCCTCCAGCATTGGTCGTTAGGTGGCGTGACATACCGTACTAAGAGGTGGCGCTGCTGTTTGCTTTTTTGCGTTCACGGACAGAGTGGGAGATTCGAAATACGAAAGCTAGACCATGTATCGCAAAGTAACCCTTACAATCACACAATATTACGGTATATCTAGAACAAAAATTTTTAAATTAAAATGACAACAATTTGAAAATGAAGCGTTTAGAAAATTAAAAAAATAAACAAATTAAAATAATTAAAATATCCATTATTTAACGTAGTTTAATTTATTTGAGCGAAAAAAATCACGCTAGATTTACTTATCTGACTAAATTTAGTATTTATTCTAAAACTTATTTTAAACAACAAAACTAACATTAAAATTAAATATCATTCACTTAATTTTCAAACCATTGTTTAAAACACATTCAAATCTTTTAACAATCAAACTAAACTTTAAACTTCATTGAATATTTTGAAATTTTATTATTATTATTATTATTTTAAATTTTTGTTAATATTTTAACTATATATTTTAAAATACAGTAAAATAAATGAATTGGAATAAAATTACACGACCTTAATATAGTTCAAAGTTTTGTTTGATTGTTAACAGAAAAATGTAATTCACATTAGATTTCTTAACTAAAAATCTATTTTTATAATTTATTCTATAACATAATTAAAAATAAAAAATTTACCGAAAACAATATCAAACAAAAGAGCATAAATGCTTTCCGAAGCAACAATTGCTTTTAAAAAAACATAACCATTAAAAAACAGATATTACAAAGTACTCGCGTTCCAAACACGTGGTAAGTGATAACCTATATTCAATATATCAAAATCAGGCAAAAATGTTAGAAGTAATGTAAATAAGTAAATGCATACAGAGATTTAAGATTTATTAAGTCAAAACGCTTACCTTATTATAGATTGATTTTGAATTATCCATAATATAATATAAACAGGCCTTGAAAACAACGCGCTAAGATTCAATTTCATTCCCTATGAAAGACAAGGAATCTTGCTATTCGGAATACATGGAGAATGTAAAAAATCTGTTCAGAGGTGGGTCTACCGTTCGTGGCGTAAGAGGGGTCAGGAAATTTAGTCTGATCGCTTCATAGCTTCTAGTGCGGGCACTAACAAACATGGCGGATGTCGTAGGTGGATTTTTTTAAGAGTTTCTATGATCCCTTGAAATTAGACTCCAGTATTTTTAAAAGTTTTCTTTGACTTATTTAATTTCAGAAAAATAAAGCGGAAAAGACTTTTAGAAATTATTGGTTTTAAAATTCAAGGAACCGTACGAACGCTGAAGAAAAGACCGCCGACGACAACTGCCATTTTTGTGTCAGTATGTAGGCCTAGTATTCAGGGTCAGTGTTCCAGAGCTATCTTCATCAGCAACACTTCTCGTCCTTGGAATTTCACCAGATTTCTCCTTGTTTGCCTGATAGAACCTTGTTTTCTGAAATTTCGATAGAAATCTTCATAAATCTCTTAATAAGTTTCCCTCACGCTCAAGCCGAAACGACGATTATTTTTTTCTCTGTTGCATGCATTCTTCAATATTAACTGAAAATAAAAGCAATTAATTAGTGATTTAAAAGAAATGTCAAGATATTTTTTTAATTTACAGTTAGGCCTGTTAAGACGGAAACCGGACTATAACGGATTTTTTCATGTCCCCGGCGATAGCTTTTCACGGCTTTTACTGTAATTCATTTTTTATTTACATAGTTTATAATAGTCTTCTAAAGTTTGTCGTGACTTCCTTGCTTATTTGCATTTGCTTTTATTCTTACTTGAGGCCGTCACTTTTCAATTTTATTTAAATATTCAAAAGTAAATGTAGGTGTAAAGGTTTTATAAGAAATGAACAACTTTATACTGAACATAGAGAATGTATTTTCTCTTTATTAAGATTTTCTAAATAATTATACTATATTCCTAATTATGTATAGCATTTAACTGTAAAAAAGGGAAATGTTCATGAAACTTGTTAATTAATTTAATTTTTCGAATTGCCATAATTGTTTGCTATTTTTTCTTTTATTCAACTTTTTGGTTGCTTTTATTCAAACATATATTAACCTATTTTTAGTGCATAATGCTTTCAAGTCCGATTATTATCTATTTTTTCATAAAAAATAATTTTTATTACCAAAAACTTAGCATTGCTTTCCAAATGACAAAAAATAACGATTTCCTGAAATCTGATGAGTATACCAGCAATTATTTTTCGTACAATTAATATAACTATGGAATATTTTTTAAGAGGTTTGAAAAATATTGTATTAATGCTTCAACATAAATAAATAGATATTTCCAATATTTGTCTTCTTTTATCGTAAATTATTGACTTGTACAGTATCACCCCTCCCCCCCCCCCCCCCCCCCACACACACACACGCCCAAAGAAAAAAAAGAAAAGTTTTTACTCTACCGCAAATCATCGTATAAAACGGTGACTGGTACCAATCTATTAGAAATAACATCTACTAATTAAAGCTATACTTAAATTTTGCTTAGGGAGTTGTCTACATCTAGAACGTGTAACAAACTTGTAGAATTTCAATGCTTAACACCTAATTTTGCATCATATTTGGATTTTCTAGTAAATTTTAATCTGTGATACCAAACGGCTTGTAGTTCGGTCAAGTAGTTCAGAAAAAAAAAACAGATTTAAAATTTGGAACTCATAATGTTAAATTAATTTTTAATCCTTGCAAAACTGATTGCAATGAAGATTGTTTATTTTAAGTATAACTCAAAAATTATACTGCGGAATCAGCTGTAATTTTGGATTCGCATATTTAAAGTTTCTAGAAATCGATTTCTGTTTAAAAAAGGTATAGGTTACAATCCATATTTTTTTTTAAAGTTAATTTTGAAATTATATCTCTATTGTAAAAAGAAAAGTAACTAACGCCGTCACCGCCGTAAATGAATTTTTTGCCACAGGAGATCTTTCTTGGTTAATATTAGAAAAATTATTCCATATAAAAATATGGAAATTGGTAGTATTATGGCGAAATGTTCGATAAACACGCTGAAGCAGGCAGTTTTTAAATATAAAAATTATTCTAAGAAATGTTTAATATTGAATTCTGTCAAAATAGTTCCTTTAAAAAAGTTTTATAGGAACCGAAACTATACATAGTCGTTCAGTCATATTTTACAGAGACATAGTTGACAACCTTGCGGTGTTCAGCAGACATTTCTTTTTTAAATTTTACTAATTTTTTGAAGGGATTTTTCTATTTTCTAATTCAAATTTTCATTATTTCAAGAGATTTATTTTACATTTAGTAAAGATCATTAATTTAAATTGCAAAACAGCGCAATGAATAATATTTCCGTTTAATTAAAAAATGTATTTACACGTGATTATTAAAAACAGAAAGAAAACTTTAAAATAACAAATAAAGGATCACGTGTTAAAAGCAGGAAATGAAGAAAATTGCGTCATAAAAATTACTTACACATGAATATTAAAAAAAAAAAAAAAAAAAAAGAAAGAAAGAAATCTTTAAAATAATAATTACATTATAATGTGTTAAAAGCAATATATGGAGAAAATTTCCAAATTTAAAATGGCCAAATAATAATATCGTCAAACAGTTTTAATTTAAAAATATATTTACACGAGAGATTTGTTTCATATTTCGATGTGGTTTTTTTAACTATTGTTTCCAAATCTAAGACAGCGCAATAATAATATTATTTAATAATATTTCTTTTTAAAAAATGTCATCTTATTATTAAAAAGAGAAAGAAAACTTCAGTGAAAATTACGTCAGATCTAAAATTATAGGTACATTTAAAATGTCTTATTTAACTATTTTCTTATAGCGTCGTTATAAAATTCTGGGAGGCAGCGACATTGTTTACTTAGTTCATTTTATATAATCTTACTTTCAAATGTTTAACTGATCTTATTTAATCAATCACAAAAACAGCCGTTAGCCGTCTTAGAAGCAGTTGAAAGGAAATGAAAGGAAACTCGATTACAAGGAGATCACCACTGATCTTTTAATTATAATTCCATCTTCCGTAATCTTTGTATAGCAGATCAAATTAGCGCGCTTTTAGAGTCTGCGATGTCTGAACGTGGGTTGGTGAGAGTAGCTCGTAGGGGGCACTGCCCCTTGTTTTTCAAAAAATATATAAATAAAGGATGTTTTTTTTTACATTTTTGTTAAGAAATAGATTTCTAGAACCTTCCAATAGGTGAATCTGAAATTACAGCTTATTCGAACAAGTAGTTGTTGAGTTATGATTAAAGCACTTTCTCCATTGCAATCTGTTTTGCACTGATTAAAAATGAATTTATTATTAGGAATTCCAAACTTTAAACTTGCATAATACCTAAATTACTTGAACTAAACACTTGCCATTTGGTATCCTATAGTAAAATATACCGGAGAATACCAATATCATACCATAATTAGGTATTGAAATTTTTCAAATTTGGTACACATTCTACATGTAGACAACCCCGTAAGCAAAATTTAAGTGTAGCATTATTTAGTACACGTTATTGCTAATCAATCTGTGCCAGTTACATTTTTATACGATCATTTGTGAGAAAGTAATGAGCATCGTTCGGATTTCTTTTAGGGGCACTCTATAAGTAGCCTTTATATTTAAATGTAAAGGATGAAACACATGTTTGAAATAAACGTTTTAGCAACGGTGTATAAAGCTTTCAGCTAAACTTTTTTAATTTCATTTGAAACATAAATGAACTGATAATAGTAGATGTAAAGATAGTCTATTTCTATCATTACTAATAATAATAGTAATTGTAAAGACAAAATAATAGTGAATGTAAAGACATGTACTATTATTAGGACGCCAGTCACGAAGGGTTTTAATTTATTATTAAATTTTCTGTTTATAGCTAAATCATTTAATTGAGATCTAATTTATAGAGTTTGAAATATTTTTATTTAAAATTAATTTAAAATGTATAACTATATTAAATATTTGTCCAACGTTGTTCATCCTAATTTAGAATTTCTTTCGTATCAGGCTTATCTTTAAATAGAGTTTTTCCTTTATTTTTATTTCTTAACCCTTACCTTCTTAACCTTAAAATATTTCAAATTCTTTACATGTTTTGTGAACATGATTATTTGACTTTTCCTCTGAAAGCATTAAAAAAATATTTGGAATGCATAATATAACTATTCTAGCATAAAAATGCGTTATTTCTTTTTTTGTTTCATAATAAACTCATGCACAATGAATTTAAAGGGGCTTGTCTAGTCATATCTTAAATTTCCTCCGCTAATTTAAAACCTATGGGAATGTAATGCATTCTTAATTTTAAAATATCTCCTCAGGAAATTAATATTTTTGACTTCTCTTTCTGTGTACTGTTCTTAAAGGATATCTCTTTATTTTTAATTGTTAAAATTTTTCTAAAATATATGCTTATTTTTATATTTTATGTATTAAAAACGTACGAACTGTGTGAGTAAGATTTTAACACTTCAGATAAAATTAAGCATATATATTGCAGAAATGTTTTGAGGATTGAAAAAAAAGAGGCATCTTTTAAGAAGAGGACGCAGCAAAAAGGAAGTTAAAATATTAATTTCCTGAGGATATATTTTAAAATTAAGAATGCATTTCACTCCTATAGGTTTAACATTAGCGGGTGAATCAAACTTTTGTGCAGATCATGCTAAATTTACATTTTATTTCGTATTATCCCTTTCGGCCATGGCGGTCACATATGTGTTCCTTACATTTAACCTTTAACTGATGTCACAGAAATTGTCACGTAACTAGTGTGAAGCGGTCTGTGAGACCGCTGCAACGAAAGATAAATATATGATGGTGTTTTTGCACTAAACTTTTTGCACAGGACTGTTATAATTAAAATTCACCTATTCAAAAGTTTCTGGTGATAGTACTAAAGTTCCAAACGGAACAAAATTTCGGCAGTGTTTGAAGTTAAACTATAAAAGTTGAAAAAATCCGCGGTCTGAGAGACCGGTAACATCAGTTACAGGTTAAAATGCTTTAAACTATAAATAACGTCTTGCAGATACGTAAAAACCTCATAATCACATATGTGCATTCTATATTTTGACTTTTTAGTGGACAAGTAGCGCCATGTAGCTGTGAAATAGAAAAAAAAAAGTTGACAAAAGTTTTAAATTTTTTGGACTTTAAGAGAAAAGTCAGGGCTGAAAGGGTTTTAAACTAAATTAGGGACTACTTTTCCGAATGAATAATTTCTGATAAACAATAAAAAATACTAGTATGTTTTTATTTCAGTTAAATCCTGTTGTAATACGACATTTTCCAAATGTCTTCAAAACTTCTTCCTACAACTATTGTCATATGCAAAGAACGCGAAATAACTACATTCGTTAGGTTTAAAAAACTAACATATTCGTTAAATTTCAGTAAAACCTAACATCTGTGATTTGGTTAGCTACTTTTAATTTTATTAGCGTAAAAGGAATTTTTACCCCAATCTGAAAAAAAATTCAGGGCCGAAAGGGTTAAAGTATGGGGTTCTCCACTACTTACCAGTATTGCAGCATCTGGCTGATTTTTTATTTAGGCATTCCGAAATCTCAACAGTGAATTTTAATAGTTGTTTTTGCTTTATAAGATGATGAATATTACATAAATAAAATAAAAGAAAATTGCTATTCGAAATTTTCTGATGTGAATTCAATATTTCTAAATAAAACATCCGCCAAATCTGGCATCACTGCTACTTACTACGTCAGTACAGATGATGAGGCACACTTCACCATTTTTACTTTCTTCTATCTTCAATAGAAGAAAGTATTGTAATCGAAATTATTTTGACTTCCGGTTTTCGACGGATTTACACGTTTTAGGGGGTCAGAGATCCGAAAAAACATGTTTATAGAAAATGTCTGTCTGTTCATGTGTCTATCGCCATTATACCATCAAAAAGTGTATGAAATTATGCATAGAATTGAACAAAATTTTTATTTTAAGTTTTTGGCTATGGCAAGCAAGTCCTTCCTTAATTCCGAAAAATTTCGCCGATAGTGGGAGCTATAATAGCGATTTTTGTGCCATTTTGAATATTGTACCATCGAAAAGTGTATGAAGTTATGCATAGAATTGAAACAAATTTTTTGTCTTTGTTTTTTGTCATGGCACGAATGTCCTCCCTGAATTTGGAAAAATTCCCCCGGAAGGGGGCGCTATAATTGCGATGTCTGTACGATTTTCATTATTGTAGCATCGAAAAATGTATGAAGTTATGCATATAATTCAACGAAATGTTTTGTGTATGTTTCTGGCTATGGCAAGTAAGTCCTCCCTGAATTTGAAAAAAATCTGTCTGAAGGGGGCGCTGTAATAGCGATGTCTGTGCAATTTTCATTATTGTACCAACGAAAGCTGTATAAAATTATGCATAGAATTGAACCAAATTTTTTGTGTATGTATAAGACTATGGTCAGTAGGTCCTCCCTGAACTTGAAAAAATAACAAAAAAACTATTAATTTTAACAAATATCATGATATAGATTAACTCGTTTTTAGTCCGTTTAATTGACTGAACCAGAAATTTAAGATGAAAATCAAAGTTGGTATAGTATTAAACTAATAATATTGAAATATTAAAATGTGTAACTACTTTTTGAAATATTATGATGTATAATATAGAAGAAAGTTTTGGGATTGGCACATCTAACTAGTTTATTTGTGCCAACGATCTTAAAAATAAGTAAACTGCATCTGTAAGCACGGTTTGAGTATATTTATACAACCTGAACAATGTTTGATGATTCCACACGTAACGATAGAACTAATTTCTGAAGATGTAATTTTTTTTTTCAGTTCATCCTCGAGACTTGTATTCTTATGATAGAATAGAAAAGGGAGAGTCATTAGCTGAGTTGGAGTATCATCCAAGATTATCTAGTAGGGTAAGATCAAGATCTGTTGTACCAGATGATGGATCAATAACACGGTCGAGGTCTTCTACGAGACGGTTAACAGATAGTGCTTCTAGGTCAATATCACCAGAAAGAGGGTATGTTAAATGCCATTTTTAATTATGGTTAATCTCATCAAATTTTACATGCATATGGATCATTCTCAGATAATGGTAAATTTTGGCTTAAAAAAGCTAAATTTTCTTGTTTTAATTCTGATTTTTAGTTCAAATTACTCCCCATAAAATGACGGTAATAGTAATGAAATTTTTAAAAATGTCTAAATTCATGGTAACTGTGTCATTTCCGGAAACGCTATTATTATTAATCCAACTCAAATGTCATGGTAATGACATTTTTAACGTTCAGCCTAATTTACGGTTAAACTATAATATTTGAAAACTTATGGTATACTTATTCTGGAAGTATTCCCAAACCTGTTTTTATAACTTATTCAGCAAAATATATGTATTTCAGCAATAATAAACTTGATAATGACTCTTAATAAACACACTGTCTAAAATTTTGGAACAAGAGCAGCAAAATTAAGTAGTACTTACATAGCCTGGAATCACAAGGCTATAAAAGAGATAAAGTGTTGTTGAAGTCATATAAAATTATTACTTAATAATCACACAATTCAAATCACAAGGAAATTAAAATTACCAAGGAATGCTCTCAATCACAGATGCAAATTACGAAGTAACGTAATGATAAAAAAAAAGGGGGGGGGGTCACCCCAAACACATCAATCCCCTTCTGGGGTCACCAGCGACCCCAACCTTGTGATTCCAGGGTTAAATAAAAGTGACATCACTGCTTGTAAGAACTTGTAGAACTGTACAATTTACGAAGTTATCAGTATGAAAACGCCATCTAGGGAAGACATGAATGGAAAATTACTCTTTGTAATAACAATTACTTCAAAAAACAAAATTTAGATAATAATTAATAGAAATATTTTCTGTTATATCTAAAGTGACAGATAAAAAAAATAGAGAATTGAAATCTACCCAGATAATTGCAGTCTTTGCACTAAAGCTTTCAAGTTTTTAAAAATAAAGTCTTCAATTCATAAATTTGTAGTTTCAGACAAGCATTGGCAAAGACATTTACAACTTTTAATTTTCTTTAAATATCGAAATTTAATTTTTTCGTATTTAAACTAGTGCACAATGTAATGTTTTAAAACAAATGTTGACAAGCAATTTAAACATTAATGACTGATTTGCTTACTTTGGAATTTTTTTCCAAAGACAAAATTTACTATTGTTTGAGAATGACTCAGATATTGACAAATCTCTAATATTTTTTACAGTAAATTGACAATCGACTAAGTCATATCTTCATTAGCATATAATGTGCAATAAAATGAAAGAAATACGGAGAAAACTTTTGTGAAAAACGAAAACAGATTATCTTGAAAATAAGAACCCTATTAAATCTGTTTCATTTGATTGTAAACCTACATAAATACATGCAAATTGCTTGAATATATTTGTACTTATGTTGTATACTATTTAGATTCTTTATATTTTAATAATTTAAAAATAATGAATGTCCCTATAATAGACAAAAGTTTCCATGTACAAACTTTTAAGCTTGGTTCTTCTAAAAGTGAATGGGTACTTAGAAAATTGTCCTAAAATGTTATAATTTTCTGTTTTCTTTTACAATAAATTTTCTGCTAGTTGTCAAATAATATTTTACAAACTTTTGTGACATTTGTTTATTTTGTGCGTGTTAAATTGATTCGCTCAAAATTTAATCGATTACAGGATTGATTGTTTCTGCAATTTCGGAAACAAAACTATTTTTGAAGCTGTTGTTGTAGGACTTGCAGTAAATGACAGTAGATTTAAGACTAACCCTTGACTTGTATCGTGAATTTTTTGTGCTCCCTGGAGTCATGGTGCCATTTTATCCCTTGCTGCTATTATTAAAAAAAAAACTATAGTATTTTTACATGGTTGTATTTGTCTGTTGAATAAATCAGTGACTATATCATTTATATACTTTATTATTTTTATCTGAATTTTACTGATAGACCGGGAGGTGGCAGCACAGACAATGACCTCATCGAGTTCACAGCTGAAATTTCAGAATTAGTTAAAACTCGATTCGCATATTAAAACGCAATCGGTCTACCAAGTCATATCTTGGTGGAAAACACCTCAAAACCCGATTTTAGCGGTTGATTGGTACGTTTACCATTGTGTTTTCCTGCACGCAAAGGTATGAAAACATGGAGGACTGGGAGCAGGAAAACACAATGCTAAACCTATGATTCAACCGCTAAAATCAGGTTTTCAGGTGTTTTCCACCAAGATATGACTTGGCAGACCGATTGCGTTTTAATATGCGAATGGAGATCTAACCTTAATTTTGGAATTTCAGCCGTAAACTCGATGCGGTAATTGTCTGTGCTGCCGCTTCCCGGTCTATGATTAATGAAGAAATGCATGAGTAGAAAAATATGTGGGAACAAAATGGGACCACAGAGGTTAAAGAAAAATACGCACTTTCGAAACTAGTTTCTCAACTGCATTATTTCTCCTACCTTTGAATGAAAAATTGTGATAAATTTAACGAATAATTACGTATGTTCATATTAGAAGTTTTTTTCTAGACTTAGTAGCTCCCATTACATATCTTGTTGATACCGGCCTGTACAAGTTGGCTTAGACGAGTTAGATGAGTCAACAAACATTAACTTGACCATAATGGCAGGCTCACCAAGTCTGTTTTTCTAGAAAATCCTCTCAACTACAAAGTCTCTTTAGAATTTAGTGGTGCATGAGGGCAAGCTTTTTTTTTTCTCGGCATTAACGTTGTATCCGAAACACAGCTGATAGGGTGCCTCTATAAGAGAGGGACGACCTACGGGCAATAAAATTTCATTCATTGAGACGATTTTGAACAAAAGTGAATACCCAAGCATTTTTTCGAGTCTGCCTTTATCTCCAAGCTAATGTTTTTAAACTTGACTTACTCATCTAATCGAACTCCTGCAATACGAGTATCTCCCGGTTCTGGAATGTGCTTTTGCCATAATTTGGACAAAAACTTCAGTCTGAGCATCCGCTCTGTGAATCCGTCACCACTCTCTTATGCTGGCATCCTCCCAGGTGATCGTATTGAAGATGTTTGATTGGTTGATTGGACCTTGACAATTTTTTTCCGTATGGAGGCTCTCAATTCTCAAGTAAACATTTTTCGCTGCCTAACAGAATTTATACATGCAAGAATCACAAAATAATTTTATTTTTAATGTTAATGTTAATACTCTTAATTTAGTATGTTTTTCTGTTGAATATGTTTGTTGAACTGAAAATGTTTACTTGAGAATTGATAGCAACCGAAAAACAAATATTTCGTGTTGATACAGGTCGAAAATTTTGATTAATACGTTCTAAACACTACTCGGAAACGTTTCCGAGAATTAGAAAAGAAACTTTTGTTTGAGAAAAATTGCTTTAGATCTTGAAGAATATATATTGGTTTTGAGGTTTCTGAAGTTATAGGAAAGCTTTCCGGAATCGTTGGTAATTCATAAGAATTATTATGTCCGTAAACCTGTTTACAAAATCAAGAAACATTTCTCTTTGTTTACAACATAGAAAACCTTATGGGGAATGAAATTATAACGTAATCTACGAATCAACTATCTAATAACTAATAGTCCAAGAGCCGACAGCACAAAAACCTATGTTATCAAGCACAAGAAAAAAAACCTTTATTTTATGGAAGAGTAGAAGTAAGGGAGTCTAATCGTCCATGTCTGCCGGAAGTGAAGTGGTGCGTAAGCCAAAAATTAATACCACCATTGTTTGACTCGTAGGTTTATCATTGTGTTTGTCCTACAACTATCCTCCATGTTTTCGTACTTCCATAAAATAAAGGTTTTTTTTTCTTGTGCTTGATAACATAGGTTTTTGTGCTGTCGGCTCTTGGACTATAATTATTCCATCTTTCATCTCTTTCATTGCTAAGACTTATAATGACTTTTAAGTACTAAGACCGGTTTACGATAATATTTTTGCTTAATCGCTCTCTTATCTCTCTAATGAACATAACTAAAAACTATCTAAATAATAACGACATGAAACTAAACACAGATCTGTTCGTGGACTATGGTTGATAAGACTTTAAAAGTGGCCCTTGCGACATTCATGAAAATTTTAAGGTATTCATAGAATAATTATATACTAACAGTACACTATAAAAAATATTTCTTAATCTTCGAAAATATAATGTAACCACGAATGAAAATATACAATAACCTACAGTGTGTCCGTAAAGTCAGGGTGCACATTTGACCGATCACAGGAGATCAACGAACATGATGGAAATGTGAAATCTCCACCAAATAAAAGAAAGCATCTCCAAGTTTCATACCCTCTCAGTGCAGTTCGATGTGGCCTCCATTTGTTGCCCTACACACATCTAAACGATATTCAAGTTCTTTTCATACACAGTTAAGGACTTCTGGTGCAACAGAGTGAATGACGTCTGTGATTTTTTGCTTCAAATGGAGGCCACATCGAACTCCACTGAACAGGTATGAAACTTGGAGAGTTTTCTTTTATTTGGTGACGATTTCCCATTTCTATCTTATTTCGTTGATTTCCTGTGACCGGTCAAAAGTGCACCACGACTTCACCACACACTGTATATAATGAATATAATAATGATATATAATAATGATTCGCAGAAGATTTTTATTATGTTCATGTGCCAGGCGAGGCCTGTATTTATTTTTCATTGTTTTCAAACACCTAAATGGCATCCACTGTTGTCTTTTTACAAATATTTTTTATTCAAAATATCTACTAGAATTTCTAAGTAGTAATATTTTCCTTTTTTTAATGACAGACATCCCGTGATTAAATAAAAAGAAGTATTCTATTAGAAAATGGTCATATATATTTTAAATAAAAAGAATTCACTAAATTGTCAACACTGATGGCATCTGACAAAGGAACCACTTATAAGTGCCTAATAATGCAGAACCTGATGAATTTTATATTCCTATTGACAAAAGTTAGAGAACCAATAAAACTTCTCTAGAAAACTTGTATTATAATATATTTTGTACACATTTAATTTTAAAGTAATAAATTTTTAATTGTTAATTTCACGCTAAAAGAGAGTTAAGTACTAAATATAGCTCTACGAATTTTTTGCCCGATTCATCCTTCACTATGTGTACGTGCATATTGCACATGCTAGAAATAAATCAGGTTACTTTTTTTCAGGGTAGTCGGGGGAAATTATACGGTACCGAATAAAACCAATTTCATGCCGCCAAAAATGCAATTACAATGTTGTATTTGTTCAAAATGAAGTTCGAAGGTTCTTGAAGGAATGTTAAACATTTTCAATATTTTATTCTTATTATTAACTAATTAGTATTTTAAAGTACTTTAAAAAAATTCTATGTTAATCGTCCGATAAGTGGTCTCAAAAATTGTATTTTTTGAAAGTTATGTCGCTGTAAAATCAATAAATACGGTTTTTGCAGAAAATTTTTATCGGTTCTCTAACTTTGGCCTATAGCGCTATAAAATGCACCAGGTCTCAATGCTAAGAGTGAGAATAACCAAAAGTGGTTCTCTTGTGAGATACATATTTTGAAATAAAAAGGCTCAAAATGTTTCTTTACACAGGATGCTGGATTCGGGCTATATTCTGCAGCTAAATCCTAAATGAACGTTTTGCAATATTGTGTGTTTTTAATTCTAATTTTTATTGTACTAGATTTTAAAAACAATTGTGAGCTCTTTAAAAAATGCATTTTAGACAATGTCTATCCAATTTTTTTTATACGTATATTAATTATGTGCCTTACTTGTACGGCTACACAAAAGGAGCTCAGGGGCCGCGTAGTGTGTATCACTGTCTTATAGTCCAAGAGCCGACAGCACAAAAACCTATGTTATCAAGCACAAGAGAAAAACCTTTATCTTATGGAAGAGTAGAAATAGAGGAATCTTATGATCCATGTCTGCCGGAAGTGAAGTGGTGCATAAGACAAAAATTAATACCACCAGTGGTTGACTCGTAGGTTTATCATTGTGTTTTCCTACTCCCAGTCCTCCATGTTTTCATATCTTTGTTTGTAGGACAAACACAATGATAAACCTACGAGTCAACCACTAGTGGTATTAATTTTTGGCTTATGCACCACTTCACTTCCGGCAGACATGGATCATTAGATTCCCCTACTTCTACTCTTCCATAAAATAAAGGTTTTTTTCTTGTGCTTAATAAAATAGGTTTTTGGGCTGCCGGTTCTTGGACTATTAGCCCCTTGTAGGAGATTTTGATCCAAGTTTCTTTGATACTAATAAGAATTGTTGTAAAGTTATTTTCGTACTTCTAAATGAGATAAATTTTCTCTTACATTGATAGCGGATTGCGGCAGCCTTCAGGTACACCATCGCCTAAGAAACGACAACTACCACAAATTCCGCCAAAAAGGTCAACAAGGGACCAGATGACACTAGAATTAGAAGAACGTGCCAGACAGATGAAATTAAGAATGCAACGACGACCTGATGGTATAATAGATATTTTTGCTGCTTCCTGCAATATGCAGTTTGGCCAGAAAGTAACATGAGGTGTTTTGAGCTCTAAAGCGAGTAATCTAGTGGGCGAAATGTAACATCATTTAGTTTAAGCACACAGTAAAGCATGCGGTTCCGATTTCTGAAGAAAAGAATTGTACCAAAAGTCACCACTAGGAGAAAATTTGACGCTCCAAGCGTAATATTTGTGATAAATGAATGCGTAATTGCCAAATGAAATTGCAAATACAAAATTTCTTTAGAATAACTGGCAACGCCTGTTGTAAACGACATCTTCCACACACACCTAAATTTAACCTCACTTAGATTCGCGCCATAAATTAATTAGAAAATTGCGAATTGCATTTCAATATCTTGAAATGCAATGTTGAAGCACAAGAGCTGTTGCACTTCGCAGGTTTTAATTATACAAATGTGTTGTCTTACGTTGATGCATGTTCTTTTAGTTTGTGAAGGCTTTATGTTAAATAGGTACACAGTTCGTATCGAAAGCTCTCACGATTTCACATTTCTTTCAAAACAGCGCCAACTTTTTCCCTGGTGATGACTTTTGATACTATATGTTTTTCTTTGGAAATCGAAACCACACGGTACACTGTGCTGGTATACCAAATAGTGTTACATTTCGCCCAATAGGTTACCCGCTAGAAGACTTAGAATACCTCACGTTATTTTATGCCCACCCTATATTAACTGACAAAGCATTAGTTTCTTATTAAACATTTATATTCATTTTAAAATATAAAATCTTAAGTTAAATCATACTGAAAACATTTATTATGTCGGTATTTATTTGAAGGTGCACGTGTATACATGCATGGGTTAAAGGCAAAAGACTAGAATGCGCAAATGAAATTAACAGGAATTTTCAAGAAAATACATAAGAGCAGCATCATAATGTTATAGAATTAATAATTAAATTGGGTGGTAGTGATATACGGTCGATAACTTTAGGAAAGACATATACTTCTGATATTGTTTTATTTACCTGAGTATTAGGTTTGAGTAAATGAACATACAAGATGGCCATGTCGAAATTTTTAAGTATTCAATAATAACAGTGTAAAAATATTAATTTAGGTTACTGAAAATCCAGGAAAATCGAAAGCAGTAATAAAAAGTACTGATTCAATGATAAGAAAATCAGTTTAATTTAGCAGAAGATAACGCACTTTTTTACAAACCATAATATTTTGTATCTTTAAGTCCTATGGTTTGGCATGAACTCAATATAGATGCAGGGCATATCTACAGCTCATATTCAAAATATTAGAATAATTGAGAAAAAGTAATAAGAAAAAATTATTTTTTATTTATTTATTTTTCATACTAAGTAAATGCAATTAAATTTCTTATAAATTAAATCTGGAATGTTTAGATAAGATAACATTTACAAAATATAAAATACAGTACAATAAATTAGGTATACAGCTTTCTGAAACAGGTCAAAATATTAGAATGAAATTTAGATTGGTTCAAAATATTAGAATATTTTATTTTACGCAACAATATTACCTTATGAATATGAAGTAAATGGTAGTTAATATTTTGTAGCGTCCCCTTTAGCTTTCACAACAGCGTACAATCGATCTTGCATACTATATACAAGGTGTTTTCAAACATTTCTATCAATATTAGCCCAAATAGACTTTATATGTGCCACTAGCTCAGTTTTACTTGAAGGAGGATTTTCTTTGAGTTTTTTTCTTCATTATACACCATAAGTTTTCGATGAGATTAAGGTCTGGTGAGTTTGTTTTCCAAGGAAGTATTTTAATGTTGTGTTGGCGGAACCAATTCTTAATTGACACCGAGGTATGCGGTGACGCTAAATCTTGTTGAAAGATAAAATCATCTTCAAATAAATCTTCTGATGATGGAAACATGTAATATTCCAAAATTTCTTTATATATCTGAGAGTTAACCTTTTTGTAGACGATGCATAACTTTCCAGGTCCTTCTGCACTCGTGCAACCCCAAACCATGATATTAGCAGCAAATTGTACGGACCGTTTAAGGCATTCTTTATCAAATGCTTCTTGCTTCATTCTCCAAACTCGAATACCTTGATTACCATATGAAACACAAAACATACTTTCATCTCTAAATAATATATTTTTCCAATCTTCTTCGTTCCATAAACGTCTTGATTTATACCAATTCAATCTTATACGCTTTTGTTTTGCAGCCATGAGAGGTTTTGTTTTCGATACACGAGATTAAAACTTAAATTTATGGAGACGTCTTAATGTTGTCGATGTAGAAACTTCAACTCCTTCTTCTTTCCATTTTTGGTGCAAGAATCGCACACTTTAAAAAAGGTTTTTCTTAACTATATGCTTCAGTTTCCTGTCATCGCTAGCAGATGTTTTTGGTTTTCGGCCGCCATTTTGGCGATTATTTTGAAAATTTCCATTTTTTTAATATTGTGTTAGTATTTTACTAACGCTTGATTGCAAACAATGTAAATTATTCGCTATATAATATTGATTTTTACCGTGCCGATACAAATCAACCATACGAAGTTTAATAGATCCAGGAATATCACTCACATGACCCATTTTAAGACGAAAAAGCAAATAAACTGCAAAAAGAATACTGATTTTAATTAAAATCGTCTGACTTTAATCAATGATGCGACCAGTTATCAATTGGTGATAATTAAAGGAGAATTAGTGTGAAATGTTCTAATATTTTGAACCACTTGAATAAATATTCTAATATTTTGACTTTTCAAAATAATTTTTTTCAATTGATCTTTTCAAAAATGATATTAATTTTAAGGTAATAAATAAGTTTAATCAACAATAAGTTCTTAATAAAATATGCTTTGCATATTTGCCTTAAATTAGCAAACGATATTTTCAATTTGTAAAAAAAAAGTAATTATTCTAATATTTTGAATATGAGCTGTATATATCATTTTAAGAATCACACTGTTAAATCGTATAACTATACGCAAGTTATTCTTCTCTTCGGAACGGTTCCACATACGCATACACTTATCATCTATCATCAAATAACAAATGAAAATGAAAATCTTCAGAGAACATATACAAGGTGAGGATAAAGTATTTCCCTGATTACAAAAATGCATTGCGCTTAAGATAATATACTTATACATGTATAGTTTTTGGAAATGAAAATTGTAGTAATTATGTTTCTTTTTAACCGCAATTATCTTAGTAAATTTCAACATGCCTTCTCTTTGTATCCTGGAAAATGGCAAATCGTTATTCTAGTTTCCGCCATTTGTATTTTTGAACATTTGCCCTGTAGCACTACTTTCTTTCTTAATGCATATCCAAGGATAGATTTTTTGTCACACCAGTCCGTGATATTAAAACTTTTAAGGGCTGAGTTACACAGATAAACAAATTATGAATCAAAGGTTACAGGGAAAATGGTAAGAGCACTTAATCGGAAACTGTAATACTTACTTGGGAATTTTTGAGCTACAAAACGAAAGCACATTGAAGTTGACCAAGGTAATTGGTATTCATAAATCTCAATTACGGCAATTATCATTTCCAAAAACTATATATAAGTATATTATTTTTCTCGCAATAAATTTTTGTAGTCATAGAAATACTTTATTCTTAGTCCTATATATTAAAATTATTTTAACAAATTTTACTGTTAATCTTATCTTAAAAATAATTTTTAATAATTATTGCTAATACATGCATTGATTTTTTACGAATGTAGTTTAGGGAACATAGTAATATTTATTTAATGGCCATATAAAAGTATCATAACAATTACGTTATATTCCCAGCAAATTAACCGGAATATTAGTTGTAATTTGTAGTTAGAATACATAATCTGCCTTTGTTTCAGTTTAAATGCTGCAACAAATGCAGATCATGAAATTCATTTTTTGATTACCAGTCGAACCAGGCCACTAAAAATATATAGGATACAACAAATGGTTTACTATACATTATATTAATCTTGACAAAAGACTAATACATAACTGAAAGCTCAGTGTTAGAGGTGAAATGTTTTGTTTCGAAAGCCAGGTTTTGAAGTTAGATTCGTTTATGCTACATTACGTTTGTCTTTAACCCATTGAGGGCGGTGGGATATATTTTATCTCACTTACGATTAATGAAGATTTGCACCAGAAAAATTTTGTTAAATTTTACTTTTCTAACTTTGGTGGAAAAAAGTCGTAAAATTGCTTTTCCTTATTTAGAAACATAATTTTTGGAACTTTACGGTGTGAGTTCAACATTATATAAACACAATTGCTTGCCCCTCAAAGGGTTAACTGACTAATATTCATTTTAATTGTCCTCTATTAACCCATTTGTCCCGAGAATTGTTTTTGAGATTCTTTGCATTTTAAACATATAACTCTTTCATTTTTCATCTATTAATGTTGACTGAGGGCAAATTTGACAATTATTGTTGAATTATTGGTTATTTGTGCCTGGAAGGAAAACTTGCCAGTAGGCAAAAATTAAAATGCGTGAAAGTTCATGGAACAACATCAAATGTAGTATTCAGATTTTGTTCAGAATACAAAGACTACATGTTATAGTGGAGTCTTATAAATAAGTAGCAAACTGAATTTCTATTGTTTCTCATTCCATGTATCTGACATAAGTTCAGAAACAGGATTCGTACTTTTTTTACTTTTGAGTACCACTATTTTAAAATAGGAATCTTCGCCTTATTTAAATTTCTGATATTAACTAAGACAAATGTTATTTTTCAAAATTAGTGGTACGAATGCTGAAAACAACTGTTGTCAGGAAATTCTGTCAAATGGAAAAAAATGGGTTAACTCATGAATTGACTTCCATGTGATTTCAGGTGTGTCAACCATGATCGTCTCGGACAGTGAAGTCTCTCCTCGCCACATGGACAAACAGTTCAATGTCCATCCCCACCCTCCCCCTAGAAGTTCTAGAATGGCCAGTCAGTCGGCAGCCCCCAGCAGCAGAATGCGAGGGACAGAGCCGTCTGCTCGGGAATCCGAAAGACTGGACAAAGAAACAGGGGGACCCACTGCCTTTGAGAGCGATGGATCCGAAACCAGCTCGGTTTCTAAATACAGTGTCACTAGTGCCTTCTCTTCTCAGTCAGAACACCCCAGAGGTAGCAGAACTGTGAAGTAAGATCATACTGAGAAATTTTCAAAGCCTTTACATGCAAACTTTTTATACCGATATTACACGAGGTGTGAAAAGTTTTGCCAACAAATTTCCCTTTCAAAATTGAACTTCTCAGTTGCTTCTAATTAAGAGATTGATGAAAATATACTCTGGATGATTTAAAGTTATTTGTAAGACGAAATTAGCCTTTTTAAGGCGACAATTTTTTAGTCACCTGAAAAAGTTGCCGTTTAAAGGACACTTGTTTTGAAACTACACATTAGCATGGTCTTGAACTGAGGCATTTCTCACCTCGTGTAATATTAACATAAATGTCTTTTTTAATTTCATGACCATCAAGACCGTTTATCAAAAGGTTTTAAAGATCATTCTTAACCCGAGAGAACTCGCTACATGAGAATTTTCTCTCACAGTCGTACATTTTTAAGACTCTTATTTAAATCATTTTTCATTTTAATTAAAATTTCAAAATGTTTTTCAATTATTTTACCTATTTTGTGAATAAAAGTACTAAGCCAACCAAAAAAAGTTGATATTATATGAATGTAAAGTAAAAGAAAAGCAATTGGGCATTCTCACTAGCGAGTTCTCCCGGGTTAATAGCTTTCCGAAACAAGAAGGCTCTCAATTTGATCAGATATAAATAATTTAAAGTTCATATCATTATATCAGTTGTGTTCCCATTTTAATTTTTATATGAGTACACGTTTTTATTTATTTTTTTTTTTTTTTGTTTCCAAATGATGTTTCTTCAGGTGATTATATAAATTTTATTAATCTTTGATGATGCTTGTTTGCCTCATACATTGTAGCTTTTGTAAAAATGTACCAATTGTGGTAAAAC
This sequence comes from Maratus speciosus, assembly GCA_963932465.1. Taxonomy (NCBI): domain Eukaryota; kingdom Metazoa; phylum Arthropoda; class Arachnida; order Araneae; family Salticidae; genus Maratus; species Maratus speciosus. The sequence goes on along the minus strand of OZ010787.1, from coordinate 512,095,399 downwards.
TGTAATACGTTGTTGAAGTATATCACTTAATCTAATACATGCAGATTACAAAATATCTGCGTACCTTTTTCTTTTTTTAGCGCCAGAGTGTTATTGTTTCAAGACAGTAGAAATAGTTATTGTACTTTATAAATACTCATTCTCAAATTTCAAAAAGCACAGATTGACTTAATGTTGCTTTATGGATGACTCAAGGTAGTGTACCCGATTGTTGTAGTTTTGCTTTGTTGCAGCTTTCAGTGTTATAAAAGTAACAAGGAAAGAAATACGGTCAAAAATGCTTATATATTAGCGTAGAGAAAGGACCCATAGAAACTCGAAGGTAAGTAATTTATTTTTTTCGTCTGTATATAACGACGATACAAGGATGAAAATAATCAAAATGACATTGAGGTAAAGTACAAAATTTATCTTTTTCAAAAAAGTTGCCTTAATCTGTATAATTTCTATATTTGACTATACTGAAGATTTGAATTATACTATCATCCATTTTAGGTTATCGTTTAAAAATGTATATACAGTATTTAAAATCGAGTTTATTAAAAAAAATAGTTTGTAAATGAATGAAAAGGGTGAGAAAAGTACAAGTTCTGTTATAACCAGATTATTTTTGTTTACACTCACACCTACAAAAGCCAAGAATATTAATAGTTAATGAATGGTGAAAAAAAGATGCAATTAAAAAACTGGGAATGGCCACTTTAACAAATTTGTTTTTTTTTATGTTGCAAAACAAGAAATTTATGGTATAATTGTGGTGATTTTACCCAAGAAGCAAGGAAAGGACTGTATCTGTCCCAACAATGCCCTCTTCAAAACTAAAATTCTAACCACAAGAAGGGAAACTCTGAGTTTGTTAAAATTAATAGAGTTATATTTGCCTCTCCATTTTGCAAATATCAAAATTTGAAACATCAAGATACACTATATGGCCAAAGGTGACCGGTCACTTGCGATATTACACGTTTTGTTAAATATCTAGAAAAATACATGAGGAATGAACTTGAAACTGCAGGTGTTTAAACAGTATAGTATAGGTCATATATTTCCGCGAAGATTTTTTAGCGAAACCCCATAGGGGACCGTCAATAAATTGAAAAAGAACGAATATCTCTTGGATAACTCTGTAAAAACTAATGTAGCAAAAGCGTTCAAACTCGAGATTATTAATAAGTAGCTTATTGTAATATACTGTGTTCATATAAAAACAGTCCAAAATTTCGCCAAGTTTTTTGCTGATAATTTGCAGAGTTCTTAATGTAAAAAAAAAGTTCTTTTCAGAAAATATGACAAACAACATTGTACACAATACTTTGCAATCAGAATTTAAAAAATAATAAAAATTGAAGGAAAAATGAGCAGGTTTACTTAAAAATGTTTCACTGCGCATGCGCGAATGCAATCAAAATATAATGTGCATAATGAATTATCTAAGTACATAGAGCAACTTTTGCGAAAGTCTCAAAATCATAGCTTAAAAATTCTGAAAATTATCGTCGATAGAATAAGCTCGAAATCCGTTGTTCCCAAAAAAAAAGCAAAAAGATGAGGGGTTGTATCCAAAATACAGTAGTACGTGCAATATTGTGTACTCTATCTTGGCACTTATCAACAGATATTTGATACAACCCCTCATCTTTTTGCTTCCTTTTGGGAACAATGGATTTCGAGCTTATTCTCTCGACAATAATTTTCAGAATTTTCAAGCTATGATTTTGAGGCTTTCACAAAACTTGCTCTATATACTTAGCTAATATTTTATGCACATTATATTTTGATTGCGTTCGCGCATGTGCAGTGAAATACTTTTTAGTAAACCTACTCATTTTTCATCCAATTTTTATTATTTTTTAATTCTGATTACAGAATATTGCGTACAATGTTGTTTGTCATGTTTTCTGAAAATAACATTTTTTTATATTAAGAACTCTGCAAATTATAAGCAAAAAACTTGGCGAAATTTTGGACTGTTCTTATAAAAACCTTAATTTCTTTACGAGTATACATGCTATCCTCATAAAAATGAACACGGTATATTACAATAAGCCATCTATTAATAATCTCGAGTTTGAACGCTTTTGCTGTATTAGTTTTTACGGGGTTATCCAAAATGTATTCGTTCTTTTTCAATTTGTTGACGGTTTACTATGGGGTTTCAGGAAAAAATCTTCGCGGAAATATATGACCTGTACTATACTGTTTACACACCTGCAGTTTCAGGTTAATTCCTTATGTATTTTTCTAGATATTTAAAAAAAATGTCTAAAATCGCAAGTGACCGGTCACCTTTGGCCATATAGTGTACAATCAGCAAGATGTTGAAGAATGTAAGATAAAGCCTAATCGAAAGCAATTGTGCTGTACCACAAAAAATTTCAAGTGTTGCAATTTGTTTGTATGATACACTGTGCTCATCAATCTGTAAGTTATTATTAATTATAATAATCAGAAAGTCCTAAAATCCTTGAATTCCGGAATGATGGTTTATCATTTCGGAAAATTGGAATGCATTTATACTAAATGTCAGAACTAATCAACGTTGTGTATCTCAGTGCTTTGCTCAATTCAGAGAGGGCACGTGCCCCCTCTGGAAATTTTCAGAAGGGACATCAACGCTCTTTGGAAATATAAAGTAACTAATGGGAATTCTATCCCTTCATCCTTTTGATTGACTTTTACGACCTCTGTAATCGACTTCTCACCCTGCCTCCCCCTAAAACTTTAAAATATCGATGCCTCTGACCACCACTACCTATAGATAATGCCTCAGGACTGGCAACACTAGATTAAATGACGTATTTGTGGATCGCCCGACTTATTACGCATTCGTTCAATTATATGCATTATTATATAAATACAACATTAGCTTTGTAAAATTATTGTAGTAAATTTTATGTATGATTATGTTTTTTTTTACATTGTGCATAAATGCGTACCCATCTATAGGGTTAATTATAAAACAGGCTCTTAAGTAGCAAAATTTGCTATTCCAAAAGATGAAAAATTTAAAAAGAAATGGATTGTTGCTCTTCATCGTAAGGATTATACCAACCAAATATATTACATTCTAACAAAATAATCTTGTGTAAGTAATTTTTATTATCGAGTTATGAATATAAATTTTTTTTTGTTTTCTTTTTAACAAAAAACGAAAGGTGAATAAAGAATGTAACTCAATAAATTGCTTATACGTACATTTTTTTTTAAACGTTAGGGATGAAATACTTTGAAATTGAAAAATATCTGTAATAATGTAAAATGAAATTGTAAATTTCTTAATGTTGTTCGGATGTAAAGAATAAAATTTATTTATTAAAAATGAATTTATTTGTGCGGTGAAAAAAGTTATCTTTTCTTAAGATTGTTGTAATATAATAATAAATGGTATTGCTAGAAAACTTTAGTTTTTATTTTTCAAATACCGAAACTTGCATTTTTTCTTTCCGTGGCATTTGCTGGTTTGCTTGTCATAAAATTCATATGATTGTGACTATGATATATATTCATATGACTATGTTTTCCTTCATCTGTCTGAAATGCAGAAATCACAAATCTGATAATATCCATAATTATATTTAAAATGTTTAAATGCAATCACACATGCATAGAATATTCTAACATAGAAGTGGAAATGATGGTTAGTAATACGAAAAGATTATGGAATTTTAGTTTTTATGCTTCAAATATTCAAGATTGCACTTTTCTTTCCATGATATATTTTTTTTATCATAAAATTTGATTTCCATTCTAAATATATATACCAACCTCATATGAGAACAAATTACTAGAATTTTGTTTGAGTTTTGGCTTGTTTTAACACTAGAACCGCCGGAGATTTTACTCAAGTGTTATAAAAATATTTTACACCAGAGTTTTTATTAAAAACTATCTAACTTATTTATTTAATTTATTTCTCCGTGGAACATATTTAACTTATTTTAGAAAGACATTTCTGGTTCGAATCGAAGTATTTTTATTTGGTACCGGTCAAAATGACCGCTATGGTGGTTCTAGTGTTAAATCCATTTTACAGACAGTTCATGTTTTACTTAGTTCTTACACGGATGATTAAGGAATGACCAGGGAAAACAGCTCCGCGTATAAGGTGAAAGCTTGTGCTATTTTACATCGCTTTCTCAACTTCTGCTGCCTGGTTTATTCTACGCCTTTTTTATTTTTGCGATATACACCTTACGTCTTAAAATTCTAACTTTTAAAATAGCTGAATGTTAGGTCAATAGTAAACAACTGCAAAAGTTGCAAGATGGTTCGATGTAATCGATCTAATACTGGTGTTGATTGGCCGATCTGCTGTGACGTCAAAACTCAGCTCCTAGTCATTATCTATAGGATGGTGTTGCTTTTACCCAGTAGCAGCTGTACCAAACGCCACAATTTTCGATACCTACCATGATATACCGTAATTTCCGGCGTATAATCCGCTTATCAAGCAATTATGTTTGGATCCAGAAATTGGTCAAATATTTACCAGGAACTAATAAGTTACATTTTATTAAATAAAATTTCTGTGTCCAAACATAATTGTATGTTCTACATATTATACACAAAAAATTACGGTGCCTACAGGAATCAATGGCAGCTAGAATCTTAGACCTTTTGCAACTAGTCGACGCATGTGGCAAAGATGATTTAAGGCCAGAATAGGGGCATAACCCCATAGCCTTTAAGCTATGAGGATACGCATTGATATGTCGCAGCTACAATGTGGTTATAATTGTAGAGGAGTATTTGGAGTCTGATAATTAAAAATCTATTGCAACTAATGGAAATAAATTTTGTATACAAACATTTCACAGCATTGAGATTTAATTGACATAAAAGTAATTAATTCTAAGGTGATCGAAACAGATCGAAACTGATGCTGCAGGTAAAGAGATAAACAGTTAATAAAAAAAACTAACGATTGCAGTTGACAAAAGCTTTATATAGGCTCTTAGAATTTGATAAATAGCACTTCACCTTCTCCCAAAAAACTAATTCTATAAATAGCATGTTCCACCCAAATTCTCTAACAATTTTTTTCACGTAAAACATTATTCGATTTTTAAAAGTTTACAAACATCCAACCTGTTCGTTTGTATATCAAGCTTTTCAGGTAAATCCACATTTAAAAGCATGATATTCAGGGAACAAGCTGGCTTTGCCGTATTAAAAACTGAGCTGATTATGTGGTCTTCAGTAAAATACTGACGTAAGATATGGTGCACAAGCGTTGTGATGTAAGTCGCCGCTCCATTCTTCATAAATATTTTAGTTTCTAAATACCGATTGTGCTGGAGTTGAAAATCGCAAAATATATCATTCTATTGGAATCACATGCAAACTTTCCAAAAAGTAGGGACGAATGATAAAAGAAACGATAAAACATGCCGTAAACTAACTTTCAGTGGATATGACGGCTTCTGTTAGAATGTTTGCCGATTTTCTTTAGGTCGAACACAACAGTGTGATTTAAGGAGAGATTATAGTCCAAGAGCCGACAGCACAAAAACCTATGTTATCAAGCAAAAGAACGAAACCTTTATTTTATGGAAGAGTAGAAGTAGGGGAATCTGATTATCCATGTCTGCGGGAAGTGAAGTGGTGCATAAGCCAAAAATTAATACCACTAGCGGTTGACTCGTAGGTTTATCATTGTGTTTGTCCTACAAACAAAGATATGAAAACATGGAGGACTGGGAGCAGGAAAACACAATGATATACCTACGAGTCAACTACTGGTGGTATTAATTTTTGGTTTATGCACCACTCCACTTCCGGCAGACATGGATCATTAGATTCCCCTACTTCTACTCTTCCATAAAATAATGGTTTTTTTCTTGTGCTTGATAGCATAGGTTTTTGTGCTGCCGGCTCTTGGACTATTACCTTTCATGAAAAAAAAATTCTTTTTTTATATTTTTCAAATCCCAAAATATCAAAAGGTGAATTGCGGAACATTGCTAAACATTTTAACAAAAGATTTCGCTTCTACGTAAAAGCGAAAGACTGCCACATAGGAAACTTGTAGTTTTGTTTTATGTCACAGAGCTATAATTTATTAGCAATCTGATTTTGATTTACCTGGTTATTAACAGAATTATAAGCTAAAACGTTTGTCTGGGTTATTTTTTGTTATTCTCCACAGCAAGAATAATAAGAAAATAGTGAAATATATATTGAAATGTCTATTCAAAAGAAAACGTGTTTTGGTTTTCATTTAAACGAATCATATATTGCATATGAATTAGTAATTTCAGAAACTACGAAAGTCTCACATTAAAAAAATTTCGGGAATCCTTACAAACGATGGTACATACAAATACTAGGTCTTTTAATAACTTTTCTGTGCTCACTATATTTCTTAAATCTTTAAATATGTATAGTTGATTGGTTAATTATTTTATAAGAATTAAAATTTCAAACATTTTAAAGAAAACTTTTTTTTCTGTTAATGGGATTTAGCACACTACAAATGATGCATAAAAATATAATTATAGGAACACAAGGGATAATTTCAAAATACTCCTTTATTGTAATTAACAACGTGCTACAAATATTTTAATAAGAAATGTGACCTCCCTTGACATTAACATCTTGAACACGTTTTGGTATAGCATCTATAATGGGTTATGCAGTGTTCTATTATCTCCTTGTCTCTAAACAATAACTTGCTCACAGCCTCAATCAGTTTTATTTTTGTAGTGCAGTACAATTTACGACATCTGTCTTTTTCAATTGACGACAGATTTTAAATCGGGTTTTCAATTTGTGAATTTTCTGCCATTCTAACAAATTATCATTTTATTTTTAAGACATTTCGTCACAGCCTGCGACACATGAGATAGATCTGAATCTTTTAGAAAATTGAATGGCCTTTGTGGTCAATTTTCAATTTTTGTTGCGGTGAGTCTCTGTATATTTGTGTATTCTTCATGCCCTTAATTTGCACAATACATACAGTACTTGCATAAGAGAAACACTTTCTTTACCTGGTGTTTGATCGTTTGATCAATACTGGCTACTGTAACTTTTTCATTGTCGCTTTTTCTTATGTAGTGTGACCCGAAATACCCGTATATAAAGTGTGCTTCGTTCGTACTTTTATCCAATCGTCAACCGTTCAAGTCGCATATTTCTTGGCCCAAAGGTATAATTTCTTCATCATTACTGAAGGCAATAATTTTATTTTCTGCGGTATGACACTCTTTCAGCCGCCTTCAAAGCGTCGTTTTAATATGGTGGAGTCAAGAATAATAACTCCAGTATGTGTCAAATGTTGTTGAAGACCAGACTGGTTTTATCGAACTTACTTTACTGTTTTTTTTATTTGAACTACTTTATCTATAACTATTTTCTTCCACTTTCTACCATATTTTGCTTTTTGGTTTAACTTAGTCGACATGTTTCCTTTTTTTTCCTCCTCCAAAACCTTATTAATAGCTCCTAAATTTACTCTACAATTCTTGGCAATGTTACTGTGAATCCTTGGAGTATGTTCAGTGAAAGTAACAATCTTTGTTCTGTTCTTGGGCTAGATATCAATATTTTTATAATATAAACAGAAAAAACACAGATATACAACAGTACTTTGTATACATATTTAAAAATAAATGCGCAAATTTATACATCAACAGCTCGCATAATGTCGTCAACCATTCAAGTCGCATATTACTTGCTCGCTAAACAATGGTACAATAAACAAGAGAGCTGCTCTGCTAAAATATTTCTGGTGCAAACATCTAAACATGCCAAATATTCGCTGTGTTCGCATTAATTCGTACACTCTTGTATTCATTAAAACACATAGTCATACACTGTAAAAAAAAAAACGGAAATACTACTGGCAATCTAGACGCCAGTACTATTTCCGTTTTTTTATGGGAATTTTTACCCATAAATTACAGAAAAATTCCCGTTTTTAATCAGAAAAACGGAAAATTTTCTGTAATTTATGGGTAAAAATTCTCGTAAAAAAACGGAAATAGTACTGGCGTCTAGATTGCCAGTAGTATTTCCGTTTTTTAGTCCTTTTTTTTTTTACAATGTATCCATCATCGTGTTCGATTACATTTTCTTTTTGTTTTGCTTTTTGCTATTGGAATGTATATTGATATTGACATTTTCTCATGTTGTTTTTGTAATAAAAGAAAAGTTTCGAGTGGAAACGAATAAAGCAACTTGCGTAATTTTCGTCTACACAAGTGAACCTACCTTTAAGGACACGTTTGCAACAAAAAAGTGCATTTCGAAAACAGATGGACTTCATCGAGTCACATATTATAGTAAATATTGTAGGTCTGGATTCGTTCAGACATCGCATGCAGAGGATTAAAAAAATAGGCGGTTATTCACCTTCTTTATAAACATCGATTTAATTTTATACTGTAGCTATTTAGTGGAATTTCTACTCCTTAAATGCTTCAAAATAACCTTATTTCATGTTTTTCCAGAGTTCTTTTATACTTTGGTTTTAATTTACGTTGCATTCTAATCTATAACAAATCATGTTGTTGTGTCTCGTTCCATGAATGTTAGAAATATTTAATCAATACGGCCATCGACAATAACCTAATCACAGAATTTTTCAGTACTCAGTACTGTATCATTTTTACCTCGCGGTTTTTGCGTAATTACATAGTATTATTAAGTTTAAGATGTCGCTGCCTGTATGTTTTAAATATCCAGTCTCTGATACGATCGATGAATATAATGTTGAATTTAATAAGTTTACGCTGTTATGATTATTTTAATAATAAAAGCATATTTTCTCTTTTCTAAATAACTCATTACCCTTTATTCTCTTAAATCTTTTTCCACAGTCATTCATATTTCAATCTTACTAAGGTTTTCGTTTGAACATTATGAAGTCGTTTTTTCTCCTTATATTTTCTTTGTTTTTTTTTCTGTTTTATTTTATGATTTGAAACTTTTTTAACTTTCATTTTTCTTACAATTTTAATTACGAGATAGGATTCACATTATCTAAAATTTTGAAGATTTCCTTTCCTTCATTTTATTTTTTTATTGTAACGCTTCTGGTGCTTGTATCTTGACGGTGATGGTTTTTCATGAAGCCACAAAAAATCCATTATTGCTATGCAATATTAAATAAAAATATTAATTCTATTTAAAAGAAGGGTACAACTCAAAATGTCACTGCTAACGATAGACCCATAAACCTGTCGAAATAGGAGATGGTAAAATTTGAATTTTTTACAGCCAAAATTTTTTTTATCGAAACTCATATGCTTCAAAATGAGCTTTTACCGCAACCAAACGAATGTCCAACGTTTTCATTCTCCAGCAAGGTGAAGCGCTACCGCACTGAAACCGGAATATCGCGTTCAGACTATGACTTTCAATCTTACTAGGATTTTCGTTTGGACATTATAAAGTCGTTTTTTGCTCTTTACATCGTCTTTTTTTCCTTTTTACCCGACTGCCAAGAAGGGTTAATGTGTTTCCCGCGTATCTGGGTATGTGGATTTCTTTATACCCTAGAAACATCCCAACGGCTGAATGGATTTTAATGAATGAGGTCTCTATCGATTCGTCTTAACCGTCAGGTGGTTATAGGCTATAGTCTGTAAATTCAAAATGGCGGCCTTAAAATACAAAATGGCGGTAGACACGAAAAAAAGTTTTACGCACCATATTGAGTAGCATATCATTGGATAGGTCTTCCAAAATGAAGACGATGTTTCATTGACTATTTTACAGTCAGAAGCTCCGTTTAAATATTACATAACCTGGAAGTTGTGTAGTTTGGATCTCTAGCTTTACTGCACGAATCATAGACATCTATCGGACTTAACAAAACAGTATTTATAAATAGAAACTAACAATTAAACACAACGTAAAAGTCATCAATACAAGTAAATAAAAAATATAGGTAAGTAATATAAAAAATGGTTTAACATTGATGAGGAATAATTAATTGGTTTGCTTTTTACGCAGTCGGGTTTTTTGATTTTTAAATTTAATTTTTACTTGTTTAGTTTATGGCTTGAAAATTTTTAACGTAATTTTTTTAAATAATTTAAATTACAAGATAAGATTCACATTATCTACAATTTTGAAGTTTTCCTTTTCTTCATTTTATATTTTTATTATAACGTTTCTAGTGCTATATCTTGACAATGATGGTGTTTTATGAAACGACGAGTAATCCATTATTGCTATTCAATACGAAATAAAAATATTAATTCTATTTCAAAGAAGTGTACGACGCAAGTTGTCATAGCTAACAATGGACTCATAAACCTGTGAAATAGGAGATGATAAAATTTCTATTTTTTACAGCCAAATTGTTTTTTACTGAAACTCAAAAATGAGCTTTTACCGCAACCAAACGAATTTCCAATGTTTTCATTTTGCAGCAATATGAAGCGCTACCGCAGTGAAATCGAAATATCGCGTCCACACTATAATATTTTAGTCACTTAATTTGGAGTTTTTTTGAAGCGGACGACCCGGATTTTCGACGTAAACAAGATTCTGAAACTTTCTTTACTTTAGTGATCCTCTCTCAATTATGAGTTGAGTGGAACTCTATCTTCTGAAGTATATTTCTCATTTCAAATTTCTCTTAAATTTCGAGTTGAGTTCTACAAACATTATCAGCTGTTTCAAATAATCTCTTCAATCGTTTATTTATTTTAAACGCCACAAAGAATGAAAACAACAGTAAATTATGTAGAGTCATAACTAGCAGTTACAAATTTAATAACTTACGCACATGCCCAGACATCAGTTTGGCTAACTTAAGCTTCTTGAAATACAATTATATGTCGTTCGGTTTGAAAAAGTTAAGCTAAGTGGCTTAAATGCCATAGCCTGAACACGTTAAAAGGTTTTGAGCATTTTTCGGCAATGCGCTTTGTGAAGACTATCTTGCGTGTTTGTTACTTAACCACTAACCACCAAGGTTGCCTGAATTACGGCCTACTTCAGTACCGACCGAGAAAACTCTTGTTTGTTTCTCCCACCGTAGGACGGAGTTCATGACGACAGATCACGTGATATATCGCCAACCCGATTGGTCGAGAAAGCTTTTTTTTTGTTTCTCCCCTCCCTAGGGCGGCATTGGTAGTGATTTTACGTCAAGACGTTAGTCCCAAACCACTGCCCTAACAAACAAGAGCTTTTTAGATGGGTACTGAATTGGCCGTGCTTGAATCCAATGTCTAGATTTTGAGTATATATATGAGGAGTGAGACGGTAAAAGATTCTTTTATCTATTTTTCCTTTTCCTGCAGCTTTAGACAAGCTGTAAAATTGCAAAATAATAACACTTCTTCCAATATCCAATTACCACAGATAGTCGGCCCATCGTTAGCCGTTTGTGGAGATCGTTGGAAAATGATAGAGTTGATATGCCAACAAAAAGTTAACAGAGGCCCTTCTAATTTGGAGCGTTATTCAGTCAACCAAAAATTATTTTTTCGCGCCACATCCGATTGTACGGATATCTGAGTAGCTAACGTTTGAGCCACTGTTGAGCGTTTGCTAGTAAATAGTTCGTTGGCCAATAGTACGGCAAGGCGGACATTTTTTTCTGTTGGCTAACGTGGGACTCCACAGTTAACCAACATTGTTCCAACCAATTTGTGCTACTGGATGTAACACCACATATGATCACTCAAGTTTGGGATACATTTCACCTTCATGAAGATGCACTGTATCATGCATATTAGCGGATAGGTATATATTAAGAATTTATAACAATCACATATAAAACTTTTTATAAGGACATTTTGTTTTAGTGTAAGCTTCTTTTTCGCCAAAAAATGTAACGTTGGAAATCGGATGAATCATCTAGTTTCACGATGTGTAAGAATTCTGTTCTGTGCAAGAAAGATAAAATGAATTCTACATTATTGTGTTTTTCTTTTGTAGGGAATTTACGTCTCCTACACCCGGTTATGGCCCTGTCCACCCTCCTAGGCCATCCCGTGGATCGCTTAATAGGAGTAGTAGCGATGGTGCTGCCAATAATGGCAAAGCTAATAATGGCAGCCTCTCGGACACGGCTTTGGGCGGGTCTGCAACCGAACAAGGAGCCAAGCAAAGCCAGCAACACGTAAGCGGAAAAATACCCCAATTCGGCGGATTATCTGCAAAGAGGAGTAACAGTACGTCTCAGCTAAGTGTATCCGGTAAGTTGGTGTTCAAAATTTTAGCCATTTTTACAAAAGTTTAAATTTAAAATACAGGGTGATTCAAATGTCACAAATGAAATAAATATTCAATAATTCGAAAAGTATAGGCATTGTTGTCTATGAGGCACGATACGGTTTTCATAGATATGCACAGAAGGACGTGGGACATTAAGACAAAAATATTTCTTGAATAGCTGCATTTGTCATCGACAAAACTCTAGTAGTCCCAAACCTACTGCCTGACGCTATTTAACCCCACGATGTGACAGGAATTACAGTCGAATTAGCTTGCGAAGATCTGTAGAGTATCTTGTCACATCTGACAACTTTTCTCACTAATACTATCCACCAAACTGAACATCTTGTAATTCTAGTTTAGTTGTGCACCGGTGCACAAATTCCTGTCAAAACTGAAACACCTGTTGTTGGTGTCAAATAGAATTATTCTGGAAAGGAAATTTTCGTTATTAAAAAAACATTCTAGGCCTTTTTGTGCATTTCTAGGAAAATCTCACTGTGTAATTGCCTATATTTTATGGATTATTAATTATTTATTTCTTTTGTGACTTTCGGATCACTCTGTGTAAGTCTTTGTTGTGCTGTATATTTTAAAAGATTTTTTTTTCTAATCCGTGTTTATGTCTTGTGCTCAATAATCTGACAGTTTTGTTTTAATTATAGTTATTCAAAATTTATCCAGAAATTATACCATTAGCTGTACACTGAATGTTAAGATATCAAAATGATACCGTAGCCACGTCTTTATACCTGTGAATACATTAAAAGCAAAATGATGCGTTTGTTTAAAAAATAAAACGGATGTAAAGCTTCTGTTTAGTGAATATTTGCAGAGTAGGAATATGGGACAAAAAAAAGGAGTGATTCTAAATAAAGTTTTCATAATAAAATTATTAAATTAGCTGGAAATATCATTAAAATTTTATTTTTTCTCTAAGCTTGTAATGTGGTGCATTGGGAGTCAGCATCGTTCTGAACCAGTTTTTCAGAGAGTTAATAACTAAGGTGTTAGATGTTAGGTGTTATTTATGACGGCCGATTATCTGCACGAGTGATATAGGCCCTAGGGGGGTGCCCTTCATAGGGGTCTTTATGAGGAAACCTAACCCGTATTTATGCAAGGTTTCCCAAGGTTCGAAGAAAACTACGAAAACTACGAACGGTTAGGCCGACGGACGCAATTGGGTTCGAACCAGCACCTCCCGTCTACCAGTTACGAGAGCAGAACCTCTCAGCCACTAGTGGGGCAATGGTTATTAAAACACGAACTTGTATCATATAAAATTGAATAGTAAATTTAGAAAAGAGAGCCGTTAATTCAAATTTTCTAGGAAATAAAAAAAACTGACCTCTTTTTTTCTTATCACCAAAAAAGAAAATTCCCTTTGAAATACATTTTTGTTTTGAAATAAACATTATATGAGAATTTCTCGCTCAGTATCAATGAACTGTGCTTTTAATAACCTAATTCAGAGAAGAAAATACTAATGGCTAAAACGCGTGCATTTTATTGAAATCGCCATTCAATTAAATTTGCTCTTACAAGTTATCCTAAAATGAACTGAACTAATAAAAAATTAAATATCAAATAAATGGTGGCAACTTTTTAAGTTATTCTTGCGAGTGTGAAGCCAGCAATTTCTTTACTAAGCTTCCTTGTTTTAGTTCCAAATAACATCAATAAATGGCACTGCACTGTCTCAAACTGTAATGCTGCTCAACATAACCTTGCAGTTTCAAAAGGCAAACAATTTTTTGGTATTTCAACAACTTAACACAATGAAGGTTAAATTTTCAGTGAGTTTTGGTCCATTTTATACGTTAGTTTCAGATTACTAACTTTTTGGAACATCATAACACCATTTGAAACTAAATCAAGAAAGTTTAGCAAAGAAATTCCCAATTTCTCGCATTAATCACCCCAAGAATTATTTCAATGTCACCGTTTACATGTTATTGAATTAAAAAAAATTTCAGTTCTGTAGTTACATAATAATACATACCCTGTAGTTACATGATAATTAAATTCATTAGGCATAAATAAGCAAAAATTGCATATTTGAGTTGCGAACTATGAGATTCTTTTCCAAACACTTATCAATGTGGAATTCAAATCTTTTCCACGAAGAATATTTGTTATTACCGGAAAGACTTTCTCGTCCGAATTGCTAATAAACAGATGGCCAGAAATTTTTCCGAAAGAATCCTAAAGGGAATTTTTAAGCGACTTTGATAAAAAGCGATTTCAGCTGAAATCGTCGATTCCATTCATAACAAACTAAGTAAACGTACAAAATCCAGGGCTAATACTGTCGGTAATGAAAATTTAATTATACTCCCATATTTTCCGAAAATAAGCCATCAAATTTCTAAAATCTTGTCAAAATTTGACTTTAAAGTAGTTTATACTCCTTTTAATAAAATTCAATTCCCAAATCTGAAACATCCAATTGATAGTTTTTCAAATTGGGGTATTTACAGGATATCTTGCGAATGCAACAAAATGTACATTGGTCAAACGAAGCGTGCCTTTAAGATCCGTTTGGGGGAGCATAAAACTTGCGTTAAAAATTGTGATATTAAACGTTCCGCTATTGCCAACCACTGCTGGTCCAGCAACCATAATTTTAAATTTTCCGAAGCCTCCATAACACAGAAATGTACTTCAATCTATGATCTGGACTTCTAGCAGGCTTACCACATATGGAAAAATTCAAACAGTTTAGTTAATGATTTATCCAGTACGCCCAATTTTTCAAAGATATGGTTTAATTTTCTATAATTCTCTCCACTCCCCCCCCCCCTTTTCTCCTTCTAAGTTTGGACTCTTCCAGAGCAATTGGGTGATTTTGATTGGTCTCCCTGAATATGCGCGTGAGATCAACTCCGTAGCTGTTTGTCAGCCGTATGTCGCATTTCACCGTTGGCAGTAGAGCTGAAAGGTACGCTTTTCTGACTCTCTGTCCACCTCCCCCCCCCCCCTTTTTACACATTGTTTTAGTTTTAATTTAACTTTTATTTTAAGCACTGATGAGGAAACCTTAGAGGTTTTGAAACAGCTGTATGCTTTTAAACACATTTTATTTGTGCCTTTATACGTTGTTTCTTTTTCTTAATATATTGGCACAAAGTACAATCCTTCCCCACTTTTTAAGTACAATCCTTCCCCACATTTTATTTGAATAAATGTTTGTTCTTTCCATTTGTAGGCCTTATCCAACCAGGTTTTATCCTCGGATTTATTATATCCAAATCGCCGATCAAATTGTTAAGATGTAATAAAAGCTCTTTTTATGAAACATACAAAACTTTTTTTCAAAACAAGGCACAAAAAATTTAATGATATGATTTTATTAGGCCAGTGTTCAATAACTGACATTTCGTCCTTTCACATGATATATTTTCCTTAACACTTTGGCATGCATACGAGACTCTCGTCATGGAGAGTTTAAATTAGATAGTTCCAGTATTACCTCAACATAAATCATGACCATCTTTTATTACTGTTATTCTGAAAACAAAAAATATATTATTTATGATGTCAACATCCCTTTTCTATACACATACAAAATGCACAACCATGAATGAAATATCATACGAAAGGATTTTTAACAGTTTTTTGCATAGTACTATGCAAAACTACTCACATTTCATTAAAACAGGTTGTTTGATTAAAAAATCCAGTTTATTCAATGCACTTTATCAAAAGCCTATACAAAAGTCTTTGGTATGATTCTTTATTTATGCCTTCGCTGTGGCCTTCGCTGTGGAAAAGGGGTGAAAAAGGGAAATAGAAATAGGGATACAAAATACAGGATTATTATTAAACAAACTGTCCCGGTATATGAGCCCCTAGCTCATACCGGTAGAAACTGGATGAAATTTCGTTTTAAAGCATTTTGAGATATGCGCTCAAGAATTACATGAAAGACAACAGTTAAACTCTAGCAGTTACGGTTACAGTGACAAAATTTCAAATCGTAACACCTACTTTTTTTTATTGGAATGTTATCTGAATAGTGAATAATCATAAATACCGTTGGAACAGTACTTTTAGCACGAAAATGGCCGGCGCTAGGCAGACTAAGAAGAAAAGTGAAAACAACTAATAAGAAAAGAGAAGCAATAGAAAGCAAAACATTTTATTGTGTTTCACAAATTTCCCACGTGACCTCCTTCACACTTTGCATGCGGCAGATGGTGAATAGCACTGAAGCACATACCATGGCATGAGGAATCTGTTGAACCTGACACCTGATGGTATCTTTCAAATCAGATGCAGTTTGCGGATTAAACGCATACACTTTGGATTTCAGGTATCACTACAACCAGAAATCCATTGGAATGAGATTGGGGAACCTTGATGGCCACGAAAACATGAAAGTGTAAGAGATAACTCATTAAACTGTGTCATTATACTGTTGTATTAAGATACGTTTGACAGAAGACCCTACGTGTGGGGGAGAACCATCGCTCAGTCACACGACGTCAAATAGAGCATTTCGCGGTTGCAAATTGGGAATTATGTAATTAGTCAACATTTATAGATAGCAAGCACTCGTTACCGTACACATTTGTAAACCTGCAGCAGTAACCTCTTCAAAAAAGTAAAGGCTGAGGATGAAGGTGCTTGTTGTACCGCACCACACAGTCACTTTTTCTCCATGTAACGGAAGTGCAACCACATCATGGAGATTTGTTGTCTGCCCAGTGCACGCAGTTCTTCGAATTAACGCTACCAGTCACCGAGAAATTAGTCTCATCCGTCCACAGAATGCGTAAAGGCCAGCTGTCATCCTCGTCATACCAGATGAAGAATTCATTTGCAAAATCTAGCCGTTGTTGCTTATTACCCGCTTGCAACATCGGCACACGCTGGAACTGATATGGAAACACGTGGAGAAGAGAGAGCAGACTCTTGCGGACCGTAAAATTTGGCAACTGCAGAACGCGTGAAACGCCGCGTGCATTTGCTTGAGGAACTTCACTTATCATCTCATGTACTTCTGCAACAGTCTCGAAACGAACGGAAGGTCATCAAGGTCGAAATCGATCGCAGATGCAATCATTTTCTTCAAATTTGTGTATCAAATCCCGTACAGCTTTTACAGTACACGGGCCTCGGTCTAGCCCATTATTTCTGCGGTAGGCACGCAATGCCTCTGCTGCATTGTGTCCGTTAAGGTAATAAATCTTTACAGTTTTCTTATGTTCTTTCCCTGTAAGAGGCATGTTGTTCAGAGTGCAAGAAAGTAAGATACTCGGAACACATTTCACAGTGCCTTTTCTTTCACTTACAAGGAAAAGTCTCGAGGTTGGGGACACAGAATGCGGCGACCCTTTGTGCATTGTTAGAGTATAGTCAATATATAAACACATGACAAGCACAAAGTGCAATATTCAAGGAGGTCTTAAAAAACAAGCCCCAAAGTCACGCAATTTTGACGCTTTAGTACATAATCAGATAAATTACACACATTTCTGAGAGGCCGCATGGTACAGTTGGCAGAGCGCCAGACCTCTATCTTTTCTCTCTCGGAATTTTGTTGGTTCGATACCCTACAAAACTTTTTTTTTTCGCTATGAATTGAGTCTTCTGAAATTCATTCTTCAATATTTGTAAATTTAGAAGCTTCTTCACTAGGCATGTTTTTTTTTTTTTCAATTTAATTACGACACCACACTAAAGAACTACGTCTAATCTCTGCAAAACTTTAAAAACAAAATGCCGTGCTTACTCGGTCTACAACAGATGGCTGTTAAAACTTTAACATAAACAAGGGTGAACATTCTAAACCCACCTTGTTTATTTTCAATAGTGTACATATTTTGCTAAAAACCACCCGCAAATCTACGTAATTAATAAATATTAATAATCTTGAAAAGATTTTTTTAATGTTGAAAACAGTTATTCTAATTCCAAACATAAGATCCCGAAATATTTTTTTAATAAAAAAAATCGAAAAATTATAAAACTTTTAAATTGTTAGATATTATAAAAAATAAAATACCATATTTTAATTTTATGTAGCACATTTTAATTGATTTCGCTCTGAAGAATAGTGGTTTATTCGTATAAAAACCTATAAATAAAAGTGAATAAAATAAACATTTAGCCGTCTGAAGAAGTCAAATTGTGTATTTTTTTTCTTTACTTTTCATTACGTCCATAAAACTGCCGTGAAATTGCAATTTCTCTGTAACTAAATAAGTATATATGAGTGCTCACAGAAGCATGTTTTTATGTATAACTTAAATTTAAATAATTATATTTGTTTTGTTTTTTAATTGTGGTTCAAAAGTAATTAACCATTATTTTGTCTGCGGGAAAAAAGGGAAAAAGTCTTGTCGGGGTGTCGATCCCACAGAGTTCCGAGAGAAAAAAGTTAGAACAGATGTCTTGCGCTCTGCCAACTATACCATCCAGCCGCTCAGGAATGTATGTAATTTATCCGATTATGTACTAAAGCGTTAAAATTGGGTGATCTTGGGACCAGTTTTTACCCCCCCCCCCCCCCCCAGTATATTGCACTTTATACTTGTCATATGTTTATTGACTATACTTCATCACTAAATAAAGGATCGCCGCATTCTGTGTCCTCAACCTTGGGATCTTTCCTTGTTAGTGCGACGACGTCAGTCATGGACGGTGTCTTACGCTGAACTAGAAAATCTGCGTACCTTGGTCTCTTCTTCTCGTTTCGAGGGAGATTCAGTAGGCTGGGACCAGAGTCGAAAAAACAGTGTGAAATGTGACGTCATTAGAAAAAAGGTCGTGCTCTGGCAATACCGTCTCGAAGAGACAGGCCTATCCACCCATTAAATATGGCGGGGAATGAAGTGCTTTGGAGAAAATGCATTACAGCAAAAAGTCATTCGCAAGTAACCTTTTTACTGGGAATCTTCAATACAAAAAAATTATTTTTATACCTAACAATAGGAATTATTTTCGGGAAAAATAAAGATTTATTCAAAATTTTAACAATCTTTTTTTCTTTTTTTTTCTTCAATCATAAACTTTACAGAATACGAAAAACATCCACCAATTTTATTTTCTTTCTTTAATCATGAAGATATTTCACAATTAAACCACATAATTCCGAGTTAATATTCAATAATTAATAGCTTTAAATAATTATTGTTTTATTTATAATAATTATTTTCTGTTATAAAATTTTATTCTATCAGGGAAATAAATACAGTTCAAATATTGATATAAATAGTTGTTTAAAATTACATATCCAATAAAGAATAATTCATCAGTAACAGTTTTAATGGGAATCGCGAATTAAAAGTTTTCGTTTTCAATGAAATTAATTTTCAAGCAATAAAATAAAATTAATTTTCAAACAATAGGAAATTTTAAAATCTTTAAAATAATTTTTCCTTTTAAATTTTACAACATATGAAAATCATTCATAGTTTTATTAAAACAAAACGGATTTTTTTTTTTTTTCTCCCAAGAAATATTTTCTAATTTCGAGTTAATATTCAGAAAGTTCCTTTTAAATATTTTTTATTTTATTTATAATATTAATTTTTAATTGTAAAATTTTATTCTTTCAGTGAAGTCAAATGTAGTTCAAACATTGCATAGATAGTTATTTCAAAATAAGTATCCGAGAAAGAATAATTCGCTAATAAAAATTTCATTGGTAATCATTAATTTTTTTTTTTTTTTTTTTTTTTTTTTTTTTACGACTAACAACAAAATTAATTTCAAACAAAAGATTTTATCAAATTGGTTTGCATTTTAAATTTTACTATGAAAGGCATTTTATTTAAAATAAAACGGATTTTGATTTGTTTTTTAATTATGGAAATATTTCACATTTTAATAATATAATTCAAGTTAATATTCAGTAATTAATGCCTTTTAAATAATCCAATTTTTATTTATAATATTAATTTTCAATTATAAAATTTTATTCCTTTAATACAATCAAATACAGCCTAAAATTTTATATGAATAATTATTTAAAAATAAGTACCACTTTGTCTTATATAATCAAGGTAAGAAAAGATAAGTATTCTTTGTCTTATATAATCAAGATAAGAAAAGATATAGTTTTATTTATTTAATGGGGATATAAAAGAAGTAATTTTCATTTCATCTATCTCATGAGATGTAAAAAATAAGCATTTATCATAGAAATTAATAATAATCTATACTTTTTAAAAGAAAAACTTGAAATTAAAATATACGGTTACATTCACAAATAAGTCTTATTATATTTTCTTAGTTTCATCAGATAGAAAGAGCTAAAATATGTACCAGTTTACGAATAATAATCTTTGTCTTATGTAATCACAGGTTAAAAAAATATATACGAGTACCTTGAAAAATAATATAGTTTTATTTATTTAACAGAAATATAAATGAAGTAATTTTTGTATCATCCATCTCACTATGAACTGTAAAAAAATAAATACTTCTCATAGAGGATAATAATAATCTATGCTTTTAAAATTAAATGCCTGAAATTAAAATATAATAAAATTTTCGAAAATTTTGTAGTAGTGGAAAAGAATTTTATATTTTTCCCCCTCAAAAAGCTAGTTTATTATATATATATATAATAAATTATATATTATTATTTTCTAATATTATGATGAGAAATGTGATATGGGGAAGAAGAAAAACTCGTGTGAAAAATTTCGTCTCGATTTATCAATAAAAGCCGCTGATCCGAGTCTGCAACAGTCAATCGTGGTAGGAACGTATCGGACGATGTTGTCCTTCACTAATACGGAAAAGGTGATATGCGTTTTATCTACGGAACTGCAAATGGAAATGTCTCAGAGGCTCAACGATTGTACGAAGAGCGGTTTCCCACATTGCTTTTGTCACTTAATCGTTCTTTGTCTGTTTTTGCCTCGTGTAACAACATCACCTTCGGCGCCCTCTAGTACCTTTGCGTTTTAATTCCGACTATGCATTCTTGAATGAAAGTTGTTTGTTTTGATGTGTACTCTTAAAGTTTTGCCCATCTTTTATGAAACGCCCTATATATATATTTCATTTTTCTTCTTGACATGTTTTTGAATTCTTTCTGTGATTTTTTCCTCCTACATGTTTTATTCTTCCATTTTTTGTAATATATCATATAGGATATACAATTTTATAGTATTATAATTATTATATTTATTTATCGTCGATTTTTCTTTTGTTTTAATAGTTTATAGCTACAAAAAGTTTTATTTTTACATATAGTCAAAATAATGATATTAAATCAAGAGGTAATATCACCTCTTAACGTTTTCCCCGTCTTTTATGAAACACCCTGCAGATATATACATAATACAATATACAAAAAACATATATAATTTTTTTTTCCACGAAATTTTGTATTTAGCCTTAAACTCTAAATTGAATGTTGTGTGAAAGTGAATTTTTTTTTTTTTTTTTTTTTTTTTTTTTTTTTGTATTTTAGGTCATAAAAAGCGTATGGGTTTTAGAAGAAAGAAATCCTCCACTATTAACGTCCATCGAAGCGAAGAAGTCGCTCCACTAGAATGCCGTCATCTTGTGAAACAAGCCAGTAGTGTATCTTCAGATGGTGAAGGCAGTCTGAGTGGAGATAGCTCTGTGTAAGTCACTTTTCTATAACTTTTTTCTCTTATTACATTTTAAAAATGTATACCTATACAAGTTCAAAATATTATGCTAACCCTACAGCCTTGAAAAGAACAACTTACTGTATAAATGACATGTTAGTATCCGCAATTTAATTAAAAATGCACTTTGTGATATATCACAAGGGTAAGTGACTCATTACCGTGCTGTGTTTACATTATGGTGTAACCGTCTTCTCAGGTCAACGAGGTCTGAAAGGCACAGGTTTTCCAACCAATCAGCGTGCTTCATTGGTTGTTTACGTGCCACTGATTGGTTGTGTCTGGTGATTTAACTCCTAGAACAAAAACGCTTAGGACGATAACGCCAACGGAGCTTTAACTTTCGCCGACGAACCAATAATTTCTTTAACTTCATCCTTTTTGTTAAACTATAGCAGAAAAGATTAAGTGCGTCAAAGGGGATATATTTAACAGTTAAATCTATCAACATAACATACTTATTTATATCATAAAATCGTTCAAACGCTAAGATATGTGACGGATTAGATCTATGTAGGTCGCTATATGCATTTAGAAAATGGTGTTCACATATACATGCAATTCAAAATCTAAAAAATAATATACAGTGAAACCTCTCTGTAAGGGCCACCTGCCGTTCCATTGAAAATTGGCCCTTGAATAGGGGTAACCAAATTTTTTATTTATCTTTCTTTTTATCCCGCGATTTTTAAAATCTGCATATTCTTTCAGTAAGTTCTCTTTGTTTTTAACAATATTGTTTATTTGATTCTTGGTGCAATTAAATTGTGAAGCCAATTTTCTTGCAGATGTTCCTTGATCATGACAGTTAAGAACTTTGATTTTGTCATTCAAATCCATATGTACTCTTTCGCTTGATTTAGGTGCCATAAATAATTTTACATAAGCCTAAGCATAAAATTTCTTGTGTAAAAATTGTGCTTCAATATGCATTGTTTTAGTAAATGTGGAATCAGTTTTTTTAGATAACCTGTTATCCTTTGTGTGCCCACAACAAAGGGTCAAGTTTCCCCTCCAACCCAACCCCTATAGGTTGAAAGGTGAAACAAAGTGTTAGGAGCACCTGTTTGTCTTACTTGTGGAAATGTTTGTAGTCCTTCATTGTGTTGCTAAATCCTCTCCAACTCCCCCTTCCTTCTTTGTTGCAAGTGCAGTGGTTTGCTGAACTCTTATGTTTTGGTTCAGCAATACACCTGTTTAAGATTTAAGGCACATGTGAAAAAAGGGCCTTTATTATGGGTAGGTGCGGCCCCTAATAGGAGTAAATTTAACACATGGAAAAAATTTTTGTTCCTAAAATATTGGCGTTTAATAGAGGTTGCCCTTGAATAGGGGTGGCCTTTAAAAGAAGTTTCACTGTATTTATTTTTCTAAATGAAACAAAATGTACTATATTATGGAAAATAATGCTCATTTTTGCAAGCTTCCAAATTATTTCAATCTGAGGAAATTTTTCTACTCTGTTTTTATTCTGTGTTTATTCTCTGTTTTGTGTTTATTTAAGACTTTTATTAGATCTCCAAGTTTAAGCTTGCATAACAGATCGTATTCATTCGGGTGGTTTTGAAGCAACTTTTCCATAAACATGCTGCAGCTTTCCAGATTTCAAAGTTTGCAACTCCATAGGAAACAGGGAGGGTTGAACTGACCAGGAAACGGTGACCAGAATTAACGGTGTAGAGATTTTATTTCTACAGGAGTGAACCAAAAGGATGTGGGGTGTGAAAATTGACAACATTTACGAACAAAATGTTCCTTTCTACTTTTTTTTTTTCAAAAAAGACAGACGTTGATTGATAAAATGAAAGAGACAAGTAAGCGGGTGCGTATATAGAGTGCAAGAGAAAAAAAAAAGCTTTTATTTTCGAGATTTAAAATTTATGAAGCATTTATGTAAGGAAATACATGGAAAAATAGAAGAAAATACAATATGTTGTAATGTGTATCCTGTAAAACTGTATTTAGAGGGCAGTATGTCGTTTTATTCGTAAAAAATGACATATAATAATGGTAATAGTCAGAATTTAGAAATTGAAATAGATCAATTCCCCGAAAATATTGAGCACTGGTGTGAAACATAAGTAAAGGTAAATAACTTCTTATAATACCTTAAAACTAGGAGATGCGCAAGGTCTTTTGAAATAACTTTGTCTTTCTTTTACAAAGATTACGTGCTACCACTTAGAAAGCAAGTTTCTTTATTCTGTCCTTTCCTCTCTCATTTCCTCTAAGTTTTGCTCCTGATTTCCTAGTGGTAGCATGTATTCTTTTCGCCTAATGAATAAAGACAAAGTTCTTTTGTAAGATCTTCTGCATCTCTTAATTTTATGGTGTTATTAAGAAGTATTTTTACTTTACAGCCATTAAATAGAAAACCGTCAGAAAATTCATTGAAAAATATTTCTGTGTAGGTAGTCTAATTGTATTTTATTGTTTTAATTGTAAATATAGTATTTATATAATGTAAATTCCAATTTAAAATATTGTTAAAATCAGTTTATATGTATACACACATTAGAAATGTCGGACTAATATCTTTATTATAACTCCAGTGTAACACTAATAAGCTTATTTATACATACATAAAAAGTTCTCATAGATTCATGTAGTTAATGATTGATTTCATTTTTATAACTAACCAATGTCTTTACATTATTACGTTTCTTTTTAACTTGCAGGGGAAATATTTCATTTATTCTGTAATAAAATGAAAAAATAAAATGAGAGCTTATGCGAGAATAAAAAAAAAATCCATTTGAAATGGGATGCAATGAAATGGATCCCAATGCATTGTAAAATATTATAAAAAAAAAAAAAAAACTTTCTATAAACTTTAATAAAAAATAATGTAAATTATGTTTGATAAAAATGCGCTTTTTTAGGTAGATTTCGTAAGATATACTACCTATTACATTCTCACCTATGCTGGAATTTCTGAAAAATGTTTGCAGATCTACGCTGATCATGAGCCCTAGAACTCGAAACTTTACATATCTATTTATCTCTCTCTCTCTATATATATATATATATATATATATCACTTTTCTTATGAACACGATAACTTCCATAATTCTGCATAAATCTCTTCCAAACTGATTCATAAAATCAAGGGGCAGAAAATCGCGGTCAAGTTCGTTAATGAGCAAAATCGGACCAAGAGGGTAGAAATAGGGAGGGGTTTTGTGAAAAAAAAAAAAAAAAAAAAAACATAACTTCTTAATTATAATACATATCAAATCAGTTTAAAATTATTATTAATTCTAGGAAAAGGGCCAAAAATTTATGTCACATATTTTTGATAAGATTAAAAATGGGCTCAAGGGGCGAAAAAAACCGGCTTTTACAGAGAAAAGAATTCATAACTTCGTCAATTCTCAAGATATCAAATTCACTTAAACTTATTATACATCGTCTTAATACTATCTACAACTTTTTTACTGACAAGTTATAGATAGCACCAACTCTTACAGCAAAAACAAATTAAACAAAAATAGAGGTTGACGAAAAAATTGTCGTATTAAAGACCTTCAAGGGTGTACTCAAATCCAAACGGCTTATTTTCTGATTCATTTTTGCTCCCAAACACATCCAATTGGCAGGTTCTCTTATTCAGAAACTATATAAAGTCCCGTATTGGTCGATTTTTTGATAAAGGCAGAATGTATTTCAAAAAATGCTGTCAAAGTGAAAATTTTGAACCGAATTTCCCGAAAAGATTAGTACTGGAAACACAAAAAATGGTCGTACTAAGAAAATAATTGTTTGTAAATCAAGTTCTAATTAATTGACCAAAAAATAAAAATGCAGGTCGTTTATACATGTCTTCAAAAAATCAAGTCAGCAAGTTTCATGTTAGGTAGCTTTCATTACAAAAAGCTACCTATTGCAGCCGTTCGGAGGAAAGCGATTTCAAAAAATTTTGGTATATTTTCATCGATCATGAGCCCCAGACCCCGAAACCACCCTCCGTTCAAAATTGATATATATATATATATATATATATATATATATAACCATTAATTAAACATAACCTACCACCGTCAATTATTAGGTAGCTTTCTTTACAAAAAAGCTACCTATTGCAGCCGTTCGGAGGAAAGCGATTTCAAAAAATTTTGGTATATTTTCATCGATCATGACCCCCAGACCCCGAAACCACCCTCCGTTCAAAATTGATATATATATATATATATATATATATATATATGTATCTGACCTATGTCACACTGTAACTCCCGTAATTATGAACCGATTTCGATGCAATTCGGTATGTACATAGTACATATCAATGTCTCGACCGAGTTCGTTGGCCAGCTTCATCCGCCATTTTGTTTCAAAATGGCGGCCATTTAAAATTTTTAAAAAAATTTAAAACTTGAAATGTGGTACCAAAAAATTAAAAATGGAAAAATATTTTTTTCTTATGTATTTGACCTTTATACAAAGATTCCGGAGCAGTTTTTGTTTCGTCTATATCTTAAAAAATGGCTGAGTTATAAGCATTTTAGGTAGCGTTCTTTACAAAAAGCTACCTATTGCAGCCGTTCGGAGGAAAGCGATTTCAAAAAATTTTGGTATATTTTCATCGATCATGACCCCCAGACCCCGAAACCACCCTCCGTTCAAAATTGATATATATATATATATATATATATATATATATATATCAATATATATATATATATATATATATATATATATATATATATATATCTGACATATGTCACACTGTAACTCTCGTATTTATGAACCGATTTGGATGTAATTCGGTGTGTACATAGTACATATGAATGTCTCGACCGAGTTCGTTGGCCAGCTTCATCCGCCATTTTGTTTCAAAATGGCGGCCATTTAAATTTTTTTTAAAAATTTAAAATTGGAAATGTGGTACAAAAAAATTTAAAATGGAAAAATATTTTTTTCTTATGTATTTGACCTTTATACAAAGACTCCGTAGCAGTTTTTGTTTCGTCTATATCTTAAAAAATGGCTGAGTTATAGCATTTTGAATTTCTAGCGAAGCTGACATTTTGAAACGTCCTGAATTTTGTCACGCGATAAAAGGCGTATTTATGAACCGATTTGGATGTAACTTCGTTTATAGATAGTACAGACCAATGTCTCGACCGAGTTCGTTGGCCAGCTTCATCCGCCATTTTGTTTAAAAATGGCGGCCATTTAAAATTTTAAGAAAAATTTAAATTTGAAATGTGGTACCAAAAAATTGAAAATTGAAAAAATATTTTTTTCTTATGTATTTGATCTTGATAAAAAGATTTGGGAGCAGTTTTTGTTTTGTCTATATCTTAAAAAATGGCTGAGTTATAGCATTTTGAATTTCTAGCGTGGCTGACATTTTGAAACGCCGTGATTTTTACCACGTGATAACAGACGTATTTATGAACCGATTTGGATGTAATTTCGTCTGTACATAGTACATACAGATAACTCAACCGAGTTCGTTGGCCAGCTTCATCCGCCATCTTGTTTCAAAATGGCGGCCATTTAAAAAAATTAAAAAAAATTAAAATTTAAAATGAGATACCAAACAATTGGAAAATGAAAAGATTTTTTTCGTATGTGTTTGACCTTAATACAAAGATTCCGGAACAGGTTTTGTTTTGTCTATATCTAAAAAAATGGCTGAGTTATAACATTTTGAATTTCTATTGTGGCTGACATTTTAAAACGACTTCATTTTTGTCACGCGATAACAGGCGTATTTATGAACTGATTTGAATGTAATTTGGTCTGTACATAGTACATACCAATGTCTCGACCGAGTTCGTTGGCCAGCTTCATTCGCCATCTTGTTTCAAAGGGGTTGCCATTTAAAAAAAAATGTAATTTAAAATTTAAAATGAGGTATTAAAAAATTGGAAAATGAAAAAGATTTTCTTTATGTGTTTGGCCTTGATACAAAGATTCTGGAGCAGTTTTTGTTTCTGAAAATTTGTTCTTTTGTTTATATCTTAAAAAGTGGTTGAATTATAGCACTTTGAATTTCTATCATGGCTAACACTTTGAAACGATCTTGTATTTGTCACGCGGTACCACACGTATTTGCCTATTTCCATGGAAGAAGGCATGTGGATAGTATACACAAATATCTCGACCAAGTTCGCTGGCCAGCTTCATCAGCCATCTTGTTTCAAAATGGCGGCCATTAAATTAAAAAATTTATATTTAAAGTGAGGTGCAAAAAAATTAGAAATTGAAAAAGGCTTCTTTCTTAAGTATTTGACCTTGATATAAAGATTCTGGAGCTATTTTTGTTTGTCTATATCTTAAAAAATGGCTCAGATATAGCAGTTTCAATTTCTAACGTGGGTGACATTTTGAAAAATCTGATTTTTTGCCTGCGACAGTACCCGTATATATCAACCGATTCCGATGTGAGTGAGCATGTGCACAGCAATTACTAAGGTCTCGACCAAGTTCACTGGTTAGCCTCATCCACCATCTTGTCTTAAAATGGCAGGCACTTTAAGAAATCGCCGAATTTGGCAGCCAAATGTAAGTTACTTTAAATAAAAGCAGCTTGGATAAAGATGACTAATTTCGCGAAATTCTTATTCATAATGATTTAGTATTGATAAAAATTAGTATTGAATCTCCTACATTCGGTTTCCACTTAATTGAGCTTCGTGTGTTTGAATAATATAAGTTGGCTTTTTTAAAATAAGGAATATGAAAGCTACCTCTTCCTCCCGGCACTGGCCGGAAGGACTTTTGAATTTCTAGCGTGTCTGACATTTTGAAACGTCCTGAATTTTGTCACGCGATAAAAGGCGTATTTATGAACCGATTTGGATGTAATTCAGTGTGTACATAGTACATACCAATCTCTCGACCGAGTTCCTTGGCCAGCTTCATCCGCCATTTTGTTTCAAAATGGCGGCCATTTAAAATGTTTTTAAAAATTTTAAATTTGAAATGTGGTACCAAAAAAATGAAAATGGAAAAATATTTTTTCTTATGTATTTGACTTTTATACAAAGATTTCGGAGCAGTTTTTGTTTCGTCTATATCTTAAAAAATGGCTGAGTTATAGCATTTTGAATTTCTAGCGTGGCTGACATTTTGAAACGTCCTGAATTTTGTCACTCGATAAAAGGCGTATTTATGAACCGATTTGGATGTAACTTCGTTTATACATAGTACATACCAATGTCTCGACCGGGTTCAGTGGCCAGCTTCATCCGCCATCTTGTTTAAAAATGGTGGCCATTTAAATTTTTAAGAAAAATTTAAATTTGAAATGTGGTACCAAAAAATTAAAAATTGTAAAAATATTTTCTTCTTATGTGTTTGACCTTGATAAAAAGATTCGAGAGCAGTTTTTGTTTCGTCTATATCTTAAGAAATGGCTGAGTTATAGCATTTTGAATTTCTAGCGTGGCTGACATTTTGAAACGTCCCGATTTTTCTCACGTAATAACAGGCGTATTTATGAACCGACTTGGATGTACCTTGGTGTGTACATAGTACATACAAATATCTCGACCGAGTTCGTTGGCCGGCTTCATCCGCCATCTTGTTTCAAAATGGCGGCCATTTAAAAAAATAAAAAAATAAAGAAATTTAAATGAGATACCAAAAAATTGGAAAGTGAAAAAGATTTTTTTTGTATGTGTTTGACCTTAATACAAAGATTCCGGAACAGTTTTTCTTTCGTCTATATCTAAAAAAAAATGGCTGAGTAATAGCATTTTGATTTTCTCTTGTGGCTGACATTTTAAAACGACCTGATATTTGTCACGCGATAACAGGCGTAATTGTGAATCTATTTGGATGTAACTTGGTCTGTACATAGTACATTCCAATGTCTCGACCGAGTTCGTTGGCCAGCTTCATTCGCCATCTTGTTTCAAAAGGGTTGCCATTTAAAAAAAATTAAATTTAAAATTCAAAATGAGGTATTAAACAATTGGAAAATGAAAAAGATTTTTTATGTGTTTGGCCTTGATACAAAGATTCCGGAGCAGTTTTTGTTTTTGAAAATTTGTTCTTTTGTTTATATCTTAAAAAATGGTTGAATTATAGCACTTTGAATTTCTAGCATGGCTAACATTTTGAAACGATCTTGTATTTGTCACGCGATAACACACGTATTCGCCTATTTCGATGTAAGAAGGCATGTGGATAGTATACATCAACATCTCGACCAAGTTCGCTGGACAGATTCATCAGCTATCTTGTTTCAAAATGGCGGCCATTAAATAATATATATATATATTTATATTTAAAGTGAGGTGCAAAAAAATTAGAAATTGAAAAAGGTTTCTTTCTTAAGTATTTGACCTTGATATAAGGATTCAGGAGCATTTTTTGTTTTTCTTTACCTTAAAAAATGTCTCAGATATAGCAGTTTCAATTTCTATTGTGGGTGACATTTTGAAAAATCTGATTTTTTGCATGCAACAGCACTCCTATATATTAACCGATTCCGATGTGAGTGAGCATGTGCACAGCAATTACTAAGGTCTCGACCAAGTTCACTGCTTAGCCTCATCCACCATGTTGTCTTAAAATGACAGGCACCTTAAGAAATTGCCGAATTTGGCAACCAAATATATGTTACTTTAAAGAAAAGCAGCTTGGATAAAGCTGACTAATTTCGCGAAATTTTCATTCATTATATTGATAAAAATTAGTATTGAATCTCCTATATTCGGTTTCCACTAAATTGAGCTTCGTGTGTTTGAATGATATAATTTGGCTTTTTTAAAATAAGGATTATGAAAGCTACCTCTTCCTCCCGGCACTGGCCGGAAGGACTTTTATGAATTAAAGCTGTAAGTATTATATCTGACTTTTGTCACACTGTAACTTTCGTATTTATGAACCGATTTGGATGTAATTCGGTGTGTACATAGTACATACCAATGTCTCGACCGAGTTTGTTGGCCAGCTTCATCCGCCATTTTGTTTCAAAATGGAGGCCATTTAAAAATTTTTAAGAAAATTTAAATTTGAAAAGTGGTACCAAAAAATTGAAAATGGAAAAATATTTTTTTCTTATGTGTTTGACCTTGATACAAAGATTCCGAAGCAGTTTTTGTTTTCTATATCTTAAAAAATGACTGAGTTATAGCACTTTGAATTTCTAGCGTGGCTGACATTTTGAAACGTCCTGAATTTTGTCACGCGATAAAAGGCGTATTTATGAACCGATTTGGATGTAACTTCGTTTATACATAGTACATACCAATGTCTCGACCGAGTTTGTTGGCCAGCTTCATCCGCCATCTTGTTTAAAAATCTCGGCCATTTAAATTTTTAAGAAAAAATTAAATTTGAAATGTGGTACCAAAAAATTGAAAATTGAAAAAATATTTTTTTTTATGTGTTTGACCTTGATAAAAAGATTCCGGGGCAGTTTTTGTTTTGTCTATACCTTAAAAAGTGGTTGAGTTATAGCATTTTGAATTTCTAGCGTGGCTGACATTTTGAAACGTCCTGATTTTTGTCACTTGATAACAGGCGTATTTATGAACCGATTTGGATGTACCTTGATGTGTACATAGTACGTACAAATATCTCGACCGAGTTCGTTGGCAAGCTTCATCCGCCATCTTGTTTCAAAATGGCGGCCATTTAAACAAATTTTTAAAAATTAAAATTTAAAATGAGATACCAAAAAATTGGAAAATGAAAAAGATTTTTTTCGTATGTGTTTGACCTTAATACAAAGATTCCGGAACAGTTTTTGTTTCGTCTATATCTAAAAAAATGGCTGAGTTATAGCATTTTGAATTTCTATTGTGGCTGACATTTTAAAACGACCTGATTTTTGTCACGCGATAACAGGCGTATTTATGAACCGATTTGGATGTAACTTGGTCTGTACATAGTACATACCAATGTCTCGACCGAGTTCGTTGGCCAGCTTCACTCGCCATCTTGTTTCAAAAGGGTTGCCATTTAAAAAAAATAAATTTAAAATTTAAAATGAGGTATTAAAAAATTGGAAAATGAAAAAGATTTTTTGTATGTGTTTGGCCTTGATACAAAGATTCCGGAGCAGTTTTTGTTTCTGAAAATTTGTTCTTTTGTTTATATCTTAAAAAATGGTTGAATTATAGCACTTTGAATTTCTAGCATGGCTAACATTTTGAAACGATCTTGTATTTGTCACGCGATTACACACGTATTCGCCTATTTGGATGTAAGAAGGCATGTGGATAGTATACATCAATATCTCGACCAAGTTCGCTGGCCAGCTTCATCAGCCATCTTGTTTCAAAATGGCGGCCATTAAATTAAAAAAAATTATATTTAAAGTGAGGTGCAAAAAAATTAGAAATTGAAAAAGGTTTTTTTCTTAAGTATTTGACCTTGATATAAGGATACAGGAGAATTTTTTGTTTGTCTTCATCTTAAAAAATGGCTCAGATATAGCAGTTTCAATTTCTAATGTGGGTGACATTTTGAAAAATCTGATTTTTTGCCTGCGACAGCACTTGTATATATCAACCGATTCCGATGTGAGTGAGCATGTGCACAGCAATTACTAAGGTCTCGACCAAGTTCACTGGTTAGCCTCATCCACCATGTTGTCTTAAAATGGCAGGCACTTTAAGAAATCGCCGAATTTGGCAGTCAAATATAAGCTACTTTAAATAAAAGCAGCTTGGATAAAGCTGACTATTTTCGCGAAATTCTCATTCATAATGATTTAGTATTGATAAAAATTAGTATTGAATCTTCTATATTCGGTTTCCACTAAATTGAGCTTCGTGTGTTTGAATAATATAAATTGGCTTTTTTAAAATAAGGAATATGAAAGCTACCTCTTCCTTTCGGAACTGGCCGGAAGGACTTTTTTTACTTTAAGCGGTTTGCCCATTATTTTTCCGTTTCCCTAAAACAACTTAAATCGGTTGTAGACAAAAATAATTTTAACAGAATTTTATTTTAAGATGTATGTCAAATAAAGCGGCTTCAAGTGTGAATTAGAAACAATCAGTGAAATGAAATTTAAACATTAGTTTTATAATAATTTTTATGAAAATGCAGGAAAGCCCTTAAAACGCTGGGAGGGTTAAAAATGAGAGTGAAAATGTGTCAGAAAATTTCGAGTTGTTGAGCATGGAAAAATATATTTTTGAATACCGCCTTAACATTATTCTGATAAAACCAGCTCTTACAGAAAAATGAAATTAAAAAGTCCTTCCGGCCAGTGCCGGGAGGAAGAGGTAGCTTTCATATTCCTTATTTTAAAAGAGCCCACTTATATTATTCAAACACACGAAGCTCAATTAAGTGGAAACCGAATGTAGGAGATTCAATACTAATTTTTATCAATACTAAATCATTTTGAATGAGAATTTCGCAAAATTAGTCAGCTTTATCCAAGCTGCTTTTATTTAAAGTAACTTATTTTAAGTAATTGCTGTGCACATGCTCACTCACATCGGAATCGGTTGATACATACGAGTGCTGTCGCAGGCAAAATATCAGATTTTTCAAAATGTCACCCACGTTAGAAATTGAAACTGCTATATCTGAGCCATTTCTTAAGATAAAGACAAACAAAAAATGCTCCTGAATCCTTATATCAAGGTCAAATACTTAAGAAAGAAACCTTTTTCAATTTCTAATTTTTTTGCACCTCACTTTAAATATATATATTTTTAATTTAATGGCCGCCATTTTGAAACAAGATGGCTGATGAAGCTGGCCAGCGAACTTGGTCCAGATATTGATGTATACTATCCACATGCCTTCTTCCATCGAAATAGGTGAATACGTGTGGTATCGCGAGACAAATACAAGATCGTTTCAAAGTATTAGCCATGATAGAGATTCAAAGTGCTATAATTCAACCACTTTTTAAGATATAAACAAAAGAACAAATTTTCAGAAACAAAAACTGCTCCAGAATATTTGTATCAAGGCCAAACGCATAAAAAAAATCTTTTTCGTTTTCCAATTTTTTAATACCTCATTTTAAATTTTAAATTACATTTTTTTTTTAAAAATGGCAACCCTTTTGAAACAAGATGGCGAATGAAGCTGGCCAACAAACTCGATCGAAACATTGGTATGTACTATGTACAGACCAAGTTACATTCAAATCGGTTCATAAATACGCCTGTTATCGCGTGACAAAAATCAGGGCGTTTCAAAATGTCAGCCACGCTAGAAATTCAAAATGCTATAACTCAGCCATTTTTTAAGATATAGACGAAACAAAAACTGCTCCCGAATCTTTTTATCGAGGTCAAACACATAAGAAAGAAATATTTTTTCAATTTTCAATTTTTTGGTACTACATTTCAAATTTAAATTTTTCTTAAAATTTTAAATGGCCGCCATTTTTAAACAAAATGGCGGATAAAGCTGGCCAACAAACTCGGTCGAGACATTGGTCTGTACTATGTATAAACGAAGTTACATCCAAATCAGTTCATAAATACGCCTTTTATCGCGTGACAAAATTCAGGACGTTTCAAAATGTCAGCTTCGCTAGAAATTCAAAATGCTATAACTCAGCCATTTTTTAAGATATAGACGAAACAAAAACTGCTACGGAGTCTTTGTATAAAGCTCAAATACATAAGAAAAAAATATTTTTCCATTTTCAATTTTTTGGTACCACATTTTAAATTTTAAATTTTTTTAAAAATTTTAAATGGCCGCCATTTTGAAACAAAATGGCGGATGAAGCTGGCCAACGAACTCGATCGAGACATTGGTATGTACTATGTACACACCGAATTACATCCAAATCGGTTCATAAATACGAGAGTTACAGTGTGACATAGGTCAGATATATATATATATATATATATATATTGATATATATATATATATATATATATATATATATATCAATTTTGAACGGAGGGTGGTTTCGGGGTCTGGGGGTCATGATCGATGAAAATATACCAAAATTTTTTGAAATCGCTTTCCTCCGAACGGCTGCAATAGGTAGCTTTTTGTAAAGAAAGCTACCTAAAACTCGTCAAAAGCGGCCAGATGAAATTGTTAAACTAAGTTTATCTCTAATCTTGATTTAGTTTTTGTTGGTGAAATTAGTATTTAACTTGGAAATCTACCTTCGCCTGTAGGCCGAGCAGGGATTTTTTTTTATTTTGTTCTTATTCATATATAATGCAGAGAAAGTAATATAATTTAGTGTAGAAATTGTGAAAAGTTGGACGCATTCGGTATCTAAAGACAGTGCCCAAATTAGAGAGTTGTCAAAATTTTAAAGGTATATGGAATCAATGGTATCAACTTTCAAAAATATATAGTGTCCTAAACAAATTTCAGATACTAAATCATCAAACAGATGAAAGAAATTAAACTCTTAGAACTTAACTACTCATAAAAGTCAATTCAAAACATTTTCTTAAGTCTTCATTTTGTGAAAAAGAAAAAAGAAAGAAAAAAAAATGAAATTTATTATGTTTTTGTGAAAAAATAAAATTTTATATATATAAAAAAAGATTTAAACCAGTTAATCGAATCCAAACTATGTATTTATTAATACTGACATTTCTAAGTACTTCTGCTAAGATTGTCTTTTCTAGTGAACTTTGTTTGCCAATTACACGTTTCAAATCCTGACGAATAAAAAATTATGATGCATCGGCCTTTTTTGGAATGAAATTTTGTGAAGGGACCCTTTTAGCGAAATTTAATTTTATAGAAGAGCCTCTTTTTTATTGAATGAAATTTTATGAAACGCCCCCAAAGAGAACCCCGTTTTCAGCTTAATTTACTCCCCGCATTTTCAAACATGTATTTCATCAATTTTGACAAATATATATAGAGAAAGTTAGAATTCAATATTGATATTCCTGCTGCAGCCAGGATTTTCACTTAGAAGGGGTTCGGAATCATTATTAACCATAAAATGAACAATTTCGTTGTATAAAATGTTTAGAAAGTATTACTTATTTATTTATTTACTTATTTATAAGCAAATGCACAGAGTAAAATCAGACACAATGAAAAATACAAGCAGTCAAAATAAATTTAGTATTCACATGTTAGAAAGCTTCGTAAAAGTAGTCACTTCTTAAACCTTCATATCAAAATAAAGAATGTTGTATCTTGCATGCTATTATTTTAATTGATTAGGATTTTTACTTTGATTTCTTTTTACGAATAGTGTGTTCATCCTAACGCAATGAGTTTACTATTGCGCCTTATCTGTTTTTAAGTGTTTTGGAAAGGGTTTAAACTAAGGATCGACTAAAGCAGGTTTTTAAGACCGAAACCGATTTTCGGTGATCTTCCTATTTTCGGCAGAAAACAAAACCGAAAATGTCAAAAAAAATTTTAAGTAATTAAATTTTATCTATTAAAGTAATTAATACATACATAAATATACATAATTATTAATTAATCATGCGTGTTTATTAAATATGCATAATTATTAATTAATTATGCGTATTTATTAAATATACATAATTATTAGTTAATTATACGTGTGACCCAAATTGGCTGTCTGTGCCTTAGATCCAAAACTTTTATTTTCATATAAAATAAAACGTAATTAATTCATCAACGACACAGAAAGATTTTCTAATTATACAAATTTCATTTGATTAAAAAATATTTTTATTTTATGTATACACACCTCGATTTATCTTTTAAAATGATTTCAGTAAATGATCATCTGTTATACTAGAATTTTCTCAAAGAATATTCGAAACACTTCTGCGGTTTCAAACTGAAAATTTTCTATGACTGTTATGTCTGCAGCTTTTAATGAGCACGTGAAAAAGTTTAGTTATATATACATTGCTTGCTTTACAATTTGCATTCACGTCTTGAGTCAGTCATGACTGGTAATTATAAACAACGAAGTTCGTAGCAATGAATAATGAATAGTTTCATTTGAGCAGATAAAGCTCAAAACCATGAGTAATGCTGAAATTTTCCGAAGGAAGAAACGAGATTTCTAGAATACTGATAGTTTCGGTCGAGTTTCGGTTCGGCAGAATTTTCAGCCGCATTTTCGCCGAAACTTGGATTTTGGGCCGAAAACGAAACCGAATTTTCGGTCGATCTCTTGTTTAAACCCTAAAAGTCATCCCTTTTGCTGTGTCAGTGAATACTGAAACATGAAAAATAATATGAACTGAAATGTTTTTATGGATTTTATGAAATATTTCATAAAATTTATGAAATCATTTTACTGATGTTTTATAGTTAAAATCATTTTACGAATTTTATTAAATAAATATCACCCACATTTAAACGACTCCTGCTCCTATTTATAGGAAAACTATTTCCATTCAGATTGCTTATTTAAAAATAAATAAATAAATAAAACAAATATCTCTAATAAAGTTGTATCTCACTTCAAATCAAAACTGTAAAATTTAAAATGCGTAAATTATACTGGAATTTGTTAGTTGAAAGCTTAGTTCTCTAAAGGACTTTAAAAATATTCTAAGTACTAGAGGTACGAAGGATAATTACGGATGAAGTCTGTTATTAACAGAAGTGTCTAAGTGTACCAAGAAGTGTACCATACATATGGAATGGCTAATCTAAAAAAATTCCGCATATATTTTCTCTTATGATTTATATATTTAAAAACAAGAGGGTCTGAAAGAAATTCTTTTTTTTTTTTTTTTCGTTTTATATCATATATATAAAGTAATGCATAACTATTGCTTACGTTCTTCAAAATTTTCCCCTTTCAAATTAAAAGAAAGTATCGAAGATTCTGAATACCCCATTCCCTTTCGATTTCTACCCCCCCCCCCCTCCCTCCCTCGGAAGTAGGTTTTTTAGCTACCCATAGACCATTCTCGATGTTTATACCCGTCTGTGGTTATACCCCTCATCTTTTGTTAGTGAGGGAAATGTGCGGAGTTGCAAACTACCGAAACTTAGAAGAGCGTCTCTAAAGTCTAAAGCATCCCAAGTACCTTTCTATATTTTACACTGGTAAGTATAGAAGGGTGCTTGAGATGCTTTAGATGGTAAAGTATCAAACCGACCTTGTTGCATAGTTTCTCTCATAGGGTTTTAACTAGCAGGAATGGCCGAGCTCAGCTCGGTCAAAATTAGCTTTGTGTTTATCTCGATATATTATTCCCACTGAATTCAAAAATTATTTTTTTCGAAATTACGAAATTTTAAATTTTGTTTAAACTTCTGCCATATTTTTGAAATTTCGGAATTTTAAATTTCGTTTAAACATTTGTCTTTGTTTTGACAAAATTCGAAATTTTAAATTTTGCTTGAACATCCACTAAATTCTTGAGAAATTTCAGCATTTTAAATTTCATCTAAACATTTTTTTGTTGTTGTTTTTAGAAAATTTAAATTTTATTCAAACCGCCATTAAATTTTTGAAATTTCAGAATTTTGAATTTTATTTAAATAATTTTATTGGAATATTTTTAATTTTATTTGAATATTTTTAATTCGATTTGAATATTTTTAATTTGATTTAAAAAGATAGCTTTCTTTTGTAATCATTTTAAAATTAAATTTAATGGTGCTGCCGTCTATGTAAGGGTTTAATAACTATAAATTAATGATTTGGATTTAGTAATTAAAGGATAAAGTGTTTTCAAAGGAATATTAAACGAAACCCTTTGTGCGATCTTCGATCTCACTTACCCACTTGTTTCAGTTCTGGTCTCTGAAAAATTCTTTTTTGAGCTGTGGCGTTTTTAATACATAACCCAAATTCTAAACACTTTTGATTTCAGATTCCACACACATTCCCCATACTACTTTGAAAATGTCTCACATTTGCAGAGCATTGAATGATTTCATTTGCAACATGTAAAGTGACACATAATGCAATCTAAGAGGCAAATATATAATGTTGAGTTAGTATAAGTTAGTCTTATAATATATGACTATTTACTTATGCTTTTAGTTGTGGTAACTCAAAATTCACATTTTTTAGTACAGTCTCTTTAGAAATAAGTATGGAATATTTTAACAGAGAAAATTAGCGCTCCGCTAAACTATTAACGTAACTATTTCAACTATTAATGTTGAAAATACACTGCTCAAAACAATTAAAGGATATTGTAAGTTTCATAAAAAAAAATAACGACATAAGCGAAATTTTTTTGCAGAAAATGGAAGAAGAGAGTCACAAATGCAATTTTTTTTTCATTTTCAAACTTCGGGGTATGTAACTTTTAAGTTTGACGTCAAAAACGACGCTTTAGCGGCAGCGAATGAAATTTAGCTTTCAACTTACTTAAAGAAAAAGCGGAAAAAATAATCGGCGACACTCAGTAAGTGCTTTATTTTCTATTAGTGTGACGCCTCAATGAAGTCATTGAACTGAATCAGGAGCTTGGAGAGTTGTTGGTCGGCTAGAGAAGGCCAAACACAAGCCGAAGTAGAAGAAGTCACTGGAGTTTCACAAAGTGTGATTTCCAGGATCCGGAACCTTTTTCCGAGAATGGAAATGCAGGCCGAAAACTAGGGCATAGTCGTAGACGTGCAACAACACCCTATGAAGATCGATATTTAATGCTAACGGCTCGGAGACACCGAAATATGAAAGCCACTCTTCTTCAACAACACCTTCGCTCGACTACTGGCACCACAATTTCGACTCAAACTATCCGAAACTGACTACACGCTGTAGGTCTGTATGTTCGCAGAAAAATTATATGTGTTACGTTAACAGCAAGGCACCGTGGCGCCCGATGGGAGTGGGCAACAGAGCATGTGAACTGTAGGAGAAATGAGTGGCGCAATGTTCTTTTCTCTGACGATTCAAGTTTTTCTGTCAGCTTGATAATAGGCGTATTTTCATCTGGAGGGAACGTGGCATTAGAAACAATCCTGCGTTCGTGCAAGGAAGTGTCAGATTTGGCGGTGGGGAGTGATGGTTTATGCTGGCATCTCCATTGATGGGCGCACCGACCTCCACATCATTTGAAATGGAGCTCTGACCGGTCAGCGATATAGGGATGACATCTTCAGAACTATTCTAGTCTCTTATGCTGCAGCAAATGGAGATGACTCCATGTTAATAGGCGACAATTGCAGGCCACATCGTGCTCACTTGGTGGATGATTTCCTTTTCGAGGAAAGAATCATACGACTGGAATGGCCAGCGTATTCTTCCAACAAGAACCCAATAGAGCATGCTTGGGATATTTTAGGCAGACAAGTTGCTGGCCACCTACCACCCCTACAACTCTCCAAGAAATGGAAAGAGCTCTTCTGGAGGAGTGAGACAGTATACCACAGCTCCTTATTAATAGCCTCGTTGACTCCATGACTCAAAGGTGTTCAACGTTGCTGGCCATCCTGGGATACCATACTTCCTACTAAAAACAATTTTCTTTGAAGGAAACACCTTTTTTTATTCGTTTTCTCTCATATGCACAAATTGTGTTTTTCTTTCTTTTGTACCCGAATGCTCAATACAATCCAATTTTTTTCTTCCAAACATGTATAATTTTTTTTTCATAAAGCCTAACACGTTTGTAAATCGAGTATAAATCATCAAAACAATTCCCCAATCGCAAGATCCATCCACAACCTCAATATCCTTTAATTGTTTTGAGCAGTGTATAATAAAAGCAATATCTGTAATTGGGAAAAGGTACAATCCTGGAAAAAAAGGCACCACCGTATGCTATTTCATCGCCTAATTGTCGCAGAGAAATGTTAGGTGTACCGTTCGACTGGGCATTGTGTCTACGTTTTCAATATGAGTGCAATGTTTGAATTAGAGGTTGACTACATAACTAAAATTCGTACTAACTTTGAGTTTTTAAATAGTTACCTCCACTTTTGACACCATATTTGATTTCCTGGGATCAAGGCAGCTTAGAAAAGGTATAGTTTATAAACTTTTTCTTACATTTTCAGAGAGTATAAAAGAAAAATGTGTTAGGGGTTAATCTATTAATTTCGAAAAATAAAATTAAGATTACACAAGGAAAAGTACATAGAATACTCAATTAGTTACCAGTAAAGCTATACAGAAATTTTTAGTACGAAATAAAACTCACTTTCTGTAAAAGTAAATCCTGAACAAAATTTCGTTAAGTTCTTAAGACTCTCTTTTCTGTGGATCATTTGATAACGGAAGATGGTGCCCCTGAGACAGCCAACAAGTAACATATTTCTGTATCTACAAAATAAATGATTGGAATGAGCTGTAAACATACACACCGATATTTCTGACAATATAAAAATAAATGTAGTTCATAATTCATAATTTTTGGATATGTGAAAAATAAGTTTTTGAATTAAAAAAATGCCTTGAATATGTTTGAATCTGTGTATCTCCTTAAAAAAAGAAAATTCAGTCGTAAGAATATTTGGGAAGATATAAAATAAAATTTGTCAAGTGGGTTTAATATTAGCATCCACAAACGTTAACATGTTCTAACCCAATGAATATTTAAGAACTAGTGTAAATGCCCGACCTAGGACGGTGGGTAAAAATTGTGTTTTTGACTTAAAATTTGAAAAACTGATAAAAAAAAATAATTGACAATATGGAAGCATTTAGATGAGCAAAGTTCGGCTAGTTTATGTTCTAATAAACACACAATTAGCATTTGCAATATTTCTGGGTAAAATAGGTTTTCCGGCTAATATACTATAACAAAATTAAGATTTCTTAATAAAACAAAAATTTAATAAATATGCAATAAAAGTGCGTAATTAAAACAGTCTGCTGCAACTATTGAAATAATACTATTTTTTTAATAACACTTTGAAATTGTATTTTATCGTTTACCACCCCACCCCCCCCCCCCCTTCCTCCAAACTTTTTTAAATAAGTATATTGATTAATAAATATTTCGGGTTGAATCCCAACCGTCTAATCCCCTAAGCTTCTGTCCTCCTGATGCAAAACTATAAATCAAAAATTATTAATTTTACTTTTCGTATAAATATTAATTTTTTACTTTTAAAATATTGAATGTTTTTTTTTTTTTTTTTTTTTTTTTTTTTTTTTTTTTTTTTTTTTAGTTTAAATTTACGTACACCTGTATATAGAAAAGGAAAATATAAGTAATGTGTAATTTAAAAATAAGTTACAAAATAATAAGCCTAAAATACTTAAATTGATTACTTTTTTAAAAGAAACTCAGTTTTATCAATTTTTTGCAGGAAAAAAAAGGATATTTTTAAAAATACCATATCATTGTTTTCCTTGAATCACTTTATATGAGAAATAAATTAAAATTTCTTACATGTCGCACAGAAAATTTAATATGATTGCAACTTAATTCTTGAAATAATCTCAAGTGACACTTGGCGATTTATTTTGGTGGTGTAATGCGATGTGCCTTGCACTGATTTGTTAGGAAGAAGTGCTTACCACTGCTCAATTATCAGGACTTTTAACCTTGAGAAGTAATCGGGGGATTCTTGTTTCTTGTCAACCAATGGGAGAATGGATCCTTTTCAACCCTTAAGTCTCTTCCTGGGAGGCTGCGGTAAGATTGATGGATTCGCCCCGCCCAGCGCTACACTGGCTTTTATTATATAGAGATAAGTATATACATTTTCAGGGCTTCCTTCCAAGAACTCAAATATCGTGTCAAAAGTCGGAATTACATTTAAAAATTCAAACTTAGTGAAATTTTCAATAGTTAGACGATCCCTATATAAAAAAAGCGCATTAATATTCATACAGTAGAGGTAATTCCCAGTTGGGGAATGGTACCACTCGCATTTCCTTGCGACAATTTTATAGTGAAATAGCGTGGGGCGATGCGTTGTGTTTTTTTTTTTTTTTTTCTAAGGATTGTACATTCGACATTGTTGTCTGTTAAATACAGGTAACTGTCTGTAATAATTATTGCATGTTATACAGTGTGTCCACGTATAACCTGACCGACCTTTATTTTCGCAACCGTTGGTCCTAGATGCATACTTCCAATTACAAAAATGGTCAAAATTAGGTGCAGGGTTAAGATAAAAAAAAGTTTGAAGCGAAAACACAATTTAGTGAAGAATTACAGAATCTAAATTTTTATACGGTCCCCCGGTCCTATAAGTTATATTTAGTAAATTACTCCTGTTACACTGACAAGTAAGGCAAAAAAAAAAGTCCCGTTATTCTATAATTAAAATTGACCGAGTAATAGCTGTTTAAAGTTGGAGTATATTTTTTGGTGCATATTAGGGGTCATTCACAAATTTACTAGAAATATAATTTCGTCAGATATAGTAAAGAAATGGTTGAGAGTAAAATTAGCATTGCAATATAAATTTGAAATCTTTAATCATTCTGACGTATTACTGCAAAATGTAAAATTTGTACTGAACATTATAAGAGGATAAAAATAACAGATTTTTGGTTAAATAAAAGGATGAAAAACAACAGCCCCAATTCTTTACAAAATGACACATATTTTTAAATGCTGTTAGATTACACTGTCTTTAAAATTTTGGGTTGTGGCATGTTTTTTAGCTTTTGAAAATTGTTTCTTATGTATTTTTTAGCACTGAATCCGAAAATGACTTTCATTTTAAACCATCACGTCAGGAATTTTCTCAAATCGCAAATTTCAAAGTTAAAAAGCTAAAAGTTAAAATTGATCCACCCTCCCCTCCCAACCTCATCGGACCCCCGAGCTGTTTAGCTGTAAGAAACCCAGTATAAGCCAAAAAATCTAATAAATTATTGAATTAAATAAAATTGAACGGAATAAAAAATTCTTACATCTATTTTATAGTATCCCATTTTTCGCTATTTTTTAACATTGAAATTTACGATTTGCGAAAAATTTTGACATGATGGTTAAAAGTGAAGGTAATTTTTTGATTCAGCGTTAAAAAATACATAAAGTGTAATTATAAAAGTTAAAAAACACAACCATCGCAGGTTTATGTTATCTAATCTAAAACAGTTTCTTAAACTTCTTGACGGTAATCTATCCGAATTTTTTTGTGTTATCCCTCAATATAAGTACGTATAAGATGGTAAGAGTCGAAAATCATAATAATATTGCATTGCCATTGGATTTAAGTCAGTATGTAAAATTTAACTTCGATCGGACATTTGAAAGTAAGTTAAAGTTAAATTTTAAACTGGAAAGACGATCATTGCAAGTTAAATAAAACCTTATGAAAATAACGTAATTTTAGTTAAAAGAAATGGTAGCCTCAAATTCTTACAAAATAAAACACATATTAAAATACAATTATTTTAACTAATCTTAACTAATAAAATTTAACTCAAATAGTTGTACGATTTCTTTCAAAGCGCAGATACCTTGAAATAAGTTTAAGTACTTTATACACGACCCCTGAAAGCGTGGTCGAAATCATCTGTTTTGATATGCAAAAAAGTGGTATAAGTCATGCATTTCAAAGTTTCATAACTCGGTCAATTTTAATGTTAGATGAATGGTACTTTTTTTGTCTTACTTGTTAGTGTCAGTAAATTTTTACTAAATATCACTTATAGGACCGGGGGACCGTATAAAAATTTAAATTTCGAAATTTTTTAATAAACGTTTTTCTTGACCCAAATCACTTTAAAAATAATTCTTAACCTTATTTAAACCATTATTGTAATTGAAAGTATGCATATAGGACCAACGGTTGCGAAAATAAAGGTCGGTCAGGTTATACGTGGACACACTGTATACACAGCGACTATAATTAAACTTGTCTTATATATTGTTCCTGCAGCCTAAACGATTAAGCGGGTGACACCGGAATTAGTATATAGCCTATCTAAAGGATGCCATACCGGAAAATGAAAAACAAAATCCAAAAACTTCTGCCAGGTGGGACTCATTTTAATTAAATATGGCAAAAAAGAAAAAGAGCATGTACAATGAAGAACGTTCAAATAACTTAACATTTTTAATATTTAAATTCAACAGTTATAATGAGTAACAATCAAATCCTAGAAAAAAAATCGCGTATACCGACCGGGCAATTAAAGGACAAAAAAGAACAATTTAATCTAAGGGACCTTAAGCGCTACAAATTTACGAAGGCGCTATCGCCCTCATAAATACACTATATGGCCAAAGGTGACCGGTCACTTGCGATTTTAGACGTTTTGTTAAATATTTAGAAAAATACATGAGGAATTAACCTGAAACAGCAGGCATGTAAACAGTACAGTA
The DNA here is from genome assembly GCA_963932465.1 of Maratus speciosus. Taxonomy (NCBI): domain Eukaryota; kingdom Metazoa; phylum Arthropoda; class Arachnida; order Araneae; family Salticidae; genus Maratus; species Maratus speciosus. The sequence continues at coordinate 512,050,527 of OZ010787.1, read as the reverse complement.
TAGGTCATATATTTCCGCGAAGATTTTTTTCTGGAACCCCATAGGGAACCCCCAAACTGAAAAAAAAAAGAATATCTTTTGGATATCCCTGTAAAAACTAACGTAGCAAAAGCGTTCAAACTCGAGTTTATTAATAAGTGGCTTATTGTAATATACTGAGTATACCAAGTTTTTTGCTTATAGTTTGCAGAGTTCTTAATATAAAAAAAAGTTCTTTTCAGAAAATAGGACAAACAACATTGTACACAATACTCTGTAATCAGAATTAAAAAATAATAAAAAATGGATGAAAAATGAGCAGGTTTACAAAAAAAATTTCCCTGCGCATGCGTGAATGCAATTAAAATATAATGTGCATAATGTATTAGCTAAGTATATAGAGCGACCTTTGTGAAAGTCTCAAAATCATAGCTTGAAAATTCTGAAAATTATCGTCGATAGAATAAGCTCGAAATCCGTTGTTTCCAAAAGGAAGCAAAAAGATGGGGGGTTGTATCCAAATATGCAATACTGTGCATACAATACATGTACTGTACATGCAATATTGTGTATACCATCTTGGCACTAATCAACAGATATTTGATACAACCCCTCATCCTTTTGCTTCATTTTGGGAACAACAGATTTTGAGCTTATTCTATCAACGATAATTTTCATAATTTTCAAGCTATGATTTTGAGACTTTCACAAAAGGTGCTCTATGTACTTAGCTAATACATTATGTATATTATATTTTGATTGCATTCGCGCACGCGCAATGAAACGTTTTTTAGTAAACATGCTCATTTTTCATCCAATTTTTATTATTTTTTAATTCTGATTCCAGGGTGTTATGTACAATGTTGTTTGTCATATTTTCTGATAAGAACTTTTTTTTATATATTAAGAAGTCTGCAAATTATAAGCAAAAAACTTGGCGAAATTTGGGACTGTTTTTATAAAAAAAATTATTTCTCTACGAGTATACATGCTAGCCTCATAAAAATGAACACAGTGTATTACAATAAGCCACTTAATCATAATCTCCAGTTTGAACACTTTTGCTACATTAGTTTTTACAGGGTTATCCAAAAGATATTCGTTCTTTTTCAATTTGTTGACGGCCCCCTATGGAGTTTCGGGAAAAAAATTTTCACGGAAATATATGACCTATACCATATTGTTTACACACCTGGAGTTTCAGGTTAATTCCTCATGTATTTTTCTAGATATTTAACAAAACGTCTAAAATCGCAAGTGACCGGTCACCTTTGGACATATAGTGTATCTAAGATTATTATAATTTACGAGTTTGTACTCTTTTTGTGCATGTGTGTATTATAAGTTAATATTCAATTTTATCCCGTATAGGTACATAAATTTTCGCATTTATCTTGTAACATTGTTCAAACAAGCAGAAAACATTCAATCTTCAGTGTTTTCCCTGGGCGAAGGCATAGCATTGCCATCTCTTTGGATGAACTTACGAAACAATAAATTGCTAAAGTAACAAAGTTTCGAATGATGATGATGGTATCTAGTAATTTATCAGTGATGAAAAGGCAATGATAAGACTGAAATAACGAAGTTTATATTTATATATGTACAAACGCATACCTAGGCACTTTATTCATTTATTTACAAAATATATGAATGGGTTATATAGGTACATAGTTCAGATTAAGAGGTTTTCAACGTCATCATGAAATTAAAGTCTTTCTTTGGTTTTGGATCCACACGAAACTTATTTATATAGGTATCCGACGAGTATAACCTATTTATATAGGGATGCTATTACAATATGATAGAAATGTTTGGCTTAAATGCCTCCGTATGGCCGCTAGATAAACTGAGGAGTGCTACCCGTTGCGAGATTGGATTTTTTTTCTATTTTTTTTTTTTTTTTAATCATGCTCACTATCTAAAACTAACTCTACTAAATCGCGGTTGGAACACTGGAATTTTTCCATTGTTTCCTTTCTCAACAGATGTTTGAGAGAGACTAACGGGGTGTGAACAAAAAAACTCAGATTCGTAAAGGGAAATAATTATTGGCAAATCAGCGATTAGCCATCCTTCGTAACTCAGATTCGGTAAACAGTGATTTTTGAGATATAAACAATACTCGGAGGTTTTCGAATTTGAAATTTGTTCCTTTGGTTTGCATAAAGTCTCTAGATAAGTTTCTTGCCCGGCACAAGTTGGCGCAAAATAGATACTTTTCTCAACTTTTAAAATTGCCATTACATTATGAGTAATTAAAGCTGTGCTAAAACTGCTGGAAAAAATAAAGAAAAATTATTTTGGCAAAACTTTTGAAATTATTATACTTTACATAAATCAGAAAAAATATTTATTTTGGCGTTGCTTCATTACGAGTAATTGAAATTGCGCTAAAACTGCTGGAAAAATGAAGAACAATTGTTTCGGCAGAACTTTTGAAATTATTATACTTGCATAAATCATAAAAATATTTTTTGGCATTGCTTAATTTCACTACTTAGATTGATTTTCTTTATAGATGTTTGGTTTTATGCTGAAAACCAGGTAGTATCGCATTCGCAACTTCCCAAGAATGTATAGAAGAATGCAAATTCCGTTTTTCTATGCATAAACAATTGAAATGTTTAGTTCTCATATGTAAACTTCAAAACTATAATCAGTTTCATTTTTCCTGATACCTTAAAAAATGAAGTTTTTACCAGTCCCAGACCGCTATGCCACGTTCACAGTATCTCAAACTATGTGATTTCTGGTCGTGGGGCAATTTAAAGAAATTCGTTTTTGGTGAAACTATTCTACTTTGGAAGAATCGAAAGACTACTACACACTGTATATGAAAAAAATAACACAGGATCAGTTGCGATCCACTATTGAACCTACCATTTTGTTGAATGGTAGGTTCAACAGTGGATCTCAACTGACAAACTTTACAAATGCATCTATGACAGGCATATTCAGCATTGCACCGCCTTGAGAAGGATTCATGGTAGCTTAGGTGCAATCTGTATGCCTATGTAAATCATTTTTTTTCTTTATGCCTACAGCGTAGAACAAATATTATTTGCTATTTATTGACTTTTACTTTCAATGTTGACGAAAATTTCATGGGTGAGTTTAGGTTACATTAGGGCGAGTTTAGGTTACAATAGGTTAAGTGATCTCCATTGTATACGCTGTTTTTGCCATATTTTGTTAAAAAACGCCTTCTAGCTTAAGATGTTGGACGACTTATTTATTTTTCTTTTTGTCGTTTTTCGTATGACACGTATTGGGTAGTCTATATACCAGTTTTGGTGTCAATCCGTTTGACGGTTTAGCTTTCAGTATGCTCTAAATAGGCTGTTTAACGATAGCCATCCTGTATATTTTATTTATATGCCATGTTTAATCGAATCTAAATTGCACTTTTTCCTTAAAAATCGAACCCATTTAACTGCGTGCGTCTTACAATCGCACTCGAAAACTACTCGCATTATTCAATACTGTAAAACTAGATTCTGAAAAATACAGGGTGTTTATAAAGTCCCGAACCCATTTTGATGTTTAATAACTCATAAAATAATAAAGATAGATTAAAATTAATAACATAAATGGTTAGATAGACTCAAAAAGTTTCATGACACTTGTCAATGAACTTCCACGTGTGCCCCCTTCGTCGCACGGAGAATATCAAGTCGATAGTCAATTTCACGCCAGGTAGCGGCAAGCATGTCGGCATCCACAGAGGCTATTGCGGTAGGTTTCCAGGAAGATGGATTGGGAGAGGAGGTCCAATTCCTTGGCCACCCAGATCACCTGATATAACGCCGCTGGACTTTTTCCTTTGGGGATTTGTAAAGGACAATGTTTACAGGAGGAGAGTATCGAACATTGATGACTTAAAAGCCAGAATTACAACCGCAACAGCCTCTGTGGATGCCGACATGCTTGCTGCTACCTGGCGTGAAATTGGCTATCGACTTGATATTCTCCGTGCAGCGAAGGGGGCACACGTGGAAGTTCATTGACAAGGGTCATGAAACTTTTTGAGTCTATCTAACCATTTATGTTATTAATTTTAATCTATCTTTACTATTTTATGAGTTATTAAACATCAAAATGGGTCCGGGACTTTATAAACACCCTGTATATTGAGAAGTTTATCCCTCTTTTACTCATTGTTTCATCGCAGGATCAAGATGAACTAGGTTTTTTACTTTACTTTACAATATAACTTTTTACATTGATTGATCTAGTAGCTGTGTCCGAAGAATTCACATTGCAACATCAATTTCTTCAAGCAGCGCGCATCTTGTCTTATCGTGTAACTACTTTCGGGCAAAAGCATGAGAAATAGATCTTTTTAACCCATTTATGTCTAGCGTCCCATTTTTGGGACGTTTCGAAATTTAATATTTTTTTATAATTTTCTTCTTCTTTACAACATGAAAATTGTATGAAGTAATTGTCTATAAATGTCTTTATCTATTACCGAGAGATGAGAGCATGAGATTGATATTTATTTGCTAAAATGAAAGCCATTTTTCGGTGTTTATAGATTTTTCATTTTTCAAGATAGCGAAATGTAAAAAGTAAGTTTATTTGTATTTTTTGTATCAAGGATCCAAATTAATAAGTCATAATCTTAACTTTTAGACTTCTTTGAAATACGCATTTTTTAAATTGCGAAATTATATGTTCAAGCCTATTTTTTATGCATGTTTGTGACGTACAAAATATAGGATGCTAGGCGCAAATGGGTAGATATTTCTATTAGCTGTTTAGGGGACAGTTATTTATGTAAAGTCCTTTTCAAGATGATTTTGAAATAAATTGTTTTTTAGCCTCAAATACGATTATTCTTAATTTATTATCAATAATACTTATAATGTTATTAGTCTCCGTAAAGAAATAAATATATTTTTAAATGGATCATAAAAATACTATTTATAGTATATAATATATAATTTAAAAGCTTAATTTATATAATTTAGACAAAACATATAATTATGCATTTTTCCACATATAGATATTCCCATATTTAGTACGTTTACATTTTATCAAATAAATACAAAAATAATTTAGCGTAATTTTTTTTAGTATTTTTCCAGTTCATTTTGAAACATTTTAAAGTGATTTTACCAACAAATTTGAGAAAACGAAAATTCAGGCATAAATGGATTAAAAGAAGCAATTCGATTACGTTATTACGCATGTCTTACATCGGGAACACAGAACTGACGGGACATATCAAAAAACAATCCCTCTCTGCAGTAGAATAAAAAATTTTGGATGCATAGAAGTTCATTCCTCATGATTTAATCAAATTCAAAATTTCTAATGTAATGGACGTTATGAAAATGATGCTATCTTCGAAGGATCTAGAAATACAACGTACGAAAACAGCAATGAAAATTCATATAGTGTAATTTCTGATGATGTAAACATCTATGAGCAATAAATATAGTTTTAGAAGCTCGTGACGAATAATTTGGATTTATAAATGTAATAAATATAAAATGAATAAATACAATTGAATAAATATAATTAGGATTCACTTTTATAAGTTTCATAATGCTTTATTACATTGAATTTTTTTTTTTTTTTTTTTTTTTTTTTTTTTTTTTTTTTTTGTATGTTTACGAGCTTATTTTCGTGACTGAAAACAAGACTTGTCTCACAAGGAGAGGGTCAACCTTGTTAATCACAGATTTTGATTATTTTAATATATGTTGTAGGGTAGTGGCCCCTTAGTGTCAGGTTCAACGGATTTTATCCAACGCTCCTTAGTTCTTGAGAAACCGGGGGGTCTAATAGTCGTACACTACTTAAATACTTACTTTGGTGTCAAAATAATCGGTTGGTCGTAGCTCAGTTGGTATGGCGTTTGCCGGCTGCTCCGTAGGTTCCGGGTTCGATACCTGAATGCGCTGCGTTTTTTTATCATTTTTTGTTTTATAAATATACTTGTAAGTATAACTTAATAATCCGATTGTCAATTAAAATTTATAATATTACATATCAATTATAATTTTAACCTATTTAATTTTTTCCTTTTAACTAATTAATTGTAATAAAACATCATAAAACTGTTAATTTTTTAAAAATCACATTTTAAATGTATTTCATATATCCTTTATCGATGCAATGATATTGAGCAAAAATTAACATGCATAATTATATTAAAAATTAGCATTAGAGGTAAATTACAACCGATTTTCTGAATATTAAAGATTTTTAAATTTGTAATACGTATGCTTGCGCTTTCAATTATTTTGCTTTCTCCTTTATCTTCTTCCTGCTTTTATTTTTATTTTATTTGAATATTCTTTTATTTTATCATACCTAGATGACGCCACTACAGATTTTGTCATGATTTTCGAATTTTTATCATTCAATAATAGATCCAATTTCTTTTTTAACCTCTTTAAAGGATGAAAAATAATAGTTTAAAAATAAAAATAAAAAGAATAAATTTAAGTTTGTTAACATTATAATAAATGTATGATAATAAAATTGTTAATTGAAATTATTAAATTATAATTACAAATATATTTATAAAACAAAAAATGAAAAAAAAAAAACACAGCGCATTCAGGTATCGAACCCGAAACCCACGGTTCAGCCGGCCAACGCCATACCAACTGAGCAACGACTAACCTATCAGTTTGGTACCAAAGTAAGTATTTAAGTTGTGTACGACTATTAGACCCCTTGGTTTCTCAAGAACTAAGGAGCGTTGGATAAAATCCGTTGAACCTGACACTAAGGGGTCTCTACCCTACAACATATATTAAAACAATCAAAATCTGTGATTAACAAGGTTGGCCCTCTCCTTGTTAGATTCAGGGATGGCTTATGTTCGAGCACGGTATCTAGACTAAAATCTAGACTGTAATCAAGATACCTTGGCTTCGAGTAAATACAATGTGTGTCTTTGTTATCTGTTCTTATTAATCCTTTATCTATTGTAGTAGGCAGAAAAATTGGCAAACATATAAATAAACGTAACTATGTTAGGAAAACATTTATTGAAACATAGCTTGCATTATTTTGTTCAAGAAACGGTAATTTACAAAACATATAATCGTTTATTTTTAAATTTGTTCATCATTTTGGAAAATATACTCTTGGAATCTTCTTTGCACGCCAATTAAAAAAAAAAAAAAAAAAAAAAAAAAAAAAAATGATTCCGTCGGTACATGTTGTCCCATAAATCCACAACAGTGAGTTTCCATTCTAGTTGAATATTCTTTAGAAATATTTTATCCTTAATATAAATATGACTGAAGTCTGAGAAGTTTAACCCTTTATGTACCAAATTATAAATCAAGAAATTACTCCACTTCAATAATTATCTTCCTTGATGGCTGAAATTATTTAGGGAAATTTATATAATAATAATAATAATAATATGAAATTTAGATACGTTTTTTCATTTAAACTGTTTTTATAAATCGGTAGTTAAAGCTCTTTCTCTGATATATTTACCATAATTATTAGATTAACAAAAAATACTGTTATGGCAATCTGGCAACTAAATTAAAAACAACGTAAATAAATAGGCTGTTTCTACATGAATATCGGGGTTTTAACGCTTTGTAGTATCTATTACATAAAACTTAAAATTATATTTAATACATAAAATGAAAGAGCAACTCAAACAGTTTGTTGGTACCTGTGCATGCGCATGCGCACGCAATGTTTCTCCCGTCATCCGTTAGAAAGCACTAGTAGCAAAAATGGCGACTAGTGAACAGAAAGCATTTTGTGTTCTGTAGTTACTGTGCAACGTGTGTTCCGGATTAAGTTCAGATGTGATCCCCCAAGTGATAATAACATCGGTAGATGGTATCATCAGTTTGAAAATACCGGCTGCCTTTGCAACAATTACCCCACAAACACTAATCGATGTTTGGAAAGAACTGAGCTATCGACTTGATGTGTTCCGTGTGACGAAATGTGCCCACATTGAACACTTGTAAGCTTGTAGGTAAAACTGTTTGAGTTGCTCTTTCATTTTATGTATTAATTATAATTTTAAATTTTATGTAATAAATACTACCAAGCGTTAAAACCCCGATATTCATTTAGAAACACCCTGTATATTGTGATTCTATCTGTAAATGTAAAGGCGTTTTAAGTTGCAAATTTTTCATAAAATGTTTTTTAAAAACAGGAAAGCTACACCTGTGTAAATAGTTGAGAAAATAACCACCTTATAAAATATTTATCTTTGACTGTTTCCCTCTGCTTTCTAAATGTGATCGATCAAAGTATTTTGTATGAAAAGTAAAATCTAATTTTATTAATAGACGGAATAAATAAATTGTATTAATAGACGGAATAAATGAATTTTGTAACAAATTTTCTTTAATGGTACTTAAAAGTACCGTCGATGTATAAGGGGTTAAGACCATTAAATTGTTAAATACCGTGATTCTACAGAAATTTTACTCTTTGGTACTTCTAGGAGAAACCATTTAAAATAACCAGCATCTTTCAAAAGTATACCAATAGTTCATCGAAAGACTAAAGTATTTGAATACTTGGCAATAACTTTCAAGCTTTATTTTGATGAAAAATTGCAAATTGCTGCAGACGACGTCGATCATTAACGTGATGATCTTCCGTCGTGATCTAGATTTTGATAAATGCCTTTATTTTACTCAAAACTTTTTACCCTCGATTACATGTTCTAAAGGGTTGTAAGAGCGTATCTTTTATCAGAATAGCCGTTTTTATAAGCTTAACCTTTAACTGATGTTACCGGTCTCTCAGACCGCGGCTTTTTACAATTTTTATAGTTTAACTTGCAATTTTCGGTTTAACTACAAACACTACCGATATTTTGTTCCGTTTGGAACTTTAGTACTATCACCAGATGCTTTTGAACAGGTGAATTTTAATTATAACAGTCCTGTACAAAAACACCATCCTATGAATTAATCATGCCTTTTATTCATCTTTCGATGGAGCGGTCTCACAGACCGCTTCACACTAGTTATGCGACAATTTCTGTGACATCAATTAAAGGTTAACTTGCATTGTCTGTCCCTTTCGACTCAAATCTTGCAACCCAATTTTAACACATTTCCTGTGCTACAGTTGATCTAATTTTTGGTAGAGTGACGCATTTCCAGTGACGATAAAATATTCTGTAAACGAAATATTTAAAATTTGCCTCCGCCACCTCTCATGGGGCAAAAACATTTGCCCAATAAGAATGCGTAAATGTCATCACGTATGTAATCACGTAAATCTCATTGATTGCTTCGTAAATAAGCTAATGATTGAACCGTGGCAAGGTTGTTAAATGCGCCATCTTTCAGTTCCTCGCAGGGAGTGAATGGATATGGATTCGATCATTACGAGGACGTTGATCGATTTTTTTCACTCCCAGTTTAATTTATTTCTTTTAAAAAGGGTATTTATTTAAATCAATTCTCCGTCAATATTTTTTTTTTCTTTTTAGTACATTACATATATTAAAGTCCGTCTTTAAAATGTTTTTTACACATAATTTATTCTCCTCCCAGACCGGTTTAATACCGCGTTCTCTTAGGAATTGGAATCTTTTGGATTACTATTTTCATAACATTTTCAGTGTAATTATTTCTTTATAACAAAAATACTATCTTCGCGAAAATAAAAGTACTGTGTGCTATCCTTATGTTTGCTTATGTAGTATGTTGCAATATTAAAAGCAAAGTTGTAACTAGAAAATTTATTTAAAAATTTTGATTTGTGTATTAAAATAATTTTTGCCAAATTATTTGCTCCATATGCTGTAAGATAACGCTTCTATATATAGATTGGAAAAAGTTAAAATTTATGCACATTTATTTATCTAATAGGTGGTTACCATCAATAAGGTTAGTTCCTGAAGGAGAATTTTCAAATTTCATAGAAGGTCTTGGCCCAGGTCAATTAGTTGGACGTCAAGTTTTAGCGTCACCTAGCCTAGGAGATATCCAACTGAGCTTGGGGGATAAAAAAGGTAACTTAGAAGTAGAAGTTATTAGAGCAAGAGGATTACAAGCTAAACCTGGAACCAAAGTTGCACCCGGTATGCAATTTCAAATATTTTTTCACTTGTTTTTAATCGATCAAAACGTTGAAATATACTATTTTACGTATTTTTTAAAACAGTGTACTTTAACATTGAGGCATTGTAAATAAATTGAACACTAAAATCCTATATTTAGTATGAAAGCCTTATTTGAATTCCAAAAAAAAAAAAAAAAAAAAAAAAAAAACAAGAAAAACACTACTACAGTAAACTCTGTCTAAGGCGGAATCGATCTGGAGCAAGAAAATTTTCCGCAGTAGACAATATTCCGCCTTAGACAAATTTTACTCTATGTCTATGGATTCGCAGAGACTTGAAAATCTTTCCGAGTTAGATTTCCGTTTTACACAGACCCCGCCTTACAGAGAGTTTACTGTATTTTTTTTCTGTAAATAATAACCTTCATTATGGTTAGGAAAGTGTGCATTACATCTTCATATCCTTGTAGATAATTGCATTAACGTCATAGAGGTAACAGCATTTTCTGGGACAAGAACTGATAAATGAACAAAATATCTTCCGATTAAAAGTTCTCTTTTCGAAAGAAATGATTCGATTCTGTAAATAAATAGCAATACTGTGCATCTCACAAGGAAGGTCTCCATAAGCACATACTCAAAACATTAAGAAAAAACAACACGAAACATTATTTCCATGCACGTATATGCGTTTATAAAAACAAATTCGGTCGAGTCTCTATATTAGGCCCGTTAAAAACAAGTTGGAAATTGTACGTTGTGGAAAATGAGGTGAGTTCGTACTATAACTAGTTTTATAAATATTCCGATCTTGGTGCAATAGCTGTTGCACTCTTATGCAAAAATGCATGACTACAAAATTTACTACGATTATATATATTAAATTCAGTAATACGGAAATAATATGACTCAATCTTAAATATTACGTAATCAACATGGCAATCTAGAATCATTACCTATCATGGGGTATCATTGAATTAATTACGTATGATAGGATTTAATAGAATGAAGAAAACTTTTATTAATATCTTTTTAAGTTTTGATTCGATTTTCATAAAATTTGAAAAGATTCGACAAAATTCTGAAAAGATTATATATTAAATTTCAAAAACCATTTGGTTGGGAAGTTTTTGCGCTGTTATATGCGGACAGACGGACGGACCAGACGACGACTAATAGGTTCTACGTATTTATATAATTACGAACGCACCTAAAAAGGGGGAATTTCGTAATTTGGTGATTCATCACAGATTTGGCTGACAATGGAAATTTTAAAAATAATTGTTTTGTGATCATTATAGAGTAATAGTGTTATATTTAGTTGTGCCACTATATAGAACTAGCGAGCATGACCGAGCTTTGCTCGGTCAAAATTAGCCTTCTGCTCAATTCGATATTTCATTCTCACTGTATAATTCTTACTGTTAAGACCAAATTTGCATGATCCTAAGCCATAGGGACACACTAACCGAAATTTTTCGAACATACGACCTAACCAATGCTCTTCTCGAACCCGAAAACGATAGAATACAAAATTTAGTCAAAATCGCTAAAGTCATTTTATAGATAAACTTAATTAGACCCACGGTAACCGAAAAAGGACCTACTAATCTAAATTTATCGAACATGTGACCTTTCCCAATGGTCTTCTCGTGTTAGGAAACGGTGTAATAAGAAATTTTGTCAAAATTGTTTGAGCCATTTTTTAAGTAAAATTAGCTAAACCTCGACCCATAGTGACCCAAAATGACTGGTTAATCGAATTTTCTTGAGCGTGCGACTTAGACCAATCGACAGATCTTCTCGAACCCGAAAACAATAGAAAACAAAATTTAATCAAAATCATTAAAGCTATTTTCTAGATAAAATTAACTTAACCCACAGTGACCCAGAGGTGACCAAGTAATCGAATTCTCGAACAAGCGACCTAACCCAATGATCTTCTCGTGCCCGGAAACAGTATAATACAAAATTTTGTCGAAATCGTTTGAGCCTTTTTTTAAGATACAATTAGCTTGACCCACAATGACCCAAAAATGACCCACTAATCGAATTTTCTCAAACATGTGACTTAGCTCATTGGTATTCTCAAGCTCAGAAACGATATAATACAAAATTTTGCCATAATGTTTTGAGCCGTTATTTTAGATACACTTAGCTTGACCCACAGTGACCCAAAAATGACACACTAATTGAATTTTCTCGAACATGTGACTTAGTCCAATGGTCTTCTCATGCCCAGAAAGTGTATAATACAAAAATTTGACAAAATCGTTTGAGTCGTTTTTTAGATACAAATAGATTGGCCTACATTGACCCAAAAATGACCCACTAATCGATTTTTCTCGAACTTATGACTTAGCCCGATGGTCATCTCATGCCCGATAATGGTATGTTACAGAATTTTGTCAAAATGTTTTGGACCTTTTTTTAGATTCAATTAGCTTGACCCTGACCCATTGTGACTCAAAATGACCCACTAATCGAATTTTCTTGAACATGCAACCAAGCCCAGTGGTATTCTCGCACCCGAAAACAATAGAATACAAAATTTAGTCGAAATCGTTAGAGCCGTTTTCTAGATATACTTTGCTTGACCCACAGTGATCCAAAAATGACCCAATAATAGAATTTTCTCTATGTGACTTAGCCCATTGGTCTTCTCGTAATTCAAAACGAGAGAATATAAAATTTAGTCAAAATCGTTAGAGCCGTTTTTTAGATAAAATAGGCTTGACCCATAGAAACCCAAAAATGACCCACTAATCAAGATTTTTCGAACATGTGACCTAGCTCAAGAGTTTTCCCGAGCCGAAAAACGGTTGGATATAAAATTTAGTCAAAATCGATTGAGCCGTTTTTTAGATATAATTAGCTTGACCTTGACCCATTTGACCCAAAATGACCCCTAATCGATTTTTCTCGTACATGTGACTTAGTCCAATGGTCATCTCATGCCTGGAAACGGTATATTACAAAATTTTGTCGAAATGTTTTGGGCCTTTCTTTTGGATTTAATTAGCTTGACCCTGACCCATCGTGACCCAAAATGACCCACTAATCGAATTTTCTTGAACATGTGATCAAGCGCAAAGGTATTCTCGTGCCCGAAAACGATAGAATGCAAAATTTCGTCAAAATCGTTAGAACCGTTTTCTAGATAAACTTTGCTTGACCCACAGTGATCCAAAAATGACCCACTAATCGAATTTTCTCTAATGTGTGACTTATCCCATTGGTCTTCTCGTAATCTAAAACGACAAAATACAAAACTTGGTCAAAATCGTTAGAGCCGTTTTTTAGATAAAATTGGCTTGATCCATAGTGACCCAAAAATGACCCACTAATCAAAATTTCTCGAACACGTGACCTAGCCCAATAGTTTTCTCGTGCCGAAAAATGGTTGGGTATAAAATTTAGTCAAAATCGATTGAGCCGTTTTTAGATATAATTAGCTTGACCTTGACCCATTATGACCCAAAATTACCCACTAATCGAATTTCCTCGAACACGTGACCTAGCCCAATGGTCTTATCGTGCCCGAAAATGGTAAAATACAAAATTTCGTCAAAATCGTTCGAGCCGTTTTCAACATAAAATTTACATACATACACACACACAATTTTTGCTCGCATTATAGTATAAGATATAGCGATCATTATAGAATATATTATCAGTCAAATTCGAAATGATATAAATTTTGTAACAAACATTTATTTAGCCTCATTTAAATAATAATTTAAATTAATTTTTCACTAAAAATTAGAGAACTGGTAATATTGAATGCAAAATATGGGTAATTCTTAAGTGGATGGAAGAGTTATGCTCTTAAATTAAGAAAAAATATATGCAAGAACAACGCATTTTGCTGTATGCAAATACACATTAATACGGGGAGAAATGCTTCCCCTTTAACCGGCTGGCCCAGATTTTTCCGTTTCTAGAAATCATGTTAAAATGGCTGTAGATAAACATATTTTAAACAGAATTCTATTTTGAACCCCATATAGAAAGAAGTGATATTAAAGATATTATAGCATCAAACTGCGATTAAAAAAAAAATATATAATAATATATAGAGTTGAGATGTGACTCCCCTCTAGCCTCTCAAGAAAAAAAAAAAAAGATTAAGATTCTATATTTTCTTTGAAACGGTCCTTAAAAAAAACACCCAATTCTGGAGCTAAAATATTAAAATTCTCTACATCAGCGTTTATTCAGTGCAAGTATTTTTCATGCCCATTTTAATTAATATGTCCAACATCGATAAATTCTTAAATGATGAAAAAAATGTCGAAGACAAGCAATGACCTATTTGTGCTCGTTTTGAAATACAGCTCATATAACCATATTTTTTAATTACCTTTACCCATTTTTCCCAATTTAGTTGCAACAGTATAGATATTTTCTGCCTCAAATAACCTCGTTTGTTTTCAAGCTTTCAAGTTTGTTCAGGAAATAAAATGAATAAAGATTATAGAGATTTTCCGTTTTTAGCTACAGTATGTATAATCGCGTAAGAATGTGTCTCTGAAATAGAATTGAGAAATACTTTTAATCTGTTTTAATTCCACATAATCCAAAGTTTTTCTCAAATGTGTTGAAACTCGGTTTATCATTATCTGATTACGATCAAATTGCCAGTTTTTTATAAAAACGTCTACATCCTTCATAAAAACATTACCACATTGTTCAAATCTAATATTTTCACTTTTTGATAACGCAATTTTTTTTTTCTTATTTTTCAGCTTATAATACGAAATTTACTTTTAAACTTTGCTAATCATCTTTTGGACTCATGAAATAGCCTTCGAAGTTCAACAGCTATAACACATCCCAATCCTAGGAATCGCCAAATACAACAACAGAAAATAAATGCTATTTTGAAGTTTCAGAATCATTTCAACAAAAATACATATAAAGATCTAGAAATTTCAAAGTTATTCTAACAATGTGAACTATAATTTTATACTATCGTTTTTAACACTTTCCAACAAAATTGAAAAGTGTTTATGCATTCGGTTTGTTTGTCCGTCTGTCCACGCTCTAAATCTCGTAAATATACTAGAACTTTCATGCAATTGATAAATGTTAGTTAGGGTCACCAAGGCATGTTTGGTATTGTATATGAAGTATGTGGGATTAACAGTTCATTTACAGGGGCACTCAAAAGAATTCCATTACATTAAGATATATGGAGGAAAATCGTTTGCAGAGTATTTTAATGATATTACGCTATTTCAAATGTATTGAAACTGGGATAAATCACTGAATTTCACTACAAGTAGACTACGTTAGAATAGGGCATTCATAGCATTTGTTGTTTATTTTCAGGGACACACAAAATTAATCGGTTACAGTACTGTCTTTGAATAACAATTGCTGAAAGTGCGCTTTAAAATTCAGCACACACTCTTAAATTTAACAAATTTTTTGCATGTTACTCGTTGTATATAAATTCTATACCGCATATACAGGGCTGCACAAAAGAATTCACGTACCATCAGTGGTGTAGTCGTAAAAAAAACAGAGGGTATGCGCTCTAAACAGAGGGTATACGCTCAAGGCAGAGCGTATACCCTAGAGTGTATATACTATAGCTTTCTTGAAAAACAGAGGGCACACGGTGTTCCTTTAAAAAATCCAGAAGGTATACGGCGTATACCCACGTATACCCTCCACTACATCCCTGCGTACCATTCTCCTTAATAGCGGTAATTGCTGAAGGGGAATTTTCAACTGAGGTATTATGTATTTCTTAACTAAACTAAATTTTGGCATGCATGTAGTTATTAGATACAAATCTATATATCATATACAGGGCTGTTCAAAGAATTCCGATAATTTTCCGATTGTAGATGGGAGCAGCTGAAATTGGGTTTCCAAATGTGTTATACGTTTCCTTATGGTTGAATTAGGCATAATATTTTAACTTATTAAACGTTGCAGTTTTGTTACATTATTCTGAATGTGTTGGAAAGTGTTTCATAATCTATGCTTGATGCATGATTTATTCTTTCTTGTTTTTTATGACAGAGACAGTATCCCAGTGCATTAAATCACAGCTATGCACATTACTAGTACGTTTTCTGGTTTCTTGAAAGTTTTGCTTTTTTAAACTTTTTTTTTTTTTTTTTTTTTTACGATAAGTTATATTTGTTAATTATTCCCAGTGAGATTAAAAAAATATATATATAAGTGTATTATTTATGTTATCAGGGAGAATGATTCCTGAGAGTTTCATTGAAATATGAATTGGTCAGGTTGAATCTTGAAATTTTTTTGGTTATTTTGTCTTGGAATTACCCTACTGTAGAACGAAAAATCCCCAAATCTCAAACTATTATTCAAATTCATGGAATCGTCTGTCAAGCCCCTATTATTTATCATCAATGGTAGTTAACTAAATTCCAAGTTTTACCCATCATATGACTTTTGATAATTATGTAGGGGTAACTACACATCTATCTATAAATATCCACCCGCACTTGCACAGAAATGAGAGAGAAACGCCACAATATTTGCATAACATTGTCTATCCCTTATTCAATGACACTTCAGTGTATAATTTTATCAGTTTAGAATTAGTATATAATTTTGATAATAAAGAATTATTAGAATTTATAAAATTTTATCAACGTAAAATTAGTATAATTTTATCAGTGTGTAATTAATGCAATTTTTATCAATAAAAGGTAAAATTTCTTTTATTTCAGCGCCTTATGTTAAAGTATACTTAGTTAAAGGGAGAAAATGTGTAGCGAAGCAGAAAACTTCAATTGCACGGAAGACTCTTGATCCTCTTTATCAACAACAATTGGTTTTCCACGAGGATTACAGAGGCTGCGTGTTACAGGTAAACATTTTCTTTATTGCTTGGTATCCCTGTTGTGTAGGAGATAAACATATTTTATAAATATTTTCTATTCATATAACTGTGTAACAAAGACCTAAATAAGTATTAAAATCTAGTCAAATGATAAATGTTTCACCACCCTTTTCGTGTCATATGCAGTTTTTCATGTAACTGCCATTCTGAAATGGTTGGCTTGGTGCTTATCATGTCCGGCATTAGTCCGGATTAAAAATGTAGCAAACAATGCAAAAACTTTTACATATATGGTGAAATTGGAAATTTATCCTATTAGATATAATTGCTGTTGTTTTAAAATAGTTTAAGAAAGTTCTGGTCACTAACAAAAATATTATACAGTAATATATAACTATAATGTAGTTTATTTATATATAAAAATAATCTATACAACGGATTACAGTATGATTAAAAACTATCCGCTGTTAAGAAATATAATTAGATAAACAGGTTGAATGACTGTGCCAATGTTAAGCATTTAGAAATTCTCTTTATTAGGTCTGAAGTTCCCATTAGTATGAGCTTTACCATACTACTATTATATTTTAGTAGAAATAGAACATAGATTTTAGATAATTAAAAAGACGGTTTTTTGCAGGTTACAGTCTGGGGTGATTATGGCCGAATGGAGAAAAAAGTGTTCATGGGAGTAGCCCAAATAATGTTAGATGAATTGGACCTTTCAAACTTTGTGATCAGTTGGTATAAACTATTCCATCATTCTTCGTTGGTCAACCTTCCAGCTAGCGTGCCACAAAATTCAATGGTATCAGCAGATAGCTTTGGCTGACTAAAGCGTTCCTTAGCCTTTTCTAGATCAGATCTGACATTTCAAAGTGCCACTTGTGCTGCTGGGTAACTGGGAACCCAGCAGACTACGAATCCAAGAAGTCTATGCACAGACGCCCGTACCGTCGTTTCCAATGGGAAGAGTGCCTGATATGTTACGTCAAATAGAATTATTCCTCATCATGACTTACTCTTTCCTATTTCTTCAAAACCAAATATTCATATTTTATATCCTGTTCCACAGTGCAAACTTCTTCTTGTGCACGTTTACTGTGTATCATTCACTCAGGACGTCACTGATGCATAGGGGTCCAGTGAAAGAATCAAAACGACCCACTTAAATATCTCATCAAATAATGCCAAAGCTCCAATTTCAGAAAATTAATTGCCAAAGGAACAAAGTTGTGTTTCTATCTTCAAAATAGAAAGGATGGTCTCGTTCATTGCTTGAACGATGCATTTGGTAAAGTTGCCAACGTTTCAGGCCATTATTTCTAAAAGGCAGTTTTATGACTTAGTATTATTAAGCTAGATAAGAAAAGAAAATGATTTTTCCTCTATTTTCTTTTCCCCTTTTTATACACTCTCATAAGTCAAAAGACTATGTGCTAGTTAAATGGAAAAAACAGTAGATATAATGATACACAATAGTAGTCAGTCAAAAATTCGAATCTTTTATTGAAATTGTTTTAATTTTTCCAAATTTCCCATTTTGATTTGCAGTTCGAAATTTGAATAAGTGTACAGCCATATTTCCAAGCAATGCACTCCTAATAAGGAAGATCTATTAATTTTTGAAGATATAGCGCACACTTGGTTTTGTCAAAATCATTGTAATTAACCTCTGTTATTCTCAGATAACGCTGATATTTTGTAACTATTTGTGACTCATGTAATTAAGAAAAGGGATTTAAACAGAAGATTTTAATGCTGTATATCTAGACTGTATAATTTTTCTTTATGTTACACTCAATTACTTAGTGTGAGAGGAATTCAAGAGATTCAGCTTGCATATTTTCTTTCAAGAAACCAGTTTCATTTTCCCTCTCATACTAAGTGGATTTTTTATATACATAATTTTTAACATTGTTGTGTTTTAAATATTTACATTTTGTAAGACTGTTTGATTCAAGAGCTAAAAATAATGCCTTGAGTATGTTTGTAACAATACTCGGATATTGAGAGAAAGCTTTGTATGGGAAGCCAAAAATAATCCCTCTAAAAATGATAAACTGACTTCTATCTGTGAATATATCTGTATAAGCTCACGGTGGCTACAGTATCATATCATGTTACATTTTTTTCATATTGTAGATTATATATAATGCGACTGCTGTTGCAACATCTATTGTTACAGCTTTTTTGGCTGTTCTCTTCAACAAGAACTTTGTTATATGCTTACATTTTAAAACAAAAGTATGTTATTGATATGTTTTGATGATTACAATAATTCTATTATAACCATCATATCAATAATTGCATGCTACTACATCGATTATTACAATTATTCTATTAAACTAAATTAAATTTTCGTATTCATCACTTTAAAATGTTGTGTTATTTTTTGACTCATACAAGGCAAATGGAATTGATACTTAATTAAACCATTGCTATATGAATCTGCTACTTTTCTTGGTGAAAATTTTAAATTAATGTTTAAATAAATAAGAGAAACAAAAATACAATTACTAAATTCCTAAAAATATGTTAAAGATAACATATTTTTAAAAAACTAACACAAGTTTTTTCAAGTAAGTCTTTCATGAAAATCAATATAGAAAAAATGTAATAAATATTATTTTTGTATATGTTGTGCTTAAACAATTATTTATTTTCGTTACAAATTATCTAAGTATTCACCTAAAATCAAAATTAAAATTCTACGTCACTGTTGAATAAAATGATTTATACAACGAAACATTAGCCTTTCAAAAACCTGCATAAAATATCATATGTATAGCTAATATAGATTGAAGACACATATTCTTTTAGTAAATATATTTCTATTTATTTATGTATAACAGTGGCGGCTCATGATCTAAAACTTTGGTGTTCATAAAGTTTTCTCATTAAAAAAAAAGAAAATGTTTGACCAATTTTTCAGCAAATTCACAATTTTATTCTTCTGCATACAGTATTCCTTCCTCTGGTAGTGCATTTAAAATCCCATGGAAACATCCACGTATTAAGAATAACCCACAAATAAAAATTCCAACAAGTGTGTTATTTTGTCTTCAAATAAAAGGGGAAAAAAAGAAAAGAAAGAATGGAAAATAAACTAGTAACATAATTTGTGGTTCAAAAATTATTCATGTAAGCTATCATTCCATTAACATTCTGAATACCTTAAAAAAGTCAGGCAGTCTAATATATTTTAAAAACAATGTTTGGACAAAATGTCATGGAAAGCCAGTCAGGTATCAAATATTGCAGAATATTCAAAAGAATATAAAGAAACATGAGAAAGAAAAACTTTTTGGAATTGAGTTCTTAAAGATTTCATATCATCGGGTTCAAAATATACTTTAATCTATCATCAAAATTAGCCTCCCCCCCCCCCCCCCCACACCCCAAAAAAAAGTCTAAAATTAAAAGAAAACCTTCACAGAAACAAGGAAATATACTCGTAATATAAAACAGTATTGTTCTATTGTGAAAAAATTTATTCATTATGCTGGGTGAGCAGCACCTAATCCTTTTTTTTTAAAGCTTAACAATCCTTTTTCACACTTTAAAAACAATGAATATTTAAAAGAGATAGCAACTCAAAGAAAAATTAAATAACCAACAGCAAATAATCACAGTGAAGCATTGCAGTTATTTTTTTCAAAGATTTACAACACATTGAGTCACAATCAGAAAAAGTTAAAGGAAACAAGAAATTTATTTAATAAAAAATAAGAAGGAAATAAAAACCATTCTTAGATCATTTGGTTAAAATGAACAATCCTAAAAAAACAAATTCAATTTAAGAACTGTAGTTTCACTAAATTTTCAAAAAACTAGTTTGGAATTATGAGACAACTTAGCTATCATTAAAACATGCAATCACATTAACTGTACATTTTCTACATACAAAACTGTTCTTTAAAGAACATTTAACACATTTCAGAGACAATGCCTATATTTCTTACCAGGTCATAATAAAAACAGTGCTAGAATTTGGTTACATGTAAACCATATTAGTAATATTCAGATAACTTAATGAAAGAATTTCTTAAATGGAGGAAAAGGGGGGGGGGGGGTGTCTATCGATGGTCAGTTAGCATTAATTTGCTCCCAATACTCTTACTATATTAAACTGCTTTTTTCTCACATTTTTAACTTAAAGTGCCAGTTCCTTAGATATTTTTCATAGTTATTGGGGAAAAAAGGATTAAGCAAATCTCTCAGTTGCTGTTTTCTTATTGTCAGCACTGTTGGGATATGGGAAATGTTATGAGTTTTCTAATTCCTGAACAGTTTTCTTTCTTACATGAAAATATAATTATTTACGGCTAAAGTTTTTAGGAATGGGATAAAAAAATACAAAATAATCAATTTTCATTTTCAAAATTAAAATACAAAGCACTAATTTGGCACTTAAAATGGTATTTAGCTAAATGTATAATTAACTTTCTATTAACTGATATAAAAGAGACCTATAGACCTATAAATTTCTTTTCAAAAGAAAAAATATGAGGCAAAGTATTTTACAACTGATCACAGTTCAAGTTATACAGATTTTTTTTCTTTGGAAAGATTTTACAAAAAAAAAAAAAAAAAAAAAAAAAAAAAATCATAACCAATACATAAATCAAACATCAATTAACTTTAAAATCACATAATGCCAGACTAGTTATATTTTATTTATAATAGGAAAAGAAAGAAACATATTTTTTCTGGTATGAGCACTTTGGATTAAGATTAACTAATATATTATTGCATAATATAGTCCAAGTGAAGTGTCCAAGTGAAAAAGCTAAATTTTAATGATGCCAGAACATTTTTCAAGCAATTAAAGTTTCTAAAACAAGAAAACTTTAACATTATTATAATTCTTTTTTTGTAAAAATGTTACTATTTTATTTTTAAAGTTTCAAAAATATATCATCCATCAAATAACAGTACAAAAAAAAAAGAAAATGTTTCAGAAAATATTTGCATTATACTAATACAAATATTTTCTGTATTGTTTACCTATATTATGAATTTGATTATTATGAAAGTTAAATCATGTGTGTTAAGAGGTTCAGGCTGTAATGTTATTGTAAAGTTATATATTTCTATTGTTTAACAAAAAGTCAATACTAAATTTATTTTAATAAAAAATAATTTATTTAAAAAAAGATTAAGTTCAATCTTAAACTTAAGAGTTTCAGACATCAATATTATTGTGAAAATCTCTCTTTTTTTTTTTTTTCAAGCTGCCAATAATACCAAACTTATTTTAATTTTTAAAAAAATGAAAAAGGTTAAGTTAATTAATCTTAAACTTAATAAAAATGAAGAATTTTGGTTCAGTGTGAAAACCATTATTATATTTATGAATGACAAGAATAAACCCAGAGCATGAGCTGTCACTGTTTTTATCACATATTTAATATTTTATGTTATATACAAATTGAATAGAGAGAAATGGTGGGATACATGTTTTCTGAAGTCCCTTGCAGAGAATTTCTTCAGTGAGAAACTGTAGTTTTGCTAAATAAAATCTAGACACTCAAACAGAATTTTAACTGAAAGTCATGAAGCTTAAGAATCAAAAGTTGATATGAATAGAAAATGTCATTAGCATACAAAGTCACCTTTGATAATTAAACTGTTACTTTTTGCATAACAACAAATTTTAATTTAGCTTAAAATTGTAAGGAAAGACATGCACCACACACTGGTGTTACTTAAATGAAAAATGTTTTACATCTGTTTTGGGTCTACTGTGTTGAAAGTATGGATGTGATTCACTGCATATTGTTGAATTATTTCAACTAGGAAATCCAACCAGGCTTCTCTGGTTACAGAACATAGGTGAAAACATTTTTTGAAATGGA
This sequence comes from Maratus speciosus, assembly GCA_963932465.1. Lineage (NCBI taxonomy): Eukaryota > Metazoa > Arthropoda > Arachnida > Araneae > Salticidae > Maratus > Maratus speciosus. Next base: position 512,027,826 of record OZ010787.1, on the reverse strand, counting down.
AAACTCTATTAGATTTTTTACATTTAATATATATTTTTAGATCGCTCACTAACAATACCAAAAAGCCCAAAAAGCATTTTATATTAAGAATAACAATGTATTCAAATAAAGCTTTGAAATTCATTAAAAGCGATATTTTCATATTAGCCACATGTCAGAGGTTAATAACCAAAGAAATCACCAAAGATTTTGTTACTTACAGCAGCCTTTTTGATTCTGATCCTTTCAGTGGTTTAAGTGCATAGCTCAATTACATGTCTGTTAAATTTGTGTTTTATTTATATTATTTTATTTATTTACTGATGAAGTTCTAATTTCCTTATGAGCTGGAAACAAATGCTGAACTATTTATATTGTTTTAAGTGCAAGTGGGTTAATATTTTGTAATCCGGCTGCACGCATAGAGAAAAATATTTTTAAAAACATGCTTAAAAATTATCTTTTAAAACCATTGAAAATCCGTAACTTGAGATAAAATTTTCAAACAAAGGCATTCAAAAGAAAAAAAAATTCCTATTTGACAGTGTAAAAATTGAAATTGAGTGATGTTTAGAGATTGATAAAATTGCAGTAAAAGTGAAATTTATTTGTCAGGTGTTGCAACTATCAATGTGAAGTCAGCATTACTCAAGGACACATTTTTGCTTTATAAACACAGTAGAACCAAGACAGATTTTTTGGGGGTCCAAATAACCCTTGTTTACGATACCCAATATAACACTTTTATTTAAACTTTAAAGCATCCTTACAAAAACAGTTGCCAGTCAACAATATTTTTTTTTAAATTCAGAATACTTAATTGCCACCATTTTATTTTATTTTTTTGTAGTAGTAATATTCGTTTTACTTAAAGACAGATCAAATAAGGTGAATTATACTATTTTGAAAAAGTGGTGCCAATCAAGCAATCTGAAAAAAAAAAAAAAACAGACTGGCAACACTGCCCCATATATCATCTTTAACATTTTTTATAATCACAGTTCTACTTAGAAAAATGACATTTTTTGTTTTATTTTTTTGTTGTTGTTTCTCTTAGCAGAAAATGGTGAAATCTTAACAAAAGTGCATGTTTAATATAATTTTAGTAAACTAACAAACTTAAAATAAATATGTTAAAAATATACACATAATTTACATTAAATAGAAGTTAAATGTTCCATTACATAAACCAAAATTTAAATGACCAGTATGTTTTTTCTTCTCAATGTAAGTTTTTAAAAAAATGTTTTTATTCAAAATAACTTTTCTAAGAATTATCCTTTGAATTATGTTATAAACTATTTGTAAGGTGGTGCTTGCATCTCTCCTTAAAATGTAAAAAATTAAAAAAAAATTAAGAACTCTAACATGGCAGTAAGTAATACAGTAGACTCCCTCAAATCTGCACAGCTTGGGGCCGGAGGTTGTGCGGATTTTAGAATTTTGTAGATTTCAGGTCATTGCTTTATTTACATTTTTATACACTATTTTCAAAGTAATAATGCAATCAAAATTATAATGAATGCTTACAATATAGTAAAATATTAGAATAAGTAGAGTAATAAAGCAAAATAATAAAAATTAAGATAATTTTTAAAATGATTAATTTATTAAAAGTAAAGGTCAAATAAATAATTAATGTATAATTAAATAAGCAAAATAAAGATGAGGTACATTTATCTTGAATTATTCAATGAAACTTGTCTCATAAAGGTGCCCTCCCATCAAAATCATAAAATAAAGAAATTTTATTTCAAATTAAGCCAGACTTAATAACTGAAAAATCTTGATTAATACATAAATACATTTGGTATAAAAAGATTGCGATTAACAGTGGCAACAGCAATATCTTGATTTTTTTTGAGAAATTCATTTATACTTCCTTAATAAAAAAGCAACAGTTCAGTCATATTAACAAGAATTACACATTAAAATACAGAATGATATAAAAATAAAAAGTCTGGGATTTTGTACCTACATCTGAACTGAAAGTTTCATTGTTTACATCTGTGATGATGTGTGGATTTTAGGCATTTGCGGATTTTAGGGATCTACTGTACTTTAAAAGAAATTATATATTGAATGAAAATTAAAAGTCTATTTTCATTTCATGTTTTTAAAAAAGGAAAAATAATGTTTCTAAATACTTTCAAATTCTGAACTACTTAACAGTAAAAAATGAAAAAGCAAATTATTTCATTTTATCTATGAAAAGTCTTTCTCTGACACAAACATAAAAATATTCTATTGATTTTATAAATAATATAATGTTTTCAAGCCCATTAAGGATTATGCTTTAGTATTATTTTGAAATTATATTGATAGTATATGTTTTAATAGTGTTCATGTAATAGGATTATGAATGTAGGATAAATGTATAACTAGCATAATATATTTTAGCCTTTTAAATTATTTTACATTATTAACAAGGTTAATATCCCATCATGATTCTCTATTCATTGCTTGTATACAAAATGTAATTTGAAGAAAATCACATGTTGAATATTAGCGAGAAATAAGTAAATTTTCTCTCTTTGTTTCTTTTTCAACATTAAATACTGGATTTATACGCACATGACAAAATGCTTAAGTCTTTATTTAAATTTAGATATTGACGACTTGTAGAAGTCAAATATATGTACCCATATCAAATATTGTTCTATAAATCATTTAATATGTTGTGACTGAAAGACCGACTATATATATACAAGTGTGTATATATATGGTTAGCTATTGTTTCACATGCAAAGGATGCTGGATGTCTGTGATTGAAAGGTCATATAATAGAGTAAATTGACTTATATATAAGTAAAAAATTTCCAAATTTATTAAATTGGAAATTATTATCTAACTCATTACTTATGAAAATATTTCAGATAAGGAAAATAAAAACTTTTAAGTATAACTGTTCATTTTGTCATGATTTTGCTCTCAATTTCATTAAGATTCTAGGTTGAAACAAATATGGCAGAAAATAACTTTATTGAAACAAATGGAAATCACAAGTAAATCACAACTGCAACTTATAAAATAGAATTAATAAAGATACAACCATAACAATATCACAACCATATTAATGAATTTAAACAGAAGATGAGAAATGAAACTTGTCTTTACTTGAAATATTCTGATACATTTCAATTCTTTTTAAGTAATAGGCTGAATAACAAATATAAGCATGTAGAATTCCTTCCTAAATAATACTGCAGAGAAATGCAGTATGGAAACACTTAACCAGAAACAGGATTCCAATAAGTGCTTACTTTTGAATACTGTTATTTCTTAATAGTAATTTTCAGATTATTTAATCCCAGAATTTCTGTACTTAAATAAGATATATTACTATTCGGTAGTGGTATTAAAAAATAAGCACCCATGGGTACACTGCTTCTGGATAAATGGTGCCATACTTTATTGAATGTGATTATGAATGGCTATGCCACAATAAATAAAAATGAACCTGATGAAGGATCATGTTATCAAGTTATGTGGTATTATTATACAAAGAGCATTATACATCTAATTATAAAACACCCTTTCTCTTATTTCAGACATATCACACTATTATTTCAAAAGTGACATTTTGTAGAGAAATCAAAAATCATTTCCAAGCATGAAAGTAAATTAGCTTTTAAATATATATATCAGATCAATAATTAATTCAAAGATTCTTTAATCAGAAGGAAATGCAATTTCTTTTCTTCTATTTGAATTGGATTAGAAGCAATTATTCAATGATTTGTAGAAACATTACGAAATTGATAAAACACTTGCATATATCAAAATTAAGGATAAAAAAGTATGTTTTTTATGAGAGGTTGAAGATTATTTTTATGATTCACTCATCAGTATCTCAAAAATCATATTTTTTGAGCCATGGCACTTTTGAAATAAGTGTGTGGATACATTTACAATAAAATAGGAATACAAAGTATTTTATTAACTTCATCATTTAAATGCATATCAAAAGAATCCTCTCTAAAGTGACAGTATGTACTTTCATAAATCCCCCCCCCCCCCCCCCCAAAAAAAAAAAAAAATCTTTAACAATTAGATTTTTTTTTAATGCTAGTTTAGCTTAAATTTTATTAATCTTATTGCTATGACAAAATATGACAAATTTTTCAAACTATGCTATCATTATTATAATTATTATTATTTACATTTGCTGTGTAAGATTTCTGATAAATTAATATTAGAAATCTTGCAGTTTTAGATTTATTCAAAAGTTGCTGTGTTTTGCAACTGTCAATTTCAGATTATATTGGTCTTGGGAACAAGCTCTTTTAAATGGTGAAAGCAACAAAATCTATTTTGAGGACATCCATAAACACTTTTCCTTAGAAAAATAAAAATAAGAAGAAAAAGAATGCATCATGATTCTTAAATACAACTTGATTGTGACAAATCAGACATCATGTTATAGACTTTATAACATGCAATACAATAAAGAACATTTTCAGTGAAATGAGCACAATAATTTTTTTTTTGCAAAACTGTAAATTCATCTTAGTATTTCAAACTTATCTCCCGATTGGCAGAAGTAAATTACATGAGAAATCTATACTATATCTATAGTCCATGTCAAATGAAAACAATATACCAACATTTATTCACAGATTGTTCACAATAAAGAAGTCATTACATTTAGAATTATGTTTTCTTTCAAAAGGTGAATTCAATTATTGCAATAGAAGCCATCTACATATTAAAAATTAAACCAACTTTAAATTTGCAAACGGTAATACCCAATTTTGACACTTTGAGATTCTTGGATTAAATCAGCCTAAATTATATAATTGTGATTTTTTTAAAATCTTCATAGAGTTTAAAGGGATCAAAATTGAAGGATGTTAAAGTTAAATCTATGTAGCAAACTTTAAATTGTATATTTCCAAAAAATCATCTGATGGAATTTTTTTCTTTTTTAATGAGATACGATGAATAGAACATAATTTATGTATTTTTTTTATTTAATGACATATTTTTAATTAGAAAAATTATTAATAAATATATGAATTGTAACACACATAAATTTTTGCATAAAACAAATGAACATCAAAAACATGGATGTGTAAGTTTGTAGCTCATTCCAATCATTATTTTTCAAGGTATAGAGAAATTATTGATGATCTAAAGGGATCGTCTCCAGTTATTATTCAACCACATATAACAAAATCATAGAAAGCCACCCGAAATTGCGATAAAAAAATACAAATAGCTTATTTTATACATAAACATTTCTTAAGAGCTTTTCTCATTAAAAATTGTATGATTCTGGAAGTTTCCCCTGTCAGATTGTAAATTTATTTTCTAAATTTAAGGACTAACAACTAACACATTTTCCTTCATAACTGTATGAAGAAATAAGAAAAAGTATATACCTTTTCCCAAGCTGCTTTCATCCAAAGAAACTCAAACATGGTCTCAAAAGTTCATGTTACCATTTGAAAAAGCAAAGTTGGTACATTTCTAACATTTCAAAAATTGTATCTGTAATCTGAAAAAATATATCTCTAATCTAATGGAACCTTTGTTTTGTTTTTATTGTAAACGATCTGTAAATAAAGATGGGTGTATTATTTTTTTTTAGCACAGAACTGTACAATAGTACTTAAATAAACTATTAGTAGTCAGCTTTGATTTTCTAATGGCATCTCATCTTTCAGAATTATTTTTCAAACCGTTATACTCTCAACAATTGTGGTATTTTATAAATTATATTAATGAAGATTATCTTTCCCTCATTTTGGGCAGCAACAAGTTTGAAGCTTGTTTTGCAGTCATTAAAATTCTAAGAAGGCAATGTACAAATAAATTAATAGATGCCACTAACTCCAACCTTAAAAATAAAGATATCTTTGTGTTAGACCTGTGGATCCTGATGAACTAAATATTGGATTTAAACTTAACTAGGTTTTCATTGTGGGAAAATAAAATGACTTTTTATAGTTATAAAATATATTCTTCCTTTACATAAATTATCTAAAAAATATTTGACTCAAAAAAATACTTCAAATGCATTTATTTTATAGTGAATTACACGAAGTTCACAGAAGCTATAATTAGTTATCTTTTATTACTTTTTTTTTTTTGCACCTAAATTAATATTAGGTAATATGACCAATTACATGTTTTTTTGTCTATTGTATACAAAAAAAGAAAAATGTTGCTTAAAAAAAATTAAACTATAATTTGATATGTTTTTTAATTTATCCATAATATGATCATTTGTTAAAAAGAATAAATTTTGAACTGAAGATTTTCATTAAACAATATTTATAAAGGCAATTTTTACTTATGTATCCATGACAATTTAGAAAAAATATGTTTATCATATGCATATGAGGTATTAAGAACAAGATTGTACCAAACCACATTTTTGTGAAAATTGATTTTGACGTGTTTGCCATGCCATCTTTTGGCTGTAGAATGATTTTTATTAATTTTGAAACTATTCAAGTGATGGAGACAGTTCAACACATGGTCCAACAAAACTTGGATATCAACTTGTCACTACAAGAGTGGATCAAGTGGCTTGGTCCTCTCTACCACTGTCAACTTAATCACCAATCAACAGCAAGCTTTCTGAAAAGTCTCCTCTGGCACTGGCAGGTTTTTATTTTTCTTCTTTACAACTACTACAAAATTGGAAAATCACACACTAAGCCTTTACATTACATGCCTATTAACTTTTGTTAATTAGTTGCAGAAGTGTCTACAACCAGATTATTATGTCTGAGCATACTGGAGGTAAGTGCATACTACAAAAATAAATTATTCATAAATATTGTTTACAATGCCATAAAGAATGTGTTATTCTTTAAGTATATTGTTTTCAAAATTAAAAATACTTTTGGGACTTTTAACCCGATTTTATCACAAATCCTAGAATAATAGGCCTTGTTCATCAGAATTTGCTAGTAATCCTAATATTTGTGAATTTTGTGTATTTACAGATAAAAAAATAATTTTATTACAAAATAAATCAATTACTTATTACAAAAATTGTCCAAAAATGGACTAATTTTTTTATAATTCAATAATTTACAAGCGATAACAGCTGTAAAAGAAATTCTTGCAGGAGAGTAATGTATGATGTCAGGATTTTGTTTAATGTGTTTTAGTTCCCAATTTTAGTTCCAAATACCAGCAAGAGATGGCATTGGTAAAATGCATGAGATAAAAGGCATGCATGTATGTTTGGGATGAAGTATAGCTTCTTGTGGTTCAGATAAAATTGGATCATGCATTCTCCATTTCTTAAAAAATAAAACAGCAAGAAAATTATAATGTATTCTAATTGCTGTGGTGGTCAGAACAGGAATATAAAAATGGCTGTTCTATGAAGTCTAATTATTTCACCCCCAAATTTTTCAGCAGAGCAAATACAGCACAAGTTCCTGGTAAGTGGGCACACTTATCTGCCATGTAATTCAGATTTTGGTTTTATTGAAAAAAAAAACCACTTCAAACAAATTTTTACACAGAAGACTGGTATTTAAAAAAAAATGCTTTGAAGTGATCCAGATGACATTGGTAGATTTAATTTCTACACCAGAATGACTAAGATCATTGTTACAAATTAAAAAGTAAACACAGAATGGGATATTGTACAACAGTTGAAAATTTTCTTTGTTTGAAGTGTCTTATAAATATGAACACTCAGAAGTACATATTTGTTGAAAAATAGATCGAAGGGCAGGGGTCGATCCAGGCAAAATTTGGGGCCTATTTAGGTCCCTTTCACAAAAATTATTTAATAAAATAGGCCCCTTCACAAAAATGAACTTAATAAAATGTGTAATTTGTATTGATATTTGATTTGTAGTGATATTTGTATTGATTGTGTAAATTAAAATGTGTAATTTGTAAATAAAAGCAGGTCACAAAAAACAAAAACTTTAGCAAGGGGATTTAAAAAAAAAATTTTAATAAATTCTTGATTCACATTTGAGTAACTGGATTTCAACTTTCATTACAAAATGTTATTTTTCACAAAAATATTATAAAATTCACAAAAATAACTTTTACTTTTCACAAAATGGGCCCTGAGAATAAAATCCTGTATCGACCCCTGAAGGAAAAACATTTATAATTAAAATGAATAAGCATAGCACGTCCAATGTCTCTTCTTTACCCACAAAGGAATTGTATTACAGAAAGTAAGAAGGACCTTCTACCTCTTTTGGATTATATTCCCCTATGCGATTTCACGATTTCTATAAAAAATCAAAAACATTGTCATCAGAAGAAGATGTGATATACTTAATGGAAGAAAAAAGTTCAGAAAAACTTGAAAAATAATAATTTACCTCTATTATTATTATTATCATCATCATCATTATTTTTTCTCCAAATTATCAAAAATCATGGGTTGCCTGGGTTTTATTTAAAAAACCTACATAGGATTGTTCAATATAAAAAAAAATGTCGGTTTCTTTAACAGTTGCTTTTGTCATAAGTGGTAGTTTTCAAAACACCAGAATGGAGCAAGCCACATTATCTCCCAAAGTTCCCAGTATTTGGTAGTAAAACTATATTTTTGAAATCTGTCTCTTCCTGAACTTAAAAAGACAGAAATCTAAGAAGCCACTTTCAAAACTGGCCTAAAAGAGTTTGACAAAAATTTGTACAATTTTGGGAAGCATTAGTCGTGAAATCACAACTGGCAAGGTTGGCCCACTCTGGTTCTCGACCATATTATATATGATTAAAGAGAGAGGAGGCAGGGGGGGGGGGGGGATTTATACATAGTAAATCCTAGATGCTATCTTTTCTTTAACAGATAAATTGTTATTGTCATAACTACAACTTTCATTAACTCTTTTTCCTCTAATAAATTAAAAACACAACTTCAATCACAATAATGTTCATCTTATTTTGATAAATCCCTTTATGATCAAGAGTACATATGGAGTTGAGCAGATAAATATTTATGATGATACCCAAACAACTTTGAAATACAAAAATATAAGAAAATGTTTATATAAAAAGTATTGACAAAATAGATAATTAATACATATAAAAAATATCTGAGTGCATTCATTTGAACTCTTATTTAAAAATCCAGTAGAAAGATAATAAATAAAAGGATATTTCAATATACACATTTAAACTATTGCAACATTAACTATGTGACACATTTGCTAAGTTATTGAATTGGTACAGATTTTCCATTTTATCTTTTTGCATAAAAAAATTCTTTAATTTGATCAAAAAAAATTATTGAAAGCATGTAGTATAATGAATAATAATAAAAATAAAATAAAAGTTAAAATAAGGTACATGTTTTAATTAGGCAGACAATCAATGTCTCAAAATTTGCACCAAAGTTTCAAAAAGAATTAATTGCATGAAATACAAATACATTATATTCTATGAATAACTCATAATTGCTGTTTAAAACCAATTAATACAAAAACAATAAAATAAAAATAATTCATTTTATTATGCCCTAGCATGATATATTTTCTTAAATGTAAGATCTCGTGAAATAACAGCAAACTATTTATAATTACTACATCTTCTGTGAGCAAATTTAATGGTAAATTGTGCTTTAAATTTGATTTTTCTCCCTAATATTTTACAAAATTACATATAAAAAGATAATCTTTCATTATTGCAAAATATACAAAAAATTTCACCTTTTCATGACATTATTTATAGTGCACTCTTCATTAAAAAATTCCTTGTTATTTATCTCACTGAATGGGGATTTTTATAAGTTTAACTGAACAGTAACATGGATGCAACAATATTCTGTAATTTAATACTTTAACAATCCCTCGATGGTAGTAACACACTGTGTTAATGTTCTTAATAAAACTTTAGTTTAATTAAAATATTTTATCACCTGTCCTTTAATTATGATTCAGATAAAATAATTATAAGAAAAATTTTCTGAAAAGTAATGTACTGGGTGATTCAAAACAAAAGTTATAGCAATTATCTCTTTAACTGCAGGTCATAGAAACGTACTTCCAGTTACAAAGTGCATTTAAATCAAGTATAGTTTTAAAATATAGTATTTGTTTTTCAAGGGGAAGTAAATTGAAATACAAATTTTTTTCATGTGATGCACTTTTCTTAGCTCTTTTATTAAAAAAACAAAACATTGTACTGCATCTAACAAGAAAAATAAAGAAAAATATCATATTCTTGAGTGCAATATACAAAGTTGATTAACCCTTTGATTACAGGGTTGGGACATTTGTCATCCCAGAGACTATTACTTTATTCTATTCACACCACTTTTTGAAATTATTCTCTGCCTTACACTTCTACAAGAATAATTTCAAGAGAAATCTACCACAAAGAAAGTTATTCTTAATTGTGGTATGAGTAAATACAAAAATTGTCGCCAGTCTTAGACCATAAACATAATCAAAAGGTTAAAGATCCCCTTCGTTTGAAAATTACATTTAAATTCACTGTATGTAAATCATCAAAGAAACATTTTGAAAACTTATATAAAGTGAGCAGAATAGCAATATTAAAAAAAATTAAAACTACCTTATTAGAAGATTTGTATTTAAAATTTAATTTTTGATATTTGAAATACATCAGAAAGGCCAAATATTTTTTTAATTCTTTTTAACACTTTGCAACATAGTTTACAAATGTAAAAGGTATTATCTAGCTATGCAATCTTTTCTGTACTATTCAATCTAGTTGAAAAATGTTTATCACTTTGGTTTCTAAGTCTGTCTTTCTGATCCTGCTCTAACTTAAATAAATATGCATGGATTTTTATGAAATGTAAATATGTTATCAAGGGTTATAACTGAATGTTCTTGATTAAATATACTGTATGTAGCATTCATAATTCCTTTATAGATACACACAAAAAGTAAAAGGGCATATTAAATAGCACACCCAGGGTCTTCACCTGACAGAGGTTTAAATCATTATGATTCATGAAATGAACAAACTCTTTGTTTTACATTTTTATAAAGTAGTTTCTATTAAATACTTGAGATGTACAAAACAATCTAATAAATAGCATAAAAAACTGAAAAAATTAGCTTTCAGATGATCCATTCATTCATACAAGGAGCCATTCTTTAATCTTCACATCAAAATTAAAAAAGAGAGGGATCACTAGTACCATGCATACTTTCCAACTATTGTTCTCCACTCTCTCTCTGATTTATTTTGCACTGGGGAAGGGACTTTCACTCTGGTATAATAAAGAGGAAAGGAAAAAATTTTATTTTCAAAGTACAATATCTCAGCAAATATTTAACTTACAAACATGATGATATTTTTTTTCTTTCTTTCTTAGATGCAGGGGAGTATTTTTCGAAATGTAAGTTATAATGTAAAAAGGCCATATAATAAATTAATTTTTCACTTTAATACATATACAGCCCCTTTTAGAACAAACATATTTGAATACATTTGTTAATAGGTAGTACATTTCGATGATCTGTGGTTTAAGAGGCAATTGTCATAACCAGTATTTTGTACCACACAGTATATAAGATAGATGCTGAGAACCTTTAGAAAATATATCCATATCCATGCAATAACAGGGTTGCCACACTACAGGGAATTTCCAAACCAGAAAATTCTTCAACACCGGTACTTTCTTACAGAGAATCTCTGTTTAAATCAGGTGAAATTTCATGCGGTTAATCTAGACATTTATTTCTATAAAAAAATACTGATATTTCGACTGGAAAATTCCCTGAAGCGTGGCAACCCTGAATAATAAATATGCATAAAATTACACAAAATATTGAAAAAAAATGATATGGATGCATACTGTACAAAATTGTACTCATTTTTTAATTTCAGAACATTTTTAGGTTTGTTTAACACTAGATAAAGCAATATTGAAAGTACACTTAATTCTATCACAATAAAGTCAGTCATTTTATTGACCCATTAACCGCCAAAACTATAAGGTTGAGGTTTTCAACTCATTAGCCGAACGTTGTTTGCCACCACAAACTCTGAAAGATAATTTTCACTTTATTTTAACGTAAAATTTCGTGTCTTTAAGTATGGCTAATTTTTTAATTGAAAAATAGTGGTGGGTATGTAAATAATTTTAAAATGTGCATTTATTTTGACTGTTGTGTCAACGCAATACCAGCGCATAATGGGTTAAGATTTGTTGTTCTAGTATTAAATAAAGTGTTAATCCCTTAACAGTCTCATTTTACAACTTTTTCAATGACTAAAGCAGTCAACTGTTTATTAAAAATATTTATTTTATGTTTCTTTTTTAACTTGGAAGTGCAACTTGTATAACAATATTTTATATAGTTTAGGAGATATGAATTACTTATTAAAAGCTTGTGGATGAATATAAAAAGCAATGGATGAAGATAATTTTGCATAAACATACATACTTGTTTATATGCTCAGAATAGAGTCTGGTAAGTGGTTAATGCCACTAAATACAGTTTAACACTTCTCTTAAGCTCCATTATGGTAAAAGACCTTAATGTATTAACAAAATATTTACAGATTATGCATATAATGATAAAATATCTTTACAAACTGATAAAATTCTTTTGACTATACAGTAATTTCTTGTCTTAAGAAAAATCATCAACAACTTCAACTAGTTACTTGTATAATTCTTATAGAAAAGACACAAGAGCAGTATCATATTTTTATGCAGAAAATATAACATTATATTTCTACCTCCCAAAAAGGCATTTTATTTATAAATCAAAATTTTAAACTTTACCACAAATTCTACATTTTTTTTTTAATTCTCAAAATTAATGGCTTATGTTAGCCATTTTCTTCCTAACTTATTATATTTATTTTACTTATATATGTTTTATATTAGCATTTTAACAACATTGCTGCATATCAGGCTCCCAATGGTCCATTTTCTGAATACCAGTATTTGTTGAAAAAAAAATTGCTAGGTTTTTATAACATTTGCAATGAAAATTAAACTCCAGATAAATCCCTGCAAATTTTTTAAGAAAAACTTAAAAAGAAATTTTTTTTAAAGAAAACAGTGGTGTTCAAAAAACAGAGTGGGAGGCCTGACATATGCACATGATATTATGATTGTTATTTCAGTTATATAAACTCTTTTCAATGAATGGTACACTCTATATCAAGTGCTTTCTAAATTGTGCTTGATATTTCATTATGGATTGTTATTAGCTGTTGTCTTTTTATTTTTCATTTTATTTCTCTTAATACAAAAAGTTATAGCTGCATTTGCTCTTTTATTTTCTATTATTTTTTTATTAAATCTTCAATTTGTACTAATTTTGTTGATTTTGTACTATTATTGTTAAATTTTTTTACACAAAATCTATATACGCTTACTCCTTTTTTTAACGTTATTACTTAGTAACCTTGCCATTTATTACTCTCATGTTAATATCCTTTTTATTTTTTATTTTACATTTATTTTCATACATGTGATTTAATTTTAATTACACATGTATATACATAGAGGGTGTTTCCTTAATTCTGTTTTGCCTCAAATAACTGATCAACTAAGGGAACTACAGCCACGAATCTGGTATCTAGGTATGGTAAAACGGGTAATCACTACCAGATGAGATAGCTGGTGACAGTCCCTTGCAGCGAACTGCAGAGTTAGCATTCATATCTTGAAAATAATATGAAATACAAGAAAAAAAGTCTATTACAAACTTGAAAAGCATCCTTGATTTATTATGAAATGGCATCTTACATGTAAAAATAACTTTATTAGAAGCCATCAAATGTATCAAGTGCAAAGCCATTTTACTATAGCTAGAAATCATGTTCAGTGCAAGAGCTAACTCAGTTCAGCAGCTATTTGAGGAAAAATAGAATTAAGGAATCACTCAGTACATTTAAATAGACAGATATATAGATAGATAGACAGATAATCATAAAAATAATCAGGCTGCTAAATATCAGGCAAATGCAGAGGTTCTATATTATTTACGTCCATAAGTTTTAATCACTGATTTAGAATACAATAAAGATAAGAGACAGATTTTTAAGAAAAGTATATTGAAAAAGGCTTAGCATAATACTCCAAGCAGTAAATGGATGGCATTTGATAAAATGTGCATAACCATAAGGCAAACTTGGTGCTACTTCATTTATATACAACATATGATGCTATCTACACAACTAAACAAAGTATAAAAATAAAACCATTCAACCAAAGATGGAAACAGTTATAAAAAAAAGCATAGATATGTATAACAAAATAGGTAAGTATTTACAGTTTTTAATAAATAAAAACTTTACAAATAAAATTGTATCTTCTCAAAATCTACATCTACTGTACTGATATGCACTGCAAAAGTAGATAGATATAACAAAGTGATGTGATTTTAATTAATAATGATAAAGTTTCATTTTACCATTCTTTATGAAATACATTAACTCTAATACATTAATTATTAAAGAAACATATTACTTTATGTATTGATGTGCATGTGCACATGTATGCAAGCACATAGGTATGTAGGTGGGTTCAATAAGTTTCATTATACATGGAACAATTAATAGAATGGCCAAAGTTAAGAAAGTCAAACAAAATCACTTTTCTAAATTTTGACCTCATGTATAATGAGGGGATATACTCGGTCTTCCTGGGTTACAGAATGTAGGTGAAAACCTTTTTTTTTTATGCTAGTAGATATTAGATATTTTACATTTAGTATATATTTTTAGAATATGCACTAACAATATGAAAAATCATATGCATATGAAAAATAGCATGCATTCAAATAAAGTTTTGAAATTTATTAAAAGTGATAGTTTTATACAGGCCTCACATCTGGAATTAACAGCCGTAAAAAATGCTGAAGATTACTATTTACAATCAGCCTATTTGTTTTTGATCATTTCAGTATTTTAAGTGCACAATTTGATTTATTGTCTTAAATTTACATTTTATTTTTATTTTATTGTTTTATTTATTGATTGATGAATGTTTTAATTTGTTATGGAATATAAGCTGGAAACAAATGCTGAGCTATCTATGTTAATTTAAGTTCAAACTGATTTATCTTTCGTAATCGTCTGTACACAACAGAGATAAATTAAAAGAAAAATTCATGCTTGAAAATTATTTAAAAAACAATAAAAGTTGAGTAAATTGTGATACAGTTTTCAAACAAATTGCATTTGAGAATATATTTTCTCCCCATTTGATGGTGTAAAAATTGAAAATGAGAGATTTTTAGAAGTTTAAAAAACTGCAGTAAAAGTTAAATTTAATCGCCTGCTGTTGCCACCAAGAAAATGAGATTGGCGTTACATATGGACATGTTTGTCCTTTGTAATATATATTGTGTAATGTATAATGGGAGGGTTTTGAAGTGGTTGAACCCATCCTTTACCTAGATGCCTCACACGCATACTAATATATGAAAGAAAAACATATATTTATATTTTGTTATTTAACATTATAATGAAAACATATTTTTTTATCTAACATTATAACAATAACATATATTTATTTCTTGTTATATTTCAATTGAAAATTTTATTAGTAACTGTTCTTTAATAATTTCCTTAAGATGACATTAATAAAAAAATTTTAAATTTACAGAATGGAAAAGTTAAGTTTAATTTACTTTGTTCTTATTTATTTATAAATAGTGATTAAATTTAACACTATTCACAAGGTCAAAAGAAAAAAATATATATTTAACCCTTTGACTGCCCAGCAAAAAGGGCAAAATTGTAATGTTTTTCCTTTGTAAATTTTAAAAAAGGTTAAAAATAGATGATTCTTTCAACATGATATAAAAAAAAAAAATAGTTGCACATA
This sequence comes from Maratus speciosus, assembly GCA_963932465.1. Taxonomy (NCBI): domain Eukaryota; kingdom Metazoa; phylum Arthropoda; class Arachnida; order Araneae; family Salticidae; genus Maratus; species Maratus speciosus. The sequence continues at coordinate 512,012,081 of OZ010787.1, read as the reverse complement.
TGAAAATCCCTGAGAATGCTAATCAATTCTCAATGTTTTAAGACTGCATTATATCTGTAGAATTACATTAATTTAAATAATACTTCTAATGCAATGAGACCTACAGTTCAGAAAATGGATATATCACTTCAGAACACTGAGAAGGTTAAAATAAATACTAAAGCAGACAGATCTAGAAACAGTTAAATTATACCTTAGAACAATTTTAAAATTCTAATAAAAAATCTTTAATCTCTGCTCTAATAAACTTTTCCTTTAACATCTATACAATGTATGCATATCACTCATTCTGCCTACACCACCACCGCCACTTTAAAAAACAATAAATACAAAAGGAATGAGAAGATGGAGATACTAAACTGGCATATTAAACTGGTATAGATAATAAATAATGACATAAAGCACAACAAGATCTAGTAAGCATTTCTTGCTTAAAAGCTGAATGATGACATTGTAAACAAGTCCATTGCAAATTTGGGTTCATTATAGGCCTTCCAGATGCAACACAAACAGGAAAATTTATTCCACAACTTGGGCAAGAAGTATACCTAAATATATATTTAAAAAAAAACTTTAACTAATACAACTTTCATTTTATTATAAAAATAATCAAACGTCTTTAAATTTGTAAGAATAACACAACGTGAGTCAAAAATCTTTATACAAACTCTAAGGGTACAAGATCATACTACTATAGACAATTTTTGTATAGAAAACCAGAGTTGTAATCCATTTATTCAGTCAAAAACACAGCTGTTTCACTCAAGTCATTAACCTGAAAGTTTGTTCATAACTTTAACAATAATAAATATATTTGAAAAGAATTTGCAGCAGACTTTTCTTTCTTTGTGTGGAATATAATAATATCACATAAATGATAGAAGTTGGTACTATCTACATCCAAATAACACTGAATCAGATACCTCATATTTCCAAGTGTAATTAACATTTGGAATACGATCTCTTTGCTAGAAATACTTTATACTTTCAGCACTTTTCATGCTATCATTTCATTTTACACAAAGCAAAGTAATTCTGATGAAAAAATTGTTAAAATATTTTTACTTTGGATAAAATTATGAACAATGATTGTGTTCTGATTAAAGTAGGATACCTTGTATTTTTGGCTGTATAAAGGGCTTATGCCTGGTTTTCTATACAAAAAGTGTTTGTGGTAGTATGTTCTACCAACCCTTAAAGTTTCTCTAAGGACTTTTGACTAACTCTACAAATATTTTTAACAAATTCATTTAGAAATTTTATCTAGCATAAACAAACAAAACATAAATTACCAATCAGGAATGGATTCGGCACAGCCTCTGCAGTGAACTGTATTACTTCTACTGTCTTTGGGAGGATGCCTGAAACAGTACTTTTCTTTAGTATTGTGCTCATAAAAGAGAAACAATTTTTTTTAAAAATAACAACACAAACAATACAACTACTTACTTTATAAAAATTTCAGCAGCCAAACTTTCATATTTAGATCTTTGTTCAGTGGAAATTGTTTCTAATGATTCGAGTCTCATGAATGCAGATGAACAAGTAGCAAAAGCTCTGTTTCCACAACTTGTTAAGGCTGAGTGTATGTAAGACATGCATTAGAAAGTAAAAGAAATTGAAGGCTTTAAAACAAAAATTACACAAATATTAAAAAAGAAAAATGTGCTAAATACATCATTAATTCATAAAAACTTTGAAAAACATAAAACTTAGACAAATGATGATAAACAAGAATTATTTTGCATGAAAAGTGTTACAGGGAGATTAGGTTTGTTTTTTAGTTTTCTGGTTACACATCAAAGGTGCTAATGAACAAAATATTCAGTAGATTATGCAGTTTTTATTTCATTACAGTATCACTGTATTCTACCTGAACCATGAATTAGTAATCATTATGCTTTGGAATCTTTGTACAATGAAATGACTGAATCAAAAAAAATTTCATCTCATAGGCTGGTATAGAAAGAGATGGTGATATGAAGATCATATCACTTACTGGAAGATCATCATCAAATAAGGATTGTCATTACATAAAAATCTTTATAAAAGATATAGCAGCAGAATTTTGTTATCCAGCTTGTCTGGTCACCTGACTTGACTGTGGGATTATTTAAAGAAGCCTGATTACTGTTCTCTTCTATTCTCATTTATCATATATGGCCATATAGAAAGGATCAATCAGTTTTTAAAATGTAATATTTATAAATTATGATAAAATGAACTTTGGCACAATTTCTTTTAATAAATAGCCATATACAAAGTAAATAATAAGGATACTGATCTTTCTTTTAATTTTATTCACATATAAAAGCTTTTTAAAAAGTTCAAAAAATAGAAAAAGTAAAACTATAAGGAACAAGGCTTAAAATATTTTTAAAAATTAGATTCATGTACGTTTCATTTCAGTAAAAATGTAACTTCAGAAATGGCATCAAACTTATCCAAATTCAATATATAAAATGAGGAAATTTATTTGAATATCAAATACAGAATAGGAACCTTTATCTAGAATTCCAAAATCCAGAAAGACCCGAAATCGAGAAAAAAAAAATTATTCAAAAATTTTACAGATTCAGTTAAAACAAACCAAACTGACTGATTTGTTTAAGAAATAAGATGTATATTAAAAATATTGGTCAAAATTTTTCATGTAAATTATGCAGTTTTTAAAAAAAAAAGGGTTGAAATTGTAGATTAAATAATATTAGTTTGTCAATTTTATTTTGTTATTTATTCATTGTTACCATTGATTAGTGCAGGAATTTCTGTTTAGTTTTTTAAAAAATTATGATGATGATGCGAAGAACTTTAACCAAGGTGCCTGGGACCTATGTCCCACATGCCCAAAGATGTGACAATTAGTCAATAACAGAGAGCCTTGAATCGTAATATGATATGGTGAGTCACAAAAATCCACTGTGCAAAAACATCGTAGAATAGCATTTAAAACAGGTAAGTTTTTATTTATATTTTACATGTGATTGTTTCAATTTTGTTATTTTTATGTTTTTAAAAATACCAGTGGAATTCTGGATTTTGAGGAGGGAGAGATGTTCTGAATTTATGAATTTATTTAAGAAATAAGATTTATTAAAAATATTGATCAAAATTTTTTATGTAAATTATTTAGCTGTAAAGAAAACAAGGGTAGAACTTGTAGATAAAATAATATTAGTCACCAATTTTATATATTCATTGTTAATATTGAATAGTGCAGGAATTTTTGTTTAAATAATTTTAAAAAGTGCAAAGGATAAGTTTTATTCATATTCTAGATGAGATTGTATAAATTTCGCTATTTTTATGTTTTGAAAAATTCTGGATTTTGGTGGATGGGGGTGGAGATTACGAATTTCGGGAGAACCTGAAATCCAGAAAAATCCAAAATCTGGAAAGCCTTCGGTACCAAGGATTCCGGATAATAGATCCTGTATAGTACTGCTAATGATATAAATAACATTATTAATTACATATAATACTGAAAAAAAGAAGATTTCTTTAAAACTAACATACAGGGAGTTACAAGTAACTCCCTCAAATCCGCACAGCTTAGGACCAGAGGCTGTGTGGATCTTAGAATTTTGTGGATTTCTGGTCACTGCTTTGTTTATGTATTTTAAATAGTCATTTGAATGTAATAATGCAATCAAAATTATAATGAGTGCTTGGAATATAGTAAAATATTAAAATAATTAAGTAAAGTAATAAACTTTAATAATAAAAAGTAACAATTTTTAAAATGATTAAATTGTTAAATGTAAAGGATAAATAATTAATAATGTGTAATTAAATATGCATAAAAAAATGGGATACATTTTCCTTGAATTATTCAATGAAACTTTCCTCATAAAGGTACCCTATTAACTCACATCAAAATCATAAAGTAAGGAAGTTTTATTTTTGGTTTAGCCAGTCTTAATAACCATAAAAGCTTCATTAATACATAAATATATTTGGTATAAAGATTGTGATTACCAGTGATATCAGCAATATCTTGAATGTTTTTCAGAAATAAGTTTATACTTCCTTCATGAGAAACCATGAGTTCGGTCATATTATTGAAAACTACATATTAAAATACATACAGAATGATATGAAACAAAAAAATTCTGTAATTTTGTCCTTAGATATGAAATGAAAGTTTCATTGTTTACATCTGTGATGATATGTGGATTTTAGATATTCGCAGATTTGAAGGAGTCTACTGTATTAAGAAAGCAAAACAAACATAATGCAAGCGCTAAACCCATAAAAAACTAAAGCTAACAAACTAACTAATATTTTTAATTTTGAATCCGAAAGATAATTACCAAGAAGAGAATAGATATCTTCTAAATTAAGAATGTCTTCATATTCTCTTAGATGCAATGCAGTTTTCATAGCTGCATCCATGTAACCTATGATCAGGTGCAAGATTATGTAAAATATAAATTATTTGACAAAATTCCATACAATTGCTTTAATAATTAAGAAAATTAAAAGATTTTTAATAAATAATAATCTCATATTAACATATTTAGAACAGAATGCTATCTTATGTGTTGATAAAAATATATTTTAGATTGCATGCAGGGTAATTATTATGCAATGACAAAAATATATATATAGATATAGATATAGATATATTAAGCAATTTCTATTACAGTATTTCTAATGTAAGAAATATTAAATTGTCAATGAGGATTATGTGCATGAATATAGTATCATTTTCTATATCATTTCACAATCACTTTCAATATCTAATAATAAAAATAGCATTTGGAACATACAGTAAAAGGAAAAGTTCACAAAATAATGTGTTAGTCAATGAAGAATTAAATAAGAATGTTGATTTTTAAATTTTGTAATATTATTATAAAATTTTTATCAAAAACTTATTTTGAGTTTGCCTTTGCAATATTTGTTAAACCTCAAAATATTAAAATTATAGTATACTTACAAGTACAATAATTAAAACATTTCCAATTTAACAATAATTTGATATAAAAATAGGATGGCAAATAAATACATTAAATTATTTTAACTCAATCAAACTGTTTGATAAATAATTATACAATTTGAATTTTTTTTTCCAACTGAGCGAAAATATGTCCAGGCTGGGGCTCGCATTCAGGACCTTTTGGCTCTATCTGCCAATGCTCTACCAACTAAGCTATCATAAACAAGTCCAGCAGGCTTTCCAGACTTGCCTACAATAGCTCAGTTCTAGCCTTGACACATTTTCCCACAGCTGGGAAAGAAAATTTGATAAATATATTGCCTAAGCTAGCACTATCATTCATTTAACACAAATGTATCTTAACACGTTCATGACGGGAAACGAGAATTCTTGTTTTCATTCAAAAAACGTCATTGACTAAAGGTGTGCTTTCTACCTAACAGAAAATGCATTTATATCATGTTGTCCATATTTTTTTAGATTGTAAGATATTTTATATTAAATTCATACATTGAAAGATATTTACCGATGCATAAACTTTGGAAACCTCTCTAAAACACCAATTCACAAAAGACTTTCAGAACAGGGAGGAGCTTCTACTGTTTAAAATTCAGATTTGATAAAAATTGACCCATCAACAATGTGTTAATGAGAGTTCAAATTAAAGATTTTCATTAACATTTAAATGCTTAAATAAATTAATAAATATACTTACCGTATCATCTGAGAATAATGCCACATTGACTATAATGGCGCAGTTATTTAAAGAGAAAACTAGTTTAACGCCACATCGGGTATATCGCCGCACTGTGTATAATGTCACATACGTTATAAAAAACATACCAAGTGCAATTAATTAAAATTATTAATTGGTGGACATAAAATTTAACATTTTGAACTTAAATAAATAATTTATCTTTTAAATAATTGAACAACTAATTCCACTATCAACGTTATTTATTTTAACAAACAGAAAAAAATAATACAGTAGCACCAAATAATTAATGTTATACATTTGAAAATTCATCAAAATCTTCATCCTCAGTATCACTGTTGAATAATCTATAAATTTCAGGTGAGAAACTTTGACCGTTGTTTATGAAATCATCTGCATCATTCGTGTCATTATCAAAAAAGTGAGCCGGCAGATTGGATCTTGGATAGATCAGGCTCGCACGCTCAATTGTATTAAGACTCAGATTAACAAACTAACTTCTTTCCTGTGTCTGAAATTTAAGAGTAATCGATCTGTTGCCAAACATGAGTATACATATCTTTTAATGATGAAAGTAATTACGAACATAGAGTAAAATAGCTTTCCTGTAACTTTATTGGCACTGACGAAGAATGAACGATGGAGAAAATGGGAGGAGTTAATCCTTATAGACGGCTTGCACATGACATCACATGTCTGGCATCACTTCATATGGCACCCAAATATAAGGCGAATGTGGTGCTCTCCATTTGACTTATTACACTTATTTGCACTATAATAATAAGAATAAGAAAGATCTAAATTAAACAGAAAGATAACATGTGCTTTTAACGGCAAACGGGGAGGTCTGACATTCCATATGTGCTCCAGATGCAATAGTATCAGTTGTTGCTAATAGCAACGTGACACCAATGCAAGCCATTTATATGGCATGCAAGATACTAGGCGAACTTGAGGAGAACCATTGTGATTGGATGCAATGCCCGGACAAAGTGCAATCTTTTGCTCATGAAAATTGCATCATGATCATTTGTTCAACACGTTGATACCTTTCCGCTGTGCAAGACATTCTTGTTTCTTTTCAGAAGTACGACATAAGATCATCGATTTTTTTTTTAACCAGATTTCCAAATTTTTAAATAAAGATTGGCAGTAAATTTGGTACTATTTACAAGCCGCACCTAGTTATTGGCTGCATTTTTGTTTTCAAACCAGAAAAATCTTGTTTAATGCTGCAGCGTTATTCCCAGAAAATACAGTATATGATATTATTTTAAAGCAAAGAAGAATTTTAAATAACATATGATACATATCTGAAACAAAACAGCAAACAGAAAGAAAAATCCTTTCTTTATCTTCACAGATAAACTGTAGATTAAAGATTAACAAGTGAGTGGTACTCTACTGCAGGGCTGTCCAATGTGTCATCCATGAACACTATGGTGCCCTTTTGAATGATTCCTGTTACCAGGAGTTTTTAAAAAATAAAAATCTACTTTAAAAGATGCTTCTTTAAAATTATTAGTATTCCACAGGATTTTATATTACAGAAGGGTTAAATTTTTTACTCCTTTCTCTATAAATTTTTTGAGATAGGCCTCTTGTAGAAAAATGTAATTTCAAATGTACTATGATTTATTGATTTATGTTTTTTTTTTCCTGCAGCTATTTTTCACATCAAGCCTTGCACAATATTGGACCTTATGGCTCACACTGTGACGTGTCTGTGCATCTTATTAGACTCCTGTATACTGTTACCCATACCACAGGTTGCCAATTTCAGTTTGGCCTCATTTTTTATTCAGAAATTCTGAATCCATACCAGAAGTTCCGAATAGTAACTTTTGATTTATTTAATCACAGACTTTTCTGATTACTTAAAGTAAAAATTCTTCATTAAGAATTTCTGATATGAATTTGTAATTTCTAAATATAAACAGGATCAACTAACTTCCCCTTACTATAGTAAGGTAATATTGTTCTATATGTTTCCAGTGATGTGAATAAGTTCAGTGCTTGTCACAAGATAAGGCGCAGCTGCACTGACTGAAAGGTTAGACAGCCCTGTTCTACTATGTTTAATCTTACAGTAAATGTGTTGGTATTCTGGCAATGCTATTATGATAAATATACATTTGTGATAATTCTAAAATCTTTGGCATACATTTTTTTTTCTTCAGATTTGATGTAACTATTGACAGTATTTTCCCTCAAAAGTTGAAATATATGTACGATAATTTTAAATATATGTGAAATATATATGTGTGTATTTAATTTAGCAGCATCAATATATGCCTATCTGAGTATTAAGAAAATGGAATCTGCTAAAAATAATGATATACATTCCTATAGCTGATTATTTTTACTTTAAAAAATACTTAATTATAGTAAAGAGGCCTTCAAAAATAACTGAATTCAGAGCCTTTGAACGTCTGAAGAAGACCTTAAACAATACATAAATAACTCACAATCTGTTACAATGAAAAACCAATTTGAAAAGCATTCAAATTAAATACAGGTAAAAACTAAAATAAATTAAATAAATTTATTAGCTTGTAATTTTATAATAATGATTGAATGTGAAATTCACAATAGCATATGGAATATGCACAAAAATATAATCTAAAAAATTCCAGTGATTTAATGACATATTAAAATAAGAGTTTACCTTGATATAAATGCTTCTGGGCTAGCATGTAAAAATGATAAGCTTTAGCACCTCTCCATGGATCATCAATCAAACGAGGGGCAACACTCTGGAGGCTAACTTCTTCCTCAAGGGTTATACCTAAATCATTAATCTAGAAATGACAAGTACTAATTGTTATTTCAAAAGCCATATTTATTGCTTCCTAATACAGCTGAAGTGTTCATTGAAAACATCTTGAATTTTAATAGAGTGAAATTCAATTACTGCAGATTATCCAGTTTAAACATGTATGTATTTGTAAGCTGTGAAACTTGAGTTGAATAAACTTAATTCAGTTTTTGTCAAAACTTAGATATAATACCAATTTTACACTAAAAGAAATAACTTTTAGTTTAATGTAGAAATTTTAATAAAAAACAAGTGGAACAGATGTTATATATTCCCGCAGTTGCCATCTTGGTTTTTTTTCTTGGCATGAAAACCCCTTTTCTGCCAAGTAAATGTCACCAAGCAGATTTATGTGCATGTTAGGCTTAATGGGGTTGCCAGAACACGTCACTCGTTGGGGTTGCCTTATCGATAAACACCAACAAAACCTCACCGGGAAATCCAAGATGGCAGCCACAAGAATATATAACATCTTAGCGAAACAAGTTAATGACAGTTTGCTAATACAAAAGAATGAATTCTCAGGACAAACTAAATATGCAAATAAATCGTATACTTGCATAATTTAATTGGAGTAATATTTTACTTTTCTTTGTGATACTTGAACAAATGGTCTTTTTATCTCACCATTTTCTTCTTTTGTGACAGACTCGGAAATTAACTATTCTTTCATATTGATTGATAATATCACAGAACAACCATCAGCAATTTGTTTACTGCTCACATTTTTGGGGATGGAATATTTTCTTTCTCTTCACCACTCTCAATAATGATTATTTGATCTCTCACTGGTTACACCAAAAGTGCTTTATTTTGAGGAAATAATATACAAAACCAGGTTCCCTTTTCCCAGTCAATTTGTAAAAATTTGTTCACATTATCCCAAATTCTGTATGCACTAAGCAATGGTTTTAACATTAATTGCTAATAGAAATTGATGGAAAAAACAAAATTATCCTCATTAACCAGAGATATGTCTAAAGTGGAGACACATTAACCAAATGCCCACTGTAATATGAAGTTATCCAGCTAGCATATTTTTTTTTCTTTTTCAGTGAACAAACAACTGCAATATTATTATTTTATTACATACTAGCTGTTAGTGATGGGCGATTCTCGAAGATTTAATAATCGAAAAAAATCATTATCATAGAAAACACAATTGATACAGTTATCGATTACTTTCAAGAATCTACAATCGAGATGTTCTACAATCAATTATTAAAATCATTGTTTTTACAGAAAGAAATTTTCAAAAAGAAGGGGGAAGAAATTTTCAAACTTTTTTTGGACCTGTCATGTGATATATCATCAGAAAGTCATTGGGCCATTCTTTAATATTATGAACCCTTCTTCCTCCTCCCCAATTTGGCTGAAACTTTTTTGAAATCATAACATTTTCATCATTTTAGATCAGATTTTTTTGCAGAGCCCTCAAAAATAATATTTATAATATATGAAATTTCAAAAATGGTGGGGAGTGTCCAGGGGGTGCGATAGTTGGCCTCCTGGGGTAAGCACTTTCCTAACATTTGCAGACACCCCTCATGTGATATATCATTGGAAATCCCTGTGAGCACTTACTCATATTAAGCACCTACCATGCCTCTCCCTCCATTTGCCAACCTAGGGGAATTTTTCTAAATTTTGCCAACACCTTTCATGTGAAATATCATAGGAAAGACCTGTGATGTTATGCACCTCCGGTGTCCCAGACACTTTGTCCCAATGAGAGACACTTTTCTAAATTTTGCTGACATCCCTCATGTGACATATTGTTGGAAAGGCCTGTGATCCCTTATTCATGTTATACACCTCCTGCACCCCTCTCCTTCCCACTTTGCTCCCTGGGGGCACTTTTTAAAAAAATTCTGAAACCCCTCATGTGACATATGATTGGAAAGGCCTGTGACCACTTATAGATGTTATGTACCTCCGGTATCCCACACCCACTTTGCTCCTATGGGAGATACTTTTCTAAATTTAGCTGAGACCCCTCATGTGACATCGTTGGAAAGGACTGTGACCACTTACTCATGTTATACACTTCCCGCACTCCTCCCCCTCCCACTTTGTCCCAGGGGCACTTTTCTAAATTTAGCTGAGACCCCTCATGTGAAATATTGTTGGAAAAGCCTGTGACCACTTATACATGTTATGCACATCCCGTGCCCCTTCCCCTCATTTTTATCCCATGGGGGCACTTTTCAAATTTTGTCGACACCTCTTATGTGACATATCATTGGAAAGGCCTGTGACACCTGCGGTGTCCCTTACCCCACTTTGCCAACCCAGGGGACACTTTCCTAAATTTAGCTGAGACCCCTCATGTGACATATTGTTTGAAAGGCCTGTGATCCCTTATTGGTGTTATGCACCTCCGCTGACCCCCCAACTTGGCCCCAAGGGGCACTTTTCTATGTTTAGCTGAGACCCCTCATGTGACATATTATTTGAAAGGCCTGTGACCACTTATTGGTGTTATGCACCTCCGCTGACCCCCCAACTTGGCCCCAAGGGGCACTTTTCTATGTTTAGCTGAGACCCCTCATGTGACATATTGTTTGAAAGGCCTGTGACCACTTACTCATGTTATTCACCTCCTGCACTCCCCCCATATTTCTCCCGACAGTGGGCACTTTTATAAATTTAGCTGAGCCCCCTCATGTGACATATTGTTGGAAAGGTCTGTGACCACTTACTCCTATTATGCACCTCCTGTGCCCCACCTCCCACTTTCACCTTTTCAGGGATCCAGTCAAAGGTTCATTCGATTCGAGATTGTTTTTTTTTTTTTGTACAAGTACAAGATTTTGCAGTGTGTGCACACCATGCCTGCTATATGGTGCTGTAGGCAGTGGGGACCCAGTTCAAGATTTCATATTACAAGATTATGTATAAATTAGAGGCCCTGATTGAAGGAGAAGCTCGCTAGAGGGTGAAGGCAGCTAGTCCTTATTAATGACGACTCATTCCTGTTCAGCCGCATATGATTCTTGATAAGATCAAATCAGGTATCGTATAAAAGCAATTGGCAAACTGGAGTCATCGAGAAAAATTTTACCCAATCAAAAAATATCAAGATGTCCATACAATCGAGAGAATCGATAAAAACATCTTGTTATCACCTATAACTACTAGCTGTTGCCCTTGATGTTATTCACATATGAAATGAAGAAAAGCCAATGCCTTTTACTATAAAATTCTATAAAATTTTAGCTGCCAAAGTTAAATACTGTAATTTCTGGGAGATAAGCCATGGATTATACATGTTTAAAAGTTAATTTTTCTCCCATGTGGCCTATACAAAGAACTTTTACATTCCTATCCAGGTATTGCAAGCAAAAGATTGCATAAAGCCAAAAAAAGTAGGAAATTTTCTAGAACCAATAGGGAAAAAATAGTAAATTTTCAAAAAATCAAAAATAAAAGTTTTGATTTAAAATAAAGTGGAGAGAAAAATGAGGTATTATTATTTTTTTTAAGAAATTTTAACAAACAAAAATTTTAGTTATTATTTAAAAGCAGATACGAAAAGTGATGAGCTAGTTTTTGTTTTTTACTGATAAATTCATACTTCACTTCGTCAATAAATATTAAAGATACTTAGGTATGAAGTATGATTGATCACGTCTTAATAATTCTATTAAAATACTGAATATAATGCAGAGGAAATTTCTATTTTGTGCCTGCATCAAAAAATACTTTTTCTTAAAGATCGTCAATGTATTTCCAATGATAATTTAGGTGCCAGTGGAGATCCTATCATGCCTGGCACCTGATGCAAGGTCACCACCTGCACCATTCTTGCACAACTGCGCTAAGGAGCTAGATTTTTTTCAGACTTTTTCAGATTTCTTTTGGAAATTTCAAGGAAATTAAATTTTTGCAAATGAATACATACAATTTATATTTGAATAGTGTTTTTTTCTGTTTTTTTTAATAATGTACATCCTTATCTTTTGATATTGATCTAGATACTTGACGATCTAGAGTTCAGATAATTAGAGTTTTACTGTACTAAATAGTTTTAACTACAGCATTTATTTATCAAAGATTCTTTTCTAAGAACTTAAATTGTTAAAAAAATTACTTACATCATTTCTATCAAAGTTAGTAACTTTCCTATTTGACTTATACTCCTCAACAAGGATAGCAATAAGAACATAAATTTTTCTCAGAAGTAATGGATCTTTATACTTGTCAGGCAGATCCTTCACAAACTAAAATTAAGAATACATTTAATAAATGGACATATTAAAGTTGAGGGGAAAATAAGAAACATAATTCCTTAGAACTCTTACTTTGTATAGTAATAAGGCAGCATGTAAGAACTTGCATGCTTTTTTATACAGCTCAACAACAGTAAATACTGATTTTTCTTGTTTCAAATATACAGCATATTGAGAAAGCAATGAATCAACATCCTTGATATCATATTTTTGAGCTAATCCTATAGCCATTTTCCATTGATTAAGGGCAGTGCAGCATTCAATAGCTGAATTCAGTTTGTTACACTATTAAAATAGAAAAAGATTGAAGTGATTCAATTATTATAATAAACTCATAACTTTCAAGTATTATTAGTGTACTTAAAAAAACAGCAAGAAAAATTAACACTAACCCATATTTTAACATTGTCCTGTACACAAGAGAGCATAAATTTATTGAACATTCACAACTAACATTGCATTTTTATTTCTATTCTGCTTCTAAAATATATTTTAAGTCTGATAAGCGTTACTTGTAATCATTTCAAATATAATTTTAATGCAGTATATTTTAATGATGTTACACTATTTCAAGCATAATGAAATTGATGTGCATTTCTGCAGAATATGGAGTGCAAAGCATTTATTGCTCATTTACACGTAACACGCAGTACTGCCAATGAATGATAATTGCTGGAAGAAAGTTTTAGTTATGGTAAATGTTTTTTACAAAATTTTTGCATATTACATAGTGTGTGTAAGTTCTGTTGATCATACACAGGGTTACGGAAAATAATTCATAAGCACTACTTGTCTATGGCCATGAATTGCTTAAGAGAGTTTTTTTATAAGTTCTACATTTTCTAGCTAAACTGTATTTGGTATACTAAGGGATGTTCATAAAATATAAATAAACTCATATACAAGGCAACCCAAAGAACTGGATACATTACTGTCTATGGATAGTAATTGTTGTAGCTGCATTTTTAGTTGTGTTATGTGTTTTTTACCTGAATTAAATATTATATTAATATGTGAGGGGAATAAAAATCTGTAGATAATATGCAAGTCTGTATAAAAGAATTTGATTAAATTTCCACCTGTAGGTGGAAATTGCTGAAGGTAAATTTTCAACTGTGTCATGCATCTTATAATTAAACTAATTTTAAACAGTTATGCATAGTTGAAAACTTTTATGCTTTTTTCTTTCTACTAAAATGTAATATTAAATTTTGCCTCATTTAAATGTAGAAAGCTCTGATTAAATAAGGTATACATTTCCATTAAATTTTATTATTAACAAAAAAGTGTAAAAGTTGGCAGCTATGTACTATGTACTATGTTACATACAAATCTATACAGGGCTGCAAAGAAAAATGTGACCGTTTTATCTGACTATGAATGGTAATGTCTGAAATTGGGTTCTCAAATGTGTTGTGCATTTTCTAAATTGTCTATTTAGATATCTTCTTTCACATTATTCATTGATGAAGTTTAGTTATAGCATTCTGAAAGTGTCGGAAAGTGTTTCATAATCTATAGTTAACACATGATTTATCTTTCTTGTTTTCTTTTTGTTTTTCTTAATTATGCATAAATGTATGAAAAAATGCCAAAATTCTAATCACATTTAATCATAACAAGTTTTATATATTATCACTGAGTAACTGAAAAACTAATGTACACATGTTATAATAGTGCATTGTATCACCATCCTATATAAGGAACAGTTTTTAAAACAGAAATGAATTAAAATTTTGATATTCTTTTCATTTTATATTTCTGCTGGATAGGTCATTAATCTCTAATAGTAATTTTTTTGCAAGAATATTACTTTTTTTAAACTTTTTTTACATGTAATAAAATATAGGTTAATTAAATAATAGAGCTTTTGAGTACACATTTAATAAAATAGAGCTAATGAGTGAACAAAATGAAAAATAAAACTCAAAAATTATTTTTATACATAAAATAACAATCTTTCCATAAGATTAACCCTAGAGTTTCATTACCCACTGAATACTATGTTGAGCTGTCTACATGGCACACCAGATAATATTGCGAAAAAGGCTATCTGAATGATTTGTGTCAGCCCAGGTAGCTCAATGGGCAGAGCATTAGTAATTTAAGTCAAAGGTCTTGGGGTTTGACTCTCACCTTGGAACTTTTTTACTGACATAAAAAAATAGCAAATCAAATGTTTTTTGTCTAGTTCATTTCATAGTTTTGAATTTTTTTTCTGAGTGAGATATCAGCTATTTTTCAACAATAGTTACAGAAAATGACAAAAATAATTTTAAATTATGCAAAATATATTGGAAAGGATAAATTTTGTGGTGCATAATAGTAAAGAAAAAAGTTGAAACTAAAGTCATAAATAATATTACATCTACAAATGATGATTGTCAAGTCTGTTTTATATCTAATGTAAAAGTTGATGCATGAATTTTCTCTGCATTTTGGTTGCTTAAAAAGTCAACTTATACACATGAAAATACAGTATTTATTTTATTTATTTACATTTTTTGTAAAACATAAAGTGAATGAAACATAGAGGTAAAGAATTTAAAGATGATGGTACAATGTAAAAAATTTAAGAAGAATTGAGTATGACATTTTCAACTAAACATGACTTTTAAATTTCTGTTTAATGTGAAAATAAGAACACTTGCCTTTACATAAGCAGTGACAGCTTGTTCACACATCCCGATAGACATAAACATGGAACCAAGATCCTGTAAGGAAAATTCATATGCATTAATCATTATTTTCTGAAAAAAGTTCTTTATTACAAACATTTAAATGAGTCATTTTGAGAAAATAAAAGTTTTTGCAAGTCATACAGGTGATTTTTCAACATTTGCCTAGAAGAAACACTCACAAGTGCTACATACTTATTATAAAGATATTTTGAAGATAGTGGTAAAGGTTACCAAGATATACGCCTCCACCAAACTTTATTGGAAATTGTTACTTTGGATCAGAGTTATTGGGTTCAAAAATTTCATACAAGAGCACATTTGAAGGAAGAAATGCCTCTCAATGTTAGCATTCCAGTATGGGCAGTGTAGTTTATTTTATTAATATGTACAGATGGCCAAAAGAAAAGGAGAACATCCCAAACATTTACCATAAAATCCCGATTGTAAGCCCCTTTTTTCAAAAAAAAAAAAAAAAAAAAAAAGCTAACTTTGGGAGGGGGCTTATAATCAAGATTTAAAAAAAAAAATATTCAAAACCTTTTTTTTACCATTAATTTAGAAGTAAATAAGGAAAATACAGGGACGAGAATCTCCTGTATTTCATCAGATTTCCAATTTGTAAAAAAAATATCATCTAAATCCCCATCCCCCCCCCCCCCCAAAAAAAAAAAAAAATCTCCCCCCACAAAAAAAGTAAGCAAAATTTTAAAACTTAATTTTTTTTCAAATTTACTTCTTTATATGTTATTTTATTTATTGCAACAATATTTAATCAATAATCTAAGTCTCCCTTACCCCACAAAAAACTGCTTCTCCCTTTGGCCCTCTTCCTCTGGTATCGATATGCATAATTTAACCTATAAAACTATTTAATTTTAAATTTCTTTTCTGACCTATTTAACAAATAAATAAATAATACATCACCTAAATTATCAACTCCACCTCCTCCCAAAATCCCCACTTCTCTCCCCCTGTCTTCCAACCTTCATATCATGAACTTCTCCTCCCCCCTCCCTGCATCTCATGCAGTTTAAAATCTGTAAAATTCTTTAATTTTTTTTTCTGCTCGATTTGTATTTTACTGCAAAAATATTTAAATAACCACCTAAAATATTTCTCATCCCCCTCTGAAAAATGTTCCCCTTACTTTTTCATTGCCCCCCCCCCCTAAACATACGGTAATTTTTTTTTCTGCTCTATTTAAACATAAAATATACATGTAATTCAAGGGTGAGAACAGCCAAACTGCAAAACAGAAAATCTTTTGATTTCCCACCCCCCATATATTTAGACTTCGACCCCCCCCCCCATTTGGGGGGAAAGGATGGAGCAAAAATTAAAATAATATATTAAATTTAAAAAATCAAAAAAACCAGACTGCGTAAAAAGCGAACTAATTAATTATTTCTCATCAATATGAAACTATTTTTTATATTACTTACCTTTTTTTTATTTACTTGTATTGATGACTTTTAAGTTGTGTTTAATTATTAGTTCCTATCTACAAACACTCTTTTGATGAGGCCTATAGATGTCTATTATGAAGGTTAGAGTTACAGTAAAGGTAGCGATCCAAAGTACACAACTTCCAGGTTGTGTAATATTTAAACGGAGCTTCTGACTACAAAATGGTCAATGAAACATCGTCTTCATTTTGAAAGACCTATCCAATGATATGCCACTCAATATGGTGCATAAATTTTTTTTCGTCTCTACTGCCATTTTTTATTTTACGGCCGTCATTTTGAATTTATAAAAACAAAACCTATTGTATAACCATCGGAAGATTAAGACGAATCGATAGAGATCTCATTCATAAAAATCCATCCAGCGGTTGGGATGTTTCAAGGGTATAAAGAAATCCACATACACAGATACGCATGAAACACCGAACCCTTCTTTTCAGTCAGGTAATAATAAAATCTAATTGTTTTATAGATGTTTTATTCGCTAGATATCAAATCTATCTTCAAATATTACATCCACTTCAATCGAGGTATCGTGGCCGAGCGGTCTAAGGCGCTTGTTTTAGGCACCAGTCTGTATGAGGCGTGGGTTCAAATCCCACCGCTGCCAAAATGAAGATTTTGCTAATAATGTTCTTTTTTCCCCGTAAAAGGCAATAAATTAAGCAGTTTCCATTTAAAGATTTCTTTTCGAGATATGCAAAATATTTTGGCGATAATTAAAATTCATTTCAGAAGAATAATTTTATTCCATGTTCAAAGTGGCTGAATGAGGAAATTTAATTTTTAAATTATCACTTATTAAAATATTCAGAATCATAGGTTATTTTCAAACCCATATTACAATAACAGAACATTCTAATGGACATTTTAAAGGTAAAACAAAATCACATGTTCTCAAATTGTGCATGCATTAGCATAATCACGGGTTGCAGTTCTGTGACAAAAATTACTCATAAAAATACAGATACACCAGATAATTGAATAAGTAAATGAGTTTTTTTTTTTAAAAATGTTTAATCCTAATTTCTTGCAATAATATATTAAATTTAAAAAATCAAAAAACCCGACTGCATAAAAAGCGAACTAATTAATTATTTCTCATCAATATGAAACTATTTTTTATATTACTTACCTTTTTTTTATTTACTTGTATTGATGACTTTTAAGTTGTGTTTAATTATTAGTTCCTATTTACAAACACTCTTTTGATGAGGCCTATAGATGTCTATTATGAAGGTTAGAGTTACAGTAAAGGTAGCGATCCAAAGTACACAACTTCCAGGTTGTGTAATATTTAAACGGAGCTTCTGACTACTAAATGGTCAATGAAACATCATCTTCATTTTGAAAGACCTATCCAATGATATGCCACTCAATAGGGTGCGTAATTTTTTTCGTCTCAACCGCCATTTTTTATTTTACGGTCGTCATTTTGAATTTATAAAAACAAAACCTATCCTATAACCATTAGAAGATTAAGATGAATCGATAGAGACCTTATTCATAAAAATCCATCCAGCCGTTGGGATGTTTCGAGGGTATAAAGAAATCCACATACACAGATACGTGTGAAACACAGAACCTTTCTTTTCAGTTAGGTAAAAAGGATGAAGGTTTTAGGTGAGTAAGATTAAATGACATTATGTACATGAGATTTTAGGTAAATCATCTCACTACAAAATAGAAAATATTGCAAAATTTAAAAAATAATAATAATTTTTAAGATTTTTAAACTTTGCAGAGGGTGGGGGGTCAGAGGGGAAAGAAGAACTTTTAGGGAAAGGTGTGTAATTTAGATAATTGATTATTTACTTATTGTTACCATCAAACAACAAATAGGAAAAAAGAATTAAGATTTTCAAGATGTTAAACCTTTTATGCTGAGGAGAGGGGACAAAGAAGGGAAGTGGATATTTCATGCAGGGGGGAAGGGGGGGGGGGTATTTTATTAAGACAAATGAAAAACATATGAAAATTCATCAAAAAAATCAAAAGACTCAAATCAATTTTTTCAACAAGACTTTTAAATCAATTTTTTCCACAAAAAAAGTTTGTGAAGGGGGAGGGGCTTATATTTGGGAATGGAAAAGAAAATCAAAACTGCTTAAAAGTGAGTGGGGGGTTACTTTCGAGGGGGGGCTAACAATCGGATTTTATGGTAATCTCCAAATTGTCACAGAAAGAAAGCTGGAAATAGCCATTTGACTGGAAATTATGTCTTCATTTTATGTTAAACAAATAAAGCTTAGAAATCATCTTCAAACTGGAATTGTACCAAACTCTGAAAATTTCAATATATGAACACATAATTTTGATATCATATTAAGCTTTTTTGGTAAATTTTACCTTAGCTTTGATATTAATACTGCTATCTACTATGCTAATATAGCTATCATATTAATACCAAACTGAAAATAATTAGGTCAAGTAGTTTAGGAATTATGCAGGTATAAAGTTTGGAACTCTTAAAGTTAAATTCATTTGTAATTTGTTGCAAAGCAGATTGAAATGAGATAGTTTTTAGGAATAATTAAGAAAAACTATTTAGTAATTTTGGATTCACATATTTGAAGCTTCTAGATATCTATTTCTGTTAAAAAATTCATTTGTTGCAATTCATAATTTTTTCAAAAATTAATTTCACAAAATATATATTTTCAAAAAATTATGAACTGTAACTTATGCATTTTTAAACAGAAATCGATTTACATCCCAGTGCCTGTAAGGAGAACTCTGTAGAATGCAAATGTGCAGCCTTAGTCACAAAGGGGTTAAACAAGGATATAATATGAGGGAAATCAGAAATAAAACAAATTTTGTGGCAAAGAAATTTTATATATTTAATCTGATTTAAAATATTTTAAATTAATTTTGTTGTAAAAAAAAATAGAGAATTGGAAGTATCAAATGTAAAACAAAAGTAATTCTAAATGAGAGGGAGTCGTACACCCCTGAATTAAGAAAAATGCCAAAAATAAAACCAAATTTTGTTTTACGGAAATACATTTCAATATAGAAAAGATGCTCTTTTGCAAATGTTAAGCTTCCATTCTACATGTCAGGTAATATTTACTTTAGAACCTTTCTTACTCTACACACTGAACCAGCTTAAATAAGTTTAACTTAAAGACGTACATTTTATATAACTTCAGTTTTTACAAAAATATCAATACTTTTTATTTGTTGAATTTGATAACTTTGTTATACAGATTAGAACAACATTAAATTGGTGAGAAATTTTTAGAAACTAAAAATTATTTTTAAAAACATGGGTTAAATTTACCCAACTGTGAAACTTTTAAAAACCTTGAAATGATTGGTTAAACAAGAATAGAATATCAATCAAATCAGAAATAAAATCCATTATGTGCCAGAGGAAAATTATTTATTTAATTTAACTTAAAATAATATTTTAAATGAATTTTGGTGTAAAAATTTATTGAATTTACAATAGCTTCCATCCCCCCCCCACACACACACACCCAGTAAACTGAAGATGATTCTAAACAGGGGGGAGGTCTTAAATAACAAATAAAAATATAAAACAAAACAAAAATAAGAACTTTGTTGTACAGAAATACACATTAATATTTAAAAAATGCTCATTAAGAGATATGACACCGCCTCCTCTTTACACTTTCATTGATGTTTTATAATAATTTGCTGAATCAATAACTTTATTTGAAAAAACATATACAATATCAAAAATTCTTCAGATTCTTCATGCATGTTAACATGGTTTGTACATTAATATATTTTTAAAATTTCAGCAAAGTATTTGTTAATTCAGTTTCTTCTTCCATGACATTTGTAACTCCCATATTATTTTCTGCATGTTCTTTAAATAAAATCAGGTGATATTATACACGTTGATTCTCAGATATATAGCTATTATAAAAAGAAATATTAAAAAATCCTGATAATGAATAAATTTTCAAGATTGAAAAGAAAAAGATATAAAATGTTAAAGTGGCCACATATTAAAATAAATATATGCAATTTGTAAAACAAAGTACATAAAAAACATTTCAATGATGATGTTAAATAACTGAAATACACACAACTTGCATGTGTATTAAATTATATTGTATTTAAACAGTATTTTATTGTTTAAATTTAAATTCAGTAAAAATTGCAAATCCAAGCATGTGCATTTGACAAGCAAGTGGTCTTCTTCGCCAAATCACTTCTGCAGAAAAAACATGGTAGTTTATTATTTTTTAAAGTATTTTTATAATAATTCTGCAGCTAAATTTCCTGATCTTATATTACATACATAGCATTTATAAAATACATTCTGAGTATGCACATCAGTGAGGCCTTCCTTGTAAACTGTTCTTAACTTTTAATGATTTAACTACTTACATTGTATTACAAAATAGTTAAAAATAGATATAATAATTTTAACGTAACATAGCACCCTTCATTAGTATTGATTATTTTTCATAATATTTTAAATTAATAAACTTTTATTATTAATTATTTAATTATTAAAATTGCAAAGCATTGTATAAAATATATGAAGTTAGTCAATTAACCCTTTGAGAGGCGGTGGGATATATTTTATCCCACCTACGATTAATGAAGATTTGCACCAAAAAAATTTTATTAAATTTTACTTTTCTAACTTTGGTGGGAAAAAGTCGTAAAATCGCTTTTCCTTATTTTGCAATAAATTTTTTTGAAGATTCCGGTATGCATTCGACATTACAGAAACACAATTACTTGCCCCTCAAAGAGTTAAAATATTTTATACTACTTTCACTATGTGTATATGAGATAGAAGAAAAAGTAATCATGATAATATCAGCAATATTACATTATTTAAAGGCTGAAAATTGACATCTATCCATGCATGTGAAGAGAAATCATATAAAAAAATAAAGAAAACTTACTGGTAAGAGTTTGTGATTTTCTGGCATGTCATTTAATAATTTTTCAAGTCCATTATAATCTTCCATCATATAATAGCATTCAGCAATCTTTTCTTCATTATGAGCTTTTTCATAATAATTAACAGCTTCAGACCTTTTATAAGGAATTTAACAAATATAAACATATACTTTAATTCATTACATCCTATTAAGTACATAATATTTACTCATATATTTATTGCAAGTTACTCCCATTTTTAGAGATTTAAAAAAAAAATAATAATAATAATCAGTGAATTGGGCAGGTCAGATAGAAAATTTTGAACAAAATACTTGTATTACCTAAAATAGCAAACAGA
Source organism: Maratus speciosus (assembly GCA_963932465.1). Taxonomy (NCBI): domain Eukaryota; kingdom Metazoa; phylum Arthropoda; class Arachnida; order Araneae; family Salticidae; genus Maratus; species Maratus speciosus. The sequence continues at coordinate 511,989,991 of OZ010787.1, read as the reverse complement.
AATCATGACTTACACAATTCAGTTGAAGTACTGTAATACTCAATCTGATATTATATAAAAACACAAATCATATTTTCCATAAATGAAGTCCTAAATGGCTGTGAAAAACTGCTCAGGTAATAAAATGTAGAAAAAGCAAAAAAATTCAAATAGTTTCCAGCAAAAACTGTGTTTAGAATCATTTAAAGGGGGGGACAAATAGAAACAGATTTCATTAATGTGATTCAACAGATTACATGGTACCATTTTTAATACTCACATATTTTCAGGGCAGAAAGCATTATTTATTATCTAAATAAACATTAGAATCAAGCTGCAATGAAATAACAAATAATTTAAAACCAGTATTAAAATGAAAAAAAAAAGTTGTCTGCTGATTTTATAAGCCATAATTACAAGGATAATTCTATCTCTTCTTTAAAACTCAAACAGACAAAAAAAAAAATGAGAACAAAGTTTATGAAAGTGATCAGAACATATAAATAGAAAATAAGATAGGTAAATTAACCCCTCACTGTGTTCAACATACAAATAGAAAATAGTAGAGGTAAGTTATTCCCGAACTGGGTTTGGACAACTAAAACTTACACTATACATCAAATTACATTATTCAAATGTAATTTGATTTGTGCAATATTTAATTCTTTTACATAAAGGCTGAATTTAATTTGTTTTTTCTTTTAATTGTATAAATATCTATTTTCTTTTTATTCTAATTGTACTTGGGAGGGAAGAAATATAGCAACACAGGTAAGGGATTAAGAGACTGATAAATAATTATGGCTTTTTTATTCCACTATAAAAGAAAATAATCCATTTTCATATTGAAGTCTTTCTAAAATTAAAGAAGTTATTCTATGTGGGTTAAACAAATATAAATTGGAACTATGTTCTTACAGGCACTGGGAGTGTGATAGCAGGTCAAAGCATATAGATGTAGTTCTTCAATATATCAGGTAACTAATGCAACAACAATTGACCCATTCAAGTTGTTTTTCAGTCAGTATTAAGATGAGCAATCAATTAATGCATCCTTTCTTTGTATAATGGATATTTAAAGGATTTAATAACTAGTAAGGAAAGGAATAAAACCCTTCACAAATTTAAAGCACAGTTCCCAGATACCTGTCTCAAGAGATGATGCATAAAAAAATCCATGAATGGATAGAAAACTATTGAAAATGAGGCTTACAACTTAACTAACAATCATTGTACTGCCAATGCAGCTTATTACCACCAGCTGCTCAACAAGATGAGACTATTATATTGGCAAAAAAGATGCAGATTTTGGATCAGGAATCTTTTCCTTTATGACAATCCCCAATCCCAGATGGTTGCTTTAACTCAAAAATAAGTTTAAGAAATGCACTGGGCAACTTTGGAACACCTTGCCTACAATCCTTTAATTTGACTGATTTTGTAAAGTTTCATTTCTAGGTTCTCATTATCTTCTTTTAGGAAAATGGATCAATTCTTTCAAAAATCAAAATTTTGGCATCAAAATCTTGACTTATGATAAAGAAAAATTGTTACCTTCTGTTAAATGTACAGGACAGGAACAAATCAAATTTGCCGTATTTTGAATTTATGCTAAAAAATGATGGAACAACTGATGGTATTGTCTTTTCCACTTGAACTTAAAAACATAAAAAGAATTTAAATCATCTCTAATTAATTGATAAATATTAATTACAGTGAAGTTGACAAGTCCAGGATAAGATTCAAGAGATACAAAAGAGGAAAAAAATAACTATAGTATTAATTAGCTATTTTTCAAATATACAGTGCCCAATCTATTGCTTTTACATGATTTTAATGGATGACTTGTCACAAAAACAGTCATTAACTTAGATTACAGTTACTGAATGACAGTCACTATGTGACCAACAAAAGAAATTATATTAAGTTGCATTATGGGTGTGTTTGAAAAATTCTTATGATTTGAGCAGAGTTATCCTATTTTATACTGGAAGAATAAGTTAATTTTAACCAGTGGACTCCACACTTAAGTTCAGCACCTGCACAGTCCACGCTAATGTGATTTGGGATTCCATAGCTTCGACTGCATATAACTTTGTTACCAATAGAGTGATAATGAAATAAAACACATGATTCTTATACAAAATCTAATCAAGAATCAAACTGTGATATTTATGTTTATCAAAAATTCAATTTTGTTAATAAAAACACAAATTAATGAAAGCATGTTTTAAAAAAATACTGACATTTGAAATTTTGGTTGGTGCCAATTCGCACTAGTGTGAAGTTTATGGGTACATATTATTATATGCATATATACCATATACAAAGTTCTCCCAAGCAGAAAAAATAAATAAAACACAATTTTTAAACAATTTTAACATGCATTGTTATTGATAGAGAAAAAAAGACAGATTAATAGAAGAATTAAAATGCAGAATGGAATGTTTCTATTGAAAAATAGACCTCAGTTTTTGTAGAAAGTAAACAAAAAAAATAGCTTTACATGAGTATAAACAGGAGTTTTTCACCTCATGACTATTAAAAACACAACAAATGGCATAAATAAGACAGACAGGCTTTCCAGTACTAGTAAATTTAGTATTTTATAATGACAGAATGACAATAACATTGATAGAAACCAACAAATTGTGAGATATAACATATTTTCAGTTTTAAGTTGATTAGACTAATACACAGTGAATTTGCTGGTTGCTAGTGATGCTTTACATTACTAAATACAAGATAACTGTAGCACTGAACCTCTGACTCACCACATTTGTCTATCAAAGTAATATTCAGCAACACCATTCCAGGCTTCTTCCATCTCTTTGACTTCTAAAACATCACCTTTCAAAAGTTCAAATACACGAAACCAATCACCGAGAAGTCTATGAAAATCAATTGCTGAAACACTGAAATATAAGTTATTAATTACTAATATCTAAAATATTCAAAATTTTGAAATTCATTTTATTTTGATCAACATAATCCAGAATAATATTCTTCATTAAAATAAGAATTAGCAGACTCACATTCTGTCAGTTTCAAGATATATTCTGTCAACTGCTTCTTGATTTTTAAAGTATGCTTGGACTTCTGCTTTCCTGATAGTTTCATTCTAAAAATACAGATAATAAACATATTTAACAACCACTTCAGCTTACAAATTGTTAATTTTTTCAAAATTCATTTAAATATGCAATTCAATTTGGATTTAAGTTTTTACACAGTTTTTGCTAATAATAGCAATGCGAAATTGAATGATGATTCAGACTGAGTGACAAAAGATTCAAAGAAAATTTATATTGAACATAATTCAAACAATTAACCCAAGTTCTGAAAGCAAATTAACAAAATATAATATTATTCTCTCTTTTTTTTTTTAATGTGTACAATTGCATCATTTGATATTTATTGTGAAATTTGTATGTAATATAGTTTAACAGAATAACAAAAATTTGAATAAATATAAACTCACATTAATTTCAAGGACAGTTTTTACAAATTGTATTCCTTGATAATCTTTACATCTAACAAAAGCAGATTCAGCCATGCCAAAATCCATTTTTAACAAAGCACCTTCAGCAAGTAATCTCCTGTAGTTGAAGGAAAAATGAAGTTAAATTTAAAACATCATATCAATTACTTATAATTGAATATTAGAAAATATTTTTAAAGGAATTTAAAGAAAAAATAACAGTTTTAATACAGATTTTTCAAGTACTTTTTGTGTAACATTTAGGTTTTATTGCTTAAAATGTAATTATCACTTTACTGTGTATTTATATGTAATGATTTCATTTTTCTCTGGTCAATTTTTCATTTGTTCAAATGGTTTATAATTACAAAACGTTTTATTATATATATACATACACAGTTAGGACAGATCTTTATTTCTAACAGAAAAAAGTACAGAAAATCTAATATTCTGAAGTACAGTAGAACCTCTTTTATCTGAAACTTTCAGTTAACTGAAATCCATTTTTAAACCTTTTTTTCTTTAATATCACATTCCTTGTGTGAAAAATACATTTTTAAAGCTTTTTTTTTTCACTATAAAAGACTGTATGTACATGATAAGTGAAGCTTGGGAATTGTTAAAGCAGCATATATTCATTCGAAGTCGGAGAAACTTGCTCCACGTTTAGCTACTGAAATGAACGAAAGCTTTATGGATGAAAAAGAGAATGATGCTGCCAATTTGGAATCAGTATTTGATAAAATACCTAGTTGTGATGGCTGTGATATTGCAGGAATAAATGATTGGCTAAATTGTGACTCAAATGATCCCAGATTTCATATATTGAGCAATGAAGAAATCATTGACGATATCCGAGGAACATGGTGCAGATCAAAGCGAAGAAGAGGACAATGATGTGGACGAAGAAAACAAACAAATTAGCAATTCTGAAGATTTTTAAAAAGTTTGGCATGACCAGAGCAGCAGAAAGACTGTGATATTGGTGAACTAATAGCATTTGTTAAGTATGATTCCGGGATATGTAAATTGAAATGAAAATTCGAAAAGAAATATTTAAATCTGATCGAAATAAGTTCAATTCACATTCCCCGAGATCACACTATGGCCATGATGTATAGTGGTTAATTAGTACGCGTCGTAAATAAATAAAATTAAATCTGAAGATAATGAATTTCTAAATAAGTATATAAGAAATGGTAATTACTCACCCCATGTTGAACATCACACATAAAATACACTCACAATTAAAATGAATGAAATCAATCAATTGCATGATCAAGTATTTTATTGTATAATAGGGGACACATTGAAATCTATCCGGATCCGGAGCATGTTATACTTTATGTTGAGAATAAAATTTTAATAAATTATTGAAAAGGGTTAAACGTTATTTCGTATTACAACAGTCTTCTTTATGTCAATATTGATTCTTGTAAATAAAAACAGTTCTTGAATGGAATACAGTTTGTGAAAGTTTATAAAACAAAGTCGGAATAACTGGATGGTAAAGAGTTCTGTCGGTAATAGTAGTGATGATTACATAATATAATATTGTTATGGCATTATGATTATTGTTGAATTTAGATGTAAAAAAGGTGCAATATTAAAAGAATAAAATTCTAATTAATGACGAAGGATGTAAGAAGTGATGCATATTGATGATGGAGGATGCAAAGGAGATGTATATTGATGACGGAGGATGCAAAAGGAAACGTATGAGCATATTCACAATTCGTTGTATACTTGATGTGACGCTGGTTCTCTGGTTTTAGATACGGTAATTAACGGTTGACGGTGGAAACTTGACAACGAGAACAGGAAAATTCCATCTTCTTTTCATTCAAATTTTGAGAGATAAGAATTAATTATGGTGGTGGTTAATAAATTAATATTACACACGGATATTTACTTTGCAATATCTAAATCTCCTCCCATGGTGCGCTCACCAGGGCTTACGCCCAACGGTGAAAAAAATTAAAAACAACTCCCGATTCGAAAAACGGTCTGGAGTCTTCTGATAAAATTCTAAAACTGACTCTTTTTCAAATTGCCTGCCGAAATCTGGAAACGATCTCTGCAACGTCAGCCAATCAGAATATTTTTAAAGATGGCCTGTCGCTAGCACTTCCGGCGAAAAAGATTTTGTAGTAGGATTATGACCATGGAATGGCAACGCACTGAAGAAGCGGGGAGAAAAGGAATGTTTGCTATGTGGGAGTGCCTATGACGTCGAAAGGAATTTCCTGTCTGTTCTGAGATAAGGAATAAAACCTTCTTAAAAATTGCATCTTTTGGGATGCGAGGTGAATGGAAAGCAATAAAATTAAGGGAAGCTTTAGTAGTAATAATTTCGTTTCTCTGGCAAACGATTTCAGTAATTTTATGAAAGTCTACCAGAGAAATGGAAAAAGAAAATAGAATATAATAAATGTAATTTTAAATGAAATAATTAAAAGTAAAGATTTAGGATTTAATATTTAAAACTTAATAAAATTTTGCTGTCAAAATTGAAAGATGGTGAAAGGAAGTAGATTATTAAAATTAACAGAATATACAAAATTAAGTTTATGTAAATTTAAGAAGGGTGAATGTTATGCAAAGTTTTTACAACATAACAGCATTAAAAAAACTTTGTGATTGAGCTGCAAAGCAAAGGCAATCATCGAAACTGCAACAAACAAAACTTTGTTTCAAACTCTTGTGAAATATGTAAAAGGTACTTAATTTCAAAGTTAAAAAAAATTCAGGTAATTTATTCTTGTTTCTATTTTGCTATTACTTAATTTTATTATACACTTGTTACCATGATAAGAAATAGCATATATATTTGTCCTTAAAACTGAAGCACTCTCAATCATGCAAATATTTTGATTTTCCGAAAGATGGCCGGTCCCAATTACTTTGGATAATCGAGGTTCTACTGTACTAACAATGGTAGCATATCCACCTATCCCCTCTACCAGTACATTTGTATTTCACACATTACTTGCAAAACTTAAGGCAACTTTTCTTCAACAAAGGAAAATTGAAATATATCTGTATCCAAGTAAATGTTACTTGTCTAGAATATTTTTTTTATATATCAAGCAGGAAAATACAACATACAGCCTGTTGTAGTGGGCTTCAGTATACAGTATTTGTGAGCTCCAGTGGGCTCTATTTGGTATTTAAATACTTACTAAAAACAAAGAAGTACCAGAGTCAAGCTCTGGTGCAATTTAAGTACTGGTTAGGATAAAAAAGCTACAGAATTAATTTCCTATACCTACTTCAGAAAATTCAATCTTTTAATGCAATGTGTAACAACATAAAACTCCATATAACAGAATGATATTATTATGCATTTATTTAATCACCAGCAATTAAAGATTTTTATATTTTCATGGTGCATTGTCAATATGTCAGTTCATCACAAGTTTTTCTTTTTCTTTAAAAAAAAAAATGCGTTTACAAATTTTTCACATTTTAGAACTTACAAATTATTAAAATGCTTGAAGTGACCACATGTGAATAAAAAAAAAAAAAAAAAGAAAGAAAAAGAAAAGAAAAAAAAAGAAAGAAAGAAAAGAAAAGAAAAACATTTACATTCTTCATATAGCATTGGAAATTTTATTGAAAGCTGTCCAAAAATTAATATCATGGTATAAAAATACAGAATATATATATGTATATACAGATATCAGCATTGTAATTTATGTTGAAAAATCTCATACCAGCATCCATAAAATAAGAAAAAAAATTGAAATAAGTAAGATATTTTTATAAGAAATTTTTTTTTCAAAACTGATATTCAAGATTTTAAAACTGATATTCATGACTAAAAAGGGAGAATCAAATTAAACAAAAACTGTGATTTTTTTTAATATAATAAATAGTTAACTTTATTTTTTTACAAGAAAAATGCATCAAAAAATCAATGACAGCAAAATTTCATTTTTCAAATATGTACAATTTTGTGGCACATCTAACCGTTTATTTTCTTTCAAAATCTTAAGCCACAAAAAGCTGATATAATAAAAATAAATACACAAATCAAACAAGATTACAATAGCAATTTCTAATAAATAAAAAGATGTAACTGTACCACAAACGAGGATGAGGATTTTCTTCAATAAACTGAGAGGCATCTTTCAGGCCAACATTACTAATTAAATTTCTTGTATCTCTCAGAGACTATAAAATCAAAAATAGTACATTTAAAAGAGATAAATATAATATCTAAGCAAAATTCACATACAAATTTATGTATACAAGATTATTTCAATCATTCAAAACATTCAGATTTCCAAAATTATAAAGTACAAACAGGTTTTTAAAAAAGAGAATAAATTATGAAATGTTAAACATAACATAGACATTAGACATAATATAAGAAAAGTTATAAAAATTTATTCTACTTCTCAGTTACATCTAGCCTAAAAATAAAACTGTTGCTAAAAAAAACTTACCTTTAAAGTAGTGATACAAGATTGAAATTATCGCACATTTTTTAAAATATTAAACAAAATGAAGAATATATAGTAAAGCCTGCTAAGTTGAAATAGTAAAGAATCAGAAAAAAAAATCTACACACATTTCCATCTTGGCCAGTAAAACATAAATTGTTATAATATTTTAGCCAAAATCATGAAATTTTTTTTTTTAAGGACAGAATTCAATTTTAAACAAGTTTAACAAGTTTCACTTTGGCAGGTTCTACTATGGCAAGCTAAAGTAAAATAATGATAATAAGAATTGATTAAAGATTTATAATTAGTGAATAAAAGATAATATGCAATATACAGGGTGTCCGGTCTCAACGGTGTCGAATGGCTAATTCCTAAACCGTTAGTCATAGACATATAGTTCCAATTACAAAAATGTCTTAAATCAGATAAAGAAATGTTTTAAAAGCAATTTGGGTCAATAAAAACATTTCTTAAAAAATTACGAAATTTAAATTTTTATACGGTCCCCCAGTCCTATAAGTTATATTTAGTGAAATTTTCCTTTTACACTGACAAGTAATACAAAAAAAGTCCCGTTATTCTACGATTAAAATTGACCGAGTAATAGCTGTTTAAAGTTGGAGCATATTTTTTGCTGCAAATTGGGGGTCATTCACAAATTTAGTCGAAATATAATTTCGTCGGATATAAAAAATGTTTGGGAGTAAAATTAACATTGCAATATAAATTTGAAATCTTTAATCATTCTGGCATATTAATGGAAAATATACAATTTGTAATAAACATTTAAGAAGAAAGAAAAAACAGAATTTTTGTTAAATAAAATGATTCTAAATTAACAGCCTCAATTCTTTACAAAATGATACGTACATTAAAATATTTTTAGATTGCACAAGCCTGCAAAAGTTGGGTTACGTCATGTTCTTTAGCTTTTGATAATTGATTCTTATATATTCTGTACCACTGAATCCGAAATTGACCTTCATTTTTAACTATCATAAAAGGATTTTTCGCAAATTGCAAATTTCAAAGTTAAGAAGTTCAATGTTAAAATTGAATTTCCTCCCCAATCTCATCGGACCACTCAGCTGTTTAGCTGTAAGAATCCCAGGATAAGTAAAAATATCGAATAAATTTTTTAATAAAATAAAATAAAATAAAATAAAATAAAAAATGTTTTACATATGTTTTATAAAATGAGATTTTCGCTATATTTTAACTTACACATTTGCGATTTGCAAAAAAATTCTAACGTGATGGTTAAAAATGAAGGTCATTTTCAGATTCAGTGCTAAAAAGTGCGTAAAAATCAATTATCAAAAGTTAAAAAACACAACAAACACAACCATCTCCTCTACTTTATAGTATTCGATTTTTGTTATTCTTTAAATTTCAAAATTTATGATTTGCGAAATATCCTGACATGATGGTTAAAAATTAAGTTAATTTTCGGATTCAGTGCTAAAAAATACATAAAAGTTAAAAACCCAACAATCGCAGTCTTGTATTATCTAATCTAAAACTTTTTCTTAAACTCCTTGGCAGAAATCTATCCGAAATTTTTGTGTTATCCTGTAAAATAAGTATAAATGGTAACCACCGAAAATCTTAATAATGTTAGATTGTTATCGGATTTGCGCCAGTATGTAAAATGCAATCTTGATCGGATATTTAAAAGTCAGTTAAAGTTCGAGTACAAATTTTGAACTGGAAAAACATACATACGATTGTTGAAGTAACATAAAAACTTATAAAAAAACATAATTTTTGTTAAAAGAAATCATAAAAGGAACAGTCTCAAATCCTGACAAAATAAAACATATGTTATTTTAGCCAATTTGAGACTTAATCATAATACTTGTAGGATTTTTTTTCAAAGCGCAGATACACATGAAGTAAGATCTTTGAATACTTTAAACACTTGGTATATGATCCCTCAAAGCCAAGCCGAACTCATTTGTTTTCAGAGTAGAAAAGTGGCATAAGTCATGCATTTTTAAAGTTTCATAACTCGCTCAATTTTAGTGTTATATGAATGGGACTTTTTTTTGTCTTACTTGTCAGTGTAATAGGAAAAAATTACTAAATATAACTTATAGGACCAAGGGACCGTATAAAAATTTACATTTCGTATTTTTTTAAGAAATGTTTTTATTGACCCGAATCGCTTTTAAAATGTTTCTTTACCTGATTTAAAACATTTTTGTAATTGGAACTATATGTCTATGACTAACGGTTTAGGAATTAGCCATTGGACACCGTTGAGACCGGACACCCTGTATATATATATATATATATATATATATATGCACACATGGGCTCATACCTTCACATCATTTTTAAAAAAATAACCATCTTCTGGATCATCAGGATTTTGCATCAAATCAGACAGAAGCACAGCTTTTACTTCTAAATCTTTGAATTCACACATATATCCTAAACAAGTCATGGGCTCCTGTAACAAATAAGTGTTTTCCATAAATAAGCATGATAACCTGTATTTGATAACCAGTCGACAAATTTATAAGAATTTACTAACAAAAAGAAAAAAATCTCAATATCTGTCAATGCGAGCAATCATTATTTACGGCAATTAGAAAAATAAAACAGACCTGTGAATGAATTTCAATTAATATTCAAATTCAGAAATAACATTATACAACTATGTTTTTTAATATGTTGTTTGGATTTTTAATAGAGCTTTTATGAAAATACATAATAATAATTTGAATTTTTAGTTTTTATTTGTCAATGAAGTATTGTTAGTCATTCTATTTTACTTTTTATGTGTATTTTTCACAAATATTTATTTTCTTTAAAATCATAGTAGTTTTAAATGTTTAAAACTACCAGTACAGTACAGGACCCATTATCCGGAATTCCAAAATCCGGAAAAAAAATTTGAAAATTTTCTAAATTTGTAAATTTTTACTAAAATTTTGTGATTTTTGAAAATTTTCAAAAATTTTACAGATTCCTAATTTTTTTTGGTCTATTGTGTTGCAATGTGTAACCACTAAAATATGTTACATCAGTGATGGGGGAACACGGTTGCCCCCCTCCCCCTGATTCTGAGTAAAAAAAAAAAAATTATGAAATTCACAGCAAATTTTTAAGTTTACAGAAGAGGGGGGGTGGGGGCTCCTTGGCACTAATTATGAGTTTTTTCCATGATCTTTTAACGAAATTCTCATTTGTACATGATCTTTTGGTGAAATTAAGGGGTTTTTTGTGATCCTTTGAAGAAGTTTTTTTCGCTATTTTTTGACAAAATTTGTGTTTTTTTCGCGAGATTTTGGCGAAATTTGCATTTTTTCCCCGTGATCCATTGACTAAATTTGCATGTTTTTCGCGATTCTTTGAAGAAATTTTTTTTTTTGCTATCTTTTGTCGATTTTTTTTTGCTATCTTTTGTCGATTTTTTTTTTTTTTCCCGATCTTTTGACGAAATTTTCGGGTTTTTTTTTCGCGATCTTATGACGAAATTTGAGAATTTTTTGCGATCTTTTGTCGAAATTGCGGGGGAGTTTTTCGATCCTTTGAAGAAATTTGTGTTTTTTCATGATTCTTTGACAAAATTTGCGTTTTTCCTGCAATTTTTTGACGAAATTTGGGAGGACCCAAAATCCGGAAATTCCAAAATCCGGAAAGCCTTCGGTCCCGAGGATTCCGGATAATAGGTCCTGTACTGTAATAACTTCTTTAAGTCCAACATAGCATTATTCAACATTTGATAGATGAGATGTTATAACGTAGTCACATGAACAATAAAAGATTCAGAAATTAAAATAATAATAATAATATATTTTAATCTTTAAACAAAAACTCTAACTAAAAAACAAACTCTCTAACAAAACTCTCTAAACACTAACATGGTGGTTTTACTAAATGAAACTCTCATAAAAATTCATGTATATTGAATTTCTAAAAGGAAGGGGAAAAAAACACTTTATCTTATAATATTGTTTTTACATGCATGTGTTTATAAGATTTTTTTAAAACATCTGCATATATTTTTATTTACATTTGATATGAATATCTGAAGTAACATAAATTAAGTTGAAAGATAAACAAAAATGTTTCTCTTACATGAGATTAAAGTGAAGCAGAAAATAAGCAATATCTCAACACTAAACATATGTTATTCAAGCTATAATAAATTAAGAATTTGAATCAGATACAGTATCAGTAGATATGGTTTTTAACCTGTTGTTGGCCATGCTTTGAGCATTTCTTTGATGCTAGGTATAAAAAGCATGTATTTAATTTAGAAATAACATTCAAATTCCCCTTTTTTATATATATATTATATTGTACTTTACCTAAAGAAATATTTTATAATTATTTTCATTACATGCACTGCTTATAGAATAGGAGAGAATAGTATGAGAGAAATGTTCACATGTGACTGATGACATCATTAAAAAAGATGTGTTAATATATGATTTTTCAATGCAAATAAATTTCCTTTAAAATAAATTAATCCCATACTGTACCTCAGGTTCAGTGCCACGATATATGTACATTCTCATTTTATCCATCACAGCACACATCTGGCCATCATCCTTTAAAAAATAAATAATAATAATAATTTAGGATACAACTAGCATTTTATAAAAGAAATAATTTAACATTTAAGATGTACATACAAAACACCTTCAGAGGTGCTAAGTTTCAGTGAAAGTTACCAGTAACCAGAGGTTGGGGGATGTATCAGCATAAAAAAAAAAAATCGTAAATTCATTAAAAAGAATTCTGAAATTTTACAACAGGGAGGGGGGATCTCCTCATGGTACTAATTATTTTTATTGGAAGTTGGGTTAACTCTGCTATCGGTTTGTTCGATTTTTGGCTGAGCATACATTCCTGCAAGTTTAGTTCGGGTAAACCCAATTTTTCAAAAGTTAGTTCATGCACTACTTCCGAAACCTTTTGACAAAATTTGCACTTTTAAGCAATCTTTTGATGAAATTTGCACTTTTTCAACGATCTTTTGACAAAATTTGCGGGGGGCGTTTGCACTATTTTGATGAAATTCATGCTTTTTTAAAAATCTTTTGATGAAATTCATGCTTTTTTAAAAATCTTTTGATGAAATTCATGCTTGTTTTGCAATCTTTTGACAAAATTCATGCTTTTTTCATGAACTTTTGACGAAATTCTCATTTTTTACACAAGCTTTTGACTAAATTTGCATTTTTTCCCACGACCCTTGGTCTAAATTTGGATTTTTTTCTCAGCCCTTTGATGAAATTCGCATTTTTTACATATCCCTTTGACAAAATTCACGCTTTTTTTGCAATCTTTTGACTGAATTCTCACTTTTTACGCGACCCTTAGACAAAATTTGCTCTTTTTCTGCGATCTTTTGATTAAATTCACACTTTTTCAGCAGCAATCTTTTGACTAAAATCGTGCTTTTTCCGTGACCTTTTGAAGAAATTCACGTTTTTTCTGTTACCCTTAGAAGAAATGTTGTGTTTTTTCTGTGACCTTTAATGGAATTTTGTGAGTTTTTTTTTCTGCAATCCTCTGTCGAAATACGCATTTTTCGGCAATCCTATGTGTCTGTCGAATACACGTTCTTTCGACGATTCTTTGATGAAATTTGCATTCTTTCAAGCAGTCCTCTGACAAAATTCACGTTCTTTCAAATGGTCATATGACAAAATTTGTGTTCTTTTAGGCAGTCCTCTGACAAAACTTGTGTTCTTTTAGGCAGTCCTCTGACAAAACTTGTGTTCTTTCAAGCGATCCTCTGACAAAATTTGTGTTTTTTCAAGCAATCCTCTGACACAATACGTATTTTTATCACAGTAATTTTTAAACGATGCCCATAACGGCATAATTTTTGTTGCGTATCCATAATAATTTATGGACAAATCGTAATACTTGGCACCTCTGCACCTTTAATATTTGGCCTCAAAGTATATTAGCATTATTAGTAGATTCTAGTAAATTAGCTATTTTTGTCTCTAGATACAATAGAAGATCTGTATAAGGCACACCTCGAGACAAAAGATTATGTGTATAATAAATTCTTGCATTATATAAATAATTTTGCACATCATTAAACTTATCTTGTAAACATGGCCAAGTATGGCTAGAATATGTCAATATGCAGTAAGATATACTGAAACACTGATTGCCCAAAATACTATGACCACTACTTACAGAAATTTCGACTCATCCATGTAGCATGTGCACTGATGCAATGAACTGGATTTCTTGATAAAAATAAGAGATATCAGTAACTTTAAAGGAGACATGATTGTGAGTGCCAGAAAGGCTGATGGTAGTTTATCAGAAATTGCTAACTTTCTTGGCTTTTCTCACACAAGATTATCTCAAGTCCAAAGAATTGCATCTAAGCCAAAAATCTATTAGCAAAAAGTGGAATTAAGGGGTCCATGTCAAATCAACCAGTGACTCAACCTGACCATTTCAGATTCCAATGAAACTCTCGGGAATCATTCTCCCTGATGATATAAACGAGAATATATTTTTATAATTTCTTTTATCACATTAAATTTTCATACAATTAATTATTTAAATTTTGAAAAATCATCATTTTTTGAGTTACATAAATTTTTCAATTTTGAATTTCTCAAGTTCTAACAGGCATACAGAATTTTATGACCCCTCATTTTAAAGAGAAATTTGTAAGGTTTAATTTGATACCCAAATTGACTACGCTCAGTTAAAAAAAAATAAATTTAAAATTTTTTTAATTTAAAATTTTAAAAAAATTTCAGACTGTTTTTTTTAAATTTTGAAAAAAAATGTATGTTTGTTGTAATATTATAAGCTTAAATTTCTGAAATTTTTAGAGTGGGATCTCAATGGGATCAAGAGTTATGAAATAAAAACTGAAAATTACCATTCAAATAACAATCTAATTCTAGCTATTTTTGTTATTTAACTATTATTTGAATGGTAATTTTCAGTTTTTATTTCATAACTCTTGATCCCATTGAGATCCTACTCTAAAAATTTCAGAAATTTTAGCTTATAATATTACAAAAAACATACATTTTTTTTCAAAATTTTTAAAAAACACTATCTGAAAAATTTTTAAATTTTAAATTAAAAAAATTTAAATTAAAAGAAATTTTAAATTAATTTTATTTAACTGAGCATAGTTAACTTGGGTATCAAATTAAAACTTATAAAATTCTCTTTAAAATGAGGGGTCATAAAATTCTCTACGCCTGATAGAACTTGAGAAATTCAAAATTGAAAAATTTATGCAACCAAAAAATGATGATTTTTCAAAATTTAAATAATTAATTGTATGAAAATTTAACGCGATAAAAAAAAATGGTCAGGTTGAAAATTGAAATTTTTTGGCTGATTTGACATGGAATGACCCTAAGGGTGAAAATTGCTTGTGAACAATAAAGGTGCAAGAGGCTGACACACATTGTTTGCTGCAACAGAAGAGCTACAACGCAACAAATTGTAGCGTAATACAACTCAGAGTCATTGCAAAGCATATCTGTAAACCAATCTTATGAATATTTCCTGTCATCAAAGCCAGAGAAGACACAAGATTAGTACTGCATACGAAGTGGTCATAATATATTGACCATTCAGAGTATTACACAGCTGGGAACCAGAAGATGTGCAGACTATACCGGGTGTTTAAAAAAAGTAGTTACATGGTTTATTTCTGTAAGTATATGAGATAGATAAAAGATTTAAATTAGAAAAATATTTATAGGAAGGTAGAGAATAGAAATAGTATACTTCTATCTCAATCAATTTAAAAAAGAATTTATAAACATTGAAATGTAGAAAAATGATAATAAGGATTGAAAGAAGCAAATTTTGATTATAACAGAATCATCTATTGAATGGGCTTTGAGGCTGAAGTACAGAATTTAATCAACAAAATGTTTAGTACAGTAAAAGCCTGATATAAGGCAATTGTATGGATCCATGAAATAATAAAACAAGTTACAATAATTTAATAGTACAAAACATGAGAAAAGTTATGTGAAAAATTATACTATGTTATTCACAATAAAATTAGCGATTGAACAGAGCTACTCACCATACTCAGGTGCACCAATTTGTTTACAGGTTTCATTTTGTGAGACAAAGATATTCAAGATTATTTAAATCACAGTTTCAAAGTGTCTGCCATCAGCATCAAAACAAAGCTGTGCTTTTCACAAAGTATTGTGTAAAACTGTATCTAGTTCATAGCACCTGATGCTTTGGAACACATCAGTTATTCTAGCACATAAATTTTGCATATTTAGTAAATGTTGAAAATATACCAAAGCATAAATTTGCCCTCAGAAGTAAAAATCAGGTGATTGTGATGGCCATTCTTTGGGTCTGTGTAGAGTAGACAGCAGTTTTCGAACACTGTATTAATGACATTTCTCGCTACTTAAGTGTTAGGTGGTGGAGCACTGTCATGTTGAAACCAAAGATGATTGTAATCCTTTAATGGTACTGTACTTTCCATTATTGTTTATGTTACACTTGGCATATATCATAACTATTTGAAAAAATTCTTCATCGCTGAATGTAGTCATTATTTCAACATAAACTGATAACACCTTAAAAATTTTATGAAACAGAAATAGAATGTAACATTATACATTTATTGCAGGTGATAATCAGGTGAAGACAAATTTAGTAAATTGTTTAGTGGTATCAAGCTTCAAGGAATAATTTTAAAATAATTAAGCCGATCCCATTGCAGGTGATTTTTAAACTTTTCTAGAAGTTTGTAAGTAATTTATTTCAGACAGCTTTTCCTGTTGATGTTACTATAAATTTTGGTAGCAAGAAGAATTTTTAAACATTATTAAAAATTCAATTTAAAATGGAAGATGTACCATAATTGAAATGGATGCTTCATGGCTAATTTTTAAAATTTCAACATATGGATTTCTACAGTTTTATCTGGCTACTTAAAGACTCAGTCCTTTGTAAAAAGAAGTTATATGATGTGAAACAACTTCAAAGTTGTAAAGCTACATCTTCATTTAAATGCTAAATATGATTGAAGTGTCTTCCAGTTAATTTATGCAATGCCTGTGATACACAATGCTTGCTTTAAATATTTATATAAGAGTTCGGGCTAAGCGATCTTAAAGCTTTGCCTTTTAGATAGTTGGGAAATGATGTTTTTTAATGTTACACTGATCAAGGCCATTTCATTAAATATCGGGTTAGTTTGTTTTCAATTGGCATCAAATGTTAAAGTCCATAATTTTTCTTTTCCTGGGCTATAGATGTGCTGGAGATTAACTTTGGTATTTAGTTTGCGCTTAATTATTGTTTTAGTTCTTTAACTCAGCTAGTTTTTGTTTTAGTTTTGATTCAATTTAAACTGTTTATTTTAAATTTTAACTATTTTGACAATTTCTTTTACAGTTATTCATTAGTGTTAATGTTTTAATTCCATTGTAACTCGTGAATTCGATCATCAGAATTACAGTTGGATGCATACATTCATAATATCTCATAGTCAATAGTGTTTTGAAAAGTGTAAAGAAGAAACAATTTTTTTTACTTTGATCAGAAAACTTAAAGGTAAGTACACAATACACTTAAAAATCTATAAAGATCATATTACAAATTCTTGTGGATATCCTTATAGATCTATCTAAATAGTTTTAATAGCTCCATATAGATAATGTTATAGATCTACATAGGCATTCACATAGATCCATATAGATATCATTAAGGATCTATATAAATAATATATATGAGCCCATATGAAAAAAAAAAAACTTAGAAATTCAACATGGTCATATATAAGTGTCCATGTAGGTCTACATTCCTGACCCACTTTTGCTGACAATGGCTCATAAAAATGGGCTGCCTGGTTAGTAACATATTTATGTTTGAAAAAGTATTCAGAGAGGTATCCAATATCACAACATTCCCTCTAGAGATAAGGAAAAACTAACATGCATCAAAGTAAAAAGTAAATACTTTAATTTTAAATATTTTTAAAGCAAAATTTACATTATCTAGACACATAACAATTATGAGATTAGTAATAACAGTAACTGTCCATACAAAAAATGAACAGTTATTGTTATTACTAAATGCTTCATTGTCATTAATATTGTTTGAAGCATCAAACAATGACAGCATGCACGAAAAATATCCAAAGACATTATGAGTTGTGCATGGTTTCTTTCATAAGCATGTCCTTATAAGATCTGTCTATAGTTTGAGCAAGCACCAAATGCTCTGCTGGTTTTCAATGAAACTGAATGTTCCCTGAAACCACAGAATAAGAACTATGGAGGAGAAACTTAATATGCATGACTCGCCAAAAATGCAAACAATATTTTGGTAAATAACGAGGACGCTGGAATTCATGGTAGGCCGTTCTTTGAGCAGAATATCATTGGATTGTATGCATGAGAGATTGTAAGCGTAGGTTAGAATTAAAAAATATTTTATTTTATTCATTTATTTTTCATTATTGAGATTACATAACATAAATTAAGATGGGGTGTAAGTGCTTTGTTCCTAGATGCAAAACAGGTTATGCGAGTGACGTCAAACAAAGAAAAAATGAGGGAAAAAATAAGTTGAGTTTGTTCCGTGCTCCTCCCCCCCTTCCTAATGTGTATTCTGGAGGAGGGGAAGGTGTGTGTGTGTGGGGGGGAGGGGTGTGACTTAGATGATTTAATATTACCAAAAAGCAACAATTTTTTTTCTTTTTTTTTAAGATTTTAAACCATTAACAAAAGTATTAATACCATTTAAGTTATGAAAATAATAGGAAAAAGAACTCATTTAAATAAGAAATTTATTCTAAAAAATATATCTTAAATAAGTCTTATATATGTTTTTAATAACTATATAATTTTCTAATATTCAGGCAAACTTCTTACCTTTTTTATCTGTAACAGTGAACTGAAAAATGCACTTTTCTCAAAAACTATGTGACCTAGGGCTATATCTCTCTCTATATATATATCGCTATATATATATATATATATATATATATCGCTATAATTTTCCTGCAAGGTTTAAATTAATGTCTACTACCTCTAATTTTTTCACAATTTTAGTTTCAGTAGATTAGGAAATAGAGGGGGAGGGGGGGCATATTTTGCACTACATTTTCGACAATACCTTTGAAAATATATTACCTAAAATTAAAAGAAAAGAAATTTTGAGTTCAGCGTTATGAACAGTTTCACATGATATATAAAGAAAAGATTTTTTTTTCAAGTAACTTAATTCTGGTCCACTACCCCCCCCTATAAGTAAGATCATATTAAAATCCTACCTTACGACTTTTACAAAAATTAGTTCCTGGACAATGACCTATAATTTACATAAGTTTTCTTTCTCAAATAATTAAGATAAAAATTTGTTTTAATTCTACATTTATTAATTGCATAGGTATAAAAAATTATGAATTATTAAATTATAGGTTATAAAATATACGCAAGATTAAAATTTACTCCAGAAAATATTGAATAATACTTTTAATTCCTAAAAGTCCATCTTCGCGGTAGAGTAATCTGCGATATTCAATGTTTTTAAATAGCCTGCCTTCGTTTTTTTGTCAGAATGATCTCGGATTTTAAGTGTCTTAAGAAGCAATCAAAATGCCAAATGCCTTAAAAAAAATATGTATCTTATGAAGAAAACTGTAATTAATCAGATTTCTACTTGTACAACTTTCTTAAAATTCAGATTTTCTTTACAAAAATTTTTAAAAATCAGTGTTTTTCCCATTGAAAAGCATTGTAGAACAATCGACCGATAGCCTACCATCTACGGTGTCGCACCGCATAGCAAAATTTTAACATTATTTACCCCTCCATCTCTTTTACTCTGTGCCTGAAACTCCGATTTTGAAACGAAAATGTAAATTAACTTTGGGTCAATCACTAATTTTAAACATACACCTAATATTTTATTCCTAAGGTGTCTTTATAACTGGCTATGACACCTAAAAAACTTGAGATGAATGTTCAAAAAATTGAACTCCATTTTCTTTCACAATTTTATAAGCTTTTCATAAACCAGCAGTTTGTAGCCTGCAGACATCCAGCAAAAAGATATTTAATATGTTCTAGAGAGCTGAAAACAGTTAACATGCAAAGTTTACAGTTAACATGCAAAGTAATGCAAGTTTAAATGAATAATTCTTATTTAATCCTAATTTTCTCTTTAAAATATAAATTTAGCATCATATTATAGAAATCAAATATGTTGCATGTGCATAATCATTTTAATTAAAAATATAAAATTATTATAACAATTGGAAAAGCATAAAACAAAACATAAATATAAGTATTAAATTAATTGTACTTACTGCTGCCCATTGAATATCCCAAGCACACTTTCTGTCAAATTCCAAAGGTTTTGATACAACTGGAGACAGATTAATTTTTCTAAAGTTATCAGCATTAATTTTATTCTTCATTGATGAACCAGAAAATTTGGTACCATTGAACTCTGAATGCAATTTAGTATTTTCTGCATCAAATTTATCATTTGCATTGGGTAAAAACTTCATAGATTTTAATCCAAAGTCAGATGCATCTTTATTACTATTCCATTTGACATCATTGCTATAACTTCTGCCATTATCAAGAGAAATATCAGAAGACCCTTCTGCACTATTTCTCGTGTGATCAGGTTTATTCAATGAAGGCAACTCTTTTCCAGAAATGCGATCTGCCAATGAAAGTTTCACGTTATCAGAAGACTGCATGGTACTAGAAACAGCAGGCTCATCTATTAAGGTACCATTTCTAGAAAACGAAAAAAAGTCCTCACCAGAATCTTTAGCTTTCATTTTAGAGAGTGGAAAATCATCAGCCTGTAATTTTGAGGAAGAATGAAGCATATGTTTTCCATGTCCTGCATGATTCACAGTACCAGATACATCTTGATTATTTTTCAGTTGAGACCAGTAGTCCAAAATATTATGAAATGTGATTTCCGCATAAATATTAATGCATGCCAAAATGCTGTAAATACAAAAAACAAAAAAATTAGTATTGTTATGTATAAAGAAAAATAAAAAGGAGAGAAAAAGATCACCAAAACATATTACATAGGAAAATTAATTAGATGCAACACTTACTTTGATGATGAGTTTAAGGCAATTTTTGAAGGCATTCCTTGTTGCTGATTTTGGATTATGTGATATAAAGTAACTTGAGGTAAGTTATACAGAAAGAATCTTCCTAGAGAATCAGCCTAAGAGAATAAATAATTACACAAACTTTCAAGCATAAGGATATGGAACAATAATAATGGTATATTAAAATACATTTATTTAAAAAACAACAGTATGTAAGATAACTCAAAAAAGAATATTTTGTACATTTCCTGAAGAAAAAAAAATGTTATCTATTTACAGATGAGTTGCTATACTGGAAAACTATACCAATAATAAAAGCAGAGTAGCAAAAAGTAATTTTATTATTTATGTACATTACTTTTGTATACATCATCTCATATTTATTACTTGCAACACTCGAACTAAAAAAAAAGTAGTTTTTTTTTCAATATATATTTCTTTAAATTTTGAAGAAATTTTTGGAAAAAAAATATTTAGGCTAATTTTAGGCTAAACATTAAAAAAGTGGCTATTAAAAAGAATAAAATTCCTAAAAACACTTTTTGATATTTAATACATAATAATTAGAAAAAGGAATATGCCAACAATGAAAATCTTTCATAATTAAAATTAAAACTTTTTGAGAAATTTAAATTAAATGCTTGTTTGCATTGCAATATTTGTTGCACACTAATTACGATAAAATCTGTTTATCATGATAATAGCTTTAATTAAGATTACTAACAGAAAAGAAGGAAAAACAAACGACTATTCAAAGAAAAAGTATTGTAACTTTTTACATGAAACTGAAACAAAGCACTCTAACTTGTTATTCACTTTGAAAATGCAAATTTACTTATACTTATGATTTGAACATTAAAAAACCTGTCTAATATAGCCATATTATATTACTCTGAAGGAAAAAATAATTTTTTTTTTCTAATAGAGAAAAATTAATAATAAAGAAAAAAAGAGAAAAATAAATAATAAAAAGTCCTGCCGGCCTGTATCTGGAGGAAGAGGTACCTTCCCTATTCCTGGTTTTCAAAAATTCAGCTAATTTTATACAAAGACACAAACTAAAATGAATGCAACCTGATTATAGAAGATTTTCAATTTTCTCCTACATTGAAATTGTATGAAAGTTTAAAATAATTAGTCAGGCATCACCAATTAGCTTCATTTGATGTTGTTTTCATGTATACTTTGTCAAATTTGGCAGTGTTTCACAATTTCAGAAAAAAAGGCTATATTTTCACTAATTATGGCTCCCAAACTCCAAAAAACACCCTCTGTTCAAGTGTTGATTTAGATATATATTATATATATCTTATACTATAATGCGAGCAAAAATTGTGTGTGTGTATGTAAATTTTAACTTAAAAACGGCTCTAACGATTTTGATGAAATTTTGTATTTTACCATTTTCGGGCATGATAAAACCATTGGGCAAGGTCACGTGTTCGAGAAAATTCGATTAGTGGGTCATTTTGGGTCGTAATGGGTCAAGATCAAGCTAATTATATCTAAAAAACGGCTCAATCGATTTTGACCAAATTTCACATCCAACCATTTTTCGACACGAAGAAACTTTTGGGCTAGGTCACATGTTTGAGAAACTTCGATTAGTGGGTCATTTTTGGGTCACTGTGGGGCAAGCCAATTTTATCTAAAAAACGGCTCAAACGATTTTCACTAAACTCTATATTCTACAGTTTTGGATTACGAGAAAACTATTGGGCTAAGTCACATGTTCGAGAAAATTCGATTAGTGGGTCATTTTTGAGTCACCGTGGGTCAAGCTAAGTTTACCTAGATAACTTCTTTGACGATTTTGACGAAATTTTGCACCCTACTGTTTTCGGGCACAAAAAGACCATTGGGATGGGTCTCATGTTCGAGAAAATTAGATTAGTGGGTCATTTTGGGTGATAATGGGTCAGGGCCAAGTTAATTATATCTAGAGAACGGCTCAATCGATTTTGACTAAATTTTGTATCTAACCATTTTCGGGCACGAAAAGATCATTGGGAGGGTCTCATGTTCGAGAAAATTGGATTAGTGGGTCATTTTGGGTCATAATGGGTCAGGGTCAAACTAATTATATCTAGAGAACGGCTCAATCGATTTTGACGAAATTTTGTATTTTACCGTTTTCGGGCATGATAAGACCATTGGGCTAGGTCACGTGTTCGAGAAAATTCGATTAGTGGGTCATAATGGGTCAAGGTTAAGCTAATTATATCTAAAAAACGGCTCAATCGATTTTGACCAAATTTCACATCCAACCATTTTTCGACACGAAGAAACTATTGGACTAGGTCACATGTTCAAGAAACTTCGATTTGTGGGTCATTTTGGGGTCACTATGGGCCAAGCCAATTTTATCAAAAAAAAAGCTCTAATGATTTTCACTAAACTCTATATTCTACAGTTTTGGATTAACTGAAAACTATTGGGCTAAGTCACATGCTTGAGAAAATTCGATTAGTGGGTCATTTTTGGGTCACCGTGGGTAAGTTTATCTAGATAACTTCTTTAACAATTTTGACGAAATTTTGCACCCTACTGTTTTCGGCCACGAAAAGACCAGTGGGATGGGTCTCATGTTTGAGAAAATTCTATTAGTGGGTCATTTTGGATCATAATGGGTCAGGGTCAAGTTAATTATATCTAGAGAATTATATCTAGAGCTCAATTGATTTTGACTAAATTTTGTATCTAACCATTTTCGGGCACGAAAAGATCATTGGGATGGGTCTCGTGTTCAACTAAATTCTATTAGTGGGTCATTTTTGGGTCACTGTGGGTCAAGCTATTTTTATCTAAAAAACGGCTCTAACGATTTTCACGAAACTCTATATTCTACAGTTTTGGATTATGAGAAGACCATTGAGCTAAGTCCCATGTCCGAGAAAATTCAATTAGTGGGTCATTTTTGGGTCACAGTAGGTCAAGCTAAGTTATCTAGATAACGGCTTTAATGATTTTGACGATATTTTGCACCCTACTGTTTTCGGGCACAAAAAGACCATTGGGATGGCTCTCGTGTTCGAGAAAATTCGATTAGTGAGTCATTTTGGGTCATAATGGGTCAGGGTCAAGCTAATTATATCTAGAGAACGGCTCAGTCGATTTTGACTAAATTTTGTATCTAACCATTTTCGGGCACGTAAAAACCATTGGGATGGGTAACGTGTTCAAGAAAATTCGATTAGTGGGTCATTTTTGGGCACCGTGGGTCCAGCTAAGTTTATCTAGATAACGGCACTACGATTTGACGAAATTCTGTAATCTATCATTTTCGGGCACGAAAAGACCATTGAGATGGGTCACGTGGTCGAGAAAATTTTATTAGTGGAACATTATGGGTCAGGGTCAAGCTAATTATATCTAAAAAAAGGCTCAAGACATTTTCACAAAATATTTTAATATACGGCCCTTCCTGGTCATGAGAGGACTATTGGGCTAAGTCACATGTTCGAGAAAATTCAATTAGTGGGTCATTTTGGGTCAGAATAGGCCAGGGTCAAGCTAATTGAATCTAAAAAAATGCTCAATACATTTTGACCAAATTTTATATTATGTATACTGTTTCTGGGCATGAGAAGAGAATTGGGCTAAGTCACATGTTCGAGAAAATTCGATTAGTGGGTCATTTTGGGTCACAATGTGTCAGGGTCCAGCTACTTGTATCTAAAAAACGGCTTAAACGATTTCGACTAAATTTTGTATTCTATCGTTTTTGGGCTCAAGAAGACCATTGGGCTAGGTCACATGTTCAAGAAAATTCGATTAGTGGGTCATTTTGGATCACACTGGATCAGGGTCAAGCTAATTGTATTTAAAAAGCGCTTCAAAACATTTTGACATAATTTTGTATAATACCATTTACGGGCATGATAAGAGCATTGTGCAGGGTCGCATGTTCAAGAAAATTCAATCAATGGGTCATTTTGGGTCCTAATGGATCAGGATCAAGCTAACTGTATCTAAAAAACCACTCAAAAGATTTTGACAAAACTTTGTACTACACCATTTCTGGACAAGATAAAACCATTGGGTTAGGTCACATGCTCAAGAAAATTCTATTAGTGGGTCATTTTGTTGATAATGAGTCGGGGTCAAGCTATCGGCATCTCAAAAAGGTTCAAAAAATTTTGGCAATTTTTTTTTGTTATACCGTTTCACAGTACAAAAAGACCATTGAAATAGCTCACATCTGTCGATGAATTACGGTTAGTGGTTTTTTGAATCAACATGAATCAAGCTTATTTTACCTAGAAAACTGCTAATGATTTTCACTAAATTTTGTGTTCCATCGTTTTCAGGCTCGAGAAGAGCATTGTGATAGGTCGGATGTTCGAAAAAACTCGATTAATGGGTTATTTTGGGTCACTATGTTTCATGGTCAAGCTAATTGTATCTAAAACAGCAAGAATGATTCAGTGGGAAAAATATGTCGAGATAAACAGAAAGCTAATTTTGACCGAGCTTAGCTTGGTCATTCCTGCTAGTATGTGACAAGATAAGCTCTGGATAATTGTAACAGGTTTCCCTCTCTGGATTTATTAGTGAAGATTCCACTCAATACGATTGCAGCATTCTGTTAAATACTAGTGCAACTTGTTAATAACTTATAATTTTAAAAAATCTGCAGCTGTCACTATTATATTTGGCACAGGATCGAAAAATTGTGGTGTTTCCCCCCAAAATGACTAGAAGAAATTTATCCATCAAGGAAACGTATTTATTAGATCAGTAGAACATTGTACATAATTAAAACTTCTTCTACAACTATGAATTCATCTTATTGACTAAGAATAATTACAGCATCTCACTGCTTCAGCTTTTAGCTAGCTCACCACCATATGCTATATTATTAAATGATAGTAATTAAGGTCTTCTTTGTTATTATGATGAGTATTTCACTTCCTAGTAATGCATGTAGATTTCTAAGCAACTCAAAACACACAAAATATTAGCTCCAGAACTCATGTCTGTCAACAAATACTAGACGGCAAAGGGATTTTTATGGCAATGCACAGAAGCCAATGAACCAATGAAATCACGCAAAAGCACAGACTATATTTACTAATCATGGAAGCAAAATTAAGTAAACCGTCTTTTCCCCAAAAATGCGCCAAAAGGGCTTTTAGAGTAAAAAAAGGAAATGGCAAAAAATGAGAATTGCAGAACAGATAATTTTAATAGAATTCATATTGGCATTTAAGATTGAAATAAAAATTAAAAGACCTTAAAACAAAAAAAAATAATAAGTAAAATGTTTTTAAAATAGATTTTGAAAGAGAAATAAAATATTAATGTGCGAGAAATGAATTTAAGTAAAATGAATGACAGTAATATTTTTTAAGACAGGAAAGAATTACATAAACTAGGGTTATAAAATTATGTTAGATAGGAAAAATTTATAGAATATTTATAATATAGTGAGAAATTTTAATTTTTGGTATATACAGTCCACTCCCTCTAATCTGCAACTCTATAATCCACACTATATTTCAGATGTAAACAAACAGTTAAAATTTCTTTTTTTTTAAGCAAGATAATGTGCACTTTGACCACAATAAAGTTGACTGTCCTGATGAATTTATTAAGAAATTTTTAATGTAATTCTGCATTCATTAGAAGGAAATGCTTTATGTATCTTATAAATAACTATTAAACTGCTATATTCTGAGCAAATTTGCTGGCTATATAAAAGATAAAATTTCTTTCAAAGAAGGGTTAGCTCTTGAGGATAAATATCTTTCTTAGTATTTTAGAAAAACAAACTTTTGTTACTGATCAAGAAATCTTGGCTCTTAAAAGGCTTCAAGATTAAACTGCATAGTGTAAATTAAAAACTATAAAGCAAACCACTATCACGGCGATGTTTGATAGATTTAAAAATAAATAGAAAATTTTTTCATTAATTTTGTATTATTATATCATTTAAATGTATTCCTAATATTGAATATTATAATTTAGTGCTTTTTAATTATAAAAAAAGCACTTTCTTTTATTTCTGTGTTATTTATTTACAGTACGATTACTACATTTGTTGATAAATTCAAAATATTAGAGTTTAAACAAAGAATTGACCTATAATCTCCAAAATTCTATAATCCACAAAACCCTTGGTCCCGACCTGTGCAGATTAGAGGGAGTGTACTGTATATGTAAAGATTAGGCAACATCTTCACGGGTTGCTCTATTTATAGTATGATGTTTGAATGACATATACAAATAACTTAGTTGGTGAAAGTAATTGACTCGGGACTTCTTTGATTTACTGAACATCTTTATTTTCCAATCCAGCAATACATCTGTATAGAGTGGGAGTCTGAGGATACCCTAAGAGCTACATTATTTATATATTTACATGCTCTGAGGTTAGTAAAGCACCTCAAACATTACCAAAAAATCTGTCTCTTCCATTTAAAATATTCCTATATTCTTGTCACTTATCTAGCAAATTTTAATAAGTTACAAAATTAATGGTTTCTGAAATCTGACAGGTCTAGGAATGGTAAATAACACCTGAAAAAAAAGAAGGGGGTCTAAAATGTCTAAAAATGGACTAAAATAATAAAAAAGAAATAAAAGATGACAATTTTCTCAAATTACATGAATGTTTTTAGAACAGAATTGATGCTATTAATCCTATATAGAATCCTGCATCAGGTCGGGTAACCCAATTTTACCCAAGCACAACCCAACCCACAGTTTGGAAGTTAGGATCCTATATCAGAATGCGTAACCCAATTTAACCCACAAGAGACACAGCCTGCAATGTGGGTCATGTTAATTTGGCTGTAATTTATTTGTTACATATTAGGTTCACTCTAATTGCTTCAGATTCAGGTTGAGTTTTGATTCTTGCATGTTGGGTTTAAGTTAACCCAATTTTTCTACAGAAATTCCAGAATAGTATTTTAGATAAATAACTATATATTTGATTATGAATGATTCTTTAGATGCTCATTTTTTTACATAAAAGAAAAATTTGATATTAGAGATATCATTATAGTTTTTTTTTTTTTTTTTTTTTTTTTTTTGTAATTACATTAAACAGTGGCCACATTCCAGTGAAATGGCGATCAACAAAAATTTCTTTATCAGATTTGGATCAGGTTGCAGATCAGCAAAATTATTTTGTCAAGTTTGAGTCAGGTTGCGGGTGACTTTAAATAGATACCAGCTGACCTGTCTGTCAATGCCTGGGCCCATGATAATAACTTTAAATGTAACTAAAATCAGAATTGAATGATTTAATATTTTTAAACAAAAATCTTTCCAAACAAACCTAATGTTGCACAGTCCACTGGCTTCAGCAACATACACCATCAAATTTGTAAGATTTTACAATCTAAAATGAAAATTTCTCAAAATGAACCTAGATTTTAAGAGGGGGGCTCATTGCCTTCAGCAGCATACACCTTCAGCAGCATGCTATGCACACTCTTGGTCTGTTTTGATTTTATATTTAAAAGAAAAAATCTTTCCATAAAAATCTAATGTTGTTAGCCTCACTAAATTCAGTAGCATACAACCTCGAGACAAAGTATATTAAAATCTAAAAGAATAGAATCCATAGCAACTGAAAAATATTCCGTCATAAAAGGTTGATTTGTATGGGAAGAATGATAAAAAAATTTGTTATGGATATGCTCTCACATAGTTTTACTCAATACAGTCTAATGAAAAGCATGGTATGAAAAGAAATTGTACTCCCTGAAAAATCGGTACTTTTTGTGCAGTGGTCATGTAGGACAGGTCATTTGAAACTCTTGAAAATGTGGATGTCTCACATAAATCGGGATACCTGGCAACACTAATTTCAACCCACACAAGACTATAGTTTGTGTTGGATCAGCAATAATTTTTTTTTTTTTTTTTTTTTTTTTTTTTTTATGTACAAGTGTGTTGACACTAATTCTTTTTGTTTGGATTTGGTTTGGGTTGGGTTTTGATTATTGTGGATCAGGTTTGCATTAACCCAATTTCTTAACCCATACACAAATGCGCTTATTTTTGTAACATTAGCACATGAGTGGGATAATCTCACCCCATTTTATCTCTAATTATATTTTTGGCTAAATACCTTTTAAAAACAAATCTACTGCTTTATATTGTAAAATGCATCAGTACTACTTTTGGGGGGGGGGGGGGGGGAAATCCTGCTTTTCATATTTATTTTCAGATTTTGTAGCAGTTTCTGTAAAAATCACATTATTTTTATTTATTTTTTTTTTTTTTAGAAAATATGCAAATGATTTGTTTTACACCTTAAAACATGAATTATTTGACAAAACTGATCCATTTAATATCCTTCCCATCAATATATACAAGTAGCTTTTATGTTACTCTTTCATTAAAATTATTTTACTGTGTGTTATCACATAAGAAATGAATGTATTGAAATGAAACGTTTGTACACATACAGGATTATTTAATCTTTCACCCCTCCTAGCGAAAAAAGAAAACATTCCTTCACCCACCCCTTCTAGACCTTGACCTTGAAAAGCACAAGGAAGGTTAAAAGTGTCTTCAAAAAATGGATAATGTTTTTCGAAGAAAAAATGTAATTGGGGTGAAATTTAGCCCAATGTGTGTATGCTTACAGGTTAAAAGAAAGATATGATGAAGCTATACATATTAATATGAATCAGTATATATACATTAATTTTTTTTATATAAAGGATATAATTCCTATTAGATATAGAAATATAAACTATTTTTCAATTAGATCCTTAAATTATAGATTAATATTCTTTTATTTCAGATTTTGCATTGGGTTTGGTTCAAAGTAAGTTCGGTTCGGGAAAGGTATAGCCTGATCCATGCAGGATTCCAATTCCATAACATTTACAATCCATACCAAATTTCTTGTGCTGGCACTGGGTGCGAATAATCTGGCCATGCTTTTTTAACTTAAAGAAAATTTATAGTAGATATATAATTTTTCTTTTAATCGAATATAATTTTTCTTTTAAATTATTTTCGATCTTTAAAGTAAGGATAATTGTAAACATATTTACTAGTTTTAGACATAAATAACGCTAAATTTTCCAATATTATTATATTTTTTTCTAGATTAAATGCTAAAAAAACATGCATTTCCTTAAAATTATTTTCAGTTTTTTGTGATCTTTAATTTTTTTTTTCAGATTTTACTATTGCTGTATTATTTTTGTAAATGTCATGCAAAAATTTTAGAACAGAGAAATAATTATTTTTAAAAAACATTTTCTCATTTATTCTACTTTGAGAAAATACATAACTGTATAAGCAGGATGTGTCAACCACAATGAAATTCAACATGGTATCCAGAAATAAATAATCAAATCATGGGGAAAAAGAATGATACGAAGAGCGCATTTTTTATTTTTTGCCCTCAGATTCTAATTGCAAAATGCTGGTCAGTATAAACTTCGATGACTTTGTCTTTGTTTTACCAGATACTGTAATTTCTTACTTAAATCTCAAAAAGGTGTTCACTTATTAATCAGTGTTAGACAGCAATCTTTTAGTCACTTGACAGTTGGGAATTTAATTAGTTTTGATGTTTAGTTCAGCTAGGATTTCTTTTATACTTACTTACACTTACACAATGGTGCTACAATCCATGTAGGATTTTGACCTCCCTCAATATACTTCTCCAGACCTTCCGATCTCTGGCCTTTACTTTATAATTTATAATTTGGTTTTCTGCAAGATCTTTCTCTATCTCTTTTATCCAACTCTTCCTGGGTCTACCAATACTTCTTTTCCCAATTAAATTACCACTATAAATCTTCTTTGTGCTTCGCTCATCCCTCATTCTGATTAGATGGCCTAACCATTGCATTCTTCTTATTTTTATAGCATTTATTATATCTTTTTCCTTATATAACTGTTCTAACTCCATATTTGTCCTTATATGCCATGTATTGTCTTCTTTAATAGGTCCAAAAATTTGCCTTAAGATCTTCCTTTCCCAAGTGATAAGTAGCTTTTCATCTTTTTGTGTAGTGGTCCAGGTCTCACTACCATAAATTACTATTGGTTTTATAACAGTTTTATAAATTTTAAGTTTGGATGTTCGAGATATTAGAGATGATTTTAGAATGTTTTGAAGAGAAAAATAGCATCTATTTCCAGCTGCAAGTCGGGTTTTAATCTCTGCTTCTACCATATTATCACAGGTGATTGTAGATCCTAAATATTTAAATTCTGTTACTTCATTAAATTGTGATTCATTATTTATTGTTAAAGCTGCTGTTGCCTGTGATTTCATTAGGTCCATTTTCATGTATTTTGTTTTTTCTTTATTAACCACGAGGTCTAGTTTTCTTCCTTCAATGTCTAATTTATTGTATGTTTCAATCAAGACTTTCTTATTCCTAGCAATTATATCAACATCATCTGCAAATGCAAGGATTTGGAGGGAGCAATTCATAATAGTACCACCTCTGCTGTTGTAAATGCTTCTAATTATTTTCTCCAGGCATAAATTAAAAAGAATTGTCGAGAGAACATCACCTTGCTTTAGACCTGAATTCACTGCAAATTCTCTTGAAAGTCTTCCCTGTACCTTAACTTTAGCTTTTGTATTTTCCAGTGTTAATTTTATAAGCTTAACTATTTTATCAGGTATTTTAAATTCCTTTAATATTTCAAATAACTTATTTCTGCTTATACTGTCATAGGCCTGTTTAAAATCAACAAACAATTGGTGCAAATTAATATTTTGTTCATAGAATTTTTCAAGGATGTTCCTGATACTAAAGATTTGATCCACTGTTGATCTTCCTTTCCTAAAACCACACTGATAATCACCTATCACTACTTCAGCATATGGTTCTAATTGTTTTGCAATTATCTTTGCAACACTTTATATGTAACATTTAATGAGGCAATGCCCCTATAATTTTGGCAATTTAAGATATTTCCCTTTTTATGAATTGGGATAATAATAGCACCATTCCATTCATTTGGTATATATTCATTCTGCCAAATCTCTACTATTAGATCATGTAACATTTGTACCAACTTCTCTCCACCATATTTCAAAAGCTCAGCACTTATCAAATCTTTACCAGGTGCTCTTCCATTTCTTAATTTTGCAATAGCATCCCTTACTTCTTCTACAGTTGGTGGTTCACAGTTTTCTTCATTCATGTCATAATCATTATGATTAGATTGTATTTCTCTTTCGTCATTTGACTGTCTGTTTAACAATTCTTCAAAATATTCTGCCTATCTATCTGTCACATTTGCGTGCCCTCCAATAAGTTTATCATTTCTGTCTTTACAAAAAAGGGTGCGTGGTTGATAGCCCTTTTTGATTCCTTTAAGCTTTGAATACATTTGGCTTATATCACCTAATACTGATAGGTCTTCAATTTCTTGAATTTTACTCTGCTCCAAAGCTCGTTTTTTCATACGTAACAACTTTTGAGTATTTCTTCTAATTGTTTTAATGTGATTTTCACTCTGTCTTGTTCTGTTTCAGCATTTTTTCTCTTGCTTTATTCTTTTTCTTAATCAGTTGCCAACACTCATCATCAAACCATTCATTAATTTCCCTCCTTTCTTCCTTTCCAACTACTTCCTCAGCAGTTTTTAATATGATATTTTTGCATTTAGCCCATTTACTATTGATTATATCTTCCTCATTAAATTCAGCATATTCACTAGCAATTCTTTTTGTTAATTTACTTTGATAAACCTTTCTTCTTTGGATGTTTAGTAAATCTTTTGTTTTAAATTTTACTTGTTTAGTTCCTTTTGCATCTCGAAATCTTGTAACTCTTTGTCTGTATTTCATAATAATAAGGAAATGATCAGTATCTAAATCTGCACCTCTATAACTTCATACATCCATAACATCACTAGCATGTCTTCTGTCGATCATAATGTGGTCAATTTGTTTTTTTGTCTTTCCATCAGGGGAAATCCAAGTTTCTTTATGTATGTTCTTATGCTCAAAACATGTGCTACTTATGATTAAGTTGTTAGAAGCAATGGAGTCCACAGCTCTTATTCCATTTTCATTACTCAAATCATGTAAACTAGATTTTCCAATTGTTGATACAAAAGTGTATTCTTTTCCAATTTTAGCATTAAAATCACCTATTACCATTTTAACATCATGTCTTGGTATCTTATCAAATTCAATCTGTAGTGTTTCATAAAAAGTATCTTTTTGTTTGTCCTCGGTATCTTCCGTTGGTGCATGGACACATACTATTGAAATGTTAAAAAACTTGCTCTCAATCTCAAGATACATATTCTTTCATTTACATTGTGAAAATCAATAATATTTTCTCTAAGGCATTTTCTGATCATAAATCCAGTACCATGCATGTTTCTTCTTGTGCTTTCACTATTAAAAATTGTAAAATCACCAATATCTCTTATCCCACTCTCCTTCCATCTTACTTCCTGTATGGCCAATATGTCCAGTCTATAACTATCCATCTGACTCTGTAGTTGCTTCACTGCACCAGCTCTGTATAAACTTAAAATATTCCAAGTTCCAATTCTAAAATTCATAAGCTGTTTTCCAGTTCCAGTCCGTTTTACCATGAGATCAGTCCGTCTAACATCTGTATTTAAGGGCTTTGCAACAAGGGTTTTTTTTCTAGGGAAAGGTTGTCAGCCTTTCGCCCAACCCTTTTTAGTCACCTCTTACGACATGCACGGGTTACATTGGGACTATTCTTTAATGCCGGTCACCACACGGCATGGATTTCTTTTATAAGCACTGAAAAAGTCAGCTGGAGCTTTTTTCTTTTTTGTACTACTTGTTTTTAGTTACACTATTATTTATGTATAATTTTAAAAATATTTTTAATTTTTGTATACGTTTAGATGATTGTGAAGATAGAGATGATAAAAATGCTTTCTCTCTGCGAAAGCACTTGAATAAAATATTTATGGTGCAGCATGCGACAATATTCTGTGCTTGTGTTTTCATGCAAGATTTTTTTAAATTCAAAAAGTAGATTTTTATTTTCTTGTGTTCTATCAGAAACAGTAATGAATTCAGCAGGTGGCCCAGGGAGAGCAAGCCATTCCAAGGACTTAATCTACTACCAAGTTATTGTAGAACAAAGAGCCTATTAAAAAAAGGTGACAATATTTTCTAACTCTAGATTTAACAGAAGGATTACAAAATAAATAAATAAATAATAAAAATACTGTATCAAAAGTTCTTCCTTTTTCTTTTTTGCTTTAAAATGTTAATTTTAGCCAAGCCTCAATTTTTTAACTGAAATATGCCAAAACAAAAAAAAACTGAATCATGGTAGATGCTGTGGGTAAAGCATAATCCTAGTAATATTATAGTTCTGAAGAACATTTTATTAGAAAATCGATTTACACTTACCAAAACTAAGACTGAATCACTACAGGTAATGCAGCAGATAGGTTTAACATTCACCTAGTAAAAGTTTGTAAAGGAAATATATTTTATTCATAGTTCATCAATGGAAATTGTATGATAAACAGAGTTGAATTAAAAATAGAGATTTGACAATGAAATTTTAATAAATGATAAAACAGCAAGAACATTTTTATTCCTTATTAATTTAAACCTGTCTCTGAAATTAATCTATCATACAATTACTACACTATATGGTGTCTTTATGCTGGTAGCACCATTTTGAATAGTACTAATTCATGAAACTTAAATTATAGCAATAATTCTAATTAAAGTAAAAATAGCAGAGTTATGCAAGGCATTTTTTTTAATGCACTAGTAGTCAAAGCTATATATGACAATAAAAATTATTCTTCAACTACTGCATTCAAAATGGGATGCATTTAATATCTTTTTTTGACTGTTATTAAATTTTTATTATTTAGTTATTAACTTTGCTTCTAAAATTTTAGCTATGATGTAATAAAGTCCATATAACTACCCGCATAAAGCACTAACTAGCAGAACTAACATTACTAACAGTAACTAACAAAATATAATACAACTGCTACTTCAACATAATACAAAAAATATTTTTTCAAAATTCTTTAAAAATAATAATAATAATAATGACTCGGATAAAGTTTGAATAAAATTCTATTAATTACCTGAAATAAAAATAAATCATAACCTTAAAATTAAATACTTACATTTTTGTCACTGTGGAATAAGGCAATGTCTGGAAAATCAAACACCGAACATCTAAAAGATAAATATATCTTACACTAAAGTTTATCTTTTTTAAACATGATAATAAAATATGATATACAATAGAAAAGAAACCTCACATATTCCAGTTGTCAGGACACATAATTAATGCACACATCATTATTAATCAAGTTATAGCTGGAATAATCTACAACATTTATTAATCATATTTTACTTCTTTTTTGAGAAAGGTGGGAGAACATGTTTATTGCCACGTTTTATCCAAATTCACATTACATTGAATGGTATTAATATTTTAAGTAAATTAATTTTTATAAGGCAGAGATTTTTATCTTTTAAATTTATCCATAGAATGTTGCAATGATTTATTTTTTATTTCATTTTAATTGCTTTGGATGCAGTTAATAAATCAATTAATTTGGGTTTATAATTACAGAAGAGTCTCTAAAATCTGCAATCTTCTGAAATCCGCTTGCATTTCAAAACGTAAACAGTGAAATTCCCAGTTAAGAAGTATTCTTTACAACTTTTATTCCAAATATCAGGGAATGAAAATAAAATTATTTTTAACATAAATGTATGAGAAAATAGCAATGACACTGGATATTACGCAAATAAAATGCTTTTATTTCACAGAAACCTACAAACAACAAAATGTAAAACAATAGAAATTGATGAGAAGTGTAAACAAGCCCACAAAGATTTTAGTAATGGCACGATCTATCGGCCACTATAGAAAGTAACGAATTAATTTATTTTGTATTTCATGCAAGACTGACAACATTCATTTCATTATTATTTTGCATATGCTTTAAATTGTATAGACCAACAACAAATAATAATTGTTTACAGAATTCAAAAGAAACTTCATCAAGGGAAAATAAAAGTTCTCAAGTGAAGAACTATACAAGAAATGTCTAAAAACTGTAATAAAAAATAATTTAGGGTATTAAAATTATAATGCACAGGTAAGTAAAAGGGATTCAAGTTTTGATTTGCTTAAATTGAATTATTACAAGCTCTCCTTGTAAATGGATACAGGTAAGTTGAAAAAAATAAATCATTTAATCCAGAAACTGCAAGACTTTAAAATCCGCATAGCCTCTGGTCCCAAGCTGTGCGGATTTTTGAGACTCTACTGTATATGATTAAAGCAACTTTATGCAACATTGATAAAAAACAATATCTCACTACTATTTCTGACAATAGATTTCAAAATTTTCGGAATATGTATTTTTAGCCATTTATTTGTCATTTGTTACACAAGTTGTAATCATTTGATTACAACTCTGCTATAGAAATGATATTATACAAAGGCATTCATATCCAGATAGGTCTCTACTTAATTCCATTCAAAAAATTAAACAAAAAAGAAAATGTAAAAAACATCCTACAGTCAGGACCGTATGAAGAGAAAACTGTACCTGGGACAAAGTTTCAATTTGGTGACCCCCCTCCTCCCCACCTTCTTGACTCAGGAAGGTTAACAAAAGAGACTAAGGCTGGGGTTCAGATCGATTTTTTGCCATTAGCGAGATGAGAACGACCAATCAGAAGACTGTAAAAAGTTCACAAAAATGCAGGCTTCTGATTGGCCAATCTCATTTCGCTAACAGTGAAAAATCTATCTGGATTCCAGCATAAAACAATTTTTAAAATGGAAGAAGCCCTTACTCAGAAATTTGTTTTGCCATATTAGGTAAGGGGTAATGGATGGTGCAATAACTTTGAAATGAAAAATGTATGTACTTTCATTGGGAAAAAAACTCCTGATGTGTATATATATATAAAAGAAGTTGGTACATTTGGCACACCTTCAATTTATGCACCCGGTGCAACTGCCCCTTTCACCACCCCTTTTGCATGGGCCTACCTACAGTAAAATGAGAAAAAGTTAGAAGGGAAAGAAGAACTCAAGAACTAACAAAGACAAAAAGAATTAAATACCAGGGGCATAGCTACAAATACTTTTTCGGGGGAGGGGGGGGGGGGGAGAATTCCAAAATTTCCCAACTTGAAACAAATTGCTCTATTTTCCAACTAAAATGATATGCGCAATGTGTGTTTAATGACAATGGTACTTATACATAAAAAAATATTATTTCCAAAGGAAAATACCCAAACTAAAAACATAAAAATATTAAGTATTGGTTCATTTAATGAAAGTTTTTGTCTTCTATTGTGTACGTGTCATAATCGTACTTCATATGAAAATAGCCTCATGATATTTTGAGATTTTTGAGAAAGGAACAAATTTTTGGAGGAAATAGATTAGAGACACTGTTGATGTACAAAAGTAGGGAAATTCAGGTCTGGTAGATGTATGATATTTTCGTAGCACAGAAAAACACAATGACAAATTGAGTCTGGCTGCTTTTCGTATTTCTTTTGAAAATTTAACTAGTTTACTGTTACAGAACTTAGAAAGATAATCAGAAAACAATAAAAAAATTCATATTTTTTTTACTTTTTATTTTAAAACAGAAAAAGTGTTTCAAAAATCTAGAATTTCCCAACTCTAAGTGCAAATTTCCCAAGTTCACATATATTGGAGGGGGAGGCTCCCCCCCCCCCCCACATAACCCCCCATCGCGATGCCTCTGAATAAATCTGGCTTTTCAGGATGCCGAATTTTTTATATACATATAACAAACAGCTTTAAATCTTGAGATTTACTACTCTTCTGAAAATTGTTAAATCTACATGAATTGGTGATTTAAAAAACTATTGCATGTCTCTTTTTTAGCACTTTCCAACATAGTTGAAAAGCATTTATGACTTCAGTTTGTCTGTCTATCATCTGCCTGTCTGTGTAATAATCCCGCGCATGTACAAACAATACATTTCTATATCTTCATTCGTAACGGGATAACACACACTTAAATAATTTTACTGAAAGAGTGAAATAAAAGCTACCTGCATATGTTGATGAAAGTGTATTAAATGTAATTACTGTAAATTTTATAAAATAATTCATGTTTTAAGAGGTAAAACAAATCGTTGCATATTTTCTAAGGAAAAAAAATTGCCATTTTTGCAGAAATTGTGTAGAGTGTACAATTCATTTTTTCCCCATCCCTTTCCACCTTATCAAATATTTACTTACCGTAATTTCGGGTAGATAAGCCGCGGCTTATACGTGTTTAAAAGTTAAATTTTACCTTTTGCGGCTTATCTGCCGGTGCGGCGTATACGAAGTAAAAACGATTTTTTCTAGAAAAAAAAATAAATCAGATCATGTAATATTATAGAGTGAAAATCTGAAAAACAATATTAAAAATGTTTCACCGATTAGAAATAACAACCATTTAAAAAAATATCAGGAAGTTCTTTTTTATTTCATTAAAAAAGAAAAAAAATCTATGCATGGTTTCTTGCTGCATAACGAAACGTACAACTCAAAGATAATGATCTCATTCTGATAACGTTCAACTTTCCACTCCACCACAGAGTTGAATAAACAACTGCAGATGACTCTTTTCTTTTTTATAAACTAGGGGTTTTGGGGAGTGCTGTAATTTTCTAATAACTTTTTATATTTTAATAAAATTTTGTTACACAGCCTAATTTACTGTTATTGCAACTTGCTGAAAATTTGAACAAAATCGGACAATTAATAATAGAGATTTTTTTTTTTTTCTAATAG
This sequence comes from Maratus speciosus, assembly GCA_963932465.1. Classification (NCBI taxonomy): domain Eukaryota; kingdom Metazoa; phylum Arthropoda; class Arachnida; order Araneae; family Salticidae; genus Maratus; species Maratus speciosus. Next base: position 511,951,222 of record OZ010787.1, on the reverse strand, counting down.
CTAAGAAAAAACGGGTTTTGCTTTTCGTTGTTTTTTTCTTTTAAATTATTTTTTCTGTTTGCTTGCAGCTCAATAATTTCTTTTTACTGCACTTACGCAAAGTGAAGTTGCTGACACATTTAAAGAATCCTTTTTCGCGGCGTTTTAATAGAAAAGAAAGTAGATTCTCTTGTTTTCTTTAAGTGTGCGCATTTGCGAATGTTGTATTTTTTGTTTTCAATAATGAACACATGTATTTAATTTTTGTTTATTTTAAAACTTTCTTAGAACATTTTATTTTAAATATTTACAGAATATATCAAATCGAGTACCAATTAATTTCTGTTAACAGACATTAATGTAGTGAAGGGATTAAAAAAAAAAATCTCTTTATACGTCTCTCCCAAATTTTGCCAATAGTTCATGTTGTTAAAATGATTATTTATCATTACTTATTTTCAGAATTTCACGTTGTGTTATTTAATTGATGGATTCGAATAAAAAATAGTGTTATTTGTAATACTAGCATTATGTTTTATAAGAATTCCATAAGATATATTTCTACTTGCCGATCCAAGGCTGAAATGTGCGAGGCAATTGGATAAATTCACAAACCAAAAGTTATTTATTTATTTATTTTCATTATTTGAATTAAATTTAAAATTCTAATTTTTAAAATGGTTTGAAAAAATGCGCGAAAATCTTCAATATGGCGTCTATAGTAGTACATACACCACTTTCAATAAATGCGGCTTATGCGCCGGTGCGGCGTATACGATGGAATTTCAGGTTTTTTTTACCATTTTCGGACGTAGCGGCGTATACGCCAGGGCAGCTTATCTACCCAAAATTACGGTACTGTAAACTGGATTCCCGTATCTTTTCTTTTGTTTTTGTACTTTATTTTTTCTGCTTGCTCGTTGCTTGCATCGAGCATTGTTTACGTTTGGCCGTCGCGGATCGACGGAGTTGAGCGGACGTCTTCCTCTTTCTGGCATGCAGCCATTTTGAATTGCGATCGCATTTGCAATCTCATTTTGTTTAATTACGTCTTTAAAGTTCCTTTTAAGTTCATTTCAATTTTAAATTGCATCTCAGTTATTTTCTAGGATATTTTAACAAGATAGTAATTTTTTCATGTAATTTAAAATGTTTTAAGTAAAGCTAAGAAGCCGCCGAAGTATGTAAAGTACATGCTTCATTTTCATTGGCTGCCGCCATGCCGCTCGCATTTAAAGGTCCGTGATTCTGCGAGTAGGTTGTGTGTTGTTGTTTTCGTATGCTGTTATGTTCTGTGGTACTTATCCAGAGATGTCAGCAGCTTCTTATCGTGCGCATCATATCCTAATGTATTTCAATGAAATATCGGGTGAATTATTTAAATTTTGGATACATTTTAACAAAAGTTTAAAAGCATGTTTTTCGTTAGTTATAAAGTTAAAAATGGAGGAATCTCCAAAAGTTAGTAAATGATTCGGTATGAAGTGTATTCAACTAACGTCAAGTATTAGAAAGGAAAAATCGGTGCTTGAAATATAGGAATCCAGTGTTTTCTTCAGATGTAAATAGTTTAAGTGCAAAGAAACCGAGATGGTTTTGTTCTGTCATTTGGAAAACAATAAATTTGTTCCCTTTGTCTTCAAGTCTTTAAACAACACCAGTTTCTGTAAGTTCTCTTTTCTTTATCATGAGAAGATAACACCAACCCACCACCATTAACTGCTCTGCTACAGAGAGGGGAATGCGATTTGCAACTAAATATATCTAAACTGATATGATTAACTTGGAAAAATGAACACTCGAACTGCAAATCACAGAGGTCATGGGCCCAGGAGCCCTTTCTCTGCCTGGAGAAGTGTATAATATTTTGAAGAATTATAGAGGTGGAATTGGAAAGTTGGTTTATCTTTATTTCTTATGAAGAGTGTATTTATATTGTGAAAAAAAGAAAAAAGGTAGTTCTGAATATCTCTTACCCATTTTATAATATACTTGTGTATATAGTTTATGTATGTTTAAAATTCATGGTAAACACAAAATGGCAGTAAATTCAGTAATTTTAACTCGGTATAATTACCGGGAGTGGACTCGCTATATTAAGTGTATTTTACAAACTGAAGGTTTATTTATGTGGGTGGAAAAGAAAAATTGGCCTGATGAAACTGATTTAGGTGCCCTAGATAAATTCAAACTAAATCAATCTAAGCAGAGAGCTGCAGGTATCATAAAAACGTATGTTTGCCCAGAAATAGGCTTGACTATTGGTCATTTAGAAAACCCAGATGAAATCTGGGATACGTTAAAATCTACTCTAGAAATAGAAGGCAGGGCGTTAAAATCATTTCAGGTGAATGAATTCAGAAACCTTAAAATGAATCCTGAAGAGGATATTCCCTCTTATATAGCTAGATTTGAGGAGGTTTACTGGCATGTGGTGGATGCAGGGGAGGAAGTTGCCGAAAAACATAGGTGTTATCAATTGATAGAAAGTCCCCCTGAGAGTTATGACTATTTAATTAGAGAATTAGATAGAATGCCAGAAAAATATTTAAAATTTGTAGAAGTAAAAGACAAAATTTTAAAAGAACACTCCAGGAGAAATTTATGGGAAAAACAGCGGAATGAAACATTTTTTGCCTCTAAAGCAAGGTTTATTAATGAAAATAATTCAAATCCCCAAAGGGTTAGTTTTTTGGAAGAAATGTGTTTGGAGGACGATTGTAGTAGTAATAAAAATAATGTTAGAGATAGGAGTTATAAAAAACAAAAATCTAGTGAAAAGGATAGGGAAAGAAATTTAAATTCTTATGTAACAGAGTTAACAGAAAAAAGAATGAGTACTGATGGGATTCCCGCCCCTTGTTGGGAATGGACTTTGGACTCTGCATCGACCTCTCATATTTGTCAAAATCAGCAATTCTTTACATGTTTAGACAAACCTCCAAAGGGTACAGTAGTAAAAATGGGAATGACTCCCCATGTGGTTGAAGGTATAGGAAAAGTTAGTTTTAGAATTAGAGAAAATAACAGGGTCTTAAGAATTAATTTGCATGATGTACTATACGTACCCGATATACATAAGAATTTGATATCCATGTCTAAAATGGATTATGCAGGTATGCATGCAAAACTGGATAAAGGGTTTAAAATCTTTTCTTCAGATTGGAAATATTTGTATACTGCTAGGCTTAAGAATAGATTTTATGTGTTACATGCTCTTAAAGAATCTTCTAATCTTTTGCAGGAAACTAAACCTGACATTGGTGAGAAATCTTGTCAGAAAATCTCTAAAAATTTTAAACAAATTAGCTTAATGAAGTGTAAAGCAGAAGCATCTAGTCCTAAAAAGTTAGAAAAAGGGAATAAAATTAACTCAAATGAAGATTTTATTAATCAAAGTATGACAAATGAGTTAGGTACTAAAAGTGAGGTTAATGAAATAAATCAGCAGTATAATAAAACTTATAAAATTGAACGAAATAATATTATGCTTTGGCATGAGCGCCTTTGCCATGCAAATGTGAATGTAATCAAAAAGATGGTAAAAGAGAATTTAATACGAAATTGTGGACCATTGCAGGGAAAAGAAACCACATGTGAATATTGTATTATGGCAAAGAATACTAGAGCACCCCATTCTAAGTTAGAGCAAATTAGGTCAAATGAAATACTTCAATTGGTTCACAGTGATATCTGGGGTCCTGCACCTGTTACATCAAGAAATGGTTATAGATATGTACTTACTTTTTTAGATGACTTTAGCCGTAGAGCATTTTGTTATCCTTTACGTTCGAAAGATGAAGTTTTTGCAAAAATCAAGCACTTCATCAGATTTGTAGAAAGACAAGTCAACAAAAAGGTAAAAGTGTTAAGAACAGATAACAGACTTGAGTTTTGCAATGATAAAATAAAAAGTGTACTGGAAAATATGGGAATAAAGCATGAAAGAACAACCATATATAGTCCTCAGATGAATGGAGTGGCAGAGAGATACAATAGGGTATTACTGGAAGGAGTAAGAGTTTATTTATTAACAGCCGGACTTCCTGCTTCTTTTTAGGTAGAAGCCATAATGGCTACTAATTATGTTTGTAACCGAATATTGCACATGAATATAAATGCCATTCCTTTTCAGCGATGGTATGGATCCAAACCATCGATACGCCACTTAAAGCGGTATGGTTGTGTGGCCTATGTACACCAACCAAAAGTAAAAAGAAATAAATTTCAGCCTAGAGCTAAACATGGCATTTTCATTGGATATGGTTTGGGATCAAGTAGTTACAGAATATATCTCCCTAATGAAAATAAAATCATAGAATCTAAACATGTCACCTTCGATGAAGCCCAGTTAAATAGAACTGCAAGTCAAAAAGTAATTCATCACCCTTTTTTTGATTTCTTAAGTGATGATAATAATGTTTTTACAGATAACCAAAAACCCATGATTGAAACTGAAATGGAATCTCAGGGTAACGAAGGATCTATAGAAACGACACCAGCAGGTGAACAAGAAACGAAGGCTCGAGAAATGGAGGGTGAAACGACATCTGAAGACGAATTAGTGGATGATCCATTAGATGAAGACAAAGCCGTTTTTCATCGGTATATGAAGATAAGGAAGAAGGGACAAACTGCAGGTAAAATTGATATTTATGTATTGGCCCCATCTGGAATACAGCTCTGATCCTCACAAGAGCTTAGAAAGTATTGTAATGAAAACAATATAATTTATAATGATAGTGCCGCTAATTTTTCAGCGAAAAATACATATGAGGGGAAAATTCTTTTAGACAGAAAAGTAACAGGTATATCTCATGAAGAGGCTCTTTTGACCGAAGTAGCCATACCTCTAACCCCCCGTCAAGCTAAAACTCTTCCTGAATCAGAAAAATGGAGGGAAGCTATGAATAAAGAAATTCAAACAATGTTAGATAGAAAAGTATGGACTGCCATCCCAAAAATAGATCAAAAGGTCATAGGAACAAAATGGGTACATACAATCAAAGAAAATAGTGAGGGAAAGAAAGAAATCTATAAAGCAAGGTTAGTCGCTCTTGGAAATAATAATCAAATAACGGGTTTAGATTATAATGAAACGTTTAGTCCTGTCGTCAACTTTACGATAATACGTCTTTTTGTAGCATTTTTTATTCAAATCTTAAACTGGGCACATTCCTTACTTGATGTTAAGTGTGCATACTTATATGGTGATATAGACAGTGATATCTATATTAAACAACCAGAAGATTACGTTATTCCAGGAAAGGAATCATATGTTTTAAAATTGAAAAAGGCCATTTATGGTTTACACCAGGCCGGAAGGTGCTGGTATAATGATTTACATAAAAAGTTAATTTCAAATGGATTTAAAGAAGTACCAGGATTAACATACATGTACACATATAAAAATGAAGCTATAGTAGTTGTGTATGTAGATGACCTCCCTATCTTTGCTAAAGATGAAGAAGTTTTGAAACGAATTATAAGTTTAATAGAATCAATTTATGAAGTGAAAAATTTAGGTCCTCTATCTACATTACTAGGAATAAATTTTAAAACAGAAGATGAGAAAATAATTAATATAAATTGTAAGAATTACATTGAAAAGTGTTTGAAAAGATTTAATGTTTCTGATTTCTCTACAGTATCTTTACCAGCCTCACCAGGTTTTGCTCCAGTTCCCGCTACAGAAGAGGATGAATTTCCAGAACACTTACCGTATCGGAATCTGTTGGGATGTCTCCAGTACATCACTCAGAAGTGCCGACCTGATATCGCCTGGACAGTGGTTACCTTATCACAATTCACCGAGAAACATAGTTTACTACACTATAAAGCTCTCATCAGAACTTTGATGTATTTAGCAACGACATGATCTCTAGGTATTAAGTTGCCATGCTCAAGTCTTCCAATTCAACTCGCCATCTATGCAGATGCCTCTTGGGCTAGCAATGCTATCGACCAAAAATCATGGAGCGGATATACAGCTATGCTGAGTGGTATCCCAATAACCTGGCGTGTCACCAAACAAACGTGTGTGGCATTAAGTCCAATGGAAGCAGAGTTCATCTCTGCGTCAGAAGCTGCAAAAGACTTAAAGTTTCTGCATACCTCATTGCTAGAAATTAAGAAAATTCTAGGACTTGATGATTCTATTTTCCAATGACCTATTTTATTCTGTGACAATACAGCAACTATCGCGTTTACCAAAGAGAAGGCAGACAATGTTAAAAATCGCCACATCGACTTGAAGTATAAATTCGTACGAGACTGGTACCAGCAAGGCTTGTTTGATATTCAACATATAAGCACGCAAGAGAACCTTGCAGATTTGCTTACTAAAGCTCTAGTCAAAGAAACCTTTCTCAGACTGCAAGAATCTTTCTTATGGTAAGAAGTGGTAAGATGTTTGAAGAAAAAAAAACAACAACCTTGATGAACTTTTCAAGGAACTTGAAAAAAAAAATCTTTTTATTTTTATTTCTTTGTGGAAACGGATGGGAAAAAGGGGGCATTTTGTAGAGTCTACAATTCATTTTTCCCCATCCCTTTCCACCTTATCAAATATTTACTTACTGTAAACTGGATTCCTGTATCTTTTCTTTTCTTTTTGTACTTTATTTTTTTCTGCTTCCTTGTTGCTTGCATCAGCATTGTTTACATTTGGCCGTCGCGGATCGATGATCGATGGAGTTGAGCGGGCGTCTTCCTCTTTCTGGCATGCAGCCATTTTGAATTGCGATCGCATTCGCAATCTCATTTTGTTTAATTACTTCTTTAAAGTTCCTTTTAAGTTCATTTCAATTTTAAATTGCATCTCAGTTATTTTCTAGGATATTTTAACAAGATAGTAATTTTTTCATGTAATTTAAAATGTTTTAAGTAAAGCTAAGAAGCCGCCGAAGTATGTAAAGTACATGCTTCATTTTCATTGGCTGCCGCCATGCCGCTCGCATTTAAAGGTCCGTGATTCTGTGAGTAGGTTGTGTGTTGTTGTTTTCGTATGCTGTTATGTTCTGTGGTACTTATCCAGAGATGTCAGCCGCTTCTTATCGTGTGCGTTGTATCCTAATGTATTTTAATGAAATATCGGGATGAATTATTTAAATTTTGAATACGTTTTAACAAAAGTTTAAAAGAATGTTTTTCGTTAGTTATAAAGTTAAAAATGGAGGAATCTCCAAAAGTTAGTAAATGATTCGGTATGAAGTGTATTCAACTAACGTCAAGTATTAGAAAGGAAAAATCGGTGCTTGAAATATGGGAATCCAGTGTTTTCTTCACATGTAAATAGTTTAAGTGCAAAGAAACTGAGAAGGTTTTGTTCTGTCATTTGGAAAACAATAAATTTGTTCCTGGATACCTCTTTGTCTTCAAGTCTTTAAACAACACCAGTTTCTGTAAGTACTCTTTTCTCTTTTCTTTATCACGAGAAGATAACACCAACCCACCACCATTAAATGCTCTGCTACAGAGAGGGGAATGCGATTTGCAACTAAATATATCTAAACTAATATGATTAACTTGGAAAAATGAACACTCGAACTGCAAATCACAAATTGTTATAAAATCAGAAAATAAATATGAAACACTTGATTTTTCCCTAAAAAGAAGTAGTACTGATGCATTTTACAATATAGAGTAGACTTGTTTTTAAAACGCATTTAGCCAAAAATATAATGGGAGACAAAATGAGGTGAGACTTACCCCACGCGTGTGTTAACATTACAAAAATAGGTGCGTGCGCTTACGGTTCAGTTAATTATGCCCTAAACAATGCCCGATAACATGCTCCAATTGTCTGTAGGCTCAATTATATAAATTATCCGTACCAAATACGCCAACTGTCAATAGACTCGTTTACGTAATTTATCTCCTTAAATAATGCATACTTTAAAAAGGACACCTACTTTCCAATTTTCCTGATTTTTTGATTAATGGTTACAATTAGATGTAAATATGTTAGTCATTACCGCGATATTTTAGTTTGACCTCCGAAATATTATTATAAATATCCAATATTAGTAATATTTCTGATATTATTTACAGGTGTATTGTATAATATTTTCAATCACTTTTGATCATTTTTTTGCATTCAGTCGTTTTCAGGCTTTTTTTAATTTTAAATTCCCATTAAGTCCCAAAAACAGACATTTTCCCTTTTTATAGTTTCTTTCACAGTTTTAATTAATTTCTTATGACTGTTTCTTACCCTAGCTTTTTGTGTGTTTGAGGGGTTGGCCTAGGATACTGCATAGTCCCTTAAACCAGAGGAGCGTAGGTACGTAGCAGAAAAATTCAAGAGATCACACTATGTATAAAACTTAGTCTAAGGACTAGTCTGGCGGTCAGCCCTGAGTAAAGTATAGGTCAATATCCCAATATGGGGTTTAGAAATAAGTATGGGGTCATCAGAGCTCTTGAAATATATTGGTGAACCAATGTTTCTGTTAGTTTTTGATTGGGCCGGTTAATTGGGATCATTGGTTGGTTAGTTGGGGCAGGTTTTTGTTTAGTTGAAGTTGGTTGATTAAGTTCCTGAAAGGATCTGAAAAAGATGTGAAATGATATAAAAAACTGGTGGAACCAGAGAGAAAAGTAAAGCTTGATCTAAAAAACTTACAGTAAAAAATTGTCAAATAGTTTCAGTTTAAAAAAGTAAGTAGTGCGTAGAAAAGTAATGGAATCAGATTATCTGTAAAGCTCATGAAATTACCCAAATTTTTGTTGATAGCTGAAAATGTGGACTGAGCTTTACTGATGCCTTATATTCAAAATCATATTATCCACTCAAAATGTGTACTGGGTATAGTAAAGAGAATGTGTAGTTATGTGCAAAAAAATTTCTGTCAGGCTCAGAATTGTGGACATTATTGCATCAAGTCAAGCTAAACTCCACAAAGCTAAAAGAATGTAAACCATGAAGTAATATTTTAAGTATAATATTAATATAGTCAAATTGTTGAGGAATTGTTGTTATTAACATTTCTGGCATAACACATGTAGCGTAATAATTTTTAATTTATGTAATTACTGTGAAAAGGGAACCTTATGTCAATGTACTTAAGCCAGACAAGTAGTTAGCATATGGTTGAATCGTACATGCTTAGGGTTTTCGCCTTACTTTGGACTTTGATCTTCCAGGCTTATCAGTGACCCCTGGAATGAAATTTGGTCCATACTTCGTACTGAACGATCTCTCATGTTCTCGATACCTCTCATGTTCTCACTCATTTCCAAAACAACCTCTAACCTATTCTTATGAACCCAAATTTTTAAACTGCTTGTGAATGATTGGAATTCAGAATGAGTTAAAAATGCCTTTACTTCTCCAATTGATTTTAAGGCACCAGTAAAGCTCAGTCCACATTTTCAGCTATCAACAAAAATTTGGATAATTTCATGAGCTTTACAGATAATCTGATTCCATTACTTTTCTACGCACTACTTACTTTTTTAAACTGAAACTATTTGACAATTTTTTACTGTAACTTTTTTAGATCAAGCTTTACTTTTCTCTCTGGTTCCACCAGTTTTTTATATCATACTCTTAGTCTCTAGAATCTTGTTGTACATATTCAGAACCTGAGTCAAAACCCCGGTTTTTAATTTTTTGAAAAAACTCATTTTAATCCCATCTATTCCAGAAGTTGTAGACTTCCCTTTCTTGATAGTTTTCTGTAATTGATCCATTGTAAATTTTATATCCATCCTATCATCACCCAAAAAATCAATGGGAATTCCTTGTCTAACCGGAGAATTTTGGAAGATTATAGATAACGTGTTGTCTTGAGATACCACATCAGACGGACAATTTGGGAAATTAAAATCCATGTTCATCTTTCCATCATCTTTCTTATTAATCCTGCTGATAATCTTGTAAATATGCGGCCCCCTCCCAACCTCCCTGGCAACCGTACCCAAAATTTTTGATTATCTTTTTAATTTCCTTCTTGAGCTCAGCATTGTATAGTTTATATTTGTACCATAAATCGATTTGATCCAGACGAATCGCCTTACGATGATAATATCTTTTGAGAGCCAATAACCGACGGGTAACAATGCCCCACCCCAGTAGAAGATTTCCCCTATTCACTAGAATTCTATCAGTACCTGGGACCATGACCTGGGAGTGTTCTTTAGTCCACCCGTCCAGCCCCTCATCATAGACATAATCCCCAAAACCATCCACCACCGAACCTACACTCTCCCAATTCATCCGAGTCCAATACTTTTTCTTACCATCCCTGTCACTAACAATCTCATGTATCCCAATGGAATAGTGATCTGAACCCATCAGATCCGAATGAACCGTTACCTTGAAACCCCAAGCTAAACTGCTTGAAACAAATGTCAAATCAAGTAATGACCTGGTATCCCAGCCCCTAAACCTCGTGACCCGATCCATATTCATCAAGATTGCATCCGTGTGATTTAACCAGTTCACTAGATTTATCATTTTATGGACTTTAGGATTATTATGCCAATTGAGAAAGTTTATATTGAAATCACCAACAATAATATAATTATCGCCAATCAACCCTTTAATCCTGTCCAACCAGGTAGTAGCCGCAAAACCTTTAGGCGCATAAATATTTATTACAGCAACCCAGGGTTTTTTACACCAAATTTTTATCCTATGGGCCTCATGACCAGGGTCAATATTAGGAAGATTAAGAACTTTAACAGGAAAACGTATAGTAACTGCTAATAGCAAACCACCTCTCCCGTTTGATCAGGGCAGTGGAGTCGGTGGGGAAAATGAATGACTCTGACTCCATGAATTTTAACAGATCCGACTCTGACTCTTTTGCTGAAAAATGGGCCTGACTTAAACTCCAACAACGCAGCCCTGCTTGTAAAATGGACAAGTCTGACTCCAACTCCAGGTATTTTAACAGATACGACTCAGATTCCGACTCTTACACTTAAAAATGGGCCTGACTCCAACTCCAACTCCGCAGCCCTGCCCTCGATAAACTGCCAGGACTTTCTGCCCCGAAAGCTAAATTATAATTATTACTAAGAAACATTTCCTGTAATGCCCAGACAGCACAGTGACAAAACATACCCATACGAAGCCAGGGCAAGTTAGACCTAATACTTCTTATATTCGATTGGTATAAAAAAGTATCCATAAAGCAATAACAGTAAAAAACAACCTAAGACAACCAGAAAAGCAATGAAAGATAAAAGAGAGCAACACTTACCCCGAAAACACTTTTTATAAAAATCCGGAATAAATCCGTCCAACCAACCAAAAACATCAATTCACTAAAACCAAAAAAAATAGCACAAACCTAAAGTCCTTATCCGCCTCCTGGATCAGTAATCATATTTTCACTTTCCGGAGAGAAATGTGTCTGTAGTAGTTCATCCTGCTGAGTGTGATTAGTTGTTTTCAGCTTTTTATCTCTTAAATGGTTGTATAATTCTGTCATCACGTCTCTTTTGACAACTTTGTTTTTTCCCGCTGTTTCTCTTTCCTTTTCTTCCACTCCATTTGTTACAACATTTTCAGACTTTTGTTGTGAAATTGTCATACCTTCACAGATATATAACACTATGTCCATTATTTTATTGAACTTTTCTTCGACCAGCATAGCCAATTTATGATAATTCCCCTCCTCACTTTCCTTTTTGACATTTGTTTTCATTTTGACTGTGTAGCTGTTTGCTCTTTTGAAGTTGTATTGTCTTCTTGCTACTGCTAGAGTAATATGATTTTCACTTTTGTGTTTTTGAATTTCCGTCTCTTTTTTTTTTTTTTTTTTTTTTTCACATTCATTATCATCAGCCTCATGATCTTTCCCACAATTTACACATCTTACTTCCGTTTCACTGCATAATAGTTCTGGATGATTTTTCCTGCATTGTTTGCATTTTTTCTCATTTATACATTTGTTTGTCCCGTGGGTGAAATTTTGACAAATATTGCACTGTCTAGGTAGGTCTACAAATAAACGGATCTTCTGTCTCATGTAGAATATCTTAACATACTCCAGTAGATAATGACCATACATTGTAATGAGTGTAGTTCCCGTGGGAACCGCCCGTCCCTCATGTCTAGCTGTAAATCTTCTAATGTTTTGAATTGTTATCTTGTTTTCTTTGCTTTACTCCAATTCGATCGATTTACTTCGATTTACTAATTTAGCCTCCTGTATCTGTTTCGGTGTTATGTCCACATCTATTCTGAATATCAAAAATCTCGTCATAATATTCTCGTTCATTAGGTTATATTTTACTTTGGTGTCAAAGATTTTTTCCTTATTAACTATTTCGCATGCACATTCATGGCTTTTCGTGGTTATTAAAATTTTATTATTTTGAGTGTATCGAAAAGTGTCAATTTCATTATGTCTCTCAAAGGTCTTCTTTATTTCCCGTTTCACCTGAATTGGATTTAACTTACGAAAACCACCCTCTTGACTTTCTGTAATTATTACATATTGTTTTAGATTTGATAATTTGTTCTTTTGCCGTTCTTCCATCATTCTAATTGAATTTCTTAAATTCTTCACTGTCGAAGCCAACACAATCTTTAATTTTAACTTCGGTTCCTGACATGCTCCCAACCGTACCTGGAAACCAGTCCAAAGTACACAGACTTTAACAACATGCTTACCAATCATACTACCAGCGACAATAAAAGTCTTACTCCAAAATTAATATATTTCAACGCATGCAAAAATTAATTCTCGGCCACTCTTGAAATTACCTGCAACACGCTAGTGGACTCACAGCATATGCCAGGAACACTACACTCGCTCACCGGGCCATCTCATCCCAAAAAAGCTAGTTGTGTTATGGTGACTCATAGTTTAGCAAGATGTGTTTTCATAGAAGTACAGTTTCTTTTAACCATCTAAGTGTTTTGCCCATATTTTACGTTTCCCCAAAACAACCTAAATCAGCTGCAGACAAAATATTTTTAACAGAATAGTATTTTAAGATATATGTAAAATAAAGACATATGAAGTGTATTTTAGAAACAAACAAGGAACAAAAATAATTAACATTAGTTTTACTAACATTTTTACGAAAATCCAGGAAAGCCCTTAAATGCTCAGAAGGTTAAAATCATAATGGAATGACGGTTTAAACTTTGTTTTGAATTAATAATATCATGAGATGGCTCACATAAAACATGAAAGCAATGTGAGAGAAACCTAATATTGTACAGCATGGAAAAAGAAATGTGAACATGGACTATAATAAAAAGGCCTCAGTTATAAGAAAAAGGAAAAGTACCATTTTGATTCAAGGAAGGACTTTTATAAGTATGTATGGTCTATTATTATAAGAGCTAAACTTTATTTTGATGCAATGAATCATTTTATCGATCATTAATTGCAGAATCATGTTAGGTTACACTCTAGTGAAGTGTTTGAATTGATCCACATTTAACTTAAAACTATACTTGTGAGATCCATACAGAAAGCATATATTTATGTTTAGCCTTAAAAATGGGTATACTTCATAATACTAAAGCCAGTATTATAGGAGGTAACTTGCACTGTTACAGACATGAGAATTTCTACTGGCATAAATGAAATGCAGAATACAAGAAATGTCACATATATACATATTTCTATAAAAAATAAGATTACACATTACCTTTCTTCAGAAAGGCCAGACTTTTCAGCTGCAAACTGCATCATTGTTTTGCTTTTAGGTGAATAAAAATGAAACTTGCAGAAAGTGTTCTGAGATGCAGCAAAAACATCAGATGAATTCATACAAAGATATATAGGTTCAAGTGTAATATTACATGTATCAATAGGAGAACCAATGGCATTGGACACAACCAGAGAATACTGAAAAATATATATATCAAGAAATTTTAATCAAACTACAATAATTAAATTCTGAATAAAAATAAAATTATATTTACAGACCCCCGTAGTGCCTTTTTTCCAAAATAAAACAGGAAAATAGAAGGAAAAAAATCGATAAAGTAAGGAAAAATAGGAAAAAAATATCAAATAAGAAAAATTTGTTTTAGAAAATACGAATAAACATATTGAAAGGAATTAAAAAAAAAAATACATTTAAGATAATTAATTGAAATATAATGTGTCAAATATATAATTACTCTTAAACAAAATAAGTGTTAAGTCAACATATAATTATAAGAAAAAAAGCTTGCATGAATGTCTGTGTTCTGTTCTAAAGAGACCACTGCATTCAGAGCTGTGAAATTTTGCAAGAAGGCACTTCTATATCTGATGTATGTATCCTGAATCCCGATTTTGGATTTTTCATTATTTTTATAAAATTTAATTTTATGCAGTTTTCAGATTTTGTTTTGGGGTGGTTTGAATCTGCTTTTAGTTATTAAAAACAAGTTAGAAGAATGCCAAATCGTTTCATATAGCACGAACAACAATGCTGTAAAGTTAAATTTCACCTGAGTCAAAATAAAAAAAAATAATTCTAGCTTCTCCGATTCGAGACTGTGGATTTCTTTGGATTCTTTTATGAATGTCAAAAATATGTCACAAAATGAGAAAAAAACCCAAAAATTGCAAAAAAAAATTAATTAAAATAACTCAAAAAAAAAATCAAATTGCTATACGAATTTCTTTTCATTTTAACGAAATCGCATCTTTTCCACGGCACTTTGACGTATTTTCAGTTTTTTTTTTTTTTTTCAGCAGCTCTTTCACAAAAATTGTGTTTTTTTCGTGATCCTTTGACAAAAATTTCATTTTTTTGCGTCTTTTCCTCAGCACTTTGACAAAAATCGCATTTTTTCCAATGCTCTTTCATAAATTTCCCTTTTTTTCTGCAGCCCTTTTACAAAATTTGCATCTTTTCCAGTGTCTTTTGATGAAAATCACATCTTTTCCGCGATCCTTTGACGAAATTAGCATTTTTTTCTGCAGCTTTTTGTCAAAATTCATGACTTTTCCATGATCCTTTAATGAAAAATATGTCTTTTCCAAGATCGTTTCTCAAAATTCACATTTTTTCCATGATCCTTTGACAAAATTGATGTTTTCTCCACAATCCTTTGATGAAGTTTGCGTTATTTGTGATCCTTTGATGAAATTAGCACTTATCTCACTATCCTTTAACAAAATTCACGTCTCTTCGCAATCCTTTGACAAAATTCACAATCTGTCTGCTTTCCTTTGAAGAAATTCATGTTCTTTCGAAATCATTGGATGAAATTTGCATTTTTCCTGTGATCTTTTGATGAAATTCGCACTTTATACTTATCCTTTGACAATATTCACGTTTGTTGAATGAAATTTCTGTTTTTTTTTCGCAATCCTTTGGTGAAATTCGTGCTTTTTCATGATCCTTTGACGAAATTTGTGTTTTTCCACATCACTTTGAAGAAATTAGTATTTTTTCCGTGGCATTCTTATGAAAATTGCTTCTTTTCTGCGGCTTTTAGACATATTTTCAGTTATTTTCTGCGGCCCTTTCACAAAAATCACATCTTTTCCATGATCCTCTGACAAAATTCATGCTTTTTCCCAGAACTTTTGATAAAATTCTCATTTTTTCCGGGATTCTGTGGCGAAATTCTCATTTTTTCTGCCATTCCTTGACAAAATTCACGTCTTTTCCGCGATCTTTTGATGAAATTAGCATTTTTTCTGCGACTTTTTGTCAAAATTCATGACTTTTCCACGATCCTTTGACGAAATTCACATCTTTTCTGAAATCTTTTCACAAAATTCACATTTTTCCATGATCCTTTGACAAAATTGATGTTTTCCCCGCAATCCTTTGATGAAATTTGCATTATTTGCGATCCTTTGACAAAATTTGCACTTATCTCGCTATCCTTTAACAAAATTCACGTCTTTTCATGATTCTTTGACGAAATTCGCAATCTGTCTGCTTTCCTTTGAAGAAATTCATGTTTTTTCGAAATCATTGGATGAAATTTGCATTTTTCCCGCAATCTTTTGATGAAATTCACACTTTATACCTATCCTTTGACGATATTCACGATTTTTGAATGAAATTTCTGTTTTTTTTCGCAATCCTTTGGTGAAATTCGTGCTTTTTCATGATCTTTTGACGAAATTTGCATTTTTCCACATCACTTTGAAGAAATTAGTATTTTTTCTGTAAAAGTTATTAGTTTTAAATCCATTTTGTGCCAACAGATGGCGCTACCTGCTATATCTGTATGCTATATATTTTTGTGATCCAAACAGAATAAAGTTAGTCTTCCATGTTTCAGGAACCTGGTATGTTGTGATTTTTTGTTCTCATGCTCTTGTATATTTCCTGTATTTGAGTTTGTTTATCAGGTTATGGGCCCTGGCCAGAGAATGAGAATGGATAGTAAATTAGTTAAGATATATTATTTAATTTAATTCTATAAAAAAAAAAATTTAGAATTAAAATGTGTAATGTTAACCACATGGTTAGTTAGGCTTAACTAGTAAGTGACTCTAATGAGTCTTGTAATGAAGATATTATTTTAACTCTTAATCTTGTATTTTATTTAAATAAATAATTAGATAATTGTTGAGAATAAATTAATTTTAATAGAAAATTTATTAGAATTGCTCTCAAAATTATTTTTTTTGTTTAGTTTACTTGGTTAGGGTTTAAAAAAAAAAAAAAAAAAAAGAATAAACATGCCTGGAGGAGAAGGTTCATTTAATCATAAACAGTTAATTGGTAGGGCTAATTATATGGATTGGAAATTTGCCATGAAGATGCACCTTATTAAAAAGGATTTGTGGGAATTTGTTGATGGTAGTAAGGAAGACCAAGCAAAAGATACCAAAGCCTTGTCTTATATTGTTGAGGGGGTCAGTGAAACAATTTTTAATGATTTAAGGGATTTATCAAGTGGGAAAGAAGCTTGGAAAGTGTTAGCTGAAACCTATGAGGATAAAGGAATAACAAGAAAGGTTTCAATTATAAAGGAATTAGTTAACACTCGTTATACAGATTGCAAAGATATGACTGATTATTTGCACAGGGCAATTTCAGCATATCAACAGTTAAAAACTACAGGTGTTAAACCTGATGAGGAATTAATTGCAGGGATAATTTTAGCAAATTTACCTGATCAATTTGAACCTCTTATAATGGCATTAAAAAATTGTGGTGAGGAAGTTACAGATGATAATGTTAGAAATCGTTTATTAGCTGAAGATGTAAAACCCCAAACAAATGATAGTATGGAACATGCTTTTGTCAATGAAAAGTTTAAAGCTAAAAGACCTTTCAAAGGAAAATGTTTCAAATGTAACTTTTATGGGCATAAAAGTTCAGATTGTCAAAAATCTCCTCATTCAAATGTTAGGAATAATGAAAATAAATTTAGTAAAAGGAATGGTTTTAAGCCAAAACAACCTAAAAAGGGGGAAGCTTATGTAGCAGATGTATATGTTGCTAATTCTAATCCAGATCCTAATATTTGGTTTATGGATTCTTGTGCTTCTTATCACATGACTCCACATAAAGAATTAATTGATAATTACACAAAACCTAATGTTAAACAAATTAAAACAGGGAGTTCAGTGATAGAAGTTGAGGGTGAAGGCAATGTAACATTCCTTTTGTCTAGAAATGGTGAAAAAGTGAATGTCACTTTTAGTAATGTTTCACATGTACCAAAGTTGACAGCAAATTTGCTTTCCATTAAGTACTTGAATAAAACTTTTGGAATGTTTAGTACATTTACAGGAGAAAGATGTTTTGTATACAAAAATAAACATTTAGTTGCTGGTGGAACGGGTATTAGGGACAATTTGTATTCACTTGATATATGTAATGAATGGGCATTAATTACTCCTCAAGATATTTCAAATGATTTATTGCATAAAAGGGTAGGTCACCTAAGTGAAGGAGGAAAGATGAGGTTAAAGGATATGGTTGAGGGTTTCACATTTAATGGAAATTTGTCAGATTGTACATCATGTATTAAGGGAAAAATGCATAGGCAGCCATTTCCTAAGGGTAAAGCTAAACGTGCTAAGGAAATATTGGGTATTGTACATAGTGACTTATGTGGAAAATGACTATTTCATCAATTGGTGGTTCTCGTTATTTTATTTCTTTCATTGATGATTTGTCACGAATGACTTTTGTTTATTTTTTAAAACATAAATCTGAAGTCTTTGAGAAATTCAAAGTATTTCAAATATATGTTGAAAGGCAAACTGGCAAACCAATCAAAATATTTCGTTCTGATAATGGAAAGGAATATGTAAATAATGAGATGATCAAATATTTAGAATCAATAGGGATTTAGTATCAAAAATCCATTCCATATACACCCGAGTAACCAAACTCTTGTGGAACGGGCAAGATCAATGTTAGCTGATGCTCATCTTGATAGAAAGTACTGGGCAGAAGCTGTACAAACAGCAAATCACTGTAAGAATATTTCTCCTACAGTAGCAGTTGCAGGTATGACTCCTTATGAAAAATGGAGTGGAGAAAAACCAAACTTAGAGTACTTAAGGGTGTTTGGGTGTCGTGCATTTGTTCACATTCCGAAACAGAAATGTACAAAATGGGATGCAAAAGCAAAAGAAATGATGTTCATTGGGTATTGTCAGGATAGGAAAGGATATCGCTTAATAGATCCTGTAACTTATGAAGTAATAAATGCACGAGATGTACATTTTTTAGAAAATCAAATGTATCATCAAACTAATAATATATCTGAATTTTATATCGACTCTTTATTCAGTGGGAGTAAAATTAGGTGTTAAGATAATGAGGATGATCAATCAAATAACGAAACAGAAGCAGTAGTGAATGATAACTCTGAAAATGATTCTTTAGAAAATATTGCTACTATTAGTGATCCTGTTAACGATAATGTAAATATGGACAATGCAGTTGATAATTCGCATCCGCCTGTATTGACTGGTCCATACAGAGAAACTAGACTCCCATGCCGTTATAAGGATTTTGACATGAAAGGTATGCCAGATTTGCAAATGCCAAAATTAAATTGTATGTGTTTTATAAAAGCTTTAGCTGCAATGGAAATTGATTATTGCTTTGAGCCAAAAACAATTGATGAGGCACTAAACGGTACCAATGCAAATCATTGGGAAAATTCTATATCTGAAACTATATCTGGTCACATTAAAAATAAAACATGGGAAATTGTAGATGAACCCAAAAATATTATAAATTGTAAATGGGTGTTTAAAGTTAAGCATAATTCTAAGGGTGAGATTGAAAGTAACAAAACTCGATGATTTCAAATCATTGGGAAAATTCTATATCTGGTCACATTAAAAATAAAACATGGGAAATTGTAGATGAACCCAAAAATAAAAATATTATAAATTGTAAATGGGTGTTTAAAGTTAAGCATAATTCTAAGGGTGAGATTGAAAGGTACAAAACTCGATTAGTAGCTAAGGGTTTTTCACAAATTGAAGGAATAGACTATAATGAAACCTTCTCACCAGTTGTTCGATATGTTACATTAAGAATTTTGCTAGCATATGCAGCTATATATGACTGGGAAATTGATCAAATGGATGCTGTTATGGCTTTTGTACAGGGAACACTCGATGAGGAAATTTACATGAAAATACCAGAGGGCTTTAATGAATACTACCAAGAAAATTTAAAAGGGAAGATTCTTAAACTCAATAAAGCTTTAGATGGTTTAAGACAAAGTGGCAGGCTCTGGTATCAAATGCTTGAAAAGGGTTTAGTTGAAATGGGATTAAAACAAAGTTCTTTTGATAGCTGTGCATACATTAAAGGTAATCAAAATAAAGATTTAGTCATTGTAACTATTTATGTTGATGATTTGCTCATATTCAGTAATTCTGTAAGCCTTAAAAATTGGGTTAAAGAACAACTGAAGAAAAGATTTGAAATGAAAGATTTAGGTTGGGTTGGGTTGATTGTTGACGGCCAATTATCTACACGAGGGATATAGGCCCGAGGGGGAGTGCCTTCCGTGGAGGTCTTTCTAAGGGAACCTAATCCGTATTAACGCATGGATAATCCATGGTTCAAAGAAAACCACGAAAACTCCGAACGATTAGGCCGACGGGCGCGATTGGGATCGAACCCAGCACCTCCCATCTACCAGCTTCGAGAGCAGAAGAAAGATTTAGGAGAGGCGAGTTATTGTTTAGGCATCAAAATTGAGCGTGATAGGGAAAATGGGTCCATTAGTCTTAATCAGACTCAATATGTGGAAAATATGCTTCACAAATACAATATGCATGATTCCCATCCTGTCACAACACCTCTTGATATTAATAAAAATTTGTTAAAAACAAATTTAATGAAGATATGGAAGACTTAAAAAGAATTCCATATCAAGCAGCCGTTGGAAGCCTGCTTTATGCAGCTCAGGCAACTCGTCCAGACATTGGATATGGTGTTAATTTACTTTGTAAGTTTTGTCAAAGTCCAAATAAAACTCACTGGACTGCTGTAAAGCGCATTATGCGTTACTTTAGAGGTACAACAGAAACAACATTAACTTACTCCAGAAATCATGGTGATAAAATTATAGGTTATTGTGATGCCAATTATGGTAATGACATCGCAGATTGCAGATCAACAACAGGATATGTATTTCTGATAGGTGGTGGAGCTGTGTCATTGTGTAGTAAGAGACAACCAATGGTAGCAACAAGTACAACAGAAGCCGAATACATGGCTCTGTCTGCTGCGTCCAAAGAAGCCATTTGGCTAAATAAAATTGTTACAGACCTTGGACTTTTACACATAAAAACGATTCCACTATATTGCGATAATAATGGTGCAATTAATCTTACAAAAAATAATATGTATCATGCAAGGAGCAAACACATTGATGTGAAACATATACTTTGTACGAGAAACTGTCAAGAGTGGACAAATTACCGTGAAAAGTATACCAACTGGCAGAGATGTTAGCGGACTTTTTAACCAAAACTGTCCAGCGTACCAAACATGAGATGTGTGCCCAAGCAATGGGCTTAAGATTTTAAGTTCCAGAAAGTTTTCTTTGAACTTTTATAGACTCCAAATCTGAACATTAATTAATCATTTTTTGTTTTGCCCATCTGTATTTAATCTTCTGCATAATTTAAAACTAAAGTGGGAGTGTAAAAGTTATTAGTTTTAAATCCATTTTGTGTCAACAGATGGCACTACCTGCTATATCTGTATGCTATATATTTTTGTGATCCAAACAGAATAAAGTTAGTCTTCCATGTTTCAGGAACCGGGTATGTTGTGTTTTTTTGTTCTCATGCTCTTGTATATTTCTTGTATTTGAGTTTGTTTATCATTTTCTGTGGAATTCTCATGAAAATTGCTTCTTTTCTGTGGCTTTTAGACATATTTTCAGTTATTTTCTGCGGCCCTTTTACAAAAATCACATCTTTTCCATGATCCTCTGACAAAATTCATATTTTTTTTCCCAGAACTTTTGATAAAATTCTCGTTTTATCCGGGAATCTGTGGCGAAATTCTTATTTTTTCCACCATTCTTTGAAAAAATTCACGTTTTTTCCACAATCCTTTGATGAAATTAGCATTTTTTTCTGTGACTTTTTGTCAAAATTCGTGACTTTTCCATGATCCTGTGATGAAATTCATGTCTTTTCTGAAATCTTTTCACAAAATTCACATTTTTTCCATGATCCTTTGACAAAATTGATGTTTTCTCCACAATCCTTTGATGAAATCTGCGTTATTTGCGATCCTTTGACAAAAGTTGCACTTATCTCGCTATATTTTAACAAAATTCAAGTCTTTTCATGATCCTTTGATGAAATTTGCAATCTGTCTGCTTTCCTTTGAAGAAATTCACGTTCTTTCGAAATCATTGGATGAAATTCGCATTTTCCCGTGATCTTTTGACGAAATTCGTACTTTATATACTATCCTTCGACGACATTCGCATTTTTTGAATGAAATTTCCATTTTTTTTCAGGATCCTTTGACAAAATTTACTTTTTTCCACAACACTTTGAAGAAATTAGTATTTTTTCTGCGGCATTCTCATGATTCTCATCATTCTTCTTTTCTGCGGCTTTTAGATATATTTTCAGTTATTTTCTGCAGCCCTTTCACAAAAATTGTGCCTTTTCAGTGATCCTCTGACAAAATTCATGTTTTTTCCCTGAACGTTTGATAAAATTCTTGTTTTTTCCGGGATTCTATGGCGAAATTCTCGTTTTTTCTGCCATTCTTTGACAAAATTCCTGTCTTTTCCGAGATCTTTTGACGAGATGTGTGTCTTTTCCAAGATCGTTTGACAAAATATGCTTTTTTTCCGCGATCCTTTGATTAAATTTGTGTTTTTTATGATCCTCTGATGAAATTTGTGCTTACCTCACTATCCTTTAATGAAATTTGCATTTTTTCCACGATCTCCCAGATTCACAAATTGATTTTGAGAAACTCAATATTAATAAAAAAAAATCGCAAACTTCCAAGAAATTAAAAAGTACTCGCAGGAGGGAATAATACCTGTAAAAGAATTGTGAGGGAAAAAATACCTCACAGCATTTTTTATTATGCATGAAATTCATGATTTTCTGTAATCCTTTGACGAAATTTGCACTTTATAATATCATCCTTTGAAGAAATTTCCATTTTTTTTCGCGATCCTTTGGTGAAATTCATGCTTTTTTCATGATCCTTTGACGAAATTTGCATTCTCCGCAGCACTTTGACAAAATTAGTATTTTTTCTGCAGCATTTTCATGAACATCGCTTCTTTTCTATGACTTTTAGACGTATTTTCAGCAGTCCTTTCATGAAAATCGTGTCTTTTTCATGATCCTCTGACAAAATTCACATTTTTTCATAGAACTTTTGATAAAACTCTCGTTTTTTCCGTGGCCTTCTGGCAAAATTTATGTCTATTCCACGATCCTTTGACAAGATTCACGTCTTTTTCGAGATTGTTTGACGAGATTCGTGTCTTTTTCGAGATTGTTTGACAAGATTTGAGTCTTTTCCCATGATCGTTTGACAAAATTTATGTTTTTTCCACAATCCTTGGAAGAAATTTGTGCTTTTTGCGATCCTTTGATGAAATTTGCATTTTTTCGCGATCCTTTACCGGAATTCGTGATTTTTTTTGCTTTCCTTTGACAAAATTCATGTTTTATCGGAGATCTTTGAGTTTTTTTTTTCGTGAACCTTTGACGAAATCCATACTTTTTTTCATGATCCTTTGAAGAATGTTGTGCTTTATACACTATTCTTTGATGAAATTTGCATTTTTTCTGCAATCCTTGAATGGAATTTGCATTTTTTCGCGATCCTTTGGTAAAATTTGCACTTTTTTCATGATCCTTTTGACAAAATTTGCATTTTTCCACAGCCCTTTGACGAAATTAGTGTTTTTTCCATGGCATTTTCATGAAAATCGCTTCTTTTAGACACATTTTCAGTGGGCCTTTCACAAAAATTGCATCTTTTCCATGATCCTCTGACAAAACACACATTTTTTCCAAGAACGTTTGATAAAATTCTCATTTTTTCTGTGGCCCTTTGACGAAAATCACATCATCTTTTCCGCGATAATTTTTTTACAATATTAGTGTTTTTCTGCAGCTTTTTGTTGAAATTCCCATCTTTTCTATGATCCTTTGACAAAATTTGCGTCTTTTCCGAGATCGTCTGATGAAATTTGCATTATTTTCATGATTCTTTGACAAAATTCGCGTTTTTTCCATGATCTTTTGATGAAATTGACTTTTTTTGGTATCCTTTGACTAAATTTGTGCGTATCTTGCTATCCTTTAATGAAATTTGCATTTTTTCCACAATCATTTGACGAGATTTGCATTTTTTCCGTGGTCATTTGGTGAAATTTGTTCTTTTTAAGCTATCTTTGACGAAATTCGTGCTTGTTGAGCTGTTCGTTGAAAAGATTCATGTTTATTCCGCAATTCTTTGATGAAATTTGTGTTTCTGTCGCTATCCTTTGACGAAATTCTTGTTTATTCTGCAATCCTCGGATGAAATTGGCATTTTTTTTTGTGAACGAGTGACGAAATTTATTTTTTTCAGTGACCATTTGTCAAATTTTATGGTATTTTCTTTTATGTCCAAATTTTCGGACTGATGACCGATTTTTCAGAATTTTTGGAGCAGAATGCCTTGAATTTTTGGAAAATTCGGAACCAAATCACTTCTATGACTTAATAATGATGACAGATCATTGGACGTAAAAATTCAAGCAGACTATTTTAAGGTAAAAAAATAGGAGAAAATAGAAAAAAAAAACAGGAAAAAAAAAGCAAGTGACCTAAAAAATAGGAGCTCTGCGAGGTCTGTTATTTGAAAATAATTATAGCAAGATTGTATTCACAATATTTGAAATAATTTTAAACTCATATCTTGCCTCAATACTCAAGAAAGAGATGTATCAATAACTATAAATTTCAAATGAGAGCCATTTGGTATAAATGGAAATGACAGATGGATTATTATTCTTCAAAACAATAAGTGAATGAAACAGTGACTAATTTCAAAAGTATTTTACTATTGCTTTCTTAAGCATAAAACATAGTTGATGAACATGTCAAATTGCATGCTGGAATATGAAAAGACTAGAGCAATAACGTTGACAAGAGAAGATGACATTTGAACAAGGTCAAGTAAAAATAGAATCTCAATATTTTTTTTCTGAAATAGTTGTCATTAAATGCTATACACTTGGCACAATGTCTGCCACTACTGCAACATGAGTTTGAAGCTATTTTGCAACATCATCTTCATAATATTCACTGCTTTCTTCAAAAGGGATATTGATGAATCAGAATGATGGCCTCATAGCTCTGATAACAAGGGAATGTAAAATAGTTGCATGTAGCCAGGTCTAGGTTATATAGAAAATATGTGAACATTCTACTCTTTTTCAAGCCCAGTAATGTTAGAAACATGGAGAGCAGTAATGATGTTATAAGTGCCAATTATAGATGCATACAATGCAGGTTGTTTTTGTCAGATATGTTCCATCAGTTTATTCAAACTTTTCATGTTATATTGGCCAGCAACAGAGTCCCTGACACAGATTGATAAACCATTCAATGAAAGTCAGAAAAAAGAAACAACAATTACTTTTCCTACTGGGTGCACAGCTTTAGCTTTCTTTGAAATGAGGAAATCTGGTGATTTCCATCCATATATCTTAACTGTTTGTTTTCAGGATTGTAATGGTGTAACTGACAACAGCAATATTGTATTTTAAGTATGCAACAATGCTTCCCTATGTGATTCTGAAGCCCTCAATACATATATACCTGTACTTGCTTCTGTTCAGGAGTTAACAATCTTGACTCCAATACATCTTGTATCCAGACAATCATGCAGAATGGTGAGTATTCTACTATAACACATATAACATCTAGACCAATCCATCCACTGTTACTCAACGATCTCAATGAAACAAATAACAAACACTGTACACGTAGAATTAACTGAAAAAAAAAGAAATAAAATAGGGAGAGAGGCGAGGAATCAATAAACAGGAGGCATAAAAGGAAGGTCAGAAAAGTTATTAACTAGATTGTTAACATTTTTAACAATAAAAAAATATTTACTAAAAACAGGGAAATATTTAAGTTTCCCAATTAGATGAATTAAAATTGTACTCTAAGGTTTACAAACAGGAAGAAATTGAAGACTTGCATAGATTTTAATTAGGTGTATCTGAGACATTCTCTTCCACTAAATTTTAAAACTCTGATGTTTCAGTCATTTCTCAAGATTACAAAAACAAAGAATGAAATAAACACCACAGTGGGTCTCGATTCCAAAAAGATCTCTAGAAGAAAATAATTTAATTTGTGTCCAAGCTTAAGATAGTATTAAAAAGAAACAAAAAAAACGTTTTTTTTACTTTTTAAATGAAAGGGAAAAGAGGAAAGTAAAATAATAAAGATGAAATTATGAGGATGTTTTTGGTTTATTTTTAATTATTCAGACAATTGTGCTACTAACAGATAAACATGAAAGCACAAGAAATTTTGAAAGAAATAAAATTAACTAAAAGCAATGTTACTTTCACTTCATGATTAATGAAATAAATTACAATTACTAAAATGAATTAAGATTATAATCTTAAAGTAGAAAAGATAATTTTTGTAACCACCAAAATAACAATATCTAATTCAAACACATACTTCTTTAGAGATATCATCACTCTTTGAAGCCATGCAGCAAAAATCTCCCCAAGATGCCATGCTGGAAAGATTCTTTACCATTTTCACATGTTTCTATAATGTTGAAATAAATAATTAAATTTTCTATTGGAATTTAACTGAAGAAAAAAAAATTAAAAATTTAAAACATACCTCTTTAGAATTTGAGTTCCAGAACATTACGGTGCTTTCTTTTTTATCATGAATCTTGCTGAATGCATATGCTAATGTATTTGAGAAAAAGCACCACTAAATTTAAAAAAAGAAATAGTATAAAGAAGTTATTACTCATAAATATTACTCTTTAATTTAAATTTAATATTAAGTAACAAAATTCAGAAATTTTATGCAAATCATTTGATTACATTGTACATAATCTTTAAATCTCAAGAATTTATTTATTTTATGGATCTATATTTTACATTTTTGTCATTTCAAAGAAAAATATTTTTGTAAATGATTAAAAAAAATCATTTCCTAATCATCTTAGAAGACTTTCTTTTTATCAGAAATCTGGAAACAGAAGATTGAAACCAGGGATTTTTTTAAGCTCAGGTTATACCTGTTTCAGTAGATTTCATTTTAAAATTTTGAAGAAATACATCTTTAATAATTGTTTCTGAGAACAAAAATAATCATGAAATATACAGCTGAAAATAACTACTCACCAGACAATAGGTGATTAAATTTTGAAATGTGGTGATTACTTAATTTTTTGAACCAGCCAGAACTGTTCCAAAATTTCTTTTCAAATAATAATTTTTGTTTATTCTTACATTTAAATAGAAATATTTTTAAGTAACTTCTACATATTGCTTCTACAATTTTAAATTGTCACTTATATATGAATGGTCTATCAATCGAAGTATTCATACTGACCAGAAGATGGTTACTAAATAAAAAGTAACTATCGGCCAGAAACCAGCAACTAAAATAATCTCATCTACTGGCCAGTTGCTACTAACCAAAATTTCTTACTTTCAGCTTTAATCAAAGATGCATTTCTTAAAACTTTTGGGATGAAAATTATTGAAACAAAAACGCATAGAAAATTGTTTAACAATTTAACGACATAATAACTGTTTCTGAATTTTTCGAGATATGAACATCACACATAGGACATAGATTTTAAAATATTCATTTGGTCAAATTTTTCTCAGAAGCATTTGAATTATATTTGAAGACAATCACTAATAAATGTAACCAATTTAAAATGAAAAGGAATAGAAAAATAAATAAAAAATCTGTCACCAATTCTATACCAGTTTTCACATTTACCTTACTTTAAATCTTATCTAACTTTTTTTTTTCTTTTACTACATGCTTCTTTAGTTTTGCTGATATTTTAATTCATATTACAGTAGAACCCTGATTTTACGTAACCCGTTTCGTACATTATCCCGCTTCGTACGTTATTTTTCGTCGGTCCCAAAAAATTTCTATTCCAATAATGTTAAAAATATTTCGATTTTACGTCATTTATGTTTAACGTTTCCCGCTTGGTACATCATTTTAGGCAAAGTACCCCTTAAATTTTTATCTTCTTTCACTCATGGAAAATTTTTGAAAGAACAAAACTGCTTTCCAGGTGGTCAACTGGCTGTTTTCAACCAAAACTAGTTCTTCCCCTCCCCTTAATGCTATCGTGGTAAAGTAACGATGAACTATTATTTGTCCACCAAGCACTTGACCACACCTGCATCATGTGATATCATTAGGGGATTTGATTCTTTATCCATCGATCATTCATTTCAATTTCAACCCGCAGTAGAGTAGTTTTCTTTTGCTATTTCTTAGTGATTGCCAGTCAAAAGTAGGATGTCAAAAAGAAAATGTTTCTCCGTAGCCAATAAGGCAGAAATTATCGAAAAATCCAAAGTTTTTAAGGGAACTAAAGTTGATCTCACAAAATCATTAGGCATCGCTTATTCCACTTTACAAACCATCCTAAAACAAGAGGTCTCTGTGGAAATAAAATCTGAAATACTGGGAAATTTGTCAAAGAAAAGAAAAACATTGAAAACCTCTCCTTTTGGAGAACTGGAAAAGATTTTGTTCGAGAGGTTTAAACAAACCTGTGCTGCCAAAATTCCAATCAATGGCTCAATTTTGAATGAAAAGGCGCTTGAAATTTCTTCTCGACTTGAAATGCAGAATTTCAAGGCATCAAACGGTTGGATCGACTGATTCAAGAAGAGGCATAATTTCTCTTACAAGTTTATTTGTGGTGAATCAGATGGAGTAAATACTGCGGTCGTTGAGGAGTGGATGGAAAAAGCATTGCCTTCTCTTGTGTGTAATTATTAAAAAAAAAGACATCTTTAACGCAGAGACTGGATTGTTTTTTAATCTCTTCCCTGATAGAACATACACCATGAAAGGAGAAAAGTGTCATGGTGGGAAACAATAAAAAATGCGATTAACAGTTTTGTTATGTACAAATGCAGATAGAACTGAGAAGTTAACACCCTTTGTGATTGGTAAATCCAAGAAGCCCCGATGCTTCAAAAACATCAAAAGTTTACCTACAGATTATAATGCCAACCAATCTGCTTGGATGAGCCTAAATCTTTTTTAAGATTTTGTAAGAAAATTGGATAAAAAAATGCACTTGCAAAAGTGAAAAATAATTTTATTCATAGGCCGGTGCACTGCTCATGCTGATCTAAACTTAAAGAATGTGCGTATTGAATTTTTCCCACCCAACTGTACCAGTTTACCTTGTGACTTGGGAATAATCAGATCCTTCAAAATGAATTATAGGAAGCAACTGGTAAGAAAAGCCCTTTTTTCCCTTGATTCTGGTGAGTTTCAAGATGCTTGGAAAATGAAAATAAATGTGCTCGATGCTCTTCACTTGATCTCATCGGCATGGGATACTGTAGAGGAAAAATGCATTTCAAATGCTTTTCGGAAGGGAGGATTTTTCAAATCTGATATTAATGTTGAAGCACTGCCAGAGGAGCCCACTATGGAAGAGTATAAAATAGAGGATGAATTTATACTAGCAGACATCACTGTTGATGAATACATTGATTGCAATAAAGATGTTATCACTACCACAGATATTCAGACTATTTCTGATTTGATTTCACAAAATGAAAGTGAGGATGATGATGAAGATCCAGAAGACATCGTGCCCTCATCAGTAGACGCCATTGGGAGTTTAAAAATTTTAAAGAAATTTTTAACAGGACATGAAAATCAAGAAAAAAATTTGCAAAAACTTGCATGTATCGAAAACAGTATATGTGAAATTGTACATAAAAAGAAAAAACAGTAAAAAATAACAGATTTTTTTAAGTACTAATGAGATATTGGTAAGTTTATTTTTGTTTGTTTTCTTGAAATATTTTTCTCTATTTGACCCCGATTTTACATTTTCCTGTTTTTTACTGCTAGTCCCATGAAAAACATAAAATCGGGGTTCCACTGTATTTAAATTACAAAATTATACAATGGAAAAAAAAGGTCCATTGGTATTTTCCACAAAAAGAGAACTATATTTTCAGTTTATTTTTTAAAAAAATTAAAAATTATAACAATAATTTTAGAAGAATGCTAATATTTTCAAATACAAATAATAAACAGGCAACTTTAGTATCAAATATGGGTACATAACAATATTTCATGTAAATCAGCATTATGATGTGAAAATCTTAACCTTTTTTTTTTTTTTCATTACTTTTTATTTACGAAGGTACTATGCTACAATAACTTTGAATGCAGAAGCAAGTTTTTTGCTTAGATGCAGTAAGCTATGAATATCCTGTCCTGCAAAAGAACTGTGACTAACAATTATTGTCACATTGCATCATCATGACAGTAATATTTACAGCATTGTGAAGCCTACAAAGGACATAAAAATTAACGCCTCAATAAAACTTTACCTTAAACCTCAAACATTTACACCAAAACACTTGTGAAATAAGTCGGAAATTATATGTCAAATATGGCAAATGAGGTGTGTTGGTACTATAAATAGTTTTATAAATATTCAGATCTTGGTGGGGTAGCTGTTGCACTCTTATGCAAAAAAGCATGAATACAAAATTTATTATGATTATATACATTAAATTCAGTAATACAGAAATAATATGATTCCATCTTAAATACGACATAATCACCATGGCAACCTGGAATCATTACCTATCATGGAATATCATTGAATTAATTACATATGATAGGATTTAACAGAATGAAGAAAACCTTTATTAATATTTTTTAAAGTTTTGATTCGATTTTCATAAAATTTCAAATGACTCGCCAAAATTCTGCAACAATTATATAATTTCAAACCATTTGTTTAGGTAGTTTTTGCACTGTTATATGCAGACAGACAGATGTATGAATCAAACGATGACTATATGGCCTACATATTTATATAATTATGAATGCACCTAAAAACTATATAATCATTACTTATGAAAAATTACTAATGACAACTTTATTTATCAAATTACCATAATTACCTTATAATAAGGACGGACAGTAGCAAAAAATATATAGCAGTCAACAGCTAGAGCAATTCGTTGTCCATCACCTTCCCAAGACAAACCACAAATATTTCCAGCAAAACGAAGAATGTGGAGTACCTAGTGATTTCAAAATATTTGTTTTAATTTCAAATACCTTTTCAGAAAATAATCAGGCTCTCATAAGCTTAAAAATAAATCATTGTATACAATGTAGACAAACCTGTCCTTGAGGGCTAAAAAATTTTACTTCATGGGACTTTTCATCAGTATGAGAAGTTTTTTCCTTCCTACCAGCAACAGCTATTATACTCCCATTAAAGTTCCATTCTATTGATGTTATTATTAGTCCAGTATCAATTATATGAGCAGCTAGAAGATTCAATAATAAATTATTATTTTAACAAAAGTCTTCAATAAATAACAATATTATTAGACTGATAAATAATGTGAGAAATACCAAATGAAAAGTTATCTAGGCATTTTTATGATCGAAGGATACACAAAAAAAATAATATCATAAAATCACGAATATGTCCTCCTTTTTCAAAAGCAAAAACAGTTAAATTTAGGGCTGAAGGCTTATAATCAATACATTTTTCAATTTATTAAAAACTATTTTATCATTAATTTAGAAGTAAAAAAGATAAACAGAGGGATGAGAATCTAAAACATTTTGGACAAACTTCGATTTAAAAAAATTCTCTAAATCCCCCTTTTCTGAAAAATTTCTGATCTATTTATTACTCTATAGTAACAATAAATAAATAATCTATCCCCTTCTCCTAAAATTTCTGCTTCTCTCCTTTTGACCTCCCTCCATCCTGGTACATCTCATAAGTTTAAAATCTTTAATTTTTCTACTCTATTTGTGACTTTGTTATAACAATTAATAATTAAATAATCATTTAAATTCCTCCCTTCCCAGAAAAAAATGTCCTTTTTTGTTTCTTTGCTCCCCTCTAGCTTACCCGTCACAAGCATACAAAATTTAAAATCTTTAAAAAAAATTTCCATACTTTTTTCTCTACTTATAACATACATGTAACAATAATTAAATTATCATCTAATTTACCTCTATCCTTCCTCTTCCCAAATTATCTCCTTCCTCAGCACACAAAGTTTTAAATTTTTAAATGCTATCATTTATAAAAGATTTTTATGCTCTATCATTACTTTGTACCAACAATAAATAATCAACTAAATTCTCATGCTTCTATCCCCAGAAAAAAAGAGGAATTTCTATGCATGGAGAGCAGACAGAAGATTTTTCTCTTTTTTACAGTTTGGCTATTCTCCCTCCTGATTTTCAACACTTTCCAACATAGTTGAAAATTATTTGCAGTGTATTTTAATGATGTTACACTATTTCAAACATATTGAAATTGATATATGTCAACTGAAGTGAACTACAGGATGTTTACTGACTGTCAAATATAGTGTGCATAGCATTTGTCTTTCAGTTATATGGACATACAAAAGAATTTGGTTATATGTCTTTGGTTACTGGCTATGAGCAATAATTGTTAGAAGTGCATTTTCAATGTGGTATGAGTTTTTAAATTGAACTTTTTTAAATATATTATTTGGTGTGTGTAAATTCTACAGATCATATATAAGAATGCACAAAAGAAGTCAAGTACATTTCCACTTATTGACAAAAATTGCTGAATAGATTTTCAACTATTTTATGCATTTTCCTAACTGAATTAAATTTTTTGCATACTATGAAGTATGTATACAAATCTATAGATCATATATAGGGCTGCACAAAATTGGGATATTTTTTCAACTATAGATCGCAGAGGGTTCATTGATATATATCAATGGATATATATCAGATATTTATTTTTAAAATATCAAGATTTTTGATATTTTCATTTACTTGATAATTATTTTCAAAATACCAAGATGTTTCATATTTTCTGCATTTGACATTTATTTTCAAAATATCAATGTGCAAGATATTTTTTATATTTGCAGACAAAACATTTCATTATTTCAATCATTTATTCAGTAAATGAAGTTTTCAACTGTTATAGACTGTGTCAATGTGTAGATAGAGAACTTATGTCTCTTCTGGCTGTGACTGTTTTAGCCAAATAAAGAAAACATATCTTTTTCAAGCTTTAGATGCAGAACTAATAGCTATGTGGGACATAATTCAGAACAGCCTGAAAGGTACTGTCTAATTTAAATAATTATAGCTTCATTAGAAAAGAATCTTTCCAGTTTTCTTTCAGCTGAGTTTAAACTGTACAGCATGTTAGGAAATACAAAATAAGACATTTTATGCGTACATTTATGTTAAAATTTTTCAATAAAAAAAAAAAATTATATTTAAAATTTTGTTTTAAAAATATCCTATTTTTTTATACTTGATACTGAAACCTGTAGTTAGTTTTTTATAAGTGTATAAAGTAAATTGTTTCTGCTTTCAATTAGTTCATCTTCAATTTTGTTCTAAGTGAAAAAAATGAAAAGAAAAATACATTTTTAGAATATTGTTTGGTTAAGTTTTCATGTTAAATGCAATATAAATATATTTTAGTTTCTAATTTATATTATGCTGGAAAATATTTATTATCAGCAGTAAGTTGGCTATTTTGAAAATATCTGATATATATCGAAAATATCCGATATATATCAAAATATTGAATATTTTTGATATTTTTGAAAATATCATGATATTTACAAACCCTGAAGATCGTAATTGCTGAAACTGGGCTTTTAAATGTGCTACGCATTTTCAAAATTGTTTTATTAGACATCTTCCACCTTATTAAATGGTTTTGTTAAAGTATTCTGAATGTGTTGGAAAGTGTTTCATAACTTGTTTAAAACATCATTTTTCTTTCTTGCTTGTTATTGGGGATGGAGAAGTTATTTTAGAGAACATATTTATTTTAAAATATTCAAAGGATTTCCAGAGTCGAGAACAAAACAAAAAAGAGGAAGTTTTCACGTTGTCTCCCCCAATCTCAGCACATTTTGAAATTTCTGTCTTTGGAGGGAAAACATGGAGTGAAAATTTCATTGCGGTAATTTTAGATGAGTGATATTTTGCAATAAGATTAAAACCTTACTACAAAAAAAAAAAAGAAATAGGGCAGAACTTTTTTAAAAATTAATATTAAAGATTTTAAACTTGTGGGGGAAGGGAGGGAAGAGAGTGAAGTGGAACTTTGGGAGGAAGAGGAGGATAATTTAGATTTAAAAAAAATATTTATTTATTGTTACTAAAGAGTAACAAATACAGCAGAATTTTTTTTTAATTTTAAAGATTTTAAATTTTGTATGCTGGGGGAACAAAGGGGAGAAGCAGATGTTTTAGGGGAAGAGCAATAATTTAGGTGGCAGATTATCTATTTATTCTCAATACAGATCGACAAATAGGACAGAAGATTTTTTTGTAATTAAAAGTTTTAAAATTTGAAGTTTTGTATGTTGGAGGGGAGAGGGATGCATAAATTTCAGAGGGGGAGGGGTGTATTTTAGAGGAACGATTATTTACTTATTGTTATTAGGGAACAACAAGTAGGGCAGAAAAATTTTTGCTGGAAGGCAAAGGGGAGAACAGACATTTTAAGGGTACAGGGATAATTTAAACAGCTCATAATTTATTTATTGTTACTAGAGACTAGAGAGTAACAAATAGAGAATATTTAAGACTCAAGATTTTAAACTTTTTGTACTGGAGGCAGGGCAGAGAAGGGAATCGAAGATTTCCTGCAGAGGGTATTTCATTGAAAATATTTTTTAAAATATGGAAATCCTCCCAAAAGTAGAAAATTCTCTCCCTTTTAATTCAGTGAAGGGTTAGGACGATGACCAAGATACAGGTTCAAACCAACTTTGAGAGCAGAAGTTCTCAACCACTGCCAGGACTCGTAAGTTCGCAGACGCATCAGAGCGACTAAAATAGCAAGGCATTTAGATTATCCGATCTTAATGACACTTCATAAAACTATACTACAGATGTCTAAATTTGTTTTTAATCAAAAAAAGTTAAAAAATTGATATTTTTTGCGAAATGAAGGGATATGAAGGAAACTGAGTTCTTTTAAGTTAAAGAATGAAACTATGCAGATATAAAAATACATTAAAATACCTATCATGCTTTCATACACAATATTTATCAACAAACATAAAATTAAACAGAACAAAATACAAAATTCAATCCTCACCATTGTCATTTTCATTTTTCATCAACTGTATTATGCCACTCTCAAATACAATTGCAAGGGATGGCAAGTCTTGATCCCGTTGCTTTTTAAACCAGCTGATCATAATTAAATCATCTTTTTTCTTATTATCAGCTAAAAATGACATAGGAACTTTACCCTATAATAAAGCAATATATTTTTAAAAATGCATAAAAAATTATTTTCAATAAAGTAAATATCAGTATTATATTTAAGTTTCTAACTATCCAGTTATCGTGCCTCAGACAATGTTATTTTAAAACAATTTATGTAGGTAGAGTACTTCATATTTACTGGGCACAAAATATAATTAATTAGGACATTAGAAATGCTATTCAATAACTCTCTGTCTGCACATAACTCTGAGACAAAATTCAAGTGATTTTTTTTTTTCTGAAAGAAAAATACATCTGAAAATGTAAAGTGTGAAAAAATAGATTTATAATGTTATTTCTTTACATAAATGTTAATGTTGTAAGATAATACCAAAAATAATATGATTTGCATATTTTCTTGTGATTACTTTGTAGGAGAAATATTTTTTGATTATGCTAACATTAGTGTGATATCAGTCATACTGATTACTAAGTATTCAAAAGAAATGTAATATCATATTTTTATGTAACATTCCTGATAAAATTAACCTGTATACACAACTTTCTTTTCCTTTTTTCATAAGCCAGAGAGGTATGATTGGAGAAACTTTTACAGTTGGATAATTTAATTATATTACTTTCCAATAAGTTTAGTAGTGGCGTATTAAGAATCACACATTTCAAAAACCTTTAAGTAATTGCAGATCCTATAAATATGCAAATAGCTGTGAGTGAGACTTTTAGAGTTTCACAATATTTTGAGATACATAAACTTTTATGCAAATCACTATGAAGAAAAAGATTTATTGATTTTCTTTTACTCAATTATATGATTAAATACTTACATTTTGGTATGAGTTACCTTTATGTCAATACAGTGTGCCCTCAAAAATCACATCAAAGCCATCTTTCCCCACACCTCTTTTTTTTTTTGCACTTCCAACTTATGGAAGATTGAAAAATAGCAATTGTTTATGAATTAAAAGCTACACGACTGAAAGTAAAAAAGCAAAAAAGAAATAATTGACTAGGACAAAAGTGTGTTTTTTTCATTTGCCAGAGGTGATTAGTTCATTGAATATTAGAACATCCAAGAAAACTCAGAACTGCAATGGAGATGGGGACACAAGTTCATCAGGAGAGAGAGGGGAAGAAGGATTCATGGATCGGAAAGGACAGAGGTCATTGTATACAATTAAAATGCATCTTTTCCAGTTATCTAAACAATGGGTACATGAAATAATGCAGAAGAGGAGATATTGTGACTTCTTTTTACTAAGGCCTGAATTTCCCAGACAATCACACGTTTCTTCTCTGAAGCTTTGGAAGTTTATTTTTAATTTATCAGTGACAATACAATGTCTTTTTCAAAACCAAAAACATTACTTCATAAAGAAAGAGTTTAAGTTTGCCTGTCGTAGAAAAGTTGGAGATAAGGAAGTTAGAAAGTGGTTGCTCTGTGAAGCAGTTGTGTGTTGAGTATGGAGTCAGATCGTTGATGGTTTATGACATTATTATTAAAAAACAGAAGCAAAATATATTGCAATTTTATACAAAAAGTGATGTCCTGAAGGATATGCTAAAGAGTAAAAGCACTCTTCAGGAAAAAAAATAGTGCAGTGGAAAAAGTGTTCTTTGAATGGTTTCATTTACGGTGAAATGAAGTACCCATATCTGGTGCTATGCTGATTGCACAAGCAAAAGCATTTCATCACAAATTGAGCATTGCTGAGACATGTGAATATTCTCAAAGGTGGTTGCACTGCTTTTAAGCTCAACATGACATTCAGAAATTAGCAGTATGCAGGCAAAAACTCTCTGTGGGTGGTGAAGCCACTGAAAATTTCATTTCAGAGTTTTCTAAATTTGTTGCAAAAGAGAAGTTCTCCCTGTAACAAATTTATAATGTACATGAGATCAGACTATTCTGGTGTTGCTTGCTGAAAACAACTCTCACTGCTTCAAATGAGGTAGCTGCACCAGGAATGAAGGATTTTAAAAAAACTTGTTACAGTACTTGCATCCTCAAATGCCACTGACGCACATAAATGTAAATTGCTGGTAATCAGGGAAAAGTAAATCCCCTTGTCCATTTAAAAGTATCAATGTCTTCCCAGGCATGGATGATTTCTGACATCAGGACTGATAGGTTTAACAATTCCTTTGTTCTTGAGGTACAGCGTCACTCTGAGTCTTTAGGTCTTTCACGTGATTTAAAGATTGTTTTACTGCCGGATAATTCTGCAGCCCATCCTAAATTATTGAATAAAAATAATGTCACTGTTATGTTTTTACCTCCGAATTGCGCATCAATTATTCAGTCATTGGAACAGGGAATTTTGCAGTCACTAAATAATCTTTATAAAGCAGAATTTATGAAGTGTCTTCTGAATGCATTAGAGATGGGAAAAACAGTTACTTTCTGTTAACAGGTTCCATCGTTACACCACACCTTTGTAACAGGTTACAATGACCTAATAATTTTGAAACTCATTAAAAGAGATTAGAAATTCACTGAAATTTTCATTTTTAGATTTTTTTCCTCCTTTTTAAGACTTTTTTTTAATGTAGGTAATTTATATAAATTTTGGATGAATATTTGTACTTGAAGTACAATTTTTTGGGCTTTAGGATAACATTTTCCATATTTTATATCTTTTTTTTTTTTTTTATAATAATATTTAAAAATAATTCTAAACTCATATTGAAAACTTAGAGTTAAAATTTATGAATGATCAAAACAAGCTTTTGAACTTTAATAGTGGAGATAAGGAAACATTAAACAGTCTTATAGCTTTATTAAAAAAGATGAATATATTAGATTCTACATTCAGCATGATCTTTCTTTTACTACAAGAAGATCTTACTTTTATATTCCCACATGCTGTCTTATTGCATGCTCTGAAGAGAATTAAAGAACATACCTACAACCTACATGTGAAAACATCTGTAGAAAAGGAAAAAGTACAAAAAGATTTTTCTTTGTTACCGTTTCTAGCTTTCAAAACTCTCAGGATTTAAAATATCCCCAACTCAAATGTCATAAAATCTCTAGAATAAGCCTCAAGTTTTTAAGGTGAAAAATCATATAGTCAAGTAAATATATCACTATTAAAAATTCAACTGCCTAACAATTAGACGAACGAAATCTATCAAACTTATTCGTAAAATGCACGTCTAAAAAAGTAGACATAGGGTTCCTTAATTTGAGTGATCATAAACATACTTCTTTCTCCATTTAACATTTAAAAAAATGTTTAAATGTCTTTAATTAAAAATCACCAAATTGATGTAATTTTATATATTTTTTTACTTATGACATTATATAATCCCACTGTTTACAAATCTTGAAACAACTACATGAAATGTAGTTCATACTAAAACATATGTTTCACTCTATGTACTCCCAATCTCCCCACCCCTCCTCCTTTCTTTTTCACCTTTCCCGAAAACTTCTGCTTTTTCAAATGTGTCACATAATGATAAAGAGTATGATATGATCAATTACGTATTTCAATCTAATTTTTGTTAACAGAACTTTTCCAATTAACATTATAGATTACAGAAAGAGGATTCATTTAAAATAATTTAATAAAATCTTTCAAACATAATTAGATTTAAGAAAAAATTTATTAATAAAAATATTCCTCAATAAAATTTGTATGGCTAAAAAGTTTTTAAAAAATCATCGCTTTCACATTTGACATTCATGTTTACAAAAAAATAGCATTTTTAAAATGTCTTTTAACATGTGTTTATGTAAGTATATATATTTTTTAATTTTAATTGATTCCAGCTGTTTTAAAATTTTACAAATGTCCCTATAAAACACAAATCATTTTTCTTTATTAAATTTAATTCAGAAAAAATGGTTTCCCAGCTCTTACAGCAATGGCAAAAAGTAAAATAAGTAAATAAATAGCTCTAGCATGGAGCATTAACAGATAATTCTGTTTTAAACATTAAACATACATATGCAGTGCAATAAAAAAAAAAGTACTTTCCCAAAACATTCCTTCCCCAATCACCGAAACATTAAAATCCAATCACTGCCACATAAACATAACACATATGATAACTTACCGTGTTGAAATTAAAATCACTCCTTTCCTATCGTATTCTTAAAATTCTCCCTGATTAAAATATCACAAGGCAAGATAAACAACACTTTCAAGCCAAAATATCTTTTACAATATATGGGGTGTTACTAAATGAATATCGGGTTTTAACGCTTGGTAGTATTTATTACATAAAATTTTAAATTATAATTAATACATAAAATGAAAGAACAACTCAAACAGTTTTACCTACAAGCTTATAAGTGTTCAATTTGAGCACCTTTTGTCACACAGCACACATCAAGTCGCTAGCTCAGTTCTTCCCAAACATTGATTAGTGCTTGTAGGATCATTGTTGCAACAGCTGCAATGGTCAGCTGGTAGTGGAGGCACATACACACGATCCTTTATGAACCCTTACAGGTAGAAATCACATGGTGCCAGATTGGGTGAGCGTCTGAACAGAACTTCTTTGCTAATCAACGTTTGGGAAGAACTGAGCTATCAACTTGATGTGTGCCATGTGACAAAAGGTGCTCACATTGAACACTTGTAAGATTGAAGGTAAAGCTGAGTTGCTCTTTCATTTTATGTATTAACTGTAATTTTAAGTTTTATGTAATAAATACAACCAAGTGTTAAAATTTCGATATTCATTTAGAAACACCCCATATAACTGGTTCACACTTCTCCATTGTAAGTAACGAGAAACTGACAAAAAGCAATATAATTTTTTTTTTTTTGCTCATCTGAATGAACCATAAGGGACGTTCAAAAAGAAATGAGCCGGAGTTTGGAATGTGCAAACCGGTGACAGAATGGTAATATTATTGTGTTAGTAACAAAGAGGGTTTCCGACAAGAGCACGGAAGTCCACATG
Source organism: Maratus speciosus (assembly GCA_963932465.1). Lineage (NCBI taxonomy): Eukaryota > Metazoa > Arthropoda > Arachnida > Araneae > Salticidae > Maratus > Maratus speciosus. The sequence goes on along the minus strand of OZ010787.1, from coordinate 511,911,398 downwards.
CCTGCCGCTAGAGGGTCACGAGTGCAAGTCACGTGACTACAAAGCTAGCAGAAGCATGCATCAGATGTCCAACGCTCATTCGAGTTGTAAGCGACTGGAGATGAGTCTTTGTGTCATCACTTCGAGATAGAATCGAAATGACAAAGTCTCCAGTGGAAACATGGAGGGTCACCACCACCAAGAAAATCCAAGGCCATCCACCTAAGTGCAGGAAAGGTTATGCTGATGTTCTTCTTTGACCAAGATGGTCGCCTTCTGATAGACTTCCTGCAGCACGGGACAACAGTGAATGCCCAGCATTAATCGCAAACCTTGACCGGCCTTCGCCAAGCGATCAAATCAAAACGATCAGACAAGCTCACCCGTGGGATCATTCTGCTCCACGACAATGCAAGGCCTCATATGACCAACACGTTTACAGTACTCATGCAGAAATTCAAGTGGGAGGTTTACGGTCACCCTAGATACAATCCACACCTCTCTCCCTGCGATTATGCCATTTTTGATCCCCTAAAAAAGGCTCTGAGGGGCAAAAATTCACCTCGGATGATGACGTCAAGCAGTACGTGTGGAACTGGTTCACACCACAGCCCAGCAATTTTACGAGACAGCCATTCACTGCCTTGTGTCTCAGTGGGGCAAGTGCCTCAACAGCTAGGGCCAATACTTCTGAAATACATGTACTACTTTCTGTTCCTAGGTCTCTGGCTCGTTACTTTTTGAACGCTCCTAATACAAATTACCTCTTTGAAAAACATAATATTTGAACGTTTAACACTCTAAATAGAATAATAATTTCAACTGCAAGTTAATTTTTGTTCCAAAATAACCATAACACCAGACAAAAGTTTTCTATTGGCAGATGTCTGGGATGTCTCTGATTTAGACTATTCATGTTCGTGGGTGTGTAGATAGGTCCCATAGGATGAATACTTAATAAAATTATAATGAATGATGCTGCTGTTTTTTTTTCATTCAGAGGTGAATTGGTTTCGTTTTTGTGCTTTGTGCTAGAGTAGAATTCCGTTCTCTCTTCTGTAAAAGTGAAATTATATTTTTTGCCTTTAAAGCATTATTATAAGCTTGAAAAAAAGATTTTGCAAATTTATTTTTATTGCAATATAAAGTTTGCATTTCTAAAACATTTTTTAATTTTTTCTTCTTCTTTTTCACTTTTTAAAAGGGAAATAGATAAACCATTCCAAAATCAAAAGGGAGTTGTCAGTAATCTGTTACTCAATTACAAACTTCAAACCAATAACAGTGTCTATTTTACTGTTAAGTTAAATAATGCCCACCTCTAGAATACATGCAATCAGGCTTAAAAGTAGAAACGTTCAAAACAGATTAAAACAGCAAAGATGGAATATGGGCAGTTGCATGGTTATGGAAACAAATAATGTCAAAGATTTTGCTGAATGCATGGCACAATATACGGTCAGAATGAATTTTCATCAACAATGACATTGATGATGAGGAAGAATTTTCTAGTTTCCACATTTCCCATAAAAGGCTGTTGTTTAGGAACTAATTGAATATCCAAAATCGGAAAATGAATTAAGTGTAAAGAAAAGACAGATTATTGGCTGAGAATTGATGAAAATGCATCAACAATGAATAATTTAATGGACAGCAAGATAGCTGATACTGTGCTAAATAGAACCACTGATAATGCTAGTAACAGTTCAGAGGAGAAGGATGAGGGTCTGACAGTAAATAAAGCACCAGTGGAAAAATGTATAAATTTGACAGGAGAAATAATATCTCCTTTAGATAAACAAAACTGTATTTCCAAAATAGATATTCTTTAATTGTATAAAATAAATGAAAAACTTGTTAAGGAATGGTCTAAAAAATTGAAGCAAATAAAATTGACATTGATGTTTCAGAAATTACATAAGAAGAAATGACTTCATAGTTCATTATATTTTTTTATCCTAGAAAATATCAATTAAAGTAAGTTATTTTTAATATTTAATTTTCTCATATATTTATCACTTGATTAAGAATTAAATTATGACTAAAGCCACCATTAAGAATATCAGAAATACATTTGATATTGTTTCAGAAATCTGGATTTTAAAAATCTGGTTTAGTCTTGGTCCCAACGATGCTGGATTTTCAAGAGTTATACTATACATATAAAAAAGAAACCAATCTAGTTTTTATAATTTTTATAAATCAAAAGTCTCTTCCCATTCTCCTGTAATAGAAAGCAATAAATAGTGGAATTTCATAGAAATTGGAATTTGAATTGAACTACATCTGAGCCTGGCCTCTTTCATCCCAAGCTAAAAACAAACTTTCAAGCCTACCACATAACTTGCAATTTTATAGAAGTAAAACATGAAAAATCTTTACAATAAAATATATTAACACAGAAAAAATTAGTTTTTAATAATTATAAAATGTTGAAAGTTATGATTTTTATGTTTTGCAAAGTAAAACACAGCAATGGAAAGGAGAAACTTAGAACATATTACCAACATGAAAGATATATAAAACAAAGTGGCTCACCACAAAAGCACCTCCAAATTCATAAATATGAACTTCACTGTTGCTACAGCCCAAAAGCAACAGACGGCCATCAGGCGACCACTAGAAAAAGAAATTCAAAACATTTTCAATATGAACACATATAAACATACATATACAAACATTATATACAAATATTAAGTGACATTTTTATAATAATTACAGAACGTTACTATTAAATGCAATTCAGATTACATAGTTTTACTTAATAATAAAGTTTTGAGAGAAAATGTATCTTGCAAAAAGCTACGCATTTTTCTCCCAGATACCTCTGTTTATGTTATTTTTCCTATTCTGAAAATAAAAACCAATTGTAGGGAGCTAAGGACGGTTTTTGTTAAATGTTGTTTCATCTAATTTATATTTATATAAAAAAAAGAAACTTGCCATATGTTATAATACAAAAAACTCCTCTTTTAATTCACGCCCCACCAGTGGCCGAGAGGTGCTGCTCTCGATGCTGGTAGACGGGAGGTGCTGGGTTCGATCCCAATCGCGCCCGTCGGCCTAATCGTTCGGAGTTTTCGTGGTTTTCTTCGAACCTTGGTTCTCCAAGCGTTAATACGGGTTAGGTTCCCTTAGAAAGACCTCCACGGAAGGCACCCCCCCCTTAGGGCCTATATCCCACGTGCTGATAATTGGCCGACATAAATACAACCAACCAACCAACCTCTTTTAATTCACATTCCAAAGGGGTGCTTATGTTTCAATTATCCAAAACTCAAATCAATAAATTCATTCATTTTGAACAAAATAAGGGAAACAATACACTGTAAAAATTAGAAATTAACATGCAATTTATTTCCAATTTAGAAAAAGAAGGGTTTGAACAAAGTGCAAACAACTTATCATTCAAACATTCTTTTTCGAAATTTATTGTCCCCATTGATCCCTAGAGCCTACAAATTCAATAGTTTAAGTCCTTTTCAAAAAGATTCTATTAGACATCTGATGCAAACACTGTTAACTTCAATTCAAATGTACCTATGTCAAAAGTTCTATGGCAGCTTCCAGTTGCATTAAGAATTTAAAACTAATCCTAATGTCATTATCAGCAAGACCAGTAAGGGTGGTCAAAATTATCACTATGGATAAATTAGATTACTTGACAAAAACACAACAATTAATTGATGATCGTCAATATTAAAGCATCATAAATGATCCTGCTAAAAAAAAGGTCACATCCATTATAGACTCCTCCCTCTTTATTTCCAATAGTACAAAATCTTCCCTCATTCCTTCTGTTTCATACTGTGCAAAACTTTATTCTCTACCAAATATCCTTCGGCATTCCTTTCAGATTGATATATGTCAAACATTGTCACTTCTTATAAACTGGCTAAACATCTCATTTCAATTTTCTCCCCACTCCTTTCTAATAATTACTATGCACTTGTAAAAATTCCTATGTTAATAAATGATGCTATTTTATTGGTAGTGAAAACCATATTACTGGTTTTCATGTGTACACGTGGTTTATAAAGTGTGCAACATGTTCAAGGTACTCTGAATTATCTTAAAAAGCATCTTCAGCAATTCTACTTATCACAGTTTGAAATTAATGAGCTAATAAAGTTCACTGAAACTTGTTTATGACAAAACATGTTTATTTTCAATAGTATTTTTTACTGTATGTTTGTCAATGGGCTCCTCCCTCAGCCCATCCTTAGTGACATTTATATGAATGATTTTCAATTAAATCTCTTCAACAATTTAAATATTTCATCTTATGCTAATTATGTTGACGACTGCTTTGCCTTGTTGAATCCAAGCTAATATGATTTACCAGATATCCTCTCATTTGTTAATTCCTTGGTTGAGCATATACATTTTACTTGTGAAAAAAGAAAATAACAATCAACTTTCATTACTTGACATTTTAGTTTCCCTTGAAAATAACTCTTATTATACTACTGTTTATAATAAACCAGTCACAGTTTCTTTAATCCCTCATCAAATTTCTTTTTATCCACCTAATAAAAAGTTGGCAGAATTTTATACATATGTTTACCTTGTTTTAAATATTTGCTCTTTGCATAATTTACTTAAATTAGAATTAAACTATATTAAGCCTGTTGCTATTACTTAGGGGTTTTCAGATAGAATCATTGGTTCAATTTATAATAAACTCATTAAACATACCATTCCAATGTCAAATCTGCTCTTAACAGAAATTTAGTTATACTGTAGACTCCCTCAAATCCGCACAGCTCGGGACCAGAGATTGTGCAGATTTTAGAATTTTGCAGATTTCTGGTCATTGGTTTGTTTACATTTTTTAAACAGTAATTTGAATGTAATAATGTAATTGAGATTATAATGAATACTTGCAATATAGTAAAAAGTTAAAATAAACTTATAAACTAAAATAATAAAAATATAGATAATTTTAAAAATGATTAAAATATTAAAAGTAAATGTCAAGTAAATAAGAATGTATAATTAAATACGTATAATAAAGATGACATATATTTTTCCTGAATTAATATAATGTAAATTCCCAATGAAACTTGCCTCACAAAATGCCCTACTAATTCCCATGAAAACCATAAAATAAGGAAGTTTTATTGCAGGTTTAGTCAGATTGATTAATACAGAAATATATTTGGTAAAAAGATTGTGATTACCAGTGATATCAACAATATTTTGAATTTTATCAGAAATCTAAACTGCTTTCATGAAAAAGCATGAGTTCAATCATATTATCGAGAATTACATATTAAAATACAAATGGAATTGATATAAAACAAAAAAATTCAGTAACTGTGTCCCTACATCTGAACTGAAAGTTTCATTGTTTAAATCTGTGATGATGTGTGGATTTTAGGGTTGCAGGTTTGAGGGAGTCCACTGCATTTAATACCATAATTTCCAAAAAATTAGCCATCAAATTTCTCAAACCCTGGTGAAATTCAAATTGAAAACATATAAATAAAACATATGTAAAATAAAATATATGTAATAAATAAAACATATATAATAAATAAAAAATGTGTAAAATGACTATTTACAAAATATTTAAAAAAAAAAACTTTTTATATTACTGAAAATTTGATTCTAATTTCATAAAATGCATCTTTAGGATTGTTAAAGAAATATCAAGTTGATGCATCCACTTCCCTTAAAATGATTCAGAGTTGCAATCTTCATTTGTTTCAGTTTACGTTTCTTCAACACGAAAAGATATAGTCAAAATACTAAACCTTTTATATATTCCTTTAAATCAACTGGATATATTTTTTTTACAATTCTAAAGGTGCATTTCATAAAATTAAGAAACAAAATTTCAATAATATAAAAAGGGTTTTTTTTTATATTAAGTAAATAGTCATTTTTACATATGTTTTATTTATTTTTTCTTAAACTAATTAACTTTTTTGGAAGTCTGATCCCTATCATTAGAGAACACACTTTTAAGAAAAACATGCAAAAAAAAAAAAAAAAAAAAAAAAAAAGTTTCAAAATTCTAGGAGAAATGGGGTTTAAAAATTTTATTAAGTATTTTAAATTTTAAAACAAGAAAGGGGATTTTTTTTCTTGATTAAACCATTTTCCTTCATAAAATGATTTAATAATATGTCCAAAAAGGTACTATGAAACATTCAAATAAAAAAATAGTTCAAAGAATACAAAGTCCCCTTAAGTAATTTAGCATACAGAGTTGGAAAAAAATAATAGTAATATTTATGAAATATTTTTTAATATTTCATTCTTGAACTATATCATAACCAGTTATACTGTAACTGTATTTTAAAAAGAACACACTTCTTACAACAGAAATAAATTGAAAAGAAAAATTACAAATAATCATATAAAGATTTAAATGGCAAAGGTAATATGTTATGCTCATGTTTTGTAGAAACACAACACACTCTGTAGAAATTTTTCTTTTTAATTAAATGAAGACTCAATTAGTAATCATTATTTACTTACCTCTACACACGTCAAATTTAAGCCTTTTAACTCTTTACCCCATATTCTATTACCATCCACAGAACCAACAATTATCACGCCTAGCAATATAATAAGACCATGTTAAAAGTTGTAAAATAATAAGTAACACAAGATTAAAAATTGAATAACTTTTATAGGAACATGCAAGTTATGAGAGAAAATATTTCAGAAAAAATAATAAAAGTATTTATTTAGGAAAAAATAAAATAAAATAAATATAAAAAATCAAGCACTGATATGTAACTTGAAAACTATGGTAAAATATTTTACCATCGTCATATGTTATGCATATTTTCTGACCATCATGATTCCAAGCCATTCCTTTTACTAACGATTTTTGTCTGTTATTAACCATTTCTTCATACCAGATACCTAAATAAAAAATATATAGACTAAGACATTTTTACATAAAATATCCTCACAGAACAAATAAAATAGCATAAAAATAGTTTCAGTTTAATTTTTATTTCACAAAGAAGAATACACTCCTTCAAAAAGATTAAATGCTAAGAGTGTGTCATACACAAAAATCTATTAAAAAGAAACAAAGAAACAAATTTTGAAAAAAAATTAATCAAGGCAACCCCCAAATATATATATGCAGGGTGTGTCAGGTATTTGAGAACACAAGTCATAGATGAAATATCACCCTGTATATCATACTTACAAATCTTTTTCTGTTATATGTAAACATGTCAGAACCTAGACTAACTGAGGAAATGAAGAGGCATGCTGTCATTGGCTCATTGGCTGAAGAACACTTCAATTTAGAGATTGTCACATTCTTGAATCTCGCCTAGTCATTCGTCTTTAATGTAAGGAGAGAACTGAAGTCTGCCAGGTTTCATGTGGCAAACATTTCATGTAAGAAATGACATTGTCAGCAATATGAAATCATTAAGACACTGGAATTTGCAATGAAAGTCAATGAAAATATTATGAAGTTGATGAGAGCACTTGCAAGGGAGATGCAGGTTGATGAGGCCAAGGTCTGATGTGTGATTCAGGAGGGCATTCGTTAGAGGTCATACTGAGTGAGGAGAGTACAGTTCTTGCCCGCGAGAACCAGGGTTAACTGCCTGACCAGAGACAAGCACCTCCTTAACAAGCTGAAATATCAAGAGGAGTCAGGAATGCTCTTGTTCCTTTCCAAAGAAAAAAATTTTGCCCTAGTCAAGAAAGTGAACAGCAAAAATATCGGTGATGGTGTAAAATCACCGAAGAGGTTATGACAGACATGTGCAGAAAATTTCTTACCTCACTGATAATTCTGAGGAGTTTTGAAAAGCAAGGACAACCTGATGCCTAAAAATTGCTTTTTTCACAGTGCCAGAGTCAACGGCATTGCATATACGAGATGTTAAAGCACTAAATTGCTTCTCTAACATGTGGGAGGTCATATGTTTTTTAACAAGACTGTGCACTATCTCATACATACCAAAAATGGATAGCCAAAACATTCATGACAATGTCAACCTCAAATCGTTGGCCTCCCAGCTACCCAGATATTAACCGAATGGCCTATTATGTATATGGCGTATTTGAGAAGGACTCTAATAGCCATCCACACAACAATGTTATGCTCTCAAGGCAGCCGGTGTGTATGCAGTGGCAAATGTTCCTAACACTCATCTGAACATTACCTGCAATCAGTTTTGACAGCTTCTAGAGGCAGTTATCGTGGCTGGTAGTGATTTTAATGAATGATGTTATGCAGTGTGTATGTGGTTACCTGCACAAACCGTTAAAATAATAAAAATTCTCTATCTCTAGTGTATATTCCTGTTTGAAAGCAGTCATTGATTTGTTCTCAAATACCTGATGCACCCTGTATATATTAATCAAAGCAACCCTATATATATATATATATGGCTGTGGTCATATTTCCAAAGCACACTCAATAGAATTGAGATGATATAAACATTTTCTGATGGGAATGCTCTAACGTAACAACTCAACCCAACGGGTATGCTGAGGCATAATCTGTAGAGGGACTCTGGCCTGAGAATTAATGTTTAATTTCAGACAGAACATATTTAACTTTTGGTCTGGGTAGATAGTCCTGAACGCTCATTAGATGGATGAAACGGTTCAGCAAAAGCAACTTTTACCCCTTAATGTAGTAAATAGTGTATTACATTGCTTTATATTGAAGTATATTAGCCTAGATCCATTAAATACTTGCTATCCAGTAAATTAAGGTCTTTACTGAGTTTCCTCATTATTATATTATATGAAGTGCCCAACAGTTTGTACCTGCCAAACTATTTTCATACAGCCTAGACAACTCAGTTCTTTTTAATGAAAAATTCTTCCACATTATCCAGCATTCCACAGATCCTTATTATTATTATCTATTATCTTCCTGATGTCGCATCGATGCAGCAGTAAATTCGACAGATAGCTACAGCTGTGTGTTAATGGCAAAATATTTTTTCTTCTGCCCTTTCTCACCAACAAGTCATCGACAACACTGATAAAAAAAATTTCCACAGAAGAAAACTAGGTCACAAATTTTCAAAAAAGCAAGCAAGAATGTTCTAGCTTTCACTTGTTTTTTGCACTGTACAGTTGACACAAAGCCAAATGTAGCCTTTCTATTGGCTAATGTGTTTGCAAGGTAGGAACATTTATTCACCTGAAAAGTAATTTGACCTTGGAAGTCAACCAAGGAAATCAACTAGCTGAATTTCAGGGAGAACTGATATTATTTTAGAATCAGGTCATATTGACCCAAGGATTACAAGTGTGGAAATTTTAATTTTGCTTTGCAAATTACAATATTATTTTATTTTGAAGTAACAAAAGTATTAGAATATTCCAAACAATAAATTCATCAAATGTTCAGCAAAAACAATTATGAGTAAAAAAGTTATGAGCAATTAAATTTCCCTTCAGTATATATAGATCTAAGGAGAACAAGAGGGTTAAAAGCTCAGGCTGAAAAAATTTCAAAGAAAATAAGTTTATATACTGATTTCACATGAAATAATTAATGATTGGATCATTTCAAAAACAGACACAATATTATTTAAGCTCAGTTATCCAGAGAAAGTAGGTTTGTAGATTTGGAAATGGCAAATAAACATATAATAACTGTATAGCTAACTTTAGTGTCTGATTATAATGAAGATATCTTTGATACAGATGAAGTTGAGCTATTTTAGAAATTAATATCTGACAATACCTCTAAATTTGAAGGAAAATTTTTACAAGTGGAAAATTGTCGATAGGACAGTTACTTTTTTAGTGTATATGATTATCCCTTTAAGACCTGAAGATTTTTGGTAGAAATTAAAAGTTTTGTGGTTTCCCCTAATTAATAGGATCATAATTGACTGAAAAAAATATTTAAATAAATACCCAATATCAGGCTATGCCAAGGAAGGATTCACACAATTGTGTGGATGGAGGCTCGGCTTTGATTCATACAAAAAGAGGAAATTGTTTTTTCTTTTGTGTAGGTCAGGTCTTAAAAGGTTATGTTAGAAACAGAAAAGTAGACATTATTAGTAATTGGAAAAATGCTTAAACCTCAATGTTTTAAAAATGTAAATAACTTCCGTGTAACATACACATCAAATCAAAAATATTGGATGACTTCTCAATTTTTTTTATAGATAACTCAAAAGTGGAACCAAATTATGAAGAACTAGTTGAGCCACCCGGCGTTGCCCGGGCCTTAATAATATTCTTAAATGAATCTGAAATTTTTATCGCAGGTGCATACAGATGGGGGGTGGGGGTGGAGACAGTGCAAATTACCAGGGCCTGACTCTTGTTCAGTTCCAAAGTTGTGTAAATTCAGAGGTTAAGTTTTTTCATTTTTATATGTCTCATGCTCTTTTTATTCCAAATTAATTGATGAATTCAATTAAAATTTAATTATATTTTCAATAATTTAATTTTTTATTTAAAATCTTTAGATGAAAAAGCAATTACAAATACAACATAAACTGTAATAACTGAAAAAGAAATAATAAAATTGTAAGCAAATATTACTATACAGATTTTTTTAAAAAGTACCACCCAGCAAATTTATTTTCTAATAGAGTAAAGCCTGTTTATAATGGAATTCTGCAATAAACAACAAAAAAAAAAGTTCCAGCTTCCCCCTCTCCCCAAAACTGCTATTATGCTTTATTCAATTTAAATAACATGCATAAAATGGAATTTATCACTGTTTGTTTCCGTCTAAGCAGGTTTTATTGTATCTTACTTCTCGTGGCCCCGTAATAATATTCTTAAATGAACCTGAAATTCGTATTGCAGGTCCATACAAAGGGGGGGGGGGGGGTAAACAAAATTACTTAACATCATGACAACATTTTTAAATTTCTTGCTGCTGATTAATTCGCATTTCCAATATAGTGCTTTGCAGAAATTGCATGTTTTACTCAAAGTCCCACAGTTATGCCCCGGGACATTTAAATCAGTAATTTGGATTTCAGAAGCAACGTGTGCACTCTACAGTTATTAAGCCTATTTTAGCGATCGCTTATGCTCCATGTTTAATGTTATTCCCGATCCAATCTATTTTGATTTTCTGTTCCTAATTCGGCTTCTTCTTCACTTTCAAGCATTCGCCAAGATCTTTTACAGGCATTTTGAAGCTCTATAATTGCAGTGAAAGAGGGAAACATCATGGAGCTCTTTCCTCTACGGCAAAATGTAAATAAACCCGATCACCCTAAATCCTGCCAAAGGACTTTTACACAATAACCAATGAGATGCGTTTCTCGGGCGCTGCCATTAGACAATAACAAACAATCGCGCTTTCTGTGCCATTTATGTTAGTGTAATATATATATAGATAGGTGAAAAAGTTATTTTGCTAGTAGATAATTATCCAGCCCATCCAATTGTATCAAATCTGAAAACATTAGGCTTGTACTTTTGCCTCTTTTTTACTTCAATCAAAATATTTACATGCTTCTTACTTTACATTTAATTGAAAAAATGGAGAAAAAAGTTTGAATTAAAAGTAAATCTGTAAAACATCTGTATTAATGAAAACAACGGAACTATTTCTGATAAAAAGGATGAAGATCTATCATTGTCAAAATTGTTAGAATAAAAGATATCTTTATTCCTATTTAATACCGGTCTTTTAGTGACTTCATTAATATTAACAGTGAAATTGAAACAATCGCACTTTTAACCCATTAATTGCCAAAACTATAAGGGGTTGAAATTTTCTTATACAAATAATATTGGTTATTCATTTGAACATATATAACATAAATTTATAGTGAAAGTAACAAAACTTACCTTACCTTATGAAAAATTAAGTGTTACGTTCACGCAACATCAGTGCAATAAGAGTATTGGCATTAAGTGAGTTTAACTGAACATCTGCAGTGTTTCTTAAGAATTGAGCAATGGAAGGTTTTTTAGCTTTGTTACGCTTTAAAAAGCAACTAATCACTTTATAGGTAATTGATTTATTCTAAAAAATTAATTCATTTTTCCTTTACAAATTACTGATTATATCCAGAAAACAGCTTCAAACATGAAAAAATTCACTTTAGTCCTGATGTAAAACAACATCACAAACTTTACATTGATAAAGAGTCTGGCTATGGCATTGCTTATAATGCAGTCTTTTATTGTCTTTGGACTTGAGCATTAAATGTCCATGTTCTCTATGTAATGGCTTTTGCATGCTGAGCTTACTAAGCCTTCCTGTTGCTGATCTGTTTCTGGCTAACTCTTCATTTTCAAAAGATGTTTACAAAAGAGAGAATACAATTTCACGTCTGAATTCTAACAGAGACTTTTTATTTTCAGAACAAAATCTTGATATTTTCCCTGCATTTGTCAAGGTTAGAACAATGAAATTTGTAAATATTGGCCATCATTACTTTTTTCAATGAATTCGTATTCTGTAATTGGCTACTAAAATGTCACATAAATTGACTTCCCCCATTTTGGTGTTGTCCTGTTCAATAAGATGAGGTTGAGAGACAAAATCTTTTTTCTTTCATATTCTTGAATAATGGAAAACAATTTTTACAGGATGAATTTTTCCAAATGTTGAAGCAAGAGTTATGACAGAATTGTCATTCCAACGGGAAAACAATTATCTTAATTTTTTCTTCCTACTGGCAATCATAATAACCTTCTCTTCCTTTCGAATACACTTCACTGATTCTAGTGGACACATTTGGATGCGGTTTTCTTGAATTGTACCTGTAGCACTGAAACTGCTATTTTTTAGATGACAGCGATTAAAAAAAGAGGTAGAAAAGTTATCAAAGAAAATAGTGTGATTAGCAAGATTTTCAAGAATACTGAGCAAAGGGTCTAGCCGGATAAGCATAGCAAAATGGCCCCCACGGCCGATGTTTGAAATAACATGTGTGATAATAAGACTCACCATGAGAATATAATATAGAGTGTTTTTAGCCTCTGACCTTGAACTGTCCTTGAGATAATCGAGGAAGTATGCATCGGCGCTACTATTTTTCAAATATGTTTTCTCAAAAAGTACAAAAGTTAAAAAAATGAAACCAAAGCTAATTATTGAAGAATATATCAGTTCACATTATATATTTTTTTTACATTTAAAAAAAAAAAATATTAATGCAGTAATTTTACATTTACACCAACCAAAAAATTACAGAATAAGGCTCAAAGTATGTACTTTTAAGGAAAAAAAATTTCATTAAAATCGAAGATGCGCTTTTTGAGTTATAAAAAAAAATAATGCTAGCAACTTGCTAAAATATTCATAACTTTCCCTGTTTGCATTTGCAGAAATATGCTACTATCAATGCATTGGTCGATTCGTGACATTTCCACTCAGGCAGGATGCGCAATGCGCCAAAATAAGAGAATGTTTCCATACATACCACTTCCCTATAGGTTTGTTTCGTGTTTGTAAACATTCTGTTATTTTGGCGTACTGTGCATACTTCTCTCATAATAATATCAAGTCAATGGTGTAGTCCATTGTGCAGGTGAAGCTATAAGGGTTGTAAATATATAAGGTTATCAAAATTTTGGTAATTCTGGGCCCCCTCCCTAACTTCAGATCTACTAAAAAAAACAACTTTTCAAAAGTAAAAAATAAGCCAAGCAAAAAAAAAAAAAAAAAAAAAAAAAAGGTGAAAGTTGTGGCTAAAAAATAGTGTGATATCAAATTTCCAAGCTTATATTTCGGTACTTATTTAACATTTTTTGATAAAAATTTACCATATGTAAGTCGAGTACCTAAGTATGCGTTGATAGAAAGCCTTTTCTCCTTTACTAAATACATCATAACGTGTTTCTGAAAATAAATTTTTTTTTAATTATGCATGATGGGCTTGGCGGCCATCTTTCCATATTTTACACAAATTTCTAAGCACACAAGTTCATTGTTAAGATTGGAAGTTCGAAATTGTTACTAAAGCAAACATTTTATTCTTTTAATTTATGGAAATGAGTGCCTAAAAATTTGTGCCTAAAAATAAAGCTGAAGTAACTTCAGGTTTCATCTTATGATTCTCTTTTTTCAGAGGGGGGTTAATTAATTAGTTAAAGCAGTAAAAATCAATTTGTTTTTTCAAAATAAAAAACTTTCTTAATTTATCTGTCTGTAGCTAAAACTATAAGTTCGAAATTCTTAATAATGCAAATATGTTACGAGCTTGAGTGCTTAGAAATTTGTGTAAAATATGGAAAGATGGCCGCCAAGCCCATCATGCATAATTTAAAAAAAATTAATTTTCAGAAACACGTTATGATGTATTTAGTAAAGGAGAAAAGACTTTCTATCAACGCATACTTAGGTACTCGACTTACATATGGTAAATTTTTATCAAAAAATGTTAAATAAGTACCGCAATATAAGCTTGGAAATTTGATATCACACTATTTTTTAGCCACAACTTTCACCTTTTTTCTTTTCTTTTCTTTTTTTTTTTTTTTTTTTTTTTTTTGCTTGGCTTATTTTTTACTTTTGAAAAGTTGTTTTTTTTAGTAGATATCAGTTCTTTTTTTAAAACAAATGATATATAACTGAAATAATTCTACTAGCTCAAATTAAAATTAGTCCTTGTATAGCCTTTATAAGCAGGGAGCAAACACAATATTATACATTTTGATTACCTATCATTCATTTTTTATAGTGATTAATAATTTAAAAGTAAGGAAAGTCAATTTCTTCTTTCAAAGTATCAGTCTTTCTCAATTTATATCTCCTTAAAATTTTCTACGAAAGATGAAAATTTAGTAAAAAACATAGTCTAAATAAAATATATATTTACAGTTAGTCTGTCAGTTAATTGTTTTTTCTAACTTTTTTTGCTGACGGTTTTGCAAAATAAATTTACCTTTACAAATACCTACGGTTAATCCGAGAATGAAAACCCGCAGGCATCTAAAGAATCGAAGATCTGTAAATCTAGCAATTCTAGACATAATAAAGGAACATTTTTGATAAAAAATATCTAAAAATTTAAAGATATAAACTGTACATATAACTTCATCCTCATTTAGATCGTGTTATAGAGAAGAAAGAATAAATATGTAATTTTACTCAAGTCTGTTTATCCATACCTATTTGCATAAATTTGAAGATATTAATTTACTATAAAATTTCCCCTAAATTGATTATCTTTAATAGTCTATTATTAAAGCCCATATACATTAGAATTAAATATTTTTCGGTTAAAAGTTGCCTGAAATCTATAGTCTTATTGTTCGTTAAATTTGTTTTTTTTTTATGCCCAGACTCTTTTTCTGAACTCTGACAAAAGATCACAGACATATTGGAGCTATCCAAATTCTTATATCTTTCTATCGTATTTCCTTTTTTGAGGGGTGTGTGAGTAAGAGCCTTAAGAACATCGTTTTGTTCTCAGAATTCTGAATTATTCATTCAAAAGATGTACCTACATAAGTCTTGTTGCAGAATTTTCATTAGTTAAGAGTTGCATCAAGTTATACATCATGTGAATCTATTAAATTAATTTTGTGAAATACTAGATGGGAGCCATTGATATTTCCAGACCATTTGCCTACATTTTAAACTTGAGTCATTTACTACTATTCATTAATTTTCTATACGAATTAAAGAAGTCGTTGTTTCCATGCCAACTGTACCTTTCACTATTGCTTGCTTGTTTGTTTGTTTGATTTATTGAACACATACATCATATCACATGCGGATCACGGCGGGATTCGAATCTGCTTCCACCTACGTTCTCAAGCGATTAGCGGCATTGTGTCTTATCCACTCAGCCACAGTGGGCCACTATTGCTTTCTCTAATGCCCAGATACTCAAATTTAACCAACTGCACTTAGAATCATGGTCATAACACAGAACATTTATATGTTAGAGCAGTGTTGCCAGTGGGCTACTTTTTTTTAATTCAGATTTCTTGATTGCCAGCACTTATTATAAACGGTAAAATTCCCATTGTTTTCGCCTTAATTAATATGTCATTAAATAAGGCACATTTTACAATTTCAAAAAAGGGGTGCCAATCAAGTATCTGAGTTAAAAATGTAGCCCATCTGGCAACACTGTGTTAGAGTGGTGACATATGCACAAGTCGTGTACTCATATTCAATTTTTTGTCCAAAGTACGGTAACTCAGTTTTCAGTAATAGACGAGGAAGATTTCAATTAAACTAACCAGAAAAGTTAACAAACATTGGCTTTCTGATTTGATTTTATTCAAAATTGTTTTAACCAACCAAAGTTAATGTCCGGGATCCAGATAAATTTTTCTCTGTTAGTAAAATTACACTGACCAATCAGTAGCCTTTATCCTTGCAGGCTTTTCGGTGTTTACTGCAAACATCAAAAAGTTCGGAAAAATGCAGACGTCTGATTGATCAATCCCATCCCGCTAATAGCGAAATATCTATCTTGATCCCGGCCTATTCAACGCCCTTTAAATATTGGAGAAAGCCTTGACACGTGTCAGAAAAACGTCACACAAAGCAGGCAAAACAAAGAAGAAAAATCATTCATTGGCTCGTTCATATTCACGAGCTAATGAATGATTTTGTTTCTTTGCTTTGCCTGCTTTGTGTGATGTTTTCGTGACGCGAGTCAAGACTTTCTCAAATATTCAGGGGGCTTTGACTTATTTCACCACCATGAAGTTATGAAAGGAGAGGAACAGACATGTCAATCTTCCCGTGTGAAAAACTAGTTACCAAAAAAAAAACGAGTTATTTTTCTCTCTTCTGCCCTTTTCTCTCTTGATTTTGACCGATAGCAGCCCATTTAGCAGTCTCCAGTACAAGATGCCGCTATATACGGTGGACGCAGGAGGGAGGGTGGGGGCGCGACCAATGACATAATAGGCCAGTTCATGATGTTTAAAAGTCACACGCAGTTGGATCGAGGCTAACGAAAAAGACAGGCTACCGCGGTGGGTCCGATTCTTCTTTTTTTACAAACCGCTGGAGTCACGTGATGCTCTTTTCACGCACCTTCTTTGGTGCATTCGAGCATCACGTGACTCCAGCGGTCTGTAAAAAAAGAAGAATCGGACCCACCGCGGTAGCCTGTCTTTTTCATTAGTCTCAGAGTTGGATCATCTTTACACGATGATTAGTACAAAGCTGCGAGCCGATTTTTTTTGTGTCCATTGCCGTCTACAGATAATCAACTCTGTGTGACGTTATGAACTGGCCTTATATGTTGTTGGTCACAGTTTAGGAACAGCTACAAATGACTTCATCTATATCTACTCCGAGGTAAACGAAAAAGACAGGCTACCGCGGTGCTATAGCGCCTAGAATATATAGTGTGGAAATCGGCTATCCCAGTAATACTTGAAAAAGTGCTAATATATTGGATCTCTTTAATTTTAAATGATGCTGAAATCCAATGAGTCGATCACAGCGATATCTGCAGGATATTTCCTAAAACTTCATGACGATTTAGTAACAGCGTCTAGAATACCTAGTGTGGAAATATTTTATTAAACAACGCTAAAAATTTGTATCCCGTAAATGATCGACGATACTGCTAAAATTCCAAGTGTCGATCGCAGCGAAATCTGCGGGATTTTCGTATTACATTGTATAGACTAGGAATATCTTTCAGTTATAGAAAATATCCTGCAGATGTCGCTGCGATTTGTATATTTCAGCAGCATCGTTGCACATTTAAGGATACAATATTTTACCACTTTTTTAAGTATTACAGGGATAGCCAATTTCCACACTATATATTCTAGGCACTATAATTTGATCTAGACGCTGTAGCGTTTTTTTTTTTTTTTTTTTTTTTACATATTATTAACATACATCTGACCTGTGTGCTTGGCGTCAAGCCCGCTGTAATAATACGATGTTTACTTTGAAAGTTTATCACAGATGTCGCTGCGATCAGCTCCCTGGATTTCAGCGTCAGTGCACATTTAAGGGATACAACTTTTTAGCGCTGCTTGGATAGCAAAATTCCACAGTATGTATTCTAGACGCTATAGCGGTGCATTACACGTGTCTCTTTCTTCTTTAAAAAATATCCTGCAGATGTCGCTGTAAATGACTGTTTGGAATTCAACATCGTTGTACATTTAAGGGATTCACTATTTCCGCGCTTTTTTAAGTATTGCTGGGCTAGTCGGTTTCTACAACATTTAATCTAGGCCTATAACGGAGCTATAGTACAGCGCCTAGAAGATGCAGTGTGGAAAACGGCTATTCCTATAATGCTTTAAAAAGTGCTAAAAACTTGTATCCCATAAATCTCCAACAATGCTCAGTGGCAATATGCTGATACAAGCGCCATCTCGTAACTCTTTTCAATATAAACACTGAGTTTTAAAAAATTATAGAATGTTAAATATCGGAAACTATAAATATAAGATATTTTGGTCTGTTATAAGCTAATTTAGTTAAGGAATGACGTGAAATAGGTTAAAGAGTCTCTTTTAGAATGACTATCGTTTTTAAATCACTACGATGGCGCTACTATCAACATCTTGTTATTCAGCATCGTTGTACATTTATGGGATTCAATTTTTTAGCACTATTTTGTAGCCGTTTTCCACACTGTATCTTCTAGGCGCTGTATATATAGTGTGGAAATTGGCTATCCCTGTAATACTTTAAAAAGTGCTAAAATATTGTATCCCTTAACTGTGCAATGATGCTGCTGAAATATACAGATCACAGCGACATCTGCAGGATATTTTCTCAAACTGCAAGATATTGCTAGTTTATACAATGTAATACTACATCCCGCAGATGTCACTGTGATCGATACTTGGGATTTTAGCAGTATCGTCGCACATTTAAGGGATACAAATTTTTAGCGTTGTTTGGATAGCATATTTCTACACAAGGTATTCTAGATGCTGTAGCCATACTTTTGGCAAAAACTTTAAATGAGCATGCTTCCTGTGCATATATCACCACTCTTAATGAAGGCTCTCTGTTATGGTGTTGATTCTGAGCGCTCTTTGTTAAATTTCTATATTTGTGTTTTAGAGAAAGCAATACAGAAAAGTACTGTTACTATGGAAACAACAACTTCTTTAATATTGAAAGGTATAGCAAAGGAGTTCAGAATCAGTGCCTTAAATAGTTTCAAATATGTATTGTTGTTATGACAATTAATACCCTACCTGGATGTGGAAATGCAAAACAACGTAATGGAAGTTCAACATAATGGAGGATATTCCATCTACATTTTGATCACGTGGTCAAGGTAAAAACTTCTATCGTAAAGAACTCCGTAGACGTGTAATGTAAATCCCCGCTAGCCAATGAAACGGTTCATGAGGCAAAGTAGTAGTATCTTCCCTTCTTATCAGATAGAAGTTCCTTGGATAAATTACCGGTATCACGTGACTTTTTCAGCCTCGAACCCATATTTGAAATATACTCCATTGTGCGCAATCTAGATAGATTTTTGGCTGTCAGAGAAACGAGATTCATCAATCAGAAGCCTGCATTTTTGTGAACTCTTCGCTGTTTGCAGAAATGCAGGCTATTGATTGGCGATTCTCGTTTCGCTAACAGCGAAAAATCTATCTGGATCCTAGCCTACATTTCTACAAACATTGCACTTCATCCACGGCACTAAAAAAAAATGACTCAAAACTTTCATGACATAGGCCGGGATCCACAAACAGCAAATATTCTCAAACATGCAGGCTTCTGATTGGTCAAACTCATTTCGCTAACAGCGAAAAATCTATCTGAATCTCAGCCATAGTTATCTTCGATGAAATCAATGCAAAAGGATAATATAAAAGAAAAGTATAAGATTTCTAAAATATTTTGGCGGGTTTATCGCTATTTGGCATAATTTGTAAACTTTTGAACTAATTAACAGTTTTTCGCTAATTATGAATAGAAAATTAATGTTTTTAAAGCTGAATTTTATAAAAGCACGTAGATTGAGTAAATATCTATCCAAAAATTCAATCCTTACTTTTTTCTGTCCATTATTTAAGTCTCTACCTCGATTTAAACATAAGTTGTGACGAAGAAAATAAATCTGTCATTTTCAGTATCTCAACGTTATTTAAAAAAATCTATATCTCTGTTTATAATGAATTTATGAGGATGCATTTGATCTCAAATTGAAGATCTTCTTTATTAGGTCCTTCTAGTGTTGGTTTTATTTTTCTGCGATGATTGCTTCTTTTGATATGGGAAATTTTACGCTGGCATATTTCGTTCATTTAACATGGAGAAGTTGTCATCAGTATAATAAGAAGTTACGGTGTCTTGTCTTATTCTTGGCGTTTGTTTGTTTGGCGGGGTTAGCATTTTTTTTCAGCTTGGCTTGGCAGAACGACCGTCCTGCTTGATATCATCAATCCTCGAACCCCCTCCCCCTAATAATATTGTTATCAGTGTTTAAAAATTCTTTTTATTTTTACAATTGTTTTCCTTTTTTTTTTCTTTTTATACGTTTGCAATGATATACAGTTATGGTTGTACATTTTTTATTTGCATATTTTACTTATTTAAATAAAGAGAAGAAATTCATAATATATCATTGTTATATAAGAAATAACTTTATACCAAAAACCAAATAACATTTTAAAGAAATATTATTTAAAAGTTTTTAATAATAACTCTTTATTACATAATGCATTGAACAGTAATACTGTCTTCTTGTACTTCGCCATTGCACAGGGCTAAACAGAACTTCTTCAAAATAAAACAGGTGGACAATATTCTTCCCTATCTTTTACTAGCAAAAATAACAAGTATAATTTCAAATCTGGTTTCTCTAACGAATTATATATGCATATGGCAGGAGAATATTAATGGCAAACGTTGGGTTATTCCCTATTTTGGAATGAAATGTTTTATAATGATTCAATGGTTTTAATTATAACTTTGTATTTTCATAAAAAGAAGAAAACAGACAAAAAAATTAAGATAACAGCCAAAGAAAAAGATACCAAAAAAGTAAATTTTGTTTTGATCAAAAATGGTAATGATATATAACGATATCAAATGATAACCCCCTTCCCCTACAGATACCCTACGATGTCAAGTGCCAAACCCCCCCACATCCCCCTAAACTGATACGTTATATATGTACACTATTCAGCCCCATAGCTTTCTTCTATGTGAAAATCATTGTAGGCAAATGTTGCAATTTTGTTTGACAATTCTTGATATTATTATGCGAGAAGGATGTGCAGTACACCAAAATAACAGAATGTTTACAAACAGGAAACAAACCTATAGGGAAGTGGTATGTATGGAAACATTCTCTTATTTTGGCGCACCTGGCCAAGTGGAAATGTCACGAATCGACCAATGCAGTGATAGTAGCGTATTTCTGCAAATGCAAACAGGGAAAGTTACGAATATTTTAGCAAGTTGCTAACATTATTTTTTTTATAACTCAAAAAGCGCATCTTCGATTTTAACGAACTTTTTTTCTTAAAAGTACATACTTTGAGGTTTATTCTGTTATTTTTTGGTTGGTGTAAATATAAAATTACTTCATTAATAATTTTTTAAAAAATATTTTTGTTTATTTTTCTATGTTAAATTTTTTGTAAAAATGTGAAAAAAATATATAATGTGAACTAATATATTCTTCAATAATTAGCATTAGTTTCATTTTTTTAACTTTTGTACTTTTTAAGAAAAATGTATTTGAAAAATAGTAGCGCCAGTGCATACTTTCCCGATTATCTCAAGGACAGTTCAAGGTCAGAGGCTGAAAACACTCTATATTGTATTCTCATGGTGAGCCTTATTACCACACATGTTATTTCAAACATCGGTCATGGGAGCCATTTTGCCATGCTTATCCGGCTAGACCCTTTAATACCACTTCTCCATTAAAAAAAATCTTCATATTCTGATTATTTTGGTTCTGTTGATTTACCTGAATAAACATCAAAGTGGCACATGTATCCATCAGATGATGCCAGAGTTCAATCTTTGATTCAAATCGTATTGGTTCCCATTTTAAAAATTTCATTATAAAGTGTTTGCCTCAATAAGGAATCCTTTGCTCGTCAATGCTCAAGTCATACAAGAATATGCCAAATTGTTGAAACTTTTTATTTAGGAAGTTTAAGTTTGGTCTCACCTTATATATTTTATCAGTGCTATATATTCTATTATTCAGCCAAATGTAAATTCTGTTTCATGTTTCTGTACTGCAAACGTGACATCGATTCTTACAAAATACGAACAGAGATGTCCAGTACATTTCTTTCTGGGGTAAAGAATGTTATCCCATAAGCAATAATATAACAATGAATTGTCTCAGGCAGGCTTCAGATGCTAAAAAATCTGAAAGTTTTTTTGCTGGGCAATTTGTATGTTCAACGAGAAGTGAAAAAACTAAGAGCCAAAGAAAAGATAAAAAAATCTCTGCACTACTTTTATCTCAGATTATATTTTTTATAACTTCTATTTTATCTTTTTCTTCATTTTTTGGCAGAATCATATTCAATGGTTCTTTCTTTATCCATTTCAACTATTCAATTTTTTGTTGTTTTAATTTTGTTGCATGACTTGCAATGCTTTTAGAGGGCACGATTTTTTTTTTTTTTTTTTTTTTTTTTTTTTTTTTTTTTTTTTACCCACAATTCAATTTTACCAGAAGTATCACATGGTAAAATAGCATTGTCATTATTTAATATATTATTATTTCATTCTTCTTCATCACCAGCTTCTGCTGTTTCTGGTGGAATAACAATAATATCAGTTTTGTACCCACCATCAATATCTGAACCTTCATCAAAAATTCTTTGAAGAGCTTGCTCTAATATAAGATATCTAGTTTCAGGCATTTTTATGAGCACAGAATGAAAAAATATTCCACAGAGTGGAATGACATGAATGAATAAGGGAACTAGCCTTTTCCTGCTGATGATGTGCAAATGCAACACCTGTTTTCTCTTCCTCCCTCACACGAACAAAAGCAACTGATTCATAGAATGTTCTGGTGCACTTTGACCTTCGCAAAAAAATAGATCACCTCTAAAGCTTACATTTGTCTCACAGAAATTCTGCTGCAAAAATGACTATGTGAAAGTTTTTATTTAAAAATGCTTCAGGATTGGATCTCGTTATTAAATATTAAAAAACTGATGAAAGAAAATATTTTCTATTGAATTATTAACCATAATATTTACTACTTAAAAATTACTGTTAATATAAAATTAATTTGATAACTAATTTTTCATACACATTTATTTTCGACGCAACACCAGCGATTAATGGGTTAACATAAGAAGAAATTTTAGAAGATATCTGAAAGAACAATCAAGATAAATGCAGATCAGGATAAGATAATCAAGATAATGACAGCAAATATAAAAATTTGCCCCAAACACCTGTAAGTTATCGTGAAGATGAGATACTTTAGTTATTGTAATGTGTTTTTAACACATTCAACCAAAGATGAAAATGTAGAAATGGCTCTTGGCATTTTATGTTGAGATATAAAAAATTCATAAAGGAATATGCCAACCAAGCAATCAAAATGCATCGAGCTTTTCAAAGAATGTCAATGTGGAAAGCACCATGATTTCTATGTGTGTACTTCTTTTTTCTTATAGTCTACAGAAAATGACAGTCGGAAGGTAAGACAGAATATTCTCCATTAACTAAATTATGTTAAGATAATTTTAGCACTGAGATTAATTAGAGCAATTAATTGTTGTAATTATTTTAATTATGGATGCATTTGTTTTAAGATTTTTATCCTCTTTATGGGTATTGTAAGTAACAGCTAATAAGAGAAATTTTACAATCTTATCACTTCTTGAAACTCAGTTAGTAAAACAGAGTTTAACTGTATATATAATCAAGTTAAGTACCTTTATGCTCCATCCACACCATAATGAATCCATTGCTATCACAAGAAGTTAGTTTTTGGTATGGTTCATTCCATTGAACAAATGAAACAGTTCCTAAAAGAGAAAGTCTAATATAGAAATGATAATTTAAAAAATTATAAGGAATTATTTCTGTGATTTCACATTATTCTCAATATCAACAATTATTAATGCAATATCAAGGTTTATTAATGAATCAGCAGAAGAGATACAAGTTTGCCACCATTAATAATACATTACAGGAGAAACAAGTAACAAATAACATTTGTAATGTCATAAATTTATAAAAATTATCAAGACTGACATAATTTATAAAGTAAAAAGGAAATCATTTTGCTTTTCACACAACAAAATTTATTTCAAAAACATTAACAAAATTTATTACAGTATAAGCAAGAGGAATTGGGTGCAAGTGTTTTTCATTTATGTATATATATATGTAATGATCACATCCCAGTCTCTTCCTTTCATGACATTTCAATGAGTTTTGAGTTGCTTAGAAGTATTCATGGCTGAGAATGGTGTAGCAGTGTTCGTGACCGATGGGAGACATTCAATAGACCACAGAATTCTTGGGAGCTTGTTTGTTCTTTTCTATTCATAAATCCTGGTGAAAACAAGTCCAGCTGTGGGACTGACAGCCCCCAATTATTTGAGGAAAATGCTCAGTTGAGTGATGTAGTTTCAATGGATGTTGGTAAGAGCGAGAGAGCCACAAAAACTTGCTCTTCAGCATATATAAAGGGTAGTTCACATTATTTCTGCCAGAGAGCAGACTTATTCATAAAAATAGGAAACTTTATAATGAAGGGAAAGAATATTTTTTCCAATTGGATTATATCATATTCAAAGCTGGAGTAGCACAGTTGAAGTTTATTCCAACAGAGCGAAAAATGTCCAGACCAGGGATCGAACCTGGATACTTGGCGTGCCGTGCCAATGCCTTACCTGTTAGGCTATCCGGACCGGCTATTCACTCTGAGTGAATTATGTCAGCCAGGTATCGGTCCGGATAGCCTAACAGGTAAGGCATTGGCACGGCACGCCAAGTATCCAGGTTCGATCCCTGGTCTGGACATTTTTCGCTCTGTTGGAATAAACTTCAACTGTGCTACTCCAGCTTTGAATAGGAAACTTTAGTTTTATTGGCTAAGACTATTTTTAATGATGGGTTTTCTAATAATATTCAGGTCTTGCATCACCCAGACCTAATTCTAATTTAACTATTATATACTAGAATATAGCCCGTCAGAATGACGTGTTTGCATTTTCAAAAAAATTATATAGCATTGCATTATAAAAAGAATTGTGAAGTAATAAATTTGTCTTGTCTGACTTATAGGGTCAGGTGGGGTAAAGTAAAAACAGCCCATTTTTCATTGAAATTTAATTGGCAAGAAAATTATTAATTGAATTGGTAAAATACTGATATAAAGTATGCAAATGAACTTCACTCACAAAATTTGAAGAAATATTTCACAAAAACATTCAAATTAGTATTAATAATGCTATTTTAAAACATATTGTCAATTAACTATTTTATCTGATGGTATGGGGTAAAGTAAAAGACAATTCCAACAGAAAGTTTATTTGTTTTTATTAATTGCCAAAATATTAATTATATAACTTAAATTTTAAAAAGTTGAACAAAGAAAATCCCGATTTTTTTTAAACATGCATAAAAGAAACCTGTAATAAATTTTGCATTGATATATATACACATTATATATGTAATACATGACATTACATATTTCTGATATTCTAATTTCATTTTATAAGAAATATTCATTTTTCCCCCAATGTCTTCAGAATTCAAAAAACCTTTTAAAAAGAAAATTTCTTTTTTTTTTAATTACCGACAGATGGCGCGATAGAGCATATAAACGTTTGTTTTAATATTTCAAAAGTTCAAGACGAATGAATCAATTGTTTGCTTACTTTCATATAGGGATAGATAAAGCTACCAATCTAATTTTAACTGAAGTTATCGCAGCAGAATATTAGATAATTGAATATAATCTCTTAAATGTTAATTTATTTTGAATAATCTGTCTAAAAATGTAACTTTTGCGAATAGTGGAAAAGAAGCACGTTTGACTCAACGTTTTAAGATTGAAAATCAAATCAACATTCACTCGTGATGCCCCATGTACAACACAAATTCCAAATCCAGAAGCAATTGAATGACTCTTAAAATATTTGTAAAACCATAATAAAGCCTTTAAATAATTTTGAAATACGTTTGTTTTTAGAAAGGAAACGTTAATCCTGTACAAAATAATTCACGGGAATGAATCACGGAATATAGCTATATTCATTGAACACCATGAAGCGTTCTCATTGGTTAGAAAATAGATAGCCTTTAAAAACAGAGGTAATTTTTCGCGATATTTTTAACCGTGTATACTGAATTCAAACTGTAAATAAATGTAAACAAAAGTGAAAAACGTATTTCAAAATATTAGTATGCTTTTGCAAAATATTTTAAGAGCATTTAATGATTAGCTGAAAGAGTCATTCATTTGTTTTTGGATTTGTAATTTGTGCTTATGAATGGCAACGGTAATCGCTTGTATACATCGGAACCCTGTTGTTGGTATCTGTTTATTTTTAAATTAGACCTTAAAGCGTTATAATTGTATACTTTTTGAAGGTTTGAGAAAAATTGAAGAAGAATATGTTACATAACGAATAGATAGACAGATTAAATAAGGCAGTCGTCAAATACGGCATCGGAATGCTTAAGCCTAACGTGGCCGCGTTTGGATTATCAGGAAACGGATGAGTTCAACCCCGGAAGCGTTATACACTTAGTGTCATTCTATGTATAATTATTTATGATGTACTCATAGTCTGAAGTGTCAAATCAGACAAAAGTTAATTATGATTTATTGCTTATCAATTTTCTACTTTGACAGTAATTAAACTAACATATTTACTTTGGTTTATTGCTCTGAAATTAATCCTCTGTTGTTTATAATTCCATTCTTAAACTATCTAGCATATCCTGAAAAACTCAGTTTGTTTATGTTATAAATATAATGATGCTTTACTTCCTTGTTCATGAGAGAGTTATTACTTTTATAAGTATGTTAAGATAGTTTAATATGTTTTATGATGACTGTCTTATGTCAACAAAGGGTAATTTCTTTTCCAACTCTGTTTCATAAATATCAATTAGTGCCAAAGATTTTTAGGATGAAGAAAATATTTTTATTTATTTGCTTTAAGAGTCTATGAAAAATATATTGGGTTTCCTGATTTAAAAATTAATTTAAATTTTGAATTTTAAAAAAGTTTTATCTTTTAAAAAGGAGTTACTATTTATTTACTTATTTTTATCCTTTCATATATATATATATATATATATATATTGCTACTATCTTGTTTTGGAACAAATACAAATGCATGCAGAAGTAGCTTGATTCATTATCTATCAATCCAATTTTTATCTGATGACCAAAACAGATCTCTCCTTAAAAGAATAAAAAACTAGCACCTAATTCCTCCTGCTTACTGTATCATATCTTAGTTTGAAACACTTAATAGCGAAAGTAGAAAGCAATTTTCCCCACTAAGAAAAATGTGGTTTTATGCATTCTCATTGCATTTAATAAAATTGTGAAACATGCATTACATTTAAAGAAATTTTATTTAAAACAATATTGTATTATTAGTTTA
The DNA here is from genome assembly GCA_963932465.1 of Maratus speciosus. Lineage (NCBI taxonomy): Eukaryota > Metazoa > Arthropoda > Arachnida > Araneae > Salticidae > Maratus > Maratus speciosus. Next base: position 511,883,939 of record OZ010787.1, on the reverse strand, counting down.
TAAAAATCCAATAACTATGAATGAATGTTCTGTCAAAAAAACTTAAGTTCTAGTTTTCAACTTTAAAAGGAAGAAGGGAGTTAAAGAAAGAAAAGTATTTCAGTGGACATTTGGAATCAGTCCCTCCAAATATTCTGCCATCACAAGATTTTAATCATAATTTGCATATTGTAAGAACAGACAGTTTTTGAGAAGGATGAGGTTGGCCTGGGGATACTAAGAACTAAAGGGCAGAAATTACTTAATAGTTTGCTTAAAAGCAATCATTCATAGGAATTCTGAAAAAATATCTCATTCAGAGTACTATGACTACTATGGATGTATCTGATTGTGAGCATTTAAAATAATATTACCAACAATTTGCCCACAGGCGAATCATGTAATACAGTAAAACCTTGGTCTCAAATGTCCCTATAGGCCAAACTGGTTAATTAGTTTGGCATAATGAAAATAATCAAAAAGGAAATTCATCTTATGTTCACTGATTATGATTACAGGTTCCAATTCTTTAAGCTTATAATACAGAATGCAAATCTTGTATAAAAGTGTATATGGGGCATTCTCACAATCTTTTGACTTTCGGGAATAAAAATCTGGTGAAATTAAACTTGATAAAATAACATTTTAATCTGATAGACTAATGCCTTAATGGTTCAAAATAAAGAAAAAATGGTCAGGAGCGATTTTTTTTTTTTTTTTTTTTTAACTGAGGTTTAAGTTAAACTTACGAATTTAATTTTCCTTACCATTTTACCACTATAACTTTTTATTTTCTCCTAAATTTTTACTAATAAAGAATTTGCATAGTACCCACAGGACATTCAAATAAGAAATAATAAAAATGTAGTACTTTTAATACAGAATTTTTGTATAACATTGTCTTAAAGTGGTATTAAAAAGGGATGGTAAGGTAAAAAAGGGGGACTGTATAGGAAAAAAGGGACGAAATGGGAAAAAAAGGGACAGTAAGGATGGAATGGTAAGAAAAATTACCACCTATTTTTAGGACAATCATGTTAAGACTAAGTTATAGCCACAATGTTCATTGATTTTTAGAAACAGTTGTTAACATTGGATTAAGTTAAATTTTTTTTAATTTACCGCGAATAGTCCAGGAATAAACCTTGGGGATGGTAAGACTACCAATAAAGCCACGATCTTGAAATTGATATTTAAATGCTGATTTAAATTCTGCAGTAAATTTCCTGTCAAAGAATTTTAGACATTCTTTCTCTAGCATACTTCTGCTTGAGAAAAAACTTGAAAAAAATTCTGCAGCTGCATCTGAAGTGATTCTCTGTATAAGTTTAGCAAGAAGGATGGTAAGGATGAAAAACCCAGAGTTCAAAAAATAATATCAACCGTAAAAATGCGTGCAGGTTAATTTTTTGCTACATATTTATGTAAAACAACTGTCCCAGTTTCGGTAAAAAATTACATCGAATTACTTTTATTGAAACAATTTTATACAGACAGCTCCAAACTTAAAAATCAGCATCAGCGACACGGGATGGTATAGGAGTTTTCCTGGTATTTAGACCCCTAAGATCGTTCAAAACTTATTTATCTCATTAATATTGTTATGCAATCATGCAATGGGATGTTCTCCAGAGTATGAAATAAAAAAAACACAAAAAATGTGTTAAAATAAAAATTATTATTCAGAGACATAAAAGACAAAAGATTGTGAAAATGCCCCATATCTCTATAAAGAACAATGGAAAAAATTATTAAAGAGGGTATTATTATTATTTTTTTTGTCTTATTTGAAATTCTATGAGTTTTCTGAATGGACTAACCATTTCAACCCTTATTCTTTTCACTCCAGAGCTTTATAATCAGAGATTAGATTTTTCTTTTTACTTCAATTACTCATTGCCAGGAACTAGTGCAACAACAACAAATATTTGTTTTTTTATACAACACAAACAAAAACCATATTTTAATAGCAATTAGGATCACATTTCCTCATTAATGCTTCATTTAATTAATTTATTTTTAAAGGGAATATGGGATGCATTTGATATTTTGCAGGATGTTCCAGAAAATATAAAGCTGGATTCTCCTTGTTATTCTGCGACTATCCAACAGAATCTGGAATGATTGACTGTTTCAAACTAAAATGAAGGACAGTGTTGGAACTGATCTAAATTAGTGTTCTTTTCCTTGTTAACACATATATTTTTGCTGATATATTTGCTTTCAGTCTGAGATAATTGCAATAAAATTTAATGTAAATTTTTTTTTTATAGAGCTATGCCTCAGTGGCCTTTATGGACTAGCTACTCCTGATTGCAACTAGTCAATTAATTTCTAACATTCTTTAACCACTTAAGCCCCATGCAGTGCAATCATGAGGATCCAATTTTATGTCAAAAATGTCAATATAATTTGATCTTGACAGGAAAGTACCAATTCTGCTTAAGCACACTCCATTTTACCTATTTTTGTTTGTAGCGTCATTGCTTTTATTAAAGTGCACTACATAAATAATACATTTTGTTTGCAGTTACCATCATTTTTATTCCATAAAAATTAACGGTAATTAATAATATAATCTTATTTTTGACAAAAAATAAGACAAGTGCCATCGCTCCATTTGGTGTTTTTGGACTTAAAAAAAGATAAGGGCTAGCATGCAACTTTGTACTTTTCAACAAGATTTTCAAATACCCCTTAGCAGCTTAATATCAGAAAATTAGTTTGGGTAATAAAAGCCAATAAATATTACATTTAAACATTTTAAATATGTAGATTTTATTTCATTTTTTGGATAATAAATCTAAATAATATACATATTTGTATGATCTTAGGGATGCCATACAATATAAATAATCTTAGTGTTGGAAACTTTGCTCAGATAAAAGTGTTCCAACACAGTTGAAAAGTATTTATGAATTTGGCTTGTCTGTCCATATGTCTGTTTGGCTGTCTGTGTATCTATGCTCTAACTCATGTAAATATATTTGGATTACCATGTAACTGATATGTGTTAGTGAGGTTTACCATGACATGCATGATATTGAAAATGAAGTGTGTAGTATTTATAGTTCATTTACAGGGGAACTCAAAATGATTCCCTTATATTATGATCTGTAGGAAAAAATCTTTGCAGTGTATTTTAATGATGTTACACTATTTCAAACATATTGAAATTGATATATATCACTGGGATGCACCACAAAATACTTACTACTCAATATGATGTGCATAGCACTTATCATTCAATAACATGGACAGAGAAAAGAAATCAGTTACAGTACTGTATATGAATGATAATTGCTGAAAATGCATTTTCAATTGTGGTATGCATTTTTAAACTTAACTAACTTTTTTAAATATTACTTGGTATGTATAAATTCTATAGCTCATATGAAGGCTACACAAAATAATTCAAGTACATTTCCATTTATTGATGGAAATTGCTGAAAGGGAATTGTCATCTTTGTTACGTGTTTCCTAACAGAACTAATTTTTTTTCAAACATAGCAGTATTTTTGTACAAAGCTATAGATTGCACAGAGGGATGCCCATGAGAATTCAAATATTTTCCTCCTAGTATTGATGAAATTGTGTTTTCAAATGTGTTATATGTTTTTCAAACTGTTTACTTAGGCATTATCTTTCACTTGATTAAACAGTGAAGTTTTGTTACGGTATTTTGAATGTGTCACGAAGTGTTTCATAATGTATGCTTGATGCATGATTTTTCATTCTTGTTTTTACATGTACACAAAATTGCAATAATATAAGCATCATCATTCACAAACATAATATTATAATATACTAACAAGAGACCCATAATAATAAGAGAAGAGAACTTCCAAGCCCTGATATGCAATAATTATTTCATACAATAAAATACACATTTAAAATAACCAAAGAAATAATTCAATTACCTGTATGCCCTTCTAAACTTTGATTAGTAGAAAGACTAGACGAACTAACAACAGTGGCTGTTAGCTCTCGGCCTAAAAGAAAATAAAAAAAAAATAAAAAAGATTTTCTTTACAAATTAATAAAATATTATGGCTTAGAAGTGTTAAAAACTAGCAAAAAACTAGTAAAATATATATGATGATTGTTGCATGTTGTATACTAGTTTTTAATATTTCTAAGCAATATTACTTTATTAATTTGTATATCTAAAGTATATAATATTCTTACATTTTCATTAATGAAAAACTATAAGGAATTTAAAACAGCTAAATTATGAGAAGTCTTGAATAAGTAAGACTTTACATAATTGCAAACATAGTATAAAACAGAATACTCCTTTGTTTTGTATAAGCAAGTATACTTTGTAAAATAGTTGACATAATAAGAAATAAATAAATATCTAACAACAATACTCACTTAAAAGGAATTAAAAAGTATTTTTTAATTATGATTTAATATTTTCAAAAGGATGCTAAAATAAAACATTTTTGTTTACAGCTTATTATATTCTTACATAATATAGCTGATATTATGTAGTAGGAATACTATTATATAAAATAAAAGGAATGATAAAACAAATAAGACATCCAGTAATAAAAATTATTTTATATTAAAATTATACTATTTTTTATACTTCTAAACAGTTTTAAACATAAGAAAAGCAAGTAAAAAACATATATTGAAAAAATTATTAACCACACATCATGATCTGAATTTTATCAACATACAATCAATGAATCAATAATATTTGGAAAAAAAAAAAAAGAGGTAAGAATAAGAAAGTGCAAAGCATACGATGGCTTAATGAACTTCATTTTTGATTTAATTTCATTCTATGCTTATTTTGATGATTAAGTTTTGTTAAACAATTTGAATTTTTTTTTTTTTTTTTTTTTTTTTTATATATACAATAAATCTATGAATTTACTTCTGTTTTTTTTTTTTTTTTGTGTGTGATTTAATTGCCAAAAGCAAATAATCACTAGGAATCTAGATTTTTAGTATCAGAGATAATGTTGTTTTTCCAAATGCTTATAATACTTAAATAGTTTTCTATTAATAGTTTTTACCTATTAATAGAAAACTATTGCAGCTTAACTGTTGAATAAGCTTGCTGTTATAGCTTGTCTATTAATTATAGCTTAATTGTTGAAAGAGAAATAGGCTTAATGTGTGAAATGAAATTCTGTCTCCAATGGCACTTTGATAAATGTCTCCTAAACAGGCAATTTCATGAATTATATCAGCATTATTCAGGCATGAAAGTGAGAAATGAGAAAAAAGGTGGAATTTTTTTTCCATCTCTACAATGGCACCAAGCTCTTACAATTCAGTCACATTTTAACAGATATATTTATACAATAAAATTAAATATAATTGTACATAGGATTGCCATTTTCTTTTTGTAACTTAGAAAGTATTAAAAATGCTAAAGTTGTAAATCCAAATATATCTGATCAACTTATGTGAAGTACAGCGCTTAATTTTTTAAAACAAATATTCTGAATGGTTTGGTTGTTAAAATTCCCCCTCTTTTTTTCAAAAGAAAATAATCTTCAAGCTAATTTGACCTTTGCTTCAGAAATACAACTCAAACAAGCATCACATAAAATATCCAAAATTGTTGTACAAATAGGACAAAATATTCTATTTCTTGGGAACTTCATTTTTACTTTTTAAAGTCTAAAAAAAAATTTCATTCTGGAAAGACACTTTGAACAACTTCATTTACATGAATTTCAGATGCTTATACAGTAGAAGATCTTTATAACGCATTTCTCCATATAACGCACAACTTCTCAGATGTAAACAATGATTTTTGCAGTTAAAAAGAACCTCCATTTTCACATTGTTAAATATTGCTAATCTCTAGAGGACTAAATTTGATACATTAGTACAACTTTATCTCCTAATTTATGACCTTTTTACTAAAAAAAATGCTATTATTACAATAAACATTTTTGAAAATGTCTAATATAAGGGATGGTTGTGTCAGTTATATTTGGATCATGTTTATAAGGTAAATTTAACAATGTCTGACCTATATTATGGAAAAATTTATAATTTGGATAACTCTTGGTAACAAGGAATGCAGTATAAAGATAGTCTAATGTATTTTGATACTAACATCTTTTTATGCTTTTCTGCCACTGGGATAGAAATGAAATAACAAACAGAATAACTGTTTATGTCATGATCTCACTGTCAATCACATGGTTTGATCAGAATTCCACTGAAATAGGCATGCTAAAATGACCAACAAAAATATCCAGATTTAAATCCCTTTCAAAACCATTGGGATACTGTGGAAAATGAACTGGAAGAACATTCTCCCACACCAGCATTTTAAACTGATTTATTAAACTTCCAACAAATATTTTGCATGCTATACTACTGAAATACTTCTGTAAACATGCTGAATTCCTACACCGTAATGTGGCCGGTACAACCAAAGCCAGAAGAGCAGCAGCTTGTTACTAATCACGTGTCTCTAATTAAATGGTACTTCAGTGGATGAATTTAAATATTAAGTTTAATACTATAAGAAATGTACAATGTAAAGCAGAATTTACAAAATGAACTCTGTAGATAAATTTTTATTTTCAAACAGATAAATAATTAAAGAGCATCCATTTTGTTTTCACTTTTCTTTAAAATACTTATACCTTAGCTGTTTTCCACTAATTAAACTATAAGCCAATGTACACAATTTTTCTTCATATGATACAAATATCAACTAACACTTAACAAATCTTAATTTTAACAAATCCATCTGGTATCTATATATACAGTAGAGTCTCAAAAATCCGCTTGCATTTCAAAACATAAACAGGGAAATTTGAAATTAAGAAGTATTCTTTAATCTTTATTCCAAATATCAGTAAACAAAAACTAAATTATTTTTAACATAAATTTATGGGAAAATAGTAATGACACGGGATATTATACAAATAAAATGCTTTTATTTCACAGAAAATTACACACAACAAAATGTAAAACAATAGAAATCGATGAGAAATGTAAACAAGCCCAGAAAAGTGTTAATGATGGTACCATCTATCGGTCACTATAGAAAGTAACATATCAATTAATTTTGTTTCATGCAAGGCTTTAATTAATGCACGGCATAAAATATGGCCTGGCTCTATATTTACAGGACTCCCAACACATTTTAGTCTCCTAAAAGGGGAACATTTTTATTTTAAAAGGGGACTTTGGGGGACCATTTATATTAAAAAAGGGGAATTTGGGAGATCATGTCTAAAAATACTGCACTGAGTTTTCTTAAATATGCAAGCAAATTTTTAAAAATTACCCCAAAAAATATATAAATTGTTTATCTTTATAAAGGTGGGTCACTAAAAAGTACACTCAGCTAAATATTCTACTGCAAGAAGATAGGAAGTATTCCAATATTCAGTACTGACTTTGATAATTCTCCTTAAAGGAGCTTTTAATTTAAACTGATGCCCTTCGGGACGGGAGCCTTTAGCGAAATTTTTAATCTTTTGTCACCGTTTTTCAAAAACAGAAATTTGTGTCTTCTTGAATAGAGAAAATGCGCTGATTTAATAAGGCAAATTTTACAATAAAATTTTACTGGTGAGGAAAAACAAGGATTCTGAGCACTTCATGTGGCATGTATACGTGTCGCTCGTCCCCAAGGGGTTAAGGGAAGACAAGACTGGGTGCAATCCTATGGGAAATATGCAAGCTTTAAGATCTGTTTTCTCGGAAACTACCGGACTGATTTTGATGAAATTTGGAATCCATATTCATTGGATTATGCTCAAGACTTATGGTAGACAGTTTTTTTTTTTTTTTTGTGACTAACACTTTTTATTTTAGAGCAATGGCAATTTTTCAGAAATTTTATATATATTTTTAAAAACTGTCTGCTGCATATGCATGCTGTTATCTTATATTTATACTCTACCACAAAGAAATATATATATATCAAAATTGCTTGAGTACTTTATGAGATAATGGGATTTTTACCTGAAAAATAGGATTTTTCAGGAGATCCAAAAAACATAAATATTCACAATTCTCGCTCTTTTTGAATGACAAATTGAGTTTTCTGATTATGTATCGGCAGAACAGATGTTGGGAATGTCAACAGTCTGTCAAATGTTTGTACACCTTTTTAAAACCTTCTTATTGTTCAATCAAAAGATGCCAAATTTTTGTATTTTGTTTTGTGTTGAACTGCAACTTGTATTTTTTGAACTTGCATTTTGTGTTACAAAATGACAAAGCCGAAAAGGGTTTTTGAGGGAGGACAAGAATGGGTGCAATCATAGGGGGGAAATGCGAGCTTTAAGACCTGCTTCCTCAGAAACTATCAGACCGATTTTGATGAAATTCCGAATCCCTATTCACAGGATAATGCTCAAGACTTATGGCAGACAGTTTTTTTTCTGTGAGTAAAACTTGACTAAAACTTCTTATTTTAGAGCAATCGCAAATTTTCAGAAATTCTCTATTTTCAGAAATGTTTTTTTCTGAAACTAATTAAATTTTTTTAAAACTGTCTACCATATATGATCTTACATTTGTACCCTACCAAAAAAATGTTTTTATCAAAATCACTCAAGTACTTTAGGAGTTAATGGAGTTTTTAGCTGAAAAGTACAATTTTTCGAAAAGCTACAAAACTTAGACACTTCTAATTTGTGTGAAGTTCTTGCAGTGTTTTACCAAACACAGGAATTTAAGTATATATAAACACTTGGATAAAGTTTAGTTACATATAATAAATGAGTATAAAATGCTAGAATAAAATTAATATGAGTGGGTGTGGCATCTTCCCTTAGTGTGAGTAGGTCTGACATCTCAGTCTTGTCTTCCCTTAGTGTGAGTAGGTCTGACGTCTCAGTCTTGTCTTCCCTTGAAGTTTTACAATTATTTCTAATGGACAGAAAAAAAAACTGGGCATATCAATGGATTCAAGAAGGTTCAAAAAAATTTTTAAGCGAATTAAAAAAAAAAAAAAAAAAAAAAAAAAAATTCAAAGAATTTCACTGATGTCTCCCCTTAATATTTATAACAACAAAAACATGATTTGTAATAAGATATAAACACTAAAAATTAATGCATCTAAGAACATATCACATCAATTGTTAACAGAGTTGCACACTAGCAATTACAAAGTATAGTGCATTTCTTCAAATTTAACATGGAGTAACAGTGATATATATATATATATATATATATATATATATATATATAATAAATAAAAAGAAAAGTGCCCAGTGAAACTGATGGCACTGAACTCACAGGCTATTCACACTAATTGTAAAGTATAGTCTTATTTCAAAGAATAATGCCTCTCAAAAAATAAATTAAGGGGGATTTTAGCAGAAATTAAGAACACATGAAAAAATATATAAGCACATCAGAAATGTTTCTTTTTTGAAAACATTATGAATATATTTTATATGCTTATCATATCAGATATTTTATTTGAAAAATAAAAGAACATAGAAATTTTAATTTCAGGCGATTCATGTTTGTGAAAAGTAAATATGTTGACCGTAGGCAGAGTACAGCCATTGTTTTGAAAATTGTAAATATTCATTACAAACTTATACATTATAAATATATAAAATAAATCGGAACAGATGTTATATATTCCCACGGCTGCCATCTTGGATTTCTCGTCGATGTTTTGTTGCCATTTATCGATAAGGCAACGCGGACGAGTGACGTGTTCTGGCAACCCCATTAAGCCTAACATGCGCATAAATCTGCTTGGCAGAAAAGTGATTTTCACGCCAAGAAAAATCCAAGATGGCGGCCATGGGCATATATAACATCTGTTTCAATAAATCAATACATTTTTTGCTCTGCAAAAGCATATGCAATTACTTCAGATTTATATGAATTTAGCTCTGCTCCTGCAATATTGATGATACAATATTAATAATTGAGTATTGAGATTGGATGATTTATTCCTTTCAGGGCTTGAAATTCAATTTTTCCTAGGAGGCGATTCTCCCTACCAACATTTATAAATGGAGGGGAGTTCAGCTATTTATGAGGGAGAAATAAAATATTTAAAACCCACAGTTATTTTGTGTGCTATTTAAAGAAATTTATTAATACAGACATGACAAAATACCATTGAATCAATTTAAATAAACAACTCAGAATAATTATGCAAAATATATTTTTTTTTTTTTTAAACAAAGAAAATCAAGCTATTATACAGTCTATATTTCAACTTTTAACCAAATATCATGAGTCCTTAACAATGGGGTTGTTAAATGAAATTCAGAATTTAGATTTTATTCAATTTTGGGCTCTGAATCCTCTTGCACAAGGTAAACTTGTGACAGACAGCACAAGCACAACATTTATAACTTTGGAAATTATAGGAAACATATGGTTAAATAATCTTAAAAAGATTTCAGAAAACTTTGGAATATCTGACGTGCCTTCATTTTTAAGTACTTGCATGAACAATTATATTCGGTGATGGCATCATCAAAATCCATTTCTGAATGAAATTGTTTTATTATATCCTTAATAGAATTATAGTCAAAACTAGAGGTCTGCACGGGCCGACATTTCCAGGCCCGAGCCTGGTCCTACTCAGAGAAAAAAAAATTTGGCCCAGCCTGGTAAAAAAGTCAAAAGTTTGGCCCGAAAAAAAGTTCAAATCTCGGCCTGAGTGAATTTCTACAAATCATTGATTTTTACATCGATTTGGTTAAAAATTTGTCTCGTACGAGGAGTTCAGGCCCAAAATATTTATCTTAACTTTTCTTTTCATTTTTATAGAAATGCTGCAGGGTGCGATATTTATTTTTTTAATGAGTCTCTATTTCTTGTATGTAAATGTTTCAGTTATCATTAATATTGTTAATCCATATTCCATGCATTGAAGTGTTAAAAAGCTGAAAAATGCTATACAGTAAAATCTAAGACGGAATTGCATAGAAAAAAAATGCATTATAGAGAAGTTCCCTTCTTAGCAAGTGTAAATGTATTATATATTCTTTTCTTACATAGTAGTATATTCATTTTGCATGGATTAACACGTTTTTCAGTTTAAAACAAGATTCCGTCATAGGCAGGTTCTTTTCCACACGTTTTTATATTTTAATTTAACTATATTTTAATAAGCGTAGAAATCTACTATTCTTTAAAAAGAATGAATTTGAATGTTTAATTGTAGAATAATGGCAATGTAAAAATGTATGCATTTTTTGAAAAAAAAAAATTGCCAAGCCTAATTTTACTGACCTTTGAACGGACCAGGCCACGCCAAGACAATGATTTTCATACGGGCTGGGTCAAAACTAGGAATGAAACCAGTAGCGGCTCTGTGCAGAAAAAATAAGTTAGGCCCGGCCTGGCCCAAACCTTCAGAAAAAAAGTAAGGCCTGAGTGCCGTGAATGAAAATAGGCCCGAGCCCGGCCCGTGAAGATCTCTAGTCAAAACCCGACTCCTTGGTATTTTCTTTGTTTGAACAAGCTTCTATGCATTCAAATTTTAAACAAAGTGCAAAGTTTGAAATGGAAACTGTTGATTCATTTCTTCTATTACATGAAAAATGTAGGTTAACTTTAAATTGTCAAGTCCTAATTTCTGTGAACTGCAAGGATCAACTAGTTTGGTGTTTCTAAATGTGTTTAATTGGAGCTCCGAATTTTTCTTTCATGTGCACCACAAAATCTTTTCAGTTCTTCTAATGTTATTTTTGTTTAGTACTGAATCTAGACCAATTTGGCAGAGCGCAGCACCCAGTGACACTTACTGTCCTTTAGTCTTTATTGTCCTATAATAATAAACAGATATTTGTGTGCTGTTTTTTCTAAAGTGACTGTTGCATATTTTCATCGACCCTTTCATGAAATTCCCGTATTTTTGCAACCCTTTCATGAAATTCCCATATTTTTTGCAACCCTTTGCCGAAATTTGCGTTTTTTCCCTGATTGTTTGAAGAAATTCATGTTTTTTTCGCGATCCTTTGCCGAAATTTGCATTTTTTTTCTCGATCCTTTGACGAGATTTGCGTTTTTCCCAGTTCTTTGACGAAATTCGCTTTTTTCACGATCTTTTGATGAAATTCGCTTTTTTTGCGATCCTTTGATGAAATTCGCGTTTTTTCAGCGATCCTTTTGATTAAATTTGCGTTTATTTCGCGAACTTTTGATGAGATATTTTTTTACTTCTTTTTTGCAACCCTTTGACGAAATTCGCGTTTTTGCAATCCTTTGAAGAGGTTCGCATTTTTTCCGCGATCCTTTGATGAAATTTGCCTTTTTTCACCAATCTTTTGATGAAATTCACGTTTTTTCGCAATCCTTTGACAAAATTTGTGTTTTTTCTGTGATCCTTTGATGAATTTCGCAGTTTTTTTCCCACGATCCTTTGACGAAATTCGCCTTTTTTCCGCGATCGTTTACCAAAATTCATGTTTTGTGATCCTTTGACGAAATTTACATTTTTCCACGATTATTTGCGATGGAATTGGCAATTTTTTCTGTGATCGATTAACGAAATTTATTTTTTCTGCGATCATTTGTAGAAATTTGCGATATTTTTCTGTTATATTTTTTTATGTCCGAATTTTCGAATTGATGACTGATTTTTCATAATTTTCAGAAAATTCAGAACAGAATCACATCTGAATTCGCCAATCAGCCACAGAAAATAACGCGAAACTTGTCAACTGATATCGAGGAAAATATAGTGAAATTTGTCTATCAGTCACGGGAAAAAATCGTAAATTTCAACGATCTTTCATGGTAAAAAACTTGCAAAATGTGTCAATCAGTCACGCAAAAATATCATGAAATTCACAAGGTCTTCGCAGGAGTTGATCGTAGTTTTAAAATGCAAACTTTCTGGAAAAGGGTGAAATTTTTTGGATGGGAGCCTCCCGCCCGCAATATTCTTTTCAGCGGGATTTTAAAATTTTGGGTGTGAATCCCGCCATCTCGCCCTGAAATTCAAGCCCTGCCTTTGAAACATGTTCATATGTTATACTTTGGTATTGTATTTGAGAAGATTGTAACAAATTCAGTGATTAAGTATCATTTGACATCTAAGGTTAGCGAAAAAGATTTATTTAAAAAAAAAGAATTTTTAATAAGTAAGAACTTACGAGATTCTAATTTTAAAACTTTAAGAATTCCATTGTCTCCTCCACATGCAATATATCCATGTGTCTTATTCCATGCAATAGACTTTGTACTAATGCTTTTAGGCAAGGCAATCTGAAAGAGTAGGGTTAAAATATTATTCATAATAGCTTATTAATATGATATGAGACAAAATATTTATATTTAAAACTTTGCAATTCAAATTGTTTTTCTTATTTTGTATTCAAAATTTAAAATACACATCAGCCCTTCAATGAATTAATACATATAATTTTAAAAAGAACAAAAATACCTCAGAAGCAAGTAACTGTAAATATTCTAGCAATCAGTGCAGAATGTGTCAGAAAACATTTCAGCAATTATTATTCTTTCTAATGATAATGCTTACAGAGTTGAACATATGATTTTTTAAGCACACAAGGTAGCAAAACTGACTGTCTCAGTTTTAGGCAATGCAGCATAAGGCTGTGGCTTTGGAAACAGGTTTCATAAGATAACCTTTCTTATTTGTAACCAATTATATACATTATTTCTAACTCAATCATACTGATTGATAAAGAAATCACACAAGTAGTAGTTTTTCAAACAGAGTGAAACAGTGTTAACACCGGGAATCAAACCCAGAAACTCTGGCTTAAGTTGACAGTGCTCTATCTATTGAGCTATTTTGGGTGACATTTGGCTGACACAATTCAATCTAGTGTTCCCATTTGATGTTTTTCAAAGGGCGTTGCACCCTGCCCTTTTTGTTTAAACTGCTGATGTGCTCTGCCCTATTTCCCAGTAGCTTCTTTGTGTCCTCTATTTTTTTTCCAAAATATTTGTCTTTTTCCTTTTCTCAACTCCCTCCCTCTCCCACCTTACTTTTGAAAACAGAAGTTCTGTTGCTCTGATAGACTCACGTGTTGTAAGTTCTAAATCAATATAAAAAAAACATGCAGCAGCTGCATATTTTATTGTGTTTTCAAATCATAATGTATTTTCTATTTCAAAATCATCCCAGAACAGCACATGTTTTCATAAGTGGAGTATTCGAAAAATGGGGTCATTTCAATCAGATTATTTTATGATATTCTTAAAAATACAGCATGATTTCAGTTTACCTTGATAATATATGCCAGTGAATCCAGAGTGTGCCTCTCCCCCCCCCCCCCCCTCTCCTTGAAATGCCTTCAGTAAATTTAGGACTTAATACTAATTAAAGGTTTAGAGTTGAAATTCCCACTCTGCAGAACTGACAAATGATAATCCAATGAACGTGCCTTTCACTCAACAAGATCTGCCCCTTTACTTGATATAAATGCCTTTTTACCAGACAAAAATGACCTTTTAAGCAAATCTGCCCTGCCCTTTTTAAAAGAAATGTGAACACGAATTCAATCAGACAACCCTATCAATAACATTTGGTCTGTCATTGGAGGCATTTCAACAGAACAAACCACTCCAACAAACAATGGATACATATGTTATCAGAATGAAATTTGTATGACAAAGTAGCTCAACTGGTACAGCATTGGTAATTTAAGCCAGAGGTTCTGGGTTCAACTTCTGACCTGGGCAATTTTTCCTTTAGTTAGAAAAATTATAACTTGTGTAACTAATTATGTTAAAGCTTTTTAGTTAGCATTGACTTAAGTTAGATTTATGAAATTAAAGTCACTTTACAAAGTACTAGTGCAAAAAGATTTGCCTTGATATTTGTTGTTTCATTTTATTGATTTCTGCTGTTAATTAATGAAATTGTTTGCAGTTATTATTGTTTCAGTAATTAATAATTATAATTTTAATAATCAAAGCATAAAATTATAGATTGCTTTTTAATATTATTTAATTAAAGGCTTAATTGTTTTGGAAACTTAGAATTCTTGATAGCCATCCAATAGCTTAACAAAGGAGAAAATAATCATAAAAATCTTACTTTTTTTTTTAAAATCTGATTTTAATTTAAAAAAAAAAAAAAAAAAAAATCATCTAGGGTAGATGTGCCAGTAATGGACACCCCTTTATGTTTTTGGTTCATACAAAAATAACTAATAAATATTTAGCTTAAATTATTTTTTTTATAATTCCCCCTTGTATGTTTTATAAAACTATGTTATTGTTGACACTTTTAATCAAACCAATCAGGAAGCAGAAAATAATGTTTCAAAGTTTTGCTGTTTTTCTGTGAAAATCTTAATGAAGAGGTTAAGAGCTGGCTTTGTTTAAATTAGGGGTGCACAACCTTTTTAAGAGAAGGGCCACTTACAAAAATGCTTGGGTTGTCGAGGGCCACATCCGTAACGTAGAAATAATTCTATTTTGTGGAGGTGGGGAGATCTCTGGCCTATAAAAAACATGGTTTCAGAGGAGTGGCAGTTTTACCCCTTCAGATTCCTCTACCCAGTCAACATACCATACCCGATTCAGTTGGAAAGGATATATCAACAGTTTATGTTTGTATATATAACACAGATATAGCAAAGATTATTTTCAAGGAGCAAAAATATTCCTTGACTTTATTTGGGGGGAGGGGGATTAAATTTTGCTTTATTAAAAGTGCTAAAAAACAAGCATATGCATGAAAGTGGCTAGTGCCTTTATGAACGAAGTTAAATTGACGAAACTCTCAATTTTTCTGCAGCCGATCAGCAAAATTTTAAATTTTCCCGTGCTTGAACAACAAAATTCGCGATTTTCCACACCTTATCAATGGAATTTGCGATTTTTCCGCACCCAGTCAACGAAATTCGCGATTGTTAACTGACTAACGAAATTTTGAATTTTTTTCCGTGGCAAATTGACAAAATTCACAAGTTTTTCGAGCGATAAACTGCCGAAACTCGCGATTTTACCATAGGAGATCGACGAAATTAGCAATTTTTTTGCACTTAATCGACAAAATTTAAGATCTTTCCTCTGCCCGATCAACGAAATTTGAGATTTTTATTGCGCCCGATCGACAAATTTCGCAATTTTTCTGCACTCGATAGACAAAATTCATGATTTTTACACACCTGATCGACAAAATTCGCGATTTTCCCGCGCCCGATTAACAGAACTCGCAATTTTTTTCATGCCCGGTCGACGAAAATCGCGATTTTCCGCACCTAGTCAACAAAATTTGTGCTTCTTAACTGACTGAAACCCTTGGAAAATTCGCGAAATATGCGAGTTTTCCTCGCGATAAACTGACGAAACTCATAATTTTTCTGCAGTCAATCAAGAAATTTCGTGATTTCTTTGTTCCTGATCAACAAAATTCGCAATTTTTCCACGCCCGATCGACGAAACTTGCGATTTTCCGTACCTGATGGACAAAAATTGCGATTTTTTCGAGCCCGATCGACGAAACTCGATTTTTCCTCACTCAGTCAATGAAATTCACAATTCTTTATTGACTGTCGAACTTTGAAATTTTCCCGCGGCAGATTGGCAAAATTTATAATTTTTTCTCGCGATAAACTAACGAAACTCACGATTTTCCCTGCTCGATCAACAAAATTTCACTACTTTTTCGCCCGCGATCGACGAAAAACGCGATTTTTCCACGTCCGTTCGATGAAATTTGAGGTATTTTTCGACTAGTGACTGACAAAATTAGCAACTCGGAAATTTCCTATAACGATACAAATGGTATGGCTGGGCAATTAATGAAATTCGCGATTTTTAACTGACTGACGTAATTTGCAATTGTTTTTCGCGGCAAATTGACGAAATTCATGTTTTTTTCCTGCAACCTATGGTCAAAAATAGCAATTTTTGCCAATTATAAATTTCGAAACTCGCGGGCCACTTGTTAACCCATCGCGGGCCACAGGTTGTGCATCCCTAGTTTAAATAATTTATACATTATTTATTTTCTTGCAAAATTTGAATGTTTTTGTTTGAGTAGCAATAGAAAACTTTGAATTTTATATACTAATGGCTATTTACAAAATTTCATTTGTTTTTAAGGTTTTAAGAGGGGGTGTCCATTACTGGGATGGTTAATTAGTCATTTTCCAGTAATGGACACCCCATGTAGACATTGCTAAAAATGCAATTTTAGTAATGTTTATAGTGCATAAAATACTTCAGCTTAACTGCAAACCTAAATAATTAAATTTAATTTTAAAATTATACTTACCAAAATGTAATACACCAAAACTTTTATAAATAGCTGCTTTTAAGTTATTTTATGTGATTAATAAAATTTCGATATTTTATTTTATTTATTATTATTATTTTTTTTTTATGTACTACATATATATACCTCACATATTTTACAATCTGGCAATCAAACCAGCCAGAAAGCAGAAAATACTGTTTAAGAGCACAGTCAAAGAGGGGCTCATAGGGCTTAATCCCTCTCCGTTTAAATAAAACAATTAAGTTACAGAAGCTATTAAAAATCCATTTTCTGTCTTAAATGTTTCCTTATTAAAAAAAAAAAAAAAAAAAAAAAAAAAAATGTAATACTATTAATGAAAGTTATAGGTAATATTCATGAAACTAGTAAATCTGCAGATCAATGGCCTCAAACATCAGTTCTACAGTTTTATTTTGAAATTATTTTATTTAGTATTTAAAATATTCAACTCACAATATTATTTCTTTCATATTTGTGATATTAATTATTATAAATGATATATCAAGTAATCTCTGGAAGATTGTTAAAAATGGTGACACAAAACTAAACATTAATATTCCAAACTTTTTTTTAATTATTACCTTTTAAATCCACCACTGTTTCAATAATTTGATAGCTGTGATTGTCTGATATTTAGTATTTTAAACTATCCATCTAAAATAATTAAAACATCGATCTTCTGATAATTACAATAATGGATGCAAACAGTAAATGATTATCACAAATATTTTATTAATTACTGGTATCCTAATTGTTAAATTTATTTAAAAATAACTATTTTGTTTCATTAGTATGTATTCATTAAATTCTGGTTCTAAATACAGTCATAAAAACAATTATATTTATTACTTTTTATGGGGTGTCCATTACTGGAACAGAGGGTGTCTACTACTGGGACAGAGGGTGTCCATTACTGGGCTTTTGGGTGTTTTGATATATTTTTGTTATTTAAAATTAAATTTCCATTCATATGGGGAAATGAGGCTATAAGAATGGTTAAATATTGTTCATAGATTAATATAATATTGAAAAAAACTGGAATATAATAATTATAACTATTAATAAAAACATAATTTTTAAAGAAATTCCTTAAGGGTGCCCATTACTGGTACATCTACCCTATTTGTTTTATTCGATTTTTTTACACACTAATTTATCTGAAATATCAAAAAACATATTTTTTATTCCTCGTTATGACAATAGATAGAAAAATATTTCATTTT
The DNA here is from genome assembly GCA_963932465.1 of Maratus speciosus. Classification (NCBI taxonomy): domain Eukaryota; kingdom Metazoa; phylum Arthropoda; class Arachnida; order Araneae; family Salticidae; genus Maratus; species Maratus speciosus. Next base: position 511,865,549 of record OZ010787.1, on the reverse strand, counting down.
GATATTTCATATTTTCTCATTTTTATTTATTGATTTTTTACATATAAAGCTTAAATTGCATGGTACAAGATTCACAACATACTATTTATTATTTTTTTTAATATAATTTAAAGATTAATATATAGTTGAAGTAGCTTATTACTAAAAACAATAAATCACCAATTACTATTATTAAATTGCTTAAAGATGGGACAATAATAAAACAATGATTAATAAATGCTCAAGTGTGAGATATAAAGGTAATATATATGGAAAATGAACACAAATGAGCAAATTAAGAAATTGTGAAAAGTACAAATTCAAAAACTACACTGATTTCTCTTAATTTATTGTGACAAACAAAGTAATAACTGCATTTAAAGCGATTAATCATAAGTTAAAACTTACACTGAAGTATATATTTGTCCGCTAATTTGTTGTTTTGCCTAAACAAATGTAACAACTCTTTTTTTTTTTTTTTTTTCAAATGTAGGGATATTTAAAGACCACTTAAATAAGTATAATTAATAATGCGAATTGAACTGTGAGCTTTACACATATATTTAAATAGAGATAAATAATCCTTAAAAGGGAAAAAATATATTTAGTATCAAACTTAATTTCATGTGAAAATCAAAGAACCAAATCCGGTCATACAATCACTCAAAAAGAAAAAAAAAATGGGTAAATTATTGTAATAAAAACTTATAGAAATCCGAAAGTAAAGTAATGCATATTTTTTTGAAGCGGTAAAATAAATTTTCACCAATATGACATAAAAATATTGAAGGTAAATCAAACAAGGTGGTGATATTTTATAAAACTCTAAGAAAACACAGATAACATTGATGCTATATGTTTCTAATCAGTTAAATTTTCACTCTCTGTTACCTTCTTACTCATAAAACACTGCATCTTCTTTTCTAAAAATGACAATCATCAAAGACTCGCAATCACGAAACTCAAAATCATTGTTTGTGTACAAAAACTTTCCAGCAGAAAGAAGGAAAGTGGTTGCCTTGGTGATAAAATGAGGGTCATGGAGTTAAAGTTAAGAATATATCCCTTCTTCAATGTGCTGTCTGGTGGAGGACTATTTAAACTGACGTTGTCGGAAAATTCCATGCTCAAATACGTCATCTGGTGGAGATCAAATATAACTTCTCGCTTCAGGAAAATCACATGCAAGCAAAGTTGTACTTTACTTTACAAAAAGCTTTACATGTATTTTTAATTTGTTCAGAATTATTATTTTTTTAATACAAATCCAGATTTCATGAGACATTTGTGTCCGAATTTGAATATCTAAAACTTTCAAACGTATTTACAATAAAGGATGATTTCAATGGCACTTTAGCATTACTTAAAGGGGAAAATTTCCTGTACCGACGGAAAGGCACGAAGAATGCATTTACATTTTAAAAGCTAGAGGAAAAGGTGAAGGATTGTACGGCATTTTCAAACTTCAGTTTTGTTTTTAACGAAGCGAAAACACCGAAAGTTAGATAGATGGGACATTTCCATAGAGCGTAATGGTAATGCGATTGCGATCGTAGTGCCTTTAGTGACAATGGGTTAGAGACTCCCCATCCTTGTAAAATTTTTATCATTGAGCATCTACCGTATTTTAATCATTCTTTTTTTAATGTTTCATATTTACGTTTTCAATAGAATCTTACACCGATACATGAACATAGAATAGATATTCTATTTTATATATCTAATATCTATTCTATGTTCACGCACGAATATATGCTTTTTTTTTTTTTTTTTTTTTTTTTTTTTTTTTTTTACATGGTGAGTGAACAATATAAGTGCAACGAAAAACAGGGTACAAATTTCGTCTTGAATGCTATATATGAAGTGAATATGATATAATTGGATTTAAAGCTACATAATGTAATGGTGTAATATAAAAATATACGAAGTATTGCACTCTACAAATCCCAGAAAATTTCATAAATATTCCCATTCGGTAGTAACATTTTTATAGCCGATGTTTTATTAATTTATGAAGCTTAACGTAAACAATCGTTACAATAATCTTTTAAAAATTACCCATTTTCACTTTCTCCCAGATAAAATAAAAATATTGTTTTTAATGTAAATAACGTACAATCAATTCAATAATATTTATGATATTAACATATAAGAAATAATAATAAATTACAGATGGGGAAAAATTCATTTCGGCAATTTTTTAGAATTATATAAATCTAACAGTTAAAAATAAATAGAGGCACTGGCATTACACTCAATAAAGTTTTATTCGATATGACTAAATTAACACAATACCTGAATTTAATTTTTTACAATTTAATCTCATAAACTTACATATTTACGTAATTAACAGAATTTTCCAGGGTTTTTCTTTTATATTATTACTCTAATTATCATTTTGTAAGTTAAAAGCGACCAACACCATGGAATATCGTCTGACACCTGCTTCGTTTTAGGAAAGAATAGATATTCAAAGCATAGAGGGCAAACATATTTCTTCAACATAAGTAAATTTCGGAGACTTGTTAATTCTTCCCCCTTGTCATTAGTGACGCTAGTACTGTTGTCATTACAAATTTTGCCGTAAATGTCCCATCTTGGTCCTTAATCTACGGTTAGATACAGTTAAACAAGCGACAAAGGCAGAGATCTAGATATATTTTTCGCTACATTCAAAACGAGATTGACCAATCGGAAACCTGCATTTTGCAAGATTTTCAAAACAAGCAAAAATCTCAAAGTGTGTATTAAAAGTAATGTGTGTATTAAATATAAAGTGTATATATTACTTAACCTGTGCTATAAATTTAACTGTTTCTATTTAATTGTTTTGGGTTTATAAGGAGGTGTATTCCTTGGCTTCTTTTGTTCTGAAACATAAAAGTAGGAAATAATTAAATTATTTTCAAATTTCATGCTCAGATATGACCTACTCCATATGCCTAACCTCCCCGATCGGGGGGGGGGGGGGGGTCGACGCATAGTGGACACAACATAACAATCTGTATATACTTTTTTTAATCTTCTTTTTAGCTTAATTCATTTTATTGATTCTTGTTTTTATTCTTTCTTACGCGGGAATCTTGTAGTATATAACGCGATTTCAAACTTACAAATTCTCCATAATAATGAATTTATACTTTCGGTTACTTCTTGCAAATGTTCACCCTTTGCCCCGCTTTGACCCATCCTAGAAAACCTGGGTAAAACGATTAAATGGTATTAATCATTAATCTGATTGGACTTACGGGCGGCTGGTTCCCAATCGGGTCCAGTCAGGTTAATCGTGAATTTCCTTTGAGCGTTCGACCGATATTTTCTAGGTTGAGGTACAGCGTCTAGAATATCTAGTGTGGAAATATGCTATCTAAACAAGGCTAAAAATTTGTATCACTTAAATGTGCGACGATACTGCTAAAATCATAAGTGTCGATAGCAGCGACATCTGCGGGATTTTCGTATTGCATTGTATAGACTGGCAATATCTTGCAGCTGTAGAAAATATCCTGCAGCTGTCGCTGCGATCTGTATATTTCAGCAGCATCGTTGCACATTTAAGGGATACAATATTTTAGCACCTTTTTTTTTAGCATTACAGGAATAGCCAATTCCACATTGTATATTCTAGACGCTATAGTTGAGGTATAGCGCTTAGAATATACAATGTGGAAATCGGCTATCCCTGTAATGCTCAAAAAAGCGCTAAAATATTGTATCCCTTAAATGTGCAATGATGCGCATGAAATATAAAGATCGCAGCGACATCTGCAGAATATTTTCTACAACTGCAAGATATGCTAGTCTATACAATGTAATACGAAAATCCCGCAGATGTCGCTGCGATCGACACTTGGGATTTTAGTAGTATCGTCGCATATTTAAGGGATACAAATTTTTAGCATTGTTTGGATAGCACATTTCCACACTAGGTATTCTAGACGCTGTAGTTGAGGTACATCGTCTAGAATACCTTGTGTGGAAATATGATATCCAAACAACACTAAAATTTTGTATCCCTTAAACGTGCGACGATACTGCTAAAATCCCATGTGTCGATCGCAGCGACATCTGCTGGATATTCGTATTACATTTTATAGACTAGCAATATCTTGCAGTTGTAGAAAATATCTTGCAGATGTCGCTGCGATCTGTATATTTCAGCAGCGTCGTTGCACATTTAAGGGATACAATATTTTAGCACTTTTTCAAGTACCACAGGGATAGCCAATTTCCACACTATATATTCTAGAGGTGCTATAGTTGAGGTACAGTGCCTACAAGATACAGTGTGGAAAACGGCTATTCCTATAATGCTTTAAAAAGTGCTAAAAACTTGTATCCCATAAATCTCCAACAATGCTCAGCGGCAATATGCTGATACGAGCGCCATCTCGTAACTCTTTTCAATATAAACACTGTGTTTTCAAAAATTATGGAATGTTAAATGTCGGAAACTATAAATATAGGATATTTTGGTCTGTTATAAGCTAATTTAGTTAAGGAATGACGTGAAATAGGTTAAAGAGTCTCTTTTAGAATGACTATCGTTTTTAAATCACTACGATGGCGCTACGATCGACATCTTGTTATTCAGCATCGTTTTATGGGATTCAATTTTTTAGCACTATTTTGTAGCCGTTTTCCACACTGTATCTTCTAGGCGCTGTAGTTGAGGTATAGCGCCTAGAAAATACAATGTGGAAATCGGCTAACCCTGTAATACCCAAAGACTTTTAAGATACATAGACCTGTAAACTGTCAGTTTAACTGAGGATTTTTGATCACAGCTGTTGTACAGCACTATATATGTTTTATATTTTAATTTACCTAAGAAAATGCTTTTATCAGTATATTTTGTTATTGAGGATCATTAAATATTAATCTACCCTATTTCATTTAGGCCCTTTAAAAAAAAAAATACCTTATTATTCATCATTTTTTTTATTTTCTTCGTATAGCAAGTATGTATTTCAATAAACATCCTACAAGGATAAAAATATAGTGTTACTTTCGTTAATATGCATTTTTAAATTACCTTTTTGCATAAAAATTAGCTTAGAAAACGTAGATTTCTTTACAAGTAATTTAAAATTTTGTAAATTGCTATATTATATTACAGTTGCTACTTTTAATCTAAACTTCCCTACCAGTTACTTTTGTAAGTCAAACTTAAAAAAGGGTGGGATTATAATGTTTATCAATCTGCTTCCATATAAATTTCGTCTTTATTTAAGTTTATAAGGCATGTTAAAATTAGGTACTCATTTTCAAGCATACCATCCATAAAATTATTAATAAATCGCCTTATTCAACTTTATTTCTGAAAATTCAATATTTATAACGCATATTTAGCTATAAAAAATAGCTTCATGTACAAAAAAATATGCCATAAACTTCATATATATTGATAAAAATTAATTTTTAAGTTCATTCTGGCCATAGCACTTAATGGTAAATAACCACAGCTGACGTACAAACCTCGCTGTTCAGGTGTTTCAATTACTGCGCCTAGAAGATACAGTGTGGAAAACCGTAGTGATCGTAGTGATTTAAAAACGATAGTCATTCTAAAGGAGACTCTTTAACCTATTTCACGTCATTCCTTAACTAAATTAGCTTATAACAGACCAAAATATCTTATATTTATAGTTTCCGACATTTAACATTCTATAATTTTTGAAAACACAGTGTTTATATTGAAAAGAGTTACGAGATGGCGCTCGTATCAGCATATTGCCGCTGACCATTGTTGGAGATTTATGGGATACAAGTTTTTAGCACTTTTTGAAGCATTATAGGAATAGCCGTTTTCCACACTGTATCTTCTAGGCGCTGTAGTTTCAATTTACTTCAGATGGCTGCCATTATTTCGCATGCTTTTGAATGGGAATTGCCGGTACAGCGCCTAGAAGATACAGTGTGGAAAACGGCTATTCCCATAATGCTTTAAAAAGTGCTAAAAACTTGTATCCCATAAATCTCCAACAATGCTCAGCGGCAATATGCTGATACGAGGGCCATCTCGTAACTCTTTTCAATATAAACACTGTGTTTTCAAAAATTATAGAATGTTAAATATCGGAAACTATAAATATAAGATATTTTGGTCTGTTATAAGCTAATTTAGTTAAGGAATGACGTGAAATAGGTTAAAGAGTCTCTTTTAGAATGACTATCGTTTTTAAATCACTACGATGGCGCTACGATCGACATCTTGTTATTCAGAATCGTTGTACATTTATGGGATTCAATTTTTTAGCACTATTTTGTAGCCATTTTCTACACTATATCTTCTAGGCGCTGTATTTGCCGGTCTATGTATCTTAAATGTCTTTGGTAATACTTAAAAAAATGCTAAAGTATTGTATCCCTTAAATGTGCAATGATGCTGGTGCAGATCGCAGTGACATCTGCAGGATATTTTCTACAACTGCAAGAAATTGCTAGTCTATACAATGTAATACTAGTAATATGAAAATCCCGCAGATGTCGCTGCGATCGACACTTGGGATTTTAGCAGTATCGTCGCACATTTAAGGGATACAAATTTTTAGCACTGTTTGGATAGCATATTTCCACACTAGGTATTCTAGGCGCTGTAGTTGAGGTAAACCTGCAATTCAAACAGTGCTAAAAATTTGAATCCTTTAAATGTGCAATTATGCTGAAATCCGAAGAGTAGATCACAGAGACATCTGCGGGATATTTTCAAATTTCAATGTAAACATCCTATTATTACAGCGTCTAGACTAGCAATACAGCGTCTAGAATACATGGTGTGGAAATCAGCTATCCCAGTAATACTTAAAAAAGTACTAAAATATTGGATCCCTTAAATGTCAAACGATACTGAAATCCAAAGATTCGATCACAGCGACATCTGCGGGCTATTTTCTAAAACTCCAAGACGATTTAGCCTAGACGCTATATTAGTACGATGTTTAAATTAAATTAAAAAATATACCGCAGATGTCGCTGCAATCGGCTCTTTGGATTTCAGCATCGTTGTACATTTAAGGGATACAAATTTTTAGTACAGTTTGCATAGCAGATTTCTACACTATTTATTCTAGGCGCTGTACTAGCAATCATATTGCTGTTTTAGAAAATATCCTGCAGATGTCGCTGCGATCGACTCTAGCAGAAGGAAAATTAAATTTGCCATTGGCATCTCAGCAATGGCGACGCATTAGTCTAATTTTTTCGAACATTTGCAACATTCTAAATTTGAATGCGCTTTATTTTATCTATGTATGATAGGCCACATTAAGTTAACATTATGAGCTCGTTCACGGACCGCACTCTGGGTTCCCCAGGTTTCCCCGTGGGGAACCCGAAGCGTTCAGAGTCGGCATCACGTGACTTTTCCGAGTTTCCCGCAGCGTTCAGAGCCGGAGATTACCCAGATTTCGGGGAACCCACATTACCTGAAAAAGTCCTTCCGGCCAGTGCCGGGAGGAAGAGGTAGCTTTCATAATCCTTATTTAAAAAAAGCCAACTTATATCATGCAAACACACGAAGCTCAATTTAGTGGAAACCGAATATAGGAGATTCAATACTAATTTTTATCAATATAATGAATGAGAATTTCGCGAAATTAGTCAGCTTTATCCAAGCTGCTTTTCTTTAAAGTAACTTATATTTGGCTGCAAAAGTCGGCAATTTCTTAAAGTGCCTGTCATTTTAAGACAACATGGTGGATGAGGCTAAGCAGTGAACTTGGTCGAGACCTTAGTAATTGCTGTGCACATGCTCACTCACATCGGAATCGGTTAATATATAGGAGTGCTGTCGCATGCAAAAAATCAGATTTTTCAAAATGTCACCCACAATAGAAATTGAAACTGCTATATCTGAGCCATTTTTTAAGGTAAAGACAAACAAAAAATGCTCCTGAATACTTATATCAAGATCAAATACTTAAGAAAGAAACCTTTTTCAATTTCTAATTTTTTTGCACCTCACTTTAAATATATATATTTTTTTTAATTTAATGGCCGCCATTTTGAAACAAGATGGCTGATGAATCTGGCCAGCGAACTTGGTCGAGGTGTTGATGTATACTATCCACATGCCTTCTTACATCGAAATAGGCGAATACGTGTGTTATCGCGTGACAAATACAAGATCGTTTCAAAATGTTAGCCATGCTAGAACTTCAAAGTGCTATAAATCAACCATTTTTTAAGATATCAACAAAAGAACAAATTTTCAGAAACAAAAACTGCTCCGGAATCTTTGTATCAAGGCCAAACACATAAAAAAAATCTTTTTCATTTTCCAATTTTTTAATACCTCATTTTGAATTTTAAATTTAATTTTTTTAAATGGCAACCCTTTTGAAACAAGATGGCGAATGAAGCTGGCCAACGAACTCGGTCGAGACATTGGTATGTACTATGTACAGACCAAGTTACATCCAAATAGGTTCATAAATACGCCTGTTATCGCGTTACAAAAATCAGGTCGTTTTAAAATGTCAGCCACAAGAGAAATTCAAAATGCTATTACTCAGCCATTTTTTTTTTAGATATAGACGAAAGAAAAACTGTTCCGGAATCTTTGTATTAAGGCCAAACACATACAAAAAAAATCTTTTTCATTTTCCAATTTTTTGGTATCTCATTTAAATTTTTTAATTTGTTTAAATGGCCGCCATTTTGAAACAAGATGGCGGATGAAGCTGGCCAACGAACACGGTCGAGATATTTGTATGTACTATGTACACACCAAGGTACATCCAAGTCGGTTCATAAATACGCCTGTTATTACGTGAGAAAAATCAGGACGTTTCAAAATGTCAGCCACGCTAGAAATTCAAAATGCTATAACTCAGCCATTTCTTAAGATACAGACGAAACAAAAACTGCTCCCGAATCTTTTTATCAAGGTCAAACACATAAGAAGAAAATATTTTTTCAATTTTCAATTTTTGGTACCACATTTCAAATTTAAATTTTTCTTAAAAATTTAAATGGCCGCCATTTTTAAACAAGATGGCGGGTGAAGCTGGCCAACGAACCCGGTCGAGACATTGGTATGTACTATGTATAAACGAAGTTACATCCAAATCGGTTCATAAATACGCCTTTTATCGCGTGACAAAATTCAGGACGTTTCAAAATGTCAGCCACGCTAGAAATTCAAAATGCTATAACTCAGCCATTTTTTAAGATATAGACGAAACAAAAACTGCTCCGGAATCTTTCTATAAAGGTCAAATACATAAGAAAAAAATATTTTTCCATTTTTAATTTTTTGGTACCACATTTCAAGTTTTAATTTTTTTTTAAATTTTAAATGGCCGCCATTTTGAAACAAAACGGCGGATGAAGCTGGTCAACGAACTCGGTCGAGACATTGGTATGTACTATGTACACATCGAATTACATCGAAATCGGTTCATAATTACGGGAGTTACAGTGTGACATAGGTCATATATATATATATATATATATATATATATATGTAATATAAGGATGATATAAGGATAAGGCCTTAGTTAATGAAAAAAGGAGTTTAATGATTCTAGGTTATAGTTTTACATATTAAATAGAAATTATATTTACAAGTATGGGAGGGTAGGGGGTTTCTCTGCAGCATACGCGCCCGCAGAATCGTCGGAGCTCGGCCTCTGCTCTCGTCTAGAGCGAGATATGCCTACCATCGGCCGCGTCAGAATGCAATCTGCTCCCGGTTGTCACTTGTGTCCAAGCGAAGAGAATGCAAACTGCATATCAGCAAATTCAGTAACATCTGCTGTTCTGCGGTAACAAGTTCTCATGGAAAAGTGTTGACCATATCTGTTGCTATGAGTAGGGTTTTATGGGAATCTAAAACCACAACTCACACTCGGCCATCTTGTCCGCTTGTCGACCTCGACAGCGCGTTAAATAAGCAACAAGATATGTCAAAAAACAAAAACAAACTATCTAAAAATAATTAAGATCCAAAGGGAAAAAAAACTGTCATTAAATAATTAAGAAAACTGAGCTAAATAATAAAAAAAATTAATTCTAAATTTTATGTAAATTAATGCTGAGCTGCCGTGGGGTATCTCCAAAGAAAAAAAACAAAAGAATAAAAAAAAATCTCAGGATAACATCAATTTGCGTCATGAGACCGTCTTTCTCATGAGCCATCATCAGGGATGAAAAATATAATTTGAAAGGCCGTCTGCCCATTATATTACCATCACGAAAACATACTAAAATCTGCCTCATCTTAGGGAGAATTTCGTAAAAAAACATCTTTATCCCAACGTCATTCGAGAATAAAAAAAAAAAGAGGTTTGCCTCGTCTAAGCAAAAAAAAAAAAGGATTTCCCACCAAAAGGTTTTTTTTTTCGACAGCCAGCTCTTACTTCTGTAAAAAAAAATGCGAGGTGGGGGGGGGGGGAACACATACATATATATAGCAATTCAATAAAAAGTTTACACATAAAATACAGTTTTAAAAATATAAACACAACAATATTCTTTTTCTTCTTGTCAAGAGTGAGTGTTCAAAAAAAAATAAAGTCCTGTGTAGATAGTCATTTTAAAATAAAGTTGTTGTTTACGCAACATAAAAAAAGCACGTGTTGCGAAACAGGCAAATGAAAAAAATAATGCACCATTTGCAGTCCGAGAGAAAGATAACTTGCCATGCGCAAAAAAAAAATCACCGCATGGGTTCAATAAAAAAGTTTTGAGCAGGTATATATCGCTCAGAGATTTAAAAAAAAATGTTGAACAGAACTTCGAAAAAAAAAGGCACATAAATTCTGTTAATATAAGCTGAAAAAATAAAGAATCTGTTATATATTCCACAAACTAAGAATAATTAAAAAAAAAAACACTGTTGATAAAAATGCTTGGTATGCGATAACTTCTTTAAAAAAAAAACACTTGAAGTTTATCGCACTGTAGAATGATGGCATGACACACAAAAATACGAAGAAGAAATAAAACATTCTGTGTTGAAGATTTCCATCAATGATTGGACTCTTGAAATGGTGAGTTACACTGGTAAACACCTCATTCTAATGTTTCGTCCAGAAAAAAAAATAATCGTGGATGCTTGCTGCAATCATAAAAAAAAACGAAGATATTGAAATAAAGTTACTAAGAAAGTCACAGATAGTAGCAGTCTATAGTCTGTACGATATAAATGTTCTCAGGAATAAGCAGATATAGGTGTAAAACACAGAATATATAAAAACACAATTAAAAAAAAATAGTAGTAATAATAAAAAACACATTTATGATAAATTCGTTGGTTGCACTAGTGACCTATATACGTGAAGCATATTTCTTTTTGGAAATTTAAGTCTACTTTTTCTCTTTCTCGTTGTTGACTTCACAAAATGTCGGCGTATAAAAAATAAACAAGAAATGATAAGGAAACGCAGAATTTCGGTCCAATTAGTAACGTCACTCGAATCTGGAGATGGTTGGGATGTATGGAACGCCGAATGCTGATAAATGAGTCCGTTGGCAGACGTAAACAGTAATAAATAGATGGTCAATAAGACGAGCACAGTCATGCACAGCTTGTAGGATAAGAAATTTAAATCGTAGGAAAAACAGTCTGGCGATAATGTTGCGAGATGTTTCAGATGTGCTGAGTCAATCACTGGGTCGATTTCGATGTCAGTAGGAATATTTTCATTCGAAAAATCTTTATTTACTGTCGGCGGTTTTAGGTCTTGGGGGAAAGAATTTGAAACAAGTGTTTCCATAGTGCATCTTGCATCAGGAAATGGAGGTACATAGGATTTATCTTGAGATTTCGTTGCAGATACATTATCAGACACAGTAATGCAGCTTATAAAAATGCTTGTGGGTGGAGATTTAGTTAAAGTAGCGCCGTTTTTGTCGCATGTGAGAGTACCCTGAAATATGACATCTGTCCCTATGATAAGTGGCATGGGCATCTGAGAAGACTTAACTACGTAAACAGTAGTAGAAAAAGTATTATCGTCTACCTCTATATCGGCAGAAAACGATCCTATAGGTTGAATAACACGGTTACCGATGCCCGACAATTGTACAGGAGCTCCGGTGAGGGGGGGAGACCCAATTTGTTCATAAATGTCTTCTCTCAGTATCGTCAGTGAGCTTCCAGTGTCCAAGATTGAATTGATTTGAAAATTAAAAATTTTTACAGGTTTCTGCATGCGCGGATGAGAATGACACATTTCGACTACGTTAATTTGTTCGTCTCTGCGCGGCGACGTCTTGCGTGAAGGGGAGGTGCCTTGAGTCGAACGCTTACGCCCCGGATTTTGCTCTGTACACTGGTTGGAAACATGACCAAAACGTGCACATTTCATACACTTTTTTCCTTTATTTAAATGCACACAATGGGTAGACAGGTGTCCTGGGGCTAAACAATTCCAGCAAGTTAATTTTGCAGTTTTTTCCGTCTGGTTAATCTTAGGAGTGTTGGGTGTTGTCGGTGACTTTGATTTGTAAACTTTAGAACTCTGTTCACAAATTCGTTCGAAAATTTGGAGCTTGTTTTTAAATTCGGCAAGCGTGGCGCACCCGAATAATATAGCTTTATTATGTGGTGTATCGTTAATCCCATTAATTATATAGTGAATTAAAGATATATCATCGATGTTTCCTCTTTGTGCTATTTCTTTCATTTTCAAAAAATATTCCAATAGTTTTTCGTTTGGGCGGCAGCCTCTAGCGGCTAGTAATTGATGTATCTGGGCGGACGAAGCTGATTGTCCAAATTCGCGAAACAATGCTTCTTTGAGCGATGTATATGAAGAAATGTTATTTTCACTACGTACATACAATAATGCTAAACTTTTTAATGCCCGCTCAGCAAACACAAATTTCTGTATGTCGGACAGTTGAAATGAATGGGCCAGAGATTCAAATCTCTGAAACCATGTTTGAACGTTTTCCGTTTTATCACCACTAAACGGTGTACTTAAATGATCAATGTCATGGAAAGAAATTGTCTGTTTGGGCGCGGAGTGTGTACAGTGTACACGCGCCTGGTCTGGCTGTACTGCCAAAGGGGAAGATAAACCAGTGCTTCCACTACTATTGTGGCTATCATCAAATTCTGTATCCGATTCGGAAACTGCCGTAAACGTGTCTTTAAAAGCCGAAATATCAACTAGTGCGCTTAAAATACGTTGCCCTATATCTTGTTTTGATCCATGGATGTCAATGGATAAGATATTAGCAATAGTAATCAATTGTATCTGATCGTAATCGTCCAAAATTACTTTGAGTTTATTTTCATACTCATCGCTTTTGTCAGTAAAAGAAAAACCTTTAAATTTCCTTAAATTCGCTCTATTCTGGCGATTTTTATCGCAACCAAATATAAATTCATGCAATAATTTGATTTTATCTGTTTTAGCCGATTTCAACTGGCTTTTAATAAAGTCAATTTCTTGTAATTCCATATTAAAAGGTAAGAAAGGAAAGAGAAAAAAAATAAACTCACTTCAAAAGGAGTTATCCAATTGAAAAATAAATTCCTCGCCACGATATATTGAAGTAATCTAATTAATGATCCGTAGAAAAAAAATATGCTTGCAGTCGAAGATTCATTCCTTGTACAGCGATAACTATCTTGCACAAATAAAAATAAACGGGAGATTGAGCTTCACACAGATGGCTCACATCAGATGTAGATGAATCACATCAGCTGAAATGCAAGGGTTGATAACGGAACGAAGAGTTCTCTGATTTTAAACGTAGATCGGTAAGAAAGCCTAGGGGATTTTACTTTTTAAATTCGTTTTGGATTCAAATCGGCCTAGAGCTCCCATGTAATATAAGGATGATATAAGGATAAGGCCTTAGTTAATGAAAAAAGGAGTTTAATGATTCTAGGTTATAGTTTTACATATTAAATAGAAATTATATTTACAAGTATGGGAGGGTAGGGGTTTCTCTGCAGCATACGCGCCCGCAGAATCGTCGGAGCTCGGCCTCTGCTCTCGTCTAGAGCGAGATATGCCTACCATCGGCCGCGTCAGAATGCAATCTGCTCCCGGTTGTCACTTGTGTCCAAGCGAAGAGAATGCAAACTGCATATCAGCAAATTCAGTAACATCTGCTGTTCTGCGGTAACAAGTTCTCATGGAAAAGTGTTGACCATATCTGTTGCTATGAGTAGGGTTTTATGGGAATCTAAAACCACAACTCACATATATATATATATCAATTTTGAACGGAGGGTGGTTTCGGGGTCTGGGGGTTATGATCGATGAAAATATACCAAAATTTTTTGAAATCGCTTTCCTCCGAACGGCTGCAATAGGTAGCTTTTTTGTAAAGAAAGCTACCTAAAATTTTGTTGGGTAAAGTGATCACGTCGTTGGGAAATCTGATTTGTTTACCATTTTATAGCTTAACTGTGACTGTTAATCGGAATCACTGTTTTGATCAGTTTTATCGCACATTGTTTCTGTTTTTTCATATTACAAAAATAATAATTTGACATATAATAATTTTAACACATAATAATTTGAACTACCATATTTTCCATCGAATGAATAAATATCCGATTCAGCCTAAAATGGCTAGCAAAACCTGTGATACATATTTGTTGCGATAGTATTCCACATAAAAATTAACTTTTGGAACCGTTTCCGATTTAAAAAAAGTGATAATTGAATCTATTTGCACTGTCGAAAGTGCAGCTGCCGCCATGTTTGTAAATGTAAATAAAAAAATCCCGCAACTTTACCCGAAAGCGTTCAGAGCCGTTTTTACCCAACCTTACACCGAGAAACCAGTATGACGTCATTCCCCAATTTTCCGAGTTACCCGTGTTTCGGTCTCTGAACGCGCTCTATAAATACCGCAGGGATTTGCAGTGTCAATGAGATCTTACAGCCGGGCAAAACTAATTTTATTTACGGGAGTAAAAATTGCATAAAAATCAAAATTTCTCAAGATTTTTGAAACTTGAGTGCTGATATGAGGGTAAAAGAGAAAAGCAATGCTGACATTAGTGGAAAGGTTGGTTGGTTGATTTTGTGACGGCCGATTATCTGCACTAGGGATATAGGCCCGAGGGGGAGTGCCCTTCGTGGGGGTCTTTCTAAGGGAACCCAACCCGTATTAACGCATGGAAATCCATGGTTCGGAGAAAACCACGAAAACTCCGAACGATTAGGCCGACGGGCGCGATTGGGAATTAGTGGAAAGGAGATGGATAACTTGAACATTTTAATTTTGACAAATCTGAATCAACTATGGAGGGTTAAATCCTGCGACGACAGCGACGGCGTTAATGAATTGAATTTCTGAAAATAATGCTTGCTCATCTGAACAACTATTAGAAGTGTAATTAACAAAAGTATAAAAAGTGTAGACAATTTCTGTACAGGAGGGTGACAAGAACGAGCATGGTAAACATATAACAAATTGTGTGAAACAAGGGTTCCCGAGGAGCCACTGAGAGTGAAAATGTTATCAGCATAACGTAACCAGAAGGAGGAAGGACATTTTTTGGAAAGAGAAATTTCATAATAATGCATATAAATGTCTCTCAGCATGAGTGACATGGGGCTCCCCATCTCTAAACCGGCGAAAGATTTGTAAAAATTACCCTCAAAACTAATAGTCCAAGAACCGACAGCACAAAAAACTATGTTATCAAACACAAGAAAAAAACTTTATTTTAAGGGAGAGTAGAAGTAGGAGAATCTAATGATCCATGTCGGCCGGAAGTGAAGTGATGCATAAGCCAAAAATTGATACCACCAGTCGTTGACTCGTAGGTTTATCATTGTGTTTGTCCTACAACTATCCACCATGTTTTAATACCTTTGTTTGTAGGACAAACACAATGATAAACCTACGCACTGGTGGTATTAATTTTTGGCTTATGTACCACTTCATTTCCGGTAGACATGGATCATTAGATTCCCCTACTTCTACTCTTCCCTAAAGAAAAGGTTTTCTTCTTGTGCTTGATAACATAGGTTTTTGTGCTGTCGGCTCTTGGACTATAAACATAATTTGGGAAATAGCAAGTACGAGCGGAAGCAATAAATTAAATCAGTTTCGGTACAAGAAAAATGAAATTCTCGAAGTCTTTTTTCTAAACACAAAAGAGCACACCATTTATTGGAACATTAGTAAAGAGTGACTTAACATCAAAAGAGACGATAGTCAGATGTTGTAAATGAACATATCTAATTAAATTGGCAAAATAAATGTTATTTGAAAGCAAAGGGGGAAAATGTCTGTAAGAAATTTAACTAATCGGTGAGAAGCGGTCCTAATATTAGTAATCGATCGGTAGGGACCTTTGATTTATGAATCGTAGAGAAAGCATAAAACCTCGCACAATTGGCAGGGGGGATGTGTTTCTTCTTGGTGGAATCAGAGAGAAGTACACTGGAATCGAACTTCTTCGCCTTATTTAATCTCAGAAAATAAAACGAAGATCACCAATATACTGGTAAGAAAAATTCAAGGGACCATACCAACGCTTAAAAATATCCGCATACGAGAGGTCATTATTTTTTGAGTCAGCGCGTAGGCATAACATTCTAGGAGCGGTGGTTCTGCCAGTCATGAAGTCAGCTACCCTTTACTTATAATAATTTCGTCTCTTTTCTCGAACCAGTACCACCAGATGTGAAGTCCATTGAGGATGAACACATAGAAAAACTCGCCTAAAGGGGTGAAGGATAATACAATACTGCTTCTTCATTGTACAATAAGTAAGTGTATATACTCATAGTCCAAAAGCCGACAGCACAAAAACCTAAGTTATCAAGCACAAGGAAAAAACCTTTATTTTATGGGAGAGTAGAAGTAGGAGAATCTAATGATCCATGTCTGCCGGAAGTGAAGTGGTGCATAAGCCACAAATTAATACCACCAGTGGTTGACTCGTAGGTTTATCATTCTGTTTGTCCTACAACTATCCTCCATGTTTTCATACCATTGTTTGTGGGACAAGCACAATGATAAACCTACGAGTCAACCACTGGTGGCATTAATTTTTGGCTTATGCACCACTTCACTTCCGGCAGACATAGATCATTAGATTCCCCTACTTCTACTCTTCCATAAAATAACGTTTTTTTCGTGTGCTTGATAACATAGGTTTTTGTGCTGTTGGCTCTTGGACTAACAGAGAGACGTAGTTGTCACTCGTGGGTAATGTCCGTTACCAATTACAATTAATAACTGAAAAGAATTTGCGTCACATGGTGATAACACATCCAATCGATAGGTTAAGTTTCTTCTTTGAGATTGACTTATTTGTCGCATTTCGCATTAAAATATACATTTGGCTTCTAACTGTGGCCATAAAAATTCGTACTCATAAAAAAATCTGAGTTTTTAAGTTCCTGAATGTTTGTTTGATTTGATTTGATAGGCAGTAGCAGTTTTGAGTTTGTTATGAATGTGATTGCAAGTGGTCTTCGTAATAATAATTGATATAATGACTTTTCACGAAAAGAAGTAAAGAAAATAACCTTTCAAAAGATCAAACAAGCTATCACAATTTTTTTTAAAGAGCTGAATGAAAAACTATTTTAGTTTAGTTGGAGGCAAACAACGCAAACAACTCAACTTGGTACTATCACTTTTTATGATTCTTAAAGGCAAAGAATACCAAGTACGGTTAGGCCTTTTTGTATTTAGCGTTATCTATAACATTTTCCCCAGGCGTTCTTAAACTAGGGTTCATGGACCACTTAGAGTCTCCTAAAGATCGTTCAGTTGTTCCATGTGCTTGAATAAGAGAAGTTAGCTCATTATTGTCTATTGTAAGTGAGATTTAGTTAAATTATATGTTTTTTCTTTTTTACAGCGTATGGTATAAATGACAGTAGTATTAATTGTATTTTTTTTATGAAGAATATACATTCATATAGTACAAGGGGTCACAATTAAACCGACAGTATTCAGCGTACCCTGTAGCGCGATTTACTCTCCAGAATGGAGCCAAATCTTTTAGGATGATTAAACAAGATGGAGGATGAAGGCTTTCGTGAACAAAATTTTTTCCCCAAAAGTCACCGCTAGAGAATATGTAGCACTGTTTTTTGCGGAACCCCGTCTTGTTTACTCTCCCACAAAATTTGACACAATTCTCAAAATTATATTGCGCTACAGGACACGCTGAGTGCTGTCAGTTAATTTTAGCCACCTCAAGGTGGCCATAATTAATACGCCTCTTGGTAGCCTTAATTATAAATGTAGCTGATGGTGTATAATAAAATGCTCCATCAATTATACGTGAATATTTCGTCAAGTTTTTTGTGGTAAGAAGTAGCACAGGGGAAAATTTTTACAACATGAACTTTATACATTAGGACTAGATATTAAAATTTCCGTAAGCAAAGATATGATAACTGTGCTAATATAAAAAGATACATCTTAGGAGTGCACCAATTTCTTTAAACAGTTCGAGAACTTCATTTACATTACATGGGCATGTCACAACCATAACTTAGTTTCAGGAGACATGGCCAAGACATGTTCATATGCAAAGATTTTCTTTGGAACTCTGCCACGTATTTACAATCTTTATTGCATCATGTACTAAAAAAAACAAATTAGAAAATATGTTGCAGATTTGTCTGTAAAACTCTCGCTCTGGGACACGATGGGGATGTTGAATGGAAAGTGTGAAAGCTGTAAGGTAGCGAGCTGCTGAACTTTGTAATGTACTAGAAGAGTTCCAGGAAACACTGATGAATGATGCTCAAGCAATGAATGTTCGATCGTTAAACAGTCAAATGATAAATTACAAATTACTGGCCTCACTCGTTTTCTGGAATTCCTTACTTGATTAAGTAAATTATGTGAGTAACGAACTTCAGAATGACACCATGTATGTTGCTACAAGGGTTTGTTTCATTCCAGTAGCTTTGTAACTAGTATACAGGGTAACAGTTTTGATGTACGCTTGATTGACGCTGGTGAACATGCCAAAGAACTAGATGTTGAGCCTGTATTCAGGATTAGGAGTAACTACTTACGCCAAAAGTAAGTTATTTGGTTATAAATCTGAAGATGAATCTTTGGCGAATTCAAAAACATCCCTTTAAGTGCAACATTTAATCAAGTGGTAGATAGCGTGGTAGTATCAAAATTTATTTGGATTTTTCTGAAAATTTCAGTACCTGTTCAAGGATACCATAAGAAAATGTACAGCAGATCTGAAAGTGGGATTAACATAGTAGAACTGGTCTAAAAAAGAAGCACAAAGCTGTCTGATATAGATGGATACATGCTTTGCAAGGAAATGGGAGCACTAAAGTCAACTATATCACCAAATATTCAAAATATCATGCAATCATTTGCTTGCAATAATAGATCTACCGCATTTCGAAATTTATTTATTTATATTTGGATTGTTTTGTAATTTTAAGTGTATGTGGCATTTGGAGAAAATGGTTTAGTCTAACTGGGGAACATCCACAAACGTCAATTCTGGAGTTTGACGAGCGTGATATCGTTCGAAAGCTCTTGACACGAGGATCAAGAAATGTATAGGAACTAAACTCCTGAATCCAAGTTCACGAGATATGGGCCCTTTTCTTTTTTGAAAGAAGATAAATAAAGAAGTGCAAAACAACATGACATTCCTTCAAAAGCTATCGAAGGCAAGAATTTTGTCATAATTAATCATGATAGGGTTTTATATGTAAAAGTATTGAAAACATTCAACACCAGGCACAAACGACAAAGGGCATTATTGTTTGCCAGTAAAACCGCTCTCTTAATCCACTCCTGGAACTTCCCACCAAGGCCCTGTCCATGGCTCTTTCCATCCCATAGGATCAAGCGAGGGGATAGTTCATGCTACTAATCATACTGTACTCACAATTTGCATTTATTGCCCACTAATTCGTAAAAAAGTTTTAACTCTTTTCTTCTTCTTTTCTTTTTGCTATTTTCCACTGCGAATATTTTGTAAACTATTGGACTTGGGAGTATAGTTGCTATACATTTCTTGATCCTCGTGGGAAAAGCTTTCGAACGACATCACTCTCGTCAAAATCCAGAACTGACAGTTGGCGATGTTCCCTAGTATAATCAAAATTCATTTGAGATTACCGATTCAGGAAGGACGTTAGAAAATCTTAGTAATTAGGTTCGTTGAACGCAAATTAGCAGGAGTTTAAATGTCCAGAAAATTCTAAAAGAATTTGCAGCAAAAAAGAAAGAAAACAAAATTTCTCATAATAAAAAACAATTATAATGACTAATTTTTCAGTTATATTTTTGAAAAGTTAAAAATATACGTGAATAAAAGTCCATAATTTACTTTTCAACAGAGCACTTAAATTCTAATTTATTAGTCCTAAACAAAAACAAATTAATATTTTTAATAAATCACTTCACAGTCACTAGAACAAGTGGTGTTAAAACTATTAAACATTTTAGAGGTGGTATAAAAATTTTGCTTGCTGTATGTGGGCTTACATGTATAAAATTTTATATTAAGATGCAGCTCACATCCGTTTGGTCCATGAGCTTGCACGCAAGTTTTAAGCGCACATTTTGATTACTTTCCATTCTACCACAGAAACGTAGTTTATAATGGATTTGTTTATAATTTTAGGATTTTACGGAAATTGGCTTATGTTGGTTGGTGACGTGCATACAAGTGCTTAATTTTTAGAACCACTATTTCCAAAAACAGTAGACTCGCGATTTTGCAACCACTGATTTAGCGACCCTTTGCGATTTAGCGACCATTGGATGAGGTCCCAATGAGGTTTTCAAATACTCACAGTGTGTTTCCCCGCTCGTTTTAACAACTCGTAAATAATCTCCAATTAGCGACCTTACCGAAAGCATGAACAAACTGAGTACTGTACTAAGAAATGCAGTCTAAAAGAAGTAAGTCTAAAGAAAAAGAACACTAACCAAACATTTTCTTCTTCTGAACCTTTCAGAAGTCGGTCCGCTTCATACATAAACATTCAAGATAGGACAGTTACGACAAAATCTGTAATGGCAACAGTACTAGCGTCACTAGTGACAAGGCGAAAGAACTAACAAGCCTCCGAAATTTACCTATCTCGATGAAATATATATACACTCTACGTTTTGTATAAGGGGCGGTCAAATGAAAACGAGACAGGTAGAAAAAAATGTAGGTAAACTGTTGTCAAATGATAGCCAGATAAGTAAATAATAAAAGTAAGTAAACTGTTTATTATTTTATTAATTTTGAAATTAGCTTATATCCTTCGTTTGACTGTGGGGAATCCACTACGCATAGATTTTCAGGTACTTCAAATGCACTGTCAAGATGTCGTGCGCGGTACCGTGAACCACAATCCACCGTCGGTCATTTCTAACGCCAGCATCCACCGCAGCAATGACAGAAGTGGTAATGACATGATGAGCCAGCCCTTGCCAACTTCTGTCTTTCAATGACACCCAACCTTCTCGAAATCGTTTATTCCGCTCAAAACACGCGCACGTGACATGCTGTTTTCGCCGTACACAGCAGACATTCGGGCATGCATTTCACTTCCTCACACACCTTCCGCAGTCAAAAAACGTATTACACATCGCTGTTCCTCATTCCCGGTCTCCATAGTTATGTCAGACACACACACGACTCCCTCGCCTCAATTTGAGTGCGTCTAATAGACAAATGGCACAGCGGTGATCGCTTGTGCTGTTCCTTCCTGATTCCCTATAGAGGGCACTACCATAGAGACACTTACCTGCATTACCAAATTCCGCGTCATAGTCGTTATTTAGTCAGTCTCGTTTTCATTTGACTGTCCCTTATATATCTATTTCTTCATCTACGAGGCAGAATCAGACAAATTTTCTTATTACAACTTATCTTTGGCACGTTTTTTAAGTGTATTTTTAAACGATATTGTATTTATTTGGTTTATTAAAGATGATTCATTTAGCTTATTACTTCCTTCTACCTTTACAAGAAGAAAGTATTGGATGCGTGAAAATTTCCGACTTCCGGTTTTCGATGGATTTATACGTTTGAGAAGGTGCTGAACACGATTTGATGGCTTTTAGAAAATGACTGTTTGTGAGTCTGCCTGTCACTCTGTGAGTCTGTTTGCGACAAAAATTTTGTAGGCGCTCTATCACAGGACCTAATGCACGGAATTTCACAAAATATTAGATTCAATTAGACCTGGATATAAACAGGTGCTGATTACATTTTGGTGTAAATCGCCCGACAGGTGGCGTTGCTATGCTGCATTTTTCACGATTTCCACAATAGACTCTTCAAGATCCATGGCTTAGATGCTTTATATTCCCTCAGCCGTTGTTTTGATCAGTTTGGCGATTTTTTGTTGGCGTGTTGGCGTGTTGACGGTGTTTATGGATATGGCAACCTCAATATGTTGAATCCCGTGTGACGTGTTTGTTGTGACGTGTCGTTCTGGCAACCCCTGAGAAGCTCATTTTAGCTTGGAATATTGTGAATGTATTTTCATATCGTGTTGTATAGTTCTGCCTTTTTATTTTTATGTGAAATTTATTGAATGTATTTGATTGACTATGGTTTCTGCAGTCCGTTTAAACGCTGTTGCTGAAGTAATTAGGAAATATGAGGAAATTTTGACAAGAAAAGAAGGTTTGTATATAGTGTGTGATTACGTATTCATAAGCCTATTTTGGAAAATGTCGGTGATGATATTTCGAGCTGGAGCTTTCAAGAAAGCAGATGTCTTTTACGGTATGTTGATAACTTTATGTATATTTTACTGCTTTAAGAGTTTTTTACATTTTGAGATTGCTAGAAAGCGAGAACTGCTGAATTTTGAGAATGCTACACCTCGAGAAGTGCTGAATGCGGCAATGTTTTTTTTCAGTTAATGTGCGCGAAGCGGACATACAACGATTACTGGTTGCCATTTTAGCGAATTTTGTTTTTTATGTGTATTTTGCTGCTTTAAGAGTTTTTTAGATTTTGAGATTGCTAGTAAACGAGAACTGCTGAATTTTGAGAATGCTACACCTCGAGAAGTGCTGAATGCAGTGATTTTTTTTTCGGTTAATGATTATGGTATGTGCGCGAAGCGCACATACAACGATTACTGATTGCCATTTTAGCGAATTTTGTTTATTATTTACATTTTATTTTTGTTAAGCCAAACATGCGTATAAACCGGTGCTTGGCGACATTTACTACTTGGCGGTAAAGGGGTTTTCACGTCAAGGAAAATTCCAAGATGGCGGCCGGGGGAACTTATGACATCTGTTCTAGATCCTTTATTTCCTCAAGAACTACTGCATAGATTTTCATAAAACTTCAGAACCAGTTAGTCCTTGATATAGTTTGGCGCTGATTATTTTTTGGGGAAAACTAGCTCTCGCGGCGGAGCCGCGAGACTTCGTCCGGCGACATAGGTCTTTCAGGGCCCAGACATGCACACAGCTGACACGGAGCAGACCCTCCTTAAAGAAGTTTCTCTGCCGTGCACCCGCCGTCAGCGCGTGGTCGCCCAAGGACTTCGCACTGCCCAACGCACTCCACGAAGCCCTGCGCCCAAGAGATAGACATCCGGTCGATGCGACAGAACCTCCCACCCAGCTAAGAAGAGCCAGATGGTTCCTTCTCTTGGTCCCCACGCAGTTCTCCCCGACGACCCGCAGAGTACGGAACCTACAAAGGAACCGAGTGCACGAGCCAATGCCGAAGATCCCTACGAGGGGGTTGCTTTACGGAAGTCTCTCAAGATCAAATACCATTATCCGGGTTGGGTTGATTTTTGTCGGCCAATTATCTACACGAGGGATATAGGCCCAGGGGGGAAGTGCCCTCCGTGGGGGTCTTTCTAGGGGAACCTAATCCGTATTTACGCATGGAAAATCCACGGCTCGAAGAAAACCACGAAAACTCCGAACGATTAAGCCGACGGGCGCGATTGGGTTCGAACCCAGCACCTTCCGTCTACCAGCTTCGAGAGCAGAACCTCTCGGCCACTGGTGGGGCTACCATTATCCGGCAAAGACATTTTTGAGAAACAACCGATAGGGTTAGTCGGGAAAGTTATTGTTAGAGACCCCTAGCTAAAACCCAGGAGGGTGGGGAAAATCCCTCCGGACGTAAAGCGTTCCTGCTCTGGGCTTTTCGCCCGGTCCTCCCACCTCGACCAGCGAACCCCTCGCGGATCTCGCTGGGAGTCAGAAGGACCAGACTAGATGCCGTTAGCGACCCCAGGTGGGCACGGAAAGCTCCACCTAGACGGGATAGATCCCGCCTCGCTAAGGGTTGGATGGGCCGAGCCCCCGCAGCCCCCCCACCCAAGGGCGGAGGAGCTGCGGACGGCGGGCAGGAGCCCGGCCCATCTCTATCTTACCTCACGGTCGCCGAGGGTTCCTGAGCACGAATGCCTCTAACCCCGTGCAATAACGTCCGCTACATTGTTAGTCGCCAAAACACAGTTTCCGTCGAATGCTGCGAACACAAATAGGCCGACGAAGCTGACTCACGATTTGCGGACCCAGCCAACAACTTTCGCTGTGTTCCGAGACCCCAAGACGAACCCGGGAAAGGCCAGGAGGCGGTAGGCCGGCATTCAGAACTAGGCGGACGAACCGCACGCGAGCTCCTTCGCGGGCACCTACCTCCCGACCCAAACCAGGCCCGCCCCAGTGACCCGGGGCTGTGCGTTCGAAAGTTATGTTTAGAAACCACTATGACCACACCTCCGGTCGCGGTAACCTTCGGAAGCGCATAGACACGCTGGTCATGAGTCGGACCAATCGTTCGCCTGAGAATCAAAGCGCCGCCGCCTTAGTCGGCGAGCCTCCGGTCCGGTTCCCGGCGGGGATGGAGCACGACAGCGGACCTGCCGGCCGACCCCCTCCCATGGGGATACGGCGTAACTTCGGGCAACCAGCTCCACGCTGGCCTCCTTCCGCGACTGCTCCTTGGTCAAACGGGGGCACCGCCGAACTCCACCCACCTAGGGGCGACACACAACTACCTCCGCTACCGGAGCTTTGGCGGGATGAGCCACGCTAGGTCAAAAAGTAACCTAGGCGCTGTCCGAAAACCTCGCCCTTCGGTCGCTCCGGGAGTCACCGCATGGCGTTCCCGCGAGCGCCGTCGTCACTAGCGAGCACCAAAGACGGTTCTGCGAGGTCCGCAATTTCCTCTCAGGCTCCCTCTTGGTCAAAAGGTGGACAAGGCCCTACCACATTTGCTTACCCTTTGTCCAGAGTCACTACCCGGTCGAAACCGGCTCTGGGATCGAGCTATGGAGCGTCGCTGCCGGGCTCCCCACGAGAACAGTGGTCCCCGGAGGATGGAGCACATGTCGGTCACCGAAATGACCCTCCAACCTCGTACGCAACGTCCGATACCCGTGGCCGCCGGACCTATTGCCTCTCGGCGCCGGGCCTCTCGAGGAGGCTGTGGTTCGTCCTTGTCCTGCCCCATCTGGCTTGACACTACAAGCGCTGCCGGACTCCGAGTCTCCTCTCCCACTCAAGGGATCGGTTTCGGACCACCCGGAATCGCCCAACAGGTGGCGCTGCTATTCTGCATTATTCATGATTATCGCAATAGCTCTATCGCAAGAACTAATGCACGAATTCTTATCAAATTTCAGATTCAATTAGTCCTTGATATAAATTAGCGCTGTTTAGTTTTTAATGTAAATCGTACAGCAGGTGACGTTGCTATGCTGCATTTTTCATGATTTCCGCAATGCTTTATCCCAAGAACTAATGCATGAATTTTCATCAAGCTTTAGATTCAGTTTGTCCCTGGTATAAAATGGTCCTAATTAGTTTTTGTGTAAATCGCCCAACAGGTGGCGCTGCTATGCAGATTTTTTTACGAATTCCGCAATAGCTCTATCTCAAAAACTAATGCACAGATTTTCATCAAACTTCAGGTTCAGTTAGAAGTTGACATAAGTTGTTGGTAATTAGATTTTGGTGTAAATCTCCTAACCGGTGACGCTGATAAGCTGGTTTCTTCAGGAAGTATTAACATGTATGAGATAACAGAAATTGGATTGCCACATCCGACTAGTAATTTTTTTTGTATTTGTATCGTTCACCATTAACTTACAAAATAATAAAAGTATAAAAGAAAAACCCTAGAAGATTCTGTTGAAAACGTAAACATGTAACTTTATGTGACTGAATAGTAAAAATTCAAATGCAGGCGTTCTGTTAATTTATTCTTATCAAATAACATTTTATCAAGTGTAACATTATTCTTTCTCTATTTTTTAACTTTTAGATTTATACAATTCCAAAAATTTGTAAAAATGAACATTTCCCCATCAATAATTTTATTATTATTTCTTATGTGTAATTATAACATTATTGATTATTATTGTAAATATTATTGAACTGATTATACGTTATTTAAATTAAAAACCATCTTTTTGTTTTTCTGTGATAAAGTAAAAATACATAAATTTTAAAAGATTATTATAATGATTGTTTTAATTCATTAAACTTCATAAATTAATAAAACATCGGCTAAAAAAAAATTCCTACCAAATCAGAAAATTTATAAAATTTTCTGAGGCTTGTACAGTGCAATATTTCCATATTTTTATATTATACCATTAATTTATGTAGCTTTAAATCCAATTATATAGTATTTACTTGATATATAACATTCAAGACGAAGGATTTCGCTTGTTTTTCATTGCACTTAGTCGTCCACCCTTCATAAAAGAAAGATCACAATAAAGTAGATGTCCAATAACAAAAATATTCCAGTGATGAGAAGTTTCTTCTCCATTGTCACTAAAGGCACTGCCATCGTAATTGCATTACCATTACGCTCTATGGTAGTGTCCCATCTTGTATGTTTATCTATGGTAAGCTTCACCTCTCTCTTTCTCTTCTGCGCTGTATGAATGATAATGTACCTAACAATACGTTGCATTACATTTCTTGAAAATTTCTCTCCACTTCCGCCTGTAGTTTCTCAGCACATGTCCACTAGGCTCTTTAATTGCGATTGGTTATATTTTGATCGTCACAAAAATAGCTATATTAGGCAAATACGCACGTCACGTGAAGGGATAATCTCTCAATGTGCAATCTTTTCGGAGTCATTTCGTCGACGTTAAACCACTTGTATGGTCTGTACTGGTTTTATGATAAAGATTTTTATTTTTATATGACTCCTATTATACTATATATATATATATATATATATATATACATGTGTGTGTGTGGGGGGGGGGGGGGGAATGAACAGAAACATTCAAACGAAAAATATAAACTCCAAGAAATGAAACAGTCCATGGGCTTTGATAATTTCATAAATCGATACTAGTTCACGAACCACGAGAATGGAATTATATTATTAGTAGAAGAAACACGACGACAATTGGTTGAAAAAAGATGGCAGGCAAGGCTTAACATCCTGCAAAGCTGAACTGCGAAAAAAAGAAGCATAAGTGCGTGCACCCTTTTCTATGTCGTTTATATAATAGGCGGAAGGCCATTATCTTTTAATAGTAACCATATGTTTTTGTTTTAAACTCTTGTTTTCTGTATTTTATATCCTAATAAACTGATGGTAAGTAGGGAAAAAGCGTGCAAAAAGACGTTCGTACAGGACTGTAAAAATGACTGTATAGGTGAAAGGACCCGAAGGACCAATCTTCTCGAAAAAGAAAGGGCCAACGATAACTTCTGCCATAAATCCGTACCATACAGTGACCTTTGAAGAATGAAGAGGGAATGGTTGCATTTGGAATGGTTTCTCACTTGCCCATATTCTGCAATTTTGAGTACTGGCAGTACCTTGGAGATTGAAATGGGCTTCGTCTGTCCACAAAATGGTCCATGGCCATACATTGTCCACTTCCATTCGAGCAAGAAATTGCAGGACGAAAGCTTCTCGTTTCGGCAGGTCAGCAGGACACAACTCCTGAACATGCAGAATTTTGTATGGATAGTATTGCAGGATGTTTTGTACAATTTTACGAACAGTGCTGACAGGCATGCCTAAAGTTCGGGAAAGTCCCCGTGCACCGCACATTCCCAAAGCTTTGCTGAACACTTCCTGCAATGCTGTAGTCATTGATGTCGTAGCAACTGCTTTCCTCCCTCAGCCGCATTTCACGTTAAATGAACCTTGTCTTTTCGAATTTATCAATCATCTTCTTCAGACCGAATGCAGTCATCGGGCCAGATCCACCTCTTTCACTCTTTGATGCCCAGAATTTCTTCAATGTAATTACTGCACGGACACCGTTCTTGTGAAAAAGCTTTACAAGCAGAAACCGATACTTCAATGATACAGTCATGACTACCTTCTCAGACGCAGAATAAAAGGAACTGCATTTTCCCCGCCTTTTCATCACAAGTGTAATATGCGGTGGGAATGTCGCGTCTTTTAATTAGGATCTTATGACGAGTGCAGCGTCATCTATCGGTCAACTTTTGAACTCTTTTCTTTCGCAAAACAAATTCCCATTGCTTCACGTATACTCAGATGAAATATCAGGTCATTCCAACCAGTGGTTCCTTTTTTACAGGCTTTTGAAAGTACAAGTTTAATTATAATCACCCTGTATATATATGTCTTAAATCTATTTTAAACTATGTATTTTGCTAAATTTACGCTAGAGCTAAATGAAAAGAATGCCATAAATATTTAGAAACTGCGTCTCGTGATTGGTGGATAATTTTGCATGTAATTTAACAAAACATTTAAAGGAGATTATGGGAGCATTAGTTTAGTTGGCAAACTTTTTCGACAATGGGAAGAGGCAAAATGCTTTCTCACTTCGAAAGAGGCCAAATTCTAGCTTATAACAACATCTGAATGTCACTTTAAAGAATTTCTGATAAACATAAACGTTCGAAGATATTATTTTTAATTTCTTATAGAATTCAACTATATATCGTACTGTAAAATTTACAGGAAGTCCAAGATTTCTTTGGAAACGATCCGAAAGTTCCATTGTTCGAAAAGTCGCAAGCAAAAGAATGACAGCAAAGGAAATTGGAAGCCAAACAAAGACGCCAGCATCAGCCTGGACTAGAAGAAAAGCAATATAAAGGTCGGAAATTCTTAAATATGTAAAACTCATGTTAGTGTCCGCGTTTAACATCTCGTCATAAAAAACGCGCATTCAGTTTGTAGAGAAACAATTGAAGCAACAAACGAATCGGTCTAAAATTATCTTCAATCATGAAAAGAAGTTTAATTTCGATAATCCGGGTGGTATTCCTTCAAATTGGCATGACCTAAGAAAAGAAAAGGGCGTATTTTCCACGTGTCAACTAGGTGGAGGCTTTTTAATGGTTTGGGCTGCTTTTTCCTCAGGGGGTAAAGCTTAAACTTGCTTTTCTAGAAAGACTACATTTTTACCGATATACCTATATTCACTTGTTCAAATATATCACTTGTTGAACCAGCATGAAACAATTGACGGTCTGAACTATATTTTTCAACAAGACAATGCCTCAATTCACTCATCAAAAGATACAAAGAAGTGGTTTGAAGATAATAATACTGCCGCACTTGATTGGTCGTCCAGTAGTCCGAACCTCAATCTGATGGAGAAGTTTTGAGGTATTATAGTGCGCAATATCTACTGAAAAAATTGCCAAATAGTCCAGCGTAACTTCAAAGTAGATTTAAATACGATCATTGGTGAGGGATGGCGTGTTTTGTCACCTTGACAAGTTCGAAACATTTTAATCTCCATTCCACAACGCTGCATTGAAATTATTAAACACAAAGGAAGCATAATTGACATGTAATATTTCTATAAAAATCTGTTCCGTTTTTATCATTTTGCTCCTATTGCATATCCTGTGAAAATGCAATTTATTATATTGTAATAATAACAATTGTTTTACAATGTTTCCCTTATATTTATAGTGCCTATTTAGTTCGATAAAATCAATTTGTATGTTTTATTATGTGGATTAAGATAATTATATTTATTATTTAGTCAATTTAATGATCGTTCCTATCATTTTTCCCCACGTGTATATATTTATATACATATGTTACCGGCCAAACCCGATTTTAGGCCAAACTAGTTTATCCTATAACGCCCATAGGATAAACTAATTTTTCCTAGGCCAAAATAGTTTATCCTAATGCCGGTAGGATAAACTAGTTTTTCCTAGGCCAAACTAGTTTGGCCTAACGTTCATAGGATAAACTAGTTTAGCTTGCTATTCATTGGTCCAAACTAGTTTATCCTAGGCCGATCTAGTTTATCCTAGGACAATTCAATTTGGCATGATTTTATTGATCCCAAAGGCCGCCCCAGTGCCAACTTTCTGGTTTATCCTAAGCCGATCTAGTTTATTCTAGGCCAATGCAATTTGTCGTGCTTTAATTGATGCTAACCAGTGTTGAGCACGCTCACAAAAATAAATAAATAAATAAAATAAAATAAAATTTAATAAAATGACGAACTTATTCAAACTCAAATTCAATTTCTCAAAAATGAGTCAAGTTCGCTCTGAAATTCAAAAATTTTCAAACGAATCAACTCAACTCAAATACAACTATAGAAGTGAGCGAAGTTCACTAAAAACTCGTGTTTTTTTTTATTTTTTACTATTTTTTTAAATATAATACATCTTTAGAGACCAAATTTACAAAATTTTGTGAGCTAGTCTTTTGGTTATTCGATGTAAAGGTCTTTACGGGCCCACCGAATTTGCCTTTCCGACACTCGGTCCGGCCTTGGTTTGGGGATTACTTTATTCGAGAGGTTACCGAGATGGACCGGGACTCAATTTTTTTAGGCTTAAACTAGTTTTCAACCCAGCTCGTATGAAATTCATTTGGACTGGTAGGATCTCTGGTCTGTTCACTAAAAATATCAGTAACATTTGGCCCGGCCCAACATTTTTTTAATGCACGTTTTTTTAAATCTCTATTATTCCACAATGAAAATTTATATATATATATATTATTATTATTATTATTAAGATGAGTAGATACATTTTTATGTAATAAAATTAAAGTACGGTAAAACCTGAGAAAAATACCTGCCTAAGACGGAATCCCGTGTTTAAGAAAAATAAATAAATTGATCTATGTAAAATAAGGATATTAGTAATTGTAAAAAGAATATAATGCATTTACAACAGACGATGAACCTTTTAATATAGGAACCTGTCTAAAACGGACTTCTCTTCTTTCCTATACAATTCCGTCTTAGAAGATTTTATTGTACAGAATTTTTTAATTTTGTAAATCTCCAAATCATAGAACTTGGATTGACGATATTAATGATACTATTGTAAACTATATTGATTTTTTAATGAATCTCTATTTGTATGTAAATATCTGAATAATTACTAATACCATTAATTTTTTTACACTGCTTGGAGACGTGAAAATCTGAAACTTTTCATATAGAGAAACCTTCCGAGACGGAATCACATAGGAGAGAAAAAACTTCATTATAGTTAAGTTCCTTTTTTAGCAGGTGCGTCGTCTCTAGCAAATGTATTATGTGTTTTTTTTTTTTTTTAACGGATTATCATATTCAATTTGCACCGATTAAAAAAAAATCCGCTTAAAACAGAATTTCGTTATACAGAGATTCTTTTAAAAGGTTTTACAGTGCTGTATCCCCATCCGTATAAATGTATATGTACTATGCTTTAAAGAGAATTTTAATTGTGGAATAATGGTAGCTTAAAAATATATGTATTTTAGGCCAAATTAGGACCGGGACTTCGCCGGATTTTTGAAAATTCTAGATTTCTGAAAGAATATCAAATGTACTTCTGATATTCTTAATGGTGCATTTATTCATAATTAATTCAAAGCAAGTTATGTTTATGTGAGAAAAAAAAATAAATATTAAAAAAAACACAATGCCGGATTTTCAAGGTTATACTGTACATTATATATCAATCCTCTAAATTCTTCCTCTCTTAAATTTTATGACAATCTCTGATCCCATTCTCTGGTCCTCCAGCACACAATTTGTCACATGGAACATATTTTGTAACTACCGGCGGCGGTGAAATGGGGGAAGATAGGGGGAAAGTATCCCACTCCCCACCGAATAAAATATATTATACAGGGGTGACGGCAATACTACTTTGCGCAATGTTGGCGCCTTAGCGGTTGTTGTGACCAATAAAAGAACGTCAAATTGCATTGGCCTAAAATAAACTAGATCGGCGTAGGATAAACTAGAAAGTTGGCGCTGGGGCGGTCTTTGGGATCAATTAAATCATGTCAAATTGAATGGCCTAGGATAAACTAGATCGGCCCAGGACAAACTAGTTTGGACCAATCAATAGCAGGCTAAACTAGTTTATCCTATGAACGTTAGGCCAAACTCGTTTGGCCTAGGAAAAACTAGTTTATCCTATGGACATTAGGATAAACTAGTTTGGCCTAGGAAAAACTAGTTTATCCTATGCGCATTAGGATAAACTAGTTTTGCCTAGGCCAATCTAGTTTGGCTTGAAATCGGGTTTGGCCGATAACATATATATATATATATTGTTTCAAAGGTATATTTTATATATATGATAATTTTTGTTGGTTTATAATGGTTATGGTTATATAGTATATATAATATAGATATATAGGTCCAGTACTGTTTGTATTGGCTAAATCTAGGCCAATGTTGAAATGAAATACTGCCCCAACATTCAGGTGTTTACACTTTTTCAATACTGTATATATTTTTTGTTATTTTATTGCTACTATTTCTAATATAAAGCTAATATTTACGCATTATTGTTATTTCTAGGAAAATATTTGCATTGTTGAAGCCTATTTCTTTAGTGATGGTATTTCATTAGAAATATTTTCAATCTAAACCCATTAGTTATCCAAAATAGTAGTTAAATTCATAGGAAGTATTTCCAATAAATGCAATATTGGGTTCCAACATAATCAACGTTGGTTTGTTTCTAGGACATATTTTGAATGTAAAGTGGAATATGTAAAGCTTGATTAAAATTGTTGCTTGAAAAAGGGATGTGAAATTGGATTAAACGGTTAGATTAATATGCAACATCTGGAAGGCACTCTCCCTTACCAGGTGTAGCAAAAAGATTGAAACGCTCTTTAATTTCTTATAAGATAGACAATGTAAATTGCAAAATTGTTCAAAATAAGGCCGGGAAAAAATATTTTAATGAAATAGACTGTCTGTTAATTTTAAAAAAGTTACATTTTTAAAACTTTTATACGACAGCCGGAGACAAAATTGCATAAAATTGTTTCCTTTCGACGCAACAAGATCATTAGAAAAAGCTG
Organism: Maratus speciosus; assembly: GCA_963932465.1. Classification (NCBI taxonomy): domain Eukaryota; kingdom Metazoa; phylum Arthropoda; class Arachnida; order Araneae; family Salticidae; genus Maratus; species Maratus speciosus. The sequence goes on along the minus strand of OZ010787.1, from coordinate 511,832,377 downwards.
CGTAACTCTATCTTTAAAATTGAATTAAGTATAAGTACGAGGGTGTATCAATAAGTTTCTGCCCTCACATAGAAATAATTGAGTGAAATTTATGAAATTGCTACATTTTATGAGTCCTTTTCTATACAGTCAGTGTGCACAGTAACACATTTGTGCAACCGGTATTTGAATGAGAGGGGGGAGGATGTATTCCAAGAGGCGTGATAGTAGACCCAAAGAGGGGGCATTTTTCTAACTTTACCGACCCCCACATACGAAATATTGTTAGAAAGGCCTATGACCACTTATTCATGCTATACACCTCCCAAGCCCCTCCCCCCAAATTTTCACAGCGGGGGAACATGAATGATGTCCGCAAAATTTAGAAAAGTGTCCCCCGGAGGAAAAATTTGGAGGGAGGGGCTCGAGAGGCGCATAGCATGAAGAAGTGGTCACAGGCTTTTTCAACAATATGTCACATGTGGGGCTTGGCATAAATTAGAAAAACGATCCCCTTTGGGTCTACTACCGCGCCTCCTGGAATACACCCCGCCCCCCCATCTCTTTGAAACACTGTTTGCAGAAATGTGTTACTGTGCACGGTGACTATATAGAAATGGACTAATACAATGTAGCAATTTCATAAATGTCACTCAAATATTTCTGTGTGAGGGCAAAAACTTATTGATACACCCTCGTGTGTTTAATTGAAAATTGACCATATAACGGAGACCAGAGACCATATATCAAATTAGAAATGCAAACCTGTGAGCTAAGTAACTGTAAGGAAGAAGATGTACGGTTGATAATACGTATGCAGTTGAATTTAACCTTTAACTGATGTTACAGAAATTGTCACATAACTAGTGTGAAGCAGTCTGTGAGATCGCTTCATCGAAAGACGAATAAAAGCCGCGATTAATTCATAGGATGTTGTTATTGTACTAAACTTTTTGTACAGGAGTGTTATAATTAAAATTCACCTATTCAAAAGTCTCTGGTGTTAGTAGTAAAGTGCCAAACGAAGCAAAATTTCAGTAGTGTTTGTAGATAAACTGAAATTTGCAAGTTAAACTATGAAAATTGAAAAAAGCACCGGTCTGTGAGACCGGTAACATCAGTTAAAGGTTAAGTAAAAGTCAATCAATGCTTCGAACAATATCAGTACAGAAGAACTTCAAAATATTTACAGAAGCATTATTAGAACTCAGTTATGGATTGGAGTTGAGACAAAATAATTTCAGAATGCTTTGTGGATTGAATTTTTTTAATTTTCCATCAAGATTTTAAAATACAGTTGTCTCTTTATATGATCTCTGCCAGGGTAACGCTTTATTTCACTATATTTATGATGATTTTTTTTTACAGTTATTAACACACTTTTGATCTAAAGAGCGTCACAATAAACTTGTACACGATCCACATTTTTACGGAATAATATCATTTTAAATGGTATGCAAAAGTGGTATAAATCAGAATTTTCCTTCATTATAATTCATTTAATTTAAAAAATGCAAGTTTTCAGTTTTTTTGCAATGATCCAGTTGTAGCAAAAGAAAAAAAATTCTAATTGGTCAATTTTTTTATTAATGTAATATTATTGACTACCCTAATTTGACTACTTTTGCATTTTACATTTTGCTCGGAAAATTTAAATCATTAAAGGGCGTTTCAACTTTTTCGGGCACCTTGTATAAATCACACTTTTCTCTTTGTATATCGCATTTTGATGCAGATAAATTTTAATTTGCAAATGGCGGATGAGTGTGTAAGTCATTAGAAGTAATATCTTGTGGTACATGATATTCCTAATAAATATGATTTATTAGGAGTAATATTTTATGGTACATGATATGCCTAAAAAGTATGGTATATTAAGAGTAATATTTTGTGATATATGATAGCTAAGTGTATGTTATTTATTTCGTACAGTCATTTTGTTTTTAATAAATATTAATTGTTCTAAAAATTTGAATTCCAGCTATATGATATCAGATTTAAACTTCAGTATGGGCATACACTTTAATATAAATTCATTTTGCATATATCCTCTTTAAAATATTCACAAATGTATTGAGAGCTGGGGTTTTTAAATCGTCTAAAAAACTTAATATAATGTGCCTGTTGTTAAGTTACAAAATCCCAGAGAAGTCAGTGAGTATGCATATTACATGCACAAACATATATTCATACATATATTATTAGGTTTTAGTTTATTTTCTTATCAAGATATTGCTGTTATTAACTTACATATAGTCACAATTCTCAGAATTTTGGAATACATTTTCATTTTTCCTTTATGATACATGATATTCCTAATAAGCATGATTTATTAATAAATATTCACAAGTATGTATTAAAAGCATTTTATTTTTGAACCAAAACAATATTTCAATACTATGCCAGCACCATACGGATGGAATAATACTTTACCAACATTAATAAAAACTGTACCAACATCATACGGATGGAATAACTATATGCAACACCACTCAAACTGTACCAAATTCACATGGATGGAATAACTCTTACATAATAATGCAACAAAAACAAGGATTGAAAGGCAAAGGTGAAAATTGTCGTTGAGCTATTCCAATTCTTCTATATCCTGCTCGGACTTCGTTTGTAATATCCTATAATGAAAACAAGTAATACATATCATAATTTTGAATAAATTATGGCTCTGTAAAATAAATGTGAAAGTCATAGAGACCATTTTTACTTTCTTCTATCTAAATTAGAAGAAAGTATTGTAATCGAAATTTTTGTAGACTTCCGGTTTTCGACAGATTTACGCGTTTTAGGGGTCAGAGACCCCCCAAAACATGTTTATACAGAATTTCTGTCTGTCAGTGTGTCGCCATTGTACTATCGAGAAGTGTATGAAGTTATGCATAGATTGAACCAAATTTCATATATATGTTTTTGGCTATGGCAAGCAGGTTCTCCTTGGATTTGGAAATACTTCGCCGGAAGGGAGCGCAGTAATAGCGATTTTTGGGCCATTTTTATTATTGTACCATAGAAAAGCATATTATTTCATGCATAGAATTGATCCAAATTTCATATAAGGTGTTCTGGGGTAATAACGCCACGTTAAGGTTCTACCAATTTTCACAGCTCAGTTTTAGATATTTTTTCCCAAACAAATATAGGATTTGATACAGAAACTTATTGACTATGTATGCAAGAAAGAATATTTTAGCGTATATGTATTCATAAAATGTAATGGTGTGATTTCTTACCAATGCTATTTGGCGCCACCCTAAGCCCCTATGCCCCCATGCCCGTAGGTGCCACCCTATACCCCACGTTTGGTTACCCACCTATGCGGGTAATAATGCCGTGCAAACAAAACTATAAAATAAGATTGAATAATGGCGTGTAAATTGTCCATTTCTAAAGATACAAACTTTACAGCCCTAGAAATTGACAAATTTTTCTTACTTACCATTAATTGCGATACCAGGATGCAGTAAAAATCATTTGATATTTTATTCTTCTGGCATGAAAAAATTAGCAGCATTTAGGACATACAAATTTCTCTTTATCCTTTTTAGTTTTCAACAATGACAATAATGGTATCTCATGCATAAAAAAATTAAATAAATAAAAAAATGTAGTTCTGCCACTGAAAAGAAGCAACCAGGGTAATAACACCATTTGATGGCGTTATTAACCCGGTATACATTTTGCACAGAATATTTTAAACTATAAGTTACCTCGCGAACACATCCAAAATTTCCAACACCATTTTAAAAGTACATGAAATACACTACAAATTTATGTAATAAACAATGTATTTCCTAATAAACATATAGTCTTCACATCATAGAACTTACCTAGCAAATTTTAGATCGGGCGTTGACACTTACGTGCTTATTCCAGCGATAAGGTTTACAAATGTAACAAATTAACGTTTAGCGGTTGTTTGTGATTCAGATATGACTCAGATCCCTTTTTCGCAGAACTCGTAGTTGCCATCTCCCAGATTCCTTCATAATTACGCGTAATATTAGCACTTGGCTTTATTACCCACCCTAGCATTATTACCCCAGGACACCTTACATGATTTTGAGTATGGTAAGCAGGTCCTCCTTGAATTTGGAAATATATCGCCGGAAAAGGATGATGTAATAGCGATTTTTGTGTAATTTTCTCGATTTTTTTTGTAGTTCTGTTGTACATCGGCGGGAACTTCACATTAGGTTAAGCCGGCTATTCGTACAACAGAATAACGAAAAATATTGATTTTATTAAATATCGTGATCGATATTAACTCTTTTTTATTCCGATTAATTGGCTGAAGTAGACTTTTAAGATGAAAATGAAAGTTGGCATGGTATTGAACAAATAATATTGAAGTATTAACATTTGTAACTACTTTTTGAAGTATTAAGATGTATAAGATAACAGAATTTTTTTGGATTGGCACATCCAACTAGTTTAATCTTTTAATGCCAAGATGGCACTTTAAAGAAGCATTAGAAAACATAAAAGTCGTTTAACATATCAATTTACAATAATTAGTGTTGCCAGGTGTGCCGCGTATATCGAGGTTCCAAATGATCTGAATACCAGTGTTTTAAAGTAATTTTCTTCGCCTTATCTATTGGCAGAATTATCTGCGATTAAATATGTCGAAATAAACTGTAAGAAATTAGGGGTGTCCAGAGCATTTGGAGCCGTGATTTACGCGGGGCACCTGGCAACACTAAATAATACAATTTAGGAGAAGTTCTAGATACTATACATTACCATGTTCAAAAAACATTATTCGATGTAAAAAGCAAAAATGTTTTAAATGGATAATTTCTTTTCCAATGATAGCTGCTCAGCTTCATTGATGTTCCAAGACATGGAGTGGAAAGTCACAGCTCTGAAAATTTTCTATATTTATATTGTTTCATTATATTTGCACAGTTTGCAGAAGAAAGAGAATACTCCATACTAACTCTGCCGCAAATCATTATATAAAAATGTGACTGGTACCAATGAATTAGTAATAACGTTTGCTAATTAATCCTATACTTAAATTGTTCTTAGAACGTCATCTACTTATAAAAATTGTACCAAACTCGGAAATTTTGTAACTATCACCGAATTGTGACACCATACTTAGATTCTTTGGTAAATTTTACATTAGGATGTAAAATGGCAAGTCATTTGATCAAATGGTTTAGGAATTATGCAGGTTTAAAGTTTGGAACTTCTAACGTTAAATTCGTTTTTTGTAGTTGTAAACCAGATTGCAATGCGGGTAGTTTTTAAACTGACATGACGTAATGAGATGTAATTTTGGATTCGCAGATTCGAAGCTTCTAGAAATTGATTTCTGTTAAAATATTTATAGGTTTCAAGTCATATTCTTTCGAAAAATAATTTTCAATTTATAAATATTTTGAAATTATTTTTTGAAAAAAGAATTATTGTATCTTATAAACTTTTTTAACAGAAATTAATTTTTAAAAGCTTCAGATATGCGAATCCAAAGTTACAGTTAATTCCACTAAGCAGTTTTTGAGAGATACTTAAAAACCATTCGCATTGTAACTGTCGCACTTTGCAACAATTAAAAATGAATGTAACGTTAGGAGTTAAAAACTTTAAAACTGCGTAATTCCTAAAGTACTGGACCCACTGACTTGCGGTTTTGTAGCCAAAGGTAAAACTTACCGGAAAATCCAAAATATGATGTCAAAATAAAGTGCTAGTATTGAAAAACTTCCAGTTTGGTAAAATTTCTATATGCAGATGACTCATAAGCAAAATTTAAGTATAGGGGTAATTAGTAGGTGTTATTACTAATCGTTTGGCACTAGTCATATTTTTACAATGACTTGCAGCAGAGTTAATATGGGATGTTATCTTTTTTGCCAATAGATCAGTTTCAACCACGTGTCCCCAATTTTTCACTAACCAACCAAAATCACCGATTTTTTAGCCATTGTTATCGTTCAATCAATCAAAGTGGGGAAAAACCAGGAAAAGCGATGGGCAAACAAAATGCCCGCGAGGTTTTCAAGTTGGCTGCTAGGGTGTGACGTCAGTTCAAACTGATCTATTGTACATTTTATAATTGTATATAATACTAAACGATATTAAAAAAAACCCGATTTAGTTAGAATTGTAACTATTCCACAAAACCCCTATAATTACTGATATTTTTATTGATTTTATTAGATAAAATATTTGTAAATTTTACTTAATGATCGAATCTTTGAACAAAAATCTTCTAATGTATTAAAAAAAAATCAAGAAAAATGCTTTTGATATGTAAACTTTTTATTAATTCATAATTTGGGAAATAAAGGGTTGAAATAAAACATGCTGTAGTGTATTTCAAATTGAAGTTTAATTGCGATTCCAGCATTTTTGTGAAACTTACAAGGGAACCACTTTTGGTGTTGCTCGCACCTAGCATCGAGACCCGGTGCGTTTTGTAGCCCTATACATAAAAGTTAGAGAACCGAAAAAATTTCTCTGTTAAAATAATATTTTATATAATTTTTTATACTTTTATTTTTTCATTATTACATATTTATTTGTTTATTTCGCGCCAAAAGTGAGTTAAGTCGCCAAATATGGCGCTACAATTTTCCGCCCGCTTTATCCAAAGAGAAAATGTACAGAACATATTACTAGAATTATATCATATTGCGATTTTTTTAATTGATAGCATAAGAAACAAATATTAGGTTTTTATTATTTTTATGCAGACAATAAATATATAAGTAATAAATATAATTCTATAAAAGCTTCGAAGATCATTCAAAAACTATTTTTTATTGAAATACAAATTAAGCAAACATTTTCTTTTGAAATCGAATGAAATAAAGTTTCGAATGTTTAAAATGATTTAAATGGTCCTTCGGTAAAAGTAATCATAAAATAAATTAATATTTTTACACAATTTAGAAAAATTACTGTGGCGAAATAGGTCTTACATTGCAATTTCTAGCTATTACAAATTCAGCTATGACATTTGGCTAGGGTTTCCAGAAAGCTCTACTTTTGAAAATAAATGCCAACTGTTTCACCGCCAAAAATATGAATATAAAGTTGCAATTTTTTAAAATCAAATTCGTGGGTTTTTGAAGAAATTTTAAAACTTTTTTCAATATTTTATACTTATTATTAACTAATTTTTATTTTTAAATGCTTTTCTTAGTATTATTAGTATTATAATATTAATAGTCCGATAATTGGTCTCGAAAATTGCATTTTCAGAAAGTTATGCTGCTGTATAATCAAGAAATATTATTTTAACAGAAAATTTTTATCGATTCTCAAACTTCGTAATATAGGGCTTTAAAATGCACCAGGTCTCAATGCTAGGTGCGAGCAACACCAAAAGTGGTTCCCTTGTTAGAGCATGTGAATGTTAGAATATGATGTAGTATATTTTGCTAAGGTATCTGTTTCATTGAAATATGAATATTTTTACAAAAGCTTAACAGAAAGATAGTCGAAATGAACTTGTTAACACTTCCAACAATATGTATTAAAATTTTTGTTGAGTTCGAAATACGCTGACGTCCAAAAGTATGGCATATTTAAATAAATCATTGTTTTCTTTAAAAATTTTTGTTGGAAAACGTTGAAAATTTATACACATAATAAGAAAACGGTATTCAAACTAGGGGTAATTATGATTTTTTTTAAAACCAATCAAATCAGCCGTTTCAGAGGATGGGACGACAAAAGCGTGAATTGCAATGTAGTTGGATTGTGAAAATGGATGACTCTTTTAACTTTTTGTTCTTTCTAGTGGTGATTTCGTTCATTTTTGTTGATGATAAGTTAATTAAGTACCTCATGATTGAATTTACGCATGGTCGTGTTATCAGTATGATGGAATCTGGTCGGTGTCAGGCCAATGTTGTCGAAGCTGTTGGTATCGACCAATCTACGGTTTCGAGACTATGACAACGCTGAATTTTAACGGGAGATGCTAGTAGAAGTCCTGTAGAAGGTCGTCCGAGTAGCCACCAGTTGACCGATTTGTAGCATTAATGTCCTGGCGCAACCGAACAATGCCAACAAGAGCGATAACAGCAGTTAAATGCCGTTGGTGTATCGCTAGCTTCGCACTAAACTGTATACAGGCGACTTAGCCGGGTCTTATGCCAGAAGTCCGACAATACGTGTCCCACTTACCTCTCGCCACAGGCGTGATCGGTATCAATGGTACACAGGCGTACGTCCATTGATTATAACTCCGCGCCGCCCATACGCGTATGCCACCTCCCCTATGTTGTTGCAATTCACGTATAAATTTTGGGTTATATTGCAATCAAGGCTCTCTCCATATGACAACATGTCGACTGTCACTCTGTAAACTAAACCTGGATTCGTCAGAAAACATTACATTGCTAAACTAGTTTGCGGTCCATACTACGTGCTCTCTGCACCATTGATAGCGGTCACGCCTGTGACGAGAAGCAAGTAGAACACACATTATCGGATGTCTGGCATATAGAAAAAGTTGACTAAGTCGTCTGTATTCAGTTTGTCGCGAAACAAGCGGTCCACCAGCGGCATTTAACTCTGCTGTTATCGCTCTTGCTGGCATTATTCGGTTACAACGGGCCGTTAATGTCACAAATCGGTCATCTGATTGTGTTATTATACGCGGAAGACCTTCTATAGGACTTCTATCTAACATTACAAATTGAAATGTAGCGTTGTCACAGTCTTGAAAACCATAGATTGGTCAATACCAACAGCTTCGGCTACATCGGCATGACACGGGCCAGACCCCATTACACCGATAACACGACCACGCGTAAATTTATCGATTTGATACGTCATTAGCTTATCATCAGCAAAAATGAATGAAATCACTACTAGAAATAACAAATTAAAAGAATTATTCATTCACACAATCCATCTACTTTGCAATTCACGTTTTATTTTGTCCAATCCTCTGAAACGGCTGATTTGATTGGTTAAAAAAAATTAAATTGATCATAGTTTGTATACCGCTTTCATATTATGTTTATGAATTTTAAACATTTTCAAACCAAAATGTTTTGACAAAACAATCATGTATTGAAATGTGCAATACTTTTGAACGTCGGTGCAGTATAAATTGATTTGATATGAAGATTTTAAAAATCAACTACATATAGATGACAGTGTTACTGTATTCTTTTCTGTGCCACTGTTTTTCAGGATAGCAATATTCGCCTTATTAAATAGCAGAAATTCAACGATTTCATAACGCAAATAGTGGAAATAGTGGGGAGAACCATAATTATGCATGTTAAATTGCTCTGATTTCAGAAGGTTTAATAGATTAAAAAAATGCTGTAACATATTTAACTATGGCTTAAATGACAACGGAATCAAATATTTGCTCAAAAGAAATATTATTCGATAAAATGTAATATGTTCTCAATGATCCGTTCAAGTTCTAAGAGTGAATAACTAAAATGAAAATGACATTCACTAAACACGAATGCGAAAAACATACAAATGTTCAGCTAAGCGGATCTATCAAGCTTGTAAAATGTAGACGAGTTATTGATAAAATAAGAGTGTACAAATTCTTATCTAGCATAAATTATATATACAAAAGATTCATTTACCTGATTTTCATTTGCTTGACAAACTATTTCTTTGGCAGATTCACATGATTCATTTTCGAAATTATTAAAGTCTGTGTCACTAAATATTGCACTATCACTACTGTGATCAGGAGAAGGATTTACCTGACGCTGTGAAGTAATTTCATTCCTGTGTTTGGTGTTATAATCAAGATTGTCTTGTATGTTATTTGTAATGTTAGACTTCTCTGGTGAACATGAATCGCTTCTGAAGCCTAAATTCACTTTTCCATTACTATGTACACTAGGCTCAATATTATTTTCTCCCACAATTCTTTTAAATTCTCCATCATATGGAAGATTTTCCTGAGTTCGAAGTAGTTCAACAGCTAAAGATAATTTGTTCACATAAAGATTTTTGTTTTGGAGTTGGTTCAGATAAGATTCGCTCTCATACCGATGGGGTATCAGTTCCACATCCTCTGATCCTGCATCGTCATCACTATCAGCTTCATGGACAATAATTTCATTGCGAGTAAAGCTACTTGGAATATTTTGTTCTGGCCTTAGTACTGGACTTGGTGACCGGGAATTGGATGACTGATCTGTGACATTTTCATCGTATGCTAGCTTATAAATGGATTGATTTGTCTGACTGGCTTTAAGGCTTTGTAGCTGACTAAGTTCCATTTCCATTTCATTATGCAGAGCTTCAGAACTGAACAAATTATGTGTGTAACTAAATAGGGGTGTTGACGGCTTTGGTTTAGGACTTCTTTCTTTGTCAGGATAAAGGCTATCACATAAATCATTCCCACAAGAATTATCCTGCTCTTGTAGTTTTGCATTTTTTGTTTTAGTCAAAGAACTTACAATATCAGGAAGGGAATTTTGAGAATCTGTCTTAAAGATACCTTCATTCTTTGTTTCATTCTTCATAGCAGTCTGTTGTATATGATCATCTTTTTGTTTCAAATTACAAGTTTTCGCCTTTGAATCCATTTCTTGATTGGAACTGCTCAAGCTTTCAGCATGTTCAGAAATTGTTTTTGTGTTTAAAACTTTATTATCCACTGTATCAAAGCGTTCTTTTTGCTTCTTTTTGTTTTTTGTGTTTTCTAATGCAATCCTTGAGGCTAATGGGTCATCCAGTTGCGTAGAATTTTCCGTGATTATATTAGGCGTGTCAACAACTTGATGTAACTTATCATGGATAGTTATATTTTTAGTTTTGTCCTTTCCAGCTTGCTGTTCGTTTGTAGTCCCTTTTCTTCGTGAGTGTACGCTACACATTTCAAGATTTTTCTTGGATATATGACCGTTCTCTGAACTCGGCAAACCCATTTCTTTATTTACATTGCTTGGACTCTTTTCATCGTCTATATTTGTCGGATTTATCTTCGTTTCATTTGTTTTTCCTGAAACAGGGTTTTGTTCTAAGGTAAGACCATCCGAGAAACTTGTTTCGCTGAATGAAGACATTCTTCTGCAATTATTAAACTGAGAACTTTTTCTTCTGGAATTTTCATGCGGCCCCGGCAGTCTGCTCTGTTCTTTTTCTTCTGTTTTCGATGAACTTGTCTTTTCTGGGATTACAGCATATTCAGCATATCCCTCCTGAAATAAAGTATTTTTATAAAGTTAATTATACTTATATATAACATTTTATAATTTAATTTAAACATTTCACTGTTAAAAAATGAACATCACACTATCAACTTTCGTCCTTTGAAGGTTTGCCCCTAATTTCGAAGTGAGTGGAGAGAAAACCTTTTAAAGGGGCAACAATGCTTGCTAAATCCTATGGAAAAAAGCTGATATTAAAAAAAGTTTCTCTCAGGAAATACTGGAGTGATTTCAATAGTTTTTAGTAGTTTTGGCAGTAGCTAAACTATAAACTAACCGTTCATATTTAAATGCAAATGACAAATTTGTAAAACATGCTAATAATAGTTTAACATTAACTTGCGAGTGTCTTCCCGTGACTAGTATACGCTCTAAAGGTTTCAGAGTAAAAAAGCCAGCAAAATCTTAAAAGAAAAACCACCTTCATCAAAACTGCAGTGTAGATACAGGTTTTTTATCTTTGGGAAAACTGCCGGTATTTCGGATAAAAACATTCAATGGGGATAGAGGTTTACCTAAAGGGACGATGAAGACTTTTTTTAAAACTAAATAGAAGATGCAAGTTTCTTTACTAAATACCTACAGTTTTCTTGAAAGTTAAAAAAAAATGTTTTTGCTGACTTTTTTACTTGGACCGGCAAGGGAAAAAAAATGCAACAGTTACGCGTTACAAACATACAAAATCTATGCTTTAAAAATAACCTTACTAAAAAACAATTGATTTTCCAGAAGAAAAAAAAAACGATTGAACTAAAGCTAATTATGAGACACATAAAGCTATTGATATCATTTCAGTAGTTGACGAAAAAAAGGTACGCGCCAATATCACCATTGACCACTTTTCCATAAGATTTCGCAACTGTTGTTGCCGCTTTAAAATTAAGCCATTTTGTTGAAATTGAAGAAAAATACTTCAGGTTTATGAACTGGGATTCGTATATATTTTTTTAAATTATGTCATTTTCTATCGCGAAATCATTTTATTTTTAGAGCCCTTAAAGCACCTCGGAGATATCACCGCAGTCGAAGAAAGAGATAAGTTGCGATACTTTCAGCCGTTTCGGATGTCACATGATCAACATAGACTGATTGCCACAATAGTCGAACTGTTTTTCACCCTACACTGTTAAAAATATCGTGAAAAATTACCTCTCTTTTTAAAGGCTATCTATTTTCTGACCAATGAGAACGCTCCATAGGTGTTTATGTAGCGTTCTCATTGGTCAGAAAATAGATAGCCTTTAAAAACAGAGGTAATTTTTCACGATATTTTTAACAGTGTACTTATCACTTGACATTAACGTATCATAGCCAGTCACTTTCGATAGCTGCAGGACCTCACACTTTAGAACCTTATCTTAAACACCCTTTATTTGAATATAAATATTTTTTTTTTCATAATTATGATGAGAAAATAGCGCCAATAAAAAAAAATATAAACACATTATTTCCCCCTCTCTCCTAACAATAGGCTAAACCTATTACCAGCAGTTGAATTTATTACAGAAATTTCATTAAAAATTAAATAAATTAATGTATCGGAAATTAATTGCAATTTTTAAAGATATAAGATCTTTCAATTCTTACGAAAATTGAATGTTCGTTCCAGTTCAGAAATCACAATATTCCCTCGAGGAGTAGAAGGGAAATGCGTACAGACATACATTCAAGTTTAAATATATAAGACTATGGAAACGACTCTTTAAAGATGTTTTATGTATACCAGTAAATAATTTAGTGTAGAATCAATATAATATAATTTTGTAGTATTTTTTCTAAAATAATAATGACATTTTTTTTAAAATCTAAAAATGGTTAATCACGGGGCAGTGCTGATTGATGGAAGTGGTCTGCATTTTATCTCACTCTTGAGCAAAAGTGAGTAGGACGCACTTTTTGAACAGATCTTAACCTGAATCGGGCACATTTTAATGAAAATTTTCATAGTTTAACAAACACGAAGTTCAAAATTTAAAATAAACTAATGATTCTTGTGGTGTGTTGATGCTTTTGTAATGGCCGATATCCTGCGCAAGAGATATATGCAGGAGTTTTCCTCTTTCTAAGGAAATCCAACATTTACGTAAGGTTCGATGAAAACCACTCTGTTCCTGAACTATGTTATTTTACGAGGATAAGTAAAAAATTATCTACACTTTCGCCATAACAGGCCTTGAAAGTTATCTGAGTGGCATCTGCGCAGGCATGCGTTGAGTTGGTGCTTCTATGATCTTGTGTGCGTAGTTTTATCACAATCGTGTCAGTTGCCTGCTAGCTATAAGAGCGTAAACATGTCAGCTCAGCCCCGCTATTAGTTTACACCAAAGAGGAAAAATGAACTGTGATCTAATTTTTGTGGTCGGGGTTTGTGAAAGATGCTGAAATTCATCGCAGACTTTCATCACAATACAGGGACAGTGCGTTATCTCGTAAAACCACTTTTTGTGAATCGAGGAGTTCAAAAGTGGCCGGACAAGCGTAACACAAACAGAGGGAGCTGATTGCCCGTCAACCTTGACGTCATTACGGCGAGCACAGATTCCGTAAAGTCTATGTACTGATAATGCTTACCGCAGAACGCAAAAGCAAACGTTTGGACACCTGCCAATGCTAACTGGATCATTACTACGCGGAAGGCGATGCAAGCCCAGATAGTATTTTTTATTTGCAGAAAATTTGCAGCAGTCTTGCTTTGAGAACCTGCAAAGTTGCAGCAAGCTCACCATGACAAGACTGAAAGTTCATAACAAGACTGCAGCAAGATAACGCAAACGCCGAAGTCACCACACTTTGAACTTGCAGATAACTTGTGCAAGTTAAATTCATGCTGTATCAAATTTATTACAAACTAACGGCAAACAAGTAATAAAAAATAGTACAAACTTACTACAAAGTAGCAATCTTTCCATGCCCCACTATCTGTTTACAACTGTTACACTATAAGTTTAACCCTTTCGGAGGGGTCCATAGACCTGATCAGATCTATTGAAGAGAACACACCAGAAGGTGCATGCATCGTTTTCATCACCATAAACAAGTTAAGGTAATATTTGTACTTTTCAATACGAGCCTTTTTTGGTATTTGATAAGTATAGGGTTTAGAAAAATCGGTGCCAACCGAATAAAGTTTCTGCAATTTTTGCGTATGTGATGACTGTATATTCTCTCAACAGAGGGATTTTTTACTTTCGTGGTTTAAGACAGTCTTGCCATCAGTTTCACAACAGAACACTCATGCAAGTGGGGGATGGTATACCTTGCGGGAAATTTGCTGCGAATTTCTCAATTCAAATTTGTCACGGCAAGATAATTTCAGAATAAATTCAAACTTGCTGTTAATGTTCATGCTATCTGGGAGGAAGCTTCGAGAGTTCGTCGATTTGCCTGAAACACAGACGTTCAGGAGGGGGTGCAAAAGTAGCTTCAAGACCAATCGAAAACTTTTTTTCTGAAAAGCAGTGGCGTAGCTAGGATGGGTGACACCCGGGGCAGATGTAAATGGTGTCACCCCACCTCCTCCACACATATACCCGTCATATTTTTTCAATCGCAATTCTTATAAAAAAAAAAAATTACATTTTTTTGGAGAACTTTTAACAACTTTATATTAACAAAGAAATAATATTAGAAAAAAAAAATAAAAAAACGAAGAAAAAAAAATATTGTATTATATTTTTATACTCTATATTTTAGTCAATCTATTCGGAAATATCCTTCGAAAAATATATAAATGAAATTAAGAATTTTATAAAGCCATTAGGCGTCCCAGAATTTTTAGACCACATTTATTTATACTGATTTTTTTCTTTCTAAAAGCAATTTCTTTTCTAATAACAGCAAAATAATTTTTCAAGATAAATGTTATAGCTAACATCGTTTAAAACACGTATTTATATTTTTCATCAACTGAAATTAAGTAGCCAAATAAGGTACTCCAAAATCAAAGCGCTTGCTTTGTCAAAAAGTTCTCTTCCCATTCCTCTGTTCGCTAAATTGCTGAAATAAACTTTTCTGACCATACGTGACGGGTGATTCTGAGAAAAAAAATTCTGAAACTCACAAAAAATCTTCTGAAACGTTACAGCAGAGGGGGAGAAAGGGGAGGAGAAATCTCCTCCCAGCACTAATTATGCATTTTTCCGCGGCCCTTTGACGAATTTCGCGTTTTTTCCGCGATATTTTGGCTCTTCTTTGGCAATTCTTTGACGAAAATTGCCTTTTTTCTCGATCTTTTGGTGAAATTCGCGTTGTTTTCGCAATCCCTTGACGAAATTTGCGTTTTTTTCGCGATCCCTTAATTATGCACTTTCCGCGGCCCTTTGGGGAATTTAGCGTTTTTTCCGCGAAATTTTGGCTCTTCTTTGACGAAATTTGCCTTTTTTCGATCCCTTGACAAAATTTGCGTTTTTTTGCGATCCCTTGAAGACATTTGCATTTTTCCGCGATTCTTTGACGAAATTCGCATTTTTTCTGTGATCCTTTGGTGACTCTTGTTGTTTTCTTCTGTGATCCTGTCAAGAAAATTGCGATTTTTTCGCGATCCTTTGGAGAAATTTGCGATTCTTTCGCGATCTTTTGAAGAAACTTGCGTTTTCCCGCGATTTTTTGACGAAATTAGCTTTTTTCACGATTCTTGACGAAATTAGAGTTTTTTCATGATCCTTTGACGAAATGTGCGTTTTTTCTCCGATCCGTCGAAGAAATTTGCCTTTTTTTCGCGATCCTTTGAAGAAATTTGCTTTTCTTTTCACGATCCTTTGAAGAAATTTGCGGATTTTTTTGCGATTCTTTGACGAAATTAGCGGGTTTTTTCTCGATTCTTTGACGAAATTTGCGTTTTTTTCTCGATATGTTGGAATTTTCGAACTGATGACTGATTTTTTAAAAAAATTTCGGAACCGAATGCCTTAAATTTTCGGAAAAGAATTACCACTGCGTGATTCATACGTCACAGCCGCCTTCTCCTGGTGGTTGAATTAGGACTACTATAATACGGATTGTAGGAGCCTTAGGTTGAATATTACAGTGATTGTGAACACGCGGTCTGCTAGTTTACAACCTGGAACTTTTCCTGCAATTCAATGGTGCAATCACGGACAAGTATAGATTATATTGTCTGTGGGTGCAATCGCTTTCGAAAGAAAGGCAAAAGAACCCAAGGCAATTGTAGCACAGGAAATGACCATATAGGGCAGTCCGACCAGTAAGTGAACAACCCCCAGTGAACGAACCCACCAGATATATGGGGATACAACATTGCCTTAATTCTATTCAATAGGAAGCTATTGCATTCCTGTTTAGTTACTGAAGTCACATTAATTTACTTTGAGAAGATGTTGCATTTTTCATGTCTGAGAAACACATTGTTTCTATGCTGAAATAATAAGGTAAGTGCAATGTCATTTCATATGTTTGATAAGAATAATTTACTGTTTTTATTTGCGTTATGCATAATTTTATTGTACATACATTAAATATATATAATATAGCCATATTTCTAATTGTTTTAACCATTGTAGAATCTGTACAATTTGAGTATAGCGATGTTTAATAACTGGTTAAACAAATGGTAAAAATCGAATGAATAAACAGCTGTTCATTCACTGGAAGGAATACATTAGGCTACTTTTCCTAGTGAATGAATAGTCTTGGGCTTTATGTTTTTGTAGCTTCTTTTATACTTATAGTTTGAATTAAGTGATTTTTTAACCCTTTGCGCTCGGCTTCTCTTACACAAATTTTATTCGATCGGCACCACTTTTTTAAAAGAAGTTTCGTTGAAGTACACAATTTCAAAAATGCTCTGATTAAATAAGGTACATTTTATTTTCCTTTATTACTGGTGCCAAAAACAAATTTTGCAAAGAAAGATTATGTCTCCACAGCGGAGCCTTCGAGTGCAAAGCATTAACAATGGTAACAAATGAAAAGTTAACAGACATAAAAACGTAACAAAAGAACATATACACACACATTTTTATAGGTAATAATTATTGATGACATTCAAATATCACTTCTTCTATGTTTTTAGATGATTGATAGAAATATTCTTACTGATGACCAAGAAGATTCCTGAAAAAGGAAATATGGGAGTTTCAAGCACTCTACAGAGGACCTTGAAAATGCTGTACAAGCTATGAGGATCAGGTCAGCTCAGTTTGGAAAAGACATCTCTTCATTTTAATATTCCAAAAAACAACGTTGTCTGTGAAACTGCGAGGGAAAACAATTGAAAGTAAGCGTATGGGACATTCTCTGTGCTGTCCCTTGAAGAAGAAAATCTTCTTGAACATTGGATAGTTGGAAAGGGAAAATTGGATTTACAATGCATAAGTATGCAGTAAAAGGTGATGTTTACAATGTCATGAAACAAACAGGAAGGAAAAATCCATTTATAGACAAACATCCAGGGGAGAAATAGATTACTCTTTTTTTTTAAATAGCATCCAAGGTTGGAAATATGAAGTAAGCACCATGAAAATATGTGGGCCACAGGTCCGAATGTGGTGGAATTGGAAGTGGGCTGCAGTAAAGTATAAGATCAGGTATTTTAAGGATAACATGAAAAGGCACAATAAAAACACCTGAACCTATTTCTGTAACAACCACCTGTTCATCTGGGGTTATTACAGAAATAGAGAAGTACAGGGTCAATGATTTCAGGAAATAGAATTAGTTTTTCTTTTTTTTTAATCTGTAATTTGAAATCTGTAATTTAAAAACTTAAAAGTGACAATTTTTCAAGCTAATTAATTATCTTTCTGGGATTAAAAAAACCGCACTTCAGTAAAAACATGCTATAAGTTATTTGTACAAGTTATAAGATAAATAAACAACTATGA
The DNA here is from genome assembly GCA_963932465.1 of Maratus speciosus. Lineage (NCBI taxonomy): Eukaryota > Metazoa > Arthropoda > Arachnida > Araneae > Salticidae > Maratus > Maratus speciosus. Next base: position 511,814,379 of record OZ010787.1, on the reverse strand, counting down.
AATGTAAGTATTTTTAAATTGCTGCCTTTTCATTCACTGATAACAACTGTTCATTTACTTGGTTTTTGTATCGATTTCTATTAAGACATCTCTATCATCCCAAGCAAGTAAAATATAAAATTCCTTTTGTTATTTTTTAATAATTTGTAAACCAACAAATGTATTTGCACTGTCAAACACCAACAGGTATTGTTTATTAAAATATAATGAATCATTTTCTTTTCAAATGTGCTTAAGTGTTCATTTACTGGTCGGACTTCCGTACCATTCATTATTTACCCTTTACCTCCCACATAAGAAACGACAGGGGCGACTCATCACTCATCCCATAGTCTTCATAAGTCAATGATATGTAGAAGAAAATTATTTCTTTTAAAGTTTGTTTTTGCTATCCATTCGTTGGATAGGTAGGTTTTTGTTCAATAATGCATATCTAATTTAAACACCCCATTCTGTATAAATTTTCAGATTTTCCAAGAAAAAAATATTGACTCTGTTGCGTAGTGGGCTAGAAATTTCATTTTACGTCAGATTTCTTTTCCAAAATCTTATAGGATTATATATATATATATATTTGCAAATAAACATCGAGTGTCACCACTTAGAGGGTGACACCCGGGGCGGACCGCCCCCCCCCCCTTAGCTACGCCACTGCTGGAACGCATAGGAAAACTTGTGACTCACTGGACAAGTCCATTGCTATAGAAGGAGATTATGTCGAAAAGTAATTCTCAATGTTGTACACCTACCTTTGTTTAATAAAGTTGTAGAACGAAAAGTGTAAGTAATTTTTGACTTACCTTCGTAATTTTGTACCAAATATATATTAAATTAGTCAGAGTAGAAAAAAAAATGTAAAAATTCAAAATTTAAAGCCGTTTCTTAATTTACGAATTGCTCTCAAATGCTTAAAAACACTTATATTATTAACATTGCCTATTTTGATTGGGCACAAGTTGGAATATTTTAGCTAGTGGTTTGGCGTTTGTCACAACAGAGTGTTTTTGTTATAATCCTTTATGTTTAAACACGTTCAATCAATTTATGTTTTTGCCATCAAAATGCATTCATAAATAACATGGATACAGAGAGAAAGTTCAGATTGGAAGTCTTTGTCCAGAATATAGCATTCAACGTTCTAGAACTTGGCAATGCCTGCCAGGACAAGTTTGATTAGACTAATGAAACAAGAAAAATAGACATTTGCTGGTGATAACGGAGCCAAGTTTTTGACCGAAAACCTCTCGACTAATAAAATTTTATTGGTCGTACGATTATGTCACCTCTGTTATATTTGAAGACTCTCTAATTTCATCAATAGTCACGTTTGACTAGAATTACGAAAATCCCCGTATATTCCAAGGTTTAAACCGTTATTTTCCCGTTTTAGAGACTCTACATTTGAGACACAGTAGAAAATCATATGTAAAAATGTCTGACGTGTCCTTGTAAAAAAATACTTCACCAAATATGATACGATAGCTATTTATAGCTTAGAACCTTCCAAGGTTTACTAGAATTGTTGTGCAAAATATTACATTCAGATCCACTCTGTGGTTGTTGAGAAACGGACACAGTGGTTGGGGACACACATAACGACCAACTTTTCCCTTTAAAGTTGGAGCCCATTAAGCTCAATAGCAGTGTTGCCAGATTGAGGACTTTTTTAATTCAGATTATTTGACTGTCACCATTTTTTTTTTAACAGTATAATTCGCCTTATTTTCCTGAATTTTTAATCTATTTTTAAATAGGCCGAATATTTCTATTTCAAAAAAGCAATGACAATGAACAATCTGGGGACAAAAAAGTCCCCAATCTGGCAACACTGCTCAATAGGTAGCATGCTGGCTACAAATTGAGAAGCTAAGGTTGATGTTTGCGGATTCAAAACCAGCGCGGTCTAGATTGGATGAATGTGCAAGGTTTTTCGATCCTTGTATGAGAACGATAATCCTTTCAGAAGCCCTTCCTGAAGGCCTCCCTCCTATAGTAATATGGCCGAAACTGAGCGGTTGCTTAACAAAAATCTCATCCCATCCTACTCTGTGAAGTCGCTTAAAAACTAAGTGATATTTGATCCAGTCTTAAGCTTTAGTTTCAGCATTCTTACAGGATTAGATAGCGCAACACAATCTATTGACAAAAATGTTAACAATTAATAAAATTGCTGAATAAAAAATGTTTGAATTACCTTTAACACATTTCATAATTTTATTATTGAACGTTAAATTTCGTACGTCATTGTTAGGTCATACTTAATATTTTTGTACCAAAAAAAAAAAAAAAAAAAAAAAAAAAAAAAAAAAAAAAAAAAAATAGCCTGCATATTTTTCGTCTGTTTTAGCTAAATTTTCTAGAAAGAGATTAATTAACTAAATGTGCGATTTTCATTAAATATTTCATGATGATATTCTGAAAAAAGAAGAAAATAATCTTTTATAGTAAAAAAAGTAAAAAAAAGAACAAAAAATAATCTTATAAAGATTACACTGTAAAATAATTCAGTAAAAGTACGAAAATTGTACTGGTAATCGGGCTCCCAGTGCAAGTTTAGCATTGTTACGGGATTTTTTTGTTTAGAGAAAAAAATATTTAACTAGAATTTAAGCAATGTTATTTGTGAAGAATATTCTCAAATCCATATCCGATACTTTCTGATATATTCACGAAGTCACTTTCGTCGGATTTTTTTTTCTGAAAATTACGGATATTGTACTGGAAACCGATTGCCTTTACAGTTTCCGTATTTATAAGCGACTTCAAAAGAAGACGCATCGGTTTTTAACCATTATGTATACTATATGTATGTACGTCTGAAATTTATCAAAAACTTCTAAACGGTTTTAATTTTACTCTTTACATAAAAATTCCATTAAGCCAGGGAAAGTTTTAAGCTGTTATTAATTATCGTATCGGTGTACAGTTTTTTCCATTTTTTTTGCAGGGACACGTCAAAATTGATACATATGATTGTTCACTGTGTATCAAACGTACAGTTACAAACTCTGTGAAAACCTGGTTTAAAGATAGGAATAAACCGGGATTTTTGGAACTCTAGTCAAACCTAAGCGCTGCTGGAAATAACAACATACGGCCAATAACATGTGAGTAGTCGAGAGGATTCTGGACAAAATCTTGGCAAGCATGCCATTATCGCCAAGAAAGCGTTTGTTATTTTATCTCACTTGTTTAATCGAACTTATCCAGGTGAGTTTTGCCAAATCATGGAATGTGATTTGTATAGTTCGGACATAAGCTCCCAATCCGAGCAGGCGCTCTATGCTTATGTCGCCTCTCTTTTGTTTATGACTCAAATGTTTATTAACATAATGATGTTGGTTATTTATGATTGTTATTACGTTGCTGCGAAGCACACTACTGGAAGCAGCGTAAATTAAATTGAGGATTATCACAAAAAACATTTGTTCTGTCAAACTACGCTTGCAAAAAATACGTTAACCTGCGAGCAATAAGTGAAAAGAAAAAATAACCAATGTAAACATTGTGAGGGCATTTTTGAGATTTGAAAGAAAGTTGTTGATTAAAAAACATTTGCTTCAAGTTGCTTTAATTTTTTGTTTAAAAATTACTTATTACAGACTTTTTTACGATCTATTTAAAGATGCGAAGTCTCTAATGTACTTACGTATCTTCTTCTCCGTCTCCTATTTTGCCATTCAGGTGCTATGTTCTGTACTGGTTGTGTTGGTCGAAATGTTTGAGTTGGAAGCAAAAGATATACTGTATCTGAAAAGAAAAAAAATATATATACAAAATTTATTTTGTTCGGACAACGTCGCAAATGACCATTAAAAAGAAAACTGTGGAAATATAATAAATACGGACTGAAATTTTCCAACCGAGTGAAAAAAATGTCCAAACCGGGAATTAAATCCAAGACCTCTGACTTGAATTGTTAACGCTCTACCTATTGAACTACCTGGGCCGACAACCAGAGGATATATTTCACCCAACTAACCTTATGGGCAATAGCACCTGGTCTGCCACGTATACAACTCAACAGAATATGCAGAAGATAATGGAGCTCCATTAAACGATGGGTACATTGATAGACTCTATTATTTTAAACTCAATCAAACTGATTGGTAAAGATATCACATGGACTGAATTTTTCCAACTGAGTTAAAAAATGCTCAGAACGGAAGTCAAACCAAGACCTCTGACTTAAGCTGATAGACTGACTATACTGTCAATTTAAATTGCCAACGCTCTATCAGCTTAAGACAGAGGTCTTGTGTTTGACTCCAGACCTGGGCATTTTTTCACTCAGTTGGAAAAATTCAGTCCACGTAATATTTTTACAAATCAGTTTTATTGAGTTTAAGATAATAGTGTATATAATGAATAACTAATAACCAGTTTATTGCCTTATAGAAGTCATAAGAAATATATGTTTAACAATGCTATTTTATAATCATTACTATTACACTTATAATTACAGAATTATTATTACTTACTTATTTTAAGATTTGAATTAATATAATTACTTGACTTTAAGATATCCAAAAATGTTAGGGAACAGTTTTTAGTAATAAAAAAATAATGTAATATTAGTTTAAAAATATTTTTTGTATATAAAAACATAAACAAATAAAATTTAGACAAAAAACATACAAAATTGAAATTTCAGGATTTCGACAAAGTTTATATAAAAAAAAAAAAAAAAAAAAAAAAAAAAAAACGTCGTTCACAAAGAAATACTGGTGCAATATCTGATCATATTTACGCATACACTATATAGAGCTGCAAATGTAATTATCCAAAATCTAAGATATGCAAATAAATTGACAAACAAATATATATATATCCGAAAAAATATTTTAACTTGACTTTAAGGCTTATTATCAACTAGTCTCTGGAAAATACCCTTTCCAATGTTAAACCTGTGAGCTTGAAATGCATTTTTTTTTAAATTCACATCAGTAAGTTGGAATATCTAAACTTCATTTTGCTGAATACTCTTCTTAAAGGATGTTTCTTTCTTACTTAATTCATAAAATACTAGAAAAATATATACCTTTATTTATATTTTAAATAAAGTCTTACCGAAATTTACTAGTCGTGAAAAAGATTTTAACACTTAAAATAAAATTAAGAATATATTTTAGAATTATTCTGCGAATTAAACAACAAATAAACATTCTTTAAGAAGAGTACAGAGGAAAAATAAATTAAAAATCGAAAAATACGAATGCATTTCATACCCATAGGTCATAGGGTATGATAATAATAGTAATGATTACCAAATAGGTTTGTAATCATTCTATTTCGAACGATTACAAACGTATTCCACAGGAATACGTGTTATTGATATTGTCATACATTCTCATTGAAGACAATTTATTTATATGAAACAGGACTATTGATAATTGGAGAGAGGAATATGAAATTAGACTGATGAGAAGCAAGGCCTGATTAAAGCAAAATCCAGCTGGGCCGTGTCTCTCTACTCTTCGGAGCCAGAAATTTGATTCACAATTTTCTTAAAGCTGATATTTTAAATTTTAAATGTTTCGATCTTGTACTGATTCTAATCAATGTATTGTAACTTTAGATAAGGATAAGATTAAAAATAAAGGATTATTATTTATCTAAATATGTGATTATAAATTCGTACATGTCTTCTAAGCGTCAAAATTGTTGATTTTTTTGCGGCAGTTTAAAAAGGGTGAGGGGCGGATGAATACCAGTCCCTGATCTTCTATTTAACTTGATTGAGCTCTGAGAGAAGCCTTAATACATTGACTGCCATGGCACAAAAGTATGTGTATCAGCAATATTTTCCAGGGAGCCATACCACAGGAATACGTGTGTCATTGATATTGTCATACATTCTCATTGAAGACAATTTATTTATATGAAACAGGACTATTGATAATTTATTACCCTGTTTTTTTTTTTTTTTTTTTTTTTTTTGAAGCCCCCAGGCATGTTTAGTGGTTTCACTTTGGCGCTCAATGTGTAAAAATAACTAAAATTTGATATTTTTGAACTAAAAATGTATAAAATTAACACTTTATATAAAATTAACAAACATTGCCACGATTGGAAAGTGTAAACAGACTCGATAAAAACTGAAAACAGCATTATAAATGTTTCCCACAGAAGCCACTTCGTCGTAACCTGTGGCGGTCAAGATGTTAAGGAAGGGGTTCTTAATATATTTTTTTTTGTTCCGCGGACGCCCTACACAAGGCCGTAGTCAATGGGGGGATCACCAGGGTTTGATCCCCCTCCGAAATTTTTGTGGGGATGACTATAAATATGTCATTAATTATCATTCAAGATGACTAAAATTCTAAAATCAACTGCAGTCAAGATTCAAATTCAACGCTAGTATATCTTTAGTGTTTGATTCAGTTCGAATTTTTCAGAATGGGACTCTGTAAAAGGAGACTATTACCGCTGTTAAAATAAAGTGATTACAACAGTCCGATACAAATCGTCAGGCTTGTTTAGCCCAAATTCTTGAAAAATGCCATGGAACTCAGTTTAAAAATTGGCTAATTTAATTCTTTGGCAATAAAACATTTGAAAACGTGTGTAAAGAATGTCAAACGTTAATTTGGTTGACACTAATTTTAATATGTCACCGAAGAAGTATCTAAATGAGATTATAATTTTATTTGTAAAAAAGGCTGCATTTTCTTTTGCAATTATATTAAATTGAATTATTTGAATCCACAGTAAAAATTAAACTCTTAACACTCTCCTCTATTAAATTAGTAATGCCAAATCTAATATAAGTCAAAATTAAAATTTCCTATCCCCTCCGAAATATTTTTTTGGCTACGGCTTTGCCCCTACACGATTTGATGAATTTTATTTGGATGCATATCTGATTTTAGGTAATTTTCTTTATGTCATCTCATGAATATATTTCCAAACAAGATTTGCTTGTGATAAGACTCAGAAATTGAAATTTGAGCTAATAATTCGCAACAAGTAACATTGCTGCAAAAAGATGATCTAATGAAGTCATACTCTATGTGTGGTCCACTGACCTTTTATGTTCGGCCCGAGACACACTATCATTAATCCACATTTCTGAAATTTTGAGATGCGCAATTAAATAGGTAAATGCAAATTCCATTTTAGATAATTTTTATATCATCTCATGAATGTATTTCTAAATAAGATTTGCTTGTAATAAGACTCAGAAATTTAAACTTGAGCTGCTAATGTGAATTCTCAAATTGTAACATTTCTACAACGGGATGATATAATGAAGCCATATTCAACCTGGTTCACCGAACTTTTATCTTCGGCTCGAGACAAACATTCATGAATTCACATGTATAAAATTTTGAGACGCGAAAAAAAAAAAAAAAAAAAGTTAAATGCAAACCTAATTTTAGGTAATTTTTATTTCCTCTCATGAATATATTTCTAAACAAGATTTGTTTCTGATAAAACTCAGAAATGGAAATTTAACCAACTAATGAGAATTCCCAATAAGTGATATTTTAACAACGGGATGATCTAATGTAACCATAATCTATTTGCGGTCCACCGACCTTTTATGTTCAGCCCGAGACACACAATCATTAATCCACATTTATTAAATTTTGAGATGCGCAATAAAATATATTAAACGCACTCGCGCAAAATATTTTTTGATTAATAAATTTTTTTCCCTGTTAGTTGAAAATTATTTAAGGCTTTCTCTATTATATTATATTTTTTAAAAGGAAAACAAAATCTGCCCATTCACTTATAATTAATTTAATATGATGTTGAAACCTCATAAATGTCCTTTGCTGAGTAAAAACTTCTTTTTACGTGTAATTCTGCCTGCGTTACTGGGATTTATTTTTTAACTAGTGTAAATGCCCGCCCTAATCGTGGTTTTTACTGAAAATTTTAAAATTTGATAAAAATAATCATATACTATTCATCAAATATAAAGAAAACTGACTTGAAACGTTAAGTTCAGGCCCTGATTAATGCATGGACTTCTAAGGTTTGAAAAAAAAAATTGTAATCTGATGTAAATAAAGTAGCAAAACAGAGGAGAAATTACAAATCTATCTTAATTAGTAACCGATAAAGATTCAATGCATTATCAGTACAAATAGCTTTTACTTACTTGTTCTGTAAGAAATATAAAAATTTTACGTACAATCGATAATAAGGAAAACTTACCTGGGTACTTTTCCCAACTTCATACCAACACTATTATCGCCAAGCCTAATATTTGGCGCAAAATGAAATTCGCGTGAAGTGAAACATTTGGAAAAAAAAAAAAAAAAAAACATTGTTGGTATAAAAGCGAGCATTTAAAATTTATAACATTTGAAAATTACAGATAGAATGACGAACTATTTTACTAAATAAATACAAATAGATACTTTAAATAAATATTATACAATAAATTAAAACTCAATTTAAACTGCAGGCACGAAATTGTAAATGTCTCTTAGCATTGAACTAAACATTTCATTTTGTCAATGAAGGCGTTCGTGGTTTTTTGAACTAAACCTTTTTTTATGTATAATTCCAAAGTTCTATTATGTTAATTTTTTATTTATATATTTATTATTATTATATAAATTATTTTATATTTATATTTTATTTTATTTCATTTTATTTATAAATTTACCAAACGCGAAAAAATCGCAACAACCACATCGAAACATTTATCGCCAAAGAAACTCGCCAAATTATCTGGCACAGGATATGGGATTGATTTTCCCTTATAATCAAGATAAGTAAATGTGAAGTTATCAATTGAAACTTTGACTTTATGGAAAATCAGCAAGAATTGAGCGACCTTGACACAATCATTTTTTTTTTTCAACGAAATCTAAACATAACGCCATTTTCACCGCGCCAAAATTTACATGTGTACTCTCATATATATATTCATTATTTAAAAAATATTTTAACGTGCAGTAGATTATTAATAAATATACTTTACTTGATGTCACATTCGCTAGCTAAAGCAAAACTTTGTATGTGAACATTCGAACTCTGGTTTTCAGATTTAAATCTCAGTATCGGTGAAATCCGAGAATTTTATTCTTTTTGATGCATTCGCTGTAAAATATTTAGTTTTATCCCCCCCCCCCCCCAAAAAAAAAAGAAAAGAAAAAAAATAAAAAAAATACTAATTTTCTTTATACTATGCCGTAATTTTCCCTCACTGAAACATTTCGCATCCCTCTGAGATTATCGTCTCAAACTCAGTACCAGCGAAGCAAAAAAGCGAGTTTTTCTTTAAATAATTTTTGATTATAGTTTAAAATCTCTATATAATAAAACGCAGTGTAACGATTCCGGTGCGAACCCATCCATCTTACCAGTTGGCGATAACATGGAGTCATGTTAAGCTTAATTTCGATTTGAGATGTGTAGTACGCTGTGTTTTTTTAGTCATCTGTCCTGAGTTTTCTACTGAATCAATTTTAATAATTATTGTTTCTCAAATAAAAGTAGTGTATTTTTAGATGTGCCCACACTAGCTATTTTTTAAAATATTCCCATTTTTTATTTTTATTTTAATTTAAAAAGTTTTGAATGAAATTTCTTCGCAATGATGGCAATTAGGTTACTTCCATTGTTACAGAGAAAAAGGAAATAATGGGAATTACTATATCTTTGCTGATGCCATTACCTCATTACAATTAAAAATATTTACATTTCTTTTAACGTTAACAGAAAATGACATTGCGTTTAACCCCTTGAGGGGCGGTGGGATATAATATCCCACCTAATTTAAACAAGATTCGCACCAGAAACTTTTAACTAAATTTTATATTTTTAACTTTGGGAGGGGGGGGGGGGGGGATTGCTGAAAAATTGCTTTTCCTTATTTAAAAATATTTTTTTTCGATTATTCCGGTGAGAATTCAATATTACAGATACATTAATGCTTGCCCCTCAAAGGGTTAACCCTTTCAGGGGCGCCGTTTGAAGCCTGCAAACACTTAACTTTAATACCCAAACTGGCAAATGGCACCAGTAAACTTTTAGTACAATTTCATAACATACGTTACATAACATACGTACATAACATACGTACATAACATACGTTACATAAACACGTTTCATAACATACGTACAATCTCATAATATACGTTAAGAAAAGCTTTTGATTATTTTCAAATAAATTTATTCGTAAATTGCGGTGTGAATTAATTATTTTAATATTTTTGGAGCAGAAATGCCTTGCCCCTGAAAGGGTTAAAATGATTTACTTTTGAATTGCATATTTTTTACATTTTAAAAAGATAAAATGGATTAAAAGTCTGATTTCTTAACGAATCTATCGATTTTAGGTGCGTTCGTAATTATATAAATACATAGCACCTATAGTCGTCGTTCAGTCCGTCCGTCCGTATATAACACAGCAAAAACTAACCAACCTAATGGTCTGAAATTTTAAATATAATTGTTGCAAAATTTTGTCGAGTCATTTCAAATTTTATGAAAATCGGATGTATAGTTTAATTACAGGGACAGTCAACAGTTTTCCGTTACATTACGGCCAATGGAAAAAAAAAAAATTCAAGTGCATTTTAATGATGTTACAGCCTTTCGAACAGAATGAAAGTGATATGCACTTATGAAGTGCACTAAAATATACATTCAGTACAATATGCGGTGCAAAAAATATTTATAAAACTAGTTATAGTACGAACGCACCTCATTTTCCACGTTTGATGTACAATTTCCAACTTGTTTTTTTAACTTTAGAACTTAGAAATTCTGCAATATTACATTACGTTTTATTTTTTATTGCATAACCAATACTAATTACAATAACACACACACATACAAGACTCTCTTCTTTTATTAGTAGAGATTTTTATATTTTATCCAAGTATTTTAAGGTCATTTTTATGAGGACAAATTGTATTTTTTAAAGACCGCCATTTTCACATGTATTTCATGTATGGAATCCTACGCTTTGTCATAGGCAATATGTTAAAGATTAATTGTAGTAAGACTTTTTAAAAAATGTTTCCGTACAAGCAGGCAACTTACACTGCATTTTCAGAACACTCTAGTTTATGTGTATGCCAAGGGAGAATTATGAATTTTTATAAGAAAATATCTCTCCAGACATAACTTAATATATTGCATTTAAGAATCGACCGAAACAGGTTTTTAAGATCGAAACCGAATTTCGGTAATCTTCCTATTTTCGGCCGAAAACAAAAACGAAAGTGTAAATATTTTAAAGTAATTAATACATACATAAATATACATAATTATAAATTAATTATATGTGTTTATTATAAACATACATAAATATTAATCGATTATACGTGTGGCCCAAGTTGGCTTTCTGTGCCTCTGACCAAAACTTTTTATTTTCATATAGGGTAACTCCGTGAGAGTCGCATCCGGGATAGATGCCGCACCCCTTATATTTCTTGTAATTATCGATAGATAGTCGTTAAACGCACAGTATAGGTGAGCAATGAGATTATTTTAACCAGTGTATATACCGTGAATCCCATTTCAATGTTTACTTGTAGAAGTACAATCCTTATTTTGACGTAAGTGCATGATTTCACTGTCTAAACTTTTAAACACGTTATATTTAAATACTTTTCATACACTAATTACTAAATGCATGCATGATTTCGAAGTCAAAACTAAGTGTAGCGTTTGCATAGAGTACTGTGTGTATGGTTACGCCATTCCCCTTAGCGATGGCAGGTAACTGTGATGGCCGACGTCTGCACCATGCAAAATGGGATACATGCCGCACTGCAATTCCGTTATATATGCCGCAGTTTTTTTTGTATGGGATGATTAAGTATTATTAACTTTTCCTTTTCTTTTGCACAGACTAACCATGTTAGGCATGTTATCAAGTTTACTAAAACCAAAGGAGAAAAAGGGAAAATAAAAAGTAAGAAGGGCAAGAAAGATACAAGTCAAGATGAAAATAATGAAAAATTGGATTACGCGTAAAGCAGACGTTCTTTGCAAGGAATGTTTAAAAAACTACTCCAAAAAAGAGGAAGTGTAATCGGCTTCATTGCATCATGTGTCAAATGCAGTTACATAAAGACTGTACTTTTTCGGTATTTTTTCTGTCGATTGTAACCGTAAAAACAGGTCTCATAACCCATTCAGGACCATAGGTGCACATAAGCATCTTCATAAAGAGCATACAAAATTCGTTTCTGGCACCAATAAAAAAGTAAAGTAATATTTACTTGTATATTTAACATTAAATAGCACAACATGATTTTTTTTATTTTATGTCCACCATGCACTGTTAAAAATTTTGCAGCATTTTGGCAGGTCATTCGACCGTGTTTTGAAAAAACGGTTTCATAACCACAATTTAACTATATTCTGACCATAAAATGGCCAATAATATGGTCAGAATAGTGTTAAAATTACGGTTGTGTAACCGTTTTCGGAAAAAACGGTCAAATGACCTGCTAGAATGCTGCAAATTTTTAACAGTGTGGGACTTTATACACAAATTCAAAAAAATGTGGTACGATTCATAAATCCCGGAATTACCCTAAAATAAAATGTAATTAATTCATCAACTACATGGAATGATTTTTTAATTATACGAATTTCATCTTATTAAAAAATGTTTTAGGTATACATACCTCGATTTATCTTTTATAATGATTTTTGTAAATGATCATCTGTTATACTAGAACTTTCTCAAAGAGTATTCGAAACACTTCTGCGGCTTCAAACTAAAAACATTCTATTACTGCTAAGTCTGCAGCTTTTAAGGAGCACGTGAAAAGCGCCTTCAAAGTTTAGTCATATATGCATTACTTGCTTTATAATTTGCACTCACGTCTTGAGTCAGTCATAACTGATAATTTCAAACAGTGAAGTTCACAGCAATATATATAAAGAGTGTCTCATTTGAGCCGATACACCTCAAATCAATGAGTAATGTTGAAAATTTCCGAAAGAAGAAACGAGATTTTTTTTTATGCAGATAGTTTCGGTCGAGTATCGGTCCGGTCGAATTTTCGACAGCATTTTCGGCAAAACTCTGATTTTGGACCGAAAACGAAAACTAAATCGAATTTTTGGTCGATCTCTAATTGGAATACCCAAAGCATTTAGCGTTGTTATTGAAACCTACAAAAAAGATACTAAAATATGACTTTTTTTGCAACATTCAAATTAGTATCCATCTTAAAGAATATTTATAAATAAAAAATGTACAGTTTTGTGTAACGGGCTCCCTTAAGTAATTAAACACTTTTCATGAGCGAATGAACAATGAAAACGTGTGAAAAAAATTGTATGAAGCAATTAATCACGAGAAAAATTAATTATAAAGTGTGGGTGCACGAGACATGTAAAATATCCCAAAAACTCTTTACTATCCTGTTACAACTTCCGGTTTTAATTACGTAATGTATTCACGATTAAATTTCTCCATTAAATTAAGTCACAAGCTGTCTGTTCCAACTTCATAAAAAAATTTCATCAGTCAACAGAAATTAACATCATCAAGGATTTAATTATTGTAAGTTTCATTTTTCAGGGAAATTTTGGATTATGTTTGTCATTGTTTTTATCTGTAATTCGTCCTTCACTAATGCTAAAATAATCGAGAAATTCATTAAGTCATATTTTATTATAAACCTAGAAGTGAAAGACAGATGTAGAGGAAGTTCGGGTATTATGGAATGCCATTTACAATTTTATTTGTAAGAAAATAATTGAGATACACTAAAAGTTAGTAACGAACAAACTTTGACTATTTCTTAACACATTTTTAATGCATTTAAAGTGGAAGAAAAAAATACATATGAATATTTAAGTTTTAAAAAAAGTTAGACTTTTTGGGTATTGGCAACCAGCCGGGTAATATGGAATATTAAAATTTCAAATAAAACCACGATTTAAAAGAATAACCAAAATTATTTAATAAGTAAACCTTAGTAAATCACTTGTAAGTCAACAGAAAAAAATTGAGGTACATTAAAAGTTAGTAAAGAACAAACTTTGACTATTTCTTAACACATTTTTAATGCATTTAAAGAGGAAGAAAAAAAATAAATATCAAAATTTAGCTTTAAAAAAAGTTACATTTTTCGGGTAATGGAAACTAGTCAGGTAATATGGAATAGGGTAATAAGGAATATTAAAATTTCAAATAAAACCAAGATTTAAAAGAATAACCAAAATTATTTAATAAGTAAACATTAGTAAATCATTTGTAAGTCAACAGAAAAAAATTGAGATACATTAAAAGTTAGTAAAGAACAAACTTTGACTATTTCTTAACACATTTTTAATGCATTTAAAGTGGAAGAAAAAAAAAATACATATATATTTAGCTTTAAAAAATGTTACACTTTTTGGTTAATGGCAACCAGTCGGGTTATATGAAATAGGGTAATAAGGAATATTAAAATTGCAAATAAAACCACGATTTAAAAGAATAACCAAAATTATTTAGTGAGCAAACCTTAGTAAATCATCAGATTCTTTGAAAAATTGTTTTAATTTTTAGACTCGTCTTGAAACAATTGTCTAGCTGATGTTCCATATTGCCCGAAACACACCATCTTGAAAAACATAATCTCTTCACTGATCAACAAAATAGTATGGAGAAAAACTGACTAACACAGCAGTAAATATAATTGTTCAACTTCATACCGAATACAACGTGGTTAACATCACTGACATTGAGATTTTATAATGAACCTTCCTTTCCCTGTTGAAATTTTACTCAACTTAATTTAAAATATTTCACACCAGAATTTTCTTTAAAAACTTTTTAATGTATTTATTTCTATTAGTTTTCGGTGCCTTTTATTTATCTTACTTTACGAAAAAAATTCTGGTTCGAATCCAATGAAATGAATTATATAAATGGGTCGATTAGACACATTCAGGGTAGGAAGGTTAATATGAATTTTATAAAATTTACCTGCGAAAAACTGCAAAAATTAAGAATAAGATTTTATTTCACTGCGTCGCTCCAACAACAGGTATCCAAACAGAACTGAACGCGGTGCCTCATGGGTGTACTAGGAAGTCGTATGTCATGTTTTCGCTAGGCTGCAACACCGTATGCTCCAGATATTAAAGAATTCCATATTTTCCGACCATTCCATGATACCCGAACTTCCTTTATATGCTAATTTTTGAACAGTTCCTGCATTGATTTCTATATTTTCCTCTAAATTAATAGAGATTTGCTTAAAAAAATTGAGAAGGACCCTTCAGAACGTGATTTTTACGATTTTTTTTCGGTTACAAAGAAAATAGATATCATTATATTTATTGATATCTTAATTACATGTTTTAATATTTTTGTAAAAAAAAAAAAAAAAAAAAAAAAAAAAAATGAATATTATGTCTGTGCGACTACAGATGCGCGGCATAGACTTCCAATCGGGCGACCTTTTTTCTCTAGTCACAAGAATCTCAAACAAATTTGGCCACTATATTTAAGGAGGTAGGATACCTTTCAATCTTCAAAATTTTCGATTTTTTTTTTAAATACTTATTTTGATTCCGTAACCATTTCTGAACAATCTGCTAAGAACCGCATTAAAAAATTCCCATTAGTTTACTAATTATGGCAGTTTTATTAAGACTACTTAGGATAATTAAACTTTGTGTTGCGTTTATTTCAAAACGATGAATTTTGATACTACGCGTAGTGTTATTAAAAAACTATGCATGGCAATCAAAAGAAATTTTCACCACATATTCATTTCGGTATCATCTACAATTTAAAACCAGAAAAAGGTAAGATTTTATTATTTTTTTGTTTTTATACTTTGAAAATATTTTTTAAAAAGTTAAAATTTTTATTTTTTTGTTAATTTTTTAATTTAGTCAATATTTCTTACAAATATTCTGGTTTTAGTATAAAAGTAACACTATTATGTATTTATTTTCACCCAGATTTCCTCTTTATATGCATATTTTCAGATTTTATCATCCGCGCAAGATTTTTTTCTCTTGTTATCATATATTTTTAAACTTATCATTTCAATATTTATTTATGAATTTACAAGGATATATTTATTTTTAAATATAAATTTAAATATAAGCTACATATTTAAATTGAAGTTTGATTTTTATTTTTCAATTATTACACAAGTTTTGAAGCTTGGAACATAGTGATATTTTTTACTTTTTCGACGTATTCAAAGGTATCCTACCCCCTTAAAAGGGTACTAATTTTTTTTAAAAAAAAACTTATACAACATTTAATGTAAAAAGTTGACTTTTGACAAAATGAGGGTCATTTAAAGAAAAAAGTCACTTTTTCGCTTTTTTTACCGTTTGCGAGCTGTAAAAAGTATTTAATCAATGACAATTATACTTTTCGCTGGTATAAGATCCAGGAAAAACGACTAGATTTCTTTTAATATAAAATGAAGTAAATCGGACCAATAGTTCTCGAGAAAAATGGTCACCCAGTTTGAAAAACAAAGGGTTTCGAGAAAAAGGAGTTTAAAAAATTACAGTAGCATTACTATGTTGAACGAGCGGCGTTACATTCAATGAAAAAAAAATACTGTAAGGAATTGAAATATCACGAAACCGCTTTAGGGCAACAATCAACATACTTGAGAGATGCAATAAATAAATAAATAAAATACAAATCGAAAATTTTCGCACAAAGAAGTAGAACCTCCCCGTAGAACGGGATACCTAACAAAATTGTTTGTGTAAAAAACGCAAAATTTTTCCATCTTATAAACTTTTCACAATTTCAATCATTTTAATCCCTTACAACCTAATGTGCCATATATGGCACAAACTGAAATTACTGTAGTTCTGTAGTTGTTTTGTAATCGCAGAAGTTCCATTCTTCTTCGTTCAATACGTCAGTGGATGACGCATGTGATGCCAACAGGTGCTGCCTCCTTGTGAGCGGATTTTGGCGCCAAAAAGAGGCGAACAGTCAGAAATTTATAGTTGCTACTTTGTGTTGCTCAACAGTGAATATTTTTGTTGTTTTCGTGTGGAAAAAAGAAGAAGACTGGACTGGAAAAAAATAGAGCTGTGTTTGTAAGTATCTTGTAAATAATATATCATGATGGTAACACATTGTAGAAATGCTAGCGTATGTAATACGTCAAAATCGTTACGTGCCATATATGTCACGCTATGCGCTGACAGTGTGTATTTTTCCATAGTGGTTGAAATGTGTATTTGTTTATTCACTATCATAAATGTGTTCATCCGTGTGATAATCGAAAAGCGAATATCCCCATGTTTTATTTCTGATATGGACGCTGTCTAGGAATGGACCCCAGGCTATTTTATGGTTCTTCCTCCAATGCTATAAGGGATCTTCCTGCAGGAGACGAATGTGAATTGTCAGACTTCTTTGATGATGATATGACGCTGGACGATACAAATTATTTTGAAGTTTTTGCAACAGATTCAGGAGAAGAAGGATCAACATCACGTCGCAAACAACTCGGACTCGGATAACTCAATAGACTCTGACTCTGATGTCGAAGATGTTCCATTATCGCTTTTGCGTAAGACGCAGGAAGAAGAGACAACTTGTGCATCTATGAATGTGAAGAATGTGGTGTGGAGCACCGTGTCTGGAAAAAAGGTCAGATAATAGTAGTCGCTAATGCAGGGCGTGACATACATGGCACGAACTTAAATCGGCTCGTAATTAAGGCGGATTTGAAATTTTCGAATTTTGAGTGATTTTTGATCATGTTATATTATTATTTAGCAAACTTTCAAATTTTTTTTTGCAGAAAAAAAAAATCATGCAGAAAGGGGTTAAGGGACAGTGGACATTAAAAATCAAAATTTTCAATTTTTAATGGATTTATTTGAAAATTGAAAGGCTTGTTAAAAGAAAACTCAAATAGTTATATTCAAAATTTGCTGTTCAAATAATAAAAAGTTTCTAAATTACTCAATGCTTAAACTTTTTAAATAACAAATAATTATCATATTTTAAAATGTCCCATGCGCATTTCTTTTGCATAAAATATGACAATATTTATTTATGAGTTACATATTATATATTACAATGGAAGGTGACATGAATTATAAAAGTTCGCTGAATGTATAAGCTGAAAAAATATATTTTTATAATTTTGCTTTGTTTTTTTTTCTAAAAAAGTAAGTATATATTTTCATTTTCATATAAATTTCAACGCTAAAATACCCTGAAATGCAGCTTATTATGCTAACATTTATTAAGCATTGTATAGAGCAGCCATACTCAATCTTTTTTTCTCACGGGCCGCAAACAAGCGTTTCCCACGTTAGGTGGTCCGCAACACACTTAAAAAGGCGTAATTAAAATAGTAAGATAATAAAGTACCGTAATTTCCCGTGTATGCGCCGCGGCTCAGTTAAGTCTTTTTCAAAATGGAAATTTTATTGAAAAAAAGAAGTGAAATCAGTGCTAAGCAAAAGTAAGTCGCATTTTATTTAAAATAAATTCTGGTAGGAAACCGAGTTATCTGAGGTGCGGTGGATACGCGCGAAATTACGGTAGTATAACAAAGCAACATAATAAATTTAATGTTATCAGTATGGTTGAACGTTTGTCTCGGAGGATATGTTACCAAAAATTATTAACGCCTCTATTTCCGAACAATAAAGTTCGTTGTAGATTTCTATTGCAAATGTTGTAAAAATAGGTCGCGAAGTTTGTTGTTTGAAAATAGTAGTGTAAAAAGTTTATGTGCCAATTTTTTCCACGAGAAACGATCAGCCCTAGAAAGGTAGTATTAGTTATAGTTATATAATAAATATAAAACGTTGTAATATACAAATTCAGAATTTCCAAATTCTAAGGAAAAAATAATCAAGAGATTTTCTCTAAATATACTACAATATTTTGCTCAATGCAAAATCTTTATTTTCTGTTAATTGTGTAAATATATATAGTGCAAACTAAATTTGGAAAAAAGTGTGATTAGTGTTGAAGCTTAGGAAATGTATAGAACACAAATAAGGAGTACAGGCAAAAAGAACTTTTGACTAAAGAAACGGCATTTAAGATGATTTGATATAATTTAAATTGACTATAAATAACAGAACAAGTTTCTTCCCATGAAAATATAGGAAAAAACAGGGAAGGTCATAAATACTTTTTATGTGCATCTCAAGTAATTTTTTAAATATGGTTTAATGATCATGTGCCTCGGGCCGCACATAAAAGGTTGCCGGGCCACATGCGGCCCGCGGGTTGAGTATGGCTGGTATAGATGATATACAGTATAAATTTCAAAAGAATCTGATAATTAGGAATGCGTATGAAACGTTTTGAATGTTAGAAATGTGCGAAATTTTCAATTCTGAGAAATCAGCATTTTAAGTCAAAAACTATTTAAATACATACAGTTTTTACAATCATTAAAGCTTATATATGTGCGAAGACGCACCAGAATTGAAAATATCTTTATGCATCAGATAAGTTTTGAGCATCCAGTTTCATAGTTTTCCAAATTAAAAAAAATCGTGTTTTTTGTTCCTGATTTTGAAAGTCCACTTTCCTATTAAGGGACCAAGAAAGGGCGAAAATGACGAAAATTGACGAAAGTTGGATCGTGGGTAAGGAAGGCTGTAATTCATTTAGACTATTACTTCTTTTGCATTTATTTATTTATATTTTATAGAAATAAAAATTATTTGTGAAATTATAACCTGAATATAACGCTAATTTCAGATTCATAACGTTATGATTAGATTTTTTACAAGTATAAAAAACCTTTCATATTTTCACAAAAACGAAGCCCTTTCTCAAAATGTCTGGATAAATCACTGATATTTATCGCTGTAATATAACGATTGATAGTACTATATTTATTAGCATGAATATTTGGCATTTCTACTTTTTTGTTAACCAAAAGGATGCTAGTAGTAAACCAATGTTTTCTACATTGATTATATTGGGAGACAAAATTGTACGGGAAGTTTTGCATTCATCGAAAACTTTTCAATGAAATGCCCATTTTGGTAAATATTGATTTACTTTGGAAATATTTGCAATGAATCTCCATTATTACTACAAATTGTCTTTACAATGGCAATATTGGCAATGAAATTGCGAAGTATTTGTAGCCAATATTTGAGCAATATTGTCAAAAAGTAAATACAAGATGTAGGGGCAATATTTCAGGCCCATATTGGCCTTGATACAATGTACAAAAGCAAAAAATACACGATTTTTTAAAATATTTATAAATATTTTCGTTTCATATTAATGCGAATCGAATACTCAATATGAATATTTTTATGAACAAAAAATTTATATTAAATAATATATCTATATTATTTAATATAAATTTTTCGTAATCTAAACACGATTTGAACATTCTTTATAAAGAGCGTAAAGATATTCTTTTCAAGCAGTTTTCGGGTATTCTAAAAGAAAATATACGTTTTCTTAAAGAGAGAATAGTGAGTGTTTTTTGTTTATGTTCAAAAACATTAAGCAGGAATAAACTTGTAGCTAGATTTTATATATATATATGTAATAATAAAAATTTTCGCCCTTTTATCTTTATTAAACTATTCCAAATTATTATAATATTTACCTTTTTTACTTAGCTTTAATACTATCTTAAATATCTTTTATCTTTTTTCCATGCTTTAAATGCGTATTCTTTTATTATTCTAAAAACCTTAAATCCATTCGTCTAATCTTATAAAACCCATTAAATTACTTTTTCCATTTATTCTGAAAATAAATTCTTTTTGTTTCGAATGTTCTTAATAGCATTGTTCTCTGGTATTCGATTTCAAATAATTCCGTGCCAGCCTCCCGCCAACATTGTTTGGGTAATAATTCTAACGCCGAGGCTAAATAGTTCACATCGTCGTCACGCGTGCTTCCCCCTTTCCCCCGGCGCTAGGTCCTATCGTATTCTGCATCTCACCGCGTCCTTCCGGCTACTTTTACGGGATTTACTTTTTCACTTGTATTTTATTCATACGCGTGCAGTCTTTGCAAGTATATAACCTGTTGCATGGGCTAGGAGAGACGGATTTTTAAGATTATTGAGTTGCTTAAATAACCCACGTCACCTGGAGAGCTTATTTCCTGAATCTACGTCATGCTGTTCTAATACGTAACATCTAGTGGTTTACATTTTACGACGTAACAACTGCCCGAACATGGATAACATATGGCTAGTGGAGTTTGGTGCACTTTTATTTCATCTAATAAATGTATGATGAATCTAGCGACTTCGGTATTATTTTTCGGAAAACCTTCCAATGGACGGAGGCCTGACCTTCCACTCTTAATCATGATTTTACGACTGCAAAAACTTTGATTTCTTCATTGAGTTACATAACGAGTGTATGCTGTTGCTTAAGACCGACATGTTTATCTCTTACTGTGAAAACGTATCATATATATAACAAAATGTCTTAATATTAGGATCTGGGGTGAAATCTGTTGTATTGATTAATTTTTTAGTTATTAGAATACACTACAAAAAGTTTTTCAAAAAACACAGAGAAGAAAAAGAGATTAGTGGTAAATTTACACTAGTTCTTGGCTTAAAGCATTTGACTAGTTAACACTTTTTTATAGATAGGTGGAAGAAAATTGTGGATGACCGGAAATTTTGTACAAAGGAATACTAGATGTGTAATCCAATTCACTTCAATTTACAACTTTAGTACAGTAGTTTTTGATTTATTGTGAGAATTTTTAACAGCAAATTTCTCGCATATATTTTTAAAAAAATTGCTCGCTTCTGATTAATTCGCTGGTACGAAACACCCACATAATATATGCTTTAAGCAGGGATCTAGATAGATAATTCGCTATTTTCAAAACGAGACTGACTAATCATAATCCTGTATTTTCTCAAAATGCGCAAAATATAGGCCTTACTGGCCAATCATGTTTCGAAAATAGCGAAAAATCTATCTGAACCCTGCCAAGCTCATAGCACGAACAGCAAAGGAAATGGATTTGTTTCTTGTCAAAATGAAACAAATGTTTATTTAAAGTATTTTGCAATAGAAGCTACAACATTCGTCGATTTAACAAGCGATACTCGGTTTCGCGAAAAGAGAAGTCTGTTTTTAAGCAATCAAGTCATTAAATCAATTTTGTACCTGGAGCGAAATCAAATGGTAATCTAAAAGAGAAACATCTAGTAAATACAGCGAGTGAGTTAACATAATCCCAGAAAAAAGTTCTAACGTTTCCTCGAAAAGTTTTGATCCACGTTGGCGAACGTTGTCATGTCGAAATAAATCTTGCGTCTTTCGGTATATTCCGAGCATTTTTATTTCAATACTATGTTCAAATTAATTAACTGTTGTTTTTAAAATTCACCACAGATTGTATGACGCTGTGTCCTTATCTATGTACTTTTAATATTAACCTTTTAAAGTATTTTTTACGTGTAAATGGCATCAGCAGTGTGCTGTTGATGTTCATGAAATGTAGAGTCATGTTGTTGACTATGAATATTCTACTTTAATTTTCTTATACAGGGTGATTAAAAAAAAACGTTTACAAAATGACATAGCAAATCAGGCATAGAACAAAGATGAAAAATCACATAGGAACATAGGGTTCAAAATCACTTATTTAGTCACAAATACAGGGTGTTTCATCCTAACTCAATTTGGATTGACGGTCATAACTTTCAGAAAACTGGAGTATATTATAATAAAACATTTAAGAGACATTCTCACCTTTGTTGTAAATGTGATAACTTCAAAAAAATGCGGTAGAAGCTTGGATTATACGCGGCAGCAGTATGCACTTGACGCCCCGCATTTTGGACTGTGATTATCAATCCATACATTATCATCGATTGTTTGAGCAACATGTTTTTCCAGATCTTTTCGTGATGTTATCACATTCCACACAAAACAAGGTACACATCGTTGAAATTTCCATTTCAATGTTTTTATTTTTCTCGAAATTATTACCGTCAACCCGGGTTCACTTAGGATGAAACACCCTGTGTTTGCGACTAAATAAGCGGTTTGCGACCCTATGTTCTTATGTGATTTTTTATCCTTGCTGTATGCCTTATTTGCCATGTCATTTTGTAAACGTTTTTTTGAATCACGCCGTATTTTAATGAATAATTTTAGTAATAATGAACTGTAGTGTTCTAATATAAATCAAGATGAAACAGACGCAGTTGCAGCAATTTGCATCAATAGTTTATAAGAGTTTATGCTCGCCCATGAGTTGCAAGACCAGTCAAGAAAACTCTAAAAACACTTTTCTAGGATGTGTTGCCCCTCCAGATTTATTTACCCGATGTTGCTTTGTCAGATTGTCATTTGTTTCCAGTGTTGGCAGATTGGGGACTTTTTTGTCCCCAGATTGTTGATTGTCACCGCTCTTTTTAAATAGAAATATTCGGCCTGTTTAAAAATAGATTACAAATTCTGAAAAATAAGGCGAATTATGCTATTTTTTAAAAATGGTGACAGTCAAATAATCTGAATTAAAAAAGTCCCCAATTTGGCAACACTGTTTGTTTCGTTCCATGTAGACCACTTTTTCAGGAGAGCGGTTCAGTTCTTATACGTAAATCCAAAATTGGTTTGATGACTGGACTCCATAAAAACAGCAAGACTTCTTCAATGGCGGAATTAGTTCTGGCAGATGGGCGAATAATGTATCGTCTGATGGGATATACTTTAAATAAATATTTCTTTTATTTTGACAAGAAAGTGTCTTATTTTTACTGGAACTTGGTTATAACGTGGTAGAAGGGACATAAAAATTTGCTCGTTATAACACAGGGCTCCCACTGGTCCGTTTTTGAAAACCAGTAATTTTTTAGAAAGAAATTCGTGGTAGGTTTCCGCAACAATTGCAAGAAAAACGCTGTTCCTGGTATGTTCCTACGAAATTTATAAAGAAAGATTTTCTTTAAATAAAAGTGGTGTTCAAAAAGCGGACCGAGTGGGAGCCCTGTATAACAGAGTTCTCACCATAATCAATTTAAGATTAATGTGTAAGCCAATATGTAGAAGTTTTTGAATTTATAAACAGGAAAAAGTCTGAAAAAGTAACTGAAAAAAACAGGCTTACCATTGTCATTCCTACCTATTGTAATTTGAATTATATTACCATTTATTTAGTAATTTATATTATTATAACTATTATTAAAATTTTTATTTACTAAAATTAATTTACGTTTTCTTTCTTTTTGTTGTGGGGGATAATCACATTCTCATCGTTTGTTTTTTCTAATTAATCTTATAAACCCAGAAAGCGAAAAATATTAAAACGTATTTGTTTTTATCAAAAGAACAAGCCATTAATGACGAAGGATTGCATAAATGATAACCTCTTCAAGATCTTTCATTAAAAGTGTAGAACCCCCATAAAAAGACATTCACCTCCATAAAAAGACCCATTTTGTTCAAGAACAGCGAAGAAATTTATTTTTTATTTTTGTGATTATACGGAATTTTTGCTCGTTATACCGTTTACCTCATTACAACCGAGTTCTCCGCATTGCATTTTTATATTACCGAGTGGCTCTTAGCCAGTGTCCCGCAACACACTAGTGCATCATGAGAGGACCTCAAGGGTTCCTTGAAAAAAAAAATCAGTAAATTTATATCAAGATTCTACGAACTAATAAAAGTACTTTAAAATTTAACACTCTAAATTCTGCAATTTAATATGTAATGAGGTTTAATGTGACAAAGTTTGCATTTTCCCCAAAATTCTTTTCAGTGTTTAAATATTCTTAATAAGAAATATCAGAGAATTGTAATGAAAATAATTGAAAAAAAAAATTATAATCTATTAGTTTTCCCTCAATCGCAAATTTACAATAACGAGGCAACGTAACCCATGTTTTTAATTGAAATATCTATATTTTACATTCAATGTATTCTCTTAGCTTGCCAACCAATTATACATCAAAAATTATTTTTAGCATACCAAAAAAGAATTTCCGTATAAGACGCATACCAGCAGTCACTAGCGAAACATTTCACTATTTTTAGCAACCTTTGTAATCCTGATTATTTCACTGTTTAAGCGCGTAGTTCAATTATATATCTGTTAAATTCGTGTTTTATTTATTATTTATGAAGTTATAATTTAGTTTCGAAACTTAGTTATGGAATATTACATGGAAATAAACAAATGGTGAATTATTTACATTGTTTTAATTACAAACGGTAATTCAGTAATATTCAGTGATTGGGTTACACGCAGATTTAAAAATACTCATATTTGAAAAATATTTTTAAAATCGGTTATACGGCCGAGGCATTGCCGCGGTGTATATAGACATCGGCAAAGGAAAATAAGTATAAATTAAACATGTTCACATCTTAAGTAAAAATAAATAAAAAAAATAAAATAAAGTTAATTTTCGAAACAAATATGAATTGTAACCTATAAATTTTTTAATAGAAGTGGATTTCTAGAAGCTTCAAATATTCGAATACAAAACTCTGCGAAGTAGTTAGAGTTATGCTAAAAACACTATCCGTATTGCTATTTGTTTCGCAACGGTTAAAAATTAATTTAACATTAAGGAGTTCCAAACGTTAAACCTGTTAATTCCTAAACTACTTGATGGAGTGACTTCTCGTTTGGTATCGAAGGTAAACTTTACCGAATAATCCAATTATGATCAGTGTTGAATTCAGACACGTTTCTCCGGGAGGGATTTCTGTGGCCCCGGGGGGGGACATTATAGAGTTCCGGGGGGGAAATTGCACTTTTTGACCATTGAAAACACAAAATCTCAAATCTTCCGGGGGGGACATCTCATTGCTCCGGGGGGGACATTCCCCCCCGGGCCACCCCCTGAAATCAACACTGATTATGATGTAAAAATTAGGAGATAGTATTGAATATTTTAAAGTTTGGTACAATTTCTATATGTAGTGAACCCCTTAGCAAAATTTTAGTATAGTAATAACTATTAGACGTGATTTCTGATCTATTGGTACCAGTCACATTTTTATACATTGATTTGTGGCAGAGTTAGTAGGGCTGATCACTTTTTTTTTCAAGACTGTACTACCTCATGGTAGATGTAAAAGTACCGTCAACCGGGGTTACTTTGGTCCATCCCATAAAAAAAGTTTTTATTTTTTGCATTGAACAAACAATACAAGATAATTTGGAGTTTTTGCCCTTGAAAAATATTTTATACCCTACTATGGGGTATTTGAATAGTTTGGGGTCAATTTTAAAAATTTTAGTGGCAACACTGGATGTGTTTCTAAACAACTGTTTTCGTGTATAAATTTTAACTCTCCAAACTTTCTATAGTGAAACAATCTGGATAAGAGCTACAAATAAGGTAAGTATCAAAATATTACCTTTAGTAACCTGTAACACATGTGTGATCATAGTTTTTCCTTTAACTTTTTATTTTGACAGGAAATGTTAACGTTTTCATAAAGCTAACATGAAAACTAGTATTTCAGGGCTACTTTGTGCCAGGCCTTTTTTGATCCGGAAATAGTCCCAATTATTTAGAAATGCCTTTTATATAACAAAATCTCTTAAAACATATTTTATGCAACATTTTTTTTCTTCAAATGTTACTGTAGCAAAATGTTACATTAATTGTTTTTGTCCCAGTTGCTGAGGATAACATGACAAAAACTGTTTCTCGTTTCTTTAATATTAACAGCTGGTTTATTGTGTTTAAGTGTAAAAAAAAAAAAAAAAAAAAAAAAAAAAAAAAAAAAAAACCATTTGTTTATTAAGTTTGCAGTGTTAATTTATCAGCAGATGCTATTGCAAGGGGGTTTCAATGAAAATGTATTCATTTAAATATGAAATGTATTCATTTTATATTAGATTAAGTAAATGGACCAAAGAAGCCCCCCAACAGGGGCTACTTTGTTCCAAAACTTTAAAAATAGTTAAAAAATAAAAAAAATAAAAAAATTCCGCTTTAAAACCACACAGTTTGCTTCATTGTTTCATGTTAATTGTCTACAACTCCATTTCGACATTGAAAAATCATATATAATATTTTTAATAATGGAAATGTGAGTGAAATCAGGAAAAAGTAGCCCAAAGTTGCCCCGGTTGACGGTATACCAAATCATGGTAAAAATTTTCGCCATCTAATAGTTGCAGCTATTACAACATTATAATTTGGTTCAACGTAGCACAAAGTTTTTAATATTGTACAGGAATAAATTGGATGATTGAACGCCATTTAAGAGTCGAAATAAGTCATCTGAAACCAGACATTATAAAGCTGTGTTTATCTAAAGAAGCTCAGCCTACGCACAGAGAGAAGAATGTGAGTTTAGTAATTAAAACCTGTACTACGTTTACAGCTCATGGTGATTGTAAGTTTATTTGAGAACTGTTTACCGTCAATACGTGTTTAGATGGAATATTTATTATCTTTATTGGAATATTTTCCCCTGATTTATTTAATATCTTGAACTAAAAACAATTGAGAACTATGGGAAAGAATGGATTAAACAAGCAACTTTTAGAAAAACAATAAAATCGACTTTAAACGATTATTTCTCACATTATTGTACTGATATAACTTTTTAATATTTTAACTTTTAACGTGTGTTAATCAAAATAATAAAAAAACTCCATAATTTTTAAAAATATTTTCTTTATTGGATTTTTTCAACCTAAGAAATATATTCTTTATTATTTTCGTTCCTGAAGACTGAGTTCCTCATATTTTTCAGAATTTTCTGGAAGAACTCTTTTTAATTTTATGATTATCTAATCACTTGCATAACAGAACAACAAAACTTACACAAAACAAAGTAGTTTAGGAATTTTTTAAAAGAGTATTTTAAAGCAATTGTTTTAATTAAAAGGTTTAACTAAAGGTTGCGTTGTTTTTTTTCTTTTTTAAATGTAAACACTCAAAACTAAATTCATAATTATATGCAGTTAAGCATTTGTCTCTGACTATTACTAATAAACATATATTAAACGTATACGGAGGTGTTCAATACGTTTGACCAAGGCTTTATGTGTTTAATTTATTTAACTTAAAGTACAGTCGTGGAAAAAAAGTAAACACCCCCTACTAACTCCGAAACAAATTATTGTAGAAGAAAGTTGCTGGTACAAAACGATTAGAAATAAAATTTACTTTTAAATGACGTACACAGAATTTTCTTAGGAGGTCATCTACATATCAAAACGAACCCACACTTTGTTGTTTTCAGTAGCAATAACCAAGTTTGACACAATAAATAAATTCTGCACCCTTCGATTAGCCTAAAAACAATTTTTTTTTAAAATTCGTATGTTTAGTTTCAGAGAAATTAATTATTTTAAAATGAGCCTATTTTAGTGGTTGTATCCAAACTGATGTTTGGTATTCAATTGTTGAAATGCTACAGGATGACTACGTTACTTCTATTAATGTATTATTTCTTGCCAATATGACCATTTCACTCGCTTTATATGTTTCGACTGTTGCCATCCCAAATGTTTCAATAAAATGAGTAAAAGATATATTTTTCAAATTATGCTTTACTGCACATCATAGACGGCCCCTTAACCATCATTTTGACGTTTTTTAAAGCATAATTCGAAAACTATTTGGAAGAAAAATTTGAAATTGAGAATTCGCATAAAGCAGGAGATAATAAATTTAAACATATCAAAAAATTGTAGGTTACAATTCATATTTTAGGTAGCTTTCTTTACAAAAAAGCTACCTATTGCAGCCGTTCGGAGGAAAGCGATTTCAAAAAATTTTGGTATATTTTCATCGATCATGACCCCCAGACCCCGAAACCACCCTCCGTTCAAAATTGATATATATATATATATATATATATCCATATATATATCTGACCTATGTCACACTGTAACTCCCGTAATTATGAACCGATTTCGATGTAATTCAGTTTGTACATAGTACATACCGATGTCTCGACCGAGTTCGTTGGCCAGCTTCATCCGCCGTTTTGTTTCAAAATGGCGGCCATTTAAAATTAAAAAAAAAATTTAAAACTTGAAATGTGGTACCAAAAAATTAAAAATGGAAAAATATTTTTTTCTTATGTATTTGACCTTTATACAAAGATTCCGGAGCAGTTTTTGTTTCGTCTATATCTTAAAAAATGGCTGAGTTATAGCATTTTGAATTTCTAGCGTGGCTGACATTTTGAAACGTCCTGAATTTTGTCACGCGATAAAAGGCGTATTTATGAACCGATTTGGATGTAATTCGGTGTGTACATAGTACATACCAATCTCTCGAACGAGTTCGTTGGCCAGCTTCATCCGCCATTTTGTTTCAAAATGGCGGCCATTTAAAAATTTTTTAAAAATGTAAAAATTGAAATGTGGTACCAAAAAATTGAAAATGGAAAAATATTTTTTTCTTATGTATTTGACCTTTATACAAAGATTTCGGAGCAGTTTTTGTTTCGTCTATATCTTAAAAAATAGCTGAGTTATAGCATTTTGAATTTCTAGCGTGGCTGACATTTTGAAACGTCCTGAATTTTGTCACGCGATAAAAGGCGTATTTATGAACCGATTTGGATGCAACTTCGTTTATACATAGTACATACCAATGTCTCGACCGGGTTCGTTGGCCAGCTTCACCCGCCATCTTGTTTAAAAATGGCGGCCATTTAAATTTTTAAGAAAAATTTAAATTTGAAATGTGGTACCAAAAATTGAAAATTGAAAAAATATTTTCTTCTTATGTGTTTGACCTTGATAAAAAGATTCGGGAGCAGTTTTTGTTTCGTCTATATCTTAAGAAATGGCTGAGTTATAGCATTTTGAATTTCTAGCGTGGCTGACATTTTGAAACGTCCTGATTTTTCTCACGTAATAGCAGGCGTATTTATGAACCGACTTGGATGTACCTTGGTGTGTACATAGTACATACAAATATCTCGACCGAGTTCGTTGGCCAGCTTCATCCGCCATCTTGTTTCAAAATGGCGGCCATTTAAAAAAATTAAAAAAGTCCTTCCGGCCAGTGCCGGGAGGAAGAGGTAGCTTTCATAATCCTTATTTAAAAAAAGCCAACTTATATCATGCAAACACACGAAGCTCAATATAGTGGAAACCGAATATAGGAGATTCAATACTAATTTTTTTCAATATAATGAATGAGAATTTCGCGAAATTAGTCAGCTTTATCCAAGCTGCATTTCTTTAAAGTAACTTATATTTGGCTGCCAAATTCGGCAATTTCTTAAAGTGCCTGTCATTTTAAGACAACATGGTGGATGTGGCTAAGCAGTGAACTTGGTCGAGACCTTAGTAATTGCTGTGCACATGCTCACTCAAGTCGGAATCGGTTAATATATAGGAGTGCTGTCGCATGCAAAAAATCAGATTTTTCAAAATGTCACCCACAATAGAAATTGAAACTGCTATATCTGAGCCATTTTTTAAGGTAAAGATAAACAAAAAATGCTCCTGAATACTTATATCGAGATCAAATACTTAAGAAAGAAACCTTTTTCAATTTCTAATTTTTTTGCACCTCACTTTAAATATATATATATTTTTTAATTTAATGGCCGCCATTTTGAAACAAGATGGCTGATGAATCTGGCCAGCGAACTTGGTCGGGGTGTTGATGTATACTATCCACATGCCTTCTTACATCGAAATAGGCGAATACGTGTGTTATCGCGTGACAAATACAAGATCGTTTCAAAATGTTAGCCATGCTAGAAATTCAAAGTGATATAAATCAACCATTTTTTAAGATATCAACAAAAGGACAAATTTTCAGAAACAAAAACTGCTCCGGAATCTTTGTATCCAGGCCAAACACATAAAAAAAATCTTTTTCATTTTCCAATTTTTTAATACCTCATTTTGAATTTTAAATTTAATTTTTTTTAAATGGCAACCCTTTTGAAACAAGATGGCGAATGAAGCTGGCTAACGAACTCGGTCGAGACATTGGTATGTACTATGTACAGACCAAGTTACATCCAAATAGGTTCATAAATACGCCTGTCATCGCGTGACAAAAATCAGGTCGTTTTAAAATGTCAGCCACAAGAGAAATTCAAAATGCTGTTACTCAGCCATTTTTTTTTAGATATAGACGAAAGAAAAACTGTTCCGGAATCTTTGTGTTAAGGTCAAACACATACAAAAAAATCTTTTTCATTTTCCAATTTTTTAATACCTCATTTTGAATTTTAAATTTAATTTTTTTTTAAATGGCAACCCTTTTGAAACAAGATGGCGAATGAAGCTGGCTAACGAACTCGGTCGAGACATTGGTATGTACTATGTACAGACCAAGGTACATCCAAGTCGGTTCATAAATACGCCTGTTATTACGTGAGAAAAATCAGGACGTTTCAAAATGTCAGCCACGCTAGAAATTCAAAATGCTATAACTCAGCCATTTTTTAAGATATAGACGAAACAAAAACTGCTCCGAAATCTTTGTATAAAGGTCAAATACATAAGAAAAAAATATTTTTCCATTTTTAATTTTTTGGTACCACATTTCAAATTTTAAATTTTTAAAAAAAATTTAAATGGCCGCCATTTTGAAACAAAATGGCGGATGAAACTGGCCAACAAACTCGGTCGAGAGATTGGTATGTACTATGTACACACCGAATTACATCCAAATCGGTTCATAAATACGCCTTTTATCGCGTGACAAAATTCAGGACGTTTCAAAATGTCAGCCACGCTAGAAATTCAAAATGCTATAACTCAGCCATTTTTTAAGATATAGACGAAACAAAAACTGCTCCGGAATCTTTGTATAAAGGTCAAATACATAAGAAAAAAATATTTTTCCATTTTTAATTTTTTGGTACCACATTTCAAGTTTTAAATTTTTTTAAAAATTTTAAATGGCCGCCATTTTGAAACAAAACGGCGGATAAAGCTGGCCAACGAACTCGGTCGAGACATTGGTATGTACTATGTACACACCGAATTACATCGAAATCGGTTCATAATTACCGGAGTTACAGTGTGACATAGGTCAGATATATATATATATATATATATATCAATTTTGAACGGAGGGTGGTTTCGGGGTCTGGGGGTCATGATCGATGAAAATATACCAAAATTTTTTGAAATCGCTTTCCTCCGAACGGCTGCAATAGGTAGCTTTTTTGTAAAGAAAGCTACCTAAAAAAAATTTAAATGAGATACCAAAAAATTGGAAAATGAAAAAGATTTTTTTTTGTATGTGTTTGACCTTAATACAAAGATTCCGGAAGTTTTTCTTTCGTCTATATCTAAAAAAAAATGGCTGAGTAATAGCATTTTGAATTTCTCTTGTGGCTGACATTTTAAAACGACCTGATTTTTGTCACGCGATAACAGGCGTATTTATGAACCTATTTGGATGTAACTTGGTCTGTACATAGTACATACCAATGTCTCGACCGAGTTCGTTGGCCAGCTTCATTCGCCATCTTGTTTCAAAATGTTTGCCATTTAAAAAAAATTAAATTTAAAATTCAAAATGAGGTATTAAAAAATTGGAAAATGAAAAAGATTTTTTTTATGTGTTTGGTCTTGATACAAAGATTCCGGAGCAGTTTTTGTTTCTGAAAATTTGTTCTTTTGTTGATATCTTAAAAAATGGTTGATTTATAGCTCTTTGAATTTCTAGCATGGCTAACATTTTGAAACGATCTTGTATTTGTCACGCGATAACACGCGTATTCGCCTATTTCGATGTAAGAAGGCATGTGGATAGCATACATCAACACCTCGACCAAGTTCGCTGGCCAGATTCATCAGCCATCTTGTTTCAAAATGGCGGCCATTAAATTAAAAAATATATATATATTTAAAGTGAGGTGCAAAAAAATTAGAAATTGAAAAAGGTTTCTTTCTTAAGTATTTGATCTTGATATAAGGATTCAGGAGCATTTTTTGTTTGTCTTTACCTTAAAAAATGGCTCAGATATAGCAGTTTCAATTTCTATTGTGGGTTACATTTTGAAAAATCTGATTTTTTGCATGCGACAGCACTCCTATATATTAACCGATTCCGATGTGAGTGAGCATGTGCACAGCAATTACTAAGGTCTCGACCAAGTTCACTGCTTAGCCTCATCCACCATGTTGTCTTAAAATGACAGGCACTTTAAGAAATTGCCGAATTTGGCAGCCAAATATAAGTTACTTTAAAGAAAAGCAGCTTGGATAAAGCTGACTAATTTCGCGAAATTCTCATTCATTATATTGATAAAAATTAGTATTGAATCTCCTATATTCGGTTTCCAGTAAATTGAGCTTCGTGTGTTTGCATGATATAAGTTGGCTTTTTTAAAATAAGGATTATGAAAGCTACCTCTTCCTCCCGGCACTGGCCGGAAGGACTTTTTTCGAATAGGGTCATTCCACACAAAATGAGCAAAAATTTAAAAAAAGCCGTGGCTGCATATTAACCGATTTTAATAAAATTTGATACGCAGATTCGATTCATATTCAAATAGAGCATTGCAAAATATTTCGACAAAAAATAAAAAAAATTTGGAAGTTCTGAATATTTAAAAATCTTGTGACATAGAAAGGCACGTGTACAATCGTTCAAAGTTGCAAGTTTGAAGTTCCGTATCTTGAAAACTATTTAACATAAATTAAATCTTTTTATAACATTGTAATCGCTGGAAAATTATCTTCCTATTTATTTAGTAATAATAATTTGGTAACGTTATGATTAATCTTAAATTTGTTGTAAAAATTGAAAATTTGTGAATTTTGAGAAAATTAGAAACGTTATAAAAATTAAAGGAATTCAAAAACATCTGTGAAATTGATGCCTGATGTAGTGTTACATATTAAGATAGAATTGCTAAAGTTTTAAGTTTCATGTATTTCCTTCACCTTTAAAAAAATTTAGAAAATGACAAAATCGTAATTTTTCCTCTTTTTGATAGGAAAAAAAATAATGAAGGACAGGTCATACATTACAGTTATTGCACAGACATAAAGATCAATGAGTCCATGATATGATAAAAAAAATTTCAAGATTGCGTTTTGATTCCTAGCGTCACAAAATTGGGTTAAAAATGTAATATTTGTTGCATTCCAAGAGCATTCTCTTTGAATCCGCGCGCGTTTTTTTTACAATATTGCACGATTTCAAAGTGAAAAAATGTAGTGCTGCCATCTATTGATTTAGAGGAAAAATATATAATTTTTTATTCAGAGTGATTATTTTTTTTTACTGTAGTTTAAAATAAATATATTAATAGCCAAAAATAAACCGAAAGCAAGAATAAAAGTTTCTATAATTAAAACATACACTTTTATCTGTAATATCAAATAATTTAAAAGTTTAATAAAGCTTTCCTTCACTTAAAAACAAGTGATAAAAATATTGCATTTTACTCTCAACATTTTTTACTATTTATTTTTTTCCCATTAAGGAATAAAAAGGCAAGAATGAAACTTTCTATATTTAAAATATATACTTTTAGCTATAAGGTCAAGCAATTTTAAATTTGTCAGTGCTGTTCTTGATGTGTAAAGGAGAAATAGAAATATTGCATTTTTACCTAGTAATTTTTTTCTCATTACGGAATAAAAATACAATTACTAACTTACACCAATCTGTTAATTATTATTCATTCCTAATTATAAATAACTTTTAATATAGTATTTCCATTCCTAAGGCTAATAATCAGAATTACAATTTTAAGCATGTAGACAATATCCCGATTTTGCATTCACTTTTAATGTATATTTTAATACTTAAATAAACAATCCTGAAATCTATTATTTTACATTTACTCATAAATAGATATGATCTACTTGTATAATGATTTTCATTAAAATCTGTGACATGTCTGCCACAGCTGATTTGCTCATTTTGCATGGAATGACCCAATATTAATTTCATAAGTTCAAATTATAAATTTGTTTAAATTACAAATTCAATGTATTTAAGTTTGGGTTTTTTTGTATTATAACCTCCCAAAAAATTATCACATTATGATTATAATTTTAGGAGATATTAATAAAAATATGAAAATGTAAATTAACATTAGAAGTTCTAAATTTTGAATGTTTATAATTCAAAATTTATCATCCAAATGACTTGAAATTTCGTTTCTAGTCATAGTTTGAACCGAAGATTTAAAATATGTTGTCAAAATTGGGTGTTTCCATTGAAAAAAAATAGATTTTGGTCTGGATTTGATTTGTAGATGGGCCCTAAGCAAATTTTCTGTACATCATTTAAAAGTAGACTTTATTTCCAATCGTTCGGTACCAGTAACTTTCTCTTATTATAATTAGTTGCAGAGTTAGTAAAGGGTGTTTGCTTTTTTTTTTCCACGACTGTACAAAACCGCATTTTATATTTATTCACTTACTTATTCATTTTTTTAGGAATTACAAAAATTTCTAAGGTACCATAACTTTAACAAAGTATCTGCTATGTGTTTTATGAATGTCAATATTATATCATATTTAGATCAGGAAAGGACCACGTTCTAATTATTAGGAAATGTGGCTCCTGCGAAATTGGATGAAATATCGATGAGTTGTAGTTCATGCAATGCTGATCAAATGTCTCAATGAGCACAATCCCGTAAAATAACTACACTGTAAAGTTACTAAAGTTTTTCTAGGAAACTGGGATTCCTAGAACTTTTTATGTAACGGCAACAACAAAAAATCATGTAACAGGTACACTTTTGCATCGAAAATCAAAATATCTGTAAGGTTGCTAAGATTTTTTTAGGAAACTCGGATGCCTAGAACTTTTCATGTTACTGCAACCCGGATTATAGATAAAATTTTAGTAAGATTACTGTAATTTTAGCAGATTCATTTGTAAAGCTACAGATTTCTGTATACAAAAACTAGTTTTGCAGGTTTACAGCTTTTTTTGTGCAGTTACAGATGAAAGTTTAGTAAGCATGTAACTTTACATCTGTAGAACTACAGATTTTTTTTTCTACAGTGTACTTTTGATGCTATGACCGTTGGAAGATCTTAATTAATATTATGATGCATGCACGGTAATGAAATAGATACACTAGAGCAGGGACACCGAACCTATGGCACGCGTGCCAAAAGTGGCACGCGAAAGAATAATTTTGGAACGGTGTTGCTTGTGGCTCTAAATCAATATACAGTGATATTGCACAAAATACACAACGAATTTATGATGAATATGACAACTAAAGATGATCTGATCGTGTCTAAATTCGATTAATTGGAAATTGAAGAATTTTAAGTGCGGCTTTTTAAAATACCGTAAATTACCACATTCAGTGATGGAACAGTGTAGCAGCAGAGAATCAATTGACACCGCAAAATTGTATTGGTATTCTTTAGCTAAATTCAGGATAGAATTTCTGAGATTTTTTTTTTTTTTTAAGGCGAAGAATACTATAAAAATTTAGTGGTGACAATCCCTCAACTGCTGCGCCACTGTTCCATCACTGCACATTAGTAAAA
Source organism: Maratus speciosus (assembly GCA_963932465.1). Classification (NCBI taxonomy): domain Eukaryota; kingdom Metazoa; phylum Arthropoda; class Arachnida; order Araneae; family Salticidae; genus Maratus; species Maratus speciosus. Next base: position 511,778,027 of record OZ010787.1, on the reverse strand, counting down.
ATACCAATGGTGACATTATATCAACTTGGAAATTAATTTCAGAGCTGTTTAAAGAAAATAGCGTTTGTCCTTTTAATAATTTAAGGTGAATATTTTCGCAAATTAATTATACGAAAAATCAAATAAAAAGCATCTGTCAGATAAATATAGTTCATTTTGCATTCTGTTGAAATTAACTGAGAATAAACCTGAATCTGAATTATTTTTCATTCAAAATGTAATAACACAATTAATTACAAAATTAAAAAAAATAATTTCTAAAATATAATTAATTTTATGATTACTATATTGTAATACCTACACAAGTAATCTTCATTCACGATTTTTCAATCCACTAAATTTTTTTATTAGTTGGCACATCAATGTCATATCAAATATTTTTGGAGAAATATTTGCAGGCGTCTATAAAAAGATTTGCCAACCCTCCACTAGAGTTTGTAACTGTTTTTATGCTATTTTCCATTTTTGTTGAAAAAAGAAAAAAATAGATGAGTACTGTTATGGACAATTGATTAATCATGAATAACTGATGGTCCTTTGTCATGAGCTCTCAGTTACTGGTTATTGACCATTGACTATCAGTAATTAGGTAGAGTAAAGTAGGGTAAAACCGCATACTTTACTATTAGTTGCTTCTTAAGACCACAATTTCCAACAGAATTTAATGTAACTTTGCGTATAAACTCTGAACTTAGGGTGCAGCATAATATCCTTTTAGTCCTTTATGTCCCAAATTATGAATTCATGCAAAGTGTATTTTCTAAAGCCTTTTTCGCGACTTTTTGAAACTTCATTTGAAGACTTACACAATCATTTAATAAATTTTAGAAGGATTTTGTCAATTGAAATTAATTAATTAAATTTGAATTTATAGGGATTTTGTGCAATATTTATAACTCCACTCAAATCTTTTATTTAAAATCTTTTTTTAGTATTTTATAGAATTAGGAAATGTACAAATATAAAGCTCTTACAATAGAAATATAGAAAAGTTTCCGAACTGAAACTTTTCCGCCACAATCTTTCAACGTCAATAAAGCTGAAAAGATGTAAATGAAAAAGAAATCATCCTTAAAAAAAAAAAATAATATAATATAATATATATATATATATATATATATATATATATATATATATATATATTTTTTTGCGAAATCAATAATGGTTTTGGAACAAGATAAAGTAAAGTATCTATAACTCATTTTAAACAGTATTGCTACTAATCGGTGTATCAAATGAATTTTATAACAAAGTAATTTTAATGGTACTTTAAAGTTACCGTCAATGCATAAAGGGTTAAATATTCTAGCTCATCACATTTTTATTAATAAGTGTTATTTATAAAAAGTAAAATCATCCGGTATTACCTTACCAATAGGACAGAGCAGCATGGGCATGGATGCATGTTATTCTTACAGGAAATGAAAGAGTTTGGATTATTTTTTAAATATTGGATAGTATATTTTGTTTTAGAACTTTAACTAAGGAGCTAAACTAATATTTCACATATAAATGTAATTTTTTAAATATATTTACGGACGAATTACAATTATCTTGATTACAATTTGAGAAATTGCAGAAAAGATGATGTGCACCTCTTTATCAGCTTTATAAAAATCATAATCACTCTTGTCCTTGTAATTTTGACAGCCTTTTCTTCAAACATTGTTTACGAGCTCTTAAATTATTGTTTTCCAATATCCTTTTTTATCCGCATAGGATATCTGATTTTACACCAAGAGAATAAATTTCGCAAAGCGAGTCATAAAATTGCATCTGTGACTGCTATCAACAGTTTCATTGTGGATAATAAATCCTTAATAAATATGCTGCACACAATAATATTAACAATTTCAATAACTTTAAATGTGATCATATTTAAAAATTTCGAAAAGCAGAAATTATTAAAGCAAAAAATGATAAATTAAACCTTCCAACGCAGAAAATACACTAATGCCAATCTGAAGAAACCGTAACGGAATCTTCTTCTTTTCGCCTTGAGCTAAATGTTTCAACCATTAGCCGCTAGGGGACTTCTCAAATTGAGTTAAGCTGAGATATACGGCAATGGCAATATGGTTTTACCCTACTTTCCCCTAATCATTGTTCAACAGCTTTTAATTACCAGATTAAAAAAAAATATATATATGCAATTTAACAAATTACAACGACCATTTGGAAAATGATTTTTTCAAAGACTAAAATTTAAGACATAAAAATAGCACGGAGTTGATCATACATTACGTACGCCATGAATTAAACATTAATAGTGCTATTACACGTAAAAATTGCAACCGACAGAAATCGCTTGCGACTCGTACGTATTATCCACCTGAAACTTACGCATTAGCCAAGCCTTTCATTGGCTGTTCAGGAAAAGGCTTTTCCATCGTCAGATTTCCAAGAAATCTGACGGCCAATTTTAAATGAAAATTATTTCTTAAACTTCTAAACATCCCACAATATTTTTTTTTATATCGTCGTATAGAGAAAAAAATGTACTTTTAAATGCAATTTGTTTGAAAGCTGTATCTCAATTTGTTTCTGAGTTATTAATTTTTTTTGTAGTTTTTATTACTTTTTTGTCATAGTGGCAACACTCTGTTGTCCATCTCTGTTGAAAGTAATGGGAAATACATATTACTGTATAGACCAATCAGAAGACGAATAAAAGGATGATTAAACCAATAAAAACCTTCAGATATGCTTTTGATTTCCTACCCTGACGAGGACAATAACCATTTTTCCAAATGGTTAAAAAAAACAAAACAACAAAAAAAAAAAAACAAAAAAAAAAAAACAAAAACAGTATAATCAGATAAATAATCAGCTAAATGCCAAACTACTGCTTGTTTCAGCAAAACAATACAAAAATATTATAAACTTAAATGAATATGATAAAGTATGATATGTATAATGATATGCATATGTATATGATGTGTATAATAAAGACAATGCACATATTTTGCATTATAATATGAAATGAAATCCTTAAGCGGCCATGGTTTCAAAAGTAGCCAATTTTCAGGATTTTGCCCATTGAGACATTTGATCAGCACAGCTCGAATTACAACATATCAAAATTCCAACCAATATCCCTGTGGACACATTTCCATATAATTAGTGCTTTGCTTCTTTATCAATTCTTTAATTTTTTCTGACATATATATATATATATAAAATCCCTTCCAGCTCGGCCTACAGGCGCAGGTAGATTTCGAAGTTAAGTACTAATTTCAAAAACAAAAACTAAATCATGATTAGAGATAAACTTAATTTAACAATTTTATCAGGCCGCTTTTGACGAGTTTTTAATTTCATTTTTATATAAGAGCGAGTTTTAGCAGAATCATCTTAAGGCGGTATTAAAAAAATACTTTTCCATGCTCAACAACTCGAAATTTTCTGACACATCCCCAGATTCATTATTAAAAGAAAAAACATGGAACATTCTGACGTGATTTTTGAAGAGATTTATAAGCGATATTTTTTTTCGTTTAATTAATTAGAACTTGATTTATAAACAATTATTTTCTCAGTAGGACAATACATTTCGTTTGCAACACAATCGCTTCGGGAAATTCGGTTTAAAATGCCCACTTTGTCATCATTTTTTGAAACATATTCTGCCACTATAAAAAAATCGATCATTACGGTACATTATATAGTTTCTGAATAAGAAAACCTACCAATTGGATGCGTTTGAGAGCAAAAATGAATTAAAAAATGGGTCAGAAAAGAAGCAGTTTGGATTTAAGCACACCCTTAATAACGATGATTTTTTCTTCAACCGCTATGTATTTTTAATTTGTTTTTGCTGTATGAATTGGTCCTATAAGAAACTTGTCAGTATAAAAGTTGTAGATAATATTAAGAAGATATATAATAAATTCATGCGGATTTTATATCTTGTCAATTGACGAAGTTATGGATTTTTTTTTTCTTCAACCTCCCCCCCCCCCCTTTCTGTTTTCGTTTTTAATTTATTTTGCGGTACGAATTGGTCCTGTCAAAAATTTGTCAATAAATAAATTTTCAAAATATAATAAAATATCAAAAATTTGTCAAAATAGATGTAGATAATATTAAGAAAATTTATAATACATTTAATTTTATTTGATATCTTGGGAACTGACGGAATTATGAATTTTATTCTGCCTAAAACAATATTTCTTTCGCCCCTTGAGCCCATTTTTTATTTTATCAAAAATCTGCCATACATAAATTTTGGCCCTTTTTTTAGAAGTAAAAATAATTTTAAATTGATTCGATATGTATTATAATTAAGAAGTTACGGTTTTTTTTCGGTTTTCACGAAACCCCTCCCTATTTCCACCCCCTTGGTTCGATTTTGCCCATTAACGAGCTTGGCCACGATTTTATGCCCCTTGATTTAATCTATCAGTTTGGAAGAGATTTGTGCAGAATTATGGAAGTTATCGTGTCCATAAAAAACTGATATATATAATATATATATATATATACATATATAACCATTAAATAAACATTACCGACTACCAAGAAAAACTGTGAAATTATGAATAAAATGACATTAACAAATGCAGTTCCCCCCAACACACTTAACATAGATTCCAAATACATAGTAAAAAACAGCAGAAATTGAATAACATAAATGGAATGATGGAAATTTGTAGAACTTAGACAGAATCATCGGCTCCCAAATGCCTTAAGTTCCACAAATAAAATGTGTGGTTTTATCTTCATATTAGCCATAAATTAGCTAAAGAATATGAATTTGGGACTACCACACACAGAAAACTGAGAAAAAACCATTGAACACCAATTAAGTTAAAAATGAAACAAGATTAAAAAGGATAGAGGAAAAATTAAAAAACTATATTTATATATATAAAGTTTTTTTCTGAGGGTGGTTTTGGGCTAGGGGTCATGATCGGTGTAGATCTGCAAATATTTTCAGAAATTCCAACATAGGGGAGATTGCAATACGTAGTATTTCATACGAAATCTACCTAAAAATAATATGAATTATATATTTGTATTGTTAATATAGCTATAACATTATATAAAAATACAATTATAAAATTATTTAACCCTTTAAGACCGGGAGTTTTTTTGGTAGAAATTGAAAGTTTGGGGGGGGGGGGGGGGTGTTCCCCTTGTCGATAGGATCGTATTTGATTGAAAAAAAATAAAAAAATAAAATACCCGATGTCAGGTTATGCCAAGGGAGGACCCACACAATTGTGTGGGATGGCCTTAATGCAGCCATTTTTGGACTAAATCTACACAATTGTGTAGTTTGGGATTATGTGTGCAAATATCTAAAATTAAAAGTTTAAGCAAAAGAAATGTTGTTTATTGAGATAATTTTCATCAGCCACAATGAAAATGTTTGAAACAATTTTTGATTTTGGACAGACCACTACAATTTCATTTTCTGAGACGTGCTCAACGCTCGCACCCCTCTAACCGTTGACAAATGATATGCCCTTCACTCCGTTTGATCCTTCTGTTTGATTGTGCCTGATCTTTCAAATTTCTTTTTTTAGTTTTTTTAGAAGCGGCATTTTGTTGAAATATCGATCAAAGTACATAAAACTAGGTCTGAACCAGAGTAAGGACTATAGCAGCTCCTAAGTCTAGAGCCTTGTGACCAGGTCTGTACTTTCCCGTTGGTATACTACAAAATTTAAAACTATCCCAGATGATGCTGTTACCACAGAGTGTAGTTTGTTTTTTACATACTGCTTTACTGAGGCACGTCCTGAAAAAAGGAATCGTCTGCTCACTATGAAAAAATTTCCCTGATCTCCTGGTAAATTCAAGCAGACACTACGGAATCTGTCGAGCATTTGCTGAACTTTCCATGATTTATTATTCATTCCTGGTGGTTTACTTGCTGTGTCGACAAAATGGAATGAATTTATCAAATTTAAAAATCTATCTCGTGGTATGCATATAACTCATATAAAACTTATAAATCATATATGGCATCTATAACTCAGAGCAGAAACATACAGTTCGTTACATGCGCATATTATATATCTAATACTATCTATTTTAAATGGAAATCATGAATAGTAACAACCTATTAATTTAAAATTAATCCGCTTTAAAAATGTAATTAATAAAAAATAAATTGCTAAAAACATAAATTTAAAAGAATCACTTAAAAATGAAAATTTTATATATTAGAAATTGTAACTATTTTAGAAATTGTAAATGCCGGACCCACACAATTGTGTGGGTCATTTGTTTTTCAACTTTTGTAAAGCCTAATTAAATTTATCAAGGACAAAATCAATTAAAATCACGAATAAAGTATATGAAAAAAAAATAAAATTGAAGCAAACACTAAAAATCATATTTAAAAGAAATTACGACAGTACATACTTTTTGTCTATTGCTGTTATATGATATCGTCTTTTTAAAAGCAGAAAATCTAACCCTGTATTGTAGTTGGTGCCCCCTAGTTGTGTCTTATCAAAACGTCTGAAGCCAATTAACTCATATAAATGTGCAGATTTGGTTTAAAATCTCACAAAAATAGGAAATAGTCTTTTTCATTTACTTTAGTATCACCCACACCACGGTGTGAGTCAGGGCTTAAAGGGTTAAACGCAACAAAACTTAACATAAATCACATTTTAAAAATGTATAATTTAGAATGATAGATTTTCGAAGTAAACTTTATCCTAAATCCCCCCCCCCCTTTTTTTAGCTTCAGGTGCTGTTTTAGATATTCCACTAAATTGATTAATTCGCATGTTTGTTTATTTAATTAAAACACTTGAACATTACATTAAATACAATTTAGGTAGGATTTGCATAGAAAAATTTAAAAGTATTTTTGACAGTAATTATTTAGACAGTTGTTATTATTTAAGAAAAATAATAGGAGAAGGCTTTATTGTTAATAGCTTCATAGCTTTTATAAAATAGCCTTTATTTTAAGTCTATTTTAAGATAATTTTAAATAAAAATAAATGGAAAACTTAAAATTAATTTTTATCCGTCATCGCAAATAATGTATCATCCAATAAATTAATTAATTATTATGTTTGTTAATTTAGCTCAACAATTTGAACTTTGCATTTCGAATACAATTTAGGCAGGATTTGAATATAATTAAAAAATATTTTTGAAAATAACTCAGAAAATTTTTAAATAATTAAGATTATTTAAGATAATTTTAAAGAAAAATAAATGGAAAACTAAAATTTAACATGTTCACCCGTCATCTTAAAAAATGCATCATCCAATAAATTAATTAGTTGTTATGTTTGTTTATTTAATTCAAAAAATTGAACGTTGCATTTTAAATACAATTTAAGCAGGATTTGTATATAAAAAAAAAAAAAAATATATTTTAAAATGTAATTTAGAAAATTGGTTAGATAGTTAAGATTATTTAAGATAATTTTAAATAAAAATAAATGAAAAATTTAAAATTTAACATTTTCATCCGTCATCGAAGAAAGGCGTCATCCAATAAATGAATTAATTGTTATGTTTGTTTAATTAATTCAAATAATTTGAACGTTGCATTTTAAATATAATTTAGACAGGTTTGAATATAATATTTAAAAATGTTTTTGTAAACTATTAAGAAAATTATTTAAATAGTAAGATTAGTTAACCCTTTGCACTCGAGGGCTCCGGAGCGGAGCCATTTAAAATTTGTCTTCAAACTGGAGGGCTCCGCTACGGAGACAATGCAAATAATTTTGTGATACTTGTCTAGAAAAGTCAAGATTACATATTGGAAATTGCTTCGAGAGGTATCACACTTTGGACGATTACAAATGTAATAATTTTATATATATATATATATATATATATATATATTTATATATCATAACATTTGTATTCATAAAGAATTAAAAAAATAATAAGATATAACTAAAATTGCTTCGAGTTGCTGGTAATACGAATGAAAAAAAAACTTCGAGTGCAAAGGGTTAAGATAAAATAATACGAGAAAGCTTTATTCTTAACAATTTCACACAGAATTTTAAAAACACATGCTGTGTACAGTTTTACCAAATTTTTTAATAAAAATTTTCGCCCTATTTAATAGAAGAAAAATATTACCAAATCTGCAATTAAAGGATATGAATATAATTTCTGCCATCTTAATATTAAATGAAATGTTTTAAACAAAAATACTGGCACCATTCTCCTTGGAAATTCCAAAGAGAGTCCACTCCTTGAAAACACCCTTACCTAAGTATTTTTGACAATAATTATTTAGATGGATAATATAATAGAAGAAAAAATAATAGGAGAAAGCCATATTCTTAAAAACTTAAGATCTTTTATAAAATAGCCCTTATTTTAAGTTCTATTTTAAGATAATAATAATAATAATAATAATAATAATAATAAAAGGGAAAACTTAAAAAAAATTATCCGTCATTGTAAAAAATGTGCCATCCTATAAAGTAATTAATTGTTATGTTTGTTTATTTAATTCAAAAATTTTAACGTTGCATTTTAAATAAAATTTACGCGGGATTTGAATATAATATTTAAAAATATTTTTCAAAATAATTAAGAAAATTATTTAGATTGTTAAGATTATTTAAGATAATTTTAAATAAAAATAAATAGAGAACTTAAAATTTAACATTTTCAACCGTCATCGAAAAAAGTCGTCATCCAATAAATTAATTAGTTCTTATTTTTGTTCATTTAATTCAAAAAATTTGAACGTTGCATTTTAAATATAATTTAGGCGGGATTTGAATGTAATATTTAAAAATATTTTTCAAAATAATTAAGAAAATTATTTAGATTGTTACGATTATTTAAGATAATTTTAAATAAAAATAAATGGAAAACTTAAAATTTAACATTTTCATCCGTCATCGAAAAAAAGCGTCATCCAGTGAATAAATTAATTCTTATGTATGTTTATTTAATTTAAAAAATTTGAACGTTGCACTTTATAATTTAGGAAGGTTTGAATATCATATTTAAAAAATATTTTTGAAAATTATTAAGAAAATTATTTAGACAGTTAAGATTATTTTAAGTTAAAATAAATGAAAAACTTAAAATTTAACATTTTCATCCGTCATTGAAAAAAAGCATCATCCAATAATTAACCAATTCTTATGTTTGTTCAATTATTTCTAAAAAAATTGAACGTTGCATTTTAAATATAATTTAGGAAGGTTTGAATATCATATTTAAAAATATTTTTGAAAATTATTAAGAAAATTATTTAAATAGTTAATACTATTTCAGATCAAATAATATGGGAAAGCTTTATTCTTAACAACTTAACACACATTTTTTAAAGAACAGGGTGTGTACAATTTTACAAAAATTTTTAATAAAAGTTTTCGCATTATTTAATCGAAGAAAAATATTACTAAATTTGAAATTAAACTAGATGATTATAAACTCTGCCATTTTAATATTAAATAGAATTTTTTAAACAAAAATACTAGCGCCAGGTTTCTTGAAAATTCCAAAGGGCTTGAAAACATCCCTTACTATAAATTATGGTTTAAGGCAACTTTAAATAAGCCTAAGTGGAAAACTTAAAGTTTACAATTTCCATTCATCATCGTAATCATAAATCATTCTTCACGAACTTTAGATACTGTTTCTCATAGTCCAATAAATAAATTAATTTTTATTTTTGTTTTTTAATTCGAAAATCTGAACGTTACATTTTAAATACAATTTAAATAGGATTTGAATATAACATTTTAAATATATTTTAGAAAATAATTAAAAATATTTTGATGGCTAAGATTATTTAAGATAAAATTATATGAGAAACTTTTACTCTTAACCACTTAACATATTTGATAAAACAGTCATCACTTTAAATGAAACTAAATGGAAAACTTAAAATTTACAATTTTCATTGATCATCGTATTCATAAATCATTTTTCATGATCTTTAGATATTACAGTAAAACCTCGATTTAACCGACTAATTGGGACTAAGATGTGTCCGTTAAATCGAAAGTCCGTTAAATTGCAAAGTACTATTTATAATATTATTTTGTTATAATTATAGTACATATATATATTATTACGTACTTGTAATTACATATATTATTACAGTGCAAATTACATATATATATATAATATATATATACAATATATACAGTGTATATACATGTATTGTATATATACAATATATGTATATACATAAATATATATTGTATATACATATATACTACTGTATATATATATATAAACACAATACATTACTTTTAATAATACAATATTGGTAATGAAATACAAACGAATTAACACATATGCAACTTTTATGGGAATGAAACACTTTTTACACAGAAATAATAATTAATAAACAAGCAATAAACAAATGGAAAAAAATTATAATGCCCCCAAAACAACAGGCATCATTTTATGTTATTTACATCACATTAAGGTTGCTCCATACTGCTGGATTGAAAAAAGGCGTCTAGTTTTAGTTGTTTCCCACTTGAATGCTGTTTTTTTATTATAAGAGCTCGAAATTGTCTAAAGTGTTCATAATACGCAAACACTTCGGGATCTGAAGATGCCCCTATGTAAGTAATGACGTCATCCATATGCTCTCGTACTGTAGATAATTTCGGTCGAAATTAGCTTAATTCTTCTTTCTTGTCGTCCTCGACCTCATCTTCATTATCATCATGCAGAATACTTTCTGCGATCTCCTCCTCATTTAGAATCTGGTAGCCTGGATCTGCTTCGTCATTCTCGAGCCACTGTTCTATATCTTTCTCAGGGATATCATCACCAGCCTCCATTATTGTACTCCTAAAATCCGAAATCCCAAACCCTGTAAAATCGTATTCAGGGTCTGCGTCGTTGAGTAGTTTTGACCAGCCGTTAGCCAGTGTGGATACCTTCATCTCCCTCCACGCAGCAGCAAAGTTAAAGATAGCCGATTTTAAATTGTAGGTGCGCAAATTTTGCAGCGTTCTGGCTCCTCTCAAATCTTCTACTGCATCATTTTCATTTTCCAACACTACCATTACTTCTTCAAGGAATTTCTTATTATAAATCCTCTTGCAGGCAACAATGACTCCTTGGTCCATCGGTTGAAGTAATGAAGTTGTGTTTGGAGGAAGGAAATCACATTTTATTCGTCCATCCCTACTAATTAACTTTTCCGCATTAGGGTGGCAGGGAGCATTATCAAGGAGTAATAGAGCTTTTACTTCGTGGGAAGGTATTTTCATAACTTCTTCTTGATAGTGACGCACGGCGGGAACAAACTGGTTAAAAAGCCAATCAGAAAAAATATCGCCTGTGAACCAAGCATTCTTTGAATTAGAAAAGATGACTGGCAGTTGTTGCATACTAATATTTTTTAGAGCACGCGGTTTCCTGGCCTTTCCAACTACCATTGGTTTAAGACGATGACTACCATCAGCATTAGCACAAAGGAGTGCTGAAATACGCTCCTTGTTTAGCTTGCGGCCAGGCATCTGGGCATCATGTTTGTACGCCAAGGTATTTTCCGGCACAGAACGAAAATAGAGTCCTGTCTCGTCAGCATTGTATAACTGACACAAAAGTAGGCCCTCGGATTCTATCAGTTTCTTTATCTTTTTTCGAAAAGGTTCCACCTGTTCGATGTTGGCGCTTAAAGATTCACCGCATGTTTTCCTGTTAGTGAAACCATGGCATTTACGAAAGCGCCAAAGCCAACCATCACTTGCACGAAATGTCACTAAACCCATATGTTTCGCCAATTTTTCTGCGGCTACCCGCAACTCAACACTACGGACGACGACGCCACTTGACCGCTGTTGTACAAACCATTTGTATACTGCCTCCTCCAGGTTTTTATTTTGAGCCACTTTTACATGTTTCCTGGCCGCCACTGAGAAACCGCTTTTTGAATCACCCACGCTGTATTTAAGGGAAAAATAGACTAGTTTTTCCTTATTCTTGCGAATGTCTGAAACGGTTTGTTTTTTTAACTCCGTATAGTTCGCAAACACGTGCGACCGACACACCACTCTCCAACTTCTCTATCAACTCAAGTTTCTGTTTTATAGATAAATTAACGCGTTTCCGTTTAATATTACAAGCCATTTCAAAAAAGCACTAGTAGCAAAACACACTTGTGAACTGAAGCAGAAATGGATCGTGGGTACGCTAGCGCATGCATAGAACGAAAAGCACATGGCCGCATAGGTCGCCAGCATCATTGCGCATGCTTAGAACGAAAACCGCGCTGCAGTGAGAATCAAAGCGCGCGCTTTCGGCGTTTCGTGTTCTTTCCCCTTTTTTAAGGTTTCGTTCATTTGATCACGAGACATTGTGTCGCCACAGATATAATAAATATTTTTTTATTTTACCGAGAAATCGCTTTTTAAAAATAGTAAAAAGAAATGCTTTGTCGTTGTTCATTGCTTGATTTTTTACTTATAAAAGCTTAAAAAAGGGTTGCGTGTTGATTCTCAAGTAGGGGAGGGGGAGGGGGGCAGTAATACTTTTTTTTTTCGAAGCGTGTTTCATCGTTTTAGAAGCTGTTTTATCATGGAGGCTTCCAGTAAATAATAGTGATAAATAAATATTTGACATTTGTCAAATATAAAAATTTGAAATACGGGCGTTGAATTTCAGGTTAGGGAGAGGGGAATCATTTTAAATTAACGATTTTGATTTGTTAATTTAAGGATAAAGTGTTTTAAAAGGGATATTAAACGAAACCCTCTTTGCGATCTGCGATCACACTTATCCACTTGTTTTACTTTAATTTTTGTTTAATTTTTAATTTTTTTTAAAAATTAGTCCGTTGAATCCGAAGTCCGTTGAACCGAGGTCCGTTAAATTGAGGGTTTACTGTATTTTACATATTACAATAAATTAATTTATTCTTATAATTATTTATTTAATTGAAAAAAAATTAAACGTTACAATTTGAATAAAATTTAGATAGAATCAAGCATAATATTTTACAGAAAGAAAAAGAAAAAAAGAAAGCAATGAAGAAGTTTATTTAAATAATTATGATTATTTAAGATAAAATATTTATGTTTAACAATTTAACTGTTTTACTTAAAAACAAACCTTTACTCATATTTTTGTTTAGATCCCAGAGCAAAAATTATGTGAGAAAATAGTCTTTTATTCAGAACAGAAACATATGGCAAAAGTGAATTTTTCAACTAAATATTCGTAAAAAATGTTTTTGCTATCTATTGCTGTATTTCACAAGCATTCTTGAACATTACATGAGGTTTCTACGTAATAAAGGCGTAAAAATCATGTATGTATGGTACTCTGGAGTTTGTTTTAGAATTCAACCTCATTTGAGGTCACCGTGCGTAAGAGGGTTAAGTGCTAGTTTAACACAACTTTAACCCCTTGGAGATGAGCTCGTCTTGAAGTGCTTAGAATCCTTGATTATTCCCACCAGTTATTTTTTATTGTAAATTTTGCCTTATTTAATCAGAGCATTTTCTGTATTAAATTAGGCAAAAATTTCTGTTTTGAAAAACTGGTAATAAAAGATTAAAAATTCTATATAAAAGACGCTCGTCGCGAAGGGGTTAAGTAAAACTAAAAGGAAAAATTTCAAAATTGATGATTTTCTTAATTATTGAATTAAAAAACTTTTTTTTTTGTTTTAAGGCAATGTGTATAAAATTTGAGTTCCTATATGTGGCCTCCAGAAAAACACATACTTCGAAATTTATTCGACTCTTTAGACGACGTAGGAAAAAAATAACGTTATTATTATTATTATTATTATTATTATTTTATTATTTTTTTTTGTCTATCTAAGCTCAGAAACGTTTGCATAAAAAACACCAAATTTATCAGGGGCAGATAGAGAATTTCAGGCAATAATGTTCAGTTTATCATATTTCGATATTTAAAATAGTTTTTGAGGAAACTGGGAGAATCAATCAATCAACCACTCTTTCATACTGAAAGACACGAAAACAATTGATCAATTTTAAGGAATCTTACGGCGATAGAAAGGTCTAATTAAGATATTTAAATTACAATACTGCATACAACCTGCAGTTAGTCGTAATCCGGTATCTAAAATAGTTTTTCAGAAATTAGGGGTAAACCAGGAGAATCAATCAATCAACCAGACTTTCAATACTTGAAAACACAGGAACTAATTGATCCGTTTTAAGGAATCGTACGGCAGTTGAAAGGTCTAATTGAGATTTGTAAATGATAATCCTGGATACAATCTGCAATTTGTCGCATTCCGGTATCTAAAATTGTTTTTGAGAAATTTGTGAAAAACCAGGAGAATCAACCAAACAACCAATCTTTCGATACTCAAAAACATTGGGACTAATTGATCAATTTTGGGCAATCTTACGGTGATTGAAAGGACTAATTAGGATTTATAAATGATAATAATTACATTACAAACTTATGACATATACATTTTAATTTAAAAAACTGGATTGGTAAGTATTTCCCACAAAAAAATCGAAAGATCTTTTAAAATATAAATACAACACAAGGAGTTGCTACGAAGCTAGTTTGAAATAAAACTAAATAAAAAGAATCTAGACTGGAAAAAGTCTTTCAACAAATAAGTTTACTTTAAATGAAAAAAAAAAATGTGAAAACTTTAGACTCTAATAATTTTATACAATTAAATTGTAACTATTAACTTAAGTTCTAATTTATGATGATTTCACATAAAAATAAACGAAAAAACTTCAAAGTTGTGCATTTTTAATTACTAAAACTACAACAGTTATTTTGAGGTAATTTTAAATAAAAATTACTAAAAACATCTTTAAGATTAAGTATTATTTACATCGTAAGGTAATTAAAATTTAAATTATATCGAAATTTTATTTAAAGTGAAAGAAAATTTCTTCAAAAATATCCTGTCAACAATTATGATTATTTAAAATGAAATAAAATGAGAAAAGTTAACCCTTTCGGGCCGAATCTTTTTCAATTTTGGGAAAAATTAATTTTACGTTAAAAATGATAAAAGTAACTATCGAAATCACGAAAGTTAAGGTTTACTGAAATTTAGCGAATATGTCACTTTCTGAAATCTAACGAATATGTCATTTACTGAAACTAAACGAAAATACTAATTTTGCGAAGGATTAATATAACAATAGGCTAATTTTGAAGACGTTTGGATTTCGTATTACAACAAGATTGAACAGACATAATTTTTTTTCAGTATTTTTTTATGTTATAATATAAATTAGTCGTTTGGAAAAGTAGCCATATTTTAAATTAAAAAAGATAAGATTATTTAAAGATAATTTAAAGAGATAAAGATTTTAAATTTAACATAGGGTTGAAATAAAAGAAACACCATCGGTGTAAAGCTATTAAGACGAGCTTTCATTATTATTATTATTATTATTATTATTATTATTACTAGATGCTGAAACATAAATTAAGTTATAAAAATAAATAATAAATTTGAAGTTACAAATATATGAAGAAATTGCTAAAGTTCTAAAGATGATTTAGAAATGAACATAGGAAACCAGTATGTAAAATAATAAACTATGAATGACTCAAAGAATCGTCAGAGGAGCTTGTGAGTTCATTCATAGAAGATGCGTTATTTCATAGAAACCGTTAGTTATAAAAATAAATGTATAGACATGTATTATCATCATTATATGCATATAATAATAGAAATTGCTGTTAAAGCAAAATAATTGTCAATTAAAAGACGTGTTCTATTAATCGGATATCAGCCCCCGAACGGGTTAAGATTTATGCATATATTTTTTAATTGTAACTGTTGTTTTAAATTTAGTCCATAATAATTAAAATAAAACTGATTTACGCATTTTTTGGCCATAAAACATTCCTGTTTTAAAATAAATTAATATGAAATCACACAATAAAGCTAAAGCCATGTGTATATTTTATACCATTAACTTAAAACTATATTTTTCTAAATTACGAATTTCTCAGAAATTAAACTGTAAGTTATTTTAATTTTACTATTATTTGAAAAAAAAAAAAAAAAAAAAAAAAAAATAGAGAAACTTTAGAATTACGCCATTTTCCTTGTGCTAAATTGTAATTTTTATTTTACTTTCTAGTTTAGGTTGTCCTTATAAATAAAAGGTAAGGAGAAAACTTTAGAATTGCGGACTTTTTAATCTTGAACTCAAACACTTTGACTTTAAAATCCCCTTAAATAAGAAGAAATGAGGCAATTGCAGACCTATGTAATTTCTTACTATAAAATTTCTATTGTTATTTTGAATTCCTATTTAAGACGTATCTTAACACAAGTAAATTAGAAAGATTTAGAATTGCGAATTTCTCGTTACACTGTTACAATTATTTTATTTTAGTATAATTCTAAATGAAATCAATAAGGAAAATGTTAACTACAAGAATGCGTTATTTTTTACTGGAATATTCGAATTGTTATCTTAAGTTCCAATTTAGGATTTTTTCAATAAATATAACTTAAGAAGCTTTACATTTATGCATTTCTAAATTATTAAATTGCATTAGTTACTCTTTACGTAAAATTCATTTTTAATCAAACTAAAAGAGAAAGCTTTTGACTTCTTTTCATTGTCTTTATTATTTATTATTATTTATTATTATTATCATTATCATTATCATTATTATCATCATCATCGGTATTGCTATTATCATTATATTATTATTATTATTATTATTATTATTATTATTATTATTATGCTGAAAAGGATACTTTAGTTTCTAGCTTTAAGATAATACTAAATAAAAATGAACTAGAAAACTTTAACTATTCTCAATAATAAAACTACGTCAATGCTTTCTATTTTTTAAGCTAATTTTAAGTGAAATCAACAGAGGCTTATAGACTTATGTAATTATTTTACTGCTAAAGTAATATTGTCGTTTAAAGCTCTAATTTTAGATGATTATAAAAAAGAATTAAAGGTTCTAAAACTAATGAAAAAACTTTAGAACTAAGAACCTGCATTATTAAAATGTAAAAATAAAATAAAATAAAATAAAATAAATATTTTATTTCATTTTTACTTTTATTTAAGATTAAAGAAAACTAAAAAGATAAAGCTTGTCTTTTACAATGAAAACGAAACTGTCATTTAACTTGAGATGTTCATAAAAATGTTTAAAAAGTTAATGAAAGAAGTTCGCAATTTTTAAACAGTTAAAAAAAGCTAAGATTTTATTTCTTTTTTTTTTTTTAATCTAAGATTAAAGTAAAACTAAAAGAGAAATTTATAGACTTATATAAATTTATTTACTATGAAAAAGAAATTTTCATTTTAATTTCCAATTTTAGATATTCATAAATAATAAAAAAAGTTCTAAAGTTAACAAAATAACTTGAGAATTACAATTAATAAACTGCAAAGTATGTATATACATCTATATAATAATAATAATAATAATAATAATAATATTTTTATTTCATTTTACTTTTTTATTAAATATTAAAGTAAAACTAAATTAAAAGACTAAGACTTACGATTTTTATTAGCACAAAATTGTGTATGTTATTTTAAGTTTTTAATCCTTCCATGTCAAAAACATATGAAGTAAATACCTCCACTGTCGTCCCATACAGCGACAACGCACTTAATCCGCTTTCGAAATCGTACGACCAAACCGAGGCGTCACCCATCCACCACAGCTGAGACATATTAGCTCACTTCGCTACCAGATGCGAATAATGTAGGCGTCCCACTGGCTGGCCAGAAATTAGCTCATAATGGGTTTTTATAAAGTGCCCCTGTCTTTGAGAACTCCGCATAATGCAAACAATCTTTGGACTTACCCCGAGTGAAGGATTTTCGTGAAAGTTGGGAAGATGCTGGAAGAAGTTTCCCAAAAGTCACCTCTGATAGAAGAGGAAGCTAGGAATTAGAGCACATGACGCAGATCGTCAAGATCCGTCATCATCCAATTTTACTACGCGTAACATGCTTCTGAGAGGGAAAAACTCCTTCGCGTGGGGCTGCCGCAGTGGATAGAGGGGGATTGTTTACTTTTCACTTCTCAACACACGAGAAAACTGATAAACTACTGTAGGAAATTAATGTTGTATACAGAGCCTGACTAAGACTTCTGAGGGCCCTGGACACGAAGCTGTTGACACGGGACTTCCCATTTGTAGAACCCGGAGCCCATTCAACCAAAATAGAGGCTTATAATACGTATGTGAATATACAACTACATATTTAGTCAATATTTTTTTAAACATTTAAACTTATTTTAGTCTAGAAATATAAAATATTGGTTATAATTAATACGAGACAACTCGGAAACTGCTGTAGGAAATTAATGTTGCATGCAGGGCCTGACTAGTCAGGGCCCTGGATACTAAGCTGTCGACAACGGGCCTCTGATTTGGAATAGCCAGAGGTCGATCAACCCAAAGAGAGACATAACATTCAGGGCTCTCCTTCCTATACTGTCAACAGAAAAAAAAAAATGTGAGCAATTTCGATGCATTAGAATACATACGTGAATATATAAATATATATTTAGGCAATATATTTTTTATTTTAAAACTTATTCTAATCTAGAAAATAATCTAGTAAAATATTGGTTATAATCAATACGAGAAATCTGAAAAGCTACTGTAGGAAATTAATGTTGCATGCAGAGCCTGACTAGGACTACTGAGAGCCCTGGACACTTAAGTTTTTGACAAGGGGCCTCCCATTTTTAGTACCCAGAGCCCGACCAACCCAAAGAGAGGCCTAGATGCTCTCTTTCCCATACTGTCAAAAGGAAAAATAAATAAACATTTTCGATACCTTAGAATACGTATGGGAATGTATAAATGCATATTTAGACAACATATTTCTTATTTTTAAACCTATTCTACTCTAAAAATATAAAATTTTGGTTATAATCAGCACAAAGTCAAAAGAGGTTTCAAATGTCAGCTTTAGGAAAATTGCATCCCAAATTCAGGGTCCCCAGGACAATGGTGCAGTTCGAACATACTTTAAACAATACCTAGCAGTGCCGGATTACCAAATAGATAGAATAGAGAATTTTAGGTGCTCCATGGCCTAAGAAATTCAAGCAATGGAGAGGCCTAAAAGGAGAAGAGAGGTCCACCACTTTTTCTGAATATTTTTCTTAGTCTTATTTAATCTCGAAATTATGCGATTAAATAAAGTTAAAATTTATATTCCAAAATTTATATTTTTGTTCTAGTGTTATCCATATCCTTCTTTCCACAAGTACGCCAATGATTTCAAGCATATATGATTTCTTGCTCATGTTACGTCTTAAAGAAAAATATACTAATAGTTTTTTACAGGTAGATATGTATTGCTATAGGTAAAAAAACAAAATATTTATACATACACCTCAACATTTTAGATATACAAAAATGGATTTTTTACTGTCTTTCTGAGCTGTTATGCGAATTTGTTTTAGTTGTTAGAGCATGGAGAATGTATTTCTAAATATAATTCATAGGACACCGTATAAAAATTTAAATTTCGTAACTTTTTAAAAAATAACTATTTTGATTTAAATAGATTTTCATATGATAAATAACAACATTTGAAACACTTTTGACCCTGGAACTATACTAAAAATCATACGGGTTAGGAATTATCTATTGGTCAACGATAAGAAGAGACATCTCGTGTACTGGCTACGACACACGCAAATGAGCTCCAGATGGGAAACTAAAAAGTATTATTGTTTATTTTTTAATACTTTATTTCAACTAAAAAAGTAATTATTATACACGTCAAAATTGAGAAATTAAGGTAATAAATCACCATTTATGCGTCTGCGAACGGAACATTAAAAAACATCATATGGATGAAAAGACGTATAGGAGAAATCTTAGATTTAAAGCGTAATGTACTTTCCACATCTTCAGACCACGTATAAATCTAAAAATTTTATAAAGGAGACTGTATTAAATGCGTTCTACTGTATAAAAAATAATTTTGCAAGTGTATGAGATGAAACTGTTTTCCACATAAAACTGCACAATCCTGATAAATAGTATAAAACTGAATACCTATATAATCATTAGAGTACGAGCATCCATAAATTCAAATAAAATGATAAAAGTTTTTCACTGATGAATACCACAAATAAAACTAAAAGTTATATTTGCTTTTTGATTATATTATTGCGTTTTAAGGGGACTTAGCTGATGGGGAATAAAAAAAGTGGAACCCCACGTTATTCTATGGGGAAAAAATACTTATCCTTCTTGGTAATTCAAATTTGGAAGTTTCAATAATATTTTTTTTTCAACACATATATAGCAAGTTTCTTTATCCCTCCGTAAACTCCAATTTTTTATATCTTTTTCCAGTCTAAAGTTACAAACGAGTAAAGAGTACTTTTCATACTTTTCAGAATTTTTTGAAACTTTAACAGAAATTTAAAAATACTCATAATTATCTTAAAAGTATTCAGAGGGCTAGACACAGAGAGCAGAGTTTACAGAGGGATAAAGAACCTTTCTATCTACGTGAGAAAAAAATATTGTTGAAATTTCCAAATTTGAATGAACATGAAGGATATGCATTTTTTACCCGACTGCCAAGAAGGGTTAGGTGTTTCACGCGTATCTGGATATGTGGATTTCTTTATACCTCGAAACATCCCAACGGTTGGATGGATTTTAATGAATGAGGTTTCTATCGATTCGTCTTAACCGTCCGATGGTTATAGGCTACGTTTTGCTTTTATAAATTCAAAATGGCAGCCATAAAATACAAAATGGCGGTAGAGACGAAAATTTTTATTTACGCACCCTATTGAGTGGCATCTCATTGGATAGGTCTTTCAAAATGAAGACGATGTTTCATTGAATATTTTACAGTCAGAAGCTCCGTTTAAATATTACACAACCTGGAAGTTGTGTCGATAGAATCTCTAGCTTTACTGCAACTCTAACCTTCATAGAGATCTATAGGCCTCATCAAAACAGTGTCTATAGATAGGAGCTAACAATTAAACACAACTTAAAAGTCATCAATACAAGTAAATAAAAAAATAGGTAAGTAATATAAAAAAAAATAGTTTCACATTGATGAGAAATAATCAATTAGTTCGCTTTTTACGCAGTCGGGCTCTTTGATTTTTTAAATTTAATTTAAATAATTCTCATAGGATAACATGGGATTCCACTTTTTTTCTTCCCCACCAGATAAGGCGGTAGGGGGTAATTTCTTTATGTTTTAAATGGCATTTTTTAATGAATTGTTTTCCTGAAATATGTTTTTCTATAAAGATTACTTTTCAGATAAAAAGTTTTTGATAGTTTTAAAAATTTGTTTTTTAAAATTAAAAAAAATTAATTTTTATACTTATTTAATTTTTTAACTTATTAATCACCTGTTCGATTTCATTACTTTTTCACTATTTTGTGCAGAAAAAGTTTCTGGTAAATTCGTCTTCAGGATGTATAAAAATATTACTTACAAAATTTATAATAAATTTAAAAGTACAAAAAAGAGGATTTTTGAGCGTGATTTTTACTTCGAGGAGTATGTTTCCATAATTTCCATTTGAAACTTGATATCCTGAAGATAATTTATGAAAAACGTAACATAAAAACTCTGTACAAAATTTCACACACATATCTTGGAAGAAAATTTGGATATATCCTTCTAAACATGACAAATTATTAAAAAACTTATTCATAGATAAATGGATTTAAAATTTCAGTTACCAGGAGGTTAAAACTGCCAGGACAATACAAAAATTGTTATATCTTCTAATGTAATTACCGTAGAAATAAGCTGTTTGCTTTATTTAATTTATTTAATTTTGTAGTATTTTATCAGCAAGAAAAATAAGAAAAAATGCATTTATTTTGAGAATTTTGATCCCCGAAACCCCTGAAAAGTCATCTTCGTTAATATGCAGAAGATACTCAATGATTACAGTAGAAGATTAATGTTCCATGTGTATCAGATAATTCCAAGTTACTATGAAGATATTTGAAATATTAATAACTCAACAAATTCGTATAGAATAGAAAAAGAATAATCACAAAACAGCATTAAAAAGTAAACTAAAAATTAAAATTTCAATCCCAGTTAATACTAGATTTGCGGATACTGATTGTATATCTACTTTTGCTGAAATCCCATTAATTATGTTGAAAATGATCGTATGAAAAATATATGGGTACCCATCGACTGGTAATAATAGCCACTGTTCAATTCGGTACATAAATTACCTATCAAGGTGTTCTAAATTTTAAAATTGCACCAAATTTCATTTTTTAAATTACTCACAGGAAATTAAATACAGAATTTGTCAGGGGAGAAAGGCTGTAAAACTATTAAATTCTATTTGGTGGAGTAAGGAGATCTCTAGGAAAAGAAAGTATAATATATACAACTCTATTGTAAAGAGCATATTGTTATATGGAGCAGAAGGATGGAGAATTATGGAGACAGAACGAAAGAAACTAGCGGCAGTAGAAATGGATGCCCTAAGAAGATCATGCAGGATATCAAGAATAGACAAAATAAGAAATCACAGAATCAAAGAAATGATGAAAATAAAGGGAACCATATTAGATGATATAAAAAAAAGCAATTAATCTGGTATGGTCATATCAAAAGAATGAATGGGGAAAGACTACCCAAAATAACATTCAATTATGAAACAAAGAAAAAAAGGAAACGGGGAAGACCACGAAAGAACTGGATGGATGATATTTCAAAGGCAATGAGGGATAGAGGTCTGGAAGAGGAATGGACCCTTGACCGGAAGAAATGGAAAAAGACTCTTGTGGATTCTTCGGATGGCGGCATCTGACGCCATAAACCGAGTTTATATATATATATATATATAACTCTCACTTTTTGCACATTATTTGAGCTACTACGATCAAATAAGTCGGTAATTGTAGATCGTTTAAGCATTTATCTTAAATATTCATAGAGTTAGAAGAGCTTAAACTTTGAGAATGTTCGTGTAAAATCCACATCACAAATTTTAATTTATGTCTTCCCTAACAATACGATTGAAAAGTTTATTTTTAATGAGATAAAGTGAATGGAACCAAACATAATCCAGGTACTTTTCTGATTGAAATATATTCTTTAATTACGGAGATTATTAACAAATTTATATTCAAACAATAATGAATTCTGACCGAGGGGAAGGAAGGATAAAGTTACCAGTGAAGGCAAAATGGTCATTTGAGTTTTTTTTTTTTTGCACTGTATGTATAGTGCCCACGCCACGCTGGAACTGGGAGAAACAGTCGTCACAGATGCTGGTAATATTGTCTACGCTTTTGAAGCGAAAGGCTACATTTTTCTAGTTTTTAACTTATTTTATTATTTTTTCGCATCTTTGATTTTAGGCAAGTAGTACAATTTCTTGATTATAATTAACTATTATGTAGTGGTATAATTATTTTCTCTAATGTTGTTTAATCAGTATGAAATAAGTTTTTAAATGATGTGTGTTTGAAAACGCTAAGTCATCTAGATTAGATGCAGTGGCGTGGCGTCCGGTCATCGTTGGATGCGGCGATGACCAAGCAATATTTTAAAACTCTTAATAAGCTTTTAAAACTCTACGATCCAGTTTTAGCAGAGCATTTGGAGTTCATGTATAAGTGAAGGTAAGATTTAACGTTTCTTTTTTGAACATTCAACCATTGAATTTTAGAGTTAATAATTTTTCACCACAAACTTAAATAATTGCGATGACCACCGAAAATTTTCACGCCACGCCACTGATTAGATGCTATGCCACAGTTATTGTATTGGCGTCATTCCGGGCAAAGCGGGAACAGAGAGATCGGGCAAAATGGCCAGATGGCTAATTTCTCCGGAAACGATTTTTTATTCATTGTTCATAACAAAATACTACACAAAAGTACTTTCTTTGAAAGAAAGAAGACAGGCCGGGGCAATAACCTCCTCAGAGAAAGGCTAAACTCTCGACATTTGCAGTCTGCATGTCTGCTGTGGAACTTGTATTCCTCTATTTGTCATATTGATACTCATTACTGTTTACTTCATCTTGTAACGATTTAATAATTAAAATAATACAAAGCATAACACTTATTCTTAAAGTGTGTTAACTTTAGCTTGAGTTGATTAAATATACATTCTGAATCAATATGATTTGTTCATTTACCTATGCTGGCCATTTTGCTCAGCCTATTAGGGCAAAGTGGCCATTTTGCAATTTTTCTTTTAACCCTTAAATGGCGGGTGTTGCTTTTCAGCAACATACACAATTTAGGCTTTTAAAATACTATCAGAATAATTTTGAAGCTATAATGTCTAATGTTGCCAATAAAATAAACTCTGAAAATATTATTAAATTGATTTTCAACATGTAGATGGCAACATTTGTGCTGTTTAAGAATAAAGATAGATTTATTTTTTCCATTGTTGTTACATGTTCTTTTTGTTTTGTTTGGAAGCTTGCGAAATACCCTATTTTGGTCTGCAGTGAACAAGTAAAATTTAGTTCTTATGATAGTTCCTAAAATTCGTGTGTGTTTAATATTATAGAATTTTATGGAGGCAAATTATTTTTTCTATTAAAGACCAGTATTGCTGATTAGTAACAAACAATGTTTTAGCCGTAAACCATACTTAAAACAAAATATGATTTTTTAAAGTATTTTTCCCATGATTTATTTAAAAAATGAAATTCAAAAAACATTATTAAAATGATTTTTGAAAAATCAGGCATTTAAGGGTTAAAGCAAGGTGTACATCTTTTAAAAAAGTAAATAGCAATTGAAACTACACTTATTATATTTGCTATTAATATTTGTTTATAGAACTTTACTGAATAAAAAGGTATCATAAAAATTCATCAAACCTTAGAGTGGCCACTATATCCTTCCTTCCCCCACATTTTTTTTACACAAAGAGAAACAACGTCCTTGAAACAATAGCTATATGCTGTTATAGTTTCTTCCTATTATTAGTTTAGTGCTATAGAGAAACAGACAATTCTAATTCATAAACACTTTTCAACCATGATGCAAAGTGTTAAAAATGGGAATTAGAGAACCCATTTCACAGCCCTTTTGTGGCGTGGGTTAAAATTTACAGGAGCAGCTCGAGCTTCTCGTGCCTTTTGTATAATCAGACCTAAGCTACAAAAGTCGCAATAACGCTTGTTTGGGTTTACATTTTTAAAAACGGCTTCCACAGAACTTTAAAAAAATTTCAAACGTTCTGAAAAAAAGAAAAAATCTTAAAAAATTGAATATGGAGAATTCCCCGAGAATTAATATTTGGAGAATAATTTAAATAGTTCATTAAACATTTTAAAACTTATTAAAAAATAAAAGAAAAAAACCTGTTGAATGTTTTTTCCAAGGTAAATGTTTAATATATATAAGAACGAATGTATTTCTCTAATACAGAGTATCCCAAAAGATTGAAATACTAATTGATTAATTTTTTTACCTGTTGGAGGTATGTAGGCAATGTAAACTACAAAAGTGTTCAAAATAAAGTAAGAATTAATATTATTTTGCTGAAATAATCCTGCCATTAATAGTAAAAAAGTTACATTTTTTAATTTTTTAGGTGATTCCTGGTCCTATATGTTATACTTAGAATTTTTTTCTCCACGCTCTGACAAGTAAAACTGTAAAATTTACATTTTTCTACTACCAAAACTCACCCACTTATGAAATTTATGAAACTGTAGAGCTTTCCGGCTCTAAAAACGGACAGACAATTTTTTAGAGCCCAAATTTCACAAAGTTTAAAGTACAGTAACACGGTGAGTTTTAGCCGTAGAAAAACGGAATTTTTACTGTTTTATTTGACAGAGCTGAGAAAAGTTTTCTAAATCGCCGGGCACTGGGCACATGTTTTGTTGAATATCTAAAGAAATATTTAACGAATTCTTCTGGAACTGGAGGAATATAAAGAACACATTTGAAATATTTTTCAGAGAAGGTTTAATCACGCAGGTAATTAGGGGACCAAGAATGAATCTGGTATCGAAGCTAAAATTTATTATAGTGTCTAAATATGAGTCGAAATTTAAACATTGCTATAAAACATTTTGAGGTTTGTAACTATTTCAATATGGGAATTACCCCTTAAGCTTTTTTTTTTATAAATAATTATAGAGGTCATAAAATATCCTAGTCGAATGATATCTTTAGCATGTCTCTGTGGCGATTTTTCGATTGTAAAGTATGGGATTTATTATAATTTTTTTATTGGACGCCGGTACATATTAAATTTACGTTGCAGTAAACTCATTTTAAAAGTGTAAAATATAATATCAACCCTAATAGAACCTTGACCAAATGTTATTCTTATTGTCGTCATTTATGTAATGTGATGAGGAAGATGCGTCGTATCCAAATCACTGTAACGCCGATTACACCTTTTATGTCTAAAAAATTTTTAATTATACTACTTTTTCTTTTATATGTTACTAACAGACGTGAACGAAGTTTCCCGCTAATCTTGGAGACCTTCCGGGTAAAATAAACACAATTGGAATAGCCTAAAAAGTGCGGCGATCTCTGTAACTATGCTCTGTGCGCTTTGAACCTCATAAATCGTTAAAGCGACAATCGCTGTAATGAGGCCCTGTGCTTTCTGAGATCATACAGTGTTAATACGGTGATGAATATTTAAATAGTGAAACCGTAAGCCAATATAAAAAGGAAACTAATTTATATATTAAAAAAAAAAAAAATAGTAACTCAGCTTCTGATTGTCCGATAAAGCTGAAATTTGCAGCGAGTAGTAATAATGACATATTAGACCAGTTACTAAATTTTTATTGGAATATAAATTTTCATGAAATTATAGGGCTAAAAAAGTCTCCAGTGCTGTTAGCTTAAAGTTCAAATTTTGTTTGGCGCTGTGAGCTACCAAAACACCTGGATAGATAAAGCATGGTTCTGCTATTACACACGGCTAGAAAAACAAGAAAGATAAATCATGCATCAAACATAGATTATGAAACACTTTCCAACGCTTCCAGAATACTTTAACACTACTTCTCTGTTTAATAAGGTAAATAAGATACCCAAGTAATCGTTTTAAAATACGCATAACATATTTGAAAAACAGGATTTGGCAATTACCGTTCAAAACCGGAAAAGTACTTCAATTCTTTTGTGAAAAAATACTTGAATTATTTTGAACGTCTTGTATATTACCTAGAGATTTCTATACACGCCACGTAGTAAGCTAAAATTTAATTCAGGTAAAAATCATACTTAAAACTACTAAAATCACACTTTTAGAGATTATAATCCATAAGCGGTCTTCTATCCAGTTCTTTAGGTGGCCCTGTATATGATTTTATTTATATTCTGCAAAAATCTCTTAGTATGCTAAATAGAGTTCAGCTTGAAAATACATAATTAAAAACCACCTTTAAACAATTCCCGCTCATATTCAGTAATGCTTACGAATTCTTTTGTGTAGCCCTGTATATTATTCATGGCATTTATATATACCCCGTAATATGCAAAATTTAGTTAAACTTAAAAACGCATACTATAACTGAAAACGCATTTCCTGCAATTATCGCTAATAGATAGTACTTTGGATACAGTACTGTACCCAAAATCTTTTGTGTGTCCCTGTAAACGAATGATAAATGACATGCACATCATATTATACAGAAAGTATATTGCTGTAATAAACTCCAGTAATGTCTTGTATCAATTTCAGTATATTTGAAGTAATGTAACATAATTAAAATACGTGGTAAACAGTTTAACTCCGTAGACCATGGAATAATTTTGAGTTTCTCTGTAAATAAAAGATAAATGCTTTTCACCCTATATTCTACAGAATGTATACGTTAGAGCTCTTCTTATGTGCATATTAATTTCATTATATTTGAAATGGTACAAAATGATTAAAATGAACTTCAAACGATTTTTTTTCCATTGATCGTAATGTAACGAAACACTTTTGGCTGCCCCAGTAAATGAACTATAAATACTGCAGTCTTCATTTTCAATAGGGACCATGCTGTTGTAACTGACAATAACATATTAGTGTGGCAGAGCAATCTGAGTATATTTACGAGAGTTAGAGCACGAACGGACGGACAGGCGGCCATACGGATAGACAAACCGAAGTCATAAACACTTTTGAACTATCTTGGAAAGTGTTGAAAATGAAATAATCTGGCAGTAACGTAAAAAGCGCATTCTTAATTAAGTAAAATAAATCTAAATAAAACTTTAACAAGAAAGAAAAAAAATCTTGCGTCAAGCATAGATTATGAAACATTTTCCAACACATTCAGAATAATGTAACTAAACTACACCGTTTAATAAGTTCAAATATTATGTTTAATTCAACCATATGGAAACGGCTAACACATTTGAAAACCCAATTTCAGCTGCCCCCATCTACAATCGGTAAATTATCCTAATTCTTTGAGCAGCCCTGTATATGATATATAGATCTTTATCTATTAACTACATGCATGCCAAAATTTAGTTCAGTTAAGAAATACATATACCTCAGTTGAAAATTCCCCTTCAGCAATTTCCGCTAATAAGGAGAATGGTACGTGAATTCTATTGTGGAGCCTTGTGTATGAGGTATAGAACTTATCTACAACGAGTAATATGCAAAAAAGTATTTAAATTTTAAAGCGCATACCGAATTTTAAAATACATTTTCAGTCATTATTACTCAAAGACAGTACTGTAACCGATTTCTTTTGTGTGTCCCTGTAAATGAAGGACAAATGCTTTGAATGCCCTATTCCAGGGTTGTCGAATCCTTGGCAGGCGTGCCATAGTTGGCACATAAGATAATTTTTCTGGCACGCGAAAAAGGAAGATTTAAAGTCACCGAAAAAATTCATTTTTTTTAATTTCTATTATAATCAATATAGTTCAGGCAATAGGGAATTTTACCTAGCAAAATTAAGGGTAGTTCTGGAAATTGGCTTACTTTATGTTTTTGGGTCGTTGAATCGAATTTGTAACTTCCCACCAAAATTTTCCCCGGCACCCCCCCCCCCCCCAAATTTTGGTAAAATACCCCAAAAAAGGTTTTTATTAAAAAAATATCAAATTTTTTATTATTTTAGGGAAAAAGTATCTAGAAATTCAAAAAGTAGACAAAATTTGCAACAAATTAGATATATGACATTATGACTTAGGATGAAGGGGAAGGGGAAGGGGGATCTGCCTCGGAACATGCGCCGCGGTGCTGCGTGGACTAAGTTGCGCAATTCCACTTAACCACTCACACGTTTATATTTGCCCTCCAATCTCCCCTCCGAACTTTCCTTATAAGGTTTACGTTAAGTTTTTTGGGTTGCTGAATCCGAATTTTTAACTTACCCCCAAAATTTTCCCCCCGAAAACCCCCCAAAATAGTTGTTATTAACTTAAATTTCTTATTGTTTAAGTGGAAAAGCATTACAAATTTCAGAAAGTAGACAAAATTTGTAACAAATAGGATATATGACATTATGACGTAGGATAAACGGGGAGAGAGGTGGCTGCCTCGGAACATTCCCCGCACGCTTTTCTCAAAAACAATTTTTTTCAAAAAATCAATTTCTTGGGGGGTTGCCGGGTGGAATTTTGGTGGGAAGTTACAAATTCGGATTCAGCGACCCAAAAAACATAAAGTGAGTCGAAATCCAGAACTAGTATTAATTTTTCCAGGTAAAATCCCCTATTGCCTGTACTTCATAACTTAGTGCACGTAGCTCCGCAGTGCATGTTCAGAGGCTGCCCTCCCCATTCCCCGTTCATTCTACGCCATAATGTCATATATCCTATTTGTTGCAAAATTTGTCTAGTTTCTGAATTTCGTAATGCTTTTCCCCTAAAACAAAAAGAAATTTAAGTTAAAAACAACTATTTGAGGGGGTTTCGGGGGGGGGGGGGAGATTTTGAGGGGAAGTTAAAAATTCGGATTCAGCGACCCAAAAAAACTTAAAGTAAACCTTATAGAGAAAGTTCAGAGGGGAGATGGGAGGGCGAATGTAAACGTGTGAGTGGTTAAATGGAATTGCACAACTTAGTTCACGCAGCACCGCGCGCATGTTCCGAGGCAGATTCCCCCTTCCCCTTCATCCTAAGCCATAATGTCATATATCTAATTTGTTGCACATTTTGTCTACTTTCTGAATTTCTAGATACTTTTTCCCTAAAACAATAAAAGAAGTGGTTTTTTTAATAAAAACCTTTTTTGGGGGGCATTTTACCAAAATTTGGGAGGTTGCCGGGGGAAATTTTGGTGGGAAGTTAAAAATTCGGATTCAGCGACCCAAAAAACATATAGTAAGCCTTTTTCCAGAACTACCATGAATTTTGCTAGGTAGAGCCCCTATACGGTCTCTATATCCTCTACTAATAAATTTTTTTTCCAGACGAACAGATTATTTTTGTATAAATTAACACATGAAAAGAATTTTACTTCTTGTGATGCTATGCAGCACTTTTGACACTTTTGATATTTTGCCTTTCTAGTTATTTGAAAAAGATTTAATTTTCAAATGAATTTTGTTAGGCAGTCAATGCGATAAAATTGCAAATGGTTCCAATTTAGCCATGTATATTTATAAAAATATCAAAATAAGAATCAGGTATCTTTTTCGAATGTACAACAGAAAAAAATTTCACCAATAAATTATTTATGCATTGTTTAATGCAATTTGGATAATTATAACCAGATGTTGCCTTAATAATAAGTTAAAAATTACTAAAAATAGGAATTCGTATTTTTATTACCTTAATACAGTAAGTACCATATAAATGAATCATATTTAGGAATAAAAAATTTCATTAATTTAATTGCTGATTCCAATATACTGAGAAATCCCATTTTGAATCTTAATATTTTTTAATTATTAATTATTAAGCTGCATGGAAGCAACTGATTCTTTAAAAAGTGTTTGTTATAAACTTCGTACGCTGAAAAATTATTTTGTTGAAAGTTTGTGAAAGTTTCGCACGTTACATTGTTGATTAGATATTGTTTGTGAATTTTTGGCACGTGCACATAAAAAGGTTCGCCGTACCTGCGGCCTATTCTATCGTAATCATCTTGTAGTGAAATTTAGTGATTATATCAGTTTCAATACATTTGAAATAGAGCAATCTCATTAAAATACTCTGCAAACGATTTTCCCCCATATACCATAATGTAATGGAATCCTTTTGAGTGCCCCTGTAAATGAACTATTAATCCCACATACTTCATATACAATACCAAACATGCTTTGGTGACCCTAAATAACGTTTATCAATTGCATGAGAATCCGAGTATATTTAAAGGAGTTACAGAGTGGACAGACGGAGATACAAACTGAATTCATAAACACTTTTCAACTTTGTTGGAAATTGTTAAAAACAAGATTTCGAGGTCTTCAATTAGGTGTCTGCCAATTAGCGGCACTGCCAATTTCATAGCTCTATGTCCATCGGTCTCGGTGTATTTACCCGCAGGCAGCCAAAATTCAAAATACACAGACAAACACTTTAAACTATTGTATAGATTCATTTACTTTAGTCTAGTGATACATAATCTAATTTGTTACCCGAACTGCCCCATTTAAACAAAAAAATTATTTTCTCACGTGTCTATTCGTTGTTGTTCGCAAACAGTCATATTCCATTTGCAAAAAACAAAAGAGAAATCATATTTTTTACATGTTATTAATTTACCTTCATTCTGGTCATACATAATCTATTTGTTATCTGAACTGTCCCTTTTAAACAAAAATTATGTTTTCTCGCGTTTTTATTCCATGCTTTTCAGAAAGCAATCATATTCCATTCAACGAACGGAAATGACTGAATGACATTACGTTTGGATGATACTCCAGTTTCCCGGTTTCCTTTTGAAAAATGCATTAAATACTTTGATTGTAAAAGAAAGAATAGACTTGAATGAAGAAAAAGTTTGGTGATAGGTTTTCTAAATTTTTATTTTCAACGTGTTTTTTTTTTGTACTAATTTCACTGGTTTACAAATTTAATATATGTAAGCATCCAATTTAATGTCTAAAATTTGGATTTTGAGATATTTTTTACCCATATTCTGAAACCATCCCTCGTAAATTTAATTAATTTGCATTTTCTCATCAAGGACTTTTTTTTTTTTTTTTTTTTTTTTTTTTTTTTTTTTTTTTTTTTTACTTACATATATTTTTGAGGCCTACAGCAGCAACAGTTTAATTTTCCTGACTTTTGTTCATTATTTTTCATATTTTATTTTCTTTTTAATCGTAAAACTTTTATTCGTTTCGAACCATCTCGTGAAATACCCGATATACAGACAAGTTCTTATAACAACAATACTTTCAAAATTTTTGGTGATTTAAAAGTATTTTAAATATAAAGATATGAAAATAATATTAGCTCGAGAAAACCAATAATCAGATGCATTTCCATGAAATTGGGGTAAAAACGCACTGGGTTTTTGACGCATCTGGCGGATTTTTTATTTAGAAATATTGAATACACACCAAAAAATTTTGAATAGCAATTTTATTTAATTTATGGAATATGTATCATCTTATAAAGCAAAAACAACTATTAAATCTTGCTGGTGAGAATTCGGAATGCCTAGATAAAACATCCACCAGGTGTGGCAACACTGTTCTTATTATTAGTTATCTCTTGAAGCCAGAATTTCCAACGTAATTTAATGTAACTCTGAGTACATAACACTTATCCTTATTCCATAATATAAATTTAAATATATGGTTAGTTCATCACACTTTTATTAATATATGATAATTTAGAAAAAGTCAAATCATCTGGTCTTACCTCATCAGCGATGTAAAACCACATGAATATATTAAATATGACAGAAAAAGGGAAAAATTAGACATTCTTATAAAAAGGAACAAATATTTCAGTTTACAACTTTAACTAAGAAGCTAAAGTAACAATATTTAAATTATAAGTCTAGTGATGTAATATTTCAAGACAAAGGGATAAATATATTAATTAATGTTTTAGAAATTGCCGAAAAGAAGTTCATCTCTTTATCAGCTTTATAAAAATTACAATCACTCTTGTCCATGTAATTTTGACTGCCTTTTCTTCAAACCTTGATTAAGGGCTCTTCAATTGTTTTCCAATACCCGTTTTTATCCCACGTAGAACATTCGGTTTTACCCCAAGAGAATGAAGGTCGCTAAGCGAGTCATAAAACTGCACTAATAAATGCTAGCATCAGTTTCATTTTAGGACATAAATCCTTATTAAATATGCTACGCAAAATAATATTAAAATTAGAATAAGTTTAAATGCGTAATTAAGTAAATATTATGTAGTAGTATGTAAATAAGTTTAAACCGAATTTTTAGTTATTTGCTACTTGACATATAAAGGGAGATATTGACGTTACAGTGACTTGGATACGACTCATCTTCTGTGTCATCTTACAACAATGATAAGTGCATTTTGGTCATGGTATTATAAAGAAAGTCACAAAAAATAGTTGGGTAATAGTACGTTCATCGTCCTTTTATTATTACTGAAATTTTAATTTGACTTTTCGGCCCTGCCGTATAGCAGCGCTTCCCATTCGAACACAGAAGTGAGGCAGTATCGAGCTTGGGTAGTACAGTCGACGCTCTAAAATTAGTTAATGTATAATCCACTATTCTCTAAAATCCGCCATCCATTTTGAGATGTGATCAATGGAAATCACGACTAAAATAAAACAAATGTCATACGACAGTGATTTAATCAGTTATCAATTTTCCATAGAACTGAATAATGTTCTAAAAATTTTAACCTATTTTTACATATTGTGTACTAAACTAATTTTTGCTTAGAAAACAGAAACAAACAAATGCATATATTAAAAAAGGAATTACAGTTGCAATCTAAGCTATTAATGAAATTAATAGGTAGTTGCAGAAATATATTGTAATAATAACCGAATTACTCTTAACAAAGTATTTATTGTAAAGTTGTAACATTAGGGTTGCGGTTTTGCAAACGAGGAATAAACAGATAGGGATCCCTGTTTAACCTTTTATGTACTGAATTATGAATTCATGAAAATTTTATCTTCTAAAGCATTTTCGTGAATTGTTTAAACTGCATTAGAAGTTTTACATAATCATTTAATAAATTTCAGAAGGATTTTAGAAGGATTGAAGGATTTAGAACGATTAATTAAATTTGAATTTATAGGGATTTTGTGCAATATTTATAACCGCATTCAAATATTTTATTTTAAATATTTTTCTTAGTATTTTTTAGAATTAGGAAACGTACAAATATACAATACAACAACAATAGAAAATAGATCTTAGAATAGAAATATTTCCGAATTGAAAAATCCCCCCCCCCCCCCCCCAACGCCAAGAAAGCTGAAAAGATGCAAGGCAAAAATAAATCATCCTTTTAAAAATATTTTTGTTTTGTGTAACCAATAATGCTTTTGGAACAAGATTGTGTATCTATAACTCATTCTAAACTGTATTACAACTAATCGATGTATTAAATGAATTTTATAACAAGTTATTTTAATGGTACTTATAAGTACCGTCAGTAGACAAAGGGTTAACCGTAAACTGCGCAGTGATACACATGTGAATCAATTAAAATTTAACCTTTAATAAATATATTCAGTTCCTGGCTACCACAATATTTAAATAAAAATACTCACCTTATGTAATCACAGAAGTCTGCTATTAAATAAGGTAAAAAATTATTCTTTAAATTTTAAGGTATCTAACACCAAATATGAATAATAATAAAAAAAAAAAACACGATTTAAAAGAAATATTCGCACAATGTAGGGTTAAGGGGAGTGTGGAAATGGAAATGAGCACAAAGCGACCAAAAATACTAGGTTTTTTTTTATGCTTTTAACATTTTAAAATTTAAAACATGCAAAAACATTGTCATATATACGACCGAAAATAAGTTTCCATACTTTGTAAAGGTAAGTAAAGAAGAATAACACAGCTAGAATATATTTCAAATGATTTTTCTCATAAAAAACGTTTTACGCAGTCCATGCGTTTTAATTTTTGTTCAAAATTCTCAGTATATCCAAGGGACAATCTGGTTACTTTTTTCCATCATTTTGGAATACTGGTTTATTATGACTCTCACATAATTAATAACTAGGAGATCCTTGGATACAGAACATGCGAAAACCATTTTTTAAAATACTGAAAACTCTAGTAGATTTTTTACATGTAATATATATTTTTTAAATTGACCCCTAACAACACCAAAAAGCATTTTTACATGAAAAATATTAATTATATATTCATATAAAGTTTAAAAACTTATATAAAACGATACTTTCCTATTAGCCACATGTCGGGAGTTAATAGCCGAAAAAATCACCAACGATTTCGCTACTTACAGGACCTTTTTTTAATTCTGGTAATTTCATTAGTTTAAGCGCGTAGTTCGATTACAGTTTTCTTAAATCCGTATGTTATTAGAATATTTATCTATTTATTGATGAAGTTTTAATTTCATTATGGAATATTATCCAAGAAGAGATGCTGATCTATTTATATTATTTTAAGTGCGAACGGGTTAATCTTTCGTAATGGGGCCGCATGTTATAGAGATATATTTTAAAAAATCATGCTTGAAAATTATTTTAAAAACCATAAAAAATCAGTCAATTGAAATACAGCTTTCAAACAAATTGCAGTTCAAAGAACATATTTTTTTTTCCAATTCGGCTGTGTCAAAAATAAAATTGTACAGTATTTAGAAGTTAAAATAATTTGCAGTGAAAGCGAAATTTATTGTTGAGGTGTTACCACCTTCAATATGACGTTAGCGTCACTCATGTACGAATTTTTGCTTTATATTAAGGAGACTCGGGTACCTGCACTTTGGAAAAAAAAAAAAAAGAAAAAAACAAATTTTCAATAAAAAAAATGTATTTAAACATCAATAATATATTGTAAGGAAGTTACGTGAAGATGCGATGGTTATAAATATGTGAAAAAAGTTTGTTTACTGCATCCATTGCATCCATTTCCCTTTGATATATCAGAGTACCAATATTTAAATTCATTTTTTTTTTCAATTCAACGTTTTTTTTTTTTTTCGCATTATGCCACTTTTAAAATGCTTAAACTTCAACAGATATGTAAGAAATAACACATTATTCTTTTTACGTAATCGAAAAGCTACATTGAATATAATTAGGGGACGATTTTGCAATAGAATGTATATAATTGCTTAAAAAATATATAAATTTTAAAAGTCATATTTTTCAGATAAGGACGTTTCATTTCTATCTCAAAAACTAATGAATTTACAGAAAAGCTGATCCCTCAAGTTATAAAAGATACTCCTGCGACTATAAGAAAAAAATGCGTAAAAATATTAAAAATTGAAAACGTTTGATCGGTTTTAATTTTTTTTCACAAAATCTATGCATGAATTTATAGTTTTTTCATCAAAATTGCCTTTTTTAACAATTTAATTTTATGATATGTAAAGGAGGTACAAAAGAGGGCATAAATAATAATAATAAATAAATAAATGAATTAAAGGCTACCGAGTCCACTTAACAACTAAAGTTTTAATAAGAATGCAATTTAAGGCAGTTAAAAAAAAAAATCAATATCTGAAGATAAAAATTAGATGCACAGTAATTATGAATAAAATGTACGTTGGATAGCAATCTCTATTTTGTTTAGTATTAGATGCACAGATTTTTAAATAAAGGCCATCGTTGAGAAAAAAAATTCAAAAATAGAGAGAATCATTTCAAAATTGGGACGCACGAAACTTAAAAGTTTTTTTAAATATTAATTAATAGCTTTATTTTTCTGTATATTGATATTTTCATGGTGCATGGTTGAATTCATGGTGATTAATGCTTCATTGAGGACTTTCTCACTGAATGATAAATAATGCAAAAATCATTTTTAATGTCCGCCGTATCCTTAAAATGATGAAACCGGGGCCACTATACGAGTATCCAAGCAAGTTCCAGGTTTTGACCCCGGTTCCTCTTGATGTGGAGCTTGAGCGATAACTATTATACCACACAGATTTCATGTTTCCGCTATAAGTTAGTTAAGTCTGAAAAGCTCAAATTTTATCCTTTAAACAATTCCTGCAAAATACTCTTAAATTGAATATGCATAAGTTTATTAAACAATTTATCTTGAAATTTATAATATGGAAGACGAAATAATTCGATGTTATACTTATATTTATGGACAAAGCTAATTTTAAGTATGTATGTGATTAATTACATAAACATGTTATACAATCTTTCATGATATAAATGTACAGTCGTGGAAAAAAAAGTAAAGACCCTGTGCTAACTCTGCAACAAATTATCGCAGAAGAAAGCTATAAGTACCAAACTATTGGAAATAAAGTCTACTTTTAAATGATGCATATAAAATTTGCTTAGGGGGCCATATGCATATTAAAACAAACCCAAACAACGTCGTTTTTTATTCAATAGCAATACCCAATTTTGACACCATAAATAAATTCTACACCCTTCAATTAGCCGAAATCCAAATTTTCATGAAATTCGTACGATTAGTTTCAGAGAAATTAATTATTTTAAAATGAGCATAGTTTAGGGCTCTATCCAAATTGAAGTTCGTACGCCATTGTTGAAATGCTACAGAATGACTAAGTCACTTCTATTAATGTATTATTTCTTGGCAATATGAACATTTCACTCGCTTAATATAATTCGACTATTGCCAGCCCATATATGTGAATAAAATGAGTAAAATATATTTTTAAAATTATGCTTTTCTCTACATCATAGAAGGCTCCGTAAACCATCATTTTGACGCTTTTTAATGATTATTAGAAAACTACTTGGAAGAAAAAATTTGAAATTGAGAATTCGCATAAAGCAGGACATTATAAATATAAATCTATCAAACAATTGCAGGTTGCAATTCATATATTTTTTTCGAATATTAATTTCATAATTCAAGTTAAAAAATTTTTGAAATTACAAATTCGATGTATTTATGTTTGGGTTTTTTAGTATTATAACCACACACAAAATTATCACATTTGGATTATAATTTCAGTAGTTATTAATCAAAATATGAAAATATAATTTAACATTAGAAGCTATAAATTTTGAATGTTTATAATTCAAAAAGGTATGATTCAAATCACTAGAAATTTCGTTTCTAGGCATAGTTTGAACCGAAGATTTAAAATGTAATGTCAAAATTGGATGTTACCTTTGAAAAAAAAAAATAAAGTTTGGTCTGGTTTTGATTTGTAGATGGCCCCCTATGCAAATTTTATATAAATCAGTTAAAAGTAGACTTTATTTCCAATTGATTGGTACCAGTAATTTACTCCTATTATCATTAGTTGCAGAGTTAGTAGGGGATGTTTACTTTTTTTTCTACGACCGTACCTAAAACAAAGCGATCAGGTGTCGTTCCAATTATTTTAATTAATTTCTTTAGCAATGTACTTATTAGCAATAGTGTAATTACTAACGGCAGTGTAATAATAAGTATAATCAACAGTTTATAATAATAATTGTATAATGAATATTATAATGTATGAAAGAAAATATACTGACCAATGTATCAACTACTCAGGTTGCCAGACTCAGGTCCATTCACTATACTCGCGATGTCTTTTCTATCTTTATCCCAGAATTTGTTTAACTTATAATGCAGTTTTCCTTGTCTTTCATAATTTCTGTCGGTTTTTCCTCATTGAATGATGATTTCACAAATAAGTTCAATTCCGGTTTATATTAAGATTTTTATCAAGCTTTTCATTAAAAAAAAAAAACATTTCCAATACAATCCTCATCTTTTAATTATGTACCTTAATATAAAAAGTAGCAGGGCTACTTTCTATATTAAGCTACTTGGCTATTCTTCCAGAACCGTACCTTTCCAATCCAAAATTTTAAAACTGAAGCTATAAAAAAATATTTTTGTATTACTTTGAACTTATCTAACATCATACCAGCATTTTCCTAGACAGTGAAAAATATTTTTATTAAAATTACATTTTTCCATTTCGTTTATATCGATCACACTGATGTCTACGGAAATAATATCCACAGGCCATGTTTTACGCAAATTCTTTGTAACCCACAATATACTGACGG
The DNA here is from genome assembly GCA_963932465.1 of Maratus speciosus. Taxonomy (NCBI): domain Eukaryota; kingdom Metazoa; phylum Arthropoda; class Arachnida; order Araneae; family Salticidae; genus Maratus; species Maratus speciosus. The sequence goes on along the minus strand of OZ010787.1, from coordinate 511,739,028 downwards.
AATTTAATGGTACTGCTGAATTGAGTTTTGTGTATAGCACGTTTTATAACTGAAGATGTTTTATAATTTGGTACGTATATCTTAAGGGTTGAATCAAGACACATGGTCATATTTACCACTGTGATCGATCATATTTTCTTCGTATTCTGTTGTTGGCCATTGAAATGTATATTTTTCATTGACTACTATTATTTTTGCAATAAACGTCAAATTTTCCGTGTCTTTTGATTGTCATTGAATAAATAAACCCATGTAATGTTTATCAACACATTTAAGACTACCTTTAAAGACATGTTAGTATAAAAAAAGTGCATTTGAAAAAAAATCTGGACAAGGTTTTTTAAATAATTGATTCAAATAAATTCTGTTTACCTACGATTTTCCTTAAATAATTGAAAAAGAATAACTTGAAGCTGTTTGTTCGGATTGCTACCTCTGTAGCGCCGAAAAAAATTACATTATATAGTTAATCATGTAGTAAATGCAAGATTTACCGAACTAAAAATTTTCGAATTATCCTAACAAGTAGCTTAAAAATTCGAATTATAGAAGGTTTTTAACATTGTTTTGAAAATGGCTTTTAAGGGGAATAAATCTTAAATACAAATTATCCAGTATTTCGAATTATGCATATTTGAATTAAGGAAAGTCAACTGTTCTTACCTTATAATATTTATATACATCACGGAGACACGTGTACTTTACAAGGGGTGCTTAATATCAACTGAACCACATAAAAGGGAATTGAAATACAGTTTATAACGTCACATTCTAGTCTTGAACTTGTATGTTGACACCTCCTTAAAAGGAAATATACAGATACCGCAAAAAGTACTGTTTGTTTTCAGAAAGTAAACCCTCCGCGCTTTTGCGCATGCGTCAGGTACGGTTTGATTTTATCAAAATAGGGATGAGCGGAGTCTGTTTAGCTGCGTTTGGCTGATTGCTAATGTTAGTGACAAAGTGCACGTAAAAATACCCATCTCAGCGTAACACCCCCTTTGGATAGTAGAATCGTCGCAGAGTACTAGGCATGGTTTTCGAAAACGAACAGTAATTACTGTTACTCTTTTTTATTTATTTTTAAGTTTAGATTTTATTTAAAATCTGAAAAAGCCCGATGCGGAATAACAATACAACAGAGGTCAAGTCTCTTGATGTAGCTTGTCTGATGTGGCAGTGACGCTTTATTTCATTGTTAGCTATAAACATGAAGTTCAATGTACAAGAAAGTGAAATATAAGAATGCACTTATTTACAAAAGAGGTGTTTTGTTCCTTTGTTTCAGTTAAAATATTAAGTTTATGTAGTAAACATTTAAAAATTAAATGCAATTAAACTTTTTGGACCACTGCTCATTGCATTAGATATAGCATTTCGGTTGAATCGGTGATGAAATCTCACCTATCCCGGTATGAGCGGTCCCACCTATGAGCGGTTTTGTTTGCCACGATTAAAGGGAATAGTCAGCCAGAAATTCTCTCTTAGTGGGTTATATTTTATAGGGGAGAGTCATACACAGTGATATAGTTTTTTTTAAATGTTAATTAAGAACTATATATAATCGACTGAAGAAAATTTAACCATCGCATATATAAATCTGTTTATTGGGAGCACTTTGCATAACAAAGTTTCTAGTACTCATGAAAAAAAAAAAGAAAAAAAAATCACTTTAAATTCATGTTATTTTATACGACAACTAGTGAGAGAGTGCTGATATTTTCCGTGTTTTATTGACACATTTAGCAATTTGGCACGTACGTGATGTGCATCTGCCTAGATTTCTGAGCATCCACTTATCAGTAGCTGCATTGTACAACGCATTAAAGATTCTAAAAATTGCTAAATTAAGGGAAAGGAATTTGTAGCTGCTTTTTGATGGCAATGTGCCTATTAACTATGACTGCCCATGTCTCAAGAACATAAAAGCATATTAAAGTAAAATATAATGCATGTTATTAATTATAGAATAAATATAATTGTAACGTTACACAGTTAGACACATTTAAGATTTTAGATCTGTAACATGTAGAAATTCGTCTATGAATAATACAACCATTAAAACTTTTGAGAGCAAATGGGTATTTTTCTCAATAACATGTACAGTTAGAGTCAGTAGTTGAAGCAAAACAACAACTTTTAAATAAAACTTTAAATAGTTATTCACTTTATCTCACCATCTTGTATAAGTGTGTTAGTAACTGCAGTCTTTAAACTATATTTAGCAAATCTATGCTTTAAATTTCATTTCTACCCGTTTATTATGAATGGAACAAATACAACCAAGTCTAAAGTTTATGCACAAAATTGCTTTTATATGAATTTTTCAAAATCATATAGTTAAAACACCCATATGATTTTTGGATTTATACCTCGTTGTTGTTTTTACATTAAGACAAAATGGCAAAGTAAAACGGGCTCTCACAGGAGCAGGTATTAAAAATCAGGAGTATGAGAGAGAAACGTAAGCCCGTTTGTGAAATTTTAGCTGCATTTAAAAGGTTAGAAACGTTTTTTTAAAAAATTAGTTTTTGCTAATGGAGAAGATTTTAAACCAAACTCCCGTGCAGGAGTAGGCGACGATAGTAGGAGAGCTGTTGAACATTTTTGAGTAGGTATTTGAGGCACCATGAAAATTTGTGCAGCACTTCTTTTGTAATGCCTGAATACAAAATCGAATGTCTGGCTGAAGGATCATGGCCGAAAACCTGTGCCAGACACGTGTGAAGTGCCATTTTTTGACACTACCCAAAAAAAGTATTTGAGGCACGCTGAGATTAAAACAGAATAATATTTATACTTAGAAAAAAATATTTTGAAAATGACAGACACTTTAGTCGGCCCAAAACCTGTGCCAGACACGTGTCAAGTGCCATTTTTTGACTACCCAAAAAAGGTATTTGAGGCACGCTGAGATTGAGGCACAATAATATTTATGCTTAGAAAAAAATATTTTGAAAATGACAGACACTTTAGTCGGCACAAAAACTGTGCCAGACACGTGTCAAGTGCCATTTTTTGTCTGGCACAGGTTTTGGGCCATGATCCTTCAGCCAGACATTCGATTTTGTATTCAGGCATTACAAAAGAAGTGTTGCACAAATTTTCAGGGTGCCTCAAATACCTTCCCTAAAATGTTTAACAGCTCTTGGACTACGAGTGGTTAGCTTCTGCGAAGACCGGTACATCAGAAATTTGGCTTCAACTAGGTATTATTCTCTATCTCAGATTAAATATGTAGTTGAAGTACAAATATCGTAAAAATCTATTCATATAAGAGCTTATCTATATAGAATCTATTCATATTTTTAGAATCTGGGTACATGAAAAATCTTAAGATGGTTCGACTTCCATGCTTGAAACCACACGATATAAAAGCTTGGTTACAGATGGACCAAACAACACACGTCATTTCGTGATAAGTGGCTGAGTGTGTATTCGGCGATGAAACAAAAATGGAATTTAATTGGCCCTGATGGGTTTGCATACTATTGGCATGACATCCAAAAAGAACCAAGAAGCATGTTTGGTAGACAGCACATGGTGTTGTTTCTGTATTGGTATGGGGGAGAAGATTTGTTTCAATGGTCAGGCGTCACTAGCATTCATCAGTAGTCCTCAAAAATCTGAAAACTAAAAAAAGACACTTGCCAATAACATTTTTCATATTGGGGTAATGTTTGGTGTAGAGGATTGGATATTTGAACACCACAATTCTTCAATCCATACCTTCAACTCATCGTCACATTAGCTTAGAATTAATATTAATAGAGGCTAGTGTGATACAATAAGATACAAAAGAACGTCATAAAACACCATAAAATACAGAAATACGCAAGGTCTTTGAAATAACTTAATCTTTCTTCATCATGCGCAAAGAACACGTGCTTCTGCTTTGAAAGAATGAGCAAGACTAAAAGGAAAGATAAGAGAAAGGTATAAGCTGAAGGAACAGTCAATAGGAAAGCAGAAGGCAATAAGGCAAGATCATTACCCAATCAGAAAAATCACCTACTAAGCATTCTCCGTATACTATGCATTCTTTTGCTTGGGTGATTGGCTGCTGCCTTCTGATTTCCTATTGGCTATTTCTCCAACTTGCGCCTTTCCCTTATCTTTCCTTTCAATCTTTCTCCTACTTTCAAAGTAGAAGCATATGTTCTTTGTGCCTGATGAAGAAAGACCAAGTTCTTTCGAAAGGCCTTGCGCATTTATATGTTTTTGTGGTGTTTTAAGAAGTTATTTTGGATCTTACATTAGCTTAGGTTGAATATGGCAGTTTTTGTCTGCTCTTAGTCCCGATCTAAATCCGATAGAAAATGTATTGGGTATTATCCCCCGCAAAGGCTACCAATGGTAAACACTATTATTAAGAAGTTAAAGATTTGATATCGGACTTTAAGAATGGATTGGTTTTAAATGAAGCCGGAAGCAATACTGAACCTTTGTTTAAGGAGGAATCATGTGCATTTCAGGTAATTAAATGCAATGGAGCAATAATCAAGTACTAACTTATTACTATTATTATTTTGCAAAGTATAATCGACTATTGTGCTTAAACTTTTGACCCGCTAATTTTTGTTCTCATGCTAAATTTGGTGTTTTTAAATAGAATTTAAAGTATAATTGTATTAAATATATTTTTCTAACTACAAATTTTACCACTTATGAACATGGATATAAAATGAAGTGAATATATAAAATTTAACTTGAAAATTACTGTTGAGATTAAATTTTTGACAAGTACTATACAAATTCTATTATAGTCAATGCATAACACAGTCACCAAAAGAGATTTTTGAAAGCAATCAAGATAGTACATTTCAAAATTCAATGCATACCTTCTAGTAAATCAAATGCATATTCTTAGTATTATGTAGTCGATGCTAGTTGATGAATTATACAAGCATCAATTATAAACAATTTTTGAAAGCAATCAGAATAGAATATTTCAAATTTCAGCTCATACCTTTTGGTATAGCAGGTGTGTATTCTTGGTAAGGTACTGGCAGGTACTCCTGCATTTGACCCGCTTCTGGTACTGTGCAGTAGTAGTAACAAGTGTCAGCTGGCATCACATAGTTGGGAAATAAACCAGGATTGTAGACAACACAAGAGGTTGGATACCATATGCCTGTAAAAGTATTATATTTCTTAGTTATATCTTTAATAGGACCATAAATAATTTATTTCCAAAATAAAATAACTATTACATGAAATTAATAAGATAGATTATACTCAATATTTTGGAATCTGAACCAGCAACATATTTCTGAGTAATTTACATGTTATATCAAATCCTTACAAGGTGGACACAATTTTTTGTAACCAAGTAATTTACTAAATATTAAATGTAAGGTACCAGTTCAATGACAGATTACTAATATTTTATCATAATTTTATGGATATGATTCTTACTTTAGTGCTGAAGTCTTAGTTTGGATTGGTCGTGGAGATATTTTTCCACAAATTTCCATGACCATTACGACCATCAATCCTTTCTTCCCTAAATTTCAGTGTATGATTTATAATCCGCCATTTCGGAAATATTTTGTTGAATTGAAATCTCGAATAGACATAGCAATTTGGTTTGATTGACGTATACATGCCCACAATCGTATGGATAAAGAAAGCCCAAAAGAACTGATTTACCGATGGGGCATTTTAGGAATAACAAAGGATACCTACATCAAACATTTATAAAAAAAAAAGAAAATTTTTGTGTGTTTCACTATCTTACAATCATGTGTACTCCCATGTTTGGATGTATTTGCATAATAAATACTCTTTTTTTCCAACTAATTTATGTCCAACCTATACTATAGTAGTCTAGTAGAAATAGCATTTTACAATGCAAAAATTCGGGTAATTCTGATTTTCGGGTATTGTGTATAGTTTGATCCTCTAATGAAAAAAACCAAAATTCTTTGGCACTTTTTTCGTTTTTTCCTTGAGTAACTCATTTCCAGTGCATTTTACAAAAAAAATTACATTTTTCTAGAGGTTAAAATTCTCTACAACATGCACTATTTACGTTTGTAAATTGACCAAACAGGAGGAGAGAAAATAGGGTAAAATTTGCAAAAATTATAAAAATCCACAAATGACGTTATTATTTGCTTTATAATTCACTTTTAGTGCATTTCAGAATCAAAAAATTCATAATCAACTTTTTAGAGCATGAAATAGACTATATTTCATTTATTAGGTAATTATTTTTTGTAACAGACTTTGAAAATCATAGCAACAAGTTTTTGGGCGAAAACAGGAAAATACTGCCTCGCAAGTCAATAATTTTAAACAAATGGGTAAGTGTGGTCACAAATCGTACAGAGGGTTTCGTTTAATATTCTTTTCAAAACACTTTAGCCTTTAATTAATAAACCAAAATTGTTAATTTATAATTATTAAATCCTTACATAAATCGGGATGACATACAGGGGTGAGGATAGAGGTAGGGAGAGTGTGAATAATAACTTTATTAGGCAAATGTCCTTTCATTTAAGATATTACATGACATATCGTAGATTAAATTTGAAGTTTGCGAATTTTTTTCAATAGCGCTCCCTGGCGAGAGAAAGACAAAAATGGGTGAAAAGATGCTAATTGTTGAGATTTGTTATGCAGATTTTTCCTTAAATTTTGGGAAAATTTATGGGGTAGTAATAAACAAAACAAAACATTAAAACACCCTAGTGGTGAAAAAATGAGTTAAGAGGGTGGAGAGTGGGTGCTTAGTATTGTATGGGCCAAGAGCTTTAAAACGATGCGTCACAAAGATATAGAAAATACATGCAATATTGGCACAATATTATTTTGCTATTAGGATTTTACTAATAAGTATTACCCGCAGTCATTAATAAGTTTTTTACTTACCATCAATATATTCATATGGCTCTCCATAATTCTGAATAATTTCGGGTGGTCCGTTGTAGGATGGAATAAACTCGTTTTCTTCGCTCGTTGCATCTAAAAAAATAGAATAAAATTTTAATGTTCGCGAGTATGAATAGAGGTAAAATAGTGTGACTAAATCAATTCATAAAATACCCCGAAACCACAGCCATTCGATGGCACATCACTGTGACGTCATAAATAGTCACAGACGCAACGGTGTCCAAAATGTGACTTCTTTATTTCGTCCCATTTTGACTGTCAAGTCGTTGTGACTTCGTGACACCACTGTGGAGTAACTGTTAACCTTTTTCTAGTCAATTGAAAATCCTTACAAAATAGGGCGAATCAACTAGGGGCATATAATGTGGATACAAATCATTTTCTACGTCACGTGTGGACAATACCAATTATAAGGTTTGTATTTAGGTCGAGGTATTTTTAATTTGGTCCCATTTGGATCATGGTGTTATTAACCTTTTCGCGGGCCGTGGTCAGAAAATGACCACATAACTTTAAGTTTACTGGCACCTAGAATATTTAATTAAAATTTTCCTTTTATAACGTACGTGAAAATAAGCAAGTATTTATTTCTAATAAATTCGTTTGTAAATGCTGGTGTCAGTTAATCATTTCATCCTTTTACAAACAGAATTACTCCGCGTCGGAAAAGGTTAAGATAATATCGTCGTCTAAAATAAGTCTGGCTAGATTGGGTTCAGTTAAATTGAATTACGACAAGTCTGCTGGTCAGATTATCTAGCCAGATATCTGAGAAGTAATTAAATCCGGATCATATCAACCTTAAGCTACTTCGTGATCAACCTATTAGAAAATTCCGAACCAAATTGTGGCGCGGAATTTCTTTATGGAACCTACAATATGATACATCTGATAATTATTTAGACAACAACAAGTTATATTAATCAATAAATATATATTATTACATCAAATAACGTTACAAAATATATAACACATTCTTTGTTTGCGTAGAAAGTTTTTCGTTCAAAAAGTGGATATGGGGCATTCTCACAATCTTTTGACTTTCGGGAATAAAAATCTGGTGAAATTAAACCTGCTAAAATAACATTTTAATCTGATAGACGAACGCCTTAATGATTCAAAATAAAGAAAAAATGGTCAGCAGCAATTTTTTTTTTTATTTAACTGAGGTTTAAGTTAAACTTGCAAGTTTAATTTTCCTTACCATTTTACCACTATAACTTTCTATTTTCTTCTAAATTTTTAGTTACAATGTATTTGCATAGTACCCACAGGACATTCAAATAAGAAATAATAACAATGTAGTATTTTTAATACAATATTTTGATATAACATTGTCTTAAAGGGGTGTTAAAGAAGGGACGGAAGAAAAAAAAAGGGGGATGGTATAGGAAAAGGGACAGTAATGGAAGAAAAAGGATGGTAAGGATGGGACGGTAAGGAAAATTACCACTATTTTTAGGCAAACCATGTTAATACTAAGTGATAGCTACAATGTTCATTGAGTTTTAGAAACAGTTATTTACATTGTATTAAATTAAAAAAATAATTTAATTTACCTCGAAAAGTGCAGGAATAAACCTCGGGGACGGTAAGACTACCAATAAAGCCACGATGCTTGAAATTGATATTTAAATGCTGATTTAAATACCGCAGTAAATTTCCTGTCAAAGAATTTTACACATTCTTTCTCTAGCATACTTCTGCATGAGAACAAACTTGAAAAAAATTCTGTGGCTGCATCTGAAGGGATTTTCTGTATAAGTTTAGCAAGAGTGATGGTAAGGAATTTTAAAACACAGGGACAGAGCTCAAAAAATAATATCAACCATTAAAATGTGTGCAGGTTCATTTTTTGCTACATATTTATATAAAACAATTGTCCCAGTTTCGGAAAAAAATTACATCGAATTACTTTTATTGAAACAATTTTATACAGACAGCTCCAAACTTTAAAATCAGCATCAGGGACACGGGACGGTATAGGAGTTTTCCTAATATTTGGACCCCCAACATCGTCCAAAACTTATTTATCGCGTTAATATTGTTGTGCAATCATACAATCGGATGTTCCCCAGTATATGAAATAAAAAAACCCACAAGAATATGTACTAAAATAAAAATTATTATTCAGGGATTAAAAGTCAAAAGATTGTGAGAATGCCTCATATATCCCTTTAAGACCGGAAGAGTTTTGGTAAAAATGAAAAGTCTTAGTGGTTTCTCCTAATTAATAGCATCATATTTGATTGAAAAAAAATACCCGGTGTCAGGTTATGCCAAGGAAGGATCCACAGAATTCTGTGGGTGCAGGCTCGACTTTAAATTGCACAAAAAGAGGAAAATGGTTTTTTTTTCTTTTTTTTTAGGATAACCTACACAATTGTGCAGGTCAGGTTCTAAAGGGATAAAGAACCAATATTAGCTTTAATCATCTTCGTATTTTTAATTATTAGAACTATTTCATAAAGGCTCAAAACATCTTTTTAAAAAATCATTTTTTAAATTAAAATAAAAATATTAAAAAAAAAGTAGCCCACTATATGTGTGCACAATATGTGTAATGTGGTCGCAAAAAGTTTGCAGTGGTGTGAACAGTCCACACAACTACATATGTGACTTTTGTCTTACTTAAATGTTGTATTCAAACTCTGAGCGCAATTACGCTACCATGTCGGGCATTACCGCTCAATCGATGGTTATTAAATAAAACGAAAAAAAAAATTCCTTAAACTTTTATGCAAATTAGTTTATTGCAAACTGTTCCTTATGCTTTGGAGTTACACTTCGTTAATAAAATATTGAGTTTCTTTGTCTAAATTTGACTAGCTATTCATGTTTTCCCTTAAGCGAGCGCCATTCCCCTACTTTCCCCTGCATTCAACCATCCTGCAACTTTCATAGTTGTTTACATCTCAATCCTCTGCCTACCAGACGGGTCCAATGGATCCGTAAGGAAAATCGGAATTATGTCAAATACAGTAAAATCCAGCTGAATTTGATAAAATTAAGAAATTGGTTTGTAAACTCATATTTTTAGATCTAAGTTCGTAAAAATCTAGAAATATTTTAAAAGAATATCAAATAAAAACTATTGAATTTTAACTGCGGTTGGATGCATTATTGTAATTTTTGTACTCTTTTTTTTTATTTTGGTAGCCCAAAGTTTTAAGACTAACATTTTAAGTAGTAAATTGTTTGCTATTTTAAGAAAGCATTTTAAGGAGCAAGTTCTAAGGGGTAATAAGTAAGTAAAATACAAACTATCCATTAAATTGATTTAACACAAGCCAAAATCTGAACCATAATCCAAGGTGTTTGGTTTAACATTAAGCTGATGTGTATTTTGCATGAACATCATATGCATTTTATGTCGAAAAATGCTATGAAAAGTAAAGTCCAAACTTAAATATTTGAAGCATATAAACTAAAATGTTCTAGTTATGACATTTCTTATTCATCTTTAAAAAATAAGAAATTTTAACTTTTATCGCTGCCACATAAAAAATAATGTTTAATAATTAAATCTGAATCTTCGCACTTGTATACTATCCAGAAAGGTCATATATTTTTTTAATTTTTCAAAGTATTTTTTGCCTCACAGTTTAAAAACTAGTTGGATGTGCCAATCCCAAAACTTTCTTCTATCTCATATATATTAATATTACAAAATGTTGTTACAAATACCAATAATTCATTTTTGTTAGTTTTATTAGTATTTTTATTAGAATTATGCATAACTTCATACACTTTTCGATGGTACAATATTGAAAATTGCACAAAAATCACTATTACAGCGCCCCCTTCCGGTGGATTTTTTCAATATTTAGAGTGAACCTTCTTGCCATGGTCAAAAGTATACACAATAAATTTGGTTCAATTCTGTGCATAACTTCATACATTTTTCGATGGTACAATATTGAAAATGGCAGAAAAATCGCTATTACAACACCCCCTAGTGGCAGAATTTTTCCAAATTCAGGGAGGACCTTCTTGCCATGGCTAAAAACATACACAAAAAATTTGGTTCAATTTTATGCATAACTTGGTCTGTCAAACACATTTTGTATTTTTTCAAAGATACCATAATCCATAAATGTCCCTTTATACACAATTTTGACTTGTGGGAAGCTTTTCACATTTGGAAAAATTCAAACACTTGAGTGAATTAAGAAGCCTTCCTAGATACTCACAATTTTGGATGTCATTTTTTTAATCTCACTTTTTAAATGGTTCTAAAATCCGTACCATGATTCATATTATAATTAACCCCTTGAAGGGCCGTGATTCATTTTTGGACCACTTAATTTTAATTCCTAAATACCACATTGGCACCATAAATTTGCAATGAAAGTTTTCCTTTTATCAAGTACGCGAAGAAAAGCTTTTACATAATTTCAAATAAATTTGTTTTTAAATTCCGGTGTCACACAATGATTTCAGCATTTTACACATAGAAGCGCTTTGCCCCTGAAAGGGTTAAGAATAGAAAAACAAAGTCCTCTTCAAAAAATTTTATAAGCACGTCACATGGTGATTACCAAGAGGCGATTTATAATTTATTTTTATAATTGGTTTATAGCTCTTTCTATTTTGTGTTGAAAAGTCTTCTCACATGATATAATGAAAAGGCGTATTATCAATATGATAATTTCTATATTCTGGGAACGTAAATGATGCTCTGCTCTCAGTGTGTTTCTCTCAAATACAAATTTGCAAAACGCTATAATTGTCAGATGTAATACAGTGTTAGAGAGTTTATGGCAAGCAGAACTTCAACTACAAGTCATTTTATGGAAACAGAACATTATTAAAAACATCGGTTAAAATTTCATTAAAACCGTGCTTGAAAAATTCATTCTACCATGCAATTTCGTGAAAACAGAACATTACTAAAAACTCGTGTTAAAATTTCATTAAAACCATGCTTAAAAACTTCATTCTACCATGCAATTACTTACGCTTTATATACATACCAGTACTTAAATATGCATTTGATCTGTCTCAAAAACATGCAAAATAAACTTGAAGCGCTTCTGCATTATAAATTGTTTTCGATTGCAAATCGGTTAACGTTTTAATTGCTTCTCAATAAAAATATTTATTTTTACTAAGCAATATTTTATGGAATATTCTGGCCCTGACCTTAACGTAGCGCAATATTTCAAAATATTCCAAAAATATCGATACATAAATTTCACTCAATGATATTTTCTCGAAAAGTGAAACAATTCTAAACGGGTGAAATAATTATCTGCGCAGATACACTTCTTATACCTTAAACGGGATACGAAATATTTTATAATTTCCCATACAAAGAAATTTATTTTAGATGTCAGACTTACCTGTCCGGCAGGTATCAGTAAGATGTTTTTCTTCTTGTTTTGGGGGTATTTCCTTTGTAAACTCTTCTGAAATAAGCATAAAAATGTTTTAAATAAAAGTTCATTAAAAATGAGCTGTATAAATAATATTTAATTAAGATAAATGAACGTTTGCTATATTTTAGATATATTATTGTAAAATTTTATCTAAAATCTATCCCTTGAATTAATATACAAAAAAAAAAAAAAAAAAAAAAAAACCATTGATTTCCAGTACAATTTCCGTATTTTTGCTTGTTTTTTTTCGATGAAAGGGATTTTCTTGAGACTATCCAACAACAAATTATTACAAATAATCCTAAGTTTTTCATTTTCTCTAAAGTTGTGGAATTTATTTTTATTGTTACACTGGAAATAAAAAAATCAGTAAAAATACAGAAATTGTACTGAAAAAATCGAAAATTCCGTTTAGAGTGTAAAAATATAAAAAATCCCAGTCTTAGCGAAAACTAGACTTTTAACACTATTGCCAGTCAAGGATATTTTTAAATCTGTTTCATCTTACACAGGAAACAGTAATGATTTTTGTAATAAAACATCACATCATAATTTTTGTGTTTTTAGGACACAACTAGTTTGTAAGTTATTGAGTCGATCGGAAAGTCGTGGCGTGTTGGAAAAATCAATTCGTACCGGAAAATTCTATCATTTAATTATTAGAGATTGATTCCGATAGCTAATGTCTAATAATTACCGGACAGAATTTTCCGGTACGAATTGATTTCCAACTCGACACAACTTTCCGATCGACCCAATATTTGCTAAGGTGAATTGCTTCTTAAGCTAATAAAAATAATCAGAGCTACAAAAGTTTATACTAAAACTGTAAAAAACATATAAATTTAGCATATAGAGGCTACTACTCTTGATATTAATTAATTTTAAATTAAGGTGCAATTGGTTTCTCCGTTCATATCATGCTTCATATCAACATCACTCTAAGCGCACATTTTGTTTGCTTTCATTTTATTTACCACAAAGATATAAAATGTATAGCCGACTTTTATTATTCCATTGACAAGAGCTGTCCAACGCGGCGCCCTTTGAAGATTTTCGCGACACATTTTCAAATGTTTCCTGTTTCTAGAAATTTATAAAAACAAAAGTTCATTTAAAAAGATACTTTGCTTTAAAATCATTAATGCTTTATGCTTTTTTGTTTCAGGTGTTATTAAGCTTTTTGACTGCGTTCCCTGAAAAAGTGTTTGAGATTGCCTCCCTCCGCCTTTGCATAAATGCAATGATAAATTCACCATGACTTATATCTATATATATTTATATATATATATATACAGTAAACTCCCGATTATCCGCGAGCAGATCATCCGCGAGTCTAAATTTCTTTTTTTTTTCTTTTTTTATCTTTGAGAAGAAACTTATTTCTGCGATGTAGGATGAGTTTTCGATCCTTTTTACTAAATATGATTTCCATTTGAAAACGTGGAACAATCACGTGCACAAAGCAGGTGCAGCTAATCTTGAGGGTGTCGCAAAGCCACACACCTGTTGATAAACAATGTACGGGTACTGAACAGGGCCGAAACTAGCCTTTTTGGCGCCCGGGGCAAACATGGATTTTGGCGCCCCCCCCCCTCCACCACAAAGTAAATTTACAAAAAAGAATTTTACTAAATATCTAACAGACAACCTATTTTTAAATTTAAAATATATAAAACTGAACTACGTAATCAGCTTTGTCAAACATTGATCCATTAAAATCTTTGAAAAGTTATTGAAAAGAATTGCATTTTAATCTTTTTAAACTTTTTTTTTTGCATAGTCTAAATGAGGTCGATATCTAAAAAAGAAAGGTTTTACTAAGAATTTTACTCTGTGCATTCCCCTTCCCGTTGTCCTGGGCAGTCAGCGCCCATGGCAAGACGGAAAAAAAAAAAAAAAGGAAAGAAAGGAAGCTCAACACAGTTCAGCGGAAAAAAAACAAAGAGCTTTCATGGAATTTTTTTATCTAGACTGAGGGGTCACTTCTCCTTTGGTAGTTATCCGTAGTGGACAGTAGGGTGTCCCACAATAGAGACTGACCTTGAAAAACGGTAATGATTCTCCCTCGGATTCTCCTCACAGGAAGTGATTTAAAAGATAGAAAGCAAACGCATAGGCATGATACTTTGAAATTTTGTATTGTAATGAATCTTTTTATCTATTTGTAAAGTTTAATGCATTTGGTTCAGTTTTCCTTTTAAATTTTCCAGCTGCGAGACATTTTTATACAAATTTCATAATATATATATATATATATACATTCTTGTGTCAAACGTCAAACAAAATCTTCATTTTGGCGCCCCCTTCACCTCCTGTTAAAGCGGCGCCCTGGGCACGTGCCCCCTCTGCCCCCCCCCCTAGTTTCGGCCCTGGTACTGAAAGTCACCCCCGCCCCCCTGTTATGATTTTGTTTCTTCCGTTTTTCATAAAGCACACCAGTTTGCTTGTTTTAGCTGAGCTGTGAACACGTGTCTTACAGAAGTTCGCGTTTGTATTTAAATTTTATAGTTTTGCATTTTCAATACGTATTTGAAAGATGTCACAAAAAAGAAAAAGAGTTGTGTTAACGATTCAAGATAAATTAGAACTGATTAAAAAAATTGAAAATGGTGCTACAAGAAAACAAATAAGCTTGCAATATGGAATTGGAGAATGCACAGTTAGGGAGTGTGTGAATGCACAGTTAGGGAAGAAGTGTTTCAGTACAAAAAAACAGACACTTTTGACGGATTTTCTAAAGAAATAAACGTACAAATTTGTAAGTAATGAATAATTTTATTATTCCTGAAGTAATAAGTATCTTTATGTTACCCATTGTGCGTAGAAACTGTAAAATGTATGCTTGTGTTACTTATTATGTGTATAAATTGTTCAAGTACATATTTGTGTTGATTTGTTCCCTTTTTTTAAAATTTTGTGGATTATCCGCGAAATCAATTATCCGCGATAGTCGCGCCACCCAATTCCGCGGATAATCGAGAGTTTACTGTATATATTTATTGAACTTTTACATGGGCCATCTTCATCGTGAGGTACTTTTGTTTACCACTGTGAGAATTTTTTTTAAATGTAAACGTGTATGCATCGCGATCACTCCTAAAGTGAAATAATATTGTGGGAATGTTTCTGATTATATGAATAATGGAGACTTTCATTGTACTAGCTGAGGTGCGCTCTTGCTTACCGAAAGATTGAACAGGATTGCTACTAGTGTTAGCAGGTCCAGTGTCACAAAGAGCAGGACAGGGAGATAAAATAAACGGCACAACGGCTTCTAAATCGGGACATAAAACTACAGTAAAACCTGTGAAAATGGAGCCTATATCTATAATGGAATCCAGTCTTAAGCCTAAAAATTTCAATGTCTTTACGGTAAGTTTACCATAAAATTATACTTGCTAAATTTGAATTTCGTTTCAGTCCCTAGCGATTCTGCTTTCACCGGTTTTACTGCATAAGATTGTTGTGTTTACTTAGTATATTAAAGCCTGTTAAGAAGAAAGCTTTTTAAAAATGGGATTTTTCTTTTGCCTCTTGCGATTCCGTCTTCGTAGGTTTAATATGCTAAATAAACACAACAATCTTATACGGTAAACTCGGTTGAAGCGGAATCGCGTGGGACTGAAAAAAATTCCAATTTTGCAGGTATTATTTAGCAGGTATGCAGTATTGCTACCATAGGGATAAGGAAACTTTTACTTGTAAAACTAAATTCCGTTATAAACAGGTTCCGTTTATATACTGTTTATTGGATCAAGTACAGTAAAACTTGTGAAAACAGAATCACTAGGAGCGGCAAAAAATTTCATTTTAGACAGGTTTCCGTCTAAGCAGATAGGTTTGTATACTATTCTTTGACAGGAACTATAACTTTTTCTGTTATTGATACATTCTGTGTGCACAGGTTTTACTGTATTTTACTGTTTTTCACTCGATGCGGATTAATGAATAGCATGCTACTAAAAATAAAAAATATATTACAATTCATCAGACATACAAGTAAAATTTACATAAATACATTTAATACAATTTTAGCGTTAAATTTTAGCTCGAAACGTTTGCATTTTTAATTGCATTAAATGTATTTATGTAATTTTTACTTGTATGTCTGATGAATTGTAATATATATATATATATTTTAAAATCATATATCAGACGTTAAACAATGATTATTTATTTTAGCATGCTACAAATTTGTTTTTTAGGTATGAAAACAACATGAAAAATCGGGACTTATGGTGTCCCGTAAAGTGGTTACCCGGAAAAGATCTTGGAGCCCCTGGAAATTGGGACATCTAACAACACTAACTAATACAGGCCTTTATGAAAGCTGGCTAAGAACAAAGCGGGTGCAAATTTTTCAATTGGATCCCATATCTCTTAACCCTTTGCACTCGTATGTCCAGTCTGACTAGACATAATTTTTCTTTGCAAAATTTGTTTTGGGGACCAGGAATACAGGAAAATAAAATTTGCCTTATTTAATTAGAGCATTTTTAAAATTGCGTACTTGAAGGAAACTTCGTTTAAAAAAGTGGTGTCAACCGAACAAAATTTGTGTAAGGACGCCCGAGTCGAAACAGTTAATACCCTTGGGATCATGCGTTCTTATAAGCATCTACAAAAGACTCATTCAGCACTTGTTTTTAGAACCAGTAATAAAGAAAAGTAATATTAATTTTATTTAATTAGGGCATTTCTGTAATTAAATAAGAAAAGCTAACTTAAAAAAAAAAAAGTGGTGTCCATCGAATTAAATTCGTGAGTCGCTGTTCCCGAAGTTCCCTTTATGCTCAGACGGTACTTTTAAGTACCATTAAAGAAAATTTAATATAAAATTTATTTAATCTGTCTATTAATAAAAGAAGATTTTACTTTTCATACAAAATACTTTGCTAGATCACATTTAGAAAGCACAGCGAAACAACCGAAGCTAAATATTTTATAAAGTGGTAATTTTCACAACCATTTACATATGTGTAGCTTTCCTCTTATTAAAAAAAATATATGAAAAATTGCAACTGCAAAAATCTTTCCATTTACAGATAGTATCAGAATACATTGATTTACATTATTTTTATAAAGAATTGCGACCTTTTTTGTTAATTTATCTAATTTTTCTTGCAAATATTAAAATAACTACCGATTAATTAAACCAGTTTCAATGGAAAAACTCATCTAAATTTCGTACCTATCTATATTAGGGGAAAGTAGGGTAATGACGCTCAGAAGGGCCATCCCGCTCACCGAATATCTCTAAACAGAATAGAATTGAAAAGTGCGATCGGTACCGACACCTACCGAACTTCATCGTAAGTTCCCAGTAAGGATATAGTGACCGTCGGAAGGAAAGTATTTTTGTGTCCTCATGTTATTAGTTTGCTGCTGTTTTATTATAAAATTCTACAACATCTAACTTGAAGGTAAGCGTACACTCTTATTTTCAAATATTAATTTATTCATTATGTCTACAAAATATATACATTTAGCTGTACTTTCATGCTTTTATTTATTTTTGTAGTGCGTTGTTAGGCCAATTATAATGCATTAAAACCCAACATGGCGATTATGGGTAATGGCGCTCGCGTGGAATTTCAGAAGTTTTGCCAGTGGGCAACTTTTTTAAATTCAAATTTATTGATTAACACCACTTTTTTGAAATGGTAAAATTCCCCTGTTTTCGTCTTAATTAATATGTCATTAAACAAGGAGAATTTTACGATTTCAAAAAAGTGGTAAAAATCAAAAAACCTAAATTTTAAAAAAGTAGCCTACTATATATGTAACACAATATGTGTGCACAATATGTTAAAGCGGTTGCAAAAAGTCTGCAGTGGTGTGACTTTTGTCTTACTTAAATGTTGTATTCAAACTCTGAGCGCAATTACCCTACCATGTCGGGCATTACCGCTCAATCGATGGTTATTTAAATAAAGCGATAAAAAAAATTCCTTAAACTTTTATGCAAATTAGTTGATTGCAAACTGTTCCTTATGCTTTGGAGTTATACTTCGTTAATAAAATATTGATTTTTTTTGTCTAAATTTGACTAGCTATTCATGTTTTCCCTTAAATGAGCGTCATTCCCCTACTTTCCCCGATAAAGGACAAACGTGTCCATGCCTAACGCTAACGTCACTTTGGCGGTGGCAACAGAAGACGATTAAATTTAACTTTTGTTAACTTTTATTACAATTTTTTTAACTTCTAAATACCGCACGTTTTCAATCTTTACACCTTCGAATAGGGAATAAAGTATACTTTCAAACGTAATTTGTTTGAAAACTATGTCGCAATTTGCTTGAAAACGATATCGCAATTTACACAATTTTTATTATTTTTAAAATAAATTTTAAGCATTAATTTTTTTCAAGTCTATCGCCTGCACATCATTTCGGAAGAGAAATCCGTTTGAAGTTAAATTAAAATAAATAGATCACCATTTGCTCACAGATTATATTCCATAACGAAAATAAAACATTCATCAACCAATAAATAAAACACAAACTTAAGACATTTAATCGAATTTCGCGCTTAAACCACTGAAATGGACAAAATCATAAAGGTTGATTGTAAACAGCAATCTTTGGAGATTTCTTCAGCAGTAAACTCCTGACGCGAGGCCATTATGAAAATATCGCCTTTAACACGTTGCAAAACTTTATTTGAAACATTATTGCTATTTTTCATATAAATATGATTTTTGGTATTGTTAGTGGGCATTCTAAAAAATATATTACATGTAAAATATCTATCACAGTTATCAATTTAAAAAAAGAACCAGTAGATCCGTGCAAAAATTTCTCGCCGCAATCTTTAAGATTATTTGCTGATACGTTTCTTCATTAATTTTTGATTAATTGCAATTTTTTTAAATCAAACAACTTGCTTTAACGATATAACTGAATTACAGTCGGTCCCACTTAATCGGGTAACGGTTAATTGCATACCCCGCTTATATGCATAGAATGACGTGGAACAGAAATGTTTCCCATAAGGTTAATGCTAAATATACTCGTTTTATCGCATAAAAATACCCGGTTAATTGCATAAATATCTCCAATCTACTAGTAGTAATCCGGATTTTATGAATTCCTGTTATAGTGATGAATAAGAAAAAAAGGAAGAACATTTTTTTTGTAACAATGGTTTGTTATATTTACAATCGAAGAGCACAAATCGTGAAGATGACTTATCTTAATTCTGGGAACTTATGAGAGTGTTGAATTTGGACAATTGTGTTTTTCTTTTAAAGCTTGCCGTACATACAGTGACTCAAGATGCTGGGGGTACTTTTTGGAAAATCCTGGAATCGGGGGAAAATAGAATGGAGACGGTCAAATAAAAGACCAATATTTAGCGCTGGAAGTGGAGAAATACAATGTCGAGATATGAAAAAAAATTCCTAAAGGATTTTTTGTGTAGGCAAAAAAAAAAAAAAAAAAAAAAAAAGAGAGAGATAAATTTTCAAATAATTGAAAAATAAAAAGAATTTATGCAGAAACTTTTATTTTCAAATGTATGATTTAAAAGCAAAAATTTTTTACTTAACTTTCATTTTAATTTTCTCATAAATTATAATGAAAAATTAAACCATGTACCGTAAATGGTGTTATAATACCTTATACTTTATTACATATATTGTTATATATAGAGTAATAATAAATTATTTATTAAAATTCTTAATAAATAGTTTTTAATTTATTAGGTAAATAATTATTGCCCATTAGTATTTATCATATCTGTGGTATATAATCAAATGATAACGTAATACTGATAACATTAATTGCTGTCTCCGCTTAAATGCATGAACCCGCTTAAATGCAGAACCTTTTGAAACATACATCATTCATCTCTGTGCTTTTAGCATGTACAGAGAAAAAAAGATATTAACATTGGAAATACTATACATGATGGTTTTGACCTATATTCTGTACAAGCCCCGGTTTATCACTGTTATTATAATATAAATTTTCTAATGCATCTTCAGACATTAAGGGGGGGGGGGGTTAATTAGGTGAAAAAAAAGCATATTTAAAAAAAAAATAGACGATACAGGTAATGCTGGTTTATTTAATTAATGTCCATATGATAATACAACATCTGAATGATATTTTCCTAAATTTGTATTGCAAAATATTGGTAAATAAGCCGTTGGCAGCAAATCTCCGCAAGCGCCTCAAAAAATAAAAGTTGTTTTGCGGTGTACTTTATAACTCGTCACTGGATCATCTAAAACAAAAAAATCAAAATGCGTTTATTAGGTGAGATGTTTCTCGAGGTAACGGTGTCGAGTTTTTTAAAATTATTTATTATTTTACAATAAAAAATTTGCCGATTTTTTTTTAGAGAAAATCGCGTTTTTTACTTTCAAGTGCAACCAAAAATGAAAAAAAAAAAAAAAAAAAAAAAAAAGATAAAAAAAGGAAAGAAAAGAAATAAACTCGGCAGCGCTACCTCGAGAAACGTCTCACCTAATAAACGCATTTTGATTTTTTTGTTTCAGATGATCCAGTGATGAGTTATAACATACACCGCAAAACAACTTTTTTTCGAGGCGCCTGCTTAGATTTGCTGCCAATGGCTTATTTAACAATATTTTGCAATACAAAATAAGGAAAATATCGTTCAGATGTTGTATTATTATATGGAAATTAATTAAATAAACCATCATTACCTGTATCGTCTGAAAATGTTTTTGAAAATGTGCTTTTTTTTCACCGAATTAATCTTAGATCCCCTCTTCCCTTAAAACAGATAATTATTGAGATGGAGCAATTTGTTTATTCATAATTTCGTACATAAAGCGTTAAAGCCAACACTGCTAATTTTTCCCCCAAATTTCCCGAGTTTTAGAAATTCTAGGTTTTATTAATAAGACCTGGGTGTAGTTATTTCTTACTTTTATTACTCGTATTTTTTTTCCTTTACGATACTCCTATTTTCTTACAGGATAATCAATTCTGTCAGTTAATATTTTTTAATAAAGGAATCCGACTTCTTCATTCATTCATGGCATCAAAGAAAGCGGAAGTTGTGCAGAAAATAGTGACGTTCATTGAAGGCCAGGCGCATTAAACATAGCTAAAAATACAATAGCTCTCTAGTTCTATCTTTTTTCGCTTTGACACTAAGTCGAAAGAGGTACAGTCTAGCTTTTTTCTTAAATATTTATCAGAAATAAGTTGTTTTTTCATTGATAAAATATTTTTGAACCAATATGCTTTTCTCGAGACATAGGACTTCGTTCAGTTGAAACAAGAATATTTCGGTTTCGGTTTTGGTTGGTGTTTCGGTTTGGCTCCTTAAAAATAAAATTTTCGTTCCGTTTTGGTTTGAATGCTATTAGAAATTAAGTTTGTTTTTCCGGTTTTTGAGTTCCGGTATACATTCGCTCCGAAGACATGATTTAAATTAATTTTCAAAAGATGTTCACTTAAACTAATTCAAAATATCGTTGTGTCAAATTATCAAATTCCTACTTTCCTAAAACTCATTTACCGTTTTTAATGCCAGAAAACGCCAAAAATTTATACATTTCAAAGTATCGTAACTTGGAAAGTTTATCTCGTAGGAGAATAAAATTATAGAATTACTGTTTTACTTGTTAGAACATGGAAAAAAATTGTTTAAATATAACGTATAGGAGCAAAGGACCATATAAAAATTTAAATTTCGTAACTTAAAAAAAACTATGTTGGCATAAATGTATTTCATATGATGATATTTGAAACATTTGGAACTGTACCTCTAAAACTAACGGTTTTGGAATTTTCTATTGGACAACGATAAGAAGGAATACCTTATTTCCCTTTTAGGAATGAGTCCAATATCACCGAGCAACGAGAAAGGTAAATAAAATGAGACACATAAAGTCGGTGCATTATCTGTAACATGTAGTTTGTTAATTTCAAAGTGCGAAATTATGTTTGACAAAATATTTTCGAAAAACAGTTCTTGAAAAAAAAAGGATATCCCCCCGCCCCTACACACACATGGAATTGGGCCACGAAACATTGTATAAAAATGTTACTGGTACCGATCGATTGGTAATTGGTACTTTTCAATTGAAACTGTACCTCTAAAACTAACGGGTTAGGAAATTTTCTATTGGTCAACGATAACTGTTTAACTTTTAGGCATTATATTTGACAAAATATTTTCGAAAAACAGTTGTTGAAAAAAAAAAGGATATCCCTCTCCCCCCCCCCCCCCCCCCTACACACACATGGGATTGGGCCACGAATCATTGTTTAAAAATGTTACTGGTACCGATCGATTGGTAAGTGGTATTTTTCAATTGGAACTGTACCTCTAAAACTAACGGGTTGGGAAATTTTCTATTGGTCAACGATAAATATTTCACTTTTAGGCATTATATTTGACAAAATATTTTCGAAAAACATTTGTTGAACAAAAAAGATACCCCTCCCCACATACACACACATGGAATTGGGCCACAAATCATTGTATAAAAATGCTACTGGTACTGATCGATTGCTAATTGGTACTTTTAAATTGTAGCTATACCTCTAAAACTAACTAATATACTAAACTATAACTAACTATATAAACTAATAAATCTAATGAATCTAATCTTAATAAATTAAACAAACCTAACTATATAAACTAATATATTCGAAAAGTACGGTTGTTGAAAAAAAGATATCCCCCCCCCCCCCACATACACACACACACACGGAATTCGGCCACGACTCGTTGTATAAAGTGTTACTGGTACCGTTCGATTGATAATAATGTCTACTATTAAATACTGTACACGAATTAGGCCTTAGGGGCCGTCTACATATTAAATTGTTGAAATTTGATTTTTCAAATGTTAATACACATTTTTATCACGGTATTTTAGTTCTTGGGATCAAAGTAACCCAGAAAAGGGTATAGTTTATGTTGTTTTCCTTAAATGTCCATAGCGTTATAAAAGAAAATATGTTAAGGGTTTATCCACGAATTTCGAAAAATAAAATTAAGAAGTTACAAGGAAAATTGTGAGAACATTCATATAGTAACCAGAAAAAAAAAATACAGAAATTCTGAGTATAAAATAAACTTACATTATATGAAAGGAAATTCTGTGAAATTTTTCCGTTTACTCTCTAAGATTGTCTTTTCTGTGGTTCCAATGATAATAGACGACGGTCCTCTTAGACCCAGGGTTGCCAGTTTGACCTCCATTTTTATTCAGAAATTTCGAGTTCTTACCAGAAATAAAAAAATAGTATTTAATGATCTATTTAATGAGAGACATTTAGCGATCACATTAAGTGAAAATTCTTCTTCCGAAATTTCTAGTGTAAATTTGAATTTTTGAATTAAAATTGGAGGCCAAACTAGCAACCCTGCTTAGATCGTCGAAAAGCAAAATTTCTCGGTATCTCGTAAACTGATGGTAGGAATAGTGTTGCCATTTGTCAACAGTTACGTGGAATGTCCCGATTTTCAGTGGCTCCAAGACCTGTCTCGCGTAATCACTGCGCGGGATGTCAAAAGTCCCGATTTTTCAAGATGCACAAACTTTTTTGAATTTCTTTTCGTTTTAAATGTCTTTTCTATTCGTTATTCTGAATTTGGTGTAACTTAATACAAGTAAAACCGGTGAAAACAGCACATTTCTATAACAGAAAAAAATATAGTCCCTTCAAAAGAAATGCCTTACAAATTTACCTGCATGAACAGAAGCCTGCCTATAACGGAATATTTTATACTTCATACCAATTCTGTTTTCAGAAATTTTATTTAGTAAAGCTTTGTTCACTAAACCCTATGAAAACGGACTTGTTTAGAACGGAATTTGTTTTAAAAGTAAAAGTTTCATTGTCCCAGAGATTCTGCTCTCACAGGTTTTATTGTATAAGATTGTTGTGTTTATATAGTTTATTAAAATCTGTTGAGGCGGAATCACAAAAGGCTGGAGGAAAATGCCGTTTTAAACAGGTTTTCGTCTTATCAGTTATACTTGTATGTTCTTGTTTTCGTAGGGAGAATGAATATGTTACTTTAAAAACATAATTCCGTTATAGGCAGGTCCCATTTTAGTAGACTTTACTGTATTTTTATGTCCTTATTTAGAAGCCATTGTCCGCTTTTTTTGTCTTTCTGTCCCGATTTTTACGACAGCGGACGTGGCAACACTAAGTAGGAATGGGCTGCAAAAGCACATACCCATGTTTTGGAGGAAACCCATTCATTCCTTGTAGGAAATATTAATGTTGGTCATAGTTCATAAGTTTATATATGAATTTATTAACAATTTTCATAATTTGAAAAAAGTCTTTGAATTAAAAAATGTCCATATTATGTTTGAGTCCATTCATTATATCTCATTAAAAGATAAACAATTCAGTCGGATGATGTTTTGGGAAGATATAAATTAATATTTGTCACTTGGATTTAACATTAGCCTCCTGAAATTTTAACCGCTTCTATATCTATGAAGATTTAAGGTAAAGTGCATAAACTGTATGCTTTTCGGGGCTGATTTGATTCAAGAAATACGAATATAGTGTCAAAAGTGGATACAACCATTTGAAGAAAAAAAAATGTCGTTTCTATTTTAAATGTGTAAATGTCCCCAAATTCTTATTTTGTGCCCATATTTGATATTAGAGGTTATTATCAAGTGGTCAGTAGTACCAGTATGATTTTTATACGATGATTTGGGGCAGAATGAGTCGAGGGGGTATTTTTTTTTTTAACTATACATGAAGATTTATAAAACAATCCCTATCTCTTTTGAAATATGCAATATGTGAAATGAAATAAAACGAAATTTATGCAGCGTTTTTAAAAAAATGTATACTCAGTTTGATTGATTGTAACGTAATTTTTAATTAACACATATTTATTTTTGTATTGTGAAATGGAATTAAAAAATGTAATGTTATATAACAGTAACACCTATATTTAAACTGATGGCAGGTTCTGAGGGCCTGATTACCGCACAGGCCAACTAGGCTGTGGCCTTGGGCACACTGCTGAGGGGAGAGGGAGCCAAATTTAGTAAAATGATCCAGAAAAAATTTCTTAAAATTGCAGTTTCTTGCAATTATTTTCTTAAAAACAAAATACGATTTTGGTTAACTTAGCAACTGCATGATAATCTAATGATAACCCCTCGAATACTCCAAGAAAAAAAAAATCCAACTACTATTTTGGTGTGAGGGGGGTACTGAGAAGGTGTTGGGCTTTGAGCCTCCTACAACCTTAATTGGGCTTAGGCCGTTCTGATCCAAGCACTGCTGCTAGCATATTCACAATACCTACTCGGTTCGAATTCGACAGAGGTATATCTCCGCGTATTTTTCCAGTATGAAATTTTGAATATTCTATATGAAAGCGATCGCTATCTCACACAAGCATTGAATTATAATTTAACCCATTCGAGGTCTAACGTCCTAGTAAGAGTGCATCTCTTTTTATTGAGTATTATTTTGCCTTAGCAATTAGTTTTATTATTATCTCCATGTAATAATGATAGAAACCTAACCCTTATAATATTATAAATGTGTGAACATATTTGGCTTAAATCAGCTTCAAAATCGATGATTAAATGCCTTTGCATCCATTATCCATTCTATTCATTATTCTTTTTAATGTGCAAATTTTTTACTTAAGTTAATAAATTTTACATATTTTAAAGAGTGATTGTGTTTCTGGATTTCTTTATAACCACTATTTCATCCTAATAGTATATTCGCCTTAAAAATTCTGTGAATAAATAAGGCGAAGTTTGAAATTTGGAAATAAAGATTATAAAAATCTCGAAAAGTAATTACCCGAAAAAACAGCATAAGCTACGTTGGTTATAGTGCGCCAATATTTGTAGTCATCGCTAACAGTGTTGTCAATTTAGCGGAATTCTGTTTTTAAAATATCTACCATTTTTTTTATATCAATTTTTATTATATTTATTCGACATAAGTCTGTGATTAAACAGAGCAAAAATTATTATTAAAAAATTCAGCTATATATTTTGAATATAAATGTACGCTTAATTTTCAATGCTGATCCGTAACATTTGAACTGAAATATCAATATTGATTAAATATTAGGTTTACATTGAACATATTTGTAGTGAAACGTGAACGCTGCAGATATATTGCTTTACATTGTAATTACCTCTAACAAGACTTCTATATTGCAAAAATATTTACTTTACTGTTGGAAATATTAATAATGAAATCGTAAAATATTTTTGAAAATATTGCGCAGGTATGTACAAAATGTAAATTAATACATTTGACTAAAAGAAGGTTTTATTTTTATAATTTTAATTTTATGCATTAGAAACAAATAAAATATGTAAATTTTATTAACTTAAGTAAAAATGTTGCACATTGGAAAAAAAGGAATGTCATGAACAATTAATTCCAAGGTATTTAATCATCTGTTTTAATCCTGACTTCAGCCAATTGTTTCGGACACTTTCACATGTATAATATTATTAGAATTAGGATTATTATTACTACAGGGAGACAACAACGAATCTAATGGCTAAGACAAAATAATACTGAATGAAAGGACGTGTTCGCTTAATCCCTTGAGGGGCGATGGGATATATTATATCTGGTGGGATGCATTATATCCCACCTAATTTTAATAAAGCCTCGCACCAGAAACATGTAATTACACATTATTTTTATAGCTTTGGGGTAATAAAGGTTGTAAAATGGCTTTTCCTTATTTTGAAATAATTTTGTTTGTAAATTCCGGTGTGAATTCAACACTACGGAAACTCTGGTCCCGAAGGAATAAACGGATGAATTATGTATATTTTTAGGGGACAGCCTGTATTTATCAACGAAGATATTTTTTTGTACATTGTTAAAAATAATTCCGAGAAATTTCAGGTCTCCATTTTTGCTTAGAATTCCCTTACTTCTAAATAAGAAAATCCTGTATTTTTTTAGTATTATCTGGGCTTGTAATAGCTCCGAATGTTTATGTCTCAGATTCGTAAAACACATATATTCCTTTATTTTACTTTGGGGTATACACTTCATTTTACATAAATTCGCTACTCTATAATATCGTTGTTAACGAATGCCTCCATGATAAATCACTGTGCCGCAAAAAAAGCAAATAAAGCGAGACATATTGAGGAAGACAAGAAAAAAGTTCATGGCGTTTTTTCCCCCAAAATTCAAACACATTGAATATATAATACGTGAATTATCACATTTCTAACGAAGCGTAGAAACAACAATGTGAAAAACATCCAAGCCGGGGATCGAACCCGGAACCCTTGGAATAGCGCTCCAAGTGCTCTACCATTTAAGCTACGAGGACGATGCCCAGCTTAACATTTCCCACATATGTTGGTAAGGCTGCAACTGCAGCACAAGATGGAAAAGTTCAAACACATTTTTCATATACATCAAATGTGAACTTTATTAAACTAAATATGCGCGGTTTTGATAGGTAACCTTTTGGCATTTTTCTGGTAAAATCATTGTCATCACTGTAGACCTCGTGGGCTAAAAACTGAACCAAGTGATTTTTACAGGCCTCTTTTGAAGTCAGCTTTATACTATTAAGAGAGTTCTGTAGAGAGCAAAACAAGTGGTAGTAGGATTGGGAAAGGTTCAGGCTATACGATGAATGCATCAAAACTTTCCAAACGACCTCTCTCAATTTTTACCGAGCCATTAAAATGTGTGTGGTCTGGCACTGTCGTGATGGATGACAGTGCCTTTCCCATTTATCAATTCTGGCCACTTTACCTCAATTGCGCGATTTAATCGCATTAGTTATTGACAGTAGAGGGTGTAATAAATCGTCTGGCCTGGTTGGAGCAGCTAATGATGTACGATTCCTTACTAACCTCACCAAATACATTGTGTTTGGTGAGATTGTGTCGTCAGTCCGGGCTTTGCCACCGTTTGGGCAGCTTCATCCTTCTTAGACCACAATATTTTTCTATTTTTCGCAAATTATTATCTTATGTAATCCACTTTTTACTGCCAATTATCAGTCTCTTAAAAAATAGCTTGATTTAGTTTCGTTTCAGACACGATTCGCAGATGAAAATTCGGCCCATTAAATTTTTCGCTGTTAATTCATGGGAGATTATCAAAATGTGGGATCATTAACCCCTTCCGCCCTGGCGTCCTACTATTAGAACACATTTTTACATTGCTCTAAATTATTCGTTTTTAAGAATTTTAAGTTGAAACCCCAGTGTCCTACTAATAATATATTGCAGATTAACAATTTAATCTCATTTGTGATCACACATGGCAGCACACGCCTTAGTAAGCAGTAACATGTCGGTTTCTACCAGTTTAAGGACAAAACGTAAGTACACATTTTTAACCTTTTCAATAAAAATACTAATAATAATTTAGTGACGTTTTGTCAATTATATTTTATAAATTAAGGCCTTTTCTACCTAAATTAGTCATCTAACTTAGAAAATAATGATAAATCACATTATAACTACGTATCAAACATTTGTTCTAGTATTAGGACATGTGGCCTTAGGGCTAACAAAGTGTGTGTAAAAAGTACCCAGAATTGGTACATAAAACACACACAAAATATTTTTTTCATCAAAATCTATTTTGCCATCTTCAAAGTAGACCCTTCTGAGTTCAATGCAACTACGCCAGCACAGGTCCCAACCTTCCATGCTTTTTAGATGGGTAAATTGGGGTATGGCCTTTAGTTCCTTCTGCGAATTTTCTCTTATGGCCTCAATTCACTCAAAACATCTTCCTGGAAATGACGATTTTAGCTTCGTGAACGGAAAAATGTCACTCGATCCCATACCAAGCGTGTTCGGTCCTTGGTTGATGACATTAGTTGCGTTTTTGAATAAAGACTCTTGTAGAACAAAAAGAGAAAATTGAGCTCTTTCGAAATTAGTTGTGTGGCGATGTGTTTCAAACGCAAAATATTGATCATATCTTTATGAACGGACTTAAAAGATATGTGAGATATCTTGAGCCAACTCTCTTTAAGACACATACGATGCTTTTCAAGCACCAGCGTCTTGATGTTATTGCTGTCAGCTTTGTGCGCAGAAATAGGCTGACAAACTGCTCACTAAACAGTGATGCCGTATTAAAAAATATATGGACGCGGTACTTGTGACACTTGTGCCAGCAAATAGGGTAAAATCGTTGTTGTAAAGTGGTATGATAATAAAGTTGTGACACTAGCATCTACATTTCTGTCAGATAATGAGAAGGATATTGTTAAAAGATGTAGCAAAAAAGTTTCCACATATTTATGTACATAGGCCAGAAGTTGTAAAGTTGCACAATGGGGCATGCAATGGGTAGCATGGGGGGAGGGGAGTCGATAAACATGATTTCTTATCGTCATTGTATCGAACTGCTATAAAGTGCAAAAAATAGACACTTCGAGTATTATATCATTATTTTAGTATGACCATTATAAATTCTTGGTTAGAGTGTAAAAATAATGCAAAATGATTAGAAGTTCCTTTGCAAGATCAATGTATTTATTGGATTTCACAATTGAAATAGCAGAAGCTCTATCACTCAAAAACCAGTAGCTAAACTGTATCAAACGTGAAAGTCTTTCATCAAGAAGCTCTGTTTTGCCAAAGAACAAAATGAATACTGCTGTTAGGCCTTCTAAAGATATTAGATTTGGTGGAATGAACCATATGATTGAAAGGAGTGAAAGCTACAGTGATGCAAAATGGAAGGTTGTTGTATATATAAAAGTACCTGTTTTTGTGAAAAATATCAAGTATTTTTATGTTTTCACGAACAGAGAAATTTTTTTTAAAGGATTTCATAAGAAATAAACTCATTTTATTCATTCTCATGTCCTTTATATCTTACATAATTGTAAATGTGCACAGAAAATAAAATTGTTCGTTTTGCGTAATTTAAGCCCTAGTGTCCTATCATTAGAACACTTTTTAATTAGTTTACTAATTATCGAAATGATATAATACTTCATATTATAGTTATTTATGTCTATTGAAGCTCATTTAACCTGCAATTTATTTTTTATCTGTTTCCAAATTAAATCAGGGCCGAAGGAGTTAAACGTTAACTATAAGTAATTTTTAAAATTTTCAAATTTAAGGCCACTTTTTTTTTTTTTTTTTTTTTTTTTTTTTTTTTTTTTTACAGTTTAGTATACAAGTCTACAAAATTATACACAAATATTAAAAGACAACCACTATTATAGAAAATTAATTATTAAAGCATTTAATTAGTAGATCTGTAGGTTACAAATTTTGGACATTTTTGGCATGTAGGTTACAGATTTTGGACATTGCTGAGATGTAGGTTACACAGTTTTGACCTTTCCATAAATAAGTTGTGCTTAGTATTTAAAAAATTCATTAGGATTAAGAATGTAGCAAATTTGTTCTATAATTGTATGTGTAATTATTATAAATATATATAATTAACTTTTTGTTATCCAGTAATAATAATAATAATAAAATCAAATGTTAAAGTTTGATATTAAAATATTTACTACTTTTTTAGAAGTAATATCTTAATTTTATAGGAATTACACATTATGCAAAAAACATACCTTTACACAATATTAGAAGTATCCAACATATAATGTATTCTTTTTATTTTCTCAAAAAAAAAAAAACAAGTTATACTGCCATTTTTTTAATGCACATATCTATAATTTCTTTATCAAAAGAAAAGTCTCCTCTTGCTGTCACCGGGTGAGGTGGATTTGGTGATTTCAACAAAATATCTTCATATTTTAAATTTGTGCTGTCTTTTTTAGATGGATAACGAAACCTGTTAAAATCAATGTCTGCCTGAGGAGTCAAAAAATTTATAGAAAATATTTGTTCACCATTATCAATGCTGTCTTTTCAATAATACCTAGCCATAAGTTTTCATCAAGAATTAATACAAAGCACCAGTCCAATGTCAATCTATTTTCAACTGTGAGGAGTCAATTGTAGAAACAATATTTTTTTCACCATCTTCACTGGTAATGCATTCTTGATTCTTTTTTACAGAGATTGAAAAACCCTGATCTATTTCTTATTTAAATAGTACCAAATTTGTTTGTCGTTTGTTGTGAGTGAATCTTTTGAGTACCTTTAACAGTTTTCGCTGGCTGTCTTCTATACTTTGAGTACTTTCAATTTCTGTTTTTTTTAAACCAAAGTTACAGCACATAGTGGCTTAAACTTTTTATATGCATCGCATTTTGGTGGGGGAGCAAAGAGGAAGAATGGAATTTTAAGGAGAGGGAATTCTTAAACCTTGAATTAAAAAAAATGAACTCAAGTACAATAATTTAACAAAAAAAATATTTATTTTATTTTTTAAGATTATGTTAGAACTGTGTTATAATATATTTACTTATGTATTTAGAAAATTAAAATTGTTAGAAAATTAAATTAGAAAATTGAATTATTAAAATGTTTAGATCGTTCCACAATATGGACATTGTTATTAAATAATCTTTTGGGGTACATTTGCTACAAATAAAACTTTGCAAAATACATAAAAACACGTAAAAACACGTAAGATCACAGGAGAATTACTTTTGAAATAAAAAGAGACGTTTTACTATTAATTATAAATCATACTTTTAAATAAGCATGTCCGAAATTTCGTAACGATCGCAGCGGTCGCCATTTTGTGTCGATCGTTACACACATTAGTTGAGCATCCTCCAAGTCAAGTTATATTATTACACGTACTAAATACACGTTATTTACACAAAACATGGTAATTATTTACGATTGTTAGTTCTGTCTTATTCAATCAATAAAAAGTCTTAAATCAAATCAAAATTATCATACCTGTTATATTGGAATTCTGAATCCAAATACCGGTGAGCGGTCGTCTGCTTTCTGGGTCTATTTTTGATGAAATCATAACAAAATTCTAAAAAAAAATCCAAATGCATTCTTCTTGTGTAATTAATCTATTGTCTGGAATATATAGGTGAAACACAAAAGATTATACATTAAAATTAATATATTTACAGTAACATATTTAGCAATTCTTTAAGTCTTAAAATTAATGTTCTATTTAAGTTCTAATGTCCCATCTGGACAACAGAGGCGCTCCTAAAAAAACCTTCTTCTTCTATTTCTAATTCAGTTCTGCTGTGCGTGGGTGTTGCGCTGGCATGTAATAAAAAAGGTTTCTCAATTGCGCAATCAGAATAATTGTTTAGGGAAGGGAAAGGAATGCTGCGTATTTCGCAACATCCTCCCACCTTGAGTTTCTCGATCCTGGAGAGGAACTCAAAAGTCTAAGAGTCCTAGTTAGAGTCTCTGAGGAGGTTTCACTAGTCGTCCACTTCTGGTAGCCACAGGAGAGATATCTCTGTCACTGGGTTGGCTCTTTTCTACACTGATACTAGTCTGATCGATTTCTGGAGTAGTCTTTCGTTGTTCTTTATGGACATTAAAGTTCACTTTCTGCTGGTTTATATTATCTGATGGGGAATCGCTAGCTGCATCAATTTCTAAAGGAAACAGGCGTTGGAAAGGACGGAGAAAAATTCCATTTTCTGTTTGGACTTTAGCCAGTATATTATATAAGCCACCTATTTTGTCTTTTCCGGGAAATATATCTATTATTTTGGATAAAGGCCAGTGAAGACGTCTTTTGTTGGTATCTTCCAGAAAAACGATGTCTCCTATTTGCAAAGGTTTGGAATTCTCCTTCTTCATAGACTGTTGCCGCAGCTGTCCTAAATACTCCGTTCTAAATCGGTATCGCAGATCATTTCTTATTCTTTGATGATATCTTGCGCGTCGATTAAGATCTTGGGAGTCTAATGTATCGATATCCGGGACGCCGGATGTAGGCAGTTCTTGAAGGAACCTCAATGGTGTTAAGGGCTCAGGATCTCGATTATCTTCGGAGATGTATGTGATCGGTCGCGAATTGATAATTTGTTCACAATCACAGAGTATTGTGCTCAGTTCTTCTTAATTTAATGAGGCGCGACCCAAAACTTTTCTTAAAATTTCCTTTACCATTCGCACAAGGAGCTCCCACCATCCTCCCCACCATCCTCCCCACCATGGTGCTGCAGGGGGATTAAACTTCCATCTTATCTTCTGTATAGAGGCTAAGGCTTTTATGGCTTCCCAATCTACACTGGAAAGTGCTCTGCTAGTGCCAACAAAGTTTTTCCCATTGTCCGAGTAAATTATGTAAGGTCTGACTCGGCGTGCGATGACTCTTCTTAGGGACTGCATAAAGCATTCAGCTGATAAAGATGTTATCAACTCCAAGTGTACCACTCGATAGACAGCACAGGTGAATAAAGCTATCCACACCTTTGAACCATCGGCAAGGTATAGAGGACCGGCTAAATCGACTCCCACCACTTCAAATATAGTTGCATCTCTGATTCTGTCTTCAGGTGGGATTTCTGGTTCGACCTCTGTTCTGGGTGTTTGGAATCTTTGACACTGAACACATTGTCTAAGAACATTTCTGATACATTTTCTTGATTTTAATATCCAAAAATTTTCTCTAAGTTGAGCCATTAGATTGCTAACTCCAGCATGATGTCTTTCTATATGTTTTTCATAAATTAATCTTAAAACAACTGGATGTTTAGAGGGAAGGATTATAGGATAACGAAAATTTTCTTTATCGTTTCTAAGAATTATGCTGGTTTTGGCTCTTAAGAGACCGTGTTTATCTTCCAGTGGTCTTGAAGATTTCAATTTTGGGTTGGTTCTGCCCGAAAAGGATTCTCTTTGTATTAAGCGTAGCAATAAAGTTTCAGCTTTTTCAAACTCATCTACAAAAATATCAGGAACTGAAACTTTTTCTTTCATTTTCGAGTTGTTGAAGAATCGGTATATCCAACCAATCATTCTGACATTTTTTCGATAAGAGGAAAAATATCGGTAATAGCGATTAAAATCAGTTTCTTCTTTGTCTAAAAGAGTAAGAATTGTCTTCTTTTTCTCTTGATTTATGACTTTTTCATCAGGATATTCTTCTGGTTGTGGCCACTGGTCTTCTGATAAATATAACCAATCGGGACCCTCCCACCATCTTGATTTTTTCAATTGTTCAAAAGACCACAGTTTGGATGGGAGGTCAGCCGGATTTAAATGTCCAGGTATATGTCTCCAATCTTCTATTTGGGTAAGATTTCTTATTTCTAAAACTCGATTATGTACAAAGGTACCCCAGGTTTGTTCCCTTCGTATCCACCCTAAAGCTGTTGATGAATCGCTCCAAAATGTAGTCTTTCCTGGTTTAATTTTAAGTCATCCGTTACAGATTTGGCGAGTCTAGCCTCAATAAGGCATGCGAGCAATTCCAACCTCGGTATCGTGAATTCTTTGATGGGCGCTACTCTGCTTCTAGCATTTACTAACTGAACTCTAATTTTTCCTTGCGTTTGACACCTAAGATAAACACAGGTGGCATAGGCATGTTTACAAGCATCAGAAAAAATGTGTAACGAAATTTCGCTTTCATTAGCGGGAATTATGTTTAACCATCGAGGGACATAAATTTTTTTCAAAAAGCCTATTTTGTTCAACCAATTAGTAAATCGCCTCTTTAAATTTCCAGGTAGTTCTTCATCCCATTTTAATTTCTGTTTCCAGGTCTCTTGAAGAATTAATTTTGGTACAAGAATTGCTGGAGCGGTGAATCCGATGGGATCGAAAATTTGCTGCATAATAGACAATATTTTTCTTTTTGTGATTAGTTAATCTATTTCAATTGGTTCTTCTAATTTGCACATTAAATTGTCTTGCTCTAAGTTCCATATCAATCCCAAAACGGGTGCAACTTTGGGTTTATCTCCGGATTCATCGATCATAGCCTGAGGCAAATTTGATCGCCAACACCTCAAATTAAAGTGAGCTGAAGCTAATATGATTTGAGATTCTGTAATAATTTTTTCGGTATCAGGAATTGAATCTAAACTAGTGAGAGAATTGTCTATATAAAATAAATTTCTCAAAATTTGAACTGTATCTTGCCAAAGTTCGGGGACTTCGCTCTAAAGGTGATTTAATGTAACCATTAGTAAAAAAGGACTTGAAGTGAGTCCGAAGACTACGCGACAATGTCTATAAATTTTCAAATTTCGATCGGAATCGAACCAAAGAAATCTAAGAAAATCTCGGTCCTTTTCTTTTATTTTAATTTGCAAAAAAGCCTTTTCGATATCTGATGAAATTCCTATTCGGTATTTCCGAAATCTGGTTAAAATACGAGGGATTATTTCAATTAAATTAGGACCTTTGGTGAGACATTCATTCAAAGAAGGACAGTCTCTAGTGTGTGCCGAGGCGTTAAAAACGGGACGTATTTTCGTCGTTTCACTGTTTTCTTTAATTACTGGTCTATGCGGTAAATAATGTATCTTATCTTCCTTTTCAATCGGCTACTTCTTCTATAATCTGGCTATCTTCCCATAAATTAAAGATTTCTTCATACTTCTTTCTTTTATTCGTTTTGATAAGTTTATTTTCGGTCTTGTAAAGATGTTTTTCTGCTAAAGACCGATTATCTGTTAAGATGGAATTGTCCACAGTCCACGGTAATGCGACTTCGTAACGACCACTTTCATCGCGTTTGACATTTTCTAAAAAATGCTTTTTTGTTTCTTCGCTCAAATCTTCTTTTGTTTTGTCATCTTCATTACTTATACCCAAGGCGTCTAATCACCATAAATTAGACAAATTAGCATTTGACGTAAGCAAAGACAGTGATAGAACTGATAACGAATTTTCGAAACCAATTTGATTACCCTCTATTTCCCCCATAATTGTCCATCCTAACTTCGTTTCAAAAGCTGCTAAACCCAGATCAGCGAAATATCTTATATTATCGGTGAATAGTTTCGCAGCTGTATCAGCGCCGATTAAAATGTGTATTTCTTCGGAGTTATTTTGATACAAACATAATCTATTGTTTCTATGTACATCTGACAAAAACACCCCTTCCTTTTCTAAGATTCTCAATAATTTATTATCGCGACATAAATTCACTCCTGTACAGATTTTTTCTTCATCCAAAGCTTGTATCTTGCATTGAAAATTTTGATCAAAACTAACAATCGTAAATTCATAGCGATTATGTTTACTTTTTCTTTCCGTGACTCCGAAAAGTCCGTGATTAATTATCTCCGTTTTTATCTTTCTTAATTTTAACTTATTGGCAGCATAACGAGTTATATAACTATGATGGCTCCCTGAATCTATAATTACTCTAATAAATTCAGTTGATTGATTATTATTAGGGACTGCAACTATCAATGTCTGCAAATAAACATTGGAAATGATATTATGATTTGAGAGCATCTGTTTCGTAACATCAACATCATTATTCTCTGTATTTAGAGGTTTTCGTTTTAAATTTATTGATTTATTACAAAGTATTTCTGAATGCTTGTCGTTGCAATTAGGACAGAATTCT
Source organism: Maratus speciosus (assembly GCA_963932465.1). Taxonomy (NCBI): domain Eukaryota; kingdom Metazoa; phylum Arthropoda; class Arachnida; order Araneae; family Salticidae; genus Maratus; species Maratus speciosus. Next base: position 511,702,340 of record OZ010787.1, on the reverse strand, counting down.
TTAGATAAACAATTTTTCCTTATGTGACCGCGTTTTAAACAAAGCCCGCATATACCTCTTTTTCGCAATAAATCAAGTCTTTTCTCAAACGGTAAATTACGCGTACTAAAACATTTATTACTAGGGTGTAAACCCGAACAGAAGGAACAAGTAATTTCATTTTTATCTTGAATTAATAAATCACTCGCTGTTGGTAATTTTCTATTCTGATAATCAAATTTATTGACGCGAGGGGGGGGGGGAGTATTTCTCTTAAGTGGTTGCGTAATATAATTACTTTGCGTGGGTCGATCATTCATTTCATTTGATGTTGACGCAAACATTTTTTCTCGGGATGTTAATTGTTTATTTAAAAATGAAATGATATCTTGTACTTTAAAAACATCATCATGGGTTTTATTAAATTCCAACACAAGATCTCTGGGTAATAGTTTAAATAATATCGGTTTTAACAGACTTTCATAAGATTCCAATGAAACATTAAGGGACTCTAAACTTCTAATATTTGCTTGAATTTCATCGTAAATTCTTCTAAAGGATCTGGTATCATTTGAATGTCTTAGAGGAGAAATATTTAGAAGTTTATTCGTGTGTACAGATATAAGCAAATCCGTATTTCCATACCGCCCCTTCAGAATCTCTATCGCTTTTAAATAGTTATCTGATGTTACGGAAAAGCCGTCAATACTTTTTAACGTGTTGGGAGTCAAAAAGGATCTTAAATAGTTGAATTTATCCACTGGTTCTAATGTAACATTGTTATGAATGGCTGTTTCGTATGCCGACCGAAATGTCAGCCATTCTGATACGTCTCCGGAAAACTTCGCGACATTTAATTTCGGTAATTTAATATTTATGCTTTCCTTTAAAAAGGAGTCTTGTTTAGAAATTGAATCGTTACGCATTTCCTTTTTATTTAAATCTTTTACCTTTCGATTGGCTCTAAAACGCCAAGAATTAATTTTTTCACGATATTCCTGAGCATTTTGTAATTCATTGTCTAATTGAGCTTCTTGAATTAATTTTTTAATATCTGTATCTGCTCGCTTCAGTTCTATCTCTGCCATATTTAATTGCTCTAAAGTTTCCTCCAAATCTATTATTAGGATCGGCATCCTTCAAAATTGATTCTATTTTATTTATAAATTTATCAATACTCTCGCGAAGGACTGCTCTGTCTTTCTTGGCAATCACTAAATTATCCGCCATGATTCTTGACAACAAATACAGTTCTTTAAATTATGTCAAATATTATAACTCTGATACTTTAAGCAGAATGTCTTGATAAATAAACTTATATTGATTCTAATTAATCATCAATTCTGACAGACAGACCACATCACGGCGAGGGATGCCACTAAATTTTATGTTAGTTCTGTCTTATTCAATCAATAAAAATTCTTAAATCAAATCAAAATTATCATACCTGTTATATTGGAATTCTGAATCCAAATACCGGTGAGCAGTCGTCTGCTTTATGGGCCTATTTTTGATGAAATCATAACAAAATTCTAAAAAAAAATCCAAATGCATTCTTCTTGAGTAATTAATCTATTTTATTCAATTTATAGGTGAAACACAAAAGATTATACATTAAAATTAATATATTTACAGTAAAATATTTAGCAATTCTTTAAGTCTTAAAATTAATGTTCTATTTAAGTTCTAATATCCCATCTGGACAACAGAGGCGCTCCTAAAAAAACCTTCTTCTTCTATTTATAATTCAGTTCTGCTGTGCGTGGGTGTTGCGCTGGCATGTAATAAAAAAAGGTTTCTCAATTGCGCAATCAGAATAATTGTTTAGGGGAGGGAAAGGAATGCTGCGTATTTCGCAACAACGATAAAACATTATAATAAATATCTTTTTATACGTTTCAGGACACCAAATCATCTTTAGAAATAAATTTACCGAAAATAAAATCGGCGTTTCGATCGTTACGCTATTCGGACATTCCAGTTTCTTATTTAAAAAAAGTGCATTTATTGCAAAAAAAAAAATCTTACAAAAACGCATACAAATACTTTAAAATTCTTTAAAAATGATTTTAAAGTTAGATAAAAGAGTTTAAAGTACTTACTTGATGTATTTTTCGTGGAAATGACAGCTTTGTTACGATCGTTACTTTTGGACATAACAAAATACAGAAAAAATCTTTATTGAAAAGTCCTTCTATCTTCAAAAAAGCAATAAATCAGCCTGCCATCTCTTAATGAAATTATCAAAAAATCATCCGTTTCCTTTATGCATTCGTTGTTTACCATTAGAATCACCTGGAAACAAGATAAATCTCTTTTTCTTGATGGTACTTTGGAACAGTTAACTATGTGAATGTCCAAAATTGGCCTCTTTAGAATAAAATGATAAAATTTTAAGATATTTACACAAAGCTTTTACAATAAATTATGCCATTTCCTGTCTCTGAACAGAATTAAAAACTCGGTGTAAAAAAAATTTAAAGTAAATGATAATTAAATTTCTTTATTGAAAAGCTTAAAGTTATGATGTGTGTTCAGTGCCCACCTTTTGAGAACTGCCCTCATATGGTACCTAATATCGAACTTCTTTTTGTATCCAGTCTTATCCAAATGGTCCCAAACTGTTTTTTGGTCGAGGTTTTAGTTCCGCAGCGATGTCATAAAATGAAATGTGCCGGTCTGTCTCAGTTTTTTGGAGAATTTCATCGACTTTTTAACGATTAATCCGACCAGAGCGCGGCGCGCCTTTAACATCGAAATTTTTAGAACGTATGCGAGCAAACCATTTGCGTGCTGCTGGTTTTGATAAATCACCTTCACCACGAACACAACAAAAATTTTCACAAGCCTGCGAAGTGTTATCGCATTGGTCGAAGTGATATCATAAAATATACCGAATATTTTCAGAACCTTGGCTCATTTTTAAAACGCAACAACTTTCAACTAAATAAAAAATGTCACAATGTTTTGTTTTTCTAAATGATCTATGAACAAACTTCTTTCAAACGCGCTATAACATGGTTTGATTGGATTAGTGTTACCAAATTTATGCGACTTTAACGCCATCTATGGGGAAAAAGGCCACAAACTTTTTCATTGACATGTCGCACCTTTTCTTCAAAAGTGCAATAACTCAAAAAACTCCTTTTTTCTGGAAAAAAAACTTTTTCCGAGCTGTGCACGTATGTTTTAGTTGATCTAGTGATGTCACTAAGAAGAACTATACATATAATAATATGATAGATCGTCATTCTTACAAATTTTTGAAACTTTCACGTATGAAGATTAGATCACAATTGAAGATGTGGCGCTTCTCTAAAATAGTCAGTGGTCATCTTGCAAACATAAGAAACGAAACAACTGCTACCTGGTGGCTGAATTTTCAGTGCACTATCTGGCAATTTAGGTGATTGGTAGAGGCGTAAAAACGAAGCCGATTGCCAGCATAACTCAAAAACCTAATTTTTGAGTTGTGGCATTTTTGAAGCAAAAGTGCCATACATAGTCGCGTTTTTTAGAACTAAAAATGAAAAAAAAAACTTATTTTAGTGCCCAAAAATATTGGAAATTCAGAAATTACAAAGTATCATAACTCGGTAAGTTTTAATAGTTGAAGAATGGAATTTTTAAAGTTTTACTTGTTCTAGCATGATAAAAGACGCGCTAAATATAGCTTAAAGAAGCCAGAGACCATACAAAAATTTTAATTCCGTGACTTAAAAGAATACGTAAATGTGTTTTTATATAATGAAGAACAATATTTAAAACATTTTAGACACTTTCCAACATAGTTGAAAAGTGTTTATGAATTCGGATTGTATAGCCGTCTGTTTGTCCACCTGTACGTGCTCTAAGTCGCAGATTATATATTCGGATATTCGGATCCGAATATATATTAGGATTCCGAAATATATTCGGATTACCATAATTGACATACATTATTGAGCTGTACGATGGCATGTTCGGCATTGAAAATAAAATGTATAGCATTTATAGTTCATTTACTGGAACAGTCAAAAGAATCCTGTTAAATTATGGTCTATGGGGAAAAATCGTTTGCAGTGCATTTTAATTATCTTATGCTGTTTCAAACATCAAGCGCATTGAAATTGATATACCTCACTGAGGTGCTCTACAAAATGTTTACTACAGAATATGGTGTGCACAGCATTTATCGTTCATTTACAAAAACACGCAAAAAAATCGGTTGCGGTACTGACTATGAGCAAGAATTGCTGGAAGTGCGTTTTCTATTGTGGTATGCGTTTAAATTTAACGAATGTTTTTCATATTATAATGTTTTATTATTATTTCTTATTATGATGTATATTTATATATTTTTATTATTATTTCATATTATAATGTATATTTGCATATTTTTATTATTATTTCATATTATAATGTTTTTAATATTTTCATAGAAAGCTATAGCTGTTTCAAACATCAAACGCATTGAAATTGATATACCTCACTGAGATGCACTACAAGATGTTTACTACAGAATAATGTGTGCATAGCATTTATAGTTCATTTACAAAGACACGCAAAAAGAAATCGGTTGCAGTACTGACTATGAGCAAGAATTGCTAGAAGTGCGTTTTCTATTGTGGTATGCGTTTAAATTTAACGAATGTTTTTCATATTATTATGTTTATTATTATTTCATATTATAATGTATATTTATATATTTTTATTATTATTTCATATTATAATGTTTTTAATAAGCTATAGCTGTTTCAAACGCATTGAAATTGACATACCTCACAGAGGTGCATTACAAGATGTTTACTACAGAATATGCTGTGCATAGCATTTATCGTTCATTTACAAAGACACGCAAAAAAAAATCGGTTGCAGTACTGACTATGAGCAAGAATTGCTGGAAGTGCGTTTTCTATTGTGATATGCGTTTAAATTTAATGAATGTTTTTCATATTATAATGTTTATTATTATTTCATATTATAATGTATATTTATATATTTTTATTATTATTTCATATTATAATGTTTTTAATAAGCTATAGCTGTTTCAAACATCAAACGCATTGAAATTGATATACCTCACAGAGGTGCACTACAAGATGTTTACTACAGAATATGCTGTGCATAGCATTTATCGTTCATTTACAAAGACACGCAAAAAAAATCGGTTGCAGTACTGACTATGAGCAAGAATTGCTGGAAGTGCGTTTTCTGTTGTGTTATGCGTTTAAATTTAAATATTTTTTTTTTCATATTATTTGGTGCTTATAATATAAAATAATATTCCATAGACCATATACAGGGCTGCACAAAAGAATTTGAGTACATTTTAGCTTATTGACGGAAATTGCTAAAGTGGAATTTTCAATAGTTTTATGCATTTCCTAACTGAACAGAATTTTTGCATGCTATGTAGTATACATAAAAAGCTATATATCGACTGCACAAAAGAATTAGGATGTTTTCCGATGGTAAATGTTGAAATTGGGTTTTTAAATGCGGTAAGCGTTTTCTAAATTGTTCACTTACGCATCATCTTTCAACTTTTTAAACGGTGGAATTTTGTTACGGTATTCTGAATGCGTTGGAATGTGTTTCATAATCTATGTTTTGTGCATGATTTTTCTTTCTCATTGCAATTGGAAATATGTCTCTAAGACTAACGGTTTAGGAATTAGCTGTTGATCAACGTACATACAAACGAGTTGTATAACTTTCCTTCGTTGGCAGTTGGTTAAAAAAGAGTGCGTTCAGTTTCTCGTTTTTGAATAGATTTTTGTTACGGTGTGCTGCACCCCAACAAAAGAAAATTTGGTGGTGAATGTTTTCTTTGAAATATAGCAAAGGTTGTTTCCAAAATAAACTTCTCTTTCCTCTCCCGCTGTTGGATTCCATTTATGTAACGATTGGTTTTATGTAACGATATAGATTATGTAACGGTATGGATTATGTAACGATACGCTTGAAGGTGCTAGACTCTATCTGGAATTTGCAAAAGGAGATAACTTACATAGAAGAAACTAATGTATGTATTTTTTTACGGTTGTGATTATGAATGCAGTGGAACTCAGTTATAACGAGAGCAAAGGGACCACATTATTTCTTCGTCGTAATACAGTTCTCGTAGTAACCGATGTTTAACATTTCATATAATTAAATATAAAAAAGCATATAAAATTACTGATGAACTATTAAAAATTACTGAATCATTGCTCAGATTTATATACAATTTTACATTTCTGGATTAGAAGTGTGGAATTAAGAGCCTACGCTAGTCACGCGAAGAAACGAGAACGCTAATGTGGAGCAAATTAACATCATCCTCGTGGAGAAATCTTTACAAGCGTTTTTCGCTTGTATCACATTTGTTTTATGATTTTTTTAACATAGGATACCTAAGGTCAATATCTCATGTTGTGCGTTTGTACTACTTTGATTTTCATTACAGTTTTTTTATATATATACAGACACTTTCATTTTTGGAACCGGTTCTGAAAGTGAAATTATCCTCATCTAAAAAAATTGTAACCAAAATCGAAAAAGTAGAAGAGCACAACATAAGATATTGACCTCAGATATCCTACGCAAGACAAATAAATAAATAAAAAATAGTAAAATACAAGCGAGAAATTTGTAAAGATTTCTCCCATAGGGTTAACATTAGCGTTCTCGTTTCGTCACGTGACTAGTGAAGGCTTTAAGTTAGCGATTGCAAATTAATATTAATTTTCAAAGGAAGTGGATAGATAAGAATTGATTTTATCTCTTCTGGAAGTAGCCCATGACCATTCGAATAAGCCTAGCCTTGTTCTCGGAGTTCCGTAAAAAAAAAAATACAGCTTGTTTGGTTGTGGCCACCATGTTTTCGTCAAAAGCAATAGTTGCAGACATTTTCGACATCAACCTTCTTTGCCTCTCCACACTTTTAGTTGATAAGGCCAAGTGTACCCATCAAAAACAACTGCTTCACATGGAGAGAAATGTTTCTGGACAAATCTAGCATATTTGAGGCATATATCTCTGTAGGTGTCGGACTCATTCCAAATCAATGCATGCAAAAGAAATCCTCCATCTACAATAAACGAGCAAGTTGGTGGAGGTTCAACACAAGGCTCAGTTGTTTCAATGATAACAGCTAAAGTTGATTTAACATTCTTCCTCATTGAAACTTCATCAACGAGGGAGGGAGGTTGAGGAGCCAATTCGTATTTGAGGTAATCTCGTGGATTTTCATTTGACTTGAGTACAGCAGCAATCCTGGTAAACAACTGTAGAGGATTGAATATCACAGTTGAATTCCTTATTATCAATGTGTTATCTGTTGCCGATATTGGCATAACTCTCTTTTTCCGTAGGAAATTCCTTCATTCACTACCTTTTATTCTTATTTTTATCGGCATTTTTTGTTGAAAAAATGCCTGTGTGTGAAAATGTAAGTGGAAACTTCAAAGGAAAAAACGATTTTTATTTTTTTAAATAATTTCAGTTTAAATAAATCGTATTACCGTACATTTATAATTTCTTTATTTTATAAACCTAAGCTCATATTCAAATTAGCATACTTGCTGACTGCATTGGTTTCCTTAGAAGCGAAAAATATTCACTTTTGACGTAAACATGCAGAAAAACATCCAACAAGGCGCAATTATTTGGTGACCACAGTTGATCCGCTACTTTGGATGGAAGCCGGCATCGAATTTTTTGAGAATTTTCAGGATCCATTCTATACATATCCAGGAGCTAATCCTGAAAATTTTAGCTCATTATGAATTTCTTAGCTATCGAGCCCCTTTTTGTTCTAAATTTACTGGGCTAACAGTAAACTGTGGGGAAACGGAATCGTCACGAACCGAGCATAAATTCCTGTTTTAGACAAGTTTGTATGCAATGTTTGTATTGTTTTAAATACAGCTAAGGACGTATTTGAGATTTTTAAAATTTCTTTAAGGGATTATGCAACTGTTAAATCTTCGAAAAACTCTATTTAAAAAATATGTATGAAAGATCAGTATTTTTTGAGTATTTAAATAAACTTGAAAACAAAATTCCCGTAATTATGCTTGTAATGACCAAAAATATAATACTTATTCCCTGCGTATTAAAAAAGTAGTTAAAAATGATTTGTCAGATAGTCCTTTCTTTAAATTTTGATATCTCTTGAATTACTACGAGAAATTTTACATGAAATTTTGAAAAGTTATATATCATATCTGTATTTTAAGACCGAACTAAAATTTGTTTATAATTTAATCCACAAAATATTTATGAATGGATAAACTCTAAATTATTTTTTAAAAAATATGCCGTACATTCAATTCTATTTTTAAAATATAAAATTTGCTAAACTACATACAAATTTACATTTAGAACATGATAAAGTGCCCTAAGTATGTTGATAAACCAGATCTTAGCACATAGTTCTTAGGTATAATCGTATGATACTCTTTCCGACCAGAGCATGAAAATTTTCCATTTAAGGCAGGATTCCGTTATAGGGTATTTTGTTTTCACAGGTTTTATTTATATTTGGAAAATTTAAGAAAGTGTGGTAAAAATAATTTTTACTTGAAATGTCATACGACTGTTAAGGTATTTACGTACGTTGGGAGCGCTTAAACAAATTACAATATTAAATAAATACACATATTTTTAGTTTAATTGTAATACAGAATGATGAAAAAACATAAAATACTAGCAATATCTTCATAATCTTTTAAAAAACAGGAGGGTTTTTTTGCCATTTTTTAGCAACATTCCATGCTTACGCTAGACAGCGTACACTCAATTCGACTAAATATATTTCAATTTCCTTTGTACTAGATACTACTATTACACTTACCTGTGCAATGATCTAGTTTTACAATATCTTCTAAATTAACTTAAATATTTCAAAATATGTCAAAAAATACATATTTTGTATTGAAAATTACCATTTTTTATATTCGGATATCTATAAAATAATTACATTATCACATAGAGCTTATATTCTAGTTCAGACCTTAGTGAGCAATATGGAAAGCCCTCTGACGAAATTTCACTGAAATATGTTTGAAAAATTTTATGTAATGAAGTTTATTGAACATGGAAATAACGGAAAAATTGATTTTCCAGATATCGCATTTAAAGATTTCTTTTATATTTTTCAGATACATATAAAATTAATGTAGAAGTGTCAATTAAGTTTTATTAGTTTTTTATGTGAAAGACGTAAGAAAATGATGCATATAATTGTTTACATTTCTCCTGGCCTTCCAACGCCCACTTCCGGTAGTTGACCCATTACTTCCTGTTTATTAAATTGGTCATTACATCAAGTACTTCCAGTAATCATAGGAATAACATTAAAACAGATTTGGAATCGTAAAAAATTGCTCTTTCAAATAGAACAATAAAAAAAAAAATTGAAAATGGCAATTTTAATGTAGGCAGACATCTTAAAAGACGAAATTATCCAAAAAATTCCTAATATTCGAGGCTTAATATCTTGAAAAGAACATACTTTAAATTTATAGTTTTTTTACTGTTAATAAAATAAATTATACTTTTTAAATACCTTTTATTTAGTTTAGAATATAAAAAACGTATCAAGGTTAGAAATTAAAAACATTTAATAAGCTTTTTGGTGATAAAAGCGATTTAGAAACACTTCCGAATTATCTTAAAATTATCTAAAAAATTTTGTTTTTTTCACCGTACTTTGGACATTATCATATTCTGAATCTAAATGTATATATTTTAGCAATATTTATATATTTTCAATAAAATCGAAAGTACATTATATTTTTATAAAATAATTTAGAGTTTATTCATGTGTAAAATTTTTGTGGGTGAAATTTTATACAAATTTCATTTCAGTCTTAATAAACTGATGTGTAGCCTATGGAAATTTCATGTAGTAGTTCAAGAAGTATGTTGCACACAATTTAATAAAAGGAAATCTTCACAAATTACTATAAAGTATTTTTTTTTAACATTCTTTACAGATCACCTGACGCATTTTTTTTTATCGCAGCTAGTATAATTACAGCAATTTTTGTATGCCTTTTTTATGCTCAGAAAATATTGCTCTTTCATACATATTTTTTAATGGAGTTGTGGAAGATTTACTAGAATTTTTTTTTTTCAAAAAATCAAATACGTCCTTAGGTACTTTTTAAACTCTCATGAATCATTTTGTATTCAAACCATTTGAGCGTAGCGACATTTGAATTTTTTTTTAATCTGATTCTAAATCTGTTCGAAGCTAAGAAAGAGAAAGATTCACAGCACGTGAATTACACTCACCAACTCAGCCGATTCCCTGTAGTTTGAAGGGAATAGTTTATTTTAAAAAATGAGCATAAAAACAAGAGGAAAAGAAAGAAGAAAGAAACATAAAAATAAAAAAGCATCACGGATGAGCTCGACAGAAATACTCAATATCCTCAGTTAGGGTCCCCTCCTCATGCCCGCGTGACAAAACTTGAAGCCCGTCCGTAAAAATAGAGCTTTCCTTCGCATGGGCCTCTTCTTTCATCGCTGCGTTATTGTACTCACCAAAAAATCTCCTAATACTTACAGAACGTTATTTATTGCCATTTTGGAATTATCTCGATATATTCAAGGTGTTTAGTTACCTTTTTCTATATTTAGTTAATAGAAAATGTTGTTCAAATATTTTTTTTAAATATAAAATAACTAAATTTTATTTATTTTGCAATTAGCAATATTTTACGTTATCTATCTATTTTACAATCTATATTATAAATCGTTCGTGAAAATAGAACTTTATTTCACATAGACTTTAGTCATAGTATTTATCGCTGCACCATCCTAGCCCTCCCTCACCCCCCTCCAAATACAAAAAATAAATAAATAATTTTTTTTTTTTAATTTAAAAAAATTCGTTTATTAGATAAAGGGCGTTATCTATTACCGCATTGGAAAGATTTAGTACATTCCACGCATTTAGTTAACTTTCCCATATTTGGTTACTGGAAAATTCTGTAAAATTATTTCAGTGAAATACGATATAATGAAATTGCATCTATTACATTTATCAATTTTTTGTTTTTTATTTTCTCGATCTGCTTATTTTTATTGTCTCAATATACTTAATTTTTTTTGTCAATCTATGTATTTTAAGTTTGAGTCGTAAAAATAAAGCTTTCATTTGCACAGACCGCTACTTTAATGTACCCCTAAAATCTTATTAGCTAAAGAACGTTATTTATTGAAAGACCTCAGTACATTCAATTATTTCCGTTAAATTTTTTCATACATAATATTGGAAAATTTTGTAAAAATAAGGAAATATAATATGAGCAAATTTTATCTTTTTTTCACATAGTCTGGCCAACCAACGTTAGTTCAATATTATACAAATGCTATTTTTATTGAGTTTTTTCCTGGAAGTATACATAATATAATTATTGGCGCCATAATATTGGTCCTGAATTGTTTTGAGTATTTTCACCTAAATAAGCATAAAAAAGTGTAGAAAATCATGCCATAATGAAAAGATTATGAAAAGCTTTTCAACACAATTAGAATGTTACGAAATTTTATTTAGCCATACGGTAAAGGAAGTATCTGAATAAAAAATTTGGAAAACGCATAATGCAGTTCAAAACCAAATTTCAGCAGCTATAACGCCGTAGATAGTAATGTATTCGGATTATTGTGTACAGATTTGTATATAATCTTTAGATTTTTATATATAAAAACCAAACATGACTAAGCTAAGCTTTCTATAATCTGGAATGCAGCTGATTGTACATACGTGTCAAAGACTAAATTACAGTGCATTTACAATACTTCCCGTGAAAGCGTCACATTTCAAACAAAACAAAGTCAATCTGATGAAAATGTCGCTAATATATCTACATTGTTGTTAAAGTTGTGAATGAAAATTTGAGTTCAGCTGGTAGTGAGAAAATCTATAGTTTTGACTGAATAAGTGTTTTGCGACCCTGGTTTCCTATAGCCAAAAACTGTTTCTTGACACGTCTGTCTTTAAGTCTTGACTTTCAGTTCAGTTTCACCCTGTATATTATAAATCCGAATTAGATTGCATCAGAATTAACACTTGTAACAGTGACATAAATGTATTTCCGTCATGAATGCGATTACTAAAAAAATGAATAAAGAAAAATACGGAACAGAGAATGAAAGAAACCAAAAACTTCAGTATTTTATTATATGTTCAAAGAACAAAAGTAAGCTAGAAAACTGGGGACTATTAAATTATTTATTGTTTTTCTGAGCGGAAAAATATTCCCATATCGGATTACTTTCCTCAAAGAGCATGATAAGTGTTTTAGTTGATAAATACAGAAAGCTGTTCGCACTTTATGAAAACGATTTTTGCAGTTAATTTCTGCGCATAAATGCCGCATTATTTAGAATAATTTGATTCTGTTGGATAGCCTTGATACTTGGCTATAGCTCTGACTCGAATTTTTCATGTAAGTATTGTATTATTTACTTCTAGAGTCGTGTCAATATTCTCTCCCTCCCATCTCTTGGGAGGCTTTTCGAAGTCTTTTCAAGTTCATAGATAATCAAGTTCATCTGTCTAAAAAACATCTAGCTATTGATAAATGGAAAATTTTTGTATGGCCAAATGAAGCACTGGTTTATATGTGTGGCTGTAAAAAAACATTTTTTTTTTTTTTAATTAACCCTTAAATGCCTGATTTTTCAAAAATCACTGTAATAATGTTTTTCGGCTTTCATTTTGTAAATAAATCATGGGAAAAATAATTTAAAAAATCATATTTTGTTTTAAGTATGGTTTACGGCTAAAAACAGTTTGTTACTAATCGGCAATACTGGTCTTTAATTGAAAAAATAATTTTCCTTGATAACATTCTATAACATTAAACACACAAGAATTTTAGGAACTATAATAAGAAATAAATTTCACTTGCTCACTGCAGAACAAAATAGGGTATTTCGCAAGCTTCCAAACAAAACAAAAGAACAATTAGCAACAACTGAAAAAATAAATTTATCTTTATTCTTAAACAGCACAAGTGTTGCCCTCTACATGTTGAAAATCGATTTAATAATATTTTCAGAATGTATTTTATTGGCAACAATAGGCATTATAGTTTCAATATTATTCTAATAGTATTTTAGAGCCTAAATTGGGTATGTTGCCGAAAAGCAACATCCGGCATTTAAGGGTTAAGACCCGGCGAATTGGGTTCATGAATGTAAAGAAAAGTTTTCAAAATGATTCATGATTGTGGCTGAATTTTGTTATGATGGCACACTAAAGCTCAAAATTGTATCGAGTAAATGCTTTCTATCATCAGCAAAATATTTTATGAACCGTTTTCGATGAAGAAATTCCAATTTTATGTGGAAAAGACATCAATAAATTCGAGCTTCATACAGAGAAAGCAGAAGTGGATAAATTATTTCCAAGGCCCTAGGCTAGACTTTTTGGGAACCTCTCCCCTTCTTCAAAGCGATATATTTCATGTTTTCTGGCACTAAAAACAAAAAAAAGTGCTTTTAATGCAGGTAATATCGAAATTTCATAAAATTCAAAATGGCATAATTCGGTAAGTTTTGGTGGTAAAAAAAATGGGATTTTTTAAATTACTTTCCTAGACCTAGAACAGGTAAGTAACTATAAGTTAGTAAGTATAAGTTATTAAGACCTGGGCCATATAAAAAAATAAAATTTCGTATTTTAATATATACACATAGCCCCTTATAAAACAAAAGCTGTACTTGATTGGTACACTTTCTTGCAATTGGAAAAATGTTTCTAACAAAGCGGATTAAACGATAATCGCCATAGCCTCGATTTTGAAACACTAGAGTAATTTACAATTCTGAGAACATTTCTAAATCTTTTGCATACTTTTTTCAGAATGGATTTACAGTAAGTAGATTTAAAAATTAATGTATTTTCTCATAAACTTATATGGAGTCTCTAACCTCAAAAGAACTTTCTTAGTTTAACAATGAATTTTCCTAGAATAAGTGGGAAAGGTCGGTTCATCGCCCCGTGCGTTAAAGATTAAAGGGCAAAAAATAAGAAAAATGTTAGATTAAAACTTAATAGCTTATTAAAAAGATATCATTTGCAGTGATGCAGACAAAATTTCGCCCATGGTCATGTGGCTACGAAAGCCTCCTCTGTGTAAATCCATCACAAACTGGAACCCGGAAAACTGCAAGAATCCAATATTTTCTTCTTATGAATATCCAAAAAATTAAAAGGGGAGTAGCACTTGGAATACCACCTATATGTTAAATACCTACAAGATTCAATAAATGGGTGAAACAAAGAATATTGCACATCTTTTCTCTTTTACATAAAATATTAGCCCGATATGAAAAAAAATAACCTGAAAGAAAATCTTAGCACCAGAGACCTATTCCTTCCGGGCTCCTAATCTTCAGCCTACTCACTCTAATGACCTAATAAAAAATCCACTTCTGAGAGAAAGCCTCCAGTCACACTTCAAAGTCAACTGCTGCATATTTAGCGAAAACTTAATCATAAACGTGAATAAATTTTGTTCCATTTGAAGACATACCTGTAAAATCCCTTGATGCTCCCTCCATTGACTTTTGTGCTTTGCCTTGTTAAAGCAAGCTTTAGGAAGGCGTCATTCGTGAACAGGGAAAGACTTTGGAAAGCCGTCTAAGAGGAGCTGAAGAAAATTGACATTAATGCACTAAGAAAAATTCTTCTATCATAGAAAATTCGAGCCAGAGCTACAAACAAGAATCAAAACTATCCAATAGCGTAAAACATCGCTATAAATACGGAATTTACGCATGAAAATGAGCTGTGAAAATCTTTTTCATAAAGTGTGAATGAACTTCTGTACTTTTTCACTTTTTCAAATATTTTGTCATTCACACAGACATGTTCATTGATCTTATAAAACCGTTTACTTTTAGTAACATGCGTATTTTCTAATCTTAAAAGTACTAAGGTATTTTTAGTTATTCTTAGATGATTGGTTGATTTATATTAATTTAAATTTGGAGTATATGTGTGTTTGATATAATTTTTTAATAAGCGTTCTTTCTTAACTCTACATTGTACCCAGCGTCATACGTGTAACAACCAATACTATTGTTCTCAATGCCAAATAAGTGAACTGCAGTGAAATCTAGCGGGTGTCTGGGAAAGTCAAACAACATGGAAATACTTTTGTGCAAAATAATTGCTAGAGGTCTTGACTGTATCTAACGGAAGGTTTGTCCCTTTTTTTTTTTACTCACTGTGAATTATTTATTTACATGAACTTAAAATTCAATAAAAATCATTTGAGCATAATTTTATATGCAACAAAACTGTTTGTATCTTGAAAAAACTGTATACTAAGGAAATTATGCATTTTTTGCTTTATTTGTGTGTTAGGTTATTAATATTTTACTTTAATCGAACTTTCCAGATATGTCACATCGTGTATTAATCAGATTATATTCATACATACAATTTCGATTTTACTTCAACTCTTTTTAATGTTAAAGGAAGTCTGTTTGACGATGATATAGAGATTTTTTTTTAGTCATAACGTCGGGAAATGAAGACAGCCAAGGCTATTCGTAAACCAAAATTAACGATGACATCGCAAACACACGGACTACCTTGAGCCAAATATGTGAAACTTTTAGCGATTCGGAAAATAGTTCGTCATCTTTCAAGTATGATCTTTTCTTTTTGACGAATGCAAATGCTGGCACTAGTGACACTGAAAATGCGCAACAAAAAACATCAAAGCCGCAAACTAGTACATTAGTGTTTGGCAGAAGGACTAAAAAAGAGGACTTTATATCCAATTATAGCTAAAACAGACGGAGACCCAACTATAACTGAAATATCTGTTATCAAAAAGGAAAAAGAGGAAATTTATGTGGAAAGAGAAACTTACACTGTAAAAAAACCACTGTAGATTTGCTAGAACAAACTCGATCACAGTGAATGTGCTGTATCTTTCTTTGGTTTCCTGACTATATTAGCATGGAAAATACAGTAGTTGCGTAAAATTAACAGCACAATGTGCTGGCAATTTGGACGCATTTTTTTTTACAGCACAAACTGCTGGCGTCCAAATTGCCAGCACATTGTGCTGTTAATTTTACGCAACTACTGTATTTTCCATGTTAATATAGTCAGGAAACCAAAGAAAGATACAGCACAAGAATTATAACTGAATATTATTGAATCATATTTTCTTCTTATGAATATCCAAAAAATTAAAAGGGGGGTAGCACTTGGAATACCATCTATATGTTAAATACCTACAAGATTCAATAAATGGGTGAAACAAAGAATATTGCACATCTTTTCTCTTTTACATAAAATATTAGCCCGATATGAACAAAAAATAACCTGAAAGAAAATCTTAGCACCAGAGACCTATTCCTTCCGGGCTCCTAATCTTCAGCCTACTCACTCTAATGACCTAATAAAAAATCCACTTCTAAGAGAAAGCCTCCAGTCACACTTCAAAGTCAACTGCTGCATATTTAGCGAAAACTTAATCACAAACGTGAATAAATTTTGTTCCATTTGAAGAAATACCTGTAAAATCTCTTGATGCTCTCCCCATTGACTTTTGTGCTTTCCCTTGTTAAAGCAAGCTTTAGGAAGGCGTCATTCGTGAACAGGGAAAGACTTTGGAAAGCCGTCTAAGAGGAGCTGAAGGAAATTGACATTAGTATACTAAGAAAAATCCTTCTATCATAGAAAATTCGAGCCAGAGCTACAGACAAGAATCAAAACTATCCAATAGCGTAAAACATCGCTATAAATACGGAATTTACGCATGGAAATCAGCTGTGAAAATCTTTTTCATAAAGTGTGAATGAACTTCTGTAATTTTTCCCTTTTTCAAATATTTTGTCATTCACACAGACATGTTCCTTGATCTTATAAAACCGTTTACTTTTAGTGTTATGCGTATTTTCTAATCTTAAAAGTACTAAGGTATTTTTAGTTATTCTTAGATGATTGGTTGATTTATATTAATTTAAATTTGGAGTATATGTGTGTTTAATATAATTTTTTAATAAGCGTTCTTTCTTAACTCTACATTGTACCCAGCGTCATAAGTGTCACAACCAATACTATTGTTCTCAATGCCAAATAAGTGAACTGCAGTGAAATCTAGCGGGTGTCTGGGAAAGTCAAACAACATGGAAACACTTTTGTGCAAAATAATTGCTAGAGGTCTTGACTGTATCTAACGGAAGGTTTGTCCCTTTTTTTTTACTCACTGTGAATTATTTATTTACATGAACTTAAAATTCAATAAAAATCATTTGAGCATAATTTTATATGTAACAAAACTGTTTATATGTTCAAAAAACTGTATACTAAGGAAATTATGCATTTTTTGCTATTATTTGTGTGT
The DNA here is from genome assembly GCA_963932465.1 of Maratus speciosus. Lineage (NCBI taxonomy): Eukaryota > Metazoa > Arthropoda > Arachnida > Araneae > Salticidae > Maratus > Maratus speciosus. The sequence goes on along the minus strand of OZ010787.1, from coordinate 511,685,004 downwards.
TAGTTTATTAATATTTTACATTAATCGAACTTTCCAGATATGTCGCATCGTGTATTAATCAGATTATATTCATACATACAATTTCGATTTTACTTCAACCCTTTTTAATGTTAAAGGAAGTCTGTTTGACGATGATATAGAAATTTTTTTTTTAGTCATAACGTCGGGAAATGAAGACAGCCAAGGCTATTCGTAAACCAAAATTAACGATGACATCGCAAACACACGGACTACCTTGAGCCAAATATGTGAAACTTTTAGCGATTCGGAAAATAGTTCGTCATCTTTCAAGTATGATCTTTTCTTTTTGACGAATGCAAATGCTGGCACTAGTGACACTGAAAATGCGTAACAAAAAACATCAAAGCCGCAAACTAGTACATTAGTGTTTGGCAGAAGGACTAAAAAAGAGGACTTTATATCCAATTATAGCCAAAACAAACGGAGACCCAACTATAACTGAAATATCTGTTATCAAAAAGGAAAAAGAGGAAATTTATGTGGAAAGAGAAACTTACACTGTAAAAAAACCACTGTAGATTTGCTAGAACAAACTCGATCACAGTGAATGTGCTGTATCTTTCTTTGGTTTCCTGACTATATTAGCATGGAAAATACAGTAGTTGCGTAAAATTAACAGCACAATGTGCTGGCAATTTGGACGCATTTTTTTTACAGCACAAACTGCTGGCGTCCAAATTGCCAGCACATTGTGCTGTTAATTTTACGCAACTACTGTATTTTCCATGTTAATATAGTCAGGAAACCAAAGAAAGATACAGCACAAGAATTATAACTGAATATAATTGAATCATATTTTCTTCTTATGAATATCCAAAAAATTAAAAGGGGAGTAGCACTTGGAATACCATCTATATGTTAAATACCTACAAGATTCAATAAACAGGGTGAAACAAAGAATATTGCACATCTTTTCTCTTTTACATAAAATATTGGCCCGATATGAACAAAAAATAACCTGAAAGAAAATCTTAGCATTAGAGACCTATTCCTTCCGGGCTCCTAGTCTTCAGCCTACTCACCCTAATGACCTAATAAAAAATCCACTTCTGAGAGAAAGCCTCCAGTCACACTTCAAAGTCAACTGCTGCATATTTAGCGAAAACTTAATCACAAACGTGAATAAATTTTGTTCCATTTGAAGAAATACCTGTAAAATCTCTTGATGCTCTCCCCATTGACTTTTGTGCTTTCCCTTGTTAAAGCAAGCTTTAGGAAGGCGTCATTCGTGAACAGGGAAAGACTTTGGAAAGCCGTCTAAGAGGAGCTGAAGGAAATTGACATTAGTATACTAAGAAAAATCCTTCTATCATAGAAAATTCGAGCCAGAGCTACAGACAAGAATCAAAACTATCCAATAGCGTAAAACATCGCTATAAATACGGAATTTACGCATGGAAATCAGCTGTGAAAATCTTTTTCATAAAGTGTGAATGAACTTCTGTAATTTTTCCCTTTTTCAAATATTTTGTCATTCACACAGACATGTTCCTTGATCTTATAAAACCGTTTACTTTTAGTGTTATGCGTATTTTCTAATCTTAAAAGTACTAAGGTATTTTTAGTTATTCTTAGATGATTGGTTGATTTATATTAATTTAAATTTGGAGTATATGTGTGTTTAATATAATTTTTTAATAAGCGTTCTTTCTTAACTCTACATTGTACCCAGCGTCATAAGTGTCACAACCAATACTATTGTTCTCAATGCCAAATAAGTGAACTGCAGTGAAATCTAGCGGGTGTCTGGGAAAGTCAAACAACATGGAAACACTTTTGTGCAAAATAATTGCTAGAGGTCTTGACTGTATCTAACGGAAGGTTTGTCCCTTTTTTTTTACTCACTGTGAATTATTTATTTACATGAACTTAAAATTCAATAAAAATCATTTGAGCATAATTTTATATGTAACAAAACTGTTTATATGTTCAAAAAACTGTATACTAAGGAAATTATGCATTTTTTGCTATTATTTGTGTGTTAGTTTATTAATATTTTACATTAATCGAACTTTCCAGATATGTCGCATCGTGTATTAATCAGATTATATTCATACATACAATTTCGATTTTACTTCAACCCTTTTTAATGTTAAAGGAAGTCTGTTTGACGATGATATAGAAATTTTTTTTTTAGTCATAACGTCGGGAAATGAAGACAGCCAAGGCTATTCGTAAACCAAAATTAACGATGACATCGCAAACACACGGACTACCTTGAGCCAAATATGTGAAACTTTTAGCGATTCGGAAAATAGTTCGTCATCTTTCAAGTATGATCTTTTCTTTTTGACGAATGCAAATGCTGGCACTAGTGACACTGAAAATGCGTAACAAAAAACATCAAAGCCGCAAACTAGTACATTAGTGTTTGGCAGAAGGACTAAAAAAGAGGACTTTATATCCAATTATAGCCAAAACAAACGGAGACCCAACTATAACTGAAATATCTGTTATCAAAAAGGAAAAAGAGGAAATTTATGTGGAAAGAGAAACTTACACTGTAAAAAAACCACTGTAGATTTGCTAGAACAAACTCGATCACAGTGAATGTGCTGTATCTTTCTTTGGTTTCCTGACTATATTAGCATGGAAAATACAGTAGTTGCGTAAAATTAACAGCACAATGTGCTGGCAATTTGGACGCATTTTTTTTACAGCACAAACTGCTGGCGTCCAAATTGCCAGCACATTGTGCTGTTAATTTTACGCAACTACTGTATTTTCCATGTTAATATAGTCAGGAAACCAAAGAAAGATACAGCACAAGAATTATAACTGAATATAATTGAATCATATTTTCTTCTTATGAATATCCAAAAAATTAAAAGGGGAGTAGCACTTGGAATACCATCTATATGTTAAATACCTACAAGATTCAATAAACAGGGTGAAACAAAGAATATTGCACATCTTTTCTCTTTTACATAAAATATTGGCCCGATATGAACAAAAAATAACCTGAAAGAAAATCTTAGCATTAGAGACCTATTCCTTCCGGGCTCCTAGTCTTCAGCCTACTCACCCTAATGACCTAATAAAAAATCCACTTCTGAGAGAAAGCCTCCAGTCACACTTCAAAGTCAACTGCTGCATATTTAGCGAAAACTTAATCACAAACGTGAATAAATTTTGTTCCATTTGAAGAAATACCTGTAAAATCTCTTGATGCTCCCTGCATTGACTTTTGTGCTTTCCCTTGTTAAAGCAAGCTTTAGGAAGGCGTCATTCGTGAACAGGGAAAGACTTTGGAAAGCCGTCTAAGAGGAGCTGAAGGAAATTGACATTAGTGTACTAAGAAAAATCCTTCTATCATAGAAAATTCGAGCCAGAGCTACAGACAAGAATCAAAACTATCCAATAGCGTAAAACATCGCTATAAACACGGAATTTATGCATGGAAATCAGCTGTGAAAATCTTTTTCATAAAGTGTGAATGAACTTCTGTACTTTTTCCCTTTTTCAAATATTTTGTCATTCACACAGACATGTTCCTTGATCTTATAAAACCGTTTACTTTTAGTAACATGCGTATTTTCTAATCTTAAAAGTACTAAGGTATTTTTAGTTATTCTTAGATGATTGGTTGCTTTATATTCATTTAAATTTGGAGTATATGTGTGTTTGATATAATTCTTTAATAAGCGTTCTTTCCTAACTCTACATTGTACCCAGCGTCATACGTGTAACAACCAATACTATTGTTCACAATGCCAAATAAGTGAACAGCAGTGAAATCTAGCGGGTGTCTGGGAAAGTCAAACAATATGGAAATACTTTTGTGCAAAATAATTGCTAGAGGTCTTGACTGTATCTAACGGAGGGTTTGTCCCCCTTTTTTTTTACTCACTGTGAATTATTTATTTACATGAACTTAAAATTCAATAAAAATCATTTGAGCATAATTTTATATGTAACAAAACTGTTCATATGTTGAAAAATTGTGATCGAGTTTGTGCGCAAGAGGAACAATACTTTGTACTGTAAAAATGTCTTTTTTTTACAGTGTACTCAAGCAACACATTTTCAGTTTATTCAAATAAAGCCACCAATCACAGAATTTGATATTGTGTAATATCAATAGAGTTTGATACACAGAATTTGTTATTCTGATATACTGTATTTGATATTATATTTTTTATAATGATCTGCTAAACCATATTGCAAAAGAAATACAAAAATCATCCGAAAAAAAATATCCTTCAAATCCTTTTCTAATTACAATACGATAATAAAATTGAAAATAAATTTAAGAATACTTCTGTTTATGGGTCTCACTCTATTGCTTAAAGTTCGTGCGTCCTGACAATCTTAACTGGGTTTACCTTTAGTTATGCCCACTATAGCCGTAAAAAGTTCGAAAACATCCGTCATTTCTTGTGTTTCAATTATAATTCTACGCAACTGCTAGTAAGATTTGTAAGTGATCACCTACATAAAACGAGGCCCGTGTTTTAAATCTTCACAAAAAAGGACAAAGTGTACCTAAACAGGAACTAAAGTCAGTGGACGAACAAATGGTTGCACGAGGTTCCATCATTTTACGACAATACCTCCCAAACAATACACAAATGTGGTGTTATAAAGTACTAATACAATATGATGATAGAGGTTTTACGTACGACTTTGAAATATATTCAGGAATAGATAATAACCCAAATTTGAGAGGTGGGAGTTTCTAATAATTTGACTTGGGTGCGTGTGTATATACTGTTGTTCGCTTTGAATGGTGCATACCTAGGAAGAAAAATTATAGATTGTTTTTTTACCTACAAAACAACTTGAGAATTGATTTTTTTTTCTCACCAATAAAAGGTTACAATCATTGGGAACCATAAAATAAGGTCGTTTGAGAAAAGATATGCAAATCATTGAAAGAACAGGAAATTGAAAATGAACAAAGAGGCTATTAAGAGAAATGTGAGACTGATGTAGATGGAAAGAAATTGTCATAGTAATGTGGTATGACAGTAAACCAGTTGTCTTGTCATCGTAGGTCGACAGTCAGCTCAAAAAGTCAGAAGAAGTGGCACAAAACAGAAAAAAATTACAAAGTATACATAAAAGGGAACCCAAGTCAGTTGACGAACAGGTCTGTGCACAAAGGTTCTATCATTCTACGATAATAACCCCCCCCCCCCTAAAAAAAATCCACAAAAGTGCGGTTATAAACTACTTGTACAATAGGACGATCGAGGTTTTGCACACGACTTTGAAATGTATTCGGGAATGGATAATAACCCAGATTTGAGAGATGAGAGTTTCTAATAAGACTTACTTGGGTGCGAGTGTAAATACTGTTGTTCATTTTGAATGGTGCATATCCAGAAACCAAAATTACATATTGTTGTTTGATAACTACTACACAACTCCAGAATTGATTTCTTATCTGACCAATAAAGGGATACAATCATTAGCAACTATAAAGAAAAGTCGTTTGGGGAAAAATATGCAAATCAAGTCATTGAAAGATCTAGAAATTGAAAATGAAGAAAGAGGCTATTCAGAGAAATTGGAGACTTATGTAGATGGACAGAAATAGTTACAGTAACGTGGTTATGACAGTAAACCAGTTGTCTTGTCACCGTAGGTCAACAGCCAATTCGAAAAGTTAGGAGAAACGGCTAAAAACAGAAATAAATGGCAAAATGTACATAAAAGTGAACCCAAGTCAGTTGAGGAACACATATTTGCACAAAGGTTCCATCATTCTACGACAATACATCCCAAACAATCCACAGAAGTGCGGTTATAAACTACTAGTACAATAGGACGATCAAGGTTTTGTGTGCGACTTTGAAATATATTCGGGAACGGATAACAACGCAGATTTGAGATATGAGAATTTCTAATAAGACTTACTTGGGTGCGAGTGTAAATACTGTGTTGTTCGTTTTGAATGGTGCATATCCAGAAACCAAAATTATATATTGTTGTTTGATAACTACTACACAACTCCAGTATTGATTTCTTATCTGACCAATAAAGGGATACAATCATTGGTTGAGAGGAATGGAAGATTGGTGTAGATGGCACATACATTGTTACAGTAATGTGCTATGTTAGTAAACCCGTTGTCTTGTCATCGTAGGCCAATAGCCAACTCAAAAAGTCAGGAGATACTGCAAGAAACAGATAAAAAGATTATAAAAGCGGTTTGTTCCCAGATAGTGTGGAAATACAATCAGCATATGGCAGATGCTGATTATTAGATTAATTCCAGGGAAAATATAAAATGAAAATTAAAATAAAAAAATGGTACATTAAAATATTTTATCATGACCTCGACGTTATTATCATAACTTGTTGGTTGCTGTACATACTATAACGAACAGCAACCAAGTGAGTCGGAGAGCAGAAACAATTACCAGAACCGCTGAAGCTGAAAGATTTTAAACTGGAAGTGGCGAAACGTCTTTGAATGTGTGGTCTATCAATAAATAAGATGTCGACCAACTTTTTCTTTTGATAATTAGATTGAAAGGAAAAAATGAAAGGTCAATGTGATGGTCCTTCCTAGGTAAGACGTTTACGAATTTGAAAGCTCTCTTTGTGGAATCTGAAAGTTTCCCACGAAAAACCTTCGTATATCGTATCATTCGAAAAATGCCAAGTTGAATTTTGTCTGAATAATTGCTTCTGAAAACTTCATTAGTGAAAGAAATTTTGTTAGGAAACTTAATTACTTCATTAAATTTTCATTTTGTTGTTTGATATAACTGTTTTGTTTTAAAATAATTACACATTTCTAGAAAATAAAATTTAAAATACTTGATATGATCAATTATTTCTTTGTTATACCAATTATTTCTATGCATCAAATAGGAGTGATAATGCACAGTATGTCGTATACGGTGAGTAATAAAAAATTATTTTTTCTGCTAAAATTCTGATGATTGATTTCTTTTATTATTTTTTCTTTAGCCTAGACTCCAGAGAATAAAAGAAACAACATATACAGAGAGTGGTCACATATTTTTGTAACGATTTTGGAAAAAGAAATATATAAACACACAAACATATACGATCACAATCTTCCAGAGTCCATCCAATGGTTTGGGATGACACTTATAAAGAAATTTTTTTTAAAGTCCAAATGCAAAGAAATCCATAAGATAAACGTTGGGGTACTTAGGTGGGATGCGCATAAATGAAACAATCTCAATTCAGGTCTCATTTCTCCTTTTTTTTTTTTTTTTTAAATATATCGGTAGATTTAGAAGTATGTATGCTGGTAGCCTTATCCTGATGGAACTTAACACGATGGATATTATTTGGGTAAAGTGACGGAATTTATTCTTTGTATAGTAATCCGAGTTAATTCTGACATTATTTCTACTTCCCTTATTTTAAGTTTTCCGTTGCAACAGAATCCAGCAATAACCGTAAAACCTTTAGAAAAACTTTCTCTGAGTTTTCTAAAGGTTTCTCTGAACCAACGTTTTAGACCTTTTCTCCTCTTTTTCGGTAGTGACTCGATTATTTTCTATTGCAATCAGAAAAATATATCCAAACATCATCAATTGAAGAGTCAAGTGGAAGAACATATTAAGTAACAAAAATTACATTTCAAGAAATTTGAGGTGAAAGTTTTTGCTGTAAATTTTAATGATTTATTTTCTGTTTGATACCATGTGCTTAAAATATTAACAGGCATGGTACTAAACTCTCTCAGAAAAAATTATTCATTTTTAATTTTCAAATATTAAAATTTATTAATATTATTGACATTATTAAATATTAAAATATTAAATATTAATGAATAATGTCTTAAATCTTCAAGACTAAATAGAATCTTAGAATTTTAGCTTCACCATGTGATAGGATACTTCATAACGCTTTCATCCAAAAGATAAAAAAAAATTAGAAAATGTAGCATAACATGTTCACCCACTCAGCTCTTCAATTGTATTTACATATTTCCATTTCTTACCTGCCAAATAATTTTCATACAACAATCTGAACGGAGTCGTACGCTGAGAAACATGTTTTCGCAATGAACGGTGAACATCATTTTTTTTTTTTTTTTTTTTTTTGACTAGCTTTAAATCAGATTTTATAGTTCCTATAGAAATGTTTAAAGGTTTTGCAATAGTCCTTTGGTTGGGGGTGGGGTGGATTTTCTTTTAAAACATGAGATGCGATTTTATATGTGATAAGTGGTAAACGTAACTTTGTTGGGTATGCATTTTTTTACCTATTTCTAGTCAAATGTAAACTTTGACATTTCATTCCTTTTACATTAATTATGTCACTTATTTTACGTGTATAAATATTAAAACCATGCTTTTCACGCCTTTTGTCAGTAATTGAATAAGAGTGATAATAATTTTCTCTTCGTAAAGCGCAAATACATAGCTTTCTATCCATTGTTAATTTTTCATCGGCATTTTAAAGCAAAAAATATTTTAAATGATGCATACAATAATTAAACCGCATTCCAAATTGATGCCATGTAGTTTTTATTTTATTTTTCATTTAAATTTAAATCATAGAGAAAGTCAAAATCGTTACAAAAATGTCTGAACACCCTCTGTGTTTTGCAGAAAAATTGAAAAGTCGCTCTTTTATAACTTACAGTATCGATTAAAAAAATAATTCTTTTATTATTTGAAACATCTTACACGCTGCCATAGTCTTTATATTTTCTGTTATATTGTAAACATCCTGTTATTTAGTACAATGTAATGAAATTTCCTAAAAGTACAGACTGTAATTTTCTGAAAAAAAAATACGATGAAACTGATTTAATGAATGTTTCAGAAAGTATCAAATATTGATTTGAGAATATCCTTGATAGATATAAAAGTGCTAAAAGTTTAGGTAAATTGCAATTTTCACTAAACAAGCTCCGCAAAAGTACGAAAATGATATACTGGTAACAGTCAGTACAGACTGTCAGTACAATTTCAGTATTTTTACGGAACATTTTATGGTGTATTTTCGAATCAGTTAGTTAAGAAAACATGAGTTCAAAAAATAAGTAGATATATTCATACATAAATATTATATTAAAATTGATTTTCTGTATTATATGAGCTTTGAGGTTAGTCAGTGTATATTTTTTAATCAGGTATTTCCAAGGTGAAGTTACTTTACTTTATTAATCAATTCCAAATCGTTTAAAATTACTTCTTTACCCCATTTAAAACATTTTTGTAATTGGAACTACATGTCTATGGCTAACGGTTTTGGAATTAGCCATTGGACACCGTTGAGAGTGGACACCCTGTATATGTACCAATACATTAGAAAAGAACTTAGCAGTGTTTTACATAAACTGAAAACAAACATTGCTGTTAAAAAAAAACTTCTGAATAATGTTGAAAATCGAAAGGAATACTTAAATTGAAAGTTTTTACTTTTTAAATTTGAATGGCAGATATTATTATTTATTCAGGGAGTTCTTATATTAATTAAGCACTAATTCAATCAAACATATCTTAAATTATTAAATTGAATATTTATTTAATGAATTCTTATATTAATTAACCATTCAGTCAATTGAACATCTTAAAATGTTAATTTGATTACTTCTTCAAAAAAATTTATATTAATTAAACATTAATTCAATCAAACGCATTTTAAATTATCATCTTGATTATTTATTCAAGGACTTTTTATATTAATTAGCCACCCAATCATTTAAACATATCCGAAACTATTAACCTAAGACTTTTAATATTAATTAGCTATTCATTCAATCAAACACATCTTAAATTATTAACATGATTATTTGTTTAAATACTTTTTTATATTAATTAACCATTCTTCTCTTTAAGCCCATCTTAACCCTTTATTTACTGAATTATGAATTTCTGAAAATTTTATCTTCTAAAGCCTTTTTCGTGAATTTTAGGTAGCTTTCAATACAAAAAGCTACCTATTGCAGCCGTTCGGAGGAAAGCGATTTCAAAAAAATTTGGTATATTTTCATCGATCATGACCCCCAGACCCCGAAACCACCCTCCGTTCAAAATTGATATATATATATATATATATATATATATATATATATATCCATATATATATATATATATATCTGACCTATGTCACACTGTAACTCTCGTATTTATGAACCGATTTGGATGTAATTCGGTGTGTACATAGTACATACCAATGTCTCGACCGAGTTCGTTGGCCAGCTTCATCCGCCATTTTGTTTCAAAATGGCGGCCATTTAAAAATTTTTTAAAAATTTAAAATTTGAAATGTGGTACCAAAAAATTAAAAATGGAAAAATATTTTTTTCTTATGTATTTGACCTTTATACAAAGACTCCAGAGCAGTTTTTGTTTCGTCTATATCTTAAAAAATGGCTGAGTTATAGCATTTTGAATTTCCAACGTGGATGACATTTTGAAACGTCCTGAATTTTGTCACGCGATAAAAGGCGTATTTATGAACCGATTTGGATGTAACTTCGTTTATACATAGCACACACCAATGTCTCGACCGAGTTCGGTGGCCAGCTTCATCCGCCATCTTGTTTAAAAATGGCGGCCATTTAAATTTTTAAGAAAAATTTAAATTTGAAATGTGGTACCAAAAAATTGAAAATTGAAAAATATTTTTTTCTTATGTGTTTGACCTTGATAAAAAGATTCGGGAGCAGTTTTTGTTTCGTCTATATATTACAAAATGCCTGAGTTATAGCATTTTGAATTTCTAGCGTGTCTGACATTTTGAAACGTCCTGATATTTGTCACGTGATAATAGACGTATTTATGAACCGATTTGGATGTACCTTGGTGTGTACATAGTACATACAAATATCTCGACCGAGTTCGTTGTCCAGCTTCATCCGCCATCTTGTTTCAATATGGCGGCCATTAAAAATAATTTTAAAAATTTAAATTTAAAATGAGATACCAAAAAATTTGAAAATGAAAAAGAATTTATTCTTATGTGTTTGACCTTAATACAAAGATTCCGGAACAGGCTTTGTTTCGTCTATATCTAAAAAAATGGCTGAGTTATAGCATTTTGAATTTCTATTATGGCTGACATTTTAAAACGACCTGATTTTTGTCACTCGATAACAGGCGTATTTATGAACGGATTTGGATGTAACTTGGTCTGTACATAGTACATACCAATGTCTCGACTGAGTTCGTTGACCAGCTTCATTCGCCATCTTGTTTCAAAAGGGTTGCTACTAAAAAAATGTAATTTAAAATTTAAAAAGTCCTTCCGGCCAGTGCCGGGAGGAAGAGGTAGCTTTCATAATCCTTATTTAAAAAAAGCCAACTTATATCATGCAAACACACGAAGCTCAATTTAGTGGAAACCGAATATAGGAGATTCAATACTAATTTTTATCAATATCATGAATGAGAATTTCGCGAAATTAGTCAGCTTTATCCAAGCTGCTTTTCTTTAAAGTAACTTATATTTGGCTGCCAAATTCGGCAATTTCTTACAGTGCCTGTCATTTTATTACAACATGGTGGATGAGGCTAAGCAGTGAACTTGGTCGAGACCTTAGTAATTGCTGTGCACATGCTCACTCACATCGGAATCGGTTAATATATAGGAGTGCTGTCGCATGCAAAAAATCAGATTTTTCAAAATGTCACCCACAATAGAAATTGAAACTGCTATATCTGAAAGGTAAAGACAAACAAAAAATGCTCCTGAATCCTTATATCAAGATCAAATACTTAAGAAAGAAACCTTTTTCAATTTCTAATTTTTTTGCACCTCACTTTAAATATATATATATTTTTTAATTTAATGGTCGCCATTTTGAAACAAGATGGCTGATGAACCTGGCCAGAGAATTTGGTCGAGGTGTTGATGTATACTATCCACATGCCTTCTTACATCGAAATAGGCGAATACGTGTGTTATCGCATGACAAATACAAGATCGTTTCAAAATGTTAGCCATGCTAGAAATTCAAAGTGCTATAAATCAACCATTTTTTAAGATATCAACAAAAGAACAAATTTTCAGAAACAAAAACTGCTCCGGAATCTTTGTATCAAGGCCAAACACATAAAAAAAAATCTTTTTCATTTTCCAATTTTTTAATACCTCATTTTGAATTTTAAATTTAATTTTTTTTAAATGACAACCCTTTTGAAACAAGATGGCGAATGAAGCTGGCCAACGAACTCGGTCGAGCCATTGGTATGTACTATGTACAGACCAAGTTACATGCAAATAGGTTCATAAATACGCCTGTTATCGCGTGACAAAAATCAGGTCGTTTTAAAATGTCAGCCACAAGAGAAATTCAAAATGCTATTACTCAGCCATTTTTTTTTAGATATAGACGAAAGAAAAACTGTTCCGGAATATTTGTATTTTGTCAAACACATACAAAAAAAATCTTTTTCATTTTCCAATTTTTTGGTATCTCATTTAAATTTCTAATTTTTTTAAATGGCCGCCATTTTGAAACAAGATGGCGGATGAAGCTGGCCAACGAACTCGGTCGAGATATTTGTATGTACTATGTACACACCAAGGTACATCCTAATCGGTTCATAAATACGCCTGTTATTACGTGAGAAAATTCAGGACGTTTCAAAATGTCAGCCACGCTAGAAATTCAAAATGCTATAACTCAGCCATTTCTTAAGATATAGACGAAACAAAAACTGCTCCCGAATCTTTTTATCAAGGTCAAACACATAAGAAGAAAATATTTTTTCAATTTTCAATTTTTGGTACCACATTTCAAATTTAAATTTTTCTTAAAAATTTAAATGGCCGCCATTTTGAAACAAAATGGCGGATGAAGCTGGTCAACGAACTCGGTCGAGAGGTTGGTATGTACTATGTACACACCGAATTACATCCAAATCGGTTCATAAATACGCCTTTTATCGCGTGACAAAATTCAGGACGTTTCAAAATGTCAGCCACGCTAGAAATTCAAAATGCTATAACTCAGCCATTTTTTAAGATATAGACGAAACAAAAACTGCTCCGAAATCTTTGTATAAAGGTCAAATACATAAGAGAAAAATATTTTTCCATTTTCAATTTTTTGGTACCACATTTGAAATTTTAATATTTTTTAAAAATTTTAAATGGCCGCCATTTTGAAAGAAAATGGCGGATGAAGCTGGCCAACGAACTCGGTCGAGATATTTGTATGTACTATGTACACACCAAGGTACATCCAAATCGGTTCATAAATACGCCTTTTATCGCGTGACAAAATTCAGGACGTTTCAAAATGTCAGCCACGCTAGAAATTCAAAATGCTATAACTCAGCCATTTTTTAAGATATAGATGAAACAAAAACTGCTCCGGAATCTTTGTATAAAGGTCAAATACATAAGAAAAAAATATTTTTCCATTTTTAATTTTTTGTTACCACATTTCAAGTTTTAAATTTTTTTTAAAATTTTAAATGGCCGCCATTTTGAAACAAAGCGGCGGATGAAGCTGGCCAACGAACTCGGTCGAGACATTGGTATGTACTATGTACACACCGAATTACATCGAAATCGGTTCATAATTACGGGAGTTACAGTGTGACATAGGTCAGATATATATATATATATATATATATATATAGAGATATATATATATATATATATATATATATATATATATATATATATATATCAATTTTGAACGGAGGGTGGTTTCGGGGTCTGGGGGTCATGATCGATGAAAATATACCAAAATTTTTTGAAATCGCTTTCCTCCGAACGGCTGCAATAGGTAGCTTTTTTGTAAAGAAAGCTACCTAAAAGAGGTAATAAAGAATTGGAAAACGAAAAAGATTTTTTTTTTTTGTGTTTGGCCTTGATACAAAGATTCTGGAGCAATTTTTGTTTCTGAAAATTTGTTCTTTTGTTTATATCTTAGAAAATGGTTGAATTATAGCACTTTGAATTTCTAGCACGGCTAACACTTTGAAACGATCTTGTATTTGTCACGCGATAACACACGTATTCGCCTATTTCGATGGAAGAAGGCAAGTGGATAGTATACATCAATATCTCGACCATGTTCGCTGGCCAGCTTCATCAGCCATCTTGCTTCAAAATGGCGGCCAATTAAAAAAAATTATATTTAAAGTGAGGTGCAAGAAAATTAGAAAATGAAAAAGGTTTCTTTCTTAAATACTTGACCTTGATATAAAGATTCAGAAGCATTTTTTGTTTGTCTTTATCTTAAAAAATGGCTCAGATATAGCAGTTTCAATTTCTAATGTGGGTGACATTTTGAAAAATCTGATTTTTTGCCTGCGACAGCACTCGTATATATCAACCGATTCCGATGTGAGTGAGCATGTGCACAGCAATTACTAAGGTCTGGACCAAGTTCACTGGTTAGCCTCATCCACCATGTTGTCTTAAAGAGGCAGGCACTTTAAGAAATCGCCGAATTTGGTAGCCAAATATAAGTTACTTTAAATAAAAGCAGCTTGTATAAAGCTGACTAATTTCGCGAAATTCTCATTCATAATGATTTAGTATTGATAAAAATTAGTACTGAATCTCCTATATTCGGTTTCCACTAAATTGAGCTTCGTGTGTTTGAATAATGTAAGTTGGCTTTTAGGTAGCTTTCTTTACAAAAAAGCTACCTATTGCAGCCGTTCGGAGGAAAGCGATTTCAAAAAATTTTGGTATATTTTCATCGATCATGACCCCCAGACCCCGAAACCACCCTCCGTTCAAAATTGATATATATATATATATATATATATATATATATATATCTATATATATATATATATATATATATATCTGACCTATGTCACACTGTAACTCCCGTAATTATGAACCGATTTCGATGTAATTCGGTGTGTACATAGTACATACCAATGTCTCGACCGAGTTCGTTGGCCAGCTTCATCCGCCGCTTTGTTTCAAAATGGCGGCCATTTAAAATTTTAAAAAAAATTTAAAACTTGAAATGTGGTAACAAAAAATTAAAAATGGAAAAATATTTTTTTCTTATGTATTTGACCTTTATACAAAGATTCCGGAGCAGTTTTTGTTTCATCTATATCTTAAAAAATGGCTGAGTTATAGCATTTTGAATTTCTAGCGTGGCTGACATTTTGAAACGTCCTGAATTTTGTCACGCGATAAAAGGCGTATTTATGAACCGATTTGGATGTACCTTGGTGTGTACATAGTACATACAAATATCTCGACCGAGTTCGTTGGCCAGCTTCATCCGCCATTTTCTTTCAAAATGGCGGCCATTTAAAATTTTTAAAAAATATTAAAATTTCAAATGTGGTACCAAAAAATTGAAAATGGAAAAATATTTTTCTCTTATGTATTTGACCTTTATACAAAGATTTCGGAGCAGTTTTTGTTTCGTCTATATCTTAAAAAATGGCTGAGTTATAGCATTTTGAATTTCTAGCGTGGCTGACATTTTGAAACGTCCTGAATTTTGTCACGCGATAAAAGGCGTATTTATGAACCGATTTGGATGTAATTCGGTGTGTACATAGTACATACCAACCTCTCGACCGAGTTCGTTGACCAGCTTCATCCGCCATTTTGTTTCAAAATGGCGGCCATTTAAATTTTTAAGAAAAATTTAAATTTGAAATGTGGTACCAAAAATTGAAAATTGAAAAAATATTTTCTTCTTATGTGTTTGACCTTGATAAAAAGATTCGGGAGCAGTTTTTGTTTCGTCTATATCTTAAGAAATGGCTGAGTTATAGCATTTTGAATTTCTAGCGTGGCTGACATTTTGAAACGTCCTGAATTTTCTCACGTAATAACAGGCGTATTTATGAACCGATTAGGATGTACCTTGGTGTGTACATAGTACATACAAATATCTCGACCGAGTTCGTTGGCCAGCTTCATCCGCCATCTTGTTTCAAAATGGCGGCCATTTAAAAAAATTAGAAATTTAAATGAGATACCAAAAAATTGGAAAATGAAAAAGATTTTTTTTGTATGTGTTTGACAAAATACAAATATTCCGGAACAGTTTTTCTTTCGTCTATATCTAAAAAAAAATGGCTGAGTAATAGCATTTTGAATTTCTCTTGTGGCTGACATTTTAAAACGACCTGATTTTTGTCACGCGATAACAGGCGTATTTATGAACCTATTTGCATGTAACTTGGTCTGTACATAGTACATACCAATGGCTCGACCGAGTTCGTTGGCCAGCTTCATTCGCCATCTTGTTTCAAAAGGGTTGTCATTTAAAAAAAATTAAATTTAAAATTCAAAATGAGGTATTAAAAAATTGGAAAATGAAAAAGATTTTTTTTTATGTGTTTGGCCTTGATACAAAGATTCCGGAGCAGTTTTTGTTTCTGAAAATTTGTTCTTTTGTTGATATCTTAAAAAATGGTTGATTTATAGCACTTTGAATTTCTAGCATGGCTAACATTTTGAAACGATCTTGTATTTGTCATGCGATAACACACGTATTCGCCTATTTCGATGTAAGAAGGCATGTGGATAGTATACATCAACACCTCGACCAAATTCTCTGGCCAGGTTCATCAGCCATCTTGTTTCAAAATGGCGACCATTAAATTAAAAAATATATATATATTTAAAGTGAGGTGCAAAAAAATTAGAAATTGAAAAAGGTTTCTTTCTTAAGTATTTGATCTTGATATAAGGATTCAGGAGCATTTTTTGTTTGTCTTTACCTTTCAGATATAGCAGTTTCAATTTCTATTGTGGGTGACATTTTGAAAAATCTGATTTTTTGCATGCGACAGCACTCCTATATATTAACCGATTCCGATGTGAGTGAGCATGTGCACAGCAATTACTAAGGTCTCGACCAAGTTCACTGCTTAGCCTCATCCACCATGTTGTAATAAAATGACAGGCACTGTAAGAAATTGCCGAATTTGGCAGCCAAATATAAGTTACTTTAAAGAAAAGCAGCTTGGATAAAGCTGACTAATTTCGCGAAATTCTCATTCATGATATTGATAAAAATTAGTATTGAATCTCCTATATTCGGTTTCCACTAAATTGAGCTTCGTGTGTTTGCATGATATAAGTTGGCTTTTTTTAAATAAGGATTATGAAAGCTACCTCTTCCTCCCGGCACTGGCCGGAAGGACTTTTTTAAAATAAGGAATATGAAAGCTACCTCTTCCTCCCGGCACTGGCCGGAAGGACTTTTTGAAACTATATTAGAAGATTTACATAATCATTTAATAAATTTTAGAAGGACTTTAGAAGGATTAATTAAATATGAATTTATAAAGATTTTGTGCAATATTTATAACCCACTCAAATCTTTTATTTTAAATATTTTTCTTAGTATTTTCTAGAATTAGGAAATGTACAAATATAAAGTTTTTACAATAGAAATATAGAAATATTTCCAAATATAAAAATAACTCCGCCCACCCCCTCAACACCAAGAAAGCTGAAAAGACGCAAATGCAAAAAAAATCATCCTTTTAAAAATATTTTTGTTTTGTGTAACCAATAATACTTTTGGAACAAGATAAAGTACTGTATCTATAACTCATTCTAAATTGTATTACAACTAATCGATGTATTAAATGAATTTTATAACAAGTTATGTTAATGGTACTTATAAGTACCGTCAGTAGATAAAGGGTTAAATATTTCACTTGATTATTTATTCAGGAATACCTTATATTAACTAACCAGACATTCAATCAAGCTCATCTTAATTTATTATCTTGATTATATATTCAAGGATGTCTTATATTAATTACCGGGCCATATCTTAATCAATCGGGACATATCTTAAATTAATAATTTCATTCATATATTGAAGGACATTTTATATTAATTAGCATTTCATTCTATCAAAGCCATCTTAAATTATATTAGCTTAATTATTTTTTCAAAAACTACTTCTATTAATTTTATTCATTATTATCCATTATTCTTATCCATCTATCTATTATTCTATTCTTATTCTATCCATTCATTAAATTACATTTTATCTTATTCAGTTTAAAATATATTTTTAGAAAATACAAATATACATACGTTAAAAAAGAATTCAGCAGCACTTTTAACAAATTCGAATCAAGCATCTCTGTTTAGAAAACCTTTGAATAATATTGAGAATCAAAAGGAATCCTTAAACAGAGCATTTTTACAATTTGAGTTAATGAACTTTATTATCTATTCAAAGACTTGTATTAATAAATTATTAAAATTTGTTCAATCAAAAACATCTTAAATTATTAAGATAATTATTCAGGAACATCTTGTATTAATACGTCATTCATTCAGTCAAACAAATCTTCAATTATTAAGATAATTAATTATTCAGGAACGTCTTATATTAACAAGTCATTCATTCAGTCAAACAACTCTTCAATTATTCAGTTTAAAACAAATGTTTTTAGAACTAAATGCTTTTCATAAATTCAAAACAAGCATCGATGTTTAGTAAACATCTGAATAATGTTGAAAAAAGAAATGAATCCTTAAGCAGCAAAATTTTCAACCTTGAATGAAAGAACTTGATTATTTATTTTTACTTCTTTGTTCTTTCTTTCTGTCGCATATTTTTTTCTTTATTTTACCTTCTTCCTTTCATTTTTTTAAGCACTGTCTGGAGCTATTCCTTATTTTTTTTTTTTTTTTTTAAGAAAAAAAATCTATCGTAGTAATTCTTTGAAACTTTTGAATGCTACTGACAAATTCTTTTGTCTCTATTCTGTGAATACTTTGACGAAAAGAATGAAATAAAGTGATTAAAATAATATTTAATACGTGAATATTTGAATAAACATAAATTAAAAGCGAGTGAATAAGCTGAAAAGAAGAAATAATTACGTCTCTTCTGAATTTTTTTATTAGGTGCGTTCATAATTATATAAATACGTAGCACCTATAGTCGTCGTCTGGTCCATCCGTCTGTCTGTCCGTCTGTTCGCATATAACAGCGCAAAAACTACCCAACCGAATGGTTTGAAATTTAATATATATAATCGTTTCAGAATTTTGTGAAGTCATTTCAAATTTTATGAAAATAGGATCAAAACTTTAAAAGATATTAATAAAAGTTTTCTTCATTCCATTAAAGCTTATCATACGTAATTAATTCAATGATATGCCATGATAGGTAATGATCCTAGGTTGCCATGGTGAATGCGTTATATGATGGAGTCATATTAATTCTGTATTAGTGAATTTAACATATAATCGTA
The DNA here is from genome assembly GCA_963932465.1 of Maratus speciosus. Lineage (NCBI taxonomy): Eukaryota > Metazoa > Arthropoda > Arachnida > Araneae > Salticidae > Maratus > Maratus speciosus. The sequence continues at coordinate 511,665,859 of OZ010787.1, read as the reverse complement.
ATAAATTTTGTATTCATGCATTTTTGTATAAGAGTGTAATAGCTATTGCACACTGTAAAAAAAAATCTGTAGTTCTACAGATGTAAAGTTACATGCTTACTAAACTTTCAACTGTAACTGTACTAAAAAAGCTGCAAATCTACAAAACAAGTTTTTGTAAAGCTACAAAAATCTGTAACTTTACAAATGAATCTGCTAAAATTTCAGTAATCTTACTAAACTTTTATTTGTAACCCTGGCTGCAGTTACATGAAAAGTTCTCGGAATCCCAGTTTCCAAAAAATTCTTAGTAACCTTACAGATTTTTTGATTTTCGGCGCAAAAGTGTGTCTGTTACATGAAATTTTGTTGTTGCCGTTACATGAAAAGTTCTAGGAATCCCAGTTTCCTAGAAAAACTTTAGTAACTTCACAGTTTTTTTTTACAGCGCACCACGATCTGAATATTTATAAAAATACTTATAGTAAGAACGTACCTCATTTGCCACGTTTGACTTACAATTCCCGATTTGTTTTACTCTCGATAACGCAAAACTTTCTGATACATTCACGAATTCATTTTTACATGTAAAAGCATGAAATTAGCAGACAATATTATTTAAGAGCATGGGAATAGACTAGTGGTTTTTATTTGAACTATTTCTATTATACTGACATTGCAGTGAACAGCATTTATCTTTCATTTACAAGGATTTGGAAAATACGCAAAAGAATTCAGTTGCAGTACGCTCGGAAAGCAATAAATGCTGAAAGTACATCTTTAATTGCGGTATGCAATTTTCTGTTTAATTAAATTTAGTATTCAACGCGGTGTTTATAAATTCTATAAATCATATATATAGGGCTGCACAAAACAGTTCGTAAGCACTACCATCTATGGACGTGAATTGATCAAATTCTGTTTTTAATTTTGTTATGCATATTCCAGTTGAATTATATTTTATTTTACTAAGATATGTTTGTAAAGTATAAAAAAATATGTGCAAGACTGCACAAAAGGTCACGTCGTCGTCTATGGATGAAATTGTATGAAGTGCGTTTTTAGTTGTGTCATGATTTTTCTAGCTGAATTAAACTTTACAGAATACAAGGTGTGAAAATTTGTATATCATATACAAAGTCGAACAAAATAATTCGAATACATTATCGTCTATAGATGATGATTGTTTAAATTGAATTTCCAACTGTGTTATGCATTTTCCTTGTTGAATTAAATGTTAGTACACAGTATGGTATGTAAAACACTTGTACATCATATACAGGCTGCACAAGACAATACAAATTTCTTACCGAACAGAGGTTGCAATTACTGAAAGTCGGTTTTCCATTGTGTTATGGGTTTTCGAAACTGTTCATTTAAATACCGTTTTCCATTATATCTAAAGAATAAGTTTCGCAACGATATTCTAGAAGAGGGGAAAAGTATTTCATAATTTCAAAACTAATAACAAGTAGTTGTAATAACAACTCTAATAACAAGTAGTTGTAGTTAAATACATTTTCAATAAAGTAGTTGTCGTTGTAGTTCGCTTGAAATAAAAAGTTGTTTTCCGACAAACATCATGGAAATCTTTATTTTTTTCAACAGAATGATCTTTTTTGGATACTGTTAAGATGACTCAAATTAATTAGTACTGTCCAATCTTATCATTTTAAAAAGCTCACTGAGACCTACAAAGCATTTACTATGTTTTTAGTGTTGTTTTGGTGTATTCTGTCACTACGTACTTGTATCACTCTGAAAATAAGTCTTGTTTACGCATTAAAAATATCTAATTATGATTACATTTAAAAGATATATAAAAGTACATGCGCGGAATAATATCACTTTAATATACACATAGAATACATAGTCTCAAGTCTGTTCCTAGCGCCTCCCCCTATAAAAAAAAAAAAAAAAAAAAAAAAAAAAAAAATGCAATTTAACAAATTACAACGACCATTTGGAAAATGATTTTTTCAAAGACTAAAATTTAAGACATAAAAAATCGCACGGAGTTGATCATACATTACGTACGCCATGGATTACATTTTTCGGTGCTGTAAATTTTTTAACTTCTACAGAGCTGGTCATACATTACGTACGCCATGGATTAAACATTAATATGCCTGGACCTATTTTAAATGAAATTTCATTCTTAAACTTCTAAACATCCCACAATATTACTTTTTACATCGTCGTATAGAGAAAAAAATGCACTTTTAAATGCAATTTGTTTGAAAGCTTTATCTCAATTTGTTTCCGAGTTATTAATTTTTTTTGTAGTTTTTATTACTTTTTTGTCATAGTGGCAACAGAAGTATCCATCTCTGTTGAAAGTAAGGGGAAATACAGATTACTGTATAAAACAATCAGAAAACGAATAAAATTGCGGATTCAACTAATAAAACGCTTCAGATATGTTTTTGATTTCCTACCCTGACAGTGGACAATAACCATTTCCAAATTGTTAAAAGAAAAAAAATCGTTGTTTTGCTCTCTAAGTACATACGGTGTTATTGGCTAAATTACTGCGCAAGTCCATCACATTTTTCAGTATCATCATATTTTACACAAAATAAGGCACGTCCGTGAGATATCCTGTATTCTTGAGTGAGATAGGCTGCATTTTGACTGAGTAAGTGGATTACGATCCTGGTTTCCTACACAAAATAAAATATTTAACTTGCCGTGTAGTATCACATTTTTAAGATTGTCACCATATTACGTAAACATCCTGCACAGATTTCCTTAGCAGTTGTGATCGTTAAGAGTTATATTACGTAGGAAGGCAACTTTAAAATCGATTGGGAAAATAGTTTAATAAAATTAATCAAAACAATTGAATTAAATAGTCTGCTATAAGTGAAAATACAATTAAAATTTTATAGACTGGCTTCAAGTTGGTTTTCATAGTATAATTTCACATTTGTTTTCTTTCGGATATGAATACTTATGATGATGGTGATCGAAAATTTATAAAATCCGTGAAAAAATATTTTCATCTAACCCTTTCTTGGCCGGATTGTTTTTGAAATTTCCGATCCAAAAAGAACGTTATTTTTATTGCTGAAAATTAATATATGTTCTATTCTGAATTCAAAAATCTAAACTATTTTTGTCAGTAAGCAGTTTTATGTTTGACCTACTCATAGTCGTACTTGTACTATTCCATTCACCGATCTCTAGTTTTTCCCGTAATGCACTCAAGTTTTAAATTAAAAAAATAGTATGATACTATAAAAAATCCAATCTATTCCAAGGTTTTCTGTAAAATTGAAACGGAGAGGAGAAGGGTATATTGTTTTTTCTTCTACTCACATCTTTACTTATCTCATATCATCATCTTCTGATTCACTAGTCTCTGAATAAATGTCATCACTAGATCAATCAGAACTATCACCTTCTGACTGAGAGATATTGAATTCACTCTCCTCGGATTTGCTTTCTGGATCCATCACAAAAGCCATTTTGGCATGCAACAATAACTAACGGAAGCCGATTTAAAAATAAAATAATAGGACTATAGTTGAATGAATTTACTTTTAACAATGCAATTTTTCTCTTCGTCGCATGACTTGCGACGACTACCAAGGTGAAGTTAATAAGGGCCTTTAGTGCAAGTCCATATGATAAACTGGATTGTGAAATAAGCTGTCTCACATTCTTTGTTGGTTATCTGTAATATCTTATTCTATATTTACTCCATTCTGAGAATACCCCCCCCCCCCCCCGCCGCTCTTCCGCGAAGTATATTTACAAAGAGAATTTTACTAATTTTCTAATAGCCGACTTATTTTAAAATTTAAAATATAATCTTAAAATATGTAATACTGAACTACGTAATCCACAATCCAAGGGGGAGATCACGGGGGTCATGACTCCCCTCTGAACACCAACAAAAATATTCTAAAGGTCATTTTTAAAATGAAATATACAGTAGAGTCCCGATTATCCGAGTCCTGCTTAACCGAGTTTCCGCTTTAACGGAGTTATTTTCTTCTGATGGACTGATAGCATCTATTATTATGAAACCGCCATTATAAATGAAGTGTTAGATGAAGATGAAAGAGCAGCCGTAAAAAGTTAGAACTCTGATTTTCTGGTCAGAATGGGAAGAAAGAAAATGGCCGTAATTTTTTTTATGATCCATTCCAAAGGTATAATCCTTCATTTGGCGCCCCTTCGTTCTGGCGCCCGGGGCACATGCCCCCTCTGCCCCCCCCCCCTTAGTTTCTGCCCTGAGACGGACAACCACATTTTTAACCGTGAACGCTTCCAGTTTCTCGAAATCGGCTTACCAATCGGCTTTGTCTTGTTTGGGTATGTTCATTTAAACGTATCAATGACTTTAATGAAATATGATGCTGAACAATAATGTTCAATCATAAAAATTCTTTGAGCTTGAGAAAATCCCCCCCCCCCCTTTTGCACCAAATATGTGGTTCTTACAGGTAACAGCATAAACTGCAATTGAAATATCTGCTGTAATATGACTTTCAGCAATATATTACTATCTATCGAAAAATAATCCCTTTATTACCTACTTCAGATTTTGTACAATTTTTCAAAGTTTAGGTTGCGCGACTTTCCGATTTCTCTATATTTCATCTCGATGTACTTGTGAAATTGACCTTCGAATAATATAAAAGATTTGTTTAAATGAAATAATTATTTATCAAATAAATTCAAGCTGACATGGGAGCGCATGTTTGAGAAATGATTAAAGTACTCTTCAAAGCAATCTGGTTCATATTTGGAATAGGCTCAAAAATTTAATCTTATACAGCTGTCTCGCAATTATTGGTAAAAACATTTAGGAGTGATAATACACGTCAAGCCAATCAATTTTTGAATTACAAAACAGGGTCGCAATCCACTTATCCTTTCAAAAATACAGGGTAACTCACTCCAATCCTAAAACAGATTTTCATTCACTACTTTTAACCCTTAAATGCCCGATTTTTCAAAAATCATTAATGTTTTTCGTCTTTCATTTTTTAAATAAATCATGGGAAAAATATTTTTAAAAATAATATTTTATTTTAGGTATAGTTTACGGCTAAAAAACAGTTTGTTACTAATCGGCAATACTGGTGTTTAATTGAAAAATTAATTTCCCTTGATAAAATTCTATAATATTAAACACACAAGAATTTTAGGAACTATAATAAAAAATAAATTTTACTGGCTCGCTGCAGGTCAAAATAGGATATTTCGCAAGCTTCCAAACAAAACAAAAAGAACAAGTAGCAACAATTGAAAAAATAAATCTATCTTTATTCTTAAACAGCACAAGCGTTGCCATCTACATGTTGAAAATCGATTTAATAATATTTTCAGAATGTATTTTATTGGCAACATTAGGCATTATAGCTTCAATATTATTCTAATAGTATTTTAGAGCCTAAATTGGGTATGTTGCCGAAAAGCAACACCAGGCATTTAAGGGTTAAAATAATGAAGATATTATAGCAATATTTTCAACAGATGATGCGTGACATGTGATGATCAGTTTTCTCGACTCTGTATGAACACGAAATATTGGTTTTTTGCTTTTAATTCTCAAGTAAACATTTTCATGTTCAATAGACAAACGTGCTACAGGGTGGTCATAAAAAACTTCCCCGATATTTGAACCCCTAGCAGCCTAACCGCTCAACCAATCTAAAAGAAAATTCAGATATACTTATTTGAAGGTATGGGCTCGAGATCGTGATGATTTAAAACAATACAGCTCTCACTGTTATGGTTACAGTGAAAATTTTCGAAATTTTCGAATGGCAACACCCATTTTTTTCATCCGCAAATTCATCGGCGGATTGCAAAACCATAAACGGTTAATTATACACGTACGATGAAATATGCCGGCGTATAGCACATGCAAAAAAGATCATTGTGAGGAACCAAATAGTGGCTGCATGACATGTTTTTTAGTAGCCGATTTTTTTTTCCCCTTGTGAACTGAGTAATATCGTAAGATTTGTTTTAAAATGTACTTTTGAGTTGTGTTTGTGTACACATAATGAAAACAAAAATGTAATCATTTGTTTTAGAGTGCCGAATATTGCGTTACATAGGAACTGATTAGGATTGCGTGCCACGATATTACACCTGCAATTTTATTCATACGTGTATCGTTCCAACGCCATTTATGGTTTTTCATGCGCAGTAAATAAAGGTTATTGCCATTCGAAAAGTTCGAAATTTTTCACTGTAACCGTAACCGTGAGAGCTCTGTTGTTTTAAATCTTTACGACCTCGAGCGCATACTTTCAAATAACTAAATCTGAAATTTCCTTTCGATTGGTTGAGCGGTTAGGTCGCTAGGGGTACATATATCGGGGAATTATTTTAGGACCACCCTGTACATTGACAGTGTAAAAATAACATTTTGTTACTACAGCATGCTTAAGTTTGGTTACGCAGTTAAAAATTTGGAATTTTAACTGTATTCTATATGATTTTACTTGTGGATTAATAGCATTAAAAAATGATATTTCGTGCTGATAGGTGTTGACAAAACTGATTAATATACTATAAAAATTACTCTAAAACGTTTCCGAAGATTACGGACAGCAAAAGAATTGTTTCATTAAATTCTTCTTTAATTCTCGAAAATTTATTAGTTTCTGAGGTTAAAGGAACGCTTTTCAAAATCGTGAGTCATTCGAAAGAGCTTAGATTATATTTTCTTAAACCTTCTTGCTAGATCAAGTAACTTTTCTCTTTTTTTGTAGTGGAGTTAAAATGATATGGCAGTTAATGCTAGATTATAGATTTTCAGTAACAGATAAGAATTGAATGGTTGTGATGAGCGCATGGCCAAGTAAAATCATTGCCTCTCCTGTTTATTGCAACTTAGGAAGGCTCTCAGTGATTTGGTTTGCAGTGTTTATTACACTTTTGGAGGCAAATTTTTCAAAAATTGGCAATTATGTCTTTCCTGATTTTTTTCTCTACTTTTTTTAATTCTAGAGGCTTTGCTTTCTCCATTTTGCAGTAAAATGACGAAAATATCAATTTTCCAATTTTTGCTTAAAAAGTGTTTAGGTATCGTTAGCATATTCTGGTGAAGTTACGCAAAGATCCTATGTTTATAAATATTGAAAAAGGCTTTTTACTGCATGCATTTCTCTTTAAGTGATTCAGACTTATAATCTTTAAGTTAATTTTTCTCACTTTATGTTTTCTCAATATATCAGTATATTCAAAATGACAAAACTTCAACACATTACTTGAACTTAACTACAATCAAAGATAGGCCAATTTTAAAATAGGGGAGATGAGGGTAAGATGGTGAGCTAAAGATATCAGCATTTTCCCTGAACTCAGTGAATGGATTAAAATACTGTATTTGATATGTGACGCTTCTTACATCCTTTCCTTCCAAAGAGAATATTTGAAATGTTTTTATTTGCCCTCAAAGGATGAGGAAAAATAAGTTTTCGAAGGAAAGTCATATTTGTCATTTTGCCCCATACAGGGAGTAAAATGGCGAATTCATCTTTGCTCTGTTCCCAAGAAATAACGCAGTATTTACTATCATAACCTTCCATATCATTGTCATCCTAGTCATCTTGGCTCACCACCGTCATATTTATTTGAACTAGGATTATCAGTATATCCTTCATTGTAAACAAACTATATTTCATATGAATTATTACGTTTTAACTTTTATTTTGAGAATATCTTAGTGAGGGATTGAAATACACTGTAAAAAAACCACTCTAGATTTGCCAGAACAAACTCAATCACAGTGAATGTGCTGTATCCTTCTTTGGTTTCCTGACTATATTAACATGGAAAATACGGTAGTTGCGTAAAATTAACAGCAGAATGTGCTGGCAATTTGGACGCAAAAACAGGACAGCACAAACTGCTGGCGTCCAAATTGCCAGCACATTGTGCTGTTAATTTTACGCAACTACTGTATTTTCCATGTGAATATAGTCAGGAAACCAAAGAAAGATACAGCACATTCACTGTGATCGAGTTCGTGCGCGAGATGAACAGTACTTTGTACTTTAAAAATGTCGTTTTTTTTACAGTGTAGTGATCTAAAAATATGCCACCGGACGTTAATGAGTTAATGTATAGTTTATGTTTTAACAACTTGTAAGTGTATAGATATAGGTGCTTATGTAAGTGTCGCGTGCAGGACATTTTGTCAGTTTTTCATGGAAACGGGCAGATTACGTGGGTCTATGATTTAAAATGTGGAGATTTTTATTATCTATTATTTTTATTACTTATTTATTATTCAAACCGAGCAGATTACTAAGGTCTAGGGTTTAGAAAATTGGAGATTTTAAGACTTAGTAAAGGGCCATTCCACATCACGTGTGGAACAACTTTTCTACATATTACTGCTGTTTTGACAATGCTATTGTATCCTCAAACTAAAATAACTATGCTAATATGAAAAAATAGTTTTTTTGTTGTTAATTTTAACGTATAGTTTATATTTTAACAACTTATAAGTTAATAAATATAGGTAGGGGAGACTTGGGAGACTTGATCCCTAGGTCTAAAACCAGAGAAAAAATGCAATTAAGTCTCTGAAACTGAAAACATTAAAAAAGTGATTCCTTATCAACAGATCTAGCAACATAATTTCATTCAGCCATTCCTATTTTTGTTGTAAGAAAGGAATCTCTGTTTTCTTACAATCAAACTTCTTTTTGAGTAGGTAGTTTGTGTTTCATATTTTTTGCTAAATATAACTAAATTACTTAATTTTATTGTTATAATGTACTAACATTCCTTACTGCTTAAATGTTATTATTTAAATCCAATACAGTTTCTTTATTTTTGATTTAGCAATTTTTCCCCCAAACATGCACATTAGGGACACTTGATCCCTGTTGTATGGGGAGATTTGATCCTGGGTATCGAGTGTCCCCAAGCCAAAGTTAAGCTAAATTAATGTTAAATTTTACTAACCCCCTACTTCTCATTTTGACATTTAGATATTATCTGTATTAGTTAGAATATGGTTGCCTTGATTTTAGATTGTTGGCAAAGATAGAAAGTTATTATGTGGTTGCATATGATGGTTAGCAAGCACATGGTGGATGAATGCACATGTGAGACATACGTCTAACTTTGCAAAATTTTTACAGCACTTCGTAAATAATGCAAGATATTATAATCAAAACAGTAAAGTGTTAATCATAATGAATAATCATGATAACCATATAAGCATTGAGAGTTTGAATTATGCCAAAGAAAATGGAATAATTTTGTTAAAAATATCATCGCACACTTCTCACAAATTGCAGCCTCTGGGTCGTACTGTATATTGACCACTTTAAAGATATTTTAATGTAGCTGCTCAAGCCTGGATGACTAATCATCCTGCTCAAAGGACAACAATTTATTAAACTGCTGAACTGATCAGAATTGCCTGTCCTAAAGCCATGGTGACAACTAACATAATAAATGGATTTAAAATCACGTGAATATATCCCTTAAATAGGAATTTCGGAAGATGATTTTTTATCATCTTTCGTCTCAAATCAATCATTAACTCCAACAAGCAGTAAAAAAATTACAGTTAAACCAAACATAGTGACACCAGAAGACCTACAAGCCTAAAGTTTCATTACCAAAAATGGGAAAATCTAAAGAAATGAAAAAAAGGGTCTTCAAAAATTTTGACAAGCACATCAACTAAAAGACAGAATGAAGAAGAAATACAAGATCGTCAAGTGAATAAAAAACAAAAATCTGGAAAAACTCATTTCATCTCAAGAAAAAAAGTAAAATCATTAAAAATGAAGACCCGAATCTGCAGAAAGTTATAAAAGCTGTTATAGTGTTTATGATTCAACCGACCCAGATCCACTTGATGAACATTCTGATGAAATCATTGAAGATCCAAAAAATTTGTCGATTGATGAAAATGACTTTGTCATTGTGCGATTTCTGGGAAAGAAGAAAATTAGTCATTTCGTAGGAAAAATTTAAAAGAAGATTTTATCATCTGAATGTGAAATCAATTTTCTAAGTCTTTATTTCGACCAATTTATTTATCCAGAAAATGTTGACAATAGTGTTGTGGACAATGATGACATTGTCAAAAAACTATCCAAACCAACCATACTTGGTGAAAATCTTTGAACTGCAATAATTTTAATATTTACATTTGATTTTTCAAGCTTTGAAAATGTTTTTTGATCATTAATTGTGTTTTTCTCCCTTTTTACATGTTAGACAACAATAAATTTGATTTCTACTACTTAATTTGAATCATTTCAATGCGTCTGTTTCAAGGATCAAGTCTCCGTTGGCAAGGGATCAAGTCTCCCTGCATCTGGGGAGACTTGATCCTTTTTTTTATTTTTTTGGAAAACAATTTATTTTTATTTTAAAAATGATTTTTCAAAAATAAAAAAATACTACAACAAGAAAGACACATGAGCCTTTAATAATAACTGGAAACATTTCTTTTTAATTTTGTTTTTTCCAAAATAAAAATTAAAAACTGAAAAAGGGATCAAGTCTCCCAAGTCTCCCCTATTTATGTAAACGTCACGTACGGGACATTATGTCCGTGCCTCATGGAATGGCCCAAAGTAAACTTTGGTGCTTGTTTCCTCAAAATCCCCTGCCGCTTGCACTTTATGTCTTTCATATGTTTATCAATTGACTTTATACGCTATCGATACACAAAAGCTCATCGCATTCTCTGTAACCAACCTGGCATCCTCTCATTGTTATATCGTACCTGAAAAAGGGGGCAAAACTTTACGGCGTGATAGAACGCAGCTATACGAGCAAATTTCGTCATAGAATGCATGGTCGGAACGCAAGCAAGGAGAGAAGTTAAGAGGTAGTTTTCCACTGCCACAGTTAAAGAATTAACACAGGAATGAGAAGAGATACTTCTGAAAACATTTTATTAACAGGAATGTAATTAATGTACATGCTCAAAGAAATTTCTCAATAGATCTACCGCCAGCTGTAATGCATGCTTCACACCTGCGGGATAGGGACTGACGTAAATTTACGAAGATACCAGGCATTTCGCGAATATCACCGGCAACAACGGCAAGCCTGGCGACTAGATCCATATCGGTTTCAATGGGACACTCGTAGATTAGGCTTTTCATATGGCCTAATGAAACAAGAAAAGTCCTGTACAACGAGAAAATTCCAAACACGGAAAAAAGTCCAAACACGAGAGATCCTGCGATCTTGGTGGCGAAGCTATGGGACCACCTCGACCAATCCATCGCCTTGGGACAGTAGAAAACTACCTTTTAACTTCTCACCGCTTGCGTTCCGACCACACATTGTATGCCGAAATTTGCTCGTATAGCTGCGTTCTATCACCCCTAAAGTTTTGCCCATTTTTTCAGATACACCCTGTATATTGAATCAATTTGATGAATGATTGTTTTTCAAAGTATACTCGAGTGAATTTATATTTTAAAAACAACATTCTATCTAATAAAACAAAATCTTAAACAAGCATGAAGATAAATAATATGCCTACAAAAATCAAACCTTGCATGTAAAATTAATTCGACAATGAGCAAATTCATAAATCCATCTAAAAACAAATTAACCTAAGTAAAAACTGGTGTGAAGCAGTAAGAGCCAAAAGAACTTCTTAAAACAACATTAAAAAATATATATTGAGTATATGCAAAAGTAAGTTCCGTTTCTCTAATAGATGGCGTAAGTGGTCTTATATGTATTGTGTGAAACTGGTAATACATGCTTTTGAAAAGTCTCTTCATAACCTTCAAAACGTAGTATATGAAATTTGACTAATGTCTAAAGAACATAGTTTTTTATTCGATTTAAAATGTATAGTTTTGTGCCAAATAATCATCATTTGCGGAAGTTTTATTATTTTTTTATAATTTAAAAGATAAAAGCTGTTGAAAGTCATCGTTTACTTGTAGAAGCTTACGGTGAATATGCTTTTTCTGATAGTATGTGTAGAATGTCTGGCAATTTAAAGAAGGTTTATTCGATGTTGAAGACTCAGAACATGGAGGTAGACAGAAAAAAAATATAAGATGAAAAATTGCAAGCATGATTGGATGAAGACAACACAAAAACGTAACAAGAATTGGCAGAAGCATTAAATGTTGAACAATCCGTTGTCAGTAGACGTCTACATGCAATGGGAATGGTTCAAAATTGGATACCACATGAATTAACAGAAAGGCGGATGGAATTTCGAAAAATCACTTGCAAAATGCTTCATCAAAGACTACAAAAAAGGGCTTTCTTCATCGACTTGTGACTGGAGATTAAAAATGTATTTACTACGAAAATCGTAAATGTAAAAAAACTTGGGTACAGCCTGATGAAGCTGGTCCATCACAGTCAAAGCGAAATATTCATTCTGATAATGTTATGCTCTGTATTTCGTGGGATATGAAAGGCGTTGTATATTATCAACTACTGAAACCGTCTGAAACTGGTGAAGTCTGCCAACAACAACTAATACGTTTGAACCAAGCTGTTCAATAAAATCGACCAGAATGGGAAAATAGACACAATAAACTGATTTTGCAGCATGACAACACAAAACCATGTACTGCAAACGTCGCTAAAACCAACTTAAAAGTGAAGGACATAAAGCTTCTATCCCACCCGCCGTATTCCCAGACATTGCTCCTTCAAATTACTATTTATTCCGGTCGATGCAGTCAGCCCTTCAAGACGTACGATTCACATCTTATGAAAGTATCAAAAATTGACTTGACCAATGGATCTCCTCAAAAGATGACGACTTCTTCAGACAGGGAATCCGTAAATTGGCTGAAAGATGGGCGGAGGTTGTGGCTTCTGATGGAGCATACTTTGAATAATGAACCACTTTTATATACTTGCTAAATAAACATGTAATTTTAACCAAAAACGAAACTTACTTTGCTTGTACCCAATATACAGGGTGTACCTGAAATGTTTCAACAAACTTAGGGAGATAATAGTACTCATCAAGATGAACAAAAAATGCAATGTAACATGGGGTCGCAAACCACTTATTGAGTCACAAATACAGGGTGTTTCACCCTAACTGAAGTCGGCTTGTCGGTAATAATTTTGCGAAAAATTAAAATATTGCAATAAAAATGTAACGATATGTACCTTATTTTGTATGAAATGTGATAACATCACAAAAAAGAGGGATAGAAGTTTTCATTATACGCACCAGCAGTATGCATTGGACGCTCCCCATTTTGGACTGTGATTATCAGTTCATACGGTGTCATCGATTGTGTAAGTACCCTGTTTTTCCAGAACTTTTTGTGATGTTATCACATTTCATACAAAATAAGGTACATATCGTTACATTTTTATTGCAATATTTTAATTTTTCGCAACATTATTACCGACAAGCCGACTTCAGTTAGGGTGAAACACCCTGTATTTGTGACTCAATAAGTGGTTTGCGACCCCATGTTCCATTGCATTTTTTGTTCATCTTGATGAGTACTATCATCCCCCCTAAGTTTGTTGAAGAATTTCAGATACACCCTGTATATATATTTTTTATGATATTTTTAGCTGTTTGAGTCAAAAACGCTTTTGACTCATCTAAAAACGTTTGTTGCACAACCGTAGACAAATATTAACACAATTTTTCTTTCTTTCTTTCTTTCTTAATAGCTATCAAATTGGATTGATTTGAACTATTACAACCCGGAAAATATTTCAGATATCTGAAAACTCGCCGTCAGGAAATATTAAACATTCATTGTAAAAAAATGAATCAGCTATCACAAAATGACATCCACAAGAAGTTAGTAGTGTTTTTAATTTCAAATTAAGTTTCTACATGGCATTTGTTGCACAAACTTTTACTAATGAAAAGGAAAACACAGTTATATTCTAATAATATATATAATTAAAGTGATAAATGTTTATTATCAATAGCATTTTAATTATATATACGGATGAATAGCATTTTAATGAAATATGCGTAAATTTTAACTAATGTTACGCTAATTTTTTTGACCGCGGGCCGACGGAATGAAGGCGTATTTTCAAACGGGCCGCCAGAATTAGGATAATTTTTTCAACGGGCCAGGCTGATTAAAAAAAATTAGCGGGCCTACCGGCCCGATATAAAAATTTGAACGAAGCCGATAAAATATTAGCTATTTTCAATGAATGTGACTTTCGCGAGAATAAATATATATATGCGTCACGAGTCGATGCTAGTTTGACAACGTCAATGCAGAAATGTAACATGTCTAGCGTAGAGATCGGAATCGGAGAGTTGCATGCAGGGTTCTCGCTGCCACTCGCCATTGCGCCAAATCGCGACAAAATATTTCATTTGGCGAGTAAACTAACAATCAGACTCGCCAAATTGCGAGTGCTCAATTTCTGCTCCGTTTGTGTGTGTGCCAATACTCTCGAGACTTATCCGCATTTCAGAACGATTGATGTAGCTTTAACATGTTAAATCGCACCGTGCCATTTACATTGTTCTATTTATAGAGATACAGACTCAATATCAATTCAATTTAGCAACAGCGAAAGACACCAAAAGGATTATGCGACAGGTTTTTGTCAGTTAATCACTGTCTATGCGCCGGCGTCGCTCTGGTAAAAACATAAACAAAATTACTCGTAATAAGTGCCAAATATTGATAAGTTTTTCTGGAATGTGGTGTTGAAATTAACCATACTATTTATTAGTTGTACGTAAAGTATCATTGGCCGGTCAATTTTTTCTATCGGTCGAAATCTCATAGCAATTTTTAGTGTATGTTTTCACAACGGTAAATCAAAGTTTTTAACTTTTATTCAGACTGCTAAAAGAATGTCTGAAACATTTACATATTTAGGAGGCATTTAGAATGTATTTATTTTTAATAGTTTCTGTAGCGGATAGTTGAATTTCTACTATTTGAGTAATTACAAAAAAAATAGTTTTTTTTAGAACATGTTCAAAAAATGGATACAATAAAAGGTTAAAGTTAGATTTTTTCAGTGTTTCACGCCGAATCTATTTTGCTAATATTTATTTTCATTTGGCTACTGTTTTTTATTTTTTATTCGCCAAATCGCTAATGTTGGTCAAAAGCCAGCGAGAACACTGGTTGCATGGTGTCTGACGGGCTTAGTTTATTTTTTTTTTCAGCAGACTCGTGCTCAGGCTTGCATTTCTTTTCTACATAGTCAAGCCGGGTCGGACCTGGACTTAATTGTTCTCAGGAGGTGTAGATCAGGCAATATGTTTTGTAAAAATATTAATAGCGATAATGAGCTTCTGTAATCTTTAGAAATATACCTTAAGGTGGTTATCAAATTCACTGCTTGACAACGCGAAACTTTGACATATGTTCTGACTAATTTTTAACCGTTTAAAGCATAAAATTGACAAGCCTGACTATTGAAGGGATTTGGAATCGATTAAAGTTTTCCATTTTTGATAAATAAATTACTTGTCGAGATATAAAAGATTCCTGTCACGTGGCTGCAGGTTCTTCTCCTTTCCCTCGCCGCAGCTTCCGGAAATTTGTTTCAAAACGCTCACTTTGACAGTATTTTCTCAAAGATATATTATCTTTATCAAAAAATGAATAACGACATTCGATTACATAGTTTCTGAATTAGAACACCTGTTAATCTTATGCATTTCCGAAAAGAAATGAATTCAGAAAAGTGTCAGAAAGTAGCTCATTTAGACTTCAGAAAAGCCTTAATAAATGACAAATATTTTCACAAATCTACTTTTAGGTAGATTTCGTATGAAATACTACCTATTGGCGTCGTTCCTATGTTGGAATTTTTGAAATTTTTTTGCAGATCTACACCGATCATGACCCCTAGAATCCAAAACCACCCTCGGTACAAAACTTTATGTATCTATTTATCTATCTATCTATCTATCTGTCTATCTATCTCTCTCTCTCTCTCTCTATATATATATATATATATATATATATATATATATCACTTTCTTCAGGACACGATAACTTCCACAATTCCGCACAAATCTCTTCCAAACTGATACATAAAATCAAGGGTTATAAAATCTCGGTTAAGTTCGTTAAAGGGCAAAATCGGAGAAAGGGTTTATTACTTCTAAAAATAGGGCCAAAAATTTATGTATCACAGATTTTTGATAAAATTTAAAATGGGCTAGAGGGGCGCTAAAAATAGGGTTTTTGGAGAAAAAAATTCATAACTTCGTCCATTCTCAAGATATCAAATCCAATTAATTTTATTATACATCTCCTTAATATTATCTACAACTTTTATATTCACAAGTTTTTGATAGGACCAATTCGTACCTCAAAAAACATTAAAAACGAAAACAAAGAAAGGGGGGTGAAGAAGAAAAATTTCCATAAATCCGTCAATTCACAAAATATAAAATCCCCATGAATTTATCATACATCTTCTTAATATTGTCTTCAACATTTATACAGACAAATTTTTGACAGGACCAATTCTTACAGCAAAAAGAAATTAAAAATACATAGCGGTTGAAGAAAAAAAATCAACTTATTAAGAATGTATTCAAATCCAAACTGTTTATTTTCTTACTGATTTTTAAATTAATTTTTGCTCTAAAACGCGTCCAATTGATAGAATCTCTTCTTCAGAAACTATATAATGTACCATAATGATCGATTTTTTGATAGAGGCAGAATATATTTCAAAAAATGATGTCAAAGTGGGCATTTTGAATAGAATTTCCCGAAGCGATTTTGTTAGAAACAAAAATATTGGCGTACTGAGAAAATAATTGTTTATTAATCAAGTTTCAATTAATTGAAAGAAAAATAAAAACACATGTCGCTTATAAATCTTTTCAAAAATCACGTCAGCAAGTTTCGTATTTTTTCTATTAAAAATTAATCTGAAAATGTACCAGAAAATTTGGTGTTGTTGAGCATGGAAAAGTATTTTTTTTTAATACCGCCTTAACATGATTCTGATAAAACCAGCTATTATATAAAAATGAAATAAAAACTCGTCAAAAGCGGTCAGATAAAACTGGTAAAGTGGATTTATCATGATTTAGTTTTTGTTGGTGCAATTAGTATACTTAACTTCGAAATCTACCTCCGCCTGTAGGCCGGGCCGGCAGGGATTTTTTATTATACAGCTTCAAAAGTTATGATACTTTTAACCCTCCTTACTTTTCTTTTATTCTAAACTACATTAATTTTTTAATAAATCCTTATTTGAATGTTAAAATGGCTAAGAATCTAAGTATTAATCATTATTGCTGCCATTGTGTATTTTCTGTCTTTTGAAGACATCGTAATTTTAAAATATACTGTAAAATGTTCCCATAAATATGTATACAGTATTCTTTAAAGGAATCGTAATTATATGCTAAGAAAAATCTGAATTTTTTGTAGAAATTGAGTCTGGTCAGATCAGGCAGGGCATGTTTTCACTTATTTCTGTAAGGGCCGGGCCGTGAGCTGCGAAAATATAAACAGGCCGGCCCCGGGCCTGGAAATTCCGGCCCGTGCAGGCCTCTAGTGATTATACCGCTGGTTTAAACAATTAAAACAAAATATTTCGTTTCGGTTCCTACTTTTGTCCAATAAAAAATAACGATTTACGTTTTTCGTTTCAACGGAAATGGTGATTTTCTCCGGTTTCCGGTTTTTGGTTCAATTAATTTCAGTGTACAAAATTTCTTATTTAACTTTTGACATAAATATATGTCCGAAAGTTAAGAACCAGAAGTAAATTATGTCAATGACCTGCATTTTAATTAATTTTTTATATAACTGAAATTTTATTAATTTAATTTTTAAAAATGTTTTTACAGTCTATTTCCGGAGCAGAAAAAAAAATCGGTTCAGTTCTGGCACTGAAATTCCGTAATTTCAATTCCGGTATTCTTTCCATCTGAAACAGCGTCGCGGCAATTCTATTTGGCGCCTAGGGTGAAAACATTTTGCTGGTTTCCTTTACCATTCAGTAGTGCGTTAGTTGTAAAATTTTGTAGATGTAAAAAAAAAAAAAAAAAAAAAAAAAAAAAAAAAAAAAAAAAAAAAAAAGAGGAAATAAATATAATATTGTCAATTCAATATTTTACCAATTTATCTATCAAAATTCCTTGTTCAAAAGCTTGTTTCTTTAGAATGCAAAGATAAATTTTGCTTTAGATATGTTTTTGTTTTGAGCCCAGTAGCGTAGTGGCCAGCACGTCTCTCTACCACGCTACACATCCTCAGTTCGATTCCGGACTGTGGACTGGTCAAGGTTCACTCAACCTTTCATTACTTCGGGGTCTATAAAATGAGTACCAGGCTTTCTTGGGAACTAAAGAGCGAGGATCCTGCGTTTAGCTGACCACCTGGCCGAGACAAATGTTTTATAGCATCCAAGGACCCATGGTCAAGAAAACAGGGCTGGGCACTGTATGCCATTAACCTTAATAGATTGGAGCGTCGCAGGGTTTTTTTGTATGTTCTATTTTATTGGGTAGCTTTCAACTTTCTAAACAAAAGATAGAAGAAAGAATGTATGCAAGTTTTGAAAGAATTATATAAAAGGGGGTAAAATGGAAGGTGTGCGTCTTCCATTGATTAATTTCCCCGAAATTACTCAAAATGTATGCTATGCAAACATAAAAAAATCCCTGCCGGCCCGGCCTACAGGCAGAGGTAGATTTCGAAGTTAAGTATACTAATTTCACCATCAAAAACTAAATCATTATTAGATATAAATCCACTTTAACAGTTTTATCTGTCTGCTTTTGACGAGTTTTTATTTCCTTTTTATAAAATAGCTGGTTTTATCAGAATCATGATAAGGCGATATTAAAAAAATATTTTTCCATACTCAACAACTCGAACATTTCTGGCACATTTTCAGATTCATTTTTAATAAAAGAAAAATATGAAACATGCTGACGTGATTTTTGAAAAGATTTATAAGCGACCTGTGTTTTTATTTTTCTTTCAATTAATTAAAACTTGATTAATAAACCATTATTTTCTCAGTAGGGCAATATTTTTCGTTTCTAACACAATCGCTTCGGGAAATTCCGTTCAAAATGCCCAATTTGACATCCTTTTTCGAAATATATTCGGCCTCTATCAAAAAATCGATCATTACTGTACATTATATAGTTTCTGAATAAGAGAATCTAGCAATTGGATGCGTTTGAGAGCAAAAATGAATTTAAAAATGAGTAAGAAAATAGACAGTTTGGATTTGAATAAGATGATTTTTTTCTTCAACCGCTATGTATTTTTAATTTGTTTTTGCTGTAAGAATTGGCCCTATCAAAAACTTGTCGATATAAATGTTGAAGACAATATTAAGAAGATATATGATAAATTCATGGAGATTTTATATCTTGTGAATTGACGGAGTTATGAAAATTTTTCTTCTTCAAACCACCCTTTTTTGTTTTCTTTTTTATTTATTTTTATTTTTATTTATTTTTTTTTTGCGGTACGAATTGGTCCTATCAAAAACTTGTGAATATAAAAGTTGTAGATAATATTAAGGAGATGTATAATAAAATTATTGGATTTGATATCTTGAGAATTGACGAAGTAAGGAGTTTTTTTCTCCCCAAAACCCTATTTTTGCGCCCCTTGAGCCTATTTTAAATTTTATCAAAAATCTGTGATGCATGAATTTTTTAGAAGTAATATAAACTTTAAACTGATTTGATATGCACAAAAATTAAGAAGTTATGGGTTTTTTTCGGTTTTCACAAAACCCCTCCCTATTTCCATCCCCCTTTGTCCGCTTTTGTCCATTAACGAACTTGACCGAGATTTTATGTCCGATGATTTTATGTATCAGTTAAGAAGAGATTTGTGCAGAATTGCGGAAGTTATCATGTCCAGAAGAAAGTGATAACACAATTGCTTAGGGAAATTCAGTTCAAAATGCCCACTTTGACATCATTTTTTGAAATATATTCTGCCTCTATCAAAAAATCGATCATTGCGGTACATTATATAGTTTCTGAATAAGCGAATCTAACAATTAAATGCGTTTGAGAGCAAAAATGAATTTAAAAATGAGTCAGAAAATAAGCAGTTTGGATTTGAGTGTATCCTTAATGCAATGATTTTACCAACACAATCCGCTTCGGGAAATTCGGTTCAAAATGCCCACTTTAACAGCATTTAAAAAAATATATATTCTGCCTCTATAAAAAAATTGACCATTACGGTACATTATATAGTTTCTGAATAAGAAAACGTACCAATTGGAAGCCTTTGAGAGCAAAAATGAATTGTAAAATTAGTCAGAAAATACGCAGTTTGGATTTGAATATACCCTTACTTAGATGATTTTTTTCTTCAACCGCTATGTATTTTTAATTTGTTTTTGCTGTAAGAATTGGTCCTATCCAAAACTTGTCTATATAGATGTTGTAGAAAATATTAAGAAGGTAGATGATAAATTCATGGGGATTTTATATCTTTTGAATTGACGGAGTTATGGATTTTTTACTTCTTCAAACCCCCTTTTTGTTTTTGTTTTTAATTTTTTTGCGGTACGAATTGGTCCCATCAAAAACTTGTGAATATAAAAGTTGTAGATAATATTAAGGAAATTTATAATAAAATTAATTGGAATCGATATCTTGAGAATTGATGAAGTTATGAATTTTTTTCTCCCAAAAACCCTATTTTTTGCGCTCCTTGAGACCATTTTTAACTTTATCAAAAATCTGTGATACATAAAATTTTGGCCCTATTTTTAGAAGTAATAAAAACTTTAAACTGATTTGATATGTACAAAAATTAAGAAGTTATTTGGGGTTTTCGGTTTTCACAAAACCCCTCCCTATTTCCGCCCCCTTGGTCCGATTTTGCCCATTAACGAACTTGACCGAGATTTTATGTCCTTTGATTTTATGTATCAGTTTGGAAGAGATTGGTGCAGAATTACGAAAGTTATCGTGTCCAGAAGAAAGTGATATATATATATATATATATATATATGTATGTATAGATAGATAGATAGATAGATAGATAGATAGATAGATAGGTAGATAAAGTTTTTTACTGAGGGTGGTTTTGGGTTCTAGGGGTCATGATCGGTTTAGATCTGCAAAAATGTTTCAGAAATTCCAACATATGAACGATCCCAATAGGTAGTATTTCATACGAAATCAACCTAAAAATCTATTAAGTGCATATGAGCGTAACCTTATGAGCGTTAAATACGTTACAATGTGACAACAATTATAAGAAAAAAAAATTATACGCGCAATATTTGCAAGTATTTTTATTCTGAGGGAGAGATAGGCCGAGGAGAGCAACTAAGCTATGAAGTTTATAGTTTCTGTTCTTGACCGGTGACATCCTTATTTAGATACTAAGTTATCGAATAGTCTGTTTCTCTTTCCTATAGAGACAAAGCATCAAAATAATGACAAAGTTGGCAATTTAAGCCGAATTTAGACACATTGTAGTTGTCATTGGATGGCAATATCAGACAAATTCATGATTTTGTGTATAAAAATGAATCCATGGATGTAATGGAATTATAAATAAAGAGAGGAGGTATTCTGTAGAGTCTACCAATTACGACTGAAGTAACTCAGCAGCTTGTTACAAGATGGCGGCTGATTTTTTATATCGGATAAACAGTTTCTGATTATCGCCGAAACAAACTACTACCAGACCAGTAATTGTTGAATAGAAATTTCGCCTTATTTTAGAGACTTATTCCTGCAAAATTTCACTTGCAAATATGGTAAAATTTTCTATCCGTTTTTACTGGTGGGAGTTAGTCCGGGTATTATAAAATCTTTCTCTGACACTGACACTGGCAGGAGGTTTTATAGGTTGTCACAAGATGGCGGAAACACAAGGCCTGACTACAGCAGAAATAAACTTCCACCGGCAAAAATAAATATCTGTTTTTGACCATAATTATGACCGGAGTTCTGCATTTATAAGGCGTTTAATTAATTAAGGAGAAAATATCTGAAATACTTGTATACTGGAGAGGTGAGTTTTCTTCCTTCGTTTCTTTCTTTCTATTTTTTTTTAAAATTAAAATTTCAAACAGGAAAAGACAGCTTTAAAATTCCATAAGATATAGTTGAATTAATTTAATAGGTATCCGGATAATTTATAAAATGGAAGTGTGAACCAAAGACATACTATTATTTTCAAGAAAAATTTGTTTTCTTTCTTCACAAATTTATTTTTTTTTCTTTTTATTTTTAGCATTCAATTTTTCTATATTGGTAGCAAAGTCACAATATTAGTATGCGGTTTCTATTTATCAGCCAACAGATGAGTTATCAAACACAATAAAAAAGAGAATTTTTTCTTAATCCAGCAAAAAAGTTTACGAAATATTATATACAGGGTGTCCGGTCTCAACGGTGTCCAATGGCTAATTCCTAAACCGTTAGTCATAGACATATAGTTCCAATCACAAAAATGTTTTAAATCAGGTAAAGAAATATTTTAAAAGCGATTTGGGTCAATAAAAACATTTCTTAAAAAATTACGAAATTTAAATTTTTATACGGTCCCCCGGTCCTATAAGTTATATTTAGTAAATTTTTCCTATTACACTGACAAGTAAGACAAAAAAAGTCCCATTCATATAACGCTAAAATTGACCGAGTTATGAATCTTTAAATATGCATGACCTATGCCACTTTTCTGCTCTGAAAACAAATGACTTCGGCTTGGCTTGGAGGGATCATATACCAAGTGCTTAAAGTATTCGAAGATCTTATTTCATGTGTATTTGCGCTTTGAAAAAAATCGTACAAGTATTACGATTAAGCTTCAAATTGGCTAAAATAACATATGTTTTATTTTGTCAGGATTTGAGACTGTTTCTTTTATGATTTCTTTTAACAAAAATTATGTTATTTTTATAAGTTTTTATGTTACTTCAATAATCGTATGTATGTTTATCCAGTTCAAAATTTGTACTCGAACTTTAACCCAATTTTAAATATCCGATCGAGGTTACTATTTACATACTGGCGCAAATCCGATAACAATCTAATATTATTATGATTTTCGGTGGTTACCATTTATACTTATTTTACAGGATAACACAAAAAATTTCGGATAGATTACCGCCAAAAAGTTTAAGGAAAAGTTTTAGATTAGATAATACAAGGCTGCGATTGTTGGGTTTTTTAACTTTTATGTATTTTTTTAGCACTGAATCCGAAAATTGCCTTAATTCTTAACCATCATGTCAGGATATTTCGTAAATCATAAATTGTCAAATTTAAAGACTAACAAAAATCGGATACTATAAAGTAGAGGAGATGATTGTGTTTTTTAACTTTTGATAATTGATTTTTACGCACTTTTTAGCACTGAATTTGAAAATGACCTTCATTTTTAACCATCACGTTAGAATTTTTTTGCAAATCGTAAATGTGTAAGTTAAAATATAGCGAAAATCTCATACTATAAAACATATGTAAAACCTTTTTTATTTTATTTTATTTTATTTTATTCAATAATTTATTCGACATTTTTGCTTATCCTGAGATTCTTACAGCTAAACAGCTGAGTGGTCCGATGAGATGGGGGAGGAGATTCAATATTAACTTTGAACTTTTTAACTTTGAAATTTGCAATTTGCGAAAAATCCTGATGTGATAGTTAAAAATGAAGGTCAATTTCGGATTTAGCGGTACAGAATACATAAGAATCAATTATCAAAAGCTAAAAAACATGACATAACCCAACTTTTTCAGGCTAGTGCAATCTATTAATATTTTAAAATACGTATCATTTTGTAAAGAATTGAGGCTGTTAATTTAGCATAATTTTATTTAACAGAAATTATTTTTTTTCTTTCTTCTTAAATGTTTATTACAAATTGTATATTTTGCATTTATATGTCAGAATGATTAAAGATTTCAAATTTATATTGCAATGTTAATTTTACTCTCAACCATTTTTTAATATATCTCACGGAATTATATTTCGACTAAATTTGTGAATCACCTCCAACTTGCAGCAAAAAATATGCTCCAACTTTAAGCAGCTATTACTCGGTCAATTTTAATCGTAGAATAACGGGACTTTTGTTGTATTACTTGTCAATGTAAAAGGAAAATTTTACTAAATATAACTTATAGGACCGGGGGACCGTATAAACATTTAAATTTCGTAATTATTTAAGAAATGTTTTTATTGACCCAAATCGCTTTCAAAATATTTCTTTACCTGATTAAAAACCTTTTTGTAATTGGAACTATATGTCTATGACTAACGGTTTAGGAATTATCCATTGGACACCGTTGAGACCGGACACCCTGTATAACCTTTTCCCAGATATTCCCGATTCTGAAAAACTTCCCTCTATTTTGAAAAAACTCAGAAATAAATAAGATTTTCACGATTTAACAAAGCACTTCTGAAGCAAAAATTTCTTCTGCTGCACATAATTTCCGGAAACATTTTTGAGTAAATAAAATCATAAGACGAAATGCAATATTCCAACTTGATCCAATCATAAACTACATAAAATGAACTTTAAAAATATCGCCGTTTACTTAAAAGATGACAAATAATAGTAATACAGATGTTACAAGTTTGAAAAATGTGCATTTTATTTAAATTTCCTAGTACTTAAAGTCTGCAATCCCGCAGCCATCGTCAGGGAATATTTTCATTAATTGCCGTTCCATTCATTCAAATACGTCACTTCGTTTGAAATGGGAAAATCATTCAAATACGTCACTTCGTTTGAAATGGAAACCTATCCTAAGAATTATAGATTCTCCCATTTCAAACGAAGTGACGTATGTGAATGAATGGAGCGGCAATTAATGAAAACATTTTCTGACGATGACTGCGGGTTTGCAGACCGAAAGTACTCGGAAATTTAAATATTTTAAACTTGTAATATCTGTATTATTATTATTTGCCACCTTTTAAGTAAACGTTGAACTTTTTAAAGTTCATATTATCATTTTTGAGTAGCTTTTACAGCGTATTAATCAGCTTTGTCAACCCAGAATCAACATGAAATATTTGTTTTTTGGATGCTATCAATTCTCCAGTGCACATTTTCAGCTTCGTAACACAATTTATGCATGCAAGAGTAACAAAAATGTGCTTATTTTACGCTACTGATGTAGCATCTTTGCCTGTTGAACACGAAAATGTTTACTTGATAATTTTCAGCATCAAAACACTGGCATTTTCTGCTGATACCAGGTTGACAAAACTGATTAATATACTGTAAAAAGTGCTCGAAAACGTTTATGGAAACTACGGGCAGAAAAAGAAACTTTTATTTCAGAAATAATTTTTTCTATCTCAAAAATCTGTTGGTTTCTGGGGTTCCTGCAGATAAAGGAACACTTACATTTCGTAAACCTTCTTGCTAAATCAAAAAACGTTTTTCACAGTGTCTAGACAGAGCTCAGTAGGGTTGCCAGTTTGGCCTCCGCTTTTAATTCGAAATTTCAAATTCACACCGAAAATTTTGAAAGAAGAAACTTTACTTTATGTAATTACAAATTTTCTGTCATTAAATAAAGCAAAAAATACTACTTTTAATTTGTGGTACGAATTCTGATTTCCTGAATAAAAATGGAGGCCAAACTGGCATCCCTGGAGCTCAGGCACTGATATAGACCAGAATTAATTGAAGAATTGAAGAAGTAACTATGTCTGGTTTAATTCCCCATAATATAATTTGTTTATGTTATTACTAGTAGCAGTTTACCGGGTCACCCATAAAAGTAACCGAAACAGTAAAAAATCAGTAAATCGAAAGAGATAGATATATGAATATTAACATGTAATTATCACGTAACATAAATATTTAATGTGTGCATTGTAAAAATTAAATTACTTAATATAACAATATTCTTTCTATCTAAACAAAAACTTTATCGTAAACCTCCCCTGATTAATTTCCTATTGCAGACATACTGCGCTTTCTCAATATAATTTGCACTTAATCTTACATACAGTCGGGCCTCTATTTAAGAAACCTCTATTTTGCGAAATTTTACTTGGAACCAAGAACATTTTGCAAATTTCTTCGTAAAATAACCTCCAAATAGCGAAGTGCATTCTCTATTTAACGAACTTTTCCTTGGGATATAATTTGTTTTCCTATTTCTTAAAATATTACTGGGCATTTCAAACTTATTCTTTCTTTTAACACATTTTATGAGATCAATGACCATGAATAGGTCTTACCAGGCACCTAACTCACCGAGAGCAGTAAAATCGCTGTGATTCTTTGCTTTCCATCCAAGAAGTGCAAACTTTCAATATTTCCTTTTAACCCTCAATGGAGCTGCCCCGTGTCCTTAAACTATAGTTTCCCGTTTTCTAGATTGTTGATCATGATCCCTCGTGTTGGTAATTTCGGTTCTTGTAGCTCAAAAATGTCAAAGCGAAAGTGCTTGAGCATCAAAAAAGCAAAAAATTATTCTTGATGAAGTGGATAAAGGCGTGAAGAAAAAGAATACTGCTTTAAAATTTGGTATTCCAAACAGCTTATCAACCATGATAAAAAATCGTGATTTTAATGTAAAATTATTTTTTTAACTGAAAATACAATGTATTTCCAGACAATGTTTTGTTTCATTCTTATTTCCCTTGCAGATTTCTTTTTGATGGGTAAAATAAATAAAACAAATAGATATAATTTATATAAAAAAAAGTGTGACTAATTACTTTTTAAAATTATATTTAGTGTTTATGGACTTAAAATATGTTTTATGTAGTTTAAAGTATTTTAAAAGGCGACTCTCTATTTAACGAATTTTCCATATAACGAACTTTTTTTCGGGATTTAGCGACTTCGTTAAATAGAGGTCCGACTGTAATTAATTTTTATAGCAGCAATTTTTATAAATATTTTAAATATAATACACTTCTTATCTTGCATGTCGTAAAAATAGATTTATGGCATACACATTTTAAAAGATAATAGGTCATAAAAGAAAATTTTTTGAAAAACCCTTTTCTCAATTACCCTGTGTTAATCTTTAAATCCCGAAGCCGTCGCGGTAGTCCGACGTATTAAAAACCGCGCCCGCCCAAAACCCACCGGTCGATGTCTTAAGCCTTTGAGCTCTGGAGGGTGAATTGTTTTAAAATACCCAAATGCCACATTTATTATATACACGAAAAAACGCATTAATTTATTTTCAAAGAAAGTTGGTCGTATATTCCGGTGCCATTGTGACATTTGGAGATTAATATTGTGTGGGAAGAAATTCACCCAGCAGCGCTCAAAGGGTTAAAGTTACTGAATTTAGCTTTTAAATTTTCCGGTAGAATCGTTCGTCATCGTGCCTACTGCTAGTGATGTGCGATGTCGTTATTTTTATCGATGTATGTCATCGATACTATAACGTTTTATATCGATGTATCTACAGGTAGTATCGTTCATTTTTATTTTTCTTCAAAATATGAAGGTAAACTAAGTCGAATGTGCCAATTCCAAAACTTTATCTCATGCATGTTAATACTTCAAAATTCGCTATCACAGTGTCAAATTTAAATGACAATCTATGCCCATCATGAGGATTCAGAAGGTATAGTTTCGTTAAATTCTGTGCATTGATTTAACCCTTAAACGCCTGTTTTTTCAAAAATCATTGTAATAATGTTTTTCGGCTTTCATTTTTTAAATAAATCATGGGAAAAATACTTAAAAAAAATCATATTTTGTTTTAAGTATGGTTTACGGCTAAAACACAGTTTGTTACTAATCGGCAATACTGGTCTTTAATTGAAAAAATAATTTCCCTTGATAAAATTCTATAATATTAAACACACAAGAATTTTAGGAACTATAATAAGAAATAAATTTTACTTCCTCACTGCAGAACAAAATAGTGAATTTCGCAAGCTTGCAAACAAAACAAAAAGAACAAGTAGCAACAATTGAAAAAAATAAATCCATCTTTATTCTTAAACAGCACAAGTGTTGCCATCTACATATTGAAAATCGATTTAATAATATTTTCAGAATGAATTTTATTGGCAGCATTAGGCATTATAGCTAGTAGTATTTTAGATATAGTAGTATATTTTGTAGTATTTCTAATAGTATTTTTGAGCCTAAATTGGGTATGCTGCCGAAAAGCAACACCAGGCATTTAAGGGTTAAGCATTGCGTTTTTCAAACAAATTATTGAATTTTGGCACACGGCCTCTTAGATATCTTTAATCAAACTTCACAACTCAAGGAGCATAAAAGCGACACCTGCTGGGCAGTATACACCTAAGCCTAATAAGGATTTACTTATGTAAAAGTGTAACAGAATATGAAGTTTGATTAAATTCCGTGGATTAGTTTTTGTGATATAGCTATATAGCTATCGCGAATATCGTAAAAAATGCAGCATAACAGCGCCACCTGTTATATGATTTATACGTAAACCTAATGATCAACAACATATGTCGACGTCTAACAGATTATAAAGTTTGATGAAATTCCGTGCGTTAGTTCTTGAGATATGACTGTCGCTAAAATCGTGTAAATCCTGAAAAATACAGCATAGAAGCGCCACCCATTGGGCGATTTACACCAAAACTTAATCAGCAACAACGTGTAACTGAATCTGAAGTTTAAAATCAGTGAATTATTTATTGAGATAGAGCTATTGCTGAAATCGTGAAAAATTAAGTATAGCAGCGTCACCTGATGGTAGACTTACATCAAAACCTATTCATCAACAACTTGTGTCAACGTCTAAATCAATATGAAGTTTGATGAAAATCCGTGCTTTAGTTCTTGAAATAGAGCTATTGCGGAAATCATGAAAAATGCAGCATAGCAGCGCCACCTGTTGGGCGATTTACACCAAAAACTAATCAGCACCAATTTATATCAAGGTCTAACATAATCAATAGTTTTAATAAATCCCGTCATTAGTTCTTGAGATAGAACGCCCACAAAGTTTTTGTCACAGACAGAGAGACACACTGACAGACATTTTCTAAAAATTGTCAAATCGTGTTCAGGACCTTCTAAATTATATAAATCCGTTGAAAATAGGAAGTCTAAATTTTTCACGAATCCAATACTTTCTTCCTGTAAAAATAGAAGAAAAAAGTAAAAATAAACGATTCTACCCGTATCGAAGAATCGACCCGATACGGGTAGTATCGTTCCTTTTTATGTTCTTTCAAATCGTCATTGCGGTCCATTATTCAGTACAGGTAGAATCGTACATTTTTATTTTCCTTTAAATCGTCATTGCGGTCGAGTTTTCAATACGGCTAGTATCGTTCATTTTTATCAATCCCCGTCAGGGACTAATCGGAATAGATCGATTTTACTGTGCTAATTACATAGAATTATATATTTATTCTTTCGATTTTGCTATTTTAATAGCACTGTGAAATTTCGTATAAGAGCTTTTTCCTTTCCAGGTTAAATTGTTATATTTTCAGTTTAAAAGCCTAGTTATTTTGGTTAGAGATTTATTAAGTTGTAATTTACAAGTTCGTCCCGTTTCATCTGCCCCCCTTCCCCACCAATCGTTATTACAGGGCCATTCAAAATATGCACACAATTTAAAAAATGTCTAATTCCTGTCCGATCTTATTATAATGTCCCATTTTGAAACATGAACCTGAGGTATATTTCACATCGCCCAACGTTTTATGCCCTTGTTTCCCCTCCCCCCCCAAAAAACCATTAGGGATTAGGCCCCCGGTGTGGCACATTTTTAGTTTCTCCAAGCCCCCTCGTGTAACATATTTTTGGAAAGCTTTTAATGTCCTCTCTCCTTTTTTGTCCCTCCAGTTACGCGCACTTGGCACTTTTTATTCTTCCAGTGCACGCACTCTACAGGAAAAGTTGTCCTATATTATACGACTCCATTTTGCTTCTGGTATTATTTTCGCTGTCATATTAAGCATAGAAATTATTCTGTTATGTTTCAATTTCCATTGATTTAGTCTTTATTATAGGGCCATTCAAAATATGCATGCAACTTTTCAAATGTCTAATTGTTGTCCGATCTTATAATGCCCCATTTGGAAACTTTGACCAAAGGTATATTTGATGTCTTCAAGCGCTTTATGCCCTCGTCACCCCCCACCGGCCATTACGGGATTAGTTACCCCCGGAGGGGGCACATTTTTAGTTTCTCCAAACTCCCTCGTGTATCATATCTTTGGAAAGCTTTTAATGGCTTCTCTCATTTTTGTCCCTCCACTCCCTCACACCCCTCCAGTTACGCGCACTTGGCACTTTTTATTCTTCCAGTGCGCGCACTCTACACGAAAAGTTATCCTATATTATACGACTCCATTTTGCTGCCATATTAAGCATAGAAATTATTCTACTATGTTTCGATTTCCATTGGTTTAGTCTTTATTATAGGGCCATTCAAAATATGCATGCAACTTTTAAAATGTCTAATTGTTGTCCGATCTTATAATGCCCCGTTTTGAAACTTTGACCAAAGGTATATTTGATGTTGCTAAGCGCTTATATGTCCTCGTCTCCCCGGCCATTACGGGATTAGTTGCCCCCGAGGGGCACATTTTTAGTTTCTCCATATCCCCTCGTGTAACACATAATTAGAAAGCTTTTAATGTCCTCTTTCATTTCTGTTCCTCTCCCTCCTCCCACTTACGCACACTTGTCACATTTGTTGTTTTAGTACACGCACTCTACACGAAACTATATCCTATATTATATGACTCCATTTTGCTTCTTGTATTATTTTCGCTGTCATATTAAGAATAGAAAGGATTCTGCTATGTTTCGATTTCAATTGGTTTAGTCGTTATTACAGGGCCATTCAAAATATGAATGCAATTTTTAAATATCTAATTGTTATCCGATTTAATCATGTCCCATTTTGAAACTGTGACCAAAGTTATATTTGATGTCGCCAAGCGCTTTATGCCCTCGATTTTCCCCACCCACGACTATTAGAGGATGAGTTACCCCCCCGGAGGGGGGGGGGCATTTTAATTTATCCAAACCTCCTCATGTAACATATCTTTAGAAAGCTTTTAATGTCTTTATTTAGTATGAAATTAAGTCTTTACCTGTAAAAATAACTGTATTGGAAGTCCTGAAATGTGGTTTTTTATATGGAATCATTATCCTAAATAATCGGATGCTTAAGTGTGGCATTATAAAGGAGACGCACATTTACTAAAAATACTAACACATGTAAGCAAAGTACGGTTTCTTCTAATAAGAAAATCAAGGTAAATATACTCGATGTGTCCATCAGCGATGCATCATGCATTCTGCGTATGTTATGATGGTGGACACGTTGAGAATACGTAACATGATTTTCCTATTCAAATAAACAGTACATTTCTTCTGTGTGTCAGTTTATTAGCAAATATGCGCCTACCTTGTAATGCCACACTTTTGCATGCAATTAATCGCGTATTTAAGCTGATGATGGGATATAAAATGTTCACATTTCAGGGCTTCTAATAAAGTTATTTTTACATATAAGACAACATTTCATACTAAATCGAGGACGCTCTATGACTTAGATGGCGCTGTTAGCGGTCTTATTCAAAGCGTACATCTACTTTGCTATAGGGGAGAGTGGGGCACAATTAACCATGGTGTACCTTTGATAGATCTAAATTTTGTAAACTTCTATAATTCTAGTGGTAACATCCTTTATTCACCATTTTACCAACTATGAAACACACCTGTGACACATGGTTTTATTTCATTTTGTTTATCTGTCTTCAAATGAAAAAAGGTAAGTTTATAGTATTTGCTCTTGATTCTGTGATTCTTTTTATTTTCTTCTGTTTGTTTCTTATATGAACAAAGAATAAGTTAAAATTTTGATAGTATACCGGAACAATAAAGCAACAAACATCTATGCATATGTGAAATTGGTGATGTATTTTAACTATTAAACCAAACGTTATAGAGCAAAATATTCCACATAGGAATATGAGGCACTGTTGTTCATTGAAAATGGGGCACCTTTGATAATGTTAATTATTCATTTCATGATGATTCTGACACTTTAGATAGACAGTGCAAAATTGCAACTTATGTTCCTAAGCTGATTTAACTGAATTAAAAGTCAATGAATATATTTTAGTTAAATTTGCAACGAAGAAAACTTGCCGGCATTTTGTTGAAATTACTGAGCAGAAGGAAGAATTGGATTTAAAAATCAAGTTTTTAAAGAAAAATATTATGTATGGAAGCTTTATTACCCAGACATTCCTTCTTAAATTTTCCATTACTTGTAGGAGGAACTATTCAGGCGACTGTTGGAATGACATTTCATGTAAACTTGTCCAAATATACAATCCTGTAAAGGGTGCATTTAACATTCTTAAAAAATTATGAATATCCTTAATAGGCATGTCATAGGCTTTGCACATATAAGGAGTACTGATTGGATTTATTTTGTATGTTTCATTTTGCATGTTCCATCTTCTTTTTTTTTCTTCCTTTTTTTCCTAGATCTGGTTCTTTTTACCCGACTGCCAAGAAGGGTTACGTGTTTAACGCGTATCTGGGTATGTATGTATGTGGGTATATGGATTTCTTTATACCCTCGAAACATCCCAACAGCTGAATGGATTTTAATGAATAAGGTCTCTATGGATTCATCTTAACCGTCCAATGGTTATTGGATAGATTTTCTTTTCATAAATTCAAAATGGCGACCGTAAAATTCAAAATGGCGGTAGAGGCGAAAAAAAAATTTACGCACCATATTCAGTGGCATATCATTGGATAGGTCTTTCAAAATGAAGATGATGTTTCCTAGACTATTTTACAGTCAGAAGCTCCGTTTAAATATTACAGAACCTGGAAGTTGTGCAGGTAAGATCTCTAGCTTAACTGTAACTCTAACCTTCATAGACATCTATAGGCCTCATCAAACCAGTGTTTATAGATAGAAACTAACAATTAAACACAACTTAAAAGTCATCAATACAAGTAAATAAAAAAGTTAAGTAATATAAACTAAAAATTCGTCAATAAAAAAATTAAATTAAAAAAAAATCACAAAACCCGACTGCGTAAAAAGAGAACTAAAAAGAGGGAAACAAGAAGACGTAGGAAAATAGACGTCTTTATCGATATCCTTTTTATCACTTAAGCAATTGCAGTCGGACGCAAACATGTAGGTAGCAGGAGTCGTAGTACATACCTAAGCATGAATCTGATGCCTCCGACTGCTATTACTTAAGTAAAAAAAAAGGATTTCCATTACACACTCTACTATTTTCCTACGTCATCTTGTTCTCATAGTAAAACAGTGATAATTTAATATTAAAATCTTACCTAAGAAAGATAATTTGTACCATGTATGTTTAAAATTCATTTTATTTTATTTCAAGTAAATTAGCAAAAGTTCCCCATAACCCATCATAGGTACACCATAACTGTGGTTTTACTTCGAAGCATCAGTAGCAGGCTACCAGGAAATGCGGAATGGTAAAAAGTAAGAAATTTTACTTACATGTAGGATAAAGTGTTCATATTTCGTCCCCTCTCCTAATTTCGTCCCCCTTAACTTCTCCGCTTCTGCGAAAGTGGCGCCACTTATGACGCAAGGCACAGGGGACGGAAAGTAAAAGCGGTCAGTATTGAAAGTTTCGTTCACCAAGAAACATACATAAATTAAAGACGCCGAATTTCCTATTTTTAGAATACCTGAGTTCTTATTACGTCGTTTGTATAATGTTATTTACTGTACTGTAAGTATTTATTTCTTATTCATTGCATGTATTTTACATTCGTAAGATGCTGACAGTAGCATACAGTGACTTTTAGGAGGCTCAGTTAGTCTTACGGGAACTGAAGCTCCGTTATATTGGGAAGTAGCTTGGTCTCAATTTCGCCCCCCTTGCAGTTCTTATTTTAGTCCCGGGGACGAAATTAGGAATGCTTTTTCATGACTTTTTTTTCAGTTTTTTTCCCTCATATTTGGATATCTAATGTTTCGTTATGTTATTCTTCCATTGATAATCAGTACGTTTCTTTGTGACTTTACTTCAATGTAAATTAAATTACTTACTCATTTAGAAATAAGTTTTGATTTAGTTATAAGTTAAGCCTCGCGTATTGGATTTTTTTTTTTTGGGGGGGGGGGGGGGGCGAAATTGGGACCATTTTTTTCCTCTGCATTTTTAAGACCCTTTTGAAAAAGTAATTTTTCGCATTGTTAAAATTTTTTTCTACGATATTTGCCTATTTTTCTATATGCATGGGTAGTTAGTCTATCTAAAATCCAAATTTGGTATATTTTCACTGAAAATTACAACTTCAAAGGGCCTAAAAGTGGCTGGGGGACGATAATAGGGCACCTTACCCTATATATTTTTCTGAATAAAGAAATAAAATAAGAGGAATCACTCGTAGTCGCGCAAATAACATAGTAAGCAGCTTACACTAGTCTACTTACTCATTTGACCAGTTTGAACTAATTTAGAAAAAAGTTAATATACCAACTTTCTCTGCAAATAATTATTTACTATTTTTATATGCATTTAAAAACGTTAGAACATTATAAATACATTTTTATATTTTACAATTTCCTGAATATTTAGCAGACAAAATTATAATTCTGAAAAGTGATCAAATGTTTCCCTCTCTCTCCTATATCTAGATATCATGCTCATGATTATGCACCCCGCCGTTTTGAAATTAATGCGGGTGGAATGTACGTTAGTCAACACAATGAGCGATTTTAACAGGGAATATTACATCATGATTAAATGTATTGCCCTCTAAAAACAGACAGGGTTATATTACCTTTTTAACCCCTTAATTCTCGCTCCCGAGATATTCACGGGCTGCGTCTTTAATTCAGATTTTTTGATTCCCACTAGTTTTATAAAATAGTGTAATTGACTTTACTATGGTATCATTTTACCTGTCATTAAATAAGGTGAATATTTCTTTTTCAAAAAAGTGGTGCCAATAAGCAATTGGAATTTTTAAACCGCAATTTAATGCGACCGTTAAGGGGTTAAAATAATTACTCCGGGCTTTCCGGGTTACAGAACATAAATAAAAACCATTTTTTAAAATATTGCTATTGAAAAATCTAATACTTTTTTACATTTAATATATATTTTTAGTTACCCACTATCAACACCAAAAAGCATTTTTATATGAAAAAATATCAATGTATTCAAATAAAGATTTGAAATTTATTCACTAAATTTTTCGTGACACTTTCGTGATAGCCGCCTGCCAGCAGTTAATATCCGAAGAAATAGCCAAAGATTTTGGCACTTTCAGCAGCCTTTTTTGTTCAGCGATTTAAGATTCATGTCTGATGAATCTTAAATAGCTCATTTTCGATTACATGTCTGTTACACTTGTGTTTTATTTATATATATATATATTTTGTGCATTAATGAAATTTTAATTTCTTTATGGAAAATTAGCTGGAAATAAATGCTGAACAATAATATTTTTGCTGGTTTAAATGCAGACGGATTAATCTTTCGTAATCGGGCTGCACGCGATAGAGATAGACATAAAAAATTTCATGCTTAAAAATTATTTTAAAAGCCATAAAAAATCAGCAAATCTAGATACAGTTTTCAGATGAACTGCATTTGAAAGAACATCTTTTTTTCGATTCGTCGCTATAAAAAATTAAATTGTGTGATGTCTAGAAGTTAAAAAAATGCTGTGGAAGCGAAATTTATTGTTAAGGTGCTGCCATCATAAATGTGACGTCAGCGTTACTCAGTGACATGCTTTTACTTTATAATACACCTGTCCTTTTTAAAGCCATTAGTTTATATTTTATGAAGTATGTGGAGCGAGAAAATAAATAGGAGCGGAACAGGAGCGGAAACTAAGGTACATTCTACGTCATTTCTATTAACCCTTAATTGCATAGTGATGTAAATTTCCATCACCTTTTTATTTAATTTTTAATACATAAATTAAGTTCTTACAACCACTATTTTTATATAGAAATATTAATCCTCTAAAAATTACAAAAATATGCTACTAAATAAAGTTAAAAATCTATCTTAAGATTTCTGGTGTCTAATCCTTAATATAAAAATAAAAAACACAATTCTAAAAGAATAATTCATGCAATTAAGGGTTAAATTTTCAATTTTCTTTCAAAATATTAATTTTTTTAAATGATAACAGTTAAAAATTCCTATAGTCATTAAAAATGAAATTTTCTTAAATTTGTCAATTTTGGACTATTTATGTACTTTATGAAGCCTCAAACCTGAACCCTTTGCATCACCGTGTTACGTATCTGCAACATACCGAAAAGTCAGCGTTATTTATACAGTGGGCTTTAAAATACCATTTTATTTATTGCTTTTATCTTTTAACACAGCATTTAATATAAATTGTTCATAGAATTCTCAACAACGGCGATCCTCAGTTAATTCTTTGTACTACAGTTTTACAGTAGAATCTCGTTACAACGGATGTCACTTTAACGAATTTTTTAGTTTAACCCATTTTCGGCCAAAGGTGCGTAATCGCACCCTTTCAATAAATATTTTTTTATTAACCCTTAACCGGAAACATTAAAATCCCGTGCACAAACGGAAACGTGCCGTCTGTGAGACTGCTAAATTAAAAAAAAAATTGCTATAAAATTTTAAAAGGAAAATAACTCTTAATAATTTACCAAATAGTGAACTTAAACATTTAATATTTAATAGTAATGCATTAACAGGACCAGTTTTTTAATATGACAGCATAAAAAATGTTTTGAATGTCGGAGACAGAATATATTTTGAAATTATACATTATTGTTCAAAATATAAAATTTTCGTCATAATAATTAAATAAATGTTAATATTTTCATATATTTCGATACGATATGAATTAGAAAAAAAATATTACGCAGTAAAATTAACAAAACATTTAATAGTAAATATTGCAGCATGTTCTAAATATCAGCATTTTTTATGCATTTTTGACAATGTTGAGTCACTTTCGTGTTCAGAATTTATATATTCATCATCTGAAATAGTTTCAATATCGCTTATGTCACTTACTACCTCATCAAACAATCTATATGCAGTTTCGTCAGTCTTTTTTATCTTTGTAGCGTACCCACTTTGACGGCTCCTCCATATCAATACCCCAGAGCAAAAAATTACATAAACGGAAACATGCCGTCTCACAGACCGCGTTGAAAATAAAATATTTTTTCTTTCAATAACTAAAAATGCGCAGGTGTTGCAAATGGGTGGGGGAGGCAGAGGATCAGTAGCGTAAGGATTAGATTGTGTGATAAGATTGGGGACGCGTTCATTTTTGTGTAAAGGATAGATATGTAGACGCAACCGTCTCACAGACGGCACGTTTCCGGTTAAGGGTTAACACTGTGACGTATATTTTTCACTAATTTTATTTTTCTGCTATTTTTAAGGGTTCTGGAGACATCTGTAAAATATCAGTAATTCAATTGGAGTAAACACTTTCTGTTGAGAAATTTTCAAAATACGCTAGTCTTTTAAAATTGAAACGGTTATTGACAAATTCGACTTTTTGAAAATATATGATTATTCCACTTGAGATTAATCATATGTTTTTATGATGAATTAAAGTTGCAAGTTCTGTAAATAAAATAATAATAAAACAAATGTCATAAAAAATTTGAAAAAAATATTAATTTTAAATTTAATGGGGCGTTAGCGCACCATTGACCGAATGCATTTTATTTCTCAAATAAAATATTATTTTTCATGCACGAAACTTTTTTTTTTGTTTTAATGAATGTAATTTAAGCATATTTCAATGAAAACAATACCACATTTTATAAAATTTCTATGCTTGGCCTAAAATGGGTTAACGAATACTTTAGTTTAACGAATATTATTTGGAATGTTAAAAAAAATTCTATTATACTATTTCATTATAAAAATATTCACTTTAACGAATTTTTTAATATAGCGAATTTAATATGTACCCCAGAGATTCGTTGTAACGTCATTTTACTGTATTTATCATTTGAGAAGTTTCATAGCGTTATTTCTAAAATTTTCTTCATAAATTTTATAAAAGTAAAAATGCTGGAGACGCCCAGCAATATATTTTTTTACGAAGGTAAGTTCGTATACGTTACAATTTTGTATTAGAAAATTGACAATATTCATGAGAAGTATGTAATTATCTGCTTATTGCAGATATGAAAAAGTGCCTTTTAGTCAATATTTTTGTTTTTATCGCCTAAATTTTTTTAATTATTTTTTACATTCTTGAAATGTTTTCTGACATCTGAATAAATATTTTTTAAATCGGAGTTTTTGAGTCTCAAAGGAGTAACTTCTCTTTTTATAATAACAATTTTTTTTCTAAGCATTTCAGAATAACTATAGAGCATTTATTGGGTCTTTACTTGTCACCCGCATTCGTTTAAATGACATATACAAAAACATGCGCTAGCACCAAACCATTAATGAATGTCCTCGAAACCACACGTGTATCTATTTTTACGATGTTCAAAAACACGAGGATGCGTCAGAGACCTTCGTCGATCGTGAAATCCCATGTTAACTTATGAGGGAAATTTAAATACGGATCAGTCCTTACCTAACGTAACTCTGGTCTACAAAATAAAACTTTTATTTTTCCTTTTAAATAAACGATATATTTTTATACTACATTGAGATCACAGAATGTGAATTAATCATTAAAGTTTTAATCTTAGATCTCAGTGTAAAAAATATGGAGTACGAAAAATCACAATTTTATGTTAACTGTCAAAGAACATAGACTATTTATTTTTTTTAAATCAAATTATTTAGTTTGTTTTTAACTTCTTACATGAAATTAAGAATTTATGAACAATATCAAAACATTAACCTTACATCATCAATCAAGAAGTCATCTTCTTTTTCGCTTGTCTTTTGTGTTCAGTTTCAAGTTCCAGCAGTACTCTGCTAAACTGACGCATTACATCAACCCTGGTATCTTTTTTTATTGTCAATAGGTCTTGGTGAAATCGTTAACCATGTTCGTCATTCACAACACCGCAGTTTGTAGGTAAAAAAGTCGAGATGAGAGGGGAAAAGGTAAATTTTTAGGGACATAGGACCTATTGCAACGACCCAGCTGCTGATACTTTTGTAGCAGATTGTTTACAAGCTCATAAGCTATAAATTAAAGTTTGTTACGTGCATTTAAAATGGCACCCTCAAACTTTGAACTATTCTAACACTGTGCAAATTTATGATAAAGTATATAAGTTATAAGCCCTTTTTCCGGACTACCTCGGTTCAACGAACTCAAATATGGTGTAAAAAATGGGTGTTACTATTTGAAAATTCAAGTTAGTACAACTGTTTAATAGTAGACAACCCCGTTTGGGCATAGCTACTATTAGTAGGTATTATTCACACTCGATTGGTACCTATATATTTTTATACGATTATTTTTAACAGAATTAATAAGTTTGATCTCTATATTTTTCCAGGACTGTAGCTTTTGAAATAAAAAAAAACTGGGGTTAAGTAATTTTTTAAATGACCGATTAATTTTTTGGCGTTATAAAACAGCGATTAATCCAACTAAAAATGCAAGAAATTAATTTAAATAACAAAGTTTTATGTAAGAATGTGTCTATACCAGAAGAAAATAAATAAAACAATTAGTAACTAATTCCTTGTTTTGTAAAACAAGTGCTGAATTAAAAAACAAAATTAATAAAAAAAATCATTAATAACCCTTTCTTGGTTTTGTAAAAGTAGCGCTTAATTTGAAAACAAACTTAATAAAACAAATTGCTTGAATTCTAAATTAATTGACAATTTTGAAAAATATCAGCGTTTTATATTAATTTTTTTACATGAATGTGCCTCTCATTTAATTTTTCTTAAATTTCTAACAGTGAAAGTGGAAAAACATTCAATTTTAAAACAAAATTAATAACAAAAAGTACCTAAAATTAATCTAATTGATATTGCTAACAAATCTAGCTCTTTTTTTATTAACCCTAAAATGCCGGATGTTGCCTTTCGGCAACATACCCAATATAGGCTTATAAATACTATTAGATTAATATTGAAGCTATGATGCCTAATGTTGCCAATAAAATACATTCTGAAAATATTATTAAATCGATTTTCAATATTTAGATGGCAACACTTGTGCTGTTTAAGAATAAAGATAGATTTATTTATTCAATTGTCGATATATGTTTTTTTTTGTTGTTGTTGTTTTGTTTGGAAGCTTGCGAAATACCCTATTTTGTTCTGCAGTGAGCAAGTAAAATTTATTTCTTATCATAGTTCTCAAAATTCTTGTGTGTTTAATATTATAGAATTTTATCAAGGAAAATTATTTTTTCAATTAAACACCAGTATTGCCGATTAGTAACAAACAGTTTTTTAGCCGTAAACCATACTTAAAACAAAATATGATTTTTTAAAGTATGATTATGTATAATATGTATGATATATGTATGATAAAGTATAAAGAAAGTTTTCCCCATGATTTATTTTAAAAAAGAAAGCCGAAAAACATTTTTTAAATGATTTTTGAAAACTCAGGCATTTAAGGGTTAAATTTTTCTACAAGAATGTGACTCTCAGACAAACGTTTGAAGTTTTCTAATACAGAAAAAGGAAATCCTATTTAGTAACTAATTCATGGTCTTGATAAGGGAAAAAAAGCTTAAGCCAACAGCAAAATTTATTTCTTAAAAAAATGCCTGAAATGAGATTTTATATGAATCTCATTAAGTGTTCTGAAATTTTTAACAGACAAAAGGAAAAAAAAAAAACTTAAATCAAAAAAGAAAATTGGCTGAAGTGAATCTAATTGGTAATGTTGACAAATAACGAATTTCAATATCGAAAGTTTTTATAAGAATGAATCTCTCGTTTAGATATTCCGAAGTCTCTAGCAGAGAAAGGAGAAAACTTTTTTTATTAATTAACTCCAGACTCCGTAAAAGAGCCGCTTAATGCTAAAGAAAAACTAACAACAAAAATTGCCTTATTTTGTCCAATTATTCCTTGATATTGTAAAACTACAGCTTAATTCAAAACAAATTTATTTTTAAATATAATTGATAGATTTAAGGAATATTATTTTTTACATTAAAATTTTTATAGAATGTGCCTCTCACCTAAGTGATCTGAAATTTCTAACAGAGGAAACACATCTAGTAACAAATTTGCGGTTTTGTAAAACAAGAGCTTAATTCAATAACGAAATTAGAAGCAAAAATTGCTTGAAATGAATCTAAATAATAAAGGTAACAAATATAAACATTCCAAACAAAACGAAAATAATATTGTAAAATTTGATAAACTTTAATCCAATTAATAAAGCTTTTTAGCAGAAAAAAAGTAAAAAAATAAAAATAATAACAAAAATTTCCTGAAATGAATCTAATTGATAACGTTAACAAATATAAACTTTTAACAATAAAAGTTTTTACGAGATGTGCCTCTCACCTGAATGTTCTGATATTTCTATGAGAAAAAAAGGAAAAAAAAAAAGCTATTTAGTATATAAATCCTGGCTCTGTACAAGAACCACTTAATGCTAAAGCAAAACTAATAGCAAACATTGCCTATTGTTGTCTAACCATTTCTTGATATTGTAAAAATAGAGCTCAATTCAAAAAACAGATGAATAAAAAAAATTACCTGAAATATATTTGACAGATTTAACGAATATCATCTTATATATTAAAAGTTTTTTATACAATCAGGGCTCCCAAATGGTCCGCCAACTGAATACCAGTATTATTTTAGAAAAATTTTCTTTTTAGATTTTTCTTACAAACCGCCCCGGAAACACCTTTGAAAGTTAATTCTAGCGCAAACCTATCATAAAATTTTCTGTTAAAATTTATTTGTATTCAGCTGGCGGACCATTTAGGAGCCCTGTACAATGTGCCTCGCACTTAATGTCCTGAAGTTTCTAACAAAGAAAAAGAAAATCCATTTAGTAAAAAATCCTGGTTTTGTAAATCGAGCACTTAATTCAAAAACAAAATTAATAACAAAAATTCCTGAGATAAATCTAATAAAATTAACAAATGTAAACATTATAAACAAAACAAAGATCATCTTGTTGTAATCATTGATAAACTTTAATCTAATTGATATATTTCAGAAAAGTTTCTATATGAATGTGCCTCTCATACTTAAACGTTCTGAAATATCTAAAGGAAAGAAAGAAGAATCTTAAATCAAAAACAAATTTAATAACAAAAACTTCCTAATATGAATCTAATTGATAATGTTGACAAATATAAAGTTTTTGTCATAAAACTTTTTATAGAATATGCATCTCACCAAAATGTTCTAAACTTTCTAAAAGGAAAATGAAAAAAAAAACTATTTAGTAAGTAAATCCCGACACTCTCTCTCTCTCTCTCTCTCAAAAGAAAAAACCACTTAATGCTGAAGAAAAACTAATTAAAAAAATTTCATATTATTGTCTATTTTTTAATATTATAAAATATAGCTTAATTCAAACCCCAAAATTGCCTGAAATTTAATTAATAGATTAAATTAATATCCTTTTTTTATATTCAATGATTTTATAGAATGTTCCTCTGACCTAAATTTTCCGAAATTTCTAATAGAAAATGAAGACCCATTTATTATCAAATTCCTGTCTTTGTAAAGCATGCGCTTGATTAAAAAATATATATATTAACAACAAAAATTGCCTTAAATGAATCTAATTGATAAAGTTAACAAATATAATCTTTCCAAATAAAACCAAAATCATATTGTTGTAAACGTTAATAAGTTTGAATTTAATTGATAAAGTTGAGAAAAGTTTTTATATGATCCCCTCATGTAAATGTTCTGAAATTTCTAACACAAAAGGGGAAAACGCTTAAATCAAAAAGAAAATTAATTTTAAAAAAAAATTACCTAAAATGAATTTAATTGATAATGCTAACAAATACTAACTTTTTATATTAATTTTTTTATAAAAAGTGCATCTCACCTAAATTTTCTAAAATTTGTAAAAGAGAAATGGGAAAACTATTTTAGTAACTTTTTCCTGGCTTTGTAAAAGAAGCACTAAATGCTAAAGAGTCATAACCAAAAATTGCCAATTATTCTCTAATTATTTATTATTATTGTAAAAACAGAGTTTAATTCAAAAACAAAATTATAATAACAAAAATTACCTAAAATAAATCTGATTGATAATGCGAACAAATAACAATCTTT
Source organism: Maratus speciosus (assembly GCA_963932465.1). Classification (NCBI taxonomy): domain Eukaryota; kingdom Metazoa; phylum Arthropoda; class Arachnida; order Araneae; family Salticidae; genus Maratus; species Maratus speciosus. The sequence continues at coordinate 511,622,798 of OZ010787.1, read as the reverse complement.
TATATTAAAAGTTTTTATGAAAAGTGCCTCTCACCTAAATTTTCTAAAAGAGAAAGGAAAAACGCTTTAGTAACTTTTTCCTGCTTTGTAAGAGAAGTACTAAATGCTAAAGCAAGAGTCATAACCAAAAATTACTTATTATTCTCTAATTATTTACTAATATTGTAAAAATAGAGTTTAATTCAAAAAGAAAATTAATAACAAAAATTACCTGAAATGAATGTAAATGAGAAAGTTAACGAATACAAACTTTGAAAATAAAACAAAAATTATCTTGTTGTAAACATGGATAAGCTTGAATTTCATTGATAAAGTAAAGAAATTTTTTTTGTGTGATTGTGCCCCTCAATTAAATGTTCTGAAATTTCAAACAGAGAAAAGGAAAAACCCATTTATTTACTAATTCTTGGCTTCGTAGAAGAAGCGCTTAGTGCTAAAGCAAAACTAATAAAAATTGTCTATTTACCTAGCGGTAATTTCCTCCACTTAGTTTTCTTTTTGCCCCCCATTCTTTAAATCACCTCCTTGCTCCAAACTTTCTTCCAGTTCTTTAAATCGTAGCCTCACCTTGCAAGGGCATCCTCATCCACTTTTCGTGGGCTTGCCCGTTTTATCGCGCGCTTGGCGAAAACTTTTAAGAGAAGACGAAAGTAGCTCTCTATTCGCGAGTTTTTCGAACTTCAGATGTAGGAGTGAGTTTCTCGCGCCAGAAGTGAAATAACTTTCAGTTCTAAAGATGAAACGAAAGGGGGAGGGAGATATTGTCCCCATTTTTAGGTATGGATAAAGATTAAAACAAGAAAGAAAAAAATCATTCGTCAAGCATAGATTATGAAACACTTTCCAACACATTCAGAATAATGTAATAAAACTGCACCGTTTAATAAGTTAAAATATTATGTTTAATTCAACCATATGGAAACGCATAACACATTTGAAAACACAATTTCAGCTGTTCCCATCTACAATCGGAAAATTATCCGATTTCTTTGAGCAGCCCTGTATATGATATATAGATTTGTATCTATTAACTACATGCATGTCAAAATTTAGTTCAGTTAAGAAACACATGTACCTCAGTTGAAAATTCCCCTTCAGCAATTTCCGCTAATAAGGAGACTGGTACGTGAAATCTTTTGTGCAGCCCTGTATATCAGGTATAGACTTTATATACAACGAGTAATATTAAAAAAATTATTTAAATTTTAAAGCGCATACAGAATTTTAAAACGCACTTCCAGCCATTATTACTCAAAGACAGTACTGTAACAGATTTCTATAAATAAACGACAAATGCTATGAATGCACTATTGTATCGAAATAATCTTGTAGTGAAATTGAGTGATTTATCATTTATATCAGTTTCAATACATTTGAAACAGCGTAATCTCATTAAAATACTCTGTACACGATTTTCCCCCATATACCATAATGTAATGGAATTCTTTTGAGTGCCCCTGTAAATGAACTATTAATCCCACATACTTCATGTACAATACCAAACATGCGAAGGTGACCCTAAATAACGTTTATCAATTGCATGAGAATCCGAGTCTATTTACGGGAGTTAGAGCGTAGACAGACGGACAGACAAACCGAATGCATTAAACACTTTTCAACTTTGTAGGGAAAAAAAGAGCTATAATAGCAGAAATATTAATTTTCGGGATATTATTATTGCTTTTTTTTTCAGAATGCACAGTTTTACCACAATTTTTAATAGGACTTTCTTAACCACGGAAAAATATTACAAATTCTATGATTCAACAAGACAATTACAAATTCTGCAATTTATTAACCCTGCTGTTCTCCTTGCGTCTGAAACGAAATTTATTTGCTCATAACTTATTTACTAAAAATATTTCATGCTCAAAATTTGACGAGTTTGTTGTTATGTACAGTCGTGGAAAAAAAAGTAAACACCCCCTACTAACTCCTCAACAAATTATCGTAGACGAAAGTTACTGGTACCTAACGATTGGAAATAAAATCTACTTTTAAATGATGCATATAAAATTTGCTTAGGGGGCCATCTACATATTGAAACGAACCCAAACTTTGATTTTTTTCAATAGCAGTACACAATTCTGACAGCATAAATGAACTCTACACCCTTCAATTAGCCTAAAAACAAATATTTATGCAATTCGTATCATAAGTTTCCAATAAATTAATTATTTTAAAACGAGCGTATTATAAGGGCTGTATCCAAATTGAAGTTTCGTACTCGATTGTTGACCGAGAGAGCCACGTTCTTGATCAAGGCACCTTAATCTCTACTCAAGGATTCAATGAAGTCTGTTAGATTACAGGACAGCAATAATAAATTTCAAAATATCTAGTCACTTCTATCATAGACGGCCCCTTAAACCATCATTTTGCCGTTTTTTAAGCATAATTTGAAAACTACTTATAAGAAAAATGTGAAATTTCGGATTTCCATAAAGCAGGACTTAATACATCTAAATCCATCAAAAAAATTGTAGGTTGCAATTCATAATTTTTTCGAATACTAATTTCATAATTCATAATTCATATCATAAAATTATAAAAATTGCAAATTCAGCGTATTTATGTTTGGGTATATTAGTATTATTGCTACAAAAAAAAATTAGCACATTAGGAGCATAATTTCTGGAGATATAAATAAAAATATGAAAATGTAATTTAACATTACAAGAACTTAATTTTGAATGTTTATAATTCAAAAACTTATCATTCAAATGACTTGAAATTTGGTGTCTAGGCATAGTTTGAACTGAAGATTCGAAATATCTGGTTAAAATTGGGTATTGCCATTGAAAAAAGGAAATTTGGGTTTGTTTTAATATGTAGATGGACCCCTAAGCAAATTTTTATTATATCATTTAAAAGTAGACTTTATTTCCAATCGTTTGGTACCGGTAACTTTCCTCTACGATAATTTGTTGAGGAGTTAGTAGGGCGTGTTTCTTTTTTTTTCCACGACCGTACCTAACATTTTGAACCATAAAGTTTGAGCAAAAACAATTTTAGTAAAAAAGTTATGAGATATTAAATTTCATTTCTGGACATATAGAACCAAAGAGAACAGCAGGGTTAAATACAAAATTTCTATTCTGAAAAAATAGTGCCATACTCCAAGGTGAGTACACAGCACCTTGTACTTTGCAAAAAAATACTTGAATTATCATTTAGAACCGATTTTGAACGACGGCAGCTATCCAATTAATTTTTGTGTGTATATATATGTGCACGTGTACATGTCAGAGAAAGAGAGAGAGAGAGAGAACGCATAATTTATGAACGGATACTTTTTTTAGAGAGGTCTCACAGATTATTTGATTGTCCTATTACTTCAAAATTTACCTTACAAGTTCAAATAACAATATTAACCAAAATTCTAAATGAAGATGGCATGTAATAATATTATACATTAATCATTATACTAAAACATATTAACCCTTAAATGCGCGATTTCTTATTTTGTTTCGAAAAAATTATATATTATTCTCTGAAAGGTTAATTACACAGGAAACATAATGAAAAAAATTAGAGATGCATTTTTCATATAATACGTCAATCTTTTCTTCTATTGCACATCTGCAATATAAGTAAAAACTACTGTCGTGTGACTGTTTTATGCTAAAATATTGCAAATTAGTAAATATTTTAATAATTATGTCTCCAAATACCTTATTTTATATAAATATTTATTTTATAAAACTTAACCTTTAACCCTTTAATTCCCATGATAGAATACGTTCTAGAAATTACGTAGTTCAGAGAATCTCACTTTACGCCAGAAAGCTTAAATGGTTAATTTCGCTTTATTTAAATACGGAATGTCTGTTATTAATTAAAGCAAATATTGCTATTTTAATTTTCTGGTGCGAATTAGGTATATACGAATAAAAAAAATCTATTAAGTTAAAAACACTGTTCTTTGCATATATGCAAAGCTGCGGGCTAAAGGGTTAACCCTTCATGTGCTGAATTATGAATTCGTGAAAATTTTATCTTCTAAAGCATTTTTCGTGAATTGTTTAAACTAAATTAGAAGATTTATATAATCATTTAATAAATTTTAGAAAGATTTTAGAAGGATTAAAGGATTTAGAAGGATAAATTCAATTTGAATTTATAGGGATTTTGTGCAATATTTATAACCCCACTCAAATCTTTTAGATTAAATATTTTTCTTAGTATTTTGTAGAATTAGGAAATGTACAAATATAATGTTCTTACAATAGAAATATAGAAATATTTCCGAATTGAGAAATCCTCCCCTCCTCCCTAACGCCAAGAAAGCTGAAAAGATGCAATGGCAAAAGAAATCATCCTTTTAAAAATATTTCTGTTTTATGTAACCAATAATGCTTTTAGAAGAAGATAAAGTAATGTATCTATAACTCATTATAAACTGTATTACAACTAATCTATGTATTAAATGAATTTTATAACAAGTTATTTTAATGGTACTTATAAGTACTGCCAGTAGATAAAGGTTTAAACTAAAGCAAATTTGCATATAGAATCCACTAGGAAATCTCAAAATATAGACAGTCCAAAACATTTTAATATATGGATGATACCAAATAAAATTGACATAAAAAAAGAAATAATCACAAATGGAACAAAATGTAGTAGAAAAATATAATAAAGGGAAATAAAGGTGACAAACATAGCAACGCGTAGTATTTACTCTTCAATTTGCAAGAATATCATGTATATTATTTCATGAAACAGGCTGCTAAATAAGCAAAATGTAACTTGTTACTTGCAGAAAAAATAAATAATAATTGATTTAGAGGCGAAAGAAAAAACGGAATTGTACTCACATTATTTCATAACATGCAAATACACCATCCAACATCACAGAATGAATATCCAATTCAGTTACAATTAAAGGTAGGTGACAAACATAAAATAACAAACAGTTAATTTATTTTTAATTGAAGAAAACGACATATTTATTAATTAAAACTACATAAAATACAAAAAGAAAACTAAATTTATTTTCTTCAATAATTCATACGTATTTGTTCCAAAATAATTATCCATAATAATTGCATAATATTTACAATTAAACTACATATTTTTTAACTAAAAACTAAGTATCGTAAATAATTTTATTAAATAAGAATTGGATATTATTTTACTTATATTTATATATAAATATATTTTACTATATTTATATATAAATCCCATTTTGATATAAATGATGCCTCAAAAAACAATAAATTTAATAACATCAAGAAATATTTATTATAAATCCTATAGTGACAGAAATCACTTAGCAATGTTCACATTTTTTTTTAGTATAATATATATATATATATATATATATAATAGATGGAAGCACCAAAATTTAATTTGCATCTTGCCTGTGGCTTCTATTAGTGTAATACTTTTAATTTTCAACACTGGGTGGTACTAATGCTGGTTAGTGGCGATATTGAAAATTAATAGTTTTGGGATTTTTTTTTTACTTTAGTTGAGAAAATTTAAAAGTATTAATAGGTTTTTTAAATACAAATATTGTAATTATTTTCTATTTATATTATATTAATTGCATTTATCACGGTATTTCAAAATGGATTAACTGCAACCATTAGGTTTCAATATCTGTGTTAACTTAACTGCAAATATAACCTTAAAGTTATCGCGCTATTGGATACCATGTGCAGGAGTGTATTTGGATTAAATAAGAAATGGGATTATATTAGGTAAGCTGTGTAATATTATATATTTCCTTGCTATAAATTAAATATTTAAAAGGTTGTACTGATTTTTTCATTTCATGGCATTTAATATTATTCTGTTTTCATTTTGAATCTGTTCTTTTCGTCTTATAGTCGTTTGAGTACAAGGGAAAAAATTTTCAGCTTTTAGCTTTATTTCTCACAGAAAACGACTATTTTGCTTATATAATTGAGTTCTGTACTCTTTAGCATAATTCAATAGATAAGCTTTTCAATTATTACTTTCTTCTATCTTCAATAGAAGAAAGTATTGTAATCGACATTTTATTCGACTTCCGGTTTTCGACGGATTTACACGTTTTAGGAGTCAGAAATCTCAAAAAACATGTTTATAGAAAATGTCTGTCTGTCCGTGTGTCTGTATGTCGCCATTGTACCATGAAAAATTATATGAAGTTATGCATAGAATTCAACCAATTTTTTTTTAAGTTTGTGGCTATGGCAAGCAGGTCCTCCATTAATTTGGAAAAAATCCACCGGTAGGGGGCGCTGTAATAGCGATTTTTATGGCATTTTGAAAATTGTACCATCAAAGTATATGAAGTTATGCATAGAATTGAACCAATTTTTTTTTTTAAGTTTGTGGCTATAGCAAGCAGGTTTCCGCCGGTAGGGGGCACTGTAATAGCGATTTTTGTGGCATTTTGAATATTGTACCATTGAAAAGTATGTGAAGTTATGCATAGAATTGAACCATTTTTTTTTAGTTTGTAGCTATGGCAAGCAGGTCCTCCATTAATTTGGAAAAATTCCGCCGGTAGGGGACGCTGTAATAACGATTTTTCTGCTATTTTTGTGCATTTTGAATATTGTACCATCGAAAAGTATATGAAGTTATGCATAGAATTAAATCATTTTTTTTTCAGTTTGTAGCTATGGCAAGCAGGTCCTCCATTAATTTGGAAAAATTCCGCCGGTAGGGGACGCTGTAATAACGATTTTTCTGCTATTTTTGTGCATTTTGAATATTGTACCATCGAAAAGTATATGAAGTTATGCATAGAATTGAACCAAAATTTTTTTTAAGTTTGTGGCTATAGCAAGCAGGTCCTCCATTAATTTGGAAATCTTCCGCCGGTAGGGGGCACTGTAATAGCGATTTTTGTGACATTTTGAATATTGTACCATCGAAAAGTATGTGAAGTTATGCATAGAATTAAATCATTTTTTTTTTTCAGTTTGTAGCTATGGCAAGCAGGTCCTCCATTAATTTGGAAAAATTCCGCCGGTAGGGGGCGCTGTAATAACGATTTTTGTGCATTTTGAATATTGTACCATCGAAAAGTGTATGAAGTTATGCATAGAATTTAACCAAATTTGTTGTGTATGTTTTTGGCCATGGCAAGAAGTTCCTCCCTGCATTTGGAAAATTTCCGCCGGAAGGTGGCGCTGTAATTGCGATTATTGGGCCATTTTCAATATTGTACCATCGAAAAGTGTATGAAGTTATGCACATAATTGAATAAAATTTTTTGTGTATGCTTTTGACCATGGCAAGAAGGTTCTCCTTGAATATTGGAAATTCCACCGGAAGGGAACGCTGTAATAGCGGTTTTTGTGCAATTTTCAATATTGTACCATCGAAAAGTGTATGAAGTTATGCGTAATTCTAATAAAAATACTAATAAAACTAATAAAAATGAATTATTGGTATTTGTAACAACATTTTGAAATATTAAGATACATGAGATAGAAGAAAGTTTTGGGATTGGCACATCCAACTAGTTTTTATCTGTATCCATATTTTTCTTTATTTCTTACCTATTAATTCTCGTAATATAGTACAATGGACTACATTTTATACATAACAGCTGGTATATACTATGTTTTTGGTATCCATGTTAAGTGTGTTGGGGGATAACTGTATTATTGTCATTTCATTCATAATATCACATTTTTTTGTTGGTGGTCGGTAATGTTTATTTAATGGTTATATATATATATATATATATATATATATATATATATATATATACATACATAGTTAAAAAATCCTTAAATTAATCCCACACATTGCCACTTATGTAAACTTTAAATGAAGTAAAATATAGTAACTAAACTAAACAATTAAATATTTAAAAGAAATTAACAGAAAGAAACGTAACATAACCAGTTGAATCTTCACCAAAATCAACCAAAGTAACAAACTAAATATCAAAATAACAAACCAACTGAACTTGGAGACAGGCTGCGTGGCTTATGACACACAAAGCAGGGTTAAAATTATTTTTAAGCATGTAATATTCCCCAGATTTACCTGTCAAGACCACATAGCGAAACCGAAACAAACAAGATCAAAACCAGATTAAACAAAATGAAATTGACTGTCCAAAAAACAATAATTTCCAACGGCGATCCGTTTCCCTTCCACTTTCCATAAACCGTATGTCTCGAATAAAGGTATCAGTTCACTTCTTTTCCTGCATGTCCTTACATAGTTAAAAGTCATATCTTTTTGACCAAATTCACAGGATAAGCCTGTTTCACAATTATGCTGTACCATTCAGGTATTTTCACTTTCAAAATGTTTCGGTCTGATGTCAATCTGTTTAATATATATATACAGAGTGTATCTGAAAAAGTGGTCAAAACTTTACGGGTCATGGAATTTAGCGGTACAAGAAAATTTCGTCATAGAATGTATGGTCGGAACGCAAGCGGTGAGAAGTTAAAAGGTAGTTTTAGGGATGTCCCAGGGCGATGGATTGGTCGAGATGGTCCCATAGCTTGGCCACAAAGATCGCCGAATCTCTGGTGTTTGAACATTTTTCCTGTGGGGCCATATGAAAAGCCTAATCTACGAATGCCCCATTGAAACCGATATGGATCTAGTCGCCAGGATTGCCATTGTTGCCGGCGATATTCGGGAAATGCCTGGTGTCTTTGCAAATGTGCGTCAGTCCCTATCCCGCAGGTGTGAAGCAAATTGCTGGCGGAAGATCTTTTGAATAATTTCTTTGAGCAAGTATTAATTAGATTCCTGTTAATAAGATGTTTTCTGAAGTATCTCCTCTCATTCTTGTGTTAATTCTTTAACTGCAACAGTGGAAAACTACCTTTTAACTACTCACCGCTTGCGTTCCGACCCTACATTCTATGACGAAATTTGCTCATATAGCTGCGTTCTATTACCCGTAAGGTTCCACCAGTGGCCCACCCAGAGAGGTTCTGCTCTCGAAGCTGGTAGACGGGAGGTGCTGGGTTCGAACCCAATCGCGTCCGTCGGCTTAACCGTTCGGAGTTTCTGTGGTTTTCTTCGAACCTTGAAGTTCCATGCGTAAATATGGGTTAGGTTCCCTTAAAAAGACCCCACGGAGGGCAGCCCCCCCCCCCCTCCGCCAATGGGCCTATATCTCTCGAGTAGATAATTGGCCGTCAAAATCAGCCAAACCTATTATCCCGTGAAGTTTTGCCCCCTTTTTCAGATACATATACATATGTGTATATATATATATATATATATATATATATATATAGGCTTTGAATTTTGTAAAAACTGACCAATCTTGACAAAATTTTAATATGGCGTTAAGTTACAATGTACTACTTTATGTTTTTAAATAGTCATTGCATCATGTAGACGTAGAGTGTTTATGAACGGACATGTTAAAAGTTTTAATATATTACTGCGCTTCAAAATTAGGGATAGTTACACTAAACGGGATTAAAACAAATGTGGATTACAGTCCTGCATCGGAACAGTACTAATTTCTGTTGAAACAGATCGGGTAGAATATAATTGTTTCGGGTTCGTATTAGTTTTATCTTTGATTGACTAAACTGGGTACCTGTTTTACAAAAACTTTACAATATTCTTTCAGATGGAAAAACTTTATATTTAGACATAAATATATAAATACATGTTCATTTTTCTAAATAAAACATAAGATTAATATTAGAGATATAATTATAGAGTATTTTTCCATAATTGCATTGAAATATGGATTAAGATCACTTTATTTCAGGTCGATTTCGTATTGAAGAGCATCTGGTTCGGATCGGATTTCGGATTAACGAAATTTGTTTTGTAAGATTTAAATCGAGTTTCAGTTTTACTTAACATAGTATTTTCGAGTTTGGATCAGGCATAATCCGATCTGTGCCAGAGTCAAATTTGGAAACAATTAAACCCGCAAAAACACGAAGGTAGGAAGCGATCCCTTGTTTTTTCCCTTAAAATTTATTGTAGATAGGAAGGTGAAATTAATACAGTTGGATTCTTGTTGAAGTAGTTGGTACTTAAAGAAACAAATGTCTTTAAATCAAACAGAAAATCAATGTTTTATTTATTTATTTATTGCTTACTCATATTAAAATTAACTTAATTTGTAATTTTGTAAAGAAACCCGAGCCAGTATATATATATATATATATATATGTATGTATACAGTAATGGCCGAAACTGTGGAAGCATAAAAATAGACATCGTTTATTATAAAGCACCCCCATCTCCCCTAAATGAGGCAAAAAATCCGGAAAAAGGTTCACGGTTTTTCTTTTAGAACTTTGAAGATCAAATAACTGTATGGACGTAAAGGATTACGATTTATGTTTCATTTACCTGAGGTGTAAGCTTAAAAAAAGGCGACCAATTTTAAAATTAGAGTTCTAAAATATTCTATGCATTTTGGTGACTTCACTTTCTTCAGATACTTATTAGCAACAAACTGAATACCCTAAATGCGGAGAGACTTTTAAGGGATTAACGAGGTAAGTTTATATGGTAATTTTCATATGTTGTATTAAAATAATGTGTAAAGCAGAAATTGTGTTCAATTAAGCTATGTTTAATTAGTAACTTGGGAATATCAATCAACATGATCCTCCAACAGTGTTTTTCTGTAACCGGGTACTTAAATATTTGTTTAAATTGATCAAAACAGAAAAATACGTGTATTTAAAATTATTAATAAAAAAATGGTGTAAGAATAGCGGTGTATATTCGAGACAGAGAGTATAGACACATGATTACGGAATCCGCAATATTTGCATATAATAGAAATTCTGAAAAATCTTGTATAGATTGAAAACACTTAAATTATGTTAATGCGATTAAGTAAGTTAATTTTACAAACATTAAAACGTTTGGTAGCTTAAATTCCGAATCTGATTAAAGCATGATGCAGCTGAGTTATGCCCTGGTTTGGAGGTCTCCAATTTATTTTTTACACTTTTTTTAATCTGAAATTTTAATTCTGTTTTCAACCGTTACTAATTTAATTATAATAAATATTTTCTACTTTTAGATTAGAATAATATAAAAAAGATAACTGTGTTTATCTAAATGAGTATTTATGTTTCCATATATGTATTCTAAGGCATAGAACGTGTTCAATTTTTTGTGTAAGTGTAAGGAAAAGGAGGAGGGTAAAGGCAACACAATATCAGGCTCTGGGCCTCTCTTTGGCTTAATCAGGCCTGCTTAAATCGAATTATTAAAAACATTACGCGACTTTATCTGTTTATAAGCCTATTATTTTTATCATGTGACATTTTACAATAACTCGAGTTATATGTAATAAATATTCTCGTTAACAATTGTATAAATATCTTGTAAATACTCTTTTAACACGTGAACTGCATACTAATGCGAATTCGCACCGATCAAAATTTAAAATGTCGGCGTTATATAAATCATGCTTTAATTTGTATTTTTCATTAACAAAATAAGATTTTTGGATCAAAATCAATATCTCATTTTGATTCCTTATTAAATTTCGCATAGGAATCATGTGTTATATTTCATTATCACTGTATTACCAACAAAAGTATACGCAGCTGAAGTTACAGAATCCCAAATTGCACTACTGTAGAGTTTACCGGTGAATATTCACTCGCGAATTTTAAACGATGCTTTCCGCGACAAGTGTTTAACCATTAATTGCTGTTAGCCGTCTCAAAGACCAATTCCTTTTTAAATTGTCAGGGGTTAACTTGAAATTTTCAGTTTAACTATAAATATTTGGGGAATTTTGTTTCGCTTGGAGCCCTAGTACTGATGCTATAGAGACTTCTGAATATAAGTGATTTTAAATTATAATAGTCCTGTACATAAAGTTTAGTACAGAAACAGTGTATACTATGAGTTAATGAAGCTTTCTATTTATCTTTCATCAAGCGGCCTCGGAGACCGTTCACAGTAGCTATGCGACAATTTCTGTCACAGTATTTAAGGGTTAAATGAATGTTTTCAGATAAAATGGTAGGCATAAAACGCATTGTCACATTTAGGGCTTTGAACGTCTCATTTAGGTTTCTAACTGCCGTAAATGAGGCAAAAATCCCCTAAATGCGACAATCGTATTTTGTGGGATTATATTACAGATATTGATTCCATTTCTACAAAACAAGTTAGTTTTGAACTAAACGCACAGTATTCAATAATTTTTTTGCGTAATAAAATATATATTCATTTAATAAAATGCTAAATATACCCTAAATGCGACAAAATTACGGGGAATCGCGTCTCATTTAGGCACAATGGCTTTATATTGTTTTACGAGAAATTGACTGAAATTTAAAATATTCAAACAATCACCAGCTCGGATATCACAATTAAATTATTCATGGTGCTTTGTAAAAAGTTATGTAAAATAGAATGTCTATTTGTAAATGAGAAAGAAAATGAAAATGAAAATTTAAAACAGATGACCACTCTGAAATGTTGGGACATTTGGCATTCCATGCAGTAGTTCCGCGGGACGTGCCTTCTAACTCCTAAAAATCGGAACGTCCCACGTAAATATGGACACCTGGATATCACTTCTTAGTCTGTCAATGTTTATCTATATCTGGAAAATAATGATTGGAATGAACTTTAAACTTACGTACCTATGTTTTTGACAATGCGCTCTTTATATAAAAATTAAAGTAAGTCACAAAGATTTTTTAAAATCTGAACTTATTAAAATGTTTTATAACTAAAAATAAGTTTTTGAATAAAAAAATACCCCGATTCCGTTTGGGTGTATTCAGTATACAATGTTCCACAAAAATGATGGTACTTGAAAAATATGCAAATTTCACCATGGTGAATAGAAATAAAGTTAGTTAATAAATTGAAATAATTAATTAGCAGCCTTTGTTACATTATACAATGAAATGTTAATATAAATTTCCCTTGGACATACTGAAAAAATATAAAATTATTATAGCTCAAAACTAATTCCACGAAAGTCATGGTTCATTTGTAAAATTTGTAAAATTTCTATAGACTCGGTCACAATAGTTGTTGGTTCATTCAACTTGGTTTTCGGTGGCTTCGTGCTGAAGATGGTTTGTTTGGAACAGAGTGCGCCCCTGGCGGTGGAAATTGGAAGTAACAGATTTCACAAAGCTTGCGCAGCACGCTTGTTATACACTGCCGCAGGCAGCGGTGACAAGTGTCGGCGCTTCGTTCTGAAAGTGGTTTGTTTAGAACAGATTACGCCCCAGGTGGTGGAAAGTGGAACTAACAGATTTTGCAGAGCGTAGTGCGCAGCACACCTGCTATACTGTGCCGCAGGCAGCGGGGGCCAGTGTCAGATGTTCATATAGAACATATTGCGCCCCCTGGCAAGGTGGAAATACAAGATTTTTCGGCAACAATCAGTTTGAAAATAAAAAAAATTCACCCAGGATTTTGATGTGAAAAAGAAAATGGTTTCGCGTAAGTCGGTGATTTTTACAGTTAATTTTCAATATTTTAGCACGAAAATTATGCAGTCGTTGCAAACATATCGCTCCCCCCCCCCCCTTCATTTCCGTGGCAGTTATCTCGAGCCTTTTTAACGCTAAATATCAGTGTTTTTACCTTTTTATTTAATTTTATTTATTTTTTTAACCGATTTTTCACACAGTCAGCGAGCACGCATTTGAGACAAAATCGAGTTAAATATATAAAATCATACAAATTTAAATTTCATTTAAGAATATCATCACGAGCCAAGGCAACGCTGGGCGGGGAAACTAATATGAAAGATAAAGATCATTTCCTGTCGCACTGCTGTATAGTGGCAAGTCTTTTAACAGATTTGTTTTCCTTTTTTTCCGAAATGAGACTAAAACATCGAATTCCACGGGAAGAAAAAATACGCATAATGAATTTTGAACATAGAGAAATGGAATTTGAACTATTTTACTCGTTAAAGCATGGAGGAAATTTCTCTAAATACAGTATACCACGTTAAAACGGAACCTACCTCTAAATGGAATCCTGTCTTAAACCGAAATAATTTGTGGTGGCTACGAAAAGAAAACATAGAATTATACGTGCTAAGACGGAAACAATTTTAAAATTTTTAATTAACGATTTTTTTCGCGGTCATTATCGATTCCGTTTTCACAGGCTTAAATAAATTATAAACCGGTATTACAGTTAGGTCTGGGGCAAATTCTCTCTCATTATACTCTGGCCGGTGGGGTCCTAGCTTACCATTTCTTCTATAGATTTGGGCCAGGATGGTTATTACATTTTTTCTGCAGTCTCAGGCCGGTCCGAAGCCGAACCTCATTGTTTTTAGCCCGGACCGAGTCAAATGAAATAAAATTTTCGCTATCTTGACTCGTGGTAGCAGTTTTGGAAAAATAACAGTGATATTGTACATTTGCTTAAAAAATCTTTAGAAATTGACTTTGGTTTAATAAATAACAGAGAAATACTTAAATCACAAGTGCCAAGTTTCCAATTTCTTCATAGAGCTTTAAAATTAGGATTTTCTTCAACAAACTTTTTTTATCATTCCAAACTACATTAAATTTTCAATGCGTGTCCAGTAAGTCATTTTCTCTAAATGATCACTATTATTGATATTCAGTATTCCATAGATTGTATACATATAATCTGTGATTCCTTAAAATGTTCACATGGCAATATTCTGTTTACATGTAATATTCTCTTAATCTCTTCAAGGGCGGTGGTTCATTTTTGGACCACTTAATTTTAATTCCTAAATGCCACATTGACACTAGAATATTGAAATGAAAATTTTCCTTTCATAAAGTACGTGAATAGCAACAAACAAGTCAACACGGATTTCTTATGTTATTCACAAGTTTGTGCTTATTTTGTCTCGACACACGGTGCTTTTCCAGCTCATTTACACAAAATTGGAAGACAGTGTTTCGATAAATGTAATTGTAGTACACGTGGCGATGTTCGTCACTTTCTATTTGATAAATGCCATGTTGTCCCCTTTTCTTTTTATTATATTAAAAATAGGTCTCTTGAATGGAACATCAGAAACGTAATAATGTGCCGTTCGAACTACAGAAAACTGTGTGATATTTACAACGAACTTAACAGGAACTTTTCTTTTATTAAATACTCTTTTTTAGTGGTATTTTTATGGACTGAATTTGCTTTTGTACTGAAGTCATTTTCATATGTAGAATAGGACAGATCTACATTGATTTTCACGATCTACTGACTCTTATCATCTTGGACAGATATTTTACTTTTTCAGACTTTCTTTGAATGATGTGTACGGTTTTCAGTAATAGACTTCGGACATTATAGTTATTTTAAAATTTATATGTATATCTATTCATAGTTGCTTATTACTTGCATATGGTATTTCATCTTTAGTTTCGCATTGTTTATATCATAGTTTGTTCATATAATTTAATTACCAGACAATTGTATTCTATAAATTGTCTTTTAATAACTGTATATACGTTCATTTAGTTTACTGACATTTGTGTATAAAAAAAAGAAAAAAAATTATACAATATTTTCTAAGTTACAAATGATTTGTTAAGAACGCTAGGGCACTTGTTTTGTGTTATTTTTATTTGTTGTTAGTTGGGACCGTTGATTCCGGGCCTGCTGTCTTATGGTTTTGGTTTGGCTTTTACTGACAGGGGCTTTTGTTCACGTTTTTTCCTCCGAGGGCAATATCACCTATGCCATATTCTGGTGAGTGCCTCGGATGGGTCATCAAGTACGTGAATAGCAAGCTAGCTAATGTCAGATCATTTTAAGGTAAATGCAGTTCCTGATAATATTCATGAATTTATAAGCCGTACAGATTATAAAGATCGTGATGGATTTTATCCATTTAATAGACGTGAATTAAGAACTGTTCTGAATCAAGAACATAATAATAAAGCACCGGGTTATGATGACGTGGACGCTTTGATTATAAAGAATCTTTGCAATAAATATTATTCATTAATGCTTTTACTATACAACACATGGCTTAGGTTTGCTCATTTCCCCCGTTGCTGGAAAAAAAGGAATTGTCTTGTTGTTTAAAAAGCGTAACAAACCTGAAAGTTCTTCGCGCTCCAGACAATAAAGACCAATAACATTGCTCCCGATAATGGGTAAGATATATGAGGGATTTTTAAAACTCAGGATAATGACAATGCTAGAGGCAGCATCATATTTAGACGATGATCAGTACGGTTTCCGTGAAGGGAAAAGTACGCTGACGGCTCTCTCAGTATTAAAAAAGAAAAATTAGAGATAGTTTGGCCACATTTAAGTATTGTGTAGCAGTATCGTTTGACATTGCTGGAGCATTCTATGCTCTGGATTGGAACACAATGGCAGAAATTATTAATAATTTACCTATTTATGACTACTTGAAAGAAGTTCTTGAAAACTATATTTCTAATCGGATTTTAGGTTTTAAGTTTATCAGCGGGGTTCACTGGTTTCGTTAATTTTTTTGGTTATCCACAGGGTTCCTGTTTGGGCCCGTTAATTTGGACTTTAGTTGCTGACAGGTTGTTAAAACGTAGAAAAGCTCTGTCAATAAAATTGATTTCATATGTTGGCGACTCATTAGTGGAAGAAGGTGCTAATACTAGGACGATGTTGGAGAATAAGGTTAACAGATGTATACAAGATTTTACGTCAATATGTCAAGATCATAATCTGGAATTAAATAATACAAAAACAGTTGCCATGTTGTTTGGGAGATATACTATGAAGAGGAGAAGACCAATATTCAAATATAGTAATTGCAGTATTCCGGTGAGATATAACATTTTGTACTTAGGTTTTCTATTGGATAGTTCGTTTAATTGGTTAGACCATTTAGATATGGTACGCACAAAAGTTACTTCTTTCACTTGTAATATTCGAAAAACAAGAATTAGAGGTATGGGTATCTCATTAATTTTTTTAAAAATTTGTATCATACACTATTAATAAACGGTCTTGTGTGAGTATTACTCGCGCTCAGAGGGTTCCGTACAATAAATATATTAATTATTAAATTCATTATTAAAAAAATCGTTGCTAAAAGAATAATAAGACTTTGTAAACAACTGTACAACGTAGGGTTGAGTATAGTTGTATATACTAGAAAAGTATGAGTGGGTATACGATCAAAGTTCAAAGATATATGAAGCCTAAATAATATCAAATATTGCTACTCTGTTTAACTCTTTGTTTAATCTTATCGTAATCTGTTTATGATGAACTTTATTCGGTACTGACAATAAAAGTAGTACATATTTAACCCGTAACCGCTGTTAGCGGTCTCACAGATCGCTGCATTTTTCAATTTTCACAAATTTTCAGTTTAACTATTGATACTTATTAAATTTTGTTTTATTTGGAGCCCTTTTACTTTCACTAGAGACTTTTGAATAGCTGAACTTTAAATATAATTGTCCTGTATGTGAAGTTTAGTACAAAAATAGTATTTTAAGAGTTAATGTAGCATTTTATTCCTCTTTAGATTAAACGATCCGACAGACCGCTCACGGTAGTTATACGACAATAATTATCACTCTGGTTACGAGTTAAACTTCATTTGACATTTCATAAAACTAAATTCAGCATAGTAATAATCTTTTCTTTTCACAGTGTAGCTAAAACAAAACACTTGTTCAAAGTTGAAACTTGTCATTGTACTAAACGCGCTTCGAAAGAAGGTCTCAAAGTTGCAACGCCGCCTTAGTCAGTGCCGGATTTTTCCAGATAGGTTTTTAATTAACTTTTAAAGACACGGAGGCGTATAGAGAGATCCACTCAATGAAAACTAGCAAATCCCATAGTATTTATGTGATTAATTCTAATTAAATTAGTCTGTTTTTAACAATTTAACGTTTATTGATTTTATACTGATACTGGGCATTGAATTACACAAATATACCATTAAAAGTTGTTATCTAGGCTTTAAAAGCAAATGGTGCATAGAGTATACCGCCCTTGTCATTATGTACGTCCAAACCGCCCGTGTCTTTAAGGGTTCATAACTCGGCTAATTACCGACGATTTTTTTCGAAACTCATTGTCAAGAATGCTTTTATACTTCTGCTATGATAGGTACCTCCAGCGCTCCTCAATACCTTTGCTGAATGCCCGCAAGTCAAAATTTGTGTGTAACGGAAAAATGCGATTTTCTCAAAAACTACATGATCTAGGATAACCGCTATAATTTTCCTGCAAGGTTTAAATTAACGTCTACCACCCCTAATTTTTTCATAATTTTAGTTTTATTAGACTCGGAATTAGAGGGGGGTAACATATTTTTGAACTACACTTTCGACGATATCTCTGAAAATATAATGCCTAAAATTAGAAGAAATGTATTTTTGAGTTCGGCGTTACGAAAGCTTTCACACGATACCTCACGCTCCATTCAAAGAAAAGATTTTTTCAAGTAACTTAATTAGCCCCTCTACATTTTTCCTAACTATATATGTGAATATTTAATTATCTGTAAATATGTGGGTTAATAGTCTTTATTACTTCCCCCAACTCGAAGTTTCCACTTTCCATAGTTTACGAGTTAAATGGCTGTGACAGACGGGCAGACAGACACAGGAATGATCTTATAGTGGTTCCGTTTTTACATTTTAAGTACGGAACCCTAAAAAATCAGATTTCTTATGGTCATGAGATATGGTACCCCGATCTAAAGCCTCACGGCTTGCGTCGATTGTCTTCATATCAGCGTGTTTGTCTATTAACGATAATTAGAACATATCGTACAATTTCAACAGAGGCCCTGTAAGTATTGGCCGGCATTATACCAATTGAACTGGAGCTTTCAAATTCAGCACATTGTTTTGGGATTATCTCAGGTGAAGAATCAATTTCTTTAGATGGTATAGTGGCTAACTCAACCAGTGTGATGAAGAAACTTCCGTCCTATCATTATCCGAATTTTTATCAAAATCTCCACATTAATTTCATTAATCCAATAGTTCGTTCAGAGCCAGTTTATAATCATACAACTATTTTTACAGATGGCTCCAAGATGCCGTACACTGTTAAAAATATCGTGAAAAATTACCTCTGATTTTAAAGGCTATCTATTTTCTGACCAATGAGAACGATCTAAAAACTCATATGGAGCGATCTCATTGGTCAAAAAATAGGTAGTCTTTAAAAACAGGGGTAATTTTTCGCGATATTTTTAACAGTGTAGGGTGTGGTGGCGGCATTTACGGTGTTTTTAATGGATGAGATAATTTATGAGCATCGTATTAAATTAAAAATTTTTAATTCTATATATCAAGCTGAACTGGTGGCAATTTCTGAGGCTTTTCAGTGGTGTTATCAAAGTAATTTTAGTCATTTTTATATTTACACGGACAGTCTATCTTCAGTTTCTTCACTTAAACGCCTATTTCCTAATGATTATCTTTTATTTGACATTTTTACAAAATTTCGTCTTATACACAAGAAAACAGTACATCTTGGTTGGGTTAAGGCCCATGTTGGAATTAAAGGTAATGAGCGTGCTGACTATCTGGCTAAATCCTTTATAGGGGAAAATATCTATGACAAAATAGAGGACATACCAATTCCAGTCAGTAAATTAAAATATCACTTCAGGAAGAAATGTATGCTAGACTTTCAATATCAATGGATAAACAGTACAAAAGGTAGAGATACATACATCATTTTAAAACAAGTTAACACTGATTTCTTATGTTATTCACAAGTTTGTGCTTATTTTGTCTCAACACACGGTGCTTTTCTAGTTCATTTACACAAAAATTGGAAGACGATGTTCCGATAAATGCAAATGAGGTATACGTAGTGATGTTTGTCCCTTTCTATTTGATAAATGCCAAGTTGTCTTATTTTCTTTTTATTATATTAAAAATCTCTCCCTTGAATGGAACATCAGAAACATAGTAATGTCCCGTTCGAACTACAGAAAATTGTGTGACATTTACAACGAACTTAACAGGAACTTTTCTTTTGTTAAATACTCTTTTTAGTGGTATTTTTATGGACTGAATTTGCTTTTGTACTAAAGTCATTTTCATATATAGCATAAGACAGGACTACATTGAACTACACGATCTACTGACTCTTATCATCTTGGACAGATATTTTATTTTTTCAGACTTTCTTTGAATGATGTGTACGGTTTTTAGTAATAGACTTCGGACATTATAGTTATTTTCAAATTTATATGTATATCTACTCATAGTTGCTTATTACTTGCATATGTTATTTCATCTTTAGTTTCGCATTGTTTATATCATAGTTTGTTCATATAATTTAGTTACCAGACAATTGTATTCTATAAATTGTCTTTTAATAACTGTATATACGTTCTTCTAGTTTACTGACATTTGTGTATGAAAAAAAAAGTATACAATATTTTCTAAGTTACATATAATTTATCAAGCGTGCTAGGGCTCTTGTTTTGTATTATTTTGATTTGTCGTTAGTTAAGGCCCGTTGATTCCGGACATGTTGTCTTGGTTTTGGTTTGGCTGATGCTGACAGGGGTTTTTGATCATGTTTTTTTCTTTCCGAGAAGAATATCACTTATGCCATATTCTGGTGGGTGCGTCGGATGTGTGATCAAGTAGTTGAATGAATAAAAGCTTCTGCTTATTTTTAAATAAATTTGTTTGCAGATTCTGGTGTCATTCTCTCATTTCAACATTTTACGAATATAAATACCTTGCCCCAGAAAGGGTTAAAAGAACTTTAATTATAAGATAATACTGGTTAAGAAATATCTGCATGTTTTGCTGAAATTGAGTCAGCCCGGACCCATAAACTACGAATAAAGAAATTGCACTCGTAACCAGATTGAATATTTAGCTTTTAGAACGGGCTGAGAACGGCAAATGAAGCTTCTGTATGGGTCGTGGCTAAACTTTTAGATTTTAAAATATGCTGGGCCGAGTCGGGCTGTCCTTGGAAATTTTAGCCCGTGCAGATCTCTTGCCCTGCCAACCAGAAACGTTTAGTGTTTACTCCGTAAAAAGAAAAGCAGCACAGCTTACTCAAAAAATTAAAAGCACCACTCAAAAATGGCATTGTACAATCCTAAAATGGCATGGTGTGTGTCATTAAATGTGCAATCATAGAATCACATTTTTTTTTTTTTTCTTAAGGGAAGAAACAAAATATGTGTGATGTGCAGCCTGTTTCAAAAAAAAAAAAATTAACTGTCAAGTGCGAGTATTACTCGCACTCAGAGGGTTACGTACAAGAAATAAGTGAGATTAGGGAGGGTTGACCATAGGGGAGGCTTGACCCACCCCTCAGTTTTCATATTTAAAAGAATTTCAGTTTTATCAATAGGTGTCAAATAAGCTACTAGAATGTTCAAACAACAGTCTTTGTTTCATACAGATAATCGAAATAGGTGTGGGAAAAAAAAACAATTGGGAGGCGTTTTCAACCTAAAAGTTATGTGTTTTAGAAGTATTTTGAAAGTTTTTTATAGATAAAATATATCATATAAAATTAAGTAAGTAGGTTTTAAGTAATGCAAAAATTTCGAGCTTTCATTCCAGGCATAAAGATTGTACAGTAAGTTAGGCTTAACATAACAATGTACTATTTTTTTTTTTTTTGAAAAGGGCTATGTGGGGACGCTTGACCCAGTCAATGTGAGGAAGTGTTGACCAGATGCTCAAGACTTCCTTAATTAAGTGGTTTTCGAAACATTTTTACTATACACTGTGTTTAATGAAAAGTTAATGGTTATATATAAAAAAGAATGTAAATTTATTCTGTAAAGCTACAGTAAAATGGGGTGATGGAAAAGAAAATGTTTAAAACTGATTAAAGAAAGAAGTGAAAAAGTGCTATAGTATCCGCTGCAAGAAAAAAATTAATGAAATATAAATGGGAAAGTTGATAGGAACTTTTTCCAGTTAAATATTACTTAAAATAGGTAAATAGAAACAGTGGAAAAGACTAGAAAGTATAAAAGCAGCAGTCTTAGTCCTTTCAGGGGCAGTGATATGTTTATGAAACCACTTAATTTTAATTCCCAAACGCCACAATGGCACCAGAATTTTGCTAAAATCTTTTCTATTTAACATGTGTGTGAAATATAGCCTTTTTCTTATTTGGAAAAATATTGTTCTTAAATTCCGGTGCCAGTCATTTATTTCAACATTTTAGTACTGAAAGTACTAATTAACCCCTGGAAGGGTTAAAAGATGTTAATGATAAGTTAAGTGCCCATGCGGCTGCAAAAGAACATAGCATTGATCGAAAAACTTTAGGAAGGTATGTAAACAAATTTCACCAGGATGAATACAGTAAGATGAAGCCAAACTGTGTGACAACTAGAGTTGTCAGTTCGAGTATCACAAGAAGTAGGACAAGGAGGCAAAAAAAAGCGGGACAGTGGTTCCTAAATCCGGACATAATAATACATGAAACCCTATGAAAACGGAACCTGTCTCTAACGGAATAATGTCTTAAATGTTAAATTTTCCCTTCCCCTGCTGTACAATTAGACCTGCTCAGACAAAATCCTGTTTAAAACAAAATTTTTCTCCTCTGACATGCGATTGCGTCTAAACAGGTTTTTTTAAGCATCATATTTTCATAAAAAAAAATTATAATAATTAAAGTATGTAGCAAAAAGTTATTTTGTTTTTTATAAACTGATTTTATTTCTCTCCACAGATATTTCAATATAAAACAATGTGGATCAAGCCTCCTATATAGTGACTCAACCCTCCCATACGCGGGGAGCCTTGACCCACTATTCTCTCATGAATAAAATCAATCATTTTTCGAATTTCTTATATATTACACTTATGTAGCAATTTTATTTTGATAACTGATTAAATAACGAATAAAATGATACATAAAATTTTATTCTACGTTAAATATTAAAAAAATAAAATATATCTTTGTAAAAAGTGGATCAACCCTCCCTTGTCTCCCCTATATGAATTATTAAGTGTATTAGTTTAAAAAAATTGTTGCTAAAAGAATAATGAGACTTTGTAAGAAAACTATAAAACGTAGGGTTGGGTATAGCTGTATATACTAGAAAAGTATGAATGGATATACCATAAAAGTTCAAAGAGATATGAAGCCTAAATAATATCAAATATTGCTATTCTGTATAACTCTTTTTTTAATCTTATCCTAATCTGTTTATGATGAACTTAATTCGGTACTGACAATAAAGGTAGTGCATATTTAAACTTCATTTGGCATTTAATAAAACTAAATTTAGCGTAGTAATAATATTTTCTTTTTACAGTCTAGCTGAAACAAAACTCCTGTTCAAAGTTTAAACTTGGCACTGTTCTAAGTGCGTTTCGAAAGGAGGTCGCAAAGTTGCAACGCCGCATTGGCCCGTGCAGCGTTTTTCCAGATTTTTCCCAGGTTATTAATGAACTTTTAAAGACACGGGAGGCGTATTGAGAGATCCACTCAATGCAAAGTAGGCGCGAATCCCATAATATTTATGTGATTAATTCTAATTAAATTAGTCCGTTTTTAACAATTTAACATTTAATGCTTTTATATTGCTACTGGGCATTTCATTACACAAATATATCATTAAAAGTTGCGATCTAGGCTTTAAAAGCCGATGGTACATAGAGTACTCCGCCCCTGTCATTATGTATATCCAAACCGACCGTGCATTTAAGCGTTGTATCTCGGTTAATTACCGACAATTATTTTAGAAAATCATTATCAACAATGTTTTTATACTTCTGCTACGATGTGTACCTCCAACGCTCCTCAACGCCTTTGCTGAATGCCTGCAAATCGAAATTTCTGTGCAACGGAAAAATGCGCTTTTCTCAAAACTGTATGACCTAGGATAATCGATATAATTTTCCTGCTAGATTTAAATTAACGTCTACTACCTCTAATTTTTTCAGAATTTTAGTTTCAGTAGATTCGGAAATAGACCGGAGGGAGGGGCATATTTTTGCACTACATTTTCTACGATATCTCCAAAACCTAAGCTTAAAAGAAATGCATTTTTAAGCTCAGCGTTACGAAAGCTTTCACACGATATACAAAGAAAATATTTTTTTTTTCAAGTGACTTAATTAGCCCCTCTAAATTTTTACTAAATATATTTTTGAATGTTTAATAATCTGTAAATATGGTCATTAGTCTATATTACTTCCCCCAATTTCAACTTTTCACGTTCCATAGTTTACGAGTAAAATGGCTGTGACAGACAGACAGACATAGCAGTGATCTTATAATGATTTCGTTTTTCTTTTTAAGTATGGAACCCAAAAAAGAAAAAAAAATCCCTGCCGACCCGGCCTACAGGCGGAGGTAGATTTCGAAGTTAAGTATACTAATTTCACGAACAAAAACTAAATCATGATTAGATATAAATCCACTTTAACAGTTTTATCTGGCCGCTTTTAACGCGTTTTAATTTCATTTTTATATAATAGCAGGTTTTATCAAAATCATGTTAAGGCGGTATTAAAAAAAAAATACTTTTCCATGCTCAACAACTCGAAATTTTCTGGCACATTTTCAGATTCATTTTTAATAGAAAAAATATGAAACTTGCTGACGTGATTTTTGAAAAGATTTATAAGCGACAAGTGTTTTTATTTTTCTTTCAATTAATTAAAACTTGATTAATAAACAATTTTTTTCCCAGTAGGGCAATATTTTTCGTTTCTAACGCAATCACTTCGGGAAATTCTGTTCAAAATGTCCACTTTGGCATCATTATTTGAACTATATTCTGCCTCTGTCAAAAAAACTATCATTACGGTACATTATATAGTTTCTGAATAAGAGAATCTACCAATTGGATGCGTTTGAGGGCAAAAATGAATTTAAAAATGAGTAAGAAAATAAGCAGTTTGGATTTGAATACACCCTTAATAAAGTGATTTTTTTTCTTCAACCGCTATGTATTTTTAATTTGTTTTTGCTGTAAGAAATTGTCCTATCAAAAACTTGTCTGTATAAATGTTGAAGACAATATTAAGAAGATATATGATAAATTCATGGTATTTTATATCTTGTGAATTGACGGAGTTATAGAAATATTTCTTCTTCAACCCCCCTTTTTTGTTTTCGTTTTTAATATTTCTTGTGGTACGAAATGGTCCTATCAAAAACTTGTGAATATAAAAGTTGTAGATAATATTAAGGAGATGTATAGTAAAATTAATGGGATTTGATATCTTGGGAATTGACGAAGTTAGGAATTTTTTCCTCCCAAAAACCTTATTTTTTGCGCCCCTTGAGACCATTTTTTATTTTATCAAAAATCTGTGATACATAAATTTTTGGCCCTATTTTTAGAACTAATAAAACCTTTAAACTGATTTGATATGAACAAAAATTAAGAAGCTGTGGGGGTTTTTCGGTTTTCAGAAAACCCCTCCCTATTTCCATCCCCTTGGTCCGATTTTCCCCATTAACGAACTTGACCGAGATTTTATGCCCCTTGATTTTATGTATCAGTTTGGAAAAGATTTGTGCAGAATTGTGGAAGTTATCGTGTCCAGAAGAAAGTGATATATATAGACAGATAGATAAAGTTTTTTACTGAGGATGGTTTTGGGTTCTAGAAGTCATGATCGGTGTAGATCTGCAAAAAGTTTTCAGAAATTCCAACATAGGAACGATCCCAATAGGTAGTATTTCATACGAAATCTACCTAAAAACGGAACAAGCTGTAAGAGATGATAGAGCAAAATACAACAAACCATTTTTACGTAGAAAACCAGTGTCGCAATCAATTTAATCAAACAGAAATAGAAGGTACCTACTTTTAACCAAGTACTTATATTTATGAGGACGTTTAACAGTAATGAAGATATTTTAATGAAATTTTCAGTAGACTTGCCTTTCTCATGATATCACTAAAAAAACGAAATTCACTATAATTCGATCAGTGACGTCGTATGGAATTTCAACGAGGCTAACGAAAAAGACAGGCTACCGCGGTGCATTCCACGAGTCTTTTTTTACAGACCGCTTGAATGACGTGATGATCTTTTCGTACAACTGCATTGGTGCATTCGAGCATCACGTGACTCCAGCGGTCTGTAAAAAAAGATACGCGTAAAGCACCGCGGTAGCCTGTCTTTTTCGTTAGCCCCGGAATTTCAACTTCGTTCTGAAATATACAGCGCTCTGTTTGGATGCGGATAATGATAACTTCCACCAGTTTTTGGGATATCGTTACATTTGACATAAAGTCTATTGAAAAAGTTGTTGAAATAACTTCATTATTGTTAAATTTATTAACAAGAATTCATGTTCA
The DNA here is from genome assembly GCA_963932465.1 of Maratus speciosus. Taxonomy (NCBI): domain Eukaryota; kingdom Metazoa; phylum Arthropoda; class Arachnida; order Araneae; family Salticidae; genus Maratus; species Maratus speciosus. The sequence continues at coordinate 511,596,616 of OZ010787.1, read as the reverse complement.
GCTTGGAGTGAAACATCCCGTATTTTTGTTTGAACAAACGGGTCACAAACCTGGTTTCCTTCACAAAAATTATTTATTGTAGCGTGTTCTTCCACCCCTTAAAGTTTTTCTCATTTTTGTTTAAACAATTTGTGTAAATGTAACATCAGTTTTATGTTATTTCATTGGAACATTTTACCTTTTGTAACTCTAAGATAGTAAAAGCTGTTGAAATGAATCATGTTTAAGTTAAACTTAATGTCTGGTTCTAATAAACGGAAAAAAGTAGTAGTATGATTTAATTTATTAAAAAGAGTGATTCGATTAAGCAGTTAATCAAATAAGCGGCGACTACTGGATTGGCTGTCAATAACTCAAACTAGCCCTAGAGCCGAATTCTGGTTGCGTCCCTGATATAATGATATCCAACCAGCTAGTAAATGTGAGTAGCGGGCCCCGCAATTCATGATGGGCCTTGGGTCCAAATTGTGCAGCTTGATCTCTGCTTGCGGGAAACTTTTAATAATTATATCTTCTGTCCAGCTGCACAACAGCATTATTTAAATGCATCACTTTTAATCGATTTTCGATTTCTGTATCAATTTTCTAAATTTTACGTTTCTCGAGACATATTATTTGACAACTTGAATTATATTTCAATTATTGGATGTATTAGAATTGTTATTTTTGTTAATGAAGTAAATTAAAGAACATTTATGGTCTCAAAAATCACACTTAAATCAAGATTGAATCTTATTACACGTTTTTATTTTACTTCGTTTGTTGTGTGTCTGTATGGATGTCTAGGTCAAATCTTGCAATTGATTTTAACCCTCTTCAGTGGTACCAATTTTCTCAAATGTTACATACAAGTTCATTGTCGGTGACAATACAATATTCATATATTTTCAGGACCATATCTCACCACTTACACTATTCAGGACAACATTTAAAACATTCTTTTGCATTTTTGATTGAAATCACGTACCTATTGAGATAATTTTGTTAAAAAAATTTACACAAGTTCATTGTCGATGACAATGCAATATTAAGGTATTGTCACGGCCATACCTTCTCAAGGCAGGATTCTAGAGACAAAAACTTCTTTCACTTTGTTGATTGAAATCACACACCTAATGACCTGATTTTGCTTAAAATTTGTGCACAAGTTTATTGTGAATGACAATTCAATCAATATTCATGTAGTTTCAGGGCCGTGTCTCATAAGAGACACGATCCAGTTCCAGGGGAAATATTCTCAATTTGTTCTTGATTGAAATAATTATATTTTGGAAATAAAGCGTGTTACTTAATGTTTTTAAATTATACGTCTTGTTTTATATATATAATTGCGTGTCTGTGATGTATCAATGTGCGTTGTGTGTACTACAGACATTACACCTTTCGGGATATGAATGATTTAGTCATTCTAAAATTATATGCTGCGGATCTTTAACTTGTGTTCTCTGTGATTCATATAAGAAAAAGCTACCAAACACGTTAACTGCACTAAAACAATTCAGCGCACTAATATTGAAGAAAAGGATTATTTGAGAAGAATGTTAAAAAGTTAAAGATCTCAAGAAATTTCTTGTTCGTCGAAGCACATGGTAGTGTTTATTCCCTTACTCCTAAATTCGAAGTGTCGTTTTCGTCTGTTGCTTATAATAGCGATAAAGGAGGTTGCCTTCATATCTTTACTGATTGCTCCCAAAACTCCAGTCATAGCACCATTATCATACTTTCCAACTAAATTTCGGTGAAATACAGAAAATGTTTGAAGAATATGCAGAAGAAATCAGAAGATAGTTCTAATTTTCAGAATAGATTAAAAACAAGCCGAAGCATTTTTAACCCTTTCAGTCCCATACATTAGCTGTTTATGCTAAAATTCTGAAATTCTTAAAATAGATTGATTTTATGCTGAATATAACACGAAAAAAAACTGTTTTGTTGAAACAACTAAATTTTGGTTAATATAGCTGCAGCCAAATATTTTGGTTGGAATGATCAAATTTTGGTTAGATTAACCAAATGATTTTGTTAATTCAACAAATCATTTGGTTAGTCCAACCAAAATTTGGTCATTCCAACCAAAATATTTGGTTGGAGCTTAGTTGTTTCAACAAAACAGTTTTTCCCGTGAAGAAATAATAAAAGAAAAAAAATTCATTTTTTAATTAAAATTTAAATAATAATAAAAATTATAAATTATAAATCAAATAATAAATAAAATTTAATAAAATATTTATATAAAGTAGGCAAAACAAATTATTGAAGTATATTTTAATATAATATAAAAAAATAAAAACATTTATTAATTATAAAATCTATATAAAAGAATAGTATTCATGTCTCTTTTCGCGTAATGAACTGAATCTCATATCAGAAATATTAAAATCATTTCTTTGCATAGTGCTGTCATCTATTGAAGAGAAACAAGAAATTTTATCTATTGGGGATTATACATAGCTTTTGTTTCCGTTATTTGAAATAATATAGAAGCATCCGGATATATAGAAAAAAGAATAAGCAATGTCATGATTCCATTTGGACTCACTGGGAGTGAAATTGTTAAAAGAGAGAAATTTTAAAGACAAGCTGGAATAAAATAAAACATTTACAAATTTAGTATAGAGAATTATGACATACCTGCCAAACTTTTCAAACAAAAACCACAAGATTCACAAAAAGAAAAAAATACAAAATCTGTATAAGTAACTACAATTTTAAAAGATTTTGTGTGGTATAATACAGAAAGTAAAAGTAATTTGCTAGACTGGAAAACGAATTTTTTTTCCTCGAATTCATTATTCCTATAAAATGAGAGTAGAATAAGCTTTATTTAAATCTGGAGGGGAAAATATTTTTCCTTTCTCTTTAGCAAACTAATAGACGCTTCGTTTTTTTAAATACCAAAAGTAGCTGATAAATTTATTAGAAATGATACCACTTCGTTTTCTTTGTTTATATTTCATTATATCTGGAATTGTTCAGTCAGTTAATTTTAGAAATTTATACAATTCCAAGTTTAGCAATAAATCTCCTACTTAAAAAAAAAAAAAACTTACTAATGGTTTCCACTGTTCTAAGCAGAGAGCATTATCCGAGACACAGCTATCGGTTTCAGGAATGACTAACTTTAATATAATTCCTGCAATACTTCAAAATTTTCTTTCCTGTTGGTACTAGGAATTCCAATCGAAAATATATCTTACTGTACCTCTGTGTGCTGCTAAATTTATCAGATGGCAAGGACAGTCAATTAGAAAACGTTGTTTCTGCTATTTTCAAATATTCCTGGAGTCTATCTTTTCGGGGTTTTTTTTACTTTTAAGAAAGAAAAGTAACAAACGCATAAGGTTTTATTTTCTGAGCAGAAAAGCATAAGGTTGAGTTAAAATAAAGAAAAATTCTCGAAAGTGCAGAAGAGTTCGCGGCAATGCATTATGTAGTTCATAGTTACAACCTAACCTCAAAATTTACAGATACCTAAATTTAATAGATTTTCTTATTCGAGAAACCGTCACAAAAGTTGACATTGGCATTGGAAAGTCCTATTGAAAGTCCTATTAATCCTATATAACATTTCTATAATAATAGATTTTTAGCCTCAGAATTTTCCTTTTTTGATAATTAGCCGAGATATTAATTAAAAACACTCATCGAACGCTAATGCTTCCACTAACCCGGTGCCTCTACGCATTATCCAGAAATCCTCGGTTTTTCAAGCAGACGAGGAGAAAATGGTTCCGTTTTCTTCACATTTTAAAACCGCAATCGCCTAATCTCCTGTGGAGTTACAAACTCAGAAAGAAAGGAAAATAAAAATATGAACGTTTTTTCGGTATCCTCCCGGTTGCAATGGTATATTTTTTCTGAAAAAAAAAATTAATATTTTACTAGTTGAAAAAAAAACATTTTATCTGAAGATCGAATTTGTTTTCACGTTTTTCGTTACTTTTTCTGCAGTTTTAAATTGCCATACCCGTTTTCCAGATGCAAATACAATTTTGTTTTTCCTTAATAGCTTCGAAGACATCATTTCTCGTTTTCGTTCATTGTCGCTTTTCCATTTTCAATACTCGGAGATGTAATTTCGCGTTAAAAAAGATAACAAGAGATTGAGCGGTAGAATTGTTTTGGCTTGAAAAATGTCAAACGTATAAATCCGACGTTCGTTTTCAAAATTAGACCGAAGCGTGAATAGCACTCTCGGGTGTACGCTGACGAAGGAAGTGAGACGACAACTCTAGGTTCGTTTGGATAGGTTTTCGTTTAAAAGTATATCATACAAATTTGAGAGTGTGTGCTGCCAAAGGTAGTTAGCCTTTCCCAACCCTAAATATTCTCACGGAGAAAAATGTCTGAATTTAACACGGATTTTAGGTTTATTTAAGGTTATTATACCGTGCCCGAGCAACGACGGTCGAGTCAGCTAGTTGAAAATAAAACCTTAATAGACACTACCAGTAGCAATAAATACAATCTTTGCATATCAGTTAGCATATCAAGTTACAAATGGAATCAAAGAGGTACCTAAAAACAAAATATTTTTCCTCGGCTTGAAGGTGGTAGTAAGAAATTCTCCATGTCTGATTTTTCTGCTCATGTGAATAAAGTAAAAAAAAAAAACAAAAAAAAAACAGCCATTTCTTTACCTAATTAAGCACGATTTGATACTGATTGCTTGGCTTTATATTTAATGGATTCTCGTTTAAATTTGAAACTCTTATTTAAACGTGTTAAAACTCAACGATCTTTAGTGTCAAATATATGAAAGTGCTGCTGGTACCGTACTTCAAGGTCAACAGTTAGAGTTTCAAGATATTGTTACGAAACTTCGTCTTACAATGAGGCTAAATAAGTTTCTGTAAATAAACAGGCAAGTCCTTACGAAATAAATGCAATTTCATTCTACAAATATTCCAGAATGACGAGCCACTAGCTATATTAAGTGTACCACAAATGAGAAAAAGTAGTGTAATACAAGAAGCATAGCAGAAAACATAACTGCCGAAAAAAATTCCAAGTATCGTATTCAATCATGCACGCAAAATAAACTCATTTATTTATAAACTTCACATATGAGCTGTATTTTATTAATCAGGTGTATAACTATAAATCCTCCCCAATCTCGCACGCAAAATAAACTCATTTATTAATAAATTTCATATATAAGCTGTCGTTTATTAATCACGTGCATAACAATGAATCCGCTCTTTTTCCAGTAAAAGAAAATCGTCTCCAATCTCGCGCGCAACGTAAACTCATTTATTAAAAGATTTCAAACATGAGCGCCGTTTGTTAATCAGGTGTATAACTATGAATCAGCTCTTTTTCCAGTAAAGGAAAGACACTTGTTTCTGTTAAAATGAAGGAAAGATTTATTCAAGGAATTTGCCATCAGTAGCTTTCTTGTAGTCACAGTTCGATAGTCACCTGTCTTTTGTCTACCTATGGCTTCGTGAAATTCTAGATTTTTAACAGTACAAGACAAATTGCATTTGGACTTGTAGCGATCTGCTCTTATTGTCTGCAGCCGGCGAGGGAGGACTTTCCATTCGGCGAATGGCGTGCTGTGCCTTATCGCCCCCCCCCCCCCCCTCTCGCTTGTCGGGAGTACATGTGGTCACGTGGAACACCAGTTGGATCTCCGAAGCTTCTGCTATGCGTGCGGTATTCTATTCTCGCAGTGACATTTACGAATAATTTGGCTTGTTATGTTTGATTAAATAAAAGTTTATTTAATCACAATATTATCAGGATCTCATATATCCTAAAATGGTGACCGCGAACTTTTGATCATTTATAACTACTCCCTCGAATAGTGGACATTTATTTCGTTTTCGCCAGCAACATGTCAGCTATAGAAACGTCTGCAGTAGTTATACCTATATACCTGTATACTCTATATAACAGTGGACCCTACTTTATGGTTCCATATGTTGGAAAGCTCGTTTGAATTAGCACCTCCCAAAACTACCGCGAAATCGAAAACAAAATACGGCTATGTTGTAGCTCTTTGTCGCCCGCAACTGTTACTATAGTGTGGGATGTTATAATGAAACCTAATTTCACCTATCTTTACCTGGAATTAAAATCGGAAGTTATAGAACGATGTGGAGAAAACCGGTTCGCAAGTTGCTTTCTGGAGAAAGTCTTTGCGATAGGAAACCCTCCGAATTGTTTTGTTTAATGAAACGAAGGTATAAGTGACGAATTAAGCATTAGTGACGAACTTCTTTTGGAGCTAATTACACAACAGATACCGTTCCCGGTGCAAACATAGCTTCAATCGTCAAAATTACTCCTGATAAAGCAGCAGAGGTTGCTGATCGTATGTTAGATTTAACACCATCAAATATCAGTGCAGTTTCGGCTCTCAAGCCCACAACCGATGCTCAGACACTGGCAGGTACAGAGATGCTGATTAATGAAATTCAAGCCTTGAGATAAGAAAGCGTACAACTTCGACGTTCCAGAAGTGTTCCTAGGAGTGGTAATCATCAGCGTCACCGTTCTCAGTCACGCCACAGGGATTCTAAATTTTGTTGATATCATAATAAATTTCAGTATAAAGCAAAAAAAAAAAAATGCCAGCCACCTTGTTCATATTCGGAAAACCAGAATATGGAAGAGTAGCGGTGACGGATTTCTCCCCAGCATTTTTTCGTCGCTTTTTCGTTAGTGGCAGAAATGCAGGTGCCTTTTCTTGTTGACGCTGGATCTAATAGCCGCAAACAGAACTGATAAATCTAAGTCTGTTCTCCAAATCTTTTGGGCTGCTAATAACACCACAATTAATGTTTAGGGTCGTAAAAGTATTAATATAAACTTAGGCTTACGCCGAAATTTTACTTGTGTATTTTATATTTGTGATGTTTCATGTGCTGTTAGGAGTGTGTGTTAGTGTTAGGAGCTGCTTTTTGCATAATTTAAATTTTAAACTTGATTTAAGAAATCGCCATCTTATTGATTCCATCACTAATTTAAAAGCTCCTGCCAAATTAAGTGTTTGCAATATATTTTCTGTGAAATCTAGTTTTGTAAATAATATGTATGTAAATTTTTACTTAAATTTCCTAAAATCAGAAAATTACCGGATTCTAACCAACCAGTTAAGCACAATACTGTGCATTACATAAACACTAACGGGCCACCAGTCACAGCTAAGCTCAGACGGCTAGCTCCAGATTGATTAAAAATTGTCAAAGCTGAATTTCAGCGCATGCTACAGCTCGGTCATATGAGACCTTCCAAAAAAAATTACTCTTCGCCTCTGCAACCGGTGACGATGAAAGGATCTGTCGATTGGAGACCTGTTGATGATTATCGTGCTCTAAATGCACTAAGTGTTAAAGAGAAATATCTTATGCTTTGTATAGCATATTTCACTGCTGAATTACATAGTAAACAAAACTTCAGTCACATTGATCTTGTAAAAGCCTACCACCAAATTCCCATCAATACAATCATGGACATAAGACTGCGATTCGCACTCCATTTGACCTTTTTGGAAGCACGCGCATACAGTTTGGCTTTCGCAATGCGTCGTCTACTTTTCAACGCTTTATCTATGACATAATTCGTGACTTAAGATTTGTTTACGCATTTGTTGATGACTTGCTAATCGTATCAGATAATGAAATTGGACATATTATGAACCATCTTCTCTCCTTCATTGCTTCAAAAGAAGCTATAACTCGAGCTAGATTATTATGTAGCCTGTTCCTGGCGTCCAGTTAACCTTAGTCCAGTTGGCAATGTCACAGTAGGTGGAACTTTAATGCAGCTCTCCGGAAACCAGTCGGAACCAATAGCATTTTATTCCTGTGAATTAAATAAAGCTCAAAGAAATTGGTCAATCTACGACTGTGAATTATATGCTATTTACTGTTCCATAAAAAATGCAGACATATGCTGGAAGGTCAAAATTTTGTTTTTTATACAGACCAAAAACCCCTTATATTCGCATTTCAATAAAACCCTAATAAATTAGCCCTCGGCAGTTGAGACATTTAGACTATATTTCGCAGTTTTCTACCGATATTCGATATACCAAAGGCTCTGGAAACACCGTGGCAGGCGCATTATCACAAACTCAGATAAACTCAATTCCTCCTAACGTGGTAGATTTTAAAGAGTTTGTCACTGTTCAGATCAATGATGAAGAGCTAAAAGAACCTTCCGAACTTGGAACCACCTCCTTAGAATTGGAAAACACTATTTTCCATTTATATTGCGATATGTCACAAAAACATCCTCGCCCAATTGTTCCTAAAAGTATGCGACAATCTGTTTTTTCAACCTTACATTATTTCTCTCATCCACGCATCTCAGCTTCATTAGATTTAATCTCCAAACGATTTGTATAGTCTGGCATGCGTAAGGACATAAAATCTATGGTTCGCAGCTGTATGAAATGCCAAAAAGCTAAAATCTTTCAACATACCAAATCACCAATAGACGCTTTCAGTGTGACGTGATTCATGACTTTTGCTTGGAAACTGACTCCAAACAAACGGTTGCTATGCTTCATTTCTTATTAAATATGAATCGTCGAAAATGTTATCACTGCCTATAAAGTATAAAAAGACGTATCTGTGAGATATAGCTATAAGGTACAGTTATAAAATACAAACAAAGTAGAAAAAACAGCATAGCAACTGTCACCTTCTCCAAACCTGATGCTCGTTTTGCCCCCATTCATATCGATTTTATCGGACCATTACCATCCTCTGATGGCAATCAATACTGCATGACCCTTATTGATAGGTTCACGAGATGGCTCGAAGTTATACACACGCCCGATATGACAGCGGAAACAACTGCTCGGGCCTTAGTCCGCGGTTGGATCTCCAAATTTGGACCCCCTCTTACTATAACTACTGATCAGGGTAGAAATTTTGAATCTACTCTCTTCAATGAGCTTACTAATATATAAGGATGCAACCACATCAGAACAACAGCTTACCATCCCTAGTCTAACGGTTTTATTAAAAGATTTCATCGTCATCTGAAGAGCTCTCTTAAAGCGCACAAGAAAACTAAATGGACTGAGATTCTTCCTATAGAGTAGCACACTGCCCCCAAAAATGACATCCAAGCAACCTGTGTTTAAGCTGTTTGTGGCACAAATCTCAGACTACCATCGTTACCATTGAGACTGCAAGTCAACCACTTATTCTTACCTATGTGTCTAAGTTAACTGAAGCAACGAGAACATTAAATACTATTGCAACTGCCATGCACGACAATCCGAAAATTTATGCCAATCCCTAATTAAAAACTTGTTCACATGTAGTTTTAAAATCAGATAAAGTCAATCCTCCTTTAAGCTGCGTTCTGACGCGTGTTTTGCCTCCTTCTCTAGTATTCTTGGAAAATCTTTTATTCTGAAATTATCTGCGGTTTATTCACAAAAGAATGAGGGGAATCAACAATGGGTCAGGAGATAAGGGGCTCGACTCTACTTGAAGGAAAGGTTCCTCTTTTTCCGGACATCAGTCCCTTTCCCGCTAAAGTCGTTAAAAATCAAAGACACCGAAAAGTCACAAAAAACGAAGCCGACACTTATAACAGTTAGAAGGATAGTGCGTACGCAGCCTTATCACCCTCTTATACGGGACCCATCGAGTGATTGACATGACTCACAAAACTTTTGACCTGGAATTTAACTGGAAACGGTGTGCTGTGTCTATTGACCGCATTAAAACTGCATATCACTTATCAGATTCTCTTGCATTTTCCCAAGTTTAAAAGCAACATGAAACCATGAATGATCAAACAACTCCTATAGAACAGCCCACCAGATCTGGTCGCAAAGTTCGTTTTCCACAGCATCTTGTTACTCACTATATTATGTAAAACATTTGGTATATATAATGTACATAATATTTACTTCTCAAACTTATTTTCATAAAATGCATATAGTATATCGTCAGTTAACACTTTTGTAAATCAGGTGTTATGGTAATTTTCTCTTTTTTCATCATACGCACTTCAGTTGTACTCAAGATCTCTTTGTATTAATCTCCACTTTTTTGTAATCCTAACTACGTCACTTGGAGCATACTATGTAACGATCTGCTCTTATCTGCTGCAGCCGGCAAAGGAGAACTTTTATTCGTAGTGAACTTAAACATTACTGCATTAACAGGACCAATTTTTTAATATAACAGCATAAAAATAAGTTTGGAAAGTCGGAGAGAGACAATATTAAGGACAGAAATGTAGACGCAAACATCTCACAGATCTACGTTTCCTGTTAAGGGTTAATGATTTTCTATTTGTTTGTCCTACATTTTTTTTTCAACGTTTTACGGTGAAAGTCGGGTGACGTGAACGTCTCAGTTGAATCTCTGAAGCTTCTGCTCAAATAATTTGGCTTGTTGTGTTTGATTAAATAAAAGTTTATTTTTCTAATTTAATCATCTGATTAAGTAACCACAATATTATCACGATCTCATACACCCTCACCCAAAAGGCTCTAAATGTAAATTTTTTTTAATATGTTATTACAAAGTACCGTTATCTGCTATACTAAATATATATTGCAAATTTCACCAAAGAAAACGGAAGTAATTTCAGCATTCACAAAAATTATTACGGTGGGGTTTACTTGGGCAAACTGGTTTATCACACTATTAAGGCTTTTCTCAAATCCAAATTGGCTATTTTCTTATATGTTACCCAAATAATTTTTAGTCTTAAGCACAGTCGTAATTTATAGATATTCTTAGTCAAGTGTAAAGATATTGGTTAGCGTTTCCCATTTTTCTATAAGAAGTGGTGTTTTAGAAAATGATGTCAAATTTGACGTTTTGAATCGATTTTCAAGACACTTCAGTCAGGAAAAGGACGGTTGTCATCTAACAAGGGCACCACCAAACATGATGCGCACAGATTTTGATGATTTCAAAGTATGTCGTAGGGGTCATGCCACTAATTATTCTGATGAAAGGGTTTCTTCAAATGGGCCTTAGTTTTTAAGAAATTGGGGGTTAACGTTCAGCGTATATTTCAAATACCCATTAGTGTAACGTTGTGAATTTGTGGTGCAGCGGTAGCGTGAGAGCTTACAGACCAAGACATTGCAGGTTCGATTCCACTTCGAGGAATTTTTTTCTTTTTTACTTATTTTTATATTTTTTACACGTTAAAATTTTTTAGCAGAATTGGGCATTCTACAGCTTTGAACTTTGATATTTTCTTAATAAATTACATTTACATTTTCAAATTTTTCATGGCAATTTATTTTTCTCTTCAATTTTTAAACTAATATTGCTATTGACAAAACTCCAAAACTAATTTATGCCTAAAACATTTTTTTTAATTAATTATTATTTACATTTTTTACTTTAAGCACAATTCTGAAATAATGATTTTTCTTTTTTCTATCTTTTTTTTTTTTTTTTTTTTTTTACTTTATGGAATTTTAAAGGGAAATTTGTCCTTTTCTTGTATAAATTATAGAAAATAATTTTTAGGTGCAATTTCTCAAACGTATTTAGGATTAGATAATTCAAATAATGCATATCTTCGAAAGAGTAATAAAATATTAAAGCAGTAATGCTTAAATACAAGTTTTTTACCAGTTGTAAAAATTTTTAATACTCTGTAAAATACATTTATCTTTAAAGTTCAACCTCAACATCATTTTTCGTTTGCACAAATAAAAAATGACAGATTTCATTTAAAAATATTTTTTTTTATTATAACAAATAAAAACACTCTCTCCGTGATTCATAAAAATTCAACTGGATTGCAAAAATCGTCTGTTAAAGAGATAAAATTTACGGTACATATAAATATATTTATATATTTTTAATCGTCTGCTCTACTTTTCTCGGTAACATTGGAATAAATAAAAATTTATTTTATCGATCTCGTTTAGCTTCTTTTGCAGATAAATAGAAGATTTGAAATATTGTTATATATAGGGAAAATTTCGGTATGAAAATTAAAAGAAGGCTACAGATTGTGACAGATTGAATGCTAAAGATTGTGTTATGGGAGGAGCCAGTGCTGATGCGGAAAATTCTCGTTTGGAAGAGAAACAAAAAGGCCGAATTACAAATGCATTAAAATATTGCGAGACGTTGTTGCAAAATGATGATCTGTTTACAAGTTCTCCACCGGATGAAATTTCCGGTGCTTCTATTGCTATGGTTGAAGAATTTCATGGTGCAGTTTTATAAATATTAGAAGATCTACAAATTATTGAGGCCGAGGAATTGATTTTGAATGAAGAAGATGAATTTAACGAAATTACAAAGGTATGATTTTTTACTTTAGCAAAAAAAAAAATATTCGCTATATTTCATTGTTAAAAAAAATCGAAATCAAACAATTGAGTTTTAAATATTAGTGCTGCCATCTAGATATGAAGAAGACACGTAAAACCTGCAAAACGCAGTTTTTGCTTTTGAAATCGAGTGATTTTGATTGAAATAAAAAATTTTTGATTTTATGTGGGTAAAAATTCACCTGGCTGAGCTCAAAGGGTTAATAATATTCTATTTCCTGATTTATTTTACTGATTTCCAGATTATAAAATGAGCAAGGCAAAGTTATAAAAAAATTAAATTCAGTAAAATATTGAAAAATTTATTAACCACACGAAATTAATTAAAAGCAGCTAACTATAAAAAATTTTGGTATTATTACATTCAGGTAAGTGCAATTTAAAAATTAAATTTTATTATTTAGTTTCAGATCAAGTCAAAAATTTTATGCACTATAAACATTACTGAAATTGCCTTTTTAGCAATGTATACATGGAGTATCAATCACTGGAAATTGACAAATTAAGCATTCCAATAATGGACACGGTTCTTAAAACCTTAAAAATAAATGAAATTTTCTAAATGGCCATTAGTATATAAAATTCAAAGTTTCCTATTACTACCAAAACAAAAACATCCAAAATTAAAAAATAAATGAAAGATATATAAATTTATTAAATGAAGCCATGTTCATTAAGATTTTCACTTAAAAGCAGCGGAACTTCGAAACAGTATTTTCTGCTTCCTGATTTGTTTGATGCAGGGTGCAACAATAACCCAAATTATAAAATATGCAATGAGGAGTTATGAAAAAAATAATAAAAGCTAAATTTTTATTGGTTATTTTTTATAAACCAAAAGCATTTAGGGGTGTCCATTACTGGAAGGGTATCCATTACTGGCACATCTACCCCATATAATATATTATTATTATTATTAAATTATTAACTCATTTTTTATACTAATATATAGGTGACGACATGGACTTTACAACACTGGGCAATGAATGCGGCTGCAATCGGATGATTTCCATTTCCTAGCAAGTTCGAGCTGGGTAGAAAGATTTAAAAAGAACCATGGGATCAGACAACGTAAAGTGACGAAGTTCGTGAGTCACAAAGAAGTTGCAACAATTGAAGAGATAATAGAAACTGCTGAAAAATTCTGCGTGCAAACAAAACTTCTAATAAGTAAATTTGACATACATTATGTTATAAATACCGACCAAATTGGATGTCAGTACCAAACAACCTACAACAGATCACTTGCTGAGCGGGGTGCTAAATCTGTTTTCGTCAAAAGAAATCCGAATCAATTAACTCATTCTTACACAGCCCAGTATGCCATTACAGCATCTGGAAAAGTTTTACCATTTATTTTTATCTGCTTACGTGAACAATCTAGTGCGTTCGGAACACTTGTTCAAAAGAAAGTAAATGAATTAAATGCCACTTTCAAAAACATAATTGTGTTAAATTTGAGCGATACCTCGCCAATTCTGGGTGTGCTTTGTAACCTTCCCTTTCCTGGCGTAGCTTGTGTACGCGTTCGCTAGTACACCGATGTAGTGCATGTTGATATGACGTGCGTTTGTTGCCGTCCATCTTTTAAACATTTTTTTCTTTAATTAAAAGGCATAATCCAGATATCGATTGAGTAATCAAGTCTTTATTTAGCATTACTATCAAAACCTCAAAAGGTTATGGCCTCCAGCAACGTTTCCTCTGTGAAATATGCCGTATTAATTTGAACTTTAAGCCATCGAATTTAAGCGTCGCGCCATTTCTTTTCGTCTCCTGTTGTGTACTCCGAATTGAAATTTAAAAATGGCACCAATGGACTTTAAGTTCACTATTGAAAAGTTGAAATCGGCAAAAGACTGGACTAGATGGAAAATGTCCATGTCATTATTATTAAAAACGCACGATTTGCTGAGTCATGTGACAGGAGAAAAGACTTCGCCGGAAATGACGGATGGATACAATGATGCTGCCGCTTTAGCAGAAGCGAAAAAGAAGTTTAAATTGGCCGATGCAAAGGTACTTTTATTTATTTCCCAGGCAATTGATGACATGAACTTTGATTACATTAAAACGTGTTCAGCAGCAAAAGATGCATATGAAAAGCTGGTCGCAATTTATGATAAATCATCGACGCATAGACTCGAACGTTTATGGACTGATTTCTTTCATCTGGAATGGAAACAATGTGAGAATATTGCATCCTTTATAAGTAGAAGTCAAAATATTTTTATTGAAGCAAACGATGAATTGCAGCGTATTTTAAAATGTGCAGTTCCCGGAGCAATGTTACTCTTTCGAATTATTTCGATGCTACCTCAAGAATACATTGCATTTAAAACTGTATGAGATGGAATTCCGTTGAAAGATCGATCGATCGAGCTATTAACTGAACGATTATGTGCTTTTGAGCAACAAATAGATCAACAACAATGTGAAACTACAGTGCTGCAAATTCAATCCAGTCGGCAAGCGCCTTTGCCAGGTTATGGAAGAGACGATGCAAATGCCAAATATTCGAGAGGAAGTAAGTTAAAACCGAAGAAATGGCATAATAAGAGGCCTTCGAATGTAAATATTACTTCTTTTCAGTGTGGATTTCCTGGACACAAAGGAATAAACTGTCCTCAAAATAAAAACAAGACACTTCCTTCCTCATCTGGTGTAGCCATGCCATGTACAATTTCACAGGATGACAAAAGCTGGATTGCTGATTCTGGAGCATCTCAGCATATGACATTTGACTCTTCTGTATTTGAAATTTCCAAGAAATTTGCTGTCCCAGAAGTAGTCAATGCTGCAGGAGGTCAGAAACTTATTGCCTATGGTTCTGGACAAATTAATGTGAAAACTCGTGTGGCTGGTAAAGGGCAGGAAAATCACCTAACAGATGTCTGGCATGTACCTGAATTAAAATATCAATTGTTTTCCATTTTTCATGCTCTAAGTAAAGGACTAAATGTGGTATTTAAAAACAAATTTTGTTTTGTGAAAAAGGGTAATCAAACCATTGTAGTTTCTCAAAAATCGGAAAATGGTCTATTTGTGATGGAAATGCTTGCTAAAAATCCTAGAAAACCAGCAACTGTTCTTATTTCAAGTACTAGTGATACTCTCCAAGTGATGCATGAAAGAATGGTACATCAGAACAAGAAACACTGTATTAAGTTTCTTAAAAGACAGGGCGTTTCTTTATCTAGTGAGAACTCTGAATTTTGTGTAGGATGTGCATACGGCAAATCCCAAAGAAAGTCGTTTCACTCAAGACCTGTTAGACCAACAGAGCCTGCTGAACAAATCAATGCTGACCTTGCTGGTCCAATGGAAGAAGACTCAGTTGCTGGTTCACGTTTTATGCTAGTTCTGAAAGATGATTATACAAAATCTAAATCAAATTTTGAAGAGTATTTTTCTTGAAAGCAAAGAGTGAAGTACCAAATTGCATAGAGACTTTCCTTAATGAAGCAAAGACTGCTGGACATACAGTTAAACAGATACGTTGCGACTCTGGCAAGGAATTTGACAACCATTGTGTGAAAAAGATTTTAAGTGATCGTGGTATTGATCTGCGTTCGGCAATGGTTGAGACGCCTGAACAGAACGGAACTGCTGAAATAGAGATCCGCATCATTGTGGAAGCTGCAAGAGCTATGGTTCATCAAAAGGAATTGCCAAAGACGTTATGGGCTGAAGCATGTAATGCTGCTGTCTATGTGTTAAATCACACAGGTCCAACTCCAGTAGAAGACAGAACTCCGTATGAATTGTGGCATGGAAAGTTAGAAAACTTCAACATGAAACATCTAAGAATATTTGGTACAAAATGCTATGTACATGAACCAAAACAAAAACGCAAAAAGTGGGATAAAAAGTCTGTAGAAGGACTGGTTGTTGGATATGAAGCTCATGATGGATATAGGGTTTTTATACCTTCTAAAAATAAAGTGGAAAGAAGCTGCAATATTATATTCTGTGATGAATTCCCATATGAGCAGTTGAGTGTTGAAGTCACCACTTCTAGTGAAGTGCACTCAGAAGAAGAAAATGGAAGTATCCAAAAGAGTGATGAAGTTGAATGCCAAGAAGAGCCTGACCCTGGAAGACGATACCCTGAATGAGAACATAAGAAGCCGCAATTTCTCTCAGAAAATTATGTACTTTTTGTAAGCACACTTACTGGAATTGAAACTCCTGCCTGTTACGATGAAGCAGTGAAGTCACCTGAATCTAAGCTGTGGAAAAAAGCCATGACAGAAGAACTGCAGTCTCATGAAGAAAATGGAACTTGGAAACTTACAGAACCTCCAGAAAATAAACGGATACTTGACAACAAGTGGGTCTACAGAATAAAAACAAATACTTATGGCTCTCCCTATAAAGCTAAAGCTCGACTTGTTGCAAGAGGATTCTCGCAAAAATCTAGTTATGATTATGGTGATTTATTTGCACCAGTAGCTAGATTCGACACTTTGCGCACAGTTCTCAGTGTTGCTGCTTCGCAAAATCTGTACCTACATCAATTTGTTGTGAAAACAGCATTCCTCTATGGTTTCCTCGACAAAGAGCTCTACATGAAACAGCCAGAAGGCTTTGATGATGGTTCTGGCCGTGTGTGCAGATTATTTTTCTCTCTTTATGGCTTGAAGCATACTCCACGCTGCTGGAATCGACGTTTTGTTGAAGCAATTCAGAAATTGAAATTTCAGCAATCACATGCTGATCCTTGTCTGTTTACAAAGAGAAATGACTCATCTATACTGATAGTGGCCTTATATGTAGATGATGGTCTTGTAGCTGGATCAAGTATTTCAGAAATAGAGAAATTAATTAGTAACCTGAAAGAAGAGTTCAAAATTACTGATGGTCCTCTTGGTTCTTTCTTAGGAGTCCAAATTAACCATAGAGATAATGGTGACATCTTTATTTCTCAATGTTTGTATACCGAAAATATACTGCAAAGATTTAGGCTTGAAAATTCAAAACCACTGTCTACACCTTGTGATGTGGCTAAATCTCAGGAAGGAGATTCATCTATGGCTGATGTTCCCTACAGAGAAGCAGTAGGTTGTTTACAGTATCTTGCAGTTGCTACTAGGCCAGATATAGCATTTGCTGTAGCTTTGGTTTCAAAAGCTTTGTGCAAACCAACAAAAGAAGACTGGAAACATGTGAAAAGAATTTACAGATATTTACGAGGCGCAAGCAATGTTGGCCTCCTATACAAGTCGCAAGTAAAAACAGAATTTTCAGTTTTTATTGATGCAGACCATGCTGGTGATGAAAAGACCAGACGCTCAACATCTGGTATGGTTTCGATTAATTCATATGCTGCAATAATTTGGTGATCTCGATTGAAACATTCTGTTGCAATTTCATCTACTGAAGCTGAGTATGTTGCTGCTAGTGAAGCAGCTAATGAGCTTGTTTGGCTCAAGTTGCTGTTCAAAGAGTTAATAGGATATGATGGCACTCCCATTTTGTATGTCGACAACCAAAGTGCTATAAAACTTGCTCAAAACCCCCCAGCACCATCGTAGATCTAAGCACATTGATGTGCGGTTTCACTCCATTAGAGAAAAAGTTGAGCGAAATATTTTAAAATTAGAATATGTTCCATCAGCAGAACAAACTGCCGATATCTTCACAAAACCTCTGTCTAGCATTTTGTTTATAAAATTATGTGATGGACTTGGACTGGCTAAAAATATAGTTCAAAGTGAAAAGTGACTGTTTACATCTGTCTGTTTTGTTTATTGTATATGATTTCTTTGTAATTTTTTTATGTGTTAATCAAAATTGGCCTTGATATCGGGAAGGAGTGTTAAATTTGAGCGATACCTCGCCAATTCTGGTTGTGCTTGGCAACCTTCCCCTTCCTGGCGTAGCTTGTGCACGCGTTCGCTAGTACACCGATGTAGTTCATGTTGATATGACGTGCGTTTGTTGCCGTCCATCTTTTAAGCAATTTTTTCTTTAATTAAAAGGCATAATCCAGATACTGATTGAGTAATCAAGTCTTTATTTAACATTACTATCAAAACCTCAAAAAATTGTTATGTGTTCTAAATCATGTAAGTTGACAAAACAAATTTATGGACACTATTTAAAAACTTGTCTTCTTCCTTATGTTAAAAATCGTGACTTTTTTTTTATAATTGATTCGTGGACAAGCCAGACAGATCCCACAATGTATGATGAGATCTTCGAAAATGAAAATGGAGATGTATCATGTGTGAAAAAGGAAATTCCACCAAAATGTATCCCCATTTGCCAGCCATGTGATGTCTATTTTTTTCGCCAAGTAAAAAATTTCATCAAAAGGTTGCAAAATGCAACAAGTTTGCTAGAAAGCCAGAGGGAAATAGCCTCAAGAGAAAACATTATAAAAATTCACTCAATTATATTACACCAATTCAGCTCCCCTCACTTTCGGCCCATGATAAGATACGCATGGTCTGCATAAAAACTAATAAACAGCAGAGAAATTTTCAGAAATCTAAATGATCTATGCTTTCCGACAACATTGTTAAAAAAATCATTTTCTTGTAAAAAGGTTGCTTTTATAAATTGTGCTGTTTGTAACGTAATTTTATGTTTTGAATGTTTTTACGATAGGTATCACCCAACTAATTGTGTATTTTACAGTGATGATTAAGAGTTTTTGTTTTTTATCCTTTAATGTATTTTTAATATATTTAGCTCAGATTAAATCTTAAGAAGCATATGTATATTATGCTCATTTAAAATTCATTTTATATATTTATTGTAAATCAAGGATTAAAAGACAAAAATAACATTCATTTACCTGTTTATCCAATGATGTTAAAAATATGCGTGATCATGCAAAAATCGCTTTTTAAATGTTTTTACAATCAATATCCCATATTAAATGTGTATATATTTGCAATTATACAAATGATGATTAAACTTTTTTTTGTTTTAAACTTTTAATGTATTTATTAATAGATTTATCACAAATCAAGCATTTAAAGAATATAAATTATGTTAATCTATGCAATTTTTAAAAAGATGAGATTTCAGACATAAGATAGTTTGGATTTGAGTCTATATTAAAAATTTCCGAAAAAAATATTGATTTTCATGAAAAATTCATAAACGTAAACTTAAGTTTTTAAGAAAATATCAAAAATTTCAAAGCTGTAGAATTCCCAATTCTACTTAAAATTTCTACCGTGTAAAAAACATAAAAATAAGTAAAAAAGAAAAAAAGGGCCCCACGTTGGGATCAAACCCACAATGTCCTGGTCCATAAGCTCGCACGCTACCGCTGAGCCACGAATTCACATACAGAAAGTCATACTAATGGGTATTTGAAATACACTCTGAACTTTAACACCCAATTTCTTAAAAACTAAGGCCCATTTGAAGAAATCCTTTCATCAAAATAATTAGTGGTATGACCCCTACAACATACTTTGAAATCATCAAAATCTGTGCGCATCATATTTGGTGGTGCTCTTGTAAATGCAAATCATTCTAACTCAAGATGTGAAGAACAAGTATGTAACTCAACATTTATAGAAGAAGATACTACTTAATTCTAACTTAATTTAAATAGCAATGTTTGATATTTTTTAAGTGGTTAAACAGCAAAATTAATCATACTGTGACATGCATGCCCATGAGATGCCGGCTTGACGGGGAGAAATTCAAAAACGATCTGTCTTCAGAACAAT
This sequence comes from Maratus speciosus, assembly GCA_963932465.1. Taxonomy (NCBI): domain Eukaryota; kingdom Metazoa; phylum Arthropoda; class Arachnida; order Araneae; family Salticidae; genus Maratus; species Maratus speciosus. The sequence continues at coordinate 511,576,630 of OZ010787.1, read as the reverse complement.
TTGTATCAGGAGTAAATAAATTTTTAATTGTCTTATTAAGGTAAAATTTTGTAAAATGTTGGATTCACGAGAAAGATGAGAAATTCAATAAGTTTGCTTTAGAATATAAAATATGGGAAACGAATATGATAAAAAGTAAGCGAAAAAGTTAAAAAAGAGATAATTAATTTTCTGACTTGGGTATTTTCTTGCTTGCTTATATCAAAAGATAATCTCGGTCACAAAAGAAAATGGCGCATATTACAGCCACATAACAGAGTGGCAACATACGCTCAGGGTGCGTGTCAGATTAAACTTTTTACCCAAACTATGGCAACCTACATTCCAGAACTTAGCATAAGGGGAGCATCGTCATGACGATGCTCCACCCTCAGTACTTGCCTGGACGAGTGAGACAAATACAGAATTATACTACGTTCGTATTCAGATAGTTGAGTCACTTAACTTGAAGTTTTTTGAAGCGGACGTATCTGGAATCAAGATTTCGACGTGAGCATGTTTCTGATTGAGTGGAAATCAGCCTGCTGAACCCTTATTCTTATTTGAAACTGTTCTTAAAATTATAGTTGTGATCTACAAGTAATGGACCACACGCACTGGGCGGAGCTCGCAATGCTCGTGGGAAATTTCCCACAAGCATTGCAGGATTTGATTGGCTTTTGGTGAAAATCGAGAAGTTGATTAGTTACAATCCATCGTGACATTGTGTGACGTCAGAAATGCTTGTCGTCCATTACTCAGCTTTTTCGAATGACCCTTTGAATCGTTCATTTAACTAACACGTCGCAAATAATAAAAACAATAATAAACTACGTATAGTTAGAAGTTGTAGTTACAAATTTAACATAAGCTAAGTCTCTTAAAACTTTTGGCAATGCGAACAGGTGAAGTCTAATTCCGGGTTTTCCGTGTCAAAAAAGTTAAATAACTCAACTATCTCAATGCGAACGCACAGATAACAATAGGGTATTTTGACTTACGGCAACGAGTCACGTGACGTCCACCTTTTTCTACCTTTTTGACGTCATCACCGCTAATGAAGAGGGAGGTTTGGTGTTTTTCTTGGCGACTTTCTGGCAACCTCGTATTACGGTAGTTTTTAAACAAAAAAATTAATAACATCAGTATTACAATTTATAATAAATACTATATAATTTAATATATTGAAGAATATTAATAAAATCAGAATTACAGGTTATCGCCGAAATGTTTATTAAATATATGGTGCATGAAAAAGTTTCCAAAAAGGTCCTGTAATAAAAAAAAATATTTTTTTTACTCAAGATTATTTGTTACGAAGAAAGAGAAAATTTGTAGTTACAAAAAAATCACTATTGATTTGCATACTGCGTACGATTACTTGCATATTTATTAAATCTTCCATTTGAAACACCTATTGTATATACTATATTTATTATACCTATATATTTCGTAAATATTAAATAATGTGGACAAATTGAATCCCTTTTGTAGTAGATATTTTATTTAAAGTATCATACAGCTGAAAAGGGTTTTAAAACTTTTTACCCTTTTTAATGTGTAGTGTGTTTAATTGAATCCCTTTTGTAGGTTTGTTATTTAAAGTATCACACAACTGAAAAGTGTTTTAAATATTTTTACACTTTTTCTATTATGTGTAATGCGTTTTACTTTGAAGTTAGTCATTAATTTTTTTTTTTTTTTTAATTGATAGAAAACTAATATACTAAAATCTGCGAGACAGTATCGCAAGGAACCAAGAAAAAGTTCCGTTTTAACCTTTAAAAAACGGGGTCTGTAACTTTTAAATGTTGCTTCGTTACGGGAGATTTAAAGTGTCTGCCTCCCCCTTTTCAATAAGGAAGAAACACGCAGGCGGTCCGTGGACGTAGTCGATTAGCACATCTGGTTTCTGTAATGAGTCTCGTTCTGCTTCTTGGGGAATTTTTTCCCCGAATGCAATCAGAAGGAATGTTTTACTGCTGTAAAATGATAATTATTTATCCTTTTGAATAGTGCTTGATAAGTACTTGAAGATATCCTAGTTGTATATTCTCACGGTGAATATGTAAATAAATTGAGGTACTGGGAAAAAGAATCTCTAAGTAGTGCAGTGGAAATGCATACTTTTATGAAAGAAACGAATTATTTTTAATCTATATTAAATAATAATAAAAAATACTGTAAATTAATACTCTAAATACATAAAATGAGTGCAAAAAATTCCTTTATTTATTTGCATTTTATATTAAATTTAGGATTTTTTTCTAAATGTAATTTGATGTTTGCGTAAGTTAAAAACTGTGTAGTGAGAGGATTTCATTTCATTATAATTTACTTAAAGCATTTATGTTGTTATTATTTTTGGGGTACTTTTATGCGCATAATTTCTAAATATATAATATCAAGTATTAATTTTATTGCAATGCATTTTTACACGTTGAGAAATTCATGTTCATATGTGAAACGAAATAAGATAAAGTATAAATGCTGTGATTATAAAATTACAATCTCCGGCTTAAAGTCAATATGTACATTATTTAAAAGTAAACTTAGTTTAGTTAAGTTCTAGTTATTTGTTTTTCATTTTATGTTATTAGTCGGGTTTTTAAGACTTTTTTAATCGATTTTTTTAAAACACATAAAAAACCATGTACAAATATACATTTTTATAAACAAATAAAATGTCTGTGTTTTTATGATACTATTTATTTCTTAATAATATAGTAACAACTACATCGTAGTTTATATGCAATTAAATAAGTTCTTTTACTTGAGTAATAAGAAGATACAATATTTCTTTAAAACGTGTTCTCTAAAATACAGGTTTTTGAATATTGTTCAGCAAATTATTAACCCCTTAATATTAGCGCCCGACACCTTGACGGGCTATTTGCCGGCATACATATCGGGCGCGACGATTAAGCGTTAAAGTAAGCATACCAAAATAAGAAAAATAATTATATTTATATTTTTGAGAGAGAAAACAAATAACAGAGTTTTAGAAATAGCAGTTTAGGGGATATTTCTACTGGAAGAAATTGCTTTGGTATGGACTTTCTACGAAAAAGTATTCTGAAGCATTGTGTACATTTTTTCAAGGGTGGGGGGAGTGGGGAATTGTGAATTTAAGGATAGCGAAGTCTCTTCTACTAAGCTTTTTACATGAAAAAGATAAGGTCAGCTGTATTGCAAAGATATGTTTATAATTATGTTATATCAAGAAATGCGGGTGGCTTTTATAAAAATTTACAAAAAAGTAAAATAAAATAAATACGGGCGTTTTTTCACGAATTCTCATTTTTGCCTTTAGTAAGATAAAATAATTGTAAAAAAATATTATATATAATATTTATATATATATAATTTTTTTATTCATATATTATTATATATATATATATACACACATATATATATATATATATATCTAAATGATATTTATATATATACTTAAACATACAATTTTAGATACATATTTTATAATTTCTTTAATGTCGTGAAACTTAATTTCATATTTTTCTCACAAATATATATTAAATTAGGCAGAATAATACGGCGAATAAATTGTCAATCAAACAGGGAAAAAATAAAAAATATGACAGATTTTTTACTTGCAGTATCTAAATTGTTTTACCAATGAAGAGTAGAATTTGTTGCATCCGTTCTCTAATGCTAATTGAAATAATTTCCCTATAATTTTGTTTGTGCTAAAAAAAAAAATGTGCTAAAAATTTTTGAAATAATATTTCCTGTTTTAAATTTTTTGCAAATGAGATTGAATCAATTAATTTTCCCTATATGTGTTAGGTATTTTTAAGGTAATTTTTTAAAGAAAGTAAAAAAAAAAAAAAAAAGTGATCAAAATAACAGAAGAAAGCTATTTTCACCTGAATCTCAAAACACAATGCATATATATCGCTCACCCGCAAGAAAAGTGACACATCTCGCAAAAAAATCCTTTTGCGTTTTATTCCACTAGTAGGTCTGTCATAGGTGCGTCTTGCTATACAAAAAATTTCATAAGTGCAGCTATACGGAAAATCCCTTTATTACGCTATATGTCCATTTTTGACCACAGAAGACGAGTGGAATGCGTGGGAGGTAAAATTACCTAACTCTCCAAATCTCATCCTACGTCATAATTTTTAAGGGTTTTATTCTTTTATGCAAGTTTTTATTCCTGCATTCACAGCTAGGGGCTATAATTTCATGTTACTGTAAAATCATGCAAATTTTCTTTTGCCTTTCCTGTGAAATTTGCTTTTGTAGAGATGTGTCACTTTTCTTGCGGGTGAGCGATATATACTTAAACTTTTTTTTAGAATTTTTTAATCAGTAGACTTAATTTCATAGAAAAAAATCACCTGTATGATACCAGCAGAAATGTTTTGAAATGAGAACAGTCTTTATAATATTGAATTTATTTAAATAAACAGTTCTTTTATCTTTCTTCTTTTTAAAAAATAGATTGTACTATATAAAATTGCGTACTATGATACTTTTAATATAATTATATTCGCTTTATGTTAAATGAGATTATTAAGAGAAATTAACTGTTTTAAAACTTCTAAGGGGCAAAAAGTGAGATAATGAGGATATAATCAAAATATCCCTAGATTCGGCAAACCGAATTAAGAAAAAATTCTGACTTTTCATAAGAAATTAAAATAAATAGTAAATAAAATGAGACTATGCACGTAATTTTTTATATGTGCGCTGTACTATTTTTAAATAAACTCGGTGCTATCTTTTCCGCACGACCAGAGACGTCAATTTATACGACAGCTCACCCAATAATTTCCTCTCCAGGCAGGCTTAATATCCATTGTTCTATTTCATTACTTTTTTTTAAGTAGTTGGAACAAATATTGTTCATTTGACCTTCAGAAAATCCTTTATATATATATATATATATATATATATATATATATATATATATATATATATATATATATATATATATAAAAGATTGACCCTGATGTCTACGGAGAGGAGGGTGGGAGGGGGATATCCCTTAAAAAGTAATAATTTGTCCCCTTTTAACCAATTTTGGGTCACTTTACTCTATTTAGCATATCCTTACTGAAAATTTTGCATGCCCGAATATCAGACAAATATCAGCATAAAAAAAGTCTATTCACCAGACGTAGAATTAATTTTCTCTCAAAAGAGAAACCTATATATTTTACTTTTACCGGTGAATATGATTCTGTAACCCTCTATTTTAATCACGTACTAAATGCATCCTTAAGAGTTTGTTTTTTCTAGGAATTGGGGGGGGGGGGGGAATGATTATGCTTGTCACAAATATTCCATTATAATCATAATTGTCAGACACCTTTCTGGTAGAACTCATATACATAAATATAAATCTTACTTTGGCAGACTGTTCTTATTTATTTGTTTACAATAGTATGGACTACGCCACACTGTGGCGTTCAACACACACGCAATAAAAGTAACAAATAAATACAATACATTCAAAATAAGCTGACCAGATATCAGGGAACAAAAACAAGAGGGGGGGGGGGTTGTAAAAGATGCACGTTGCCTCCGGGCGGAATGTTAAAAGGAGTGTCGGTGGATCAATTTATCTCATCAGACATGTCCAGTTTAAACATTATCATCTGTATATAATTAGGAACGGTAATGTTTAAATGTGTTGGTGTTCTCTGTGAGAAATTATTTGTATATATATTGAAAGACAGGGACCTGTGAACATCAGGTTTTAGTTCAGACTTTTCTATAATATCAATGAGTTGGAAGTGGATGCAAGCCAAAAAAAAAAAAAAAAAAAGAGACAGGTTGTCCTGAAATCTAAACTGGTTACATTTATGAGGCATTCATTAGTTCATTTTTAAGCTTAAATTCACTAAATTTCAAGGTATCTTTATTTAGAAACAAAGAGATCGAACAGCATTTCCCTTTTTCTGTAAAGACAAAGGCATTTTCAATAAAGACTGAAAAAGAAATTGATTTTTGACGTGTGCAAAAAAAAAGACATCGAATATTTGATTTTATAGTAAATTAAAAAATTCTCCATGGAGCTTTCAACTACCATGTATTAGCGTACACAGCTCACCACTGTAAAAATATAGTTCTTCAAATGAAGCGAGTGTACCGCAGAAATCTTCGGTGAATTTAAACACTTTATAATTATTTATTTATTTATTTATTACTGATTGTTTACTTCATAAAAGTTTTAAAGATTAAAACATAGTATAAAGAGGTAGAAAAATTGTATGACAATGACTCGCCAAACAGATAGCACTACGCCAATTGATGAAAATTAAATATTTTAAAAATGTTTATTTTTTTATTTTTGTTTTTGGTGAATTTCTAAAATAGTACCTTACCAATTTTGATGAAATTTAAAAAGGGCCAATTTGAGAATATTCTCTTTCAATAATAATAAATAAATCACTTGAATCGGTCGCGTAGTTCTGGAGTAATCGGTGAATATACATATAAAAATACAGACGTATCAAAATGAGAACCTCCCTTTTTTTTTATGCCGGTTAAAAAATAGGTAAGGAATTGGAAATGCAATCTTTATTATGGTTTGCATAAATAAATATTATTTGATTTGAATCTGATGCTTGCCGAATAAATTATTTACAAATAATACTAGATATCGACTAATTGTTAATATTCTGAAACAGGCAATATACCGTTCAGATGCACGGGATAACACATCATTATTCAGTTGTCTGTGAGCATAAAATTAAGGCGGTTTTCCAATTCCCTGCTCAACAAACGTAAAATTTTCAAACACATTTTGTTAATTATTTTTAACGTGAATGTATAAAATTGGCATGCCTGACTATTCAAGGGATCCGTAATCGAATGCAGTATTCCATTTTTTGTTAAATAAATTACTTATCAATTTTTAAGCGATTTTTGTCGCGTGGCACCAGGTTTTTACTTTTCCGCGCTGTCGCATTCGAAAATTCTCTTCAAAACGCCAACTTTGACAGATTTTTCTAATTTTTTTTGCCTTTACTAAAATATTGAAAACGTCATTCGATTACATAGTTTCGGATTCAGAACATCTGCCAATTTCATAAGTTTTCAAACAGCAATGAATTCAGAAATGCATCAGAAAGTAGATCCTTTGGATTTGAGAATAGTTTTAAGAGTTTCGTAACTTGTTTTCTTAATCTACAAAAGAAAAAAAAACTAATTTTTGTTTGATTAATTATGCTATTAGAAAATGCTATAAAATTACTGCCTTTTTATCAAAATAGTAATATGTATAACCATTTGATTTTTCTTCAATTCAAGATATAAAATTGCTTACATAATTTAAGATATCTAGCGTGTTACTGTGAAAAAAAATGCTATATTTGACATTCTAAGAACAGAAACTTAAGCAACATTAGCCGTACTAAACTACTAAAACAATTTACTGAAAATAATCTATTCACTGTCATGTCTCACAAACAAGAACTATCTTCGAATAATTTGTAGCAAGTGGGAGTAAGAAACATCTTTAAGTCGCGTGAGTAAAAAAATGTTTCATTTCTTTACTGAAAAAAAAAAATCCTTGATTTTCCCTAGGATAATTAATATATTCCCCACAGAATCTCCCTTCTCCAACACTCAGTTCGACCCCTACTGAGCAAAACGGTCTTAATGATTTCTTGCACAGCATCTTTGAGGGGTGGAAATCTTCGGGAAGACGGTAATCCCAACCCCGTATTTTTCGACACTCTTTTTCTTGGGATTACGGTAATCCCCCCGTAAGCTAAAGGTTAAACAGATCTCATTTTTAGCTGCTTCTGCTTGATTTTTTAAAAAAACTGGAGATCTAATATTTTGGAATACTAACAACTTTAGTTCAACCCCCCTCTCCACCCCCTTCACCAGCATATAGTATTTCATACATTATTTTCAAAAATTAAGCATTTTTTCTTTAGTAAAAGAAAATAATTAATATAATGTTTTAAATATATCTATCCATATACAGTGGCGCACCCAGTATTTTTTTATGGGGGATGCCGAGCATTGGTGGCAAAACAAAATAAAATTAGTGAGGGCAAAATTTCTCTGCTTATGATTACAGTAGGTAATTACAAGGAGGCACTAATTAATCATCAAATTACCGTAATTACTTCAGTATTTAATAATAATTTATTTATTTTAATGAAAATGAAAATTATTATATTTAAAATTTAACTAAATTAATAATTTACAAGTACATTAATTTTTGAATGTGTAGAAGTTAAATACTCAAAGAGCCCCTAAACATACATTTATAGAATTTCCGGTTCTTTTCAGTTAGCCGGGTACCAGTGTTATATATACATATGTATGTATATATACATGTATGTATATATACATATATATATATAAGTGTATATATACAATATATGTATATGTATATCTATGTATATTTACATACATATATGTATATAAATATGAATATATCACACTGGCGCCCGGCTAACCGAAAAGTACCGAATTTCCTATTTATATTTTATCTGACCGTCAGGTATATTGTAGTTTAAAGGAAAATATCCAAAATAGCCTTGACGAAATGAATTATTGGATGCAAATTTTTGGGATAGTTCATTTAAACTTTATATTTCTCAGTCAGAATTTTTGGGAATTAATAAACTAATAGAGAATTTAATCTGTTTTAGGCATCAGTCAATTCTTGAAAGGCATTGCCTCTAGTCTTGGAAAGGGCAGCTGCCTCTACTGCTATCGTGGCTCAGCCGACTATGGAGGCGAGTTGGATTGAACAGATAAAAAAATTCAGTAAATTCAATTAAAAACATTGTTACACAATAAAATCTATTTTTCTTTTTACAAATTACTTCAGTTGCAGTTACATTAATCTCTTTATGTATATATCATAAAGCAGCCCATTTAATCTTTATTCTGTCATAGTGGATCTTAAGTAAATTTTTAAAATGCGTAAGGTTGAAAATGACTTTCGCTGACACAGGTTGTAACGGGAAGTGTTGCAAATATTTTTAGTAATTTATAGATGTTCAGGTACAACATTTTCTCACATTTCGAAAGTACTTCAATGGCATTCTCGCATCGAGTTATGAAAGTGATTTTTAAAATTTTCTGTACCACAACTTGAATTCGGCGTTTAAAATTTTTGAATTGGTAGAAAGCAAATCATGCGCATAAAATTCACACAATTAAAGAAAATATTTCATTTCATTTGCTGTTGGAGCATCTTTTCAATTAGGTAGAAGAATAAAAAAACTTTCAAACATTGTGGTGCCAAGTGAAATGTTCATTAAGTTGAGTCAACATTTGATCATCGAATGGAATAAAAATATTTCTCCTGAAATACTCTTTTATAGAATCGGCTGGAACATTGGATCTTTGTTTTTGTTTTGATGCAGTTCTTGGCATTTTAAGGTCAATATGAAAGTTACTGCCTTTCAAACAAGCTTCATCAAAAATTTCCTTGAAAGGGCAACGAATAGAATTTAAGTGAGCCACAACATTGTCAATGAAATTTAAGGCAAATAAGAGGTCACTGTCACATTTTTGTTGCAAATATATTGTTATCAGTGTTGAATTCAGGGAGTAGCCCGGGGGAGACATCCCCCCCCCGGAGCGACAGAAATCCCTCCCAGAGAAAAGTGTCTGAATTCAACACTGATTGTTATAGATCTGTTATTTATAAAATTTTCTAATAAAGAAGAAAGAGTCAGTAAAACATCACTGTATTAAATATGAAATAAGTTTATATCAATTAAAATTTTAAAAAGTATTTAATAATAGCTTTTTGTTACATAATGTATTCAACAGATATATTGTTTCTTGCTGCTCTTATCAACAAAATAGATAGACAACATTCTTCCTCTTTATTTTACTAATAAGCACAAGTATCACTTCAAACGTACTATCTGGTTTCTCCAACAGCGGATTATATGCAAATATATCAGAAAAATAGGAAAGCCAAACGTTGAGGTATTCCACATTTCGCAATGAAATAATTGTATATAATCATATAATGATTTTAATAATAACTTTGTATTTTCATAAAAATAGATAACTGAATATTTTGATGTAAAGAAGCAGTTATAAATAGAAAAATGAATATTTTGGTTGGATCAAAAATGGTAACAATATCGAAAATGAATCTTCTTTGAATCACTTACTTTTGATGTTATTATGCATTTTATTAATTTTACTAATAATAATCTTAAGTTTTTGTATTAAGCAAAACAGCGGTAAGAGCCAAACAATATATATAAAGCGAAACAAGGGTTCAATAGAAAAATAACCTGCAAACGAGAAAAGAAATCAATAGAGAGTTAAAATTTTAGTGCACAATTCACCTTGATTTATAATTAACATATATAAGATACACAAAATGTAAATATATTGCTTACAGGTGTCAAGTATGATAAAATCCTTTAAAAACATTAAAGTCATTTAAAATTCATAACGTTTTCGACCGACACTTACTCGGTCATCCTCAGTGAAAAACCAGCAGTTGTTCTGTCTCCGCGTCTCCAGCCTTGTCCGGAACAGACCATTTCACTTCAAGGGTGGATTGGAAAATAAGGGGGGGGGGGAATAAATGCTATTCTTTTATCGAAAAGTACAAATTTATTAACTATTTATTAATTCTTTCCAGACTGCGTGGATATCATATGATAATATATCGTTACAAACTATTTCTTTATTTGATATTATTTCCAGAGATTCTCTTATGATAGCTTCTTGGTGGTTACTTGTATGGAAAATAATTTTGGCTCTATTGAAATCTACTTTTATAGGTTGAATTTGTGCTAATCTTGATAATGCGGTGTGGGGTCTATTCAATCTCAGATCTGCTTCATGTTCCCTAATTCTGTCACGAAATTTCCGCAGTGTCATACCTATGTACATAAAATCTCTATTATCTTTCTTGAAGGGTATAATATATACTCCCGATCTATTGATGGCTTGGATAGGGCCAATTTTCGTATTTAACAAATCCTTTAATTTCGGGGGAGGGACTGCGATTAATATAATACCAAACTTGAGGAGGGAATGCCTCATACTCTCGAAAAACCTTGGGATGTAATTAACTTTACAGAATTTTAAACTTTTAATCGGAACTGTATTTTGCCTTTCTTCATTTTTCCTTTTAAGTCTGTTTATGATTTTTTCAATGAAATTAGATGGAACAGAATTTTCGGCTGCTATTTTTCTAATTATATCTATTTCTTCATTAAGGAATTGGCTCGAACAAACTTCAAAAGCTCTTTTTATATAAAAATTGAAAGGTGCTGACTTGTAATTTATAGGTGAGCTGCAGTTAAACGGGATAGTGGAATTAGATCTGTTAACTTTTCTAAAAACTGTACGATCGATACTCTGTTTATCCACATCTCTGATTAGTTGTACATCCAAAAAAGCCAGTTTTTGATCTTGTTCTATTTCTAATGTAAATTTAATTTTGTTGTCAAGGTTATTGATTTTATCTAGAAATGAGTATAATGCATCTTTTCCGTGATTCCATATTACGTAGACATCATCTACATATCAGAACCAGCAATCTGGACCTGGTTTTATGGTTTCCATGATTATATTTTCAATAGGACGTAGTTTAAATTCAGCAAGTAAACCTGAAATGGGGGAACCCATTGGGGCCCCATTGACTTGTTTGTAAACTTGGTTGTTGAAAACGAAAATGTTGTTGTTGATGATTAAATTTAAACCTGATTTAACTGTATTTTTAATATTTTCTGTAAAGGAAGGATCAGAATCGATCAAAGTCTCTATGATGTTAGTAACTTCTTTTATATCGATGGATGGGTATAATGATACCACGTCTAAACTAGCCATAATACTGGAATTTTCAAGCTTAATATTTTTAATTTTCTCAATAAAATTCGAAGTTGAATCAATAACGAAATCAGATGGCGGTAAATATCGCTTCAAAAGGTGAGTGTAGGTTTTTTCCATAAAATATGTAGGAGAGGAACATTTTGTAACGATTGGACGGATTGGTAAGTCTATTTTATGATCTTTTAGTCTACCTATTAGGGGGGGAGTTGTTGCAGTCTTGTTAAGTTTTAGCTTATTTTTCATAACTGTTGGCCAAGTTCCTTTTCCGATTAGTTCTTTAACTTTGTTTTCTATTTTCAAATTGGGGTCTTTATTTAACGGCACACACTCCATGTCATCAATGCAAACCTTCATTTTCATGAGATAATCTTGTCTGTTTAAAATAGCAATGCGGTTAGTTTTGTCGGTCTGGATAACAACAATGTTCTTATCATTTCTCAGTTTCCTTTAAAAACATTAAAGTCATTTAAAATTCATAACGTTTTCGACCAACACTTACTCGGTCATCCTCAGTGAAAAACCAGCAGTTGTTCTGTCTCCGCGTCTCCCGCCTTGTCCGGAACAAACCATTTCACTTCAAGGGTGGATTGGAAAATAAGGGGGGGGGGCATAAATGCTATTCTTTTATTGAAAAGTACAGATTTATTAACTATTTATTAATTCTTTCCAGACTGCGTGGATATCATATGATAATATATCGTTACAAACTATTTCTTTATTTGATATTATTTCCAGAGATTCTCTTATGATAAGGGGTGAAATGTGGAACGGTCTGTTCCGGACAAGGCTGGAGACGCGGAGACAGAACAACTGCTGGTTTTTCACTGAGGATGACCGAGTAAGTGTCGGTCGAAAACGTTATGAATTTTAAATGACTTTAATGTTTTTAAAGGATTTTATCATACTTGACACCTGTAAGCAATATATTTACATTTTGTGTATCTTATATATGTTAATGAGAAAAGAAAATCTGCGACTCCCGTCCCGAACTTTCTGCTACCGGGGTAGTTGATAATAAATAATAAATATAAATCGGTACCAAAATACATTACAAAATGTATTGCAATGTAAAGCCCTTCATGACAACATATGTGTGATATAAAGTGCGTACACAGTCCTTGTAACTATTACTATATTGGAATGGTAATTTTTAAATTATTTAATATAAATTTATTAAATAAGGAAAAATGTCACTATTTGAAAATAGTGGTACAAGGGAGGCTTGTCATGAAGAGTTTAAAAGTTTTTTCTTGATTGTTAATATTTTATGTTGTATTTTTTAGTTTCAAGTCCTAATGACATCATCTGGTAAAGATGCTGAAATCGTGTTTGCTAGCATGTTGAGAAAATCAATTATAGATGATGTTGGAGCAAAGTCCTAACAGGGTACAAAATCTAAAATTGTCCAGCAAGAACTGCAAAAGAGTTTGTGGAAAAGACAAAAGACAGTAGTTTCTAAGTAAACAGGTTGGTTATTATATATTTTAACAAAATTTGTGTATAGTGAGTTCATGCACAATGATTTGAATAATGTTTTCTTTGTCCTAAGAAAGTTTGTACTTTTCTGTAACTGTGCACCAGTGTTAAATATATACATATATTTACACACACACATATATATATAGTGAAACCTCCCTGTGCGACCACCTCCTTGATCGATCATTTTTTCATGGAACGAAATTTATTCCCATAGGCTCAATACTAATTTTACCTCCATTCAGAGATCATCCCATTTGAATGAGCGACCCATTTCTTTGAAGAAAATAAAACAAATTCTGTTTTTTCCTGGTCGCTTGAAGATTTTATTAGAAAAATAATTCCGGAGAATGCATTATTCATCAAACTTCTAAACTAAGTTTAGATTTTTTTTTATTCCTGTAACTTTTAAGTGTTTAAAAACCACTTTGTGCCTTTTTAGGCAATGAATTTAACTCTGATAACAGAATAAGAATGACGGTCAATAAACTCCCCTGCCCTATTCTGTCAGGAAACTCTAAAAGAAATAGATAAATTAATGCAATTGCTATTATGTGTTCCAGCCCCCAAAAAATTGCATTTATTTACTGAACTTCGAAAGGACTTGGAACTCCCTCAAATCCACACATAATCACAGAAGTAAACAATGAAACTTTCAGTTCAGATATAAGGGCAAAATTATAGAATTTTTTTGTTTTATATGATCCCGTATGTATTTTAATATGTAATTCTCGATAGTATGGTTGAACTCGTGGTTTTTCATGAAGGAAGTATAAATTTATGTATTGATAAAATCAAGGTATTATTGATATCACTGGTAATCGCAATCTTTTTACCAAATATATCTATGTATTAAACAAGCTTTTTTGGTTATTAAGCAGGGTTGGCACGGTTTAAACCAAGTGGTTTTAACCATTTTTTTTTTTTAAGAACAAATCTAATATAATATTTTATCTTTTTTGTAATTTAAGTGTTTTAAATCATTATAAATTCTACTTTTAACACTTCATCTCAGCAGTCAACCTGAGACATAATGAGCCTAGGTCATGTTTCTATGCATGTAGAATCAGTGCTGTAGTTGGAAATTTTTTTTGTGGGAACTCACCTTTTCATAGAGTGTATGTTGATGCTACCCGATTTTTTCTAAGCAAAAAGCCAATTTAAAACATTTAGCCAAAAGCCGACTTTTTTTAGTTAACAGTTATAATTATCATAGTCCAGTTTTTAGAGTATTGTATTTGTATGGCCTTCGTCTAAAATCAATATTTAATCAATCACATAGTAACATTTTCCCTCATGAATCAAAATTTAATTTAAATAACAGAAATAAATCTCTATATTACTTACTGGCATACATATACCTGAAGTTTCATAAAGAACAATAATGAGGGGTGTTTTCTGCGCTCTGAAACCTTCTGTATAGAATTCTTTTAAGGGCTTATAAATATAAGTGAACTGGCTTTTTCGATAAGGAGTGGATTTCTCGCATCGGTCTTGATGTTATTCATACATCTGAATACTCTTTCGCATTTAGACCTTCAAATGGGTATAGTTTTCACAGTCTGGAGAAGAGAATTTAGTTCTCTAGGATCATCTCCAGTATCAATAAATTTGATAATTACCGTTATAATAAATAACAATAATTATCGTTTTGCTTGAAAAAAAAAAAGTTTGTCCTCGTGCGCGATATGTTTCCTTTTACTGTAACAAACAAAATATTTCTGGGAACGCCGTTCCCACGCGTTCCCACCCAACTACAGCACTGTGTAGAATGAAAATTAGTATGTGCTGATGAACATGTCTGGTACCCTAAAGATTTATCTTAAAACATGTGAAATTAGAAAAGATAAAATAGATAAGTAATATTCAATATTTAGCATAAAATATTTTCATTTTAAAAATGCAGATTATTTACAGCAGTTAATAAGAAAATACAATTATCTTTAAGATTTTTGTCAAGTTAAAAAAAAAAAAATTGGATTGGAGAAGATTATCATTAAAGAATTTAAAAGAGTAACTTAAGATATGAAGTTCCCAGTAGCTGAAAATTCTCAAAGTGTCTGCGACAGATACTTCAGGGGTAGAAAATGATCTGCAGATAAAATATTTTTAAATTGAAGCGTTAATTTATCAAACAATTAGTTACCTATAATGTCTTTATGCATTTTATTCATTTTTATTAATAATAATCTTAAGTTTTTGTATTAAGTAATAAAGAGTTAAACATAATATAAAGTGAAATAAAGGTTCGATGGTAAAAGAATTTGCAAAAAAATCCTAGATGAAGATTCTGGCTGTGCCACTGTCTATTGTGTACAGTATAACCTTGAAAATCCGGCATCGTCAGGACCATGACTATGCCGGATTTCTGGCTTCAAAAATACTTTCAATTCCAATAGTCTTAATGGTGTCGCTATTCGTAATTTAATTCATACCCAAGTAATAGTTATGCGAGAAAAATAGAAAATTAAATATTTTAAAAAACATTATTAAAAATTAAAAGTTTCTATTCATATTTTCTATGTTACAAAAAAAAAATCTAATATATATCATTTCTTCTGGTGTAATTTCTTAAACATCGATGTCAATTTTATTTGCTTCAATTCTTTGGACAGTTCTTTAACAAGTTTTTGGACAGTTCTTTAACAAGTTTTTTTTTTTTTTAATTTTACACAAATGTAGAATATCGATTTTGAAAATACAGTCTTATTTATCTAAAGCAGATGTTAGTTTTCCAGTCAAATTTAAGCATTTTTCCACTGATACCTTTTCTTCTGTGCTCACAAGGAAGGTCTCCATACGGGCATACTCAGAAAAATCTGAAAAATGTACAGAATGTTCTTCTCCCATGGGTATATATGTTTATAAAAAAATGTTTTGGCGGAACCTCTGTAGAACGTCCGTAAAAAAATAATGAAAATTTCGCTTATTTGGCGACTTATCACCGTTTGGCGAAAAAATTAAGTTAAAAAAAAATACGCTTGTTGAATACTCTTTAAGGAAAAAACTTTTTATGTTGAATTTATTTAAATAAGTTTAATTTAAATAACTTTAGCTTTGTCATTTTTAGTTTGTTTTAACTATAGTTTTGTCATATATATTTATACCGGGTGTCCCAAAAAGGACTGACTGATTTTAAAATTCAATAACTTGTAAACGGTGACAGATATTTAAAAAATTCTTGCAGGAGGGTTATGCATAAGGTCAAAAGTTTTTTTACAGTGATTTTCGATTTTAGTTCGAATTACAAACAATAGATGGCGCTGCGATCAATAGACGCTGAATTCAGGCTCGATTTTTGATACTTCGGGGCCCGGATAATACATTTCCATCTCCTTTTTCAGCATGGAACAAGAGAAAGGACCAGAAATCGAGCCTGTATTTAGCGTCTATCGATCGCAGCGCCATCTATTGTTTGTAATTCTAACTAAAATCGAAAATCACTGTAAAAAAACTTTTGACCTTATGCATAACCCTCCTGCAAGAATTTTTTAAATATCTGTCACCGTTTGCAAGTTATTGAATTTTAAAATCAGTCAGTCCTTTTTGGGACACCCGGTATGTACTTATAACGAATTTTAACTATCATATTTTATGATTTAAAACAAAATTAAATTGATTAAAATTGTTCCAAACTCAAAAATATGCCCCATCGATCACTGTCTATTCAACTTTGTTGCTATGGAAACAACTTCTTCGGTATGGAAATGTATTACGGCAGCATTATTCATCTGGCCTTAAAAGTTATTTTTATAACCGATAAAGCCGTTTACATTTAAAAAATTGTGATTGAAGAATAAAACAATGGCAAAATTTCGTTCAAATCGGCAACAAGCAACAAGTATAATACAAAATGTAATAATAATAAAAAAATTCTTTCATGGTTTACGTTTAAATTCATTAAATACCGCATATTCTCAAAATCAATTAACAAACAATTTTCAGATTCATTAAAATCGTTTGCTTTTGGCGAGGAAAAGTGCTGCTCGCCAAATTGCGTGCCGCTTTCGTCTTTTCACGCCAATTATTCGAAAGTATTTTATTTTTTTACATATTTTCTACTGTAATTCTGCCGCTAATTTTAACTGATCCTTTATTACATACATGAGTACTTTCACTAGCATTTTTTTTCAACATATTCTGAGTATGCCCAGTATGGAGACCTTCCTTGTCAGAAGGGATTCATTTTGGCATAGCATCTGCGATCTCACTGTCAGCTAATCCATCGCTTTCAATCCCAAAATTTTTAATTCTTTAACAATTACTATCTTTCTTTCTCCCATAAGGTGGAAGTGTAAAAAAAAGCGGCGAGATGACTTTGATGGATTTTCGAGGTCACACTGTACTTTATTTACTTTTACTATGCATATGTAATTTGTGTGTTTAGATTTATTTTTTTTTTCTAGAGAGAAAAGAATGAATCAAGAAGAAAGTAAAATTTACTGAAGTTCCTGTTAATTAATTATATCAATTCTTTATATGTAAATAAATATAATTTTATAAACTGAATGATGTTTCATTTGTTTTCGAGAATATTTCCTTGAAACTGAGAAATATTTTTCATTGCTTCAGTCTTAAGTTATTAAAAATTATTACAATCTGGAAAAGAACAATTTAAATGAGTTAAATTATACTTTAAAAAACTAAAAAATATAATGTTAGTTTAGTATTTGCTCTGTTGTACATAGAAAAATATTTCTCTGGTAAAAGGAAAAGAAAAAAATTGGAGAAGGGAGGGGGAGGGGCAGAGGATTTTTAAAATTTGTATTATTGTAATATATAAAACTTGTTTACATTGTTAAACAAGCAAGCAATTACTATTTTAATCTAAAAATGGTGGAAAGATCATTGAATTTGTAAAAAAAAATTTCTTTTGCATTTTGCATCATTTAACAATTTTCAGAGAAAAGACTAAATGAGGACGTGAGTTTCAAAACTCGCCTTATCCAAAAAATCAAATTTTGGGAAATCGCGAAAAACCTGTAACTGCGACCCCGTGCATCGAATACCTCCAATTTTTTGTATACTTATAGCTAGTTGCTCTGTGATATCATTGTGTTAAGTTGGAAAATCTACTTTAATTCATTTAATTAAAAAAACTTGAAAAAGTTTCGGATAAGAAGAGTTTTGTTGCCAACTTATGGATAAGAAGGATTTTGTTGCCAACCTATGGATATGAAGAGTGTTGCTGCCAACCTATGAATAGGAAAGATTTGATATCTATTTCTTTTCAAAAAACATCGTTTATCATACTTGCTGAAAGAAATTAATAGTTTCTATTTTTGGTTATCGGATGATAATATTTTGTATTCAAAAATAATCCTTATGACAGCAATATGTATGATTAAAATTTAGTATTACGTTTTATTATAAAAAAGCAAACTTGTCAACAATCAAATAAAACTTATTATAACTAGCTTATGATTAAAATAATTTGTTTTTTTAATGTGATATAATATAATCTATATAACATATAGTATTATATATATATAATATATATATATATATATATAGTAATAATATAATGTACTTACAGTATAGCCAAAAATAAATTAAACAATTAACTCATTGAGTTTTCCTTCTGGAATATCATCGTAATCCTCCTCGACCATCTCCTCCTGTTCTGGTTTCTTAGAAATAATACTTTTATAGAAAGTAAGCATCTCCATTTCTGACCAGTTTTCATCAAAATGTTTTTTTAACAATGCGCGAACATCTTTAAGTTTCTCTTGCTTCACTGGGACTCCCTCTCCATTCTTTTAGGTAGCTTTCATTACAAAAAGCTGCCTATTGCAGCCGTTCGGAGGAAAGCGATTATATATATATATATATATCTGATATTTGTCACACTGTAACTGTCATATTTATGAACCGATTTGGATGTAATTCGGTGTGTACATAGTACATACCAATGTCTTGAACGAGTACGTTGGCCAGCTTCATCCGCCATTTCGTTTCAAAATGGCTGCCATTTAAAAATTTAAAAAAAATTAAAATTTGAAATGTGGTACCAAAAAATAAAAAATGGAAATGTATTTTTTTCTTATGTATTTGACCTTTATACAAAGATTCCGGAGCAGTTTTTGTTTCGTCTATATCTTAAAAAATGGCTGAGTTATAGCATTTTGAATTTCTAGCGTGGCTGACAATTTGAAACGTCCTGAATTTTGTCACCATATAAAAGGCGTATTTATGAACCGACTTGGATTAAACTCGGTGTGTACATAGTACATACAAATATCTCGACCGAGTTCGTTGGCCAGCTTCATCCGCCATCTTGTTTAAAAATGGCGGCCATTTAAATTTTTAAGAAAAATTTAAATTTGAAATGTGGTACCAAAAAATTGAAAATTGAAAAAATATTTTTTTCTTATGTGTTTGACCTTGATAAAAAGATTCGGGGGCAGTTTTTGTTTCGTCTATATCTTAAAAAATGGCTGAGTTATAGCATTTTGAATTTCTAGTGTGGCTGACATTTTGAAACGTCCTTATATTTGTCACGTGATAACGGGCGTATTTATGAACCGATTTGGATGTACCTTGGTGTGTACATAGTACATACAAATGTCTCGACCGAGTTCGTTGTCCAGCTTCATCCGCCATCTTGTTTCAAAATGGTGGCAATTTAAAAAAATTTTAAATTTAAAATGAGATATCAAAAAATTGGAAAATTAAAAAGATTTTTTTCGTGTGTGTTTGACCTTAATACAAAGATTCCGGAACAGTTTTTTTTTTCGTCTATATCTAAAAAAACGGCTGAGATATAGCATTTTGAATTTCTATTGTGGCTGACATTTTAAAACGACCTTATTTTTGTCACGCGATAACAGGCGTATTTATGAACCGATTTGGATGTAACTTGGTCTGTACATAGTACATACCAATGTCTCGACCGAGTTCGTTGGCCAGCTTCATTCGCCATCTTGTTTCAAAAGGGTTGCCATTTAAAAAATAAATAAATTTAAAATTTAAAATGAGGTATTAAAAAATTGGAAAATGAAAAAGATTTTTTTTATGTGTTTGGCCTTGATACAAAGATTTCGGAGCAATTTTTGTTTCTTAAAATTTGTTCTTTTGTTTATATCTTAAAAAGTGGTTGAATTATAGCACTTTGAATTTCTAGCATGGCTAACATTTTGAAACGATCTTGTATTTGTCACGCGATAACACATGTATTCGCCTATTTCGATGTAAGAAGGCATGTGGATAATATACATCAGTATCTCGACTAAGTTCGCTGGCCAGCTTCATCAGCCATCTTGTTTCAAAATGGCGGCCATTAATTTAAAAAAAATTATATTTAAAGTGAGGTGCAAAAAAATTAGAAATTGAAAAAGGTTTCTATCTTAAGTATTTGACCTTGATATAAGGATTCAGGAGCATTTTTTGTTTGTCTTTATCTTAAACGATGGCTCAGATATAGCAATTTCAGTATCTAATGTGGGTGACATTTTGAAAAATCTGATTTTTTGCCTGCGACAGCACTCGTCTATATCAATCGATTCCGATGTGAGTGAGCATGTGCACAGCAATTACTAAGGTCTCGACCAAGTTCACTGGTTAGCCTCATCCACCATGTTGTCTTAAAATGGCAGGCACTTTAAGAAATCGCCGAATTTGGCAGCCAAATATAAGTTAGTTTAAATAAAAGCAGCTTGGATAAAGCTGACTAATTTCGCGAAATTCTCATTCATAATGATTTAATATTGATAAAAATTAGTATTGAATGTCCTATATTCGGTTTCCACTAAATTGAGCTTCGTGTGTTTAAATAATATAAGTTGGCTTTTTTAAAATAAGGAATATGAAAGCTACCTCTTCCTCCCAGCACCGGCCGGAAGGACTTTTTAAAAAGAAAGTCCAGTTTTTAGATGCCTCTAGCACAACTATTACACTCTGAATTTTGATAGTCCAAGAATTTTCCAAAATACACTTCCACAAATTTAAAGATGGCCATGATTATTAGTCTCTGCCTAGTACCTTATTGTAATGCCTTTGAAAGCGCACTGAGATGCACTTAAAAAAGTCCTTCGGCCAGTGCCGGGAGGAAGAGGTAGCTTTCACATTCTTTATTTTTAAAAAGCAAGCTTATATTATTCAAACACACGAAGCTCAATTTAGTGGAAACCGATTATAGGAGATTCAATACTAATTTTTATCAATACTAAATCATTATGAAAGAGAATTTCATGAAATTAGTCAGCTTTATCCAAGCTGCTTTTATTTAAAGTAACTTATGTTTGGTTGCCAAATTCGGCGATATCTTGAAATTCCTGCCATTTTAAGACAACATGGTGGATGAGGCTAACGAGTGAACTTGGTCGGCACCTTAGTAATTCCTGTGCACATGCTCACTCACATCGGAATCGGTTGATATATACTAGTGCTGTCGCAGGCAAAAAATAAAATTTTTCAAAATGTCACCCACATTAGAAATTCAAACTACTATATCTGAGCCATTTTTTAAGATTAAGAAAAAACAAAAAATGCTCCGGTATCCTTATATCATGGACAAATACTTAAAAAAGAAACCTTTTTCAATTTCTAATTTTGTTTGCACCTCACTTTAAATATACTTTTTTTTTAATTTAATGGCCTCCATTTGAAACAAGATGGCTGATGAAGCTAGCCAGCGAACTTGGTCGAGTTATTACGATATACTATCCACATGCCTTCTTACATCGAAATAGGTTAATAAATACGCGTGTTATCACATGACAAATATCAGATCGTTTCAAAATGTCAGCCATGCTAGAAATTCAAAGTGCTAAATTCAACCATTTTTAAAGATATATACGAAACAAAAACTGCTCCGGAATCTTTGTATCAAGGTCAAACATATAAAAAAAATCTTTTTCATTTTTCAATTTTTGATAACTCATTTTAAATTTAAAATTTAATTTTTTTTAAAGGCAGCCCTATTGAAACAAGATGGCCAATGAACTCGGTCGAGATATTGGTACGTATTATGTATACACCAAGGTACATCCAAATCGGTTCATATATACGCCTGTTATCGCGTGACAAAAATCAGGTCGTTTCAAAATGTCAGCCAAGCTAGAAATTCAAAGTGCTATAACTCAGCCATTTTTTAAGATATAGACGAAACAAAAACTGCTCCGGGATCTTTGTATCAAGGTCAAACGTATAAGAAAAAAATATTTTTCAATTTTCAATTTTTTGGTACCACATTTCAAATTAAAAAAATTTTTTTAATTTAAATGGCCGCCATTTTGAAACAAGATGGCGGATGAAGCTGGCCAACGAACTGGGTCGAGATATTGGTACGTATTACGTATACA
The DNA here is from genome assembly GCA_963932465.1 of Maratus speciosus. NCBI lineage: Eukaryota > Metazoa > Arthropoda > Arachnida > Araneae > Salticidae > Maratus > Maratus speciosus. The sequence continues at coordinate 511,554,059 of OZ010787.1, read as the reverse complement.
CCAAGATACATCCAAATCGGTTCATAAATACGCCTGTTATCAAGTGACAAATATCAGGTCGTTTCATAATGTCAGCCAAGCTAGAAATTCAAAGTGCTATAACTCAGCCATTTTTTAAGATATAGATGAAACAAAAAATGCTTGGGAATCTTTGTATCATGGCAAACACATAAGAAAAAAATATTTTTCAATTTTAAATTTTTTGGAACCACATTTCAAATTTTAAATTAAAAAAAAATTTATATGGCCGCCATTTTGAAACAAGATGGCGGATGATGCTGGCCAACCAACTCGGTCAAGACATTGGTATGCACTATGTATACACGAAATTTCATCCAAATCGGTTCATAAATACGAGAGTTACAATGTGACAAAGATCAGATATGTATTAATATCTTGTATGAGATGTATCTTTCTTTGGATCTCTTAGCTTTTTATTATCTATTTTCTGTAATGTTTGCGTTATAAGGAGCTAAATTTTTTCATTTTAGGCTTAATGCCGACAAAATTGGATGAAATAACGCATCTTCCTTTGAATGAACTCACAAGCTCCTCTGATGATTCTGTGAGTCATTCATAGTTTCTTGTTTTACATACTGGTTTCACATGTTCATTTCTAAATCATGTTTAGAACTTTATCCATTTCTTCATATATGTGTGATTTCAAATTTATTATATATATCAACTTTTGAACGGAGGGTGGTTTCGGGGTCTGGAGGTCATGATCGATGAAAATATACCAAAATTTTTTGAAATCGCTTTCCTCCGAACGGCTGCATTAGGTAGCTCTTTGTAATGAAAGCTACTTAAAAAACTTTCAAGGTGAAAATTTTACTTTTCTGGATGTTTCATGGAAGGAAAGGAACCTGGACGATTTCTTGAAGAAGATGTTTGAGATGTGAACTTCAAAATAAAGTTATCTTATGCAGTTTTGTCTTTGCTTGAAAAAAAAGAAAAAAAAAAAAGCTTGGTGGAAGCATCATACATCTTGCATTGAGAGAGTTGAATTTTCGAGATCCTCTTTCTGGTGAGTGCACTTTGAGAGGACCGGAAATGCCTTAGGTTTATGCCTGAGAATAAAAATTAAATCTTTTAACACCTTCTGACAGTAAAAAATATAGAAAGTGATTCTCCATTTTGAACTCAAATTTTATCTTCTTTTGCGTGTATTCCTTACTAGCCCATGTGTTCGTATTTCTTTTTCTCTCCTTCTCCCTTCCCCCACAAAATGCAAGAGTTTATTCACTGTCCGTTATACATAAGACATGCTGTAAAACTTGTTTAATTAGTTTGTATGAATAGAACAGGTAAAAACTTTAAACGGAAATAGCGACAGGTCGCAGAGAAATGAAGGAAAATTACTGTGATAGTAGCTGATAAGCTAGTCGTCCTTTGGTTTACGCATGCGCAGGGAAAAAGCTAATTTTGTTGCCAACTCCCTAGTGGATAATGCGAGTTTTGAAACCAAACCTATATTTTAAGAGGCCAAAAATAAAGGATAATTTTTTTTTTTTTTTACAGATTATAGTGTTTTTTCTGTGCAGGTTTACCAATAGAACAGATTGGTAGAGAAAACTCGATTTTTTTTTAATTTTGGATAAGGCGAGTTTTGAAACTCACGTCCTCAAATATCTCTGTGGTCATCAATCAGAATCCGATGGAGGATTTTTTATAAATCTGACAATATTCTCTAAATAATAATTGAACATTCTAAGAAATAAGTCTAATAAACGAAAGAATTAAAAATGTAATGAAGTAGTAATAAAAAAATTTACAATCTTCTACAGTCATTTAATGTACACTATATTGGAATTCCACATATTGGATGTGCTATTTATTGTAGGTAAACACAGATTTCATTATATATGTATACAATAAAAAATTATCTGATTCTGAACAGTGAACTGGATTCAAAAGGTAAGTAACTGAAAGTATAATTAAATTTACTATGTATAAGCATAGACATGTATGTTCTCAAGTCCTACCAGTAACATTTTAAATACTTTTTCTTATCCTCTAATATAAAAAAGCTTTTATTTATTTATTTTTTTTTTTTTTTGAATTTCTCCTTTTTCTTTTGTTACAAGGATAAATGACAAATTTGCTTTTTTTAATTTCAAGTTCTCCTCCAATAATTTTCAAGACTCTATGCCTATGTGTATAAGAATGAGTTTTAATATTAAATACGGGAAAAATTTCACGTTGCTAACTAAGCGTAAACAGAGTGAAAAATGTCGAACCCGGATCCTTGGAATAGTGCTCCAATGCACTGTTGATTTACGCTGAGTTAGCAATATGAAAAATTTCACGTATTTAATATTCAATAATCTCACTGCTGATAATTAATTAAAATTTTACTTAGAATAGTTTTTATTCAAATGAAAGTGTTTTTCCTTAAGAAATTTTTTTATTTAATGGGATTACACTTCCCTCATGCGTAGATACTTGCATGCTAATGTTAATCCTATGGGAGAATTTTTTTTAAATATCTCGTTTGCATTTCACTATTTTAAATTTTACTATTTGTTACATGTGGTCAATCCGTACAAAGACCAGTTTTCAGTTTTGTTTGCAAGGTGTTTTTTTTTCATTAGAATACTTTCGCTTTCGAAAGCAGTTCTGAAAATATCCTAATAAGAAAAAAAAACCTTGTAAAGCAAAGTCGAAAAATGGCCTTTGTATCAAAACCGCAGGTATGCAATGCAAAAAAATCAAAAGTATCCAAATGCAAACGAGATATTAAAAAAAAAATCTCCGAATGGATTAACATTAGCAATCAGGTGTTTCTGTGTGAATGAAGTAGCCTCTTAACATTATTTAGAATTTTTTTAGTATAAAAATATGATCTAATAATGTAGCGACTTGATAAAAATTCAACATATATTTTATACATACATAGTAAAAGACATAGGGATGCTATCATTCCCTCTAAGGAATTTATTTTATTTTATTTTTTTTATCGCAAATAGCAAAAAAATAAAATAACGTCTTAAAAACATAATTCTTCATAATTTAAAAAATAAAGTATATTCAAATTTTATGAATTTCTTTCAAGGTAAAAAATAAAAATATTAATTAAAATAAGCAATTTGATAAACATGTGGACTAATAAAAAACAGTATTGTTCAATATTAATGATGTGAATTATCACACTGCTAACAAAACGTAAACCAACTTAGTGAAAAATGTCCAAGCCGGGAATCGAACCCGGGTCCCTGGAATAGATTTCCTGTGCTCATTAATATTCTATAATTTCAAGCGCAATTTCACTGCTGAAATGTAGTTGAAAAATTAATTAAAACAGTATTGTTCAATTTTTAGATAATATTTGACTAAAATTTAGTTTTCCACAGGAACAACAACAACAAAAATAAAGTATGCACAACTCAGAAAAATTCTAAGTTGAGTTATTTATTTCATTTTTCTATCAAATAAGATTTTACGATTTATAAAAACCTCATTTTCATTTGTTTATGCATGCTTGTAATAAAAGCCTTTCATCTATCTTTGATTGTAACTCCTGTAACTATCCTTTCGTTTCTTCCTTTTCACATGCTTATCATGAAACACTTACAAACTACCTCAGATAGCGTCAACTAGGAACCTGTTTCGATCCTTTTCAAGACGTTTACAAACTTTTCTTGCAAAGCCTTTAAAAAGCATTCAGACATTTAGGTAGTATTGTTGAAGAAAGGCTTTAAAAAGCAAAAAATACTATCTGGGAAACTGCCCGGTTGGCCTCCAGCCGTGCCCATAATCCTCTCAGCTACCAATCACAGCTGTCGTTCAGCGGTTGTTTGACCTCTAATGGTAGATTTGTGGGGTCATATGAAACTGCCCTATAATATCATAGTATAATAGTAATGTAATATTTATCTGTGTGCGACCGTAGTATTATTATCTTGGCCATAATGGCAGGGTTCTGTCCAAAATTGACCCATCAAAATTTATTTTATATATGCCGCTACGTATTTTATATGTAAAAGCATTGTAATGATAATGATGAAGCATCCACTATATTAATGAAGCATACTCCAATGGACTTTACCTTTGCCACGTCAACGGAGGATATTCCATCTCCGTTTTGATCACGTGGTCAAGGTAAAAACTTCTAGCGTAAAGAAGGGAAGGCTCCGTAGACGTGTAATGTAAATCCCCGCTAGCCAATGAAACAGTTCATGGGGCAAAGCAGTAGTATCTTCCTTTCTTATCAGTTAGAAGCTCCTTGGGTAAATGGAGGATATTCCATCTCCGTTTTGATCACGTGATCAAGGTAAAACTTCTAGCGTAAAGAAGGGAAGGCTCCGTAGACGTGTAATGTAAATCCCCGCTAGCCAATGAAACAGTTCATTAGGCAAAGCAGTAGTATCTTCCCTTCTTATCAGTTAGAAGTTCCTCGGGTAAATTACCGGTATCACGTGACTTTTTTCAGCCTCGAACCCATATTTGGAATATTCCAAATATGGGTTCGAGGCTGAAAAAAGTCACCTGATACTTCTAACTGATAAGAAGGGAAAATGCTACTGCTTTGCCTGATGAACTGTTTCATTGGCTAGCGGGGATTTACATTACACGTCTACGGAGACTTCCCTTCTTTACGCTAGACGTTTTCACCTTGATCACGTGATCAAAACGCAGATGGAATATCCTCAATTTCTCAATCGTCCAATAAACAGTCTTTTTCGGAGGATATATACACGCAGAAGCGTGGCTATTGCCACTCGTTACCTTTTTAAATAGTAGCAGTACATGCACAGGATACATTCTTGACTATTTAGAAATATGAAATTATTACCTTTTTTTTAAAAATCTCAATCATATGATGAAAGAAACTTACAAGAAAAATTATTAATGACAACCGTAACTAAAAAATGGTCCTCGAATTTCTTCTTCACCAATCATAATCAAAATTTACGACCTTTATGTTGTTACTCTCTTATACTTGTACTCTAGATTTAGCAAGACCAGTTGTTTCCCTAGCTCTGTGATCTACATTGAATTTTTTAGTTTCTGATTGGCATCAATGGTCTAATTGCTTTGTTTACATTTTTCTCATGGCGACAATCTTCTTCCAGCTTGTGTTGCTACTCTCAAAACATTATAATTGAGTTGACACTTTAGACAATAATTTATTATAAACAGCAAATAATCATTAAAAATGGTTAAGAGTTCATCTGTACAACGTTCGAGTAAGCAGTTGGTCACATCGGTCGAAAGTTCCCATCCTGGCATTCTACACCCTGTAAAAAGTTTCGAATTAAAATCTAATAATACATTTGCTGGTAGAGCCTCTGATGTGTTTAACAGGCTTAGCTCGCTAGAAAACGAGCACAGCATGTGGATGGCAAGCAATGAAACACATGGATCATTTGAAACTGATGATGTTTCAGTTGAAAGCATTCCTGATACTTCTACATCTGATCCCTTTAAAAAAACGTGTCCTACAACAGACACCTTTCAAAAGCCGTGTACTTCTACAACTGATACCTTTAAAAGGCCGTATTTGCCAGTACGTCGAAATCGAAAGCATGACTTCATTAGTAAAAACAAAAATACGAGAGTTTGGCGCAAATATTCTTTGAAGGATGTACCTCTTACATCTGATGCTAAGAATGCTGCTGTAGCATTTCAGTTTCTGAATGAATTACGAAAAAAAAAGGAAGAAAGTAGTAGCGATGAAACAGCTTCAGATGATGGTAAAGTTACATTTCGCAAGCCGGTTAAAAAAAATCTTGTTCAGCCAATATCATCATCACACAATAAAGTTTCATCAAGCTCTAAAACAGTAACAGAGAAGCTGTCGGAAAGTATTAATTCAAGCATAAAACTTGGTCATTTACAAGATGAATTTGAAGATGAATAAATAATGATTGTGATGAATAAAAAACATTATTTTTACGCCTGATTATTGAATGTCATGAACTAGCAATTAATAGGCTTCTCTTCTTCTAACTTTATCTTGATCATAGATGTTAACACATATTCTTTCTCTCTCTCTCTTTTTTCTTGTGCACAAATTAATGAACTGCATTAGAAATCATAATGAGTTACAAGGTTTGGAAGGTTTTGGTAATGTATGTTTAGTCTGAGAACTGTAAGTGTCTGAAGACAGTTTTGAAACAAATAGGATTTGGAAATATATGCAGCGTTACTTTATTGTCAACGTAAATATTTTAATAAGAAAGGACAAGGATACCCAGCATGTTATTCTATGAGTCAGATGTGCAGAAATGAAAAGTGCAAACTCTGTTTCAAATTTTTATAAAATTCCAAGTATGTATAAAAGTTATTAATAGCATTATTGTAAAATACTTTAGAAAATGTATAGTAAATAATTTTCTGAAATATAAAAGTTGCTTGTACAGTAAGTAAGACTAGCTTTTGATTTTTTTTTTGTTTATTAGAGCTAAAGGTAATATAAATTGAGTTCAGAAACGCATCAATTAGAAGAAGGTATGGAACAGATGTCATAAATTCCCGGGACTGCCATCTTAGAATTTTTCTTGGCGTGAAAAACCCCTTTTCTGCCAAGTAGTAAATGTTGCCAAGCACCAGTTTATACGCATGTTAGGCTTAACGAAAATAAAATGTAAATAATAAACAAAACTCGCTAAAATAGCAATCAGTAGTCATTGTATGAGCGCTCTGCGCTCATTAACCGAAAAGAAACATCACTCTATTCAGCAGTTCTCGCTTTGTAGCAGTCTCAAAATGTACAAAACTCGTAAGGCAAAATATACATAAAAAACAACACTCTCTAAACTGGCAATCAGTAATCGTTGTATGAGCGCTACACGCTCATTAACCAAAAAAAACATCACTGGATTCAGCAGTTCTCGCTGTGTAGCATTTTCAAAATTCAGCAGTTCTTGCTTTGTAGCAATCTCAAAATGTAAAAAACTCTTAAAGCAGCAAAATATACATAAAATTATCAATATACCTTAACAGACATCTGCTTTCTTGAAAGCTCCAGCACAAAATATCTGTCATAACATCACCGTCATTTTTCAAAATAGGCTTATGAATATGCATTGACACACTATAAACAAACCTCCTTTTTTTGTCAAAATTTCCTCATATTTCTTAATTATTTCAGCAAGAGCATTTAAACGGACTACAGAAACCATAGTCAATCAAATACATCCAATAAATTTAACATAAAAATAAAAAGACAGAACGATACAACACGATATCAAAATACATCCACAAAATCCTTCCTAAGCAAAAATGAGCTTCTCAGGGGTTGCCAGAACATGACACATCAGAACACACACGTCACACGGGGTTCCACATATCGATAACGATCGTCGCCAAGAAATTTCAAAACATCCAAGATGGCAGCCATCTGGGAATATATAGCATCTAAGCCGAAAGGATAAATCATTTTGTTTAAGAAACGTCATACAACATAAAAGAATAATAATACTAAAATTCATTTAAAAAAATACTACTCTTTTACCTGTGCAATTTTTAAAGCAGATTTACTCTCATCACATTAGGTTTTATAAAAGCCAACTCAATTTTCTTCTACTTTAACAATAAATGCATTTATAAAGTAAATATAAAGCTTTCCAAAGAATATGTAATATACTCGCAATATACTCTCCTAAGTTCCCCTCCTGAGTTAATTCGCAATATACTCTCCTTCGCCAATCTCCTTCGATAACTGCGCCAATATGGCAACCCTGGTTTATCGGGATGCTCCTCTGACGTCACTAAATATGGCAACCCTAAGATTTCTCTTGGAGAGTTGATGGTTTGAACTCCTTGCTTTTGTAAGCTCCTTTCTAATTGGATGCTTATTTTTTTGTAAAAGGCTTTCTTATTGGACAAGAGGAGAATCTGGTATCATTTTGAATTTGTTTGGAAAAAACGTTATTACTGCTGCAATGGATTTCGTGTTGACCACTGTGTGTTGCAGTCGCGTATTTTTATTATTTGTTTTCTCAATCTCGTATATTTTGAAACAAGTACCTATCTGGATAAATGTTTGACAGGTGAGAATAAATATTCCATCAGTTATTTTTCTTTTATTTTTACCTGTATTTTTGAGCGTTGATTGAATTATGGGTTAATTATGTACGAAAGACATGCTGATTGTTCCAAGCTATGAATGACTAAAAGTGACAGATTGAGTGATGCTTTTGAATGACATCCTAGAGCACAAGATAAAATTATGAATAAAAAAACGGGAGGTTCAGGGGGGCGGTAGACCCCTGATTAAAAAAACCACAACATTGTTTTGCTCCCTTTATTGTTAACAAACGTTCTTTTTTAATAATTTGGGTAAGTGAAAGTTTTTTTTTTTTGTATATTTGATAAAATGTATTTTAAAATATATGAAATGTATTTCGAAAAAATTTGAAATTTTATGTATTATTTTTACTCAAAAATACAGGTTAAAATAAGAGAAAAATAACTGATCAAATGTCTATTCCCACATTTTAAGCATTTGTCTAGATAGCAGTGATGCCGCTGTACTTGAAAAAACCTGGGTCCCCGGGACCCAGGATTTCCAAAAATGTGGGTCCCTTTTTTACAAAAGCGGGTCCCCATCTATAATAATTTATATTTTAAAGGAATAAATGAAACTTGTTTATTTGGAAAAGATAAATGAAATGCATTAATCACTGTTTTAATAATAATTAAATAATGAATTAAAACCAGTATTATTTGCAATCAAATAAGATATTTTTTAAAAATATTAAGAGAAATTTTCTTTACTTTTTTAAAAGTAAAAATGCAAAATACAATTTTAATTGTAAAGTAATGTTTATTTAAGAGTAGAAGATACCAAGTTCAACTTATAACAAGTATCACTAATGTTCGCATTTCTTTTAAAAAGGGGCAAGACGGGTTTATTGAAAAAGATATTTTTGCTGAAAAAAAGAATACTTATGTTAAGTAAAGATGTACTTTTTGTTGAATGAATGGGTGCTTTCATTGTACTTCCCATTGAATTATTTGTCGGCATGGGTCTGTGTTGGAATCATTGGACGTTGGAATCATGTTGGACATTTTCCTTGGAAGGGAAATTTACATCTAAATCATTAATAAGCATCAAATCCTAAATGTTCTGAAGGCGGGAGACATTTCAATGCAGTAAGAAGGAGGGGGGGGGGGGGTTCACTGGTCCACCTACTGAATACATTATCAAAGAACACTGAAATTATGCTGTATTTTTAGGAATCTCATTAAAAAAAATTAAATCCCATTTTATGAATTTTCTACCTATAAGTTTAGTTTGCACATCTTTTTTGGAGCTTTTCAAGTTTCTAAATAAATTCAAGTTTTTTCTGCGTTACTTTGACGAAATTCGCGTTTTTTCCGCGATCCTTTTGTCGAAATTCGCTATTTTTTCGCGAGCCTGTCACGAAAATCGTGTTTTTTCCACGATACTTTGACAAAATTCGGCTGTATTCCGCGATTTTTTGACAAAATTTGCTATTTTTCGCGATATTTCGACGAAATACACTATTTTGTCTCAGCCCTTTTACGAAAATCGGCTTTTTTACGCGATATTTTGACGAAATCCACTATTTTTTCACGATTTTTTTAACGAAATACGCTAATTTGTCGCGGCCCTTTTACGAAAATCGCGTTTTTTCGCAATATTTTGATGAAATTTGCGCTTATTTCTGCGATTTTTTGACGAAATTCGCTTTTTTTTTCGCGATCCTTTGACGAAATACGCTATTTTTTCATGGTCTTTTTACGAAAATCGCTGTTTTTGCGTGATATTTTGATGAGATTTGCGCTTTTTTCACGATTCTTTGACGAAAATCGGCTTTTTCCGCGATTTTTTGACGAAATTACGCGTCCCACGGGACGCGTAAGAGCTATTTTTTGCGTCCCGTCTCCGATTTTACGCGCTATAGCGCGTCCGCGGCATCCCTGGATAGGTACTTGTTTCAAAATATACGAGAAGAGAAAACAAATAATAATTTTGCGTACTCTCTCCCGGATGTTGCAGCCCCGGGAGTTAGTTCGCGAAAATGCGCCAATTTGGCGATTTTTGAAAATCGCGCCAAGAAGGAGAGTAAACTGCAATCGCACCAGTATTACAGACTACTTTGCTGTTTTAAAGATATTTAAATTTACACTACCCAATGGAAATTACTTATATTGAAACATAATAGTTACAAAACAAAATATTTTCCCATTATTGAATATGAATGTTTTTAAATAATATCTCAATTATTCCAACTTAGAATGAAATAAATTTGATTATCTTTGTTCTAAAGAATCATTATAAAAAGCTTAGCATGTTTATTTCAAAACAAACTTTTTACATTTCACAAATATATTTGGTGAGGCAATATTTTTTATATGCCGTATTAGGACTAAATTTAAGTGCTTTTATGATCGGTATCTGAATCAGTCCATACCTCAAAATTTTCTTGCATTTTCAAATCATCTGTTTGATCTAAAAAATCATTATTGGAAAAATCTTCATCACCTTCCATCAGAAGTTTCATCAGTTCGTCTAAATATCCCTGTATGCTATATATATTTTTTTTAATTATGTAGGGAGACCGGGGTGGGGTACAGTGGTCCACTTTTGCAGTTAACATTTTTTTCTCTTTAACAGAGAGACCAATCTACCTGAAAATATTTTTGAATATTCTTTAAACCTTCCTACATACCTCATAATTTTTGCAGAACATAGTTCCCAATACATTAAAAAAAAAAAAATTATATACACCCACTGGGGCACAGTGGTCCACTATTAGTTATTGTCTAAAATACAATATAAATCTATTTATAATTAATCTCTTTTTTATTTCCCCTTTACCTCCAAAATAATATAATAATACAAATGTGCAAGTAGCATTTTGAAACAAAAAACATAAAACTAAAGAATTATCAAAAAAATTATTATATTTTGAAAATAACAATATAAGATACAGGAGTGATCAGGGTTGGCAAAGTGGACCCAGCCCACAAAAACCCGCCTGGGTTTTTGTTAAAAATCATTTCTGAATCTGCAAATCCCTCCTATAGTATTTAAAAATACAAGTTTACCTTTTAAGCCCAAAACCTAGGTGGGTTCTTTTATCAAAATTACATAAAAATAATTAAATAAAAATCAGTCGTATTTGTGGTAATCAGGTGGTGGTTTATTTCAGAATATTTATTTTTTTTTAATATATTTCAAATAACTTTCACAATGTAATATATTTAAAATAATTATAATTGATCTTTTTTATAGTTTACCAATCAAAATCACATTCTCTTTGATTTTTATGGTAATATTTATAAATCTTTACTAGTTTTTCACACTGCTCTGAGCCTAGTCTGTTCCACAATTTAGACCATATGAATCCAAATGTAGAGAAAATCTCTCGATGGAAGCAGAACTAGATGGAACAGAATGCAGAGATCGGAAAAAGCTTCAAAAATCACAATCTAACATGTTGTTTTTCTTTTTCTGTACTTTTTCTTTCAGAATTTCCCATCATTTTGAAGCTGTAAATTTTTGACACAATATTTTCTGAGAGAAGAAGTGATTTTTAAGAAAATAGTCTATGTCTTTAATTTTAAATGCCAATATTGCAGGTAACCACTTTGAATAATACTGCATTACCATGCTTCAGCTTCTTCCTCTTCCGTTGAATTAAGCCTTTTCCCTCTAAACTTTGCATCCATTATATTAGCTAAAAAATGCTCAGGCCCGATAACCTGTTTGTAGCGTTTCAGTATAACTTCCTTGTGTCCCTGCTATATGGTGCTGTAGGCAGCTGGGACACTTCTTTTGCCAATTTTTCACTGTGAAAGTCTAGGTGTGACTATTATGCAGGGAAATCTACTACACAATATTGTACACTCTAATTTTAAAACATCACTGGTATAAAAAAAAAAACACATTATAATAAAATTAGTAACTTACCAAATGTTTCCAGATTATGTGCTGTTTATTAAATATCATTTTTCTTTTTATGGTAATATTTTTATAGACTTAAAATTTACAAATAATCCTTATGAAAATTTTGACAAATTCCCATAATAAATCACTTTCACTGAATGTATCAGGATCACTATTGTAATGTGAATCGGTGTCTAAAAAATCTCTGTCATTCCATAAAATGTCGTCTTCGCTTCTGCCAAAAGCGTCGGATATAACCATCTTCTTAAAACATTTTGAAATTATATCGCTTGTCATTAAAATCAAGCTTTGTAATATCAAACAACACATTAGTTCCAGGGATGGACACCTTACTGTTCCACTGGGAGTTTTTCTTTGTTCCCATTGACCATCCAATCTCAGCTATACTCGTCCTATACTGTTTTTAAACGGTTGCAGAATTGATGCAAGTCCTTCAGAAATTATAAAAAGATCTGTTTTGCCTTCTGAAAGTTCCTTTATTACATCATCAAAAAGCTGTCCTCAGAAGCTGTCGAGTTCCAGCATGGCTGGTTTTTTGAACAATCATCCAGACCTTTTCTTCTAAACATTGTGATTCCAATCTTTCATCCTTTTTTCATCCATTCAATTTATGCAAAGAAAATATTTTGATGATTTTTTTCTGCGTCAAATTGGGGGTGTGACTATTACGCGAGTAAATGCAGTGTATTCAGTTAATTGTAATAGTAATAATATTATTATTATTAATTAATAATAGTATTAATATTAATTGATATTAATACTATTAGTATAATTTATAATATCAGTTAATAAATTTATTCTGATATTAGTATTAAGTTAATACTAATATCAGAATAGAATAAATTTATTAACTGATATTATAAATAATATTAATTAGTAATAAATAGATCAAATGTAATTTAAAAAATGTAACATAATATTTTTAAATGAGTACACATATATATTATATAAATATACAGAAAAATAACTAAAACCCAGAAAAGCCCACAAAAACCCGGGTTTTTGCCAACCCTGGGAGTGATTGCAAATAAGTTGTCAATTAAGTTAAAAAAAAATCAGCAAACATTAGGATGAATATGATGATGAAAAATTTATTAGAAGCTCAAAATAGTCAGGATAAAATAGTTCATTACGAGCTAACCATGTGCTCTGAAGCTATAAATAACAAATCCAGTGAGGTCATCTATTACTTATTCGGCTACAATTACCGTAATTTCCGGCCTATAATCCGTGGATTATCTGCTAAAAAACCTCAAAATTTTTAAGTGCGGATTATCTGCTGAAATTTTTTTTAAGCAGAAGTTCAGGGAGGACATCCAGTTTCTACAGGCAGTCATAAAATAAAAATGTAAACAGTTATCAAACCATTGTCTGCTATCGAACGTTCGTGGAGTTGCTTGTGATTGGTTCACATGTGACTTGTACGTGTTAGTGGGAGTGGCTTCTGATTATGATTTTATTTTATTTTTTTAGCCTTTTGGCAACATGTTCCTATGAAGAACAAAGCGTTTCTCAACTCATCCCTTTTCAAAATTGCAATCTCAATCATTTATGAAATAGCTCCTCCCAAAATTACGTCAGTCTTACTGATTACGATGCAACCAATGGGAATCCATCACACATTAATCGAATGAATCATTATTGTATCGTAGTTTCATGGATTTACTGCTGCCCTCTATGGATAGGATAATAAAATACAATTATGTCCTTGTAATTTATATTAAAAACCAAAACGTATTTCATGGTATATCACGTTGAAAGTTATAATAATGTCTAAGAGAAAACCTGTTATTTAACACTGCAAAATTTAAACAGAACGTTATTTAAAAACAGCAATTATTACAGAATTATCTGTATTCACAAGACATTCAACGTTTTAGATATAAGATTCAATGAAAAAAATTATTTGTATTTTTTAACTTGTAATTATTTTATTACAATTATCATTTAAATAGAGCAACCAAATAAATAGGGAGGTGGTTTATTAGTCGTACTTTAGAATGTTGAAAACAATGAGTAATTCTCGAATAGACCGGCATATAATCTGCGGATTATACGCCGATCCGGATTATCTACTGAAATTTTTTTATAAGGGTTAAAAATTGCAGCTGCGGATTATAGGCCGGAAATTACGGTATATTTTTCAAAGGCAGTAAATACGAAACAAGCTTTCTGAATATGTTAACTCTACAATGCATGATCTTCATTTCTCTCCCCCCCCCCCTCCCCCCTCCCCCACTCCAAAAAAAAACTGCTCTATTGAACAAGAAAACTTATTTTAAAAATCACACGTGAACTGTTATCCATAATTTAAGAGAAAACAAAAGTGTCAGATGGCTACATTATAATCTGAACAACATATAACATGAAATTTAAAGTGCGCCAAATGGCTACTCTATGCATTGTAGGGTTAAATAAATTGTCATTTTTCTTTGTTTACTTTATTTTATTATTAAATAACTATTTTAAAACAATATTCCTGTATAGAGAATAAGCAATTGTTAAATATTTTGAAAATTCTTCATTACAGGAGCGGTATTCATTGTGGACCACTGTACCCCAGCAGTGGGCAGTCCACTGTGTTCCATGTTGAAGTTCAATTTATACTCATAAAAATATTATTTAAAGTTTTCTTTTAAGCACATAAACTTTTAAATTAAATAAAGATCAGTGTCTTACCTTTTCAAAAAAGTTGTTTTATCTTATTTATCCATAATTACTCAATAAAGAAAAGTATGATGATGAAAAATTTTACTTTTAGGAGCTCAAAACAACCAGTCAGGATAAAAGGGTTCATTCAGAGCTAACGATGTGTTCTGAAGGCTATAAGTAATCAATCCAGTGCTGTTATCAATTAGCCTAAAAGAAAAGCTTTAAAAATAAGTAAAATATAAGGGGTGGTCCACTATGTACTTAGGTCCACTGTACCCCGCTCTCCCCTATATATTTAAAAATTTTAAACTTTATGAGCTGGAAATGTAGCTAAAGTAGAAAAAATGACCATAAAACCAGCTGCAAAAATAAAACTCTTAAAATCTTTCTTGCATGAAAAAAAAAAAAAAAAAACTTACATAAATATCCCCAAAAAGCAGTTTTTTCATGGGAAATGAATTTTACTTATGCAGTCAATTCCAAATAGTACTACAATTGTTGAATACCTGGCAGTAAGAGCAAAACTGGAAATTTCATTAGTGGTCAGTAGTACTAGTTTTATAAGTGCCCACTTTCTTTAAACCGGTGGCCACTTTTTTACTTAAAAGAGTACTAAACAGTAAACTTTTGTTAAAATTTCTATTAATTATTAAGCTAAAATTGAATAGACTAAATAAATATGTTAGTATAAACATATTCAACCAGAAAAAAAAAAAAAAAAATCCTTGATGGATTGCAAAAAAATTTTACTGTGTCTTTATAGGGAAGTGGCCATATGGTGACTGGTGACAAACAATTTTTTTAATAGCCACTTTTTCTCATTTAGTGGCCCTGTGGCTAGTGCTAATTTTGCCTTTTACCTGGCAGCATGAAGATGTAGCGCCATCTATTGATTTTAAAATGAACAAAATCAAACTTATGGGTTCGCTGAACACATATGCAAACAATAGAAGGGTTAAATGTCGTATGCAGTATTCTCATTAGCGATCACCATTGCTCCAAATCGTGACAAAATGTTTCATTTGGTGTGAAAATGAAAGATCTCCAAATAGTCCAAGAGCCTGCAGCACAAAAACCCATGTTATCAAGCACAAGAAAAAACCTTTATTTTATGGAAGAGTAGAAGTAGGGGAATCTAATGATCCATATGTCTGCCCTAAGTGAAGTGGCACGTAAGCCAAAAATTAATACCACCAGTGGTTGACTCGTAGGTTTATCATTGTGTTTTCCTGCTCCCAGTCCTCCATGTTTTGATATCTTTGTTTGTAGGACAAGCACAATGAAAAACCTACGTGTGAACCACTGGTGGTATTAATTTTTGGTTTATACACCACTTCATTTCCGGCAGACATGGATCATTAGATTCCCCTACTTCTACACCTCCCATAAAATAAAGGTTTTTTTCTTGTGCTTGATAACATAGATTTTTGTACTGCCGGCTCTTGGACTAAAATCACAAGAGTTTATTTTTCTTTCTTGCAGCAACACTCTCAATGATATTATTGAACGATTAAAAGCTTTTCTGTGCAGTTTATTATTTATATAGTCACCCAGGATAATGGATCTTATGCACGTGATGTCAGACACCAGAGCTGGCAGTATGTTGATCAGTTATTCTATCCTCTGCACCGCCAGTATGCGCAGGCATAACGATCGCTAGGAGACGACTTTAACCTTGACCCGGGTTGAGTCCATACATTTTAACTGAAAATTTGCAAATTTAGGGAATTTTCTCGCATATACAGAACAACATTTTGAATATATATTACAATATGTTAAGTCAGGGGTTTGTCCAGACTTTTCTCACAGGGTCTTGTTTTTGTGAAATTGTGAAGTTTTTCTTATTTTTGTGAAAATTCTAGTCATAATTTTGTGAATTTTAAATTATCGATGTCTTCATGTTCTATCCTTCATATATAAAAAGTGAAGTAATATGCTGTTTGGTGAGTTCAACTGCTTACTTACAGGCCATGATTTTATTTTTAAATGACTAAATTTGTGAAAAGTTCAATTTGAAGGTGAAAAAAATTCTGTGAAAGGTCTATTTAAGAGACAAATAATTTTGTGAAGGGTCCTGTTTTGGGATAAAATGTTTTGTGAAGGGTCCTGTTTGGGGATAAAAAGTTTTGTGAAGGGTCCTGTTTTAAGATAAATTATTTTGTGAAGGGTCCTGTTTTAAGATAAATTATTTTGTGAAGGGTCCTTTAAAGGACCTAAAATTTTCCTAAACATATCCCTGTAAGTATATATGCTGCTACAACAAAAAATTTGTTTGCAGTATTTTTAACAAACAAGCATTAATAACTCACACTCCATAGACTGCTATGCTAATGTTCAACAGTAAATACCGCCAGCAGACGAATTTTAACCTCGACCTCAGGTCACATGCATAAGGTCCATTCCTGGTCAAAAATCAACTATAACAACTATTAAAGGTATTATTTCCCAATTATGTTATGGAATAAGCACCCTCTGATGGTTATTTACCTAATAAAATGCTTACTTAAATATATATGAACTTATAATTGAAATAATTTTAGTTATAATTTTTTAAGTGACCAGGAATTACCCTGGAATCAGGGCAATTCTTGGTCACTTCTGGGGGTAATTATCGGTCACGGTCAGCATCCTTTTTGATGTGAATAAAGTAGTAAAGTTAATTTTTAGGGTTCCATACTTAAGTAAAAACGGAACCCTTATAAGATCACTCCTGTGTCTGTCTGTCACAGCCATTTTACTCACAAACTATGGAACTTGGAAAGTTCAAATTCGGGCAAGTAATAAAGACCATTGATCCACATATTTTCAGATTAATAAACATTCATAAATATATTTAGTAAAAAAGTAGGGGGGCTAATTATGCTACTTGAAAAAAAAAATTTTTATTTGTATATCATGTGGGGTATCCTGTGAAAGCTTTTGTAATGCTGAACTCAAAAATACATTCCTTTATTTTAGGTATTATATTTTCAAAGATATTGTTGAAAATGTAGCGCAAAAATATGTCCCCCCCCCGTCTAATTCCGAATCTGAAACTAAAATTATGAAAAAATTAGAGGTAGTAGATGTTAATATGAACCTTGCTGGAAAATTATAGTGATTACCCTAGGTCACATAGTTTTTGAGTAATTTGCATTTTTCTGTTATACACAAATTTCGATTTACGGGCATTCAGAAAAATTGTTGAGCATCGCGGAATATACCTATCATTGCAGAAGAATAAAAGCATTGTTGACAGAGTCAGATAATATAAACGAACACGCGAACGCCATTCACAGAAAATTTTCAAAGTTTGCAAACAGTTCTGATGTTTTTTTTTTTTTTTTTTTTTTTTTTTACAAATTTTTCATAAAAAAAATTAAGACCACAGGCGGAGAATCTGTGCAAGGCCCATTGCAGACTTGTGAGAAGGTCTGCAGATAAAAAAAGCTATCTAGAAATTATTTGCCATGTACCATGGAAGAAGCGCCGTGGCATATATATTTTTAAAACTTAAAAATATTGGAAGTGCGAGGCTTATGCCGGAACGGCAGGTACAATGCTTTTTCTTTTGCCAGGGCTGGTAGCAGAAACAGTGCAGCACCGAAGCAGGTGCTACAGATTATTTTAGGCTTTGCAAATTAATTTAACAGATTAAAAATAAATTTTGTGTTGAAAAGTAAATGTTAAATGTTGATCCTTTTTAAATAAAGTTTATTTGGTTGGAAATTTTAGCGAATGTTTATGTGCTTGTTTAGCACTTCTCTGCGATTTGCAGTAACTTTTTTACATTCGAAAGGGGAATTCGGTTTTAATATCTTAGTAAACATTATCCTCTTTTCAATAGAGTCTAATTCAGAAAACTGGGGGGGGGGAGGAGGGGGTTGAGAGCATGTAACGTAATGTAAGGGATTGGACAGAAGACTTTTTCACTTTTGCTGTTAGAGGCGATATAGGACTTGGGAGGGGCGAGGCGTTTTTCTGCAGAAAATTTTTAAGAAATTATTTGAGTTTGCAGACAGTTTTATATTTTTATCTAAGTCTGATTGTTGATAATTAATAATTTTTGAAAAAAATCATCGGTAATTAGCCGAGATATTAACCCTTAAAGGTACGGTCAGTTTCGACATACACAAGGACAGGGGCGGTGTACTCTATGCCTAGTTAACAACTTTTAATGATATGTATGTGTAATGTAATGTCCAGTAACAGTATAAAAGCAATAAACATCAAATTGTTAAAAACATACTAATTTAAGGGGTCTCGGGGCTCTAAAAAGTGGAAAAAATGAAAAAAAGCCCATTTTAAACATTTAATGTCTTAAAGTGTATATGATTTTAAAACACAATTTTAATTGGGATGAAAGATATAAGTATGTTCTTTCATTTCATGTATTTAAAAAATTGCAAGATACAGAATTAGTATTTATAGGGGATCGAAACTGTTAGACATTTGTCGAACAAAAAATTGGCATAACAGTTAACGCGCAGGATTACAATATAAATATTGCAACTAGAATGAAAATTTTGGTGCTTACTTATACTTCATATTGTAATAATTTCCCTGAACTTAAATAAATTTGTATTTAAAGCATTTTTATATTTTTAATGCAATGTTGCATTTAGCTAATACAAAATTTTGAAAATTTCAACAGTAAAATCACCTAAAAAAATATTTTTTTTAACAATAAAAAAGAAATTTTAGGTTCAGTTTATACAGACTAAAATGAAATATATGTTTTGAAAATTTCATGAAAAAATATTCAGAAGTTTTTGAGGTATCCTGCGCATTATGCCCAAAAAACACCATTTGGAAAATAATGACTTTAAAGTTTCGAAAACTTTATACATACATATATTAACATACCCGCTTCAGCTGTTGAGCGGGTATAATTCTAAAAACCAAAACTTCTGTTCTAATGGGAATTTCAAGGAAACAATTATATCAAAATATTCAGAAAAGATAGGAGTTTAACATGTAAAAAAATTTAAATTTCTTAAATTTTGAAGCTTTAAGAGTCCTGCGACCACGTAATCCTTTCCGGCACGGAGTAATTCTATTTATAAACTTATGAAATAATGAACTGACACCAGAATTTATAAACAAATTTATTAGAAAATGTGAACTTGCTTATTTTCACGTACATGATAAAAGGAAAATTTTAATTAAATATTCTTGGTGCCGTTTGTCTGTTTTGGAATTAAAATTAGGTGTCTGTTTTTTAAGGGCATCGCCCTCGAAAGATTTAATTAGAATGAATCGCATAAATACTGTGGGATTCATGATAGTTTGCATTGATTGTATCTCTCAATATGCCTCGAATAACTTTAAAAGTTAATTAAACACCTATCTGGAAAAACGCAGCACTGATCAAAGCGGCATTGCAACTTTGAGACCTCAATTCGAAGCGCGCTTAGCACAATGCCAAATTTAAACTTTAAACAAAGGTTTTGTTTTAGCTACTCTGTAGAAATAAAGGTTATACGCTGAATTTAGTTTCATGAAATGCCAAATGAAGTTTAACTATGCACTGCTTTTATTGTCAGTACCGAATTAAGTTCATCATAAACAGATTATGATAATATTTAAAAAAAAAGAGTTAAACGAATAGCTACATTTGATATTATTTAGGTTCCATATCTCTCTGAACTTTCATGGTATACCCATTTACACTTTTCTAATATATACAGTTATACCCAACCCTATGTTGTATAGTTTTTTACCAAGTCTTAGTATTCTTTTAGCAACTTTTTTTTTTATATATAATACAATTACAAATTCATATACAGTAGAAGATCTTTATAACGCAAACCTAAAAACGCAAGGTGGTGCGTTATATAGAATTTTGCATTATATGGATCAAATCATTAAATTCAACTTGTAAACATGGCCAAATATGTCTGAAACACATCAAAATATATTAGAATAACTTTATACTGCATTCCTTGTTACCAAGAGTTATCCAAACTATAAATTTTTGCATAATGTAGGTCAGACATTGTTAAATTTACACTACAATAATTTTAACACAATTATTCTAATTGGTAAACAAATCATATTAGATGTAAATTTTCAACTGATGGCAGAGCACTGGCGGCTTCAGCCAGGAGGTCCCTGGTTCGAATCCTGGTCCAGACATTTTTTGCCCAGTTGGAAATTTACATCTAATATTGTTAAATTTACTTTATAAACATGATCCAAATATAACTGACACAACCATCCCTTATATTAGACATTATCAAAAATGTTTATTGTAATAGCATTTTTTTTCAGTAAAAAGGCCTTAAATTAGAAGATAAAGTTGAAGTAATGTATCAAATTTAGTCCTGTATAGAGTAGCAATATTTTACAATGTGAAAATGCAGGTCTTTTTAACTGCAAAAATCATTGTTTACATCTAAAAAGTTGTGCGTTATATGGAGAATTGCGTTATATAGATCTTCCACTGTATTTATTCTATGGAACCCTCTGTGCGCGAGTAATGCTCGCACTTGACCGTTTATTTTAAGACAATTAAAATATGTTGAATCAGTCTTGTAAAAATTTTGTTTATCTCATAATTGTGGAAAAATAACACATAGACTATGATTGGGGTATATAAATACAAATTTATTTGATGTCCAAAAGAAAAAGACTCCTGTGTATTTTACAAAACATTAATTAGCCAAATAATTTTTTAGTAACATTTATAAGCAGTATTTATTGGTTCTTCATCCATTGTGAATAGATTAATACCTTGCAAATTTATTGGTCCATAAACTATATACTGAATGTTCATGTTTTTGATTCTATATCGCTTAGGCCGACGGAAGTTTCCGGCTCCTTTTTCATGAAATTTTACACTAACTTTATCTATTACCATGTACTCTTCTGACTTTCCCAATATAAAATGAATTTTTACTATAACACACAGCATAATATTTATGATGTTCTATTGCATTATGTGTATTTTTAAGCATGAGTTTTGCAAAGTTTGCCACAGGTTAAGAAAGGGTATGGTACAGCATGTAGGAAAAGGGCACTTTTGGATTCCAAAATGCATGTTTTGGATTCTTAACAGTCCTTTAAAAAAATTTAAATGCATTCTTTTGATTTCAAACTACTTTTAATATTTAATAAACAGGGCACTCTTTTAAAGACAGCAGTGAGTCAATTTTTACTATGCAAGTAAATTTTTTAATACACAAAGGAATAAAGGCACTTTTTACAACTGGGTGCTAATTTTTAGGGTTTCATTCATCACTTAGAGCTGAATACCCCCTGTCATACTCAAAATCATAAAATTTTGAAAAAGTCTTATATTATTTTAATTAAATGAATTCGTTCTTTTTCGATTTCAAAACATAATCTTAAATTCAGCAAATATCACAGAGAACCAATAGCACCACAGTAAGGCATTTCTCACACACACAGTAGATTGTAGGTTCGTATCTGTCAGACGGAACTTTAAAATTTTGATTTTTATTATTACACTTCATTTTCAGATGGATTTAATTAAAAGAAAATTCCTCTTTTTTGACAATTTTAAAGGCTTTTTTTTATGCAGCAGTAATTTTTAAAATCCCTTTTTTTATTTCAGACAGAGAAAATCTGAAATTTCAATAAAAAAATATCGAGAATTATTCACTTATATATATTTTTTAAAAATGCACATTTAGTAAGAATTAATGTTTAACATGTCAGATGATATAATCAAATCCATATTTAACATGAAAAAATTCCTCATTTTTAATAATTAATTTGATATAGAGGAGTGAATATTGGATTCCTCAGGAATGAATATTTTTTGTTTGCTGCTGCCATCAACAGGCATTTTTTTTTAATAATAGATTTCTATCAACAATTTTTTTCAAGTTATTTATAAGCATTACTGTAGAATTTAAAGGTATTTTTTCTTATTATTTCGAATTTAATGTATGTTAACATTCTTTTATGGTGCCATCTAGTGACTTTTTGAAAAGTGAAAGAATTAATATGGATTTGTTCTGAATTATTTCAGCATTTGAAATATGTTTTAAACAATTTTTTGCTTTTAAAAATATTATTTTTTATTTATACATCCACTAAATTTTTGAAATTGATGAATTAAAATATATTTTTTTAATTATTTTTAAATTAAATGAAATGGTGCTGCCATTTATGAAAGAATTTAATAATTATAAATTAACAATTTTGATTTATTAATTTAAGGATAATGTGTTTTAAAAGACATTAAATGAAAACCTCTGTGTGATCTGAGATCACACTTAACCCACTTGTTTAAAAGAGGGGTGCTATTATGTAAACCTAAGGGCAGTCAGGGTGCAGCACCCTCCTAAAACTGTATGGGGGAAACTTTGATTTTTGCATTTGCAGTGAGATAATATTTCTACTTAATTGTTTAGTCATATAGTGTGTTACAGTTAAAGATGCTGCTTTACAGTTATGTTTTTTTTTTTTTTTTTTTTTTTTTTCTAGTTGTAAGACAATTAGTTTTTAGAGTGCACAGTTGTAATAGATAAAATACCAAGCATAAATATAGTAAAATTATACTAAGCACTAACCAGGAATTACCCTGCAAATATGGGCTTAGATTGGCTTGCTCATATAAAAGCTTTTAATGTAGTAAAGAAAAATTTTATAATTACTTTTAAAAACTTTGGTATGTCATAGTTGAAATAAAATATAAATAAAAATAATTAAAACTTTAAGAATGACAAAGATCTTTGTAAAATGTACAAAAATCAAGGTCAATATTTTGTAGAAATTTGAGTAGCAGTTAAAAAAAAAAAAAATCATATTAAATTTCAACAATCAAGGCATACATTAGAAAGAAAAGGTTTCAAATTATCTTTCAGATTTGGTATACTGGTTTATTATGATAAGGCGCTTCCCTGATTTGATTTGGAGGTTCATTGGTTAAGTATAACAGGAGACTAATAGGGGAGAGTGGTAATGAATGGGCCATTAACAAAATATGAAAAAGTATTTGCATAAAGTTATTTTAGATGCCACCAATAGATGTAGCTATTTGTTCTACCAAACTCATCAAATTTTCCATTGTTTCGGAGAAGCCATTATCCCACTAGAGTAGGATGGTCCAGAATCTGATTGAAAAGTAATTTTTTTCCCTTTTCAGTAAAATAAATAAGCGAAAAAATATCTATTATTTCATTGCAGATTTGTGTATTAACAAGTCTTTGCATATCTATAAACTAATTTTAGGATGTATTTTGATGTTATTTGAATTTAATGTACTGAAAAAACCTGAATATATTCCAGAAGTATAGGTGGGGCTGAATGGGCCACTATATCATGGTCATGAAATAGGCCATTTTTGCCCTGATCATGAAAATATGGTTTTTTTTTTTTTTTTTCTGATTTTCTCTTTAATATGAAACATAACTGTCTGTCATGGATTTAGATTAAATTACTGCCTAGTTAGAATAGGTTTATAGTGATGTCTAAAAAATAATTTGCACATTTTCACCCTAAGAAATATTAGTTATTTATTAGAAACATCAGTTAAATTGTATAAATGATTAAGGTGAACTGTCCAGTTGTTGACCACACCTACCAGTATTTCCCCATTTCATATAAAACTAGAATAATTGTTTATATTCTGAATCTGATGGGTAGAATAAATAATACTAGAAATTTACACTAAATAGTCAATTAATAGGCAGTTCAACCGTGTTACAACCATATCGTTTAATATTAATTTTGAAAAATATAAATTTCGTTAAATCATAATGTGCATTACCTATTATTTTTATGCATATTTTATGTTGTTTCTTATAATCTCATCATTTTGTCATTTTTCTGCTACAATTATGTGATTTAATAATATCACTTTTGATGTGTATAAATTTTGATAAACAATGTGCATTACTTACTATTTCAGCATGCGTTTGATCATATCATGTCAAGTGCCATTCATATTGTCATATTTGGTGAATAAAAGATTAATTCCACATTTTTTTCATCGAATTCATTTAGTGGCCCATTCATTACCTTTAATGGCCCATTCAGCCCCATGGGTGGGGATGAATGGGCCAAATTTCTATATTTTTATTTTCTACTATCATTCATTATAAACATTTTCTAATCCAATTTTTATGACTTTTTTATATAACCAAGTAAGTAAAGTAACTAAAGAGCCAATTCTGAGCCAAAAGAAAATATTAGAAAAATTAAAAAAATTAAAAACCAAAAATTGGGCCATTCATTACCACTCTCTCCTACCCCCTTAATTTAGATAAATGGGTTTTTCTATCCGATTTGCTTCAAGTTTGGTATACTGTTTTATTCTGATAAGGTGCTTCCTTGAGGCTCATTGGTTAAGTATAAAGATGTGAAACAGGGGGGGGGGGGGTATCCCCCCTTTATTTTTCTAAAGGCATTATTCGTTGAAGTAAGAGTAGAATATACAATTAGTGTGAATAGACTATGAGCTCAATGCCATCAGTTTAACTGGGCACTTTTCTGTTTTATTTATGTATAGTTTATGTTTTAACAACTCATAAGTCCATAGGTATAGGTTATGTAAGTGTCGCGTGCAGGACATATTGTCAGTTTTTCATGGAATGGCCCTGAAACGGTCAGATTATTTAGGTCTAGAATTTAAAATATGGAGATTTTTATTATCTATTATTTTTTTTATTATTAAAAACGGGCAGCTTACTAAGGTCTATAGTTTAAAATGTGAAGATTTTTAAACCTATTAAAGAGCCATTCCATATTACGTGTACAACAGCTTTCCTACATATTACTGCTGTTTTAACAATGGTATTGTAGCCTCAAATTAAAACAACTATGCTAATATGAAAATATTGGGTTTTTTGTTAATTTTAATGTATGGTTTATATTTTAACAACTTATAAGTTAGTAAATATAGGCAGGGGTGTAAAAATCTAGGCGCCAACGTGCAGTCTTCCATCACTACATTTTATTAGTTTTCTTAGGCTAAATTTGATTAGCATTCTTACAATAAATTTAGATGAAATATTAGATGAAAAATAATGAATAAAATTTAGTGGTGAGAGACTGCTCGCTGGCACCTAGATTTTACACCCCTGAATATAGGTATTTATGTAAGCATCACATGTGGGACATTTTGTACGTTTCTCATGGAATGGCTCACTTGTGTTTTGCTTCATCAAACTCTTTAGAAATAAATCGTGTAAGATTTTTTTCCTTGACCTTCCAAAGTATATCTACATTACAAAGTATATTACATTTGTTTTATTAGTTTCTATAATAGTCCAAGAGCAGACAGCACAAAAACCTATGTTATCTAGCAGAAGAAAAAAAACCTTTATTTTATAGGAGAGCAGAAGTAGAGGAATCTAATGATCCATGTCTGCTGGAAGTGAAGTGGTGCAAAAGCTAAAAATTAATACCACCAGTGGTTGACTCGTAGGTTTATCATTGTGTTTATCCTACAACTATCCTCCATGTTTTCATACCTTTGTTTGTAGGACAAACACAATAAAGGTTTTTTTCTTGTGCTTAATAACATAGGTTTTTGTTCTGTTGGCTCTTGGACAATAAGTGATAGTTCAATTTGGATCATTAACTGATCTAAAAACAATTGCAAAAAATTGGAACACAGACTGAAAAAGAGGGTATGTTGTATGTTAGGAAGTTTAAAAAAATATTTTAGAATTATACGAAGAATCTGTTGCTAATTGCTAACATTTTTATTTTGGTAGAGAGATACTTAAAACTGTTTCTTAAAAAAATTGTCAATGGTAATTTGTCTCTGTAATTTTGATTTTTCTCTGATTAGTTTTTCTTGAATTCTGCAAACAATTAGTACTTTTTGATGTGCTACACAGTTTTGTGGTTTGAGAAATTTTGAACATTGCTCCACCAATTTAACTCTTTCTGATCAGATTTTTCTTTTTTTGTCTCTGGAAAGAAATGATTAGTTTGCAGTGACCATTAGATAGTGCTATGTTATATCATTATTCAATGCATATTTCCAAAATTTTCATGTAGTAGCAGTTTTTTAATTAAAAAGCTCTGAATAAAGTAGATACTGAGTTTGATACATTATTTCATCTTTGAAATAATGTCTCAAACTTAATCCTATGGAAGGTAGCAATGTTTCTAATAATGTAGTAAAAAAGGCATTTATTAGTTGCAAAATTCACTGTTTACATTTGAGAAATTGTGAGTTATATAGGGAATTGCATAATAAAGATCTTCTAATGTGTACTGCAAAAATATTAATGTTTCTATCTATTAATTGACAACACTGTCTTAGTATTTTTTAAAGGCTATTTGCGTTCAGTGGCATCAACTTAATACAAGGTATTCAGCTCACTGCACTAACTGTGCAGAACAAGAATTTTCGCTGAGAGTGCATAAAAGTTGTCCAAAGAACAATATCTTGATGATGATGCATAATTTTAAGTAAAATTACCAAAAGAAAAGTAGGTTGTCACATCTGGTGTAAGAAAAATAAGTTTTTTGAAATATGGATATGAAATAATACATATTAAATATCACCTAATCATTGCATGATAAGATGTTCTAAATGACCATTTGCACTTACTGACAGGGCTGCAAAAAAGTCAGGCCAGTTAGTCTACAAAAAACCCCTCAAACCTTAAAAAACTTTGTCTAAATTAAGGAATTTTTTTTTTTCTGTCAGATGACGTAAATGCAGAGTGACGTAAGTCAGGATACTACTGCATGTGCCGAACACCCATATGCAAGAATAAGTGGATAATTCTCATTTAATAATTTACTCATTGCTTTTATTGTCTGCACACACTTCAAAAACATCTTTTCCATACTTTTCCTTGATTTCTTTTATTGCCTTATCTGCAAAAGTAGCACAATATTCTAAATAACGGTTTGAATATACAAGCCATCCATATACAAGTCTTCCTTTGACTATAGACCTGAATTCATGGCATTTGTATAGCACATTTATTAAATTTAAGATAGTTTTAGTGCATAAACTGTGTTGGATATTTTACAAGTAATTTTGACAATGTTCGTGTGAGTTTGAGCTATGACATATTAGTTTTGACTTTAAAATTTATATATATATATAAACTGTGAATATGATATAATGTAAATGGGCTTTTTTTCCCTTTGAAAAAGACAAAATTTGAAGCAAAATAAATCTAATTTTCAAGTGTTTGAAGTGTAAATTTATAGTAAATTAGCAGGCAAATTTATAGTAAAATATTTCTTTTAAATCGAGTTTATTCATTAATCAAAATAAAAGCATTCACTTTTTAGAATTCAATTTTTTAATTTGTTATATTGAAATATTCATTGTGTACACAATTAAAATTGCAATTAAGAAAATCTTTTTAAAAAAGCCCACTTAATCCGGCAGCCCTGCTTATTAAGGAATGTTTGAGTATAATGTGGAAGAGAGTGAAAAAAAAAAAATCATTGTATTGTCCGTCCATGAAAGATTCTTTTCTGTAGAATCAAATTTTGTTTACCCCCCAACAACGCATGCTAATATCTTCCAATGCACACAGAGTTTATTTACAGCTAACTATTAGAAACATAGTTTCATAATGCAAGTATCAATGTTGAAAAATTACTTTCAGTGCACTCGATGTGATGTAACATCTTTTCTTTTGCATTTTCAAAAGTGATAAGAGATATGGTTCTTTCGTCAGTTTTTATGTACAGTATGGAACCATTTATCTGAAAAACCAGTTATCCAGAATGATATTTCCAATTGGCTTATTTTAGAAAAATGAGCCATACAATCCCAGATTGATATGTATATTACTTTAAACATTACAACATGCATGATATTACTTTAAACATTACAACATGCATGATATAACTTGATTCCAACAACTAAGATTTGAAATGAAAGCATATTTAGTTATATATATTGGGCATTTTGATTTTTAAGCATAGAAAAAGGAGATTTTTGTTTCCAAGATATTTCTATAAATTGCCTTCTTTTAAACTTTCATTAATATCTTATCTTGTTTGGACCTGATTCTTTCTGACTAGTCTAGTAATTCATTTGAGATCAAAACACTGTCATAATCACATATATTCTACAAATCTCATCAAATAGATGTTGGTTTAATGCCCAACCAGTTATCCAGAAAAATAGTTATCTGGAATACATATGACCCTAATCATTCTGGATAAATGGTTCTGTACTGTATTCCAAATGAGGATTCTCATTCTGTACAGTTTGTGCACTGAGAATCCCCAATACAGATCTATGGGGCATGAGCCCATCTAATAATTTGCTATGCCAATTTATTCAATTCTATTGTTTTGTTTATTTATTTACCATTGAAACAAAATTTTGTTCTGTTGAAATTCATCAAATTATTTCATTTGAAAGTCAATAAGGACAGCAATAGGATACATGAGAACAAGTACATTCAATATGTGTAGCAGTGAAATTTCTCTTAAAAGATATACTTCCTTCATATTTTAGCAGTGAGTATAAGTCAATGACCATTTGTTTTAATGCCCTGACTGGCACCCATAAAGTACTTATATGAGTGAAATGTTTTACTCGATGTTTAGCTTTTTGTGCTTTCAACTTGTAGTCATATTCATGGTATGATTGTTATAATAAATATTAGTGTCTTTTTGAGAAATAAATCAAGGAAGTGTAATAGAATAAAATTATAACTTTATATATTGTACTTAAAAAATTATATTGAAACTTGAATTAGAGCTGTTATTTTTCCTTATCTGTCACTCCTCCGCCCCCCAAAAAAAACTGGCCATGCCATTTTACCAAAAATTTTTGAACCCACCCAATGTTTTTCAAAAGTTGCTGCCACTGTTTACTCGGTTGCAGCTTGAAACATTGGCAAAAAATTTTACTGCTGATTGTCTTGCATTTTGAAATGATTGTTACTGGAACCATTAATTTTGTGTATGAGTATTCATGTAAAATTGCAGAGGGATTATATTAATTTGAACACAGTTTAAAAGATATTCATTTTTATATTTCAAAACTTTTGAAGCTATCATAAATTATTGGGAGCTTGTGATACAATTTATATCATACAGCTGGTAGCTTTTTAAAAAAAGTCGAAAATACGCGATTATTAGTGTATTTTTCCAGGTGGCAATTCTGCATAAAATGTCTTATTTATAGAATTGGCAAGTTTGTGTCAAAATGGTTCAAGCCATGTACGTACAGTTTCTGCCATAAATGTTCTAACAACATTCTAAGTTATAATATTTCTAAAACCTGTGTAAAAAATTCATGAAAAATATTGATATTTAGTATTAAAGGTGCTTTGTAAGAAGACTTTTTTTCAAATTGGGTCATATAATAATGAAAAAAAAAAAAAAGAAGTTCTTATTGTCCAAACCCTTTGAAATTGTCATCAGTTATAAAGATTTTGAAACCTGTGTAAAAAATTTTGATATTTAGTTGTAAAAGGACCGTGTTTTCTTCTCACTTTTTATTTATTATTTTAGTTGTTTGTTTAGCATATTTAGTTGTAAAAAATCCCTGCTGGCTCAGCCTACAGGTAGATTTCAAAGTTAAGTACTAATTTCACCAACAAAAACCAAATCAAGATTAGAGATAAACCCAGCTTAACAATTTTATTTGGCCACTTTTGATGAGATTTTCATTTCATTTTTCTGTAAGAACTGGTTTTATCAGTGTCATGTTAATACAATAATTTTTCTTCAACTCCTATTTTTGTTTAATTTATGCTGTAAGAGTTGGTCCTATCAAAAACTTGTCAATACAAAAGTTGTAAATAATATTAAGATGATTTATAATAAATTTAAGTGGATTTGATATCTTGTGAATTGACAAAATTAAGAATTTTTTTCTTTCTAAAACCCTATTTTTTTTGTCCCTTCAGCCCATTTTTATCAAAAATCTGTGATACATAAATTGTTGGCCCTTTTCCTAGAAGTAATAATAACTTTAAACTGATTTGTTATGTATTATAATTAAGTTATGGTTTTTTTTTTCTGTTTTTCCAAAAACCTTCCCTATTTCCACCCCCTTGGTCCGATTTTGCCCATTAACGAATTTGACCAAGATTTTCTGTATCAGTTTGGAAGAGATTTATACAGAATTATTGAAGTTATGTCCATAAAAAAGTGATATATATATATATATATAAGTTTTGAACTGGGTGTGGTTTTAAGTTCAAGGGGTCATGATCAGCATAGATCTGCAATTTTTTTTCAGAAATTCCAACATAAGGGAGAATGTAATACGAGGTAGTATTTCTTACAAATCTAACTAAAACATGAGCCAAAGCCACCCTCATATTTCCTCTCTGAGCAAAAATTTTGCAGATTTTAATTTTTTTTAAAGACTTCTAATAGTCAAATGTTTCAAAATTTTTATACATAATGTAAATAGAATGGCCAAAGAATGTGTAAAAATGCCGACATTTAGTTACTTTTAACCTGGCAAAAAAGTGTCTCTGGGAGGCACAAAGTGACTTCCAGTCGCACATTTTTAGGTAGATTTCGTATGAAATACTACCTATTGGGATCGTTCCTATGTTGGAATTTCTGAAAAATTTTTGCAGATCTACACCGATCATGACCCCTAGAACCCAAAACCACCCTCAGTAAAAAACTTTATATATATATCTATCTATCTATCTATATATATCACTTTCTTCTGGACACGATAACTTTCGTAATTCTGCACCAATCTCTTCCAAACTGATACATAAAATCAATGGGCATAAAATCTCGGTCAAGTTCGTTAATGGGCAAAATCGGACCAAGGGGAGGGAAATAGGGAGGGGTTTTGTGAAAACAGAAAACCCCCCATAACTTCTTAATTTTTGTACATATCAAATCAGTTTAAAGTTTTTATTACTTCTAAAAATAGGGCCAAAAATTTATGTATCACAGATTTTTGATAAAGTTAAAAATGGGCTCAAGGGGCGCAAAAAATAGGGTTTTTGGGAGAAAAAAATTCATAACTTCGTCAATTCTCAAGATATCAAATCCAATTAATTTTATCATGAATCTCCTTAACATTATCTACAACTTTTATATTCACAAGTTTTTGATAGGACCAATTCGTATCGCAAAAAAAAATTAAAAACGAAAACAAAAAGGGGGTTTGAAGAAGAAAAAAATCCATAACTCCGTCAATTTAAAAGATATAAATTCCCCATGAGTTTATCATATATCTTCTTAATATTGTCTACAACATCTATATAGACAAGTTTTGGATAGGACCAATTCTTAGAGCAAAAACAAATTAAAAATACATACCGGTTGAAGTAAAAAATGATCTTAGTAAGGGTGTATTCAAATCCAAACTGCTTATTTTCTGACTCATTTTACAATTCATTTTTGCTCTCAAAGGCTTCCAATTGGTACGTCTTCTTACTCAGAAACTATATAATGCACCGTAATGGTCGATTTTGTGATAGGGGCAGAATATATTTTTTTAAATGCTGTTAAAAAGGGCATTATGAACCGAATTTACCGAAGCGGATTGTGTTGGAAAAATCATTGTATTAAGGATGCGCTTAAATCCAAACTGCTTATTTTCTGACTGGTTTTTAAATTCATTTTTGCTCTCAAACGCATTTAATTCGTAGATTCGCTTATTCAGAAACTATATAATGTACCGTAATAATCGATTTTTAGATAGAGGCAGAATATATTTCAAAAAATGATGTCAAAGTGGGCATTTTGAACGGAATTTCCCGAAGCGATTGTGTTAGAAACGAAAAATATTGTCCTTCTGAGAAAATAATTGTTTATATATCAAGTTTTAATTAATTGAACAAAAAATAAAAACACAGGTCGCTTATAAATCTCTTCAAAAATCACGTCAGCAAGTTTCATATTTTCTTTTAATTAAAAATGAATCTGGAATTATGCCAGAAAATTTCGAGTTTTTGAGCATGGAAAAGTATTTTTTTGAATACCGCCCTAACATGATTCTGATAAAACCAGCTATTATATGAAAATGAAATAAAAACTCGTCAAGAGCGGCCAGGTAGAATTGTTAAAGTGGATTTATCTATAATCATGATTTAGTTTTTGTTTGTGAAATTAGTATGTTTGACTTCGAAATCTACCTCTGCCTGTAGGCCGGGCCGCCAGGGATTTTTTTTTTTTAAATGATAAAAATACATATTTTTTCACCATTATAAAGAGGTTACTTGCTTCAAGTGGGTATTTTTTGTTTTCCCATACAAGTGAGGCTGATAAATAGGCATTGAAAAATAAGAGAGGAAAAAAAAACCCCACAAAATTCTTCTTGAAAGGGTTATTATCGATATATTTTTTGAATGAATTGCACCATTAGGAAGAAAAAACAACATGGATGTGGTTTGGTGTTTTTCTTCTTTTGCATTTTAAATAGTTAACCTGGCTTGCACTGCAAAAGATGCAAAGAGTCACTCTCTGCATCTTCAATGCTAGCCAGCTCCAGAACTGAGGACACACCCCATTTTGAGAAAAAAAAGGATATATTTGACGAGAGTTCGTTCTGGTTTTTAATTAATACTTTGGCTAATTATAAAAAAAATGAATCTGAGCCTCAAGTACATCAAGTCCTGCCTTGGACTATCCCTATCCAAATTTTCAGACCTGGACCTGGAGGTAGATTTCGCTAGCCATCACAAACTGTTTTCTTTTATTATTTCTTTTATTTGTTTTATTATAGATAATTATTGCAATATATCTTATTTTTACTAGAATACTTCAAGAAATTGCATGTGAAGTAGCATGGAGCTTTCCCCCCCCCCCCTCTTATCTCAGATATAACTGTTTTAAAATAATAACGAAATAATTTTAAAGTTTGAGGAAACTGCCATTTTGTACTGCACCACCATTATTTGCTGTCATTGATATATGTTGCATCTTCTTCTGTTTCTGATAATCTTTGCTTTTTCTGGAAGGAATATGCTAATTTGTTTCATAAGTTTAATGAAATAATGAATGAAAAATATAAGCTTATAAGCTAGAAGGTTATACAATATTCTGATTAAAAAGAAATTTTACTGGACAATTTTGAAGAATTTTCCATCAAATATACAAAAATTAACAAAAAGTGCAAATTAATACTGTAAAGAAATTTAAAATTGATCAAGTTTTTTTTAAAAAAGAAAATGATATATTTTAAGCATGAAATATATAAAAATTGTGCATAGAATGCTTATTATATCTCACACTCAAACAAAAATTACTTCATTATTCGACAGTTGAATAACTAAAATTTGGCCTTGATTTTTGGCTATATTAGGTGTTCTGTCAAATAAATATCCATTGCATCCATAATTCAAATATAAGATTACTTGTAATTTACCCTGAAGTAGTCTGTAATGAAGACAAGTTTTGACATAGTTTCTGAAGTCAGAGGCATCACTATTGGGAGGGGGGGGGAGCCCCCCACCCCCAATGTATGTGAACGTGGGAAATTTGAACTTTGAGTCGGGAAATTCTAGATTTTTGAAACATTTTCTTTTTTTTTTAAATAGTAAAAAAATATGAAATTTTTATTGTTTTGGAGACCCAGTAGCAGAAAATTTTTCAAGTATCTGCGACAGATATTTTAGGGATAGAAAATAATCTGCAGGTAAAATATGTTACCACTGAAACGTTAGTTAATCAAACAATAACTTACCTGCAGCGTTTTTATGCTTTTTATTCATTTTTATTAATAATAATCTTAAGTATTTGTATTAACTATTAAAGAGCTAAACAATAATATGAAGTCGAAAAAAAGTCTGATGGGAAAAAAAAAATCTGCAAAGGGAAAAGAAAATCTGCGACGTCAATCACCTGTCTCGAACTTTCTGCTACCAGGTTTGGAGATAAGGTTTCTGAATGCTGTAACAGTAAGTTAAATTGCCAAAAGAAACCGGCAACACTCAATCTGTCATTGTGTTTTTCAGTCTTACAAAAATATACATCTACCAGACCTGGATTTCTTTACTTCAACCCACCAACAGCTGACTCTAATGTATTTCCTGCAAAACTTTGTTCCTTTCTTCTCTCAAAAAAGAATCCAGCTATTTTATAATCCAAAGGATTTGCAGCTTCTTTTGAAAATTGGAGATCACTTGTAGGTAGCCTAACAAAAAAGAATGTAGTCACCTGCTTTAAAACACAGCTGGACACAAGATTTGATGAGTTTTCACCAATTGCACTAATTTTGAAACCTTTGGACAATCTTTTAAGCATTCTCATGATTTTTGCCAGAAAAACTGGTTAACCCTTTGCTGTCCAGAAAAAAGCATTATATGAGCAAATGTGAATACAAAAAGTCGTTGATTCTGATAAATGTCATATTTTACTTCTGTTTGAATGCGGAAATATATACCAGTCCTGTTTGAATGCGGAAATATATACCAGTCCTGTTTGTTTATATTTATATGTGCTTATCAAGTTTGAAACCTAAAGTCTAGTGTTGTGTCTTTAAAGATGTATTAAAAAATGACTATAATCATCAACATGAAAGAACCCTTCATGTGGATTTTCCATAATCAGTATTTCCATTTATGAAAATTCATGAATGTGCCAAATAATAAATTGACATAGAATTATAAATTAATGATTTTCAGATTTTTTTTTTCCTTTACATGTGCCAAGACCTTTTTTGTGCTAAATTTCAAGATTCTAGATCAATGGGAAGTATCCTATAGGTTTTACTATCAAAACCTACAGGATATTTAAAATATCTTAGAAATTTACATTCATACAATGGAAACAGTTATAATATCAGACTATTAATTTGTTTAGTGAGATATCAATGCACAGTGCGATTAATGGTGCAGCTATTGCTAGTTTCTACCTAGGTTTAAGCCATCAAAAGTGTTTCATGAAGCTTCTAAAGAAGTTTCTACATAAAACAAGGAACAAATTCCATTAGAAAAAAGATTACAAAGGAAACTTTTTAAAAAAGTGATTAATTAAAAAAAAAAACAAAAACAAATTGCATGCTTGTAATTTTGAAAAATATTTTTATTCATCACCATTAATGTGTTTCAGGATTCAAAGTCTGTATTAAACGAATTATAACCCTGGCAGTTATAAAAATCTATGCATGTTCAGGAATTATGAATTGCCAGTAATATTACTCATACGAAATCAGCTTTTAAAGATATGTGAAATATACTTAATAAAGTAATATTAACCAGTGAAGTATATCTTTTTTCAGAGAATGACCTATATAATCAAAGAACACTAAAAGAACTACCTTGCTTATGAAGAGCACTTAAATAAGATGAGAGAAAAAATAAAATAAATTTTGTGAGAAAATGATACAGTAAAATCATGCATAACAGAGTCTAGTTTTAAGCAGAAATTTCACGATCCTATAAAAAAGAATGCAATATTTGTAAGAAACAAGTGCACCTGCTAAGAAAAAACCCGCCTAAATTGAAAAAAATTTCTGGCTATTGTGATTCTCTTCTTAGCAGGTTTTACCCTATTTTAAAAGAAATTGAGACATACAAGTAAAAAACCAAATACTTATAAAAATATATTTATTATAGCAATTAAAAAAACACATAACTAGGATATGAGTTTCAACCTAGCAGAAAAAGCTATATACCAAAGAATTACACTGCAGGTAGCAGCTAAGAATTCACTCTGTACCCATGGTCCATAATATGTCCCCTATAAAAGAGAGTAGCAGTTTATAAATAACATGGAAAAAAAAAGGATATTTGAATATCACTTTCTTTTAATAAAAACTGCCTTAATATGTTGTAAGGACCAGTACATTCAAATGCAAACTTAACAGTAATATTTCACTAAAAGAGTTTCCCATATATGGAAAATGAACAGAACTTAACAACACAATGGGGATGCTATTAATTTTATTAAATATCTGAATACAGATATATATAAAAAAACTACTAATGAAATTATTAGTAAAATTATTGCAACAGAAACACATATTATAAACTAACATTATTGGGTATTTTATTACTAATATTTTCTCCTAACTCACTTTTTCTGGGGTTCATTTGCAACTTTTGCTTAATTATTCAAAATAAGAAAAAAATTCTTTGAAATCTAAGCCATTGCTTTCCATTAGAATAAACATTTTAGTAAAAGGTTTTTTTTTTTTTTTTTTTTTTTTTTTTTTTTTTTTTTTTTGTCTGAAGACAACAGCTACAGAAATGAAAGGCCGAATATTTTTTCTTTTTAAATTTAAGGCTAAACATTCACAAGCAAAAATACATGTTTAGCAAAATATCTATTCTAATCTCTTTTAAAACCAAAAGGCTTATTACAACAAGGTGTATACTCCTTTCCCAGAAAATAAATTAAGCACCTTATCCAAACTTCAAACACCTTCCCATCAATTCGAAAAATAAAAAAAATTAATACTACAAAACATTATATTGTCCATTACAATGCAAAATTATCAAGTGTGAAAAAACTTTTTCATTTTCACCAGAATTCAGATAAATGTCATACGACAGCAAAGTACTGAATGTGAAATTTAATGAGAAAGCCTCTGAAAAATATAGAAAACATTTTTGCATTCAACATTGAAAGTTGTTTTGGCCTAACATTTGACAAAAGTAGACACTTGATAATTTTGTATTATGATATTATACAATACATAATTTTCAAGTGACTGGCAGGTACAGTCGTGGGAAAAAAAAAGTAAACACCCCCTACTAACTCCTCAACAAATTATAGTAGACGAAAGTTACTGGTATCGAACGATTGGAAATAAAGTCTACTTTTAATGATGTATATAAAATTTGCTTAGGGGGGCATCTACATATTAAAACGAATCCAAACTTCATTTTTTTCAATGGCAATACCCCCATTTTAACGAGATATTTCAAATCTTCGGTTCAAACTATGCCTAGACACCAAATTTCAAGTCATTTGAATGATAAGTTTTTGAATTATAAACATTCAAAATTTAGTGCTTCTAATGTTAAATTACATTTTCATACTTTTATTTATATCTCCTGAAATTCTGCTCCTAATGTGCTAATTTTTTTTGTAGCAATAATACTAATATACCCAAACATAAATACGATGAATTTACAATTTTTATAATTTTATGATATGAATTATGAAATTAATATTCGAAAAAATTATGAATTGCAACCTACAATTTTTTTGATGGATTTAGATTTACTAAGTCCTGTTTTATGGAAATCCGAAATTTCACGTTTTTCTACCTAGTAGTTTTCAAATTATGCTTAAAAAACGGTAAAATGATGGTTTAAGGGGCCGTCTATGATAGAAGTGAGTAGATATTTAGAAATTTACTCTGCTGTTCTGTAATCTAACAGGCTTCATTGACTCTTTGAGCCGTGCTTAAGGTGCCTTGATCAAGAAGGGGGGCTCTCTCGGTTAACAAGAGTACAGAACTTCAATTTGGATACAACCCTTAAAATACGTTCGTTTTAAAATAATTAATTTCTCGGAAACTTATGGTACGAATTGCATAAAAAATTGTTTTTGGGCTAATTGAAGGGTGTAGAGTTCATTTATGCTGTCAGAATTGTGTACTGCTATTGAAAAAAACAAAGTTATGGTTCATTTTAATATGTAGATGGCCCCCTAAGCAAATTTTATATACATAATTGAAAAGTAGACTTTATTTCCAATCGTTCGGTACCAGTAACTTTCTTGTACGATAATTTGTTGAGAAGTTAGTAGGGGGTGTTTACTTTTTTTTTTCCACGACTGTACAATGAAACATCCATGTCATTTAATTTTAGAAGAAACAAAGCAAAGTACAAATGCATGGTATTCACACTTCACAAGAGGTTAATAAGGTAGAAGTAATATTTGCTGATTATTTGATGTAAATGTCCTCCCTCCCACCCTTAGCTTCTTTATTTTATTTGAATCTGCTGAGAAAAATTAAGCCAGAGACAACCACAAAAAAAAAAAAAAAAAAAAAACTACCTTTGGAAAATACATCTTTTTTAAATAATAAATATTTTATTAAATGAAAGATACTGTTGACAGCAGAGATGAAGCTTCTATCCATAGTTATTATTTTCTTTTTCATTTCCATCTGGGCTGCAATGATAGCAATTTAAAACTGCCAAAAAACGAAAAATAAACTCCCAAAAAATAATTTGAGATAATAAATAAGGTTAGTTGGGATAACTGGACCCATGAGGTAACTGGGCCATAGGCTATTTTATAAAAATCTTTGTGTTTTTTAAGTTTTAGCTTTTGTGAACAATGCACCTTAATCTCTACTTCCTAAAACAACGTGTGTCAACTCAATCATAACTTTCCCTTTGCTGTGATAGGTTGTCAAAAATTTACCTTTCTTTTTTTAAAAACAACGTCAATATGGTTGAACTTCCTCAACTTTTTATTAAAATACTGTAAGTACTTTTATTAAACAATCTTTTTTTTTTTTAAGATTAGGCATATAACTACATTAATATTATTAGGTATCTACATATTTACTTCATGTTTTAAATGTAAGCCCGGTGTCCCAGTTACCCCATAAATTTTTCAAGAATGGGGTAACTGGGACATGTATCCGGGGTAACTGGACCATGCTAGATCAGTTGCCCCAATAGTTATAAATATTATTTTGAGTTTCTCTTACTATGGGAAGTAAATTTCTCCATTGTTTTTTGCTCACAATAAAGAAAATGATAGAATACTTTATTAAAATTACGTAATAAAAAT
This sequence comes from Maratus speciosus, assembly GCA_963932465.1. Lineage (NCBI taxonomy): Eukaryota > Metazoa > Arthropoda > Arachnida > Araneae > Salticidae > Maratus > Maratus speciosus. Next base: position 511,514,944 of record OZ010787.1, on the reverse strand, counting down.
TTTAAAAAGCATATTGGGTGGTATCAAACCAAATTTCTTGACCCCTTGAGAGGCTGTGATGCCGTTATGGCATCACCTAATTTTAATTCCCAATTGCCACATTCATACCAAAATTTTATAATGAAAATTTCACCTTTATTAAGTACGCGAAAATATACTTTTACTTGTTTTCAAATAGATTCTCTTGTAATTATTGGTGTCATTAAATTATTTCAACATTTCACGAATGCAAGTACCTTGCTCCTGAAAGCGAGATCGCCAAACCTTGAAATTGTAGGATAACAGGGGTCGCATTCTATAAGGAAACTTTTATCGTTCCTACCACTATTTTAAAAATAATATCTTCATTGCACCTTTCTTTAGAATATGTTAAATAAAATTATAATGAAGGTAACTCATTAAGGGTTCTGGTAGGAACAATACAATTCTCCCTATACAATGCGATCCCTGGATACAGATGAAGTACTTAAGTACTTATGTAGCCGTTTGTTCATAGATTTACCTTGCTATTTTTTTCCTTAAAATACCCATGTGACTTTTATACTTATTACCTATACTAAAGTTTTTAAGTACTTAATTTTTATGTTTTTGGTATAAATAAATCTAATATTTTCACTTTTAGTGCTTTTTTTAGACACATTGACAGCAAAGGTTTCCCTTACAATGCTCTTTATTGACATATAATTTACATCATCTGCCTGGTTTAAATTTTTTAAAGTTGTTTACACTTTTTCAAACAGGACCTGATATCCGATATGAAAAAAAAATAAACGCGTGTGGAATATAGACCCCCTCTGGTCCACTTACCCCATTTTTATGAGGCAACTGGACCCATACAGAAAGAAAGATGAAATATGCATATTTTTAAATATTAAAATGTAATTTTGAGCATTTCTGTCTGATAAAGGGAACCTACAGTGTGTCTCATAAATATAAAGACACTGACATTTTCGAAATAATATTTTAATAATTCAGTATTCAAAATTATTATTTATGCATATAACGAAAAGCATGTGCCAAGAAAACATTTTAAAGTAAATTAAATTAGAATTAAATAATTTCAACTCGAAAATTGATAAATGTAAATAAATTTGCTGTCTCATAAATATACAGACATTTTACATACTTTTGAATTACCGTCCAATAAAAGATCCATTCCTATTAATGACAGAATATATTCTAGCTGGCACGCTGTTTATTAAGTTGTATAACTATTGGGCTTTATATCAAGCCAACTTCGTTCGATTTCTTTTTACAACTCAAGGACGTTTGAAAATTGTCTTCCAGATGCATATACCCTGCGAACGAGAATGTCACAATGATTCTTAACTGGATTTAAATCAGGGTTACGTGTGGGCCACAATGTGACATGAACATTGTTATCGGCAAACCATTTTTTTGTGCGTCTTGATGTGTGAATCGATGCATTATCCTGTTGGTACAAATAATTCCGACCACCAAGAGTTTCAGCAATTGGCAACTACTGACTATCAAGCATCTCTATATACTCTTTAGATGTATGTTTACCTTCCAGAAACGCAATATCTGTAGTTTCATTAAAAGAGAAGGCACCCCAAACCATAACAGAACCTCCCCCTTTCTGCCTACTGAAGAGGGTTCGAGATTCACGTCTTAAATCGTGCGAATAGGAATTCCAACCATGTGGGCCATCCAAGTTAAACCTCTTTTCATCTGAAAAAATGTCTTGCATCCATTCGTCCTTCCAGTGCATATGATCTTTAACCCAGATTAACTTCCGTTCTTTGTGTTCTTTTTTCAGTAAAAGAAATCTGCACATATGCCGGCATACGTTTTTTTCTTTCTTTTATACGACGATGTATTGTATCCTTTGGGACCATACCATAAACTTGTTGAGAAACTTATCTGAGTGACATTTTTTGTGACGAAACAAGTTGCATGATCTTGTGATCGAGTCTTTCATTAGTCCTTCTCGGTCTGCCAGATCGTTATCTCGAATATAAATTGTGAATTTTTGATAAAATTTTATAAAGTGCAGCTCTGCTTCTCCCAGTTTTTTTACATATTTGACAAACTGTTAAGCCATTAGCTTTAAATTCGGGTATTTTACAAATCTCATCTTTAGAAATTTCAATGTTCCACGGCATCATTGCAATTGAAACAAGTCAAACAACTTTGCTCGTTTGGGAAACTTAAAGTGTATTTCTGCTCGTGCGCATTAATTCTGCATGCACACATTCGAAAAAAATTTGCATATGAAGCAGTTTCAAGTTTGTCTTTATATTTATGAGACAGCGTAATTTTTTATTATTTTTATTATTTGAGTCGAAATTATTTTATTTAAATTAAAACCTCTATAAGAGATTCATTTCAATCTTCTTAATATGAGGTATAAAATTTAATTTCTTATGACTGAATTAATAATATGTAATTTCAAAAACATATGTGTCTTTATATTTATGAGACGCACTGTAACTGAACACATTTACAGAAGTTCAGACTTTAATTCAAATGAACATTAGCTTCTTGAAGCTGAATTGTCAGAAGCTCCAGAGTCACATTGTAAAATCATGGCCCAGTTGCCCCAACTAACCTTATATTCATATTTATTTTTAAAGATACCATTACACCTAAACACACATATTTTTTAGTCTTTTTTAAAACTCCATCTAGGATCTGGAGATTGTGCTAAAAAACTGAAAATGTGGAAAAGACCTTCAAAAAATATATTTTTAAAATAGTAAATATTTGTATTTTTTTAATGAAAAGTCCTATCAGTACCAAAAGGGTACTGTAAACACTAACTAAACTCTGTGGCTATACAATCCAAGAAGGATCTGGGCTGACAGTGCCCATCTCTGTTTTTTTTACCCTGGGCCCCGAGTTGCTATGCAGCATGCGTCCCGGCCAGGTGGTCAACCTAACGCGAGACCCTCGGTGTTTAGTTCCCAAGCAAGCTTGGTACTCATTTTATCGACCCCAAAGGGATGAAAGGCTGAGTGAACCTTGCCCAGTCGGGAGTCGAACTCTTGACCTGCGGTGCGGCAGACAGGCGTGCTGACCACTACACCACTGGGATTCTACTGTAAACAGATTTTCTTTTATTTATTTTTTTAACTCCATAGGATCCCCAATGATTGTATTTTTAAAATGCAGAAAAAATGGGATGTTTACTATCTCTACACTTGAACACAGACATGCATGGAAGCGATTATAGTGAACTGAGGGAAAATTGAAACTTGTGCATTAGTGTTAGATGAGGGTTTTTAATTAATATCTTGGCTAATTATCAAACATGAAAAATCAGAGTCTCAGATGCATTCAGACCTGTCTGTCTATCGGGGACCCAATATGCAGACCTCTATATGAGATAGATTTCCATAGTCATCACATTTTTAAATGACAGTGCGATTTTTGAAATAAAGGTTCTAATAGCTGATTAATTATTCTGCTAAATACAGGAATATATCAAGAAGTATTATAAAAGACAGGATTAACTCTAAATTTGTATAAGTAAGTGGATAGGGAAAAAATAATAAATATTTGTGTTACAATGATGTATAATTATGCAAGACATATTTATATCTAATGTAATGTTAAAGTCTATTTCTGCAGAATATCACTAAGAATGAGGCAAAATCTATCAAAATTCTGTAAAAATATGTCCACAATTTTAAAAAGTATATTGGGAAAAAAGCAGCTTCTTACTAATACTAATCTAAAATGCACCAAAACACAGGAAAGTTTTTGCATTCTCCAATATCTAGACATTTTCCCCTATTGCTGGGAGACTAAGGGAGGACAGAAGTTTCAGGGGTAAAGCAGATTTACATGATTTATTTATTGTGTTAATACAAGTAAAAATAGGGCAGAAATAATTAAAAAAAAGGTAAAGGATTTAAAAAATTTAAATTTATTCTGGAGGGGAGAGTGGAAATTTGAAGAAAAAGGGAGTGAATTAGATAAAAAATTTAAATAAATGGAAATCCACTGAAAAACAAGATTCTCATCCTTGAAACATCCAAGTAAAAAACAAAGGTAATTTCAACTCTTCTATCATATACATCTGTTATTTTTTGCACATTTTCAATATAAGATTGGACACATTATTATGAGTATTACAAAGCACAAACTGTATTCTATTTGTCTGCTTTCTCATACCATATTTTTTCAGCAAAAATAAATAATAGAACAGCTTAGAGTTACACACAAAAATGCAAATAAACATTTTCAACAATTATAAAAAATAAACCTACACGTAATTTATTTTACTATATTTTTATAATAGCAAAAGTAAAAACTATTCAATAATTCATATAAAACAGCAGATGGAGAAAACTTACTAAGTGGTATAGAGAAATTGAAAATGTTGAAGGAATTTCAGATGTTTTATCACCATTTCGTTGAGCCTAATATAAAGCAGATGAAAAATTAATATAGGTGAAAGAAAACACTTTCTTTAGAAACTATTTATCACAAATGAAAAAAAAAAAAAATACATGTAAGCAACTTGAAAAAGCAATTCTGAAATATGACACAGGTAGAAATCAGAAAACAAAATCATTATAGCTACATAAAATAGATATTGGTTATATATCCCAACAATTGCATTAAATTTATACAGTCATTTGCTATTGGGAGCTGTAGTATTTTTCTACCATTCAGAGCCTACACTAGTCAAGTAAAGAAACTCGACCACTAATATGGGAGAAATCTTTACAGATTTTTCGCTTGCATTTTGATATTTTTAAAAGATTTTTTATGCATATGATACCTGAGGTCAAAATATTTTATTGTTTGTTTGACTTTTTCAATTTTGGTTAGTTTTTTTTTAATATGAGGAACTCTTTGAGCAATTCATTAATCCCATTAATTTTATCTAACATCTGATTCAGCTTTTAAAATATTTGTAAAAGAATATTAAGGACTTTAAATATTTTGAAATGTATTTTTCACTTTTACATACCGACTCATGCTTTCGTGAAATAAACAAGACAGCAGTTTCATCTTAGAGGAGAAATATGATTATAAGAAGTTCCATGCTTCGACTATGCTCAGTGATGCCGCTGTACTTGAAAAAACCTGGGTCCCCCGGGACCCAGGATTTCCAAAAATCTGGGTCCCTTTTTTACAAAAGCGGGTCACCATCAATAATAATTTATATTTTAAAGGAAAATGAAACTTGTTTATTTTGAAAAGATAAATGAAATGCATTAATTATTGTTTTAATAATAATTAAATAATGAATTAAAACCAGTATTATTTGCACTCACATAAGATATTTTTAAAAAATATTAAGAGAAATTTTCTTTATTTTTTTAAAAGTAAAAATGCAAGATACAATTTTAATTGTAAAATAATGTTTATTTGAGAGTAGAAGATACCAAGTTCCACTAACAAGTATCACTAATGTTCGCATTTCTTTTAAAAATGGGCAAGACAGGTTTATTGAAAAAGATATTTTTGCTGAAAAAAAGAATACTTATGATAAGTAAAGGTGTACTTTTTGTTGAATGAATAGCTGCTTTCATTATACTTCCCATTGAATTATTTGTCAGCATAGATCTGTGTTGTAATCAGATATTTTCCTTGGAAGGGAAATTTACATCTAAATCATTAATAAACATCAAATCCTAAATGTTCTGAAGGTGGGAGACATTTCAATGCAGTAAGAAGGAGGGGAAGGGGATTTTTCACTGGTCCACCTACTGAATACATTATCAAAGTACACTGAAATCATTCTGTATTTTTAAGAATCTCATAAAAAAAAAATTAAATCCCATTTTATGAATTTTCTACCTATAAGTTTAGTTTGCACATCTTTTTTGGTGCTTTGACTAAATTCACGTTTTTTCCGCATTACTTTGACGAAATTCGCGTTTTTTTTTCACGATCCTTTTGTCGAAATTCGCTATTTTTTCACGAGCCTGTCACGAAAATAGTGTTTTTTCCACGATACTTTGACAAAATTCGGCTTTATTCCACGATTTTTTGACGAAATTCTCTATTTTTCGCGATCTTTTGACGAAATACACTGTTTTGTCTCAGCCCTTTTACGGAAATAACGGGTTTTTTTCACGATATTTTGATGAAATTTGTGCTTTTTTCGCGATCCTTTGGCGAAATACGCTATTTTTCGCGATCCTTTGACAAAAATCGGCTTTTTTCCGCGATATTTTGATGAAATTTGCATTTTTTTCGCGATCCTTTGACAAAATTCGGCTTTTTCCCGCGATTTTTTGACGAAATTCGCTATTTTTTCGCGATCTTTTAACGAAATACGCTATTTTTTCGCGGCCCTTTTACGAAAATCGCTGTTTTTGCACGATATTTTGATGAGATTTGCGCTTTTTTTCGCAATTCTTTGACGAAAAGCGGCATTTTTCCGCGATTTTTTGACGAAATTACGCGTCCCGTCTCCGATTTTTCGCGTAATTTACGCGTTATAGCACGTCCGCGGCATCCCTGATGCTTTATTTCAACATTGTTTTAGCACCATCTATTGGCAATCAATATAAATGAAGGAACATTTGACTAAAAAAAAAAAAAAAAAAAAAAATTGCAGGATGCAATGATGTAATTCATCTTCAACATAATTTTTAAAATGTTTCCATTATATAATTTTAAAATTTGTTCAATATAAATAAAATGAATATTTTTTTATTGTGATTTCTTTGATAGAATTTAAATTTAGATTATTAATTTTTAAAAGGTTAATATTTATCCGCTTATTTAAAAAAATTTTGTTTACATTATAAATATAAACCTCTGCCTTGATCCACTCCTACTAGAAAGCGGTTTGTTGAGCCATTCATTATTGAGATTCACTCGTTTTTAAAAAATTTTTTAAATAAAAAAAACTTGAATGCATTGAATATTTAATTTTAATGTTTTGTGAAATCTTCAGAAATTGTGTTTCACTTTGCTAATTATTATTATTGTTACAATGAATACTTCTGTTTGTTTGGTCCAATTGTTGAACTATTTCATAAATTGGATATTGAGTTTAAAAAAAAAATCATTATTTGTATTTGGAGAAATCATTTGTCATTTTTAAAATGCACTTTTCTTCAATACAAACCCTTCAACAATAGTATGAAGTCTTATGAAAATGAAATGCAGATCAACATTCCGTCATTTTTTATGGGGGTTAGTAAAAGATATCGACCATATGTATCCATGAGAAAAACATTTAAAAATATTAGAATGTGAGTGAGAAATGTGTAGAGAATGCTCCCATAGAATTAATATTAGCTTGAGCATTTCTTAAAGTAAAAATTAATTTCTAGGATTTGCAACAAAAATTCAAGAAATAATAGCTTGAATCCCAATTTCTGGCAATAAAAAATATTGGTTAAGAATGTCAATATATTACGAGACTACAGCACTTTTTGAAGAAGATAAAGAATATCAAGAATTTATTACGAGAAAATTTTTCATTTTCCAAAGAATAAAAATACATTTTCGGAAACAAACAATTAAAAGTTTACAAACTATAAAGTATTTGCATACATAAATACATAAATCTAAATGTTTCAGATTAATCAAAATTTTGTTGAACGTAAACTAAATTAATGACCAAATTAAATTAATAATTATAAGTTATTATATTTGGCAAAAGCTTTCAAAAATATTTCCAGCATCAGAATTGTACAATTTGTGATGGATAATCTAAAAATTCATTCACTGATTTGACTACTACTCCTAAAAAAATTAATGGCAACCATCCATTTGTCATTTTGTGCTTCATGAAATTTAAGTTCTAGGAAAGTCTGAAACAATGAGATGAGAGCAACTCCAGGATATTGATTTTATTGCCAAGCTGTTTATTGACTTGTCTTACTCATCCAATTGAACTTGTACAGGTGAGTAATGCCAAGTTCTGGAATGTATGTTGCCATAATTTGGGGAAAAACTTTTAATATGAGCATGTGCCCTGTGTGTATGTTGCTGCATGAAAAAAATCCTACAAGCTTCATGGTAAGTCGCGGAGGAAAATCCAGAAAATCATCAATTATTCACAGGAAAATACGACAAAATTCACCAACTGGTTAGAGGAAAATTGTAAAATTCGTCCATTGATCATGTGAAAAAAACCTTGTGAGTTTCATCAATCGGTCGCAAGAAAAACTGCAAAATTCACCAATCAGTAAAAGGAAAATATTGTGAAATTAGTCACTCAGTTACAGGAAAAATGCTGTGAAATTCATCCTTCAGCCATCGTAAAATATTGCAAAATACTTCAAGCATAATATTGTGAAATACTTCGATTGGTCATTTTAAAATATTGCAAAATTCACCAATAGATCACAGGAAACAAAAATAAGAAAAAAATTGCAAAATACTTCAATCATAATATTGTGAAATACTTCGATTGGTCATTTTAAAATATTGCAAAATTCACCAATAGATCACAGGAAACAAAAATAAGAAAAAAATTGCAAAATTCATCAGCCAATAAAGAGAAAAATCTGAAAAATATTCTGAAATTCATAAATAAGTCGCAAAAAAAAAATCACAAAATTCGTCCATTGGTCTTCAGAAAATATCACAAGATTCATTAATCGGTCACCGAAAAATATTGCAAAATTCTACTGATAAAAAGATTATAAAACAAACTAGTTCAAAATGTGTCTTTTGAACATGATACAAGAGTGCCCTTTTTCAAAAATTCCCACCTGTTGGCCCTTTTGTTCTAGAGTCAACACTATAAAATAATTTAATAACTTTTACTTATGTAACAGTACTTAAAAAGTGAAAAGAAAAAAATTAAAGTATACTTTTCTTAGAGCTGCAAATCCTTCTTCATCATATATTTTAACATCATGAGCACCACTTCCAATTTTATTTGACTCCTCTGTCCAGCTTACCTATTACATATCAGCATTCAATTAAAAATAATTAAAAAATGAATAACAATTGAATTAAATCAGCTTAAAAGAATACAAATAAATTTACAACAATTAATGACTTTATTATATATACCCCTAGCAGTAGATTTCAGGATTAGAGATCATATCTCAAAAACTATGTAGGATATATAACCAAAAGTTCAACAAGAAAGTTGTCAGGTATCATCAATTTAGTAAGAAAGGCATTGTGCATCCAGATATGAAAAATAATGGCAGACCAGAAATTGATTTTACATATATAAACACTTACTTTTATCAGGTAAAAGCAAATGGGTTCTAAAAAATAATTTTAAAAGCTAAAGTAACAGACTGTTTAGTTTTTGCTCCTTGCTTATATTATGTCAAAGGTTTTACTTCATACTTGCAGATGGCTGCATTCTGGTTTGATAAATTTACATACGTTTACAAATAATTCTTATTTGAATTTAAGAGAAAATTCATGCTTTTAATAAATGAAACAACTTGCATCAATGTCAAATATTTTGGTCCATACAAATAATTATTTATTGTATAAATGTACACAATATATCTTTTCTTACTAAATTGTAGATGTTCTACAACTTTGTCATTAAACTTTTGACCATACCGTAAAATCCCGTTAATCCCCCCCCCCCCCAAACGTGACGAAATTTTTTTAAATAATCAGACGGGATGTTTACACAGGATTTTTCTGCGATCTTTTCACAAAATTAGCGTTTTTTTTCGGGATATATGACAAAATTTGCAGGGGGGAGGGGGGGGGGGGGTTCACTATCATTTGATGAAAATCGCATATTTCTCTGCAATTCTTTGACGAAATTCACATTTTTTTTCACGATCTTTTGTCGAAATGAGTGTTTTTTCGCAATCCTTTGTTGAAATGTATGTTTTTTTTGCAATTCTTTAATGGAATTGCATTTTTTCCATGATCTTTTGATGAAATTCTCACTTTTTCTGTTATCTTTTGACAAAATTCGAGCTTTTTCTGTTATCTTTTGACAAAATTCGAGCTTTTTCTGCTATCTTTTGATGAAATTCGAGCTTTTTCTGCTATCTTTTGATGAAATTCACGTTTTTTCTTGAGATCCTTTGACTTAATTCGGGATTTTACCGCGATCCTTTGATGACAATCGCATCTTTGTAAGCGATCCTTTGACAGAATTCACTTTTTTTTTTTTTTTTTTTGCGACTCTCTGACATAATTTGCGTTTTTCAGTGATTCTTTGACATAATTTGTGTTTTTCAGTGATTATTTGACATAATTTGTGCTTTTCAGTGATTATTTGATGTAATTCATGTTCTTTCAGCGATCCTTTGACTGTGTTTTTTTAGATCCGAGATAATTTGTGTTTTTTCCTGCAATCTTTTGAGGAAATGTGTGTTTTTTTCGTGATCCTTTTGCTAAATTCACATTTTTTCCACGATCCTTTGATAAAATTTTCTTTTTTTCTGCGATTCTTTGATGTAATTCGTGTTTTTTAGTGATCTTTTGATGTAATTTATGTTTTTTCAGTGATCTTTAGGAAGCGCTTTCTCGGGATTTTTTGAAAAATCCAAATTTGTTTATAAAATGAGGGGGGCGTTTGATCGGGAGGGACGGATTAACGATATTTTATGGTATATCTTATTGCTTTGTGATATGATTTCTAACTGTGGAATTTATTGCTAGGGAGCACTGGAAGGTAGTGCATATTTATTTTACCATACCTAGATACCACGTTCATGGCTGCATATAGCTTCATTCATGTTATTTTATGTAAAACAGACTTAAGAAATCACCCTGTACACAAATAATCCTAATATATTCCTAAGCTTCCTTTTTAATACCGAATTTAGCAATCTCAATATTAAAACAATCATTTATAAAAATTGTATATCTATTTTTAAATCTATTTTAAAACAAGTATTTCGCTGAATTTATACTGGAGCAAAATAAAAATACTGCAAATATTTTGAAACTGCAGCTCTTGATTGGTGGATATTTTTGAATCTCATTTAACAAAGCATCTAAGAAAGATTCTGAGCACATTTAGTTCGCAAAATTTTTTGACAATGAGAAGACAAAAAATTCTTTCTAACTTCGAAAGACCAAATTCTAGTTCATAACAACATAAGAATGTCACTTCAAAGAACTGCTGATAAAATTTATAAGTCCAAAGTCTCATTTTTAACTTCTAACAGAATCTAACTATTTACGGTGCAGCAAAATCTATAGTACGAAGGATGAAAATTCTTTTGAAACAATCCAAAAGTTTGATTGCTTACATAATCACAAGCAAAATAATAATAGTAAAAGAGACTGGAAGCCAGCTAAAGTAGCCAGCATCAGTATGGACTATAAGAAGAGCAATAAAAAGGTGGGGAATCCTTAAATAAAACCATGCCAGAACCTGCATTTAACATCTGGCCATAAAAAGTCTGCATTCAGTTTGCAGAGAAACACCTGAAGCAACAAATGAATTGGTCTAAAATTATTTTCAGTGATGAAAAATGTTTAATTTTGATGATCCAGAGAGTATTCATTCAAATTGGCATGCCCTTCGAAAGAAAAAAGGACATATTTTCCATATGTCAACTAGGTGGAGGCTCCCTTATGGTTTGTGCTGTATTTTCCTCAGGAGATAAGCTTATAATTGCTTTTCTAGGAAGAAGACAAAATAGACATACCTATATTCACATGTTAGAACATAATTTGTTGAACCAGGCTAAAAAAAAAATGTCAGCCTTAATCAGGGATGTAGTGGAGGGAATATGGCAGTATTCATTATATATCTTCTGGAGTTTCAAGAAACACTGTACACTAGGGTGGAGCGAAAAAAATGAATTTTTTAAAATAAAAAACGGGTAGGTGCCAAAAGTTGCCTTTATACAAGTACATCATCTGCGTGCAATATTACCGCTGAAAAAAAATGGCTTGAGTCTGCGCTTTTGGTCCAAAAGTCGAAATTTTGGGTAAAATTTGACATTTTTTCAAAAAAATTAAAAATTTTCTATAGAGCTGGCTATTATTTAAAAGTGTTATTTAAACCTTTATTATTAATGACTTAACATATTTAAACGATAAAACGATATCTTTGTTCTGTATAACAGGAGCAAAACTGACAACTTTTTGTAAAAAAGGGCGTTTCCACTCTGTTGTGTCATACAACTAATTGTTGTTTGGAATACGTAGTTGCTTTCATAACACAACAGTGTATAGCTCGACCACCCTTCCATCTGAGCACAATGTTTTATTTATATATAGAATTGCAATTTTTTTTTATCAAAGACGCATAAATTTTCTATGTATCAACCTAGTCCATCTCTTCTCTGTATCCACAGACGTTGGTTGATGCTGCTGTGACACTCCTTCACGTATATTTCTACTGCTTGTGTATGATAAGGTAAGCAGAATAATGCACTGTAATTAATGGAATCTATTCAGCCCTCTAGTATCTTCACCAAAATTGCATGCAGTTACTGCATAGTGATTGGGAGTTCTGTTCCGACAACATTTTACAACATTTAGGTGTTTCATCTTTGAGTATGCCATCATTTACTCTACTTCTTACATTCTTTTATATGCTGATAAGCTTATTGTTTAATGTGATGGCGATCGTCATCAAAATTGCAATAAGAATTTGCTCTTGATGTGAAAAGCTACCATTGTCCTAAATAAATTTCTTTAGTTTTTTTTTTTTTTTTGCCGTTTTCTGTGATGTTTAGTAGCTGAGTAATTTTCCATAAGTTTTTAGATCAATTTTTTAGATGTGGATTATATTTGGTGTAAACCATCCTGCCGCATAAACTTGGATTACATACTTTGTGAGTGAGCCAGACTCTGAGGATCAATCATTGCTTATATGAAGTCGAATAATTTGATGCGCCTTTGTGAGCCATCTTGCGTAGCACAAGTTTCTTGGGTTTCTATTCGCTAGTTCTTCTGAGCAATATCTTGATGAAATAGCTTTGCAAATGTCTAGCAGGTATTTCTGGTATGTGCCGAGTACCCTTTTCTCGAATTCAGGAAATAATGTTTGAAAATTACTGTCTATGGCTTCAAAAATTGAAATAAGAAGGGAATAAGCACGTGGACAAAGATTTTCCTATTGGTCCGGCAAATTCCTGTGGGTTAGAATCTAATTTTTGCCAACGATCGTGTCTAATAAATGATGCAGAGGAAATTCACTGGACTTGGAGGTGGCATATGATCCATTGTAATGATTCATTTTAAACATGTCCCTCGCAGAATGGATGACAACGACTAACATATTTATCCACCTTCGATGGGCACTCGCCGCCCATCAAAGTCTCTACGTTCACTCAAAAAGAACTATGTTATCCAAGTTTGGCCCCAGGATAGTTTACAATCAAATATAATCCACAGCTAAAGAAGGGATCTAAAAACTCATGGGAAATTACTCGGCTACTAAACAACACACAAAACGGAATAAAACAAATACTAAAAAAAGGTTACTTAGGACAATGGTCGCTTTGCATACGCAGAGGAAAATCTTATTTCAATGCTCTCTGACGATTGCCATCATATTAAACAGCTAGCTGCTGAGTACATAATAGTTAAAAAATGAGAGTAAATGATGGCATGCGCAAATCTGAATTATCAACGATCAACTTTGAAGCGGATAATTATATAAATCTAATTCATTGGAAAAGTGTTGTGGTAACAGAACCTCTAATCAATATGCATTTATCGGGTGCAATCATGGTGAAGATAATAAACTGCTGAATAGACTACATTAATATCATCCGCAATGCATTACACTGTTTGTCTTCTCTTACACAAACAGTAGAAAAATACGTAAAGGAGATTACAGCAGCAGCATCCAAAGTCTGTGGATCCAAAGAAGAGATGTACTAGGTTGATACATAGAAAACTCATGCCAGTCTTTGATAAAAAAATCACAATTCAATGTATAAATAAAACATTGAGTTCAGATGGTAGGGTGGTCGAGCTATGCACTGTTGTGACATGAAATGCAGTCACCTCCCCGTGGTACCTTCTGGGTAGATTTGAAAGCAACTATGTAAGATCTGTATTCAAAATAACAATTAGTTTTATGACACAACAGAGTGGAAACGCCTTTTTTTCACCAAAAGTTGTCAGTTTTGTTCAGTTATACAGAACAACGATATCGTTTTATCGTTTAAATATGTTAAGTCATTAATAATAAATGTTTAAATAACACTTTTAAATAATAACCATCTCTATAGAATTTTTTTTAATTTTTTGAAAAAATGTCAAATTTTACCCAAAATTTCGAATTTTGGATCAAAAGCGCAGACTCAAGCCATTTTTTTTCAGCGGTAATATTGCACGCAGATGATGTACTAGTATAAAGGAAACTTTTGGTACCTACCCGTTTTTGATTTTAAAAAATTAATTTTTTTCACTCCACCCTACTGTACACCTTTCTTTTCTGAAATAAAGCTATAGTGTATACTTTCTAACACATACATTCTGCCTTTTTCAACAAGACAATGCCCCAATTCTCTCTGCAGAAGACACAAAGAAGTGTTTGAAAATAATAAGATTCCCACACTTGATTGGCCAACCAATCATAGGGTACTTCTGGTTGACCTAGAATCTTGAAATTTGGCACGAAGGAAGGTTTTACAGCAAATGTAAAGGAAAAAATCCTAAAATCATTAACCCATTTATGCCTAGCATCCCATTTTTGGGACATTTCAAATTTCAATATTTTTTTATAATTGTCTTCTTTACAACATGAAAATTGTAATAGTCTATAAATATCTTTATCTATCACCGAGAGATGACAGCATAAGATTGATAGGGTCAGGTGGGGTGGAATGGGCATAAAAATACAAGTTTTCAAAATGACTATGGAATCATTCCTAAATAGAAAGGAATTTATAAAAAGTAATGATTCAGTGTTTAGTTTACATTGCATTTATAGACATCACATTTTCATTGAAATTGTTTTTCAAAAGATTATTTATTAACTTTAAAAAAAAGTTTTCCTGATGGCTGTTTTTATACCCATTCCACCTCATAGGGTGGGGTGGAATGGGTAACCAAGTTTAAAAGGCATTCAAAGCAACCAATAACCCAAATTTAAGTGTATTATATATTTTATTACATAAAATTATTTATTGACAATTATATTGGTCAATTTCTTTCTCATTAAATACATAATGTCCCTGATTATTAAGTGTTGGTTGGCTAAGCTTTTTGAAATTTGTTTACTGTTGATTTCTACCTGTCATCTTTGTTAGGAAAGGTATAGAAGTTTCCTACTGATGATTTATGCAGGAATTTTACAACATAAGTAAGAGGATTTGATGTTTCAATCACTTGGGCCAATAAAATACTTTTTAAATTTTTTTACCTAAGTATTATTTTCCTAAGTTTTCCCTAAGCATAATCATATACCCATTTCACCCCACTTTACACTTTTAATTATAACTTTTAAAAAATAAAGAATTTTTCTTACATGTTTGTTTCAGTCAATAAAGGACACTGCTATGTACAAACTATGCAGTAAAAAAAATTATTTCTGCAATAAAATAAAAAGAGACAATAAAGTTAATGCAGCACTAAGTAATGTTGACATTCACCATGTGGCTTTCGAAATTGATTCTAAATGGACTAAATGTTGCAAATATTTTTTTTCTAAACTTAAAATGAAAGTTGAATGGTTAATAAATTATATACATTATTTACAAATATTTTTTGTACATAGTATGATTTTAATTCAGACATAAAACAGTATTACCCATTCCACCCCATCTGACTTATCCATTTGCTTAAATGAAGGCCTTTTTTCGGTGTTTATAGATTTTTCATTTTTCAAGATTGAATTTCAAATGTAAAAAGTGAGTTTATTTGTATTTTTTGTATCAAGGATCCAAATAAATAAGTCATAATCTTAGCTTGTAGACTTCTTTGAAATATGTATTTTTTTTTAATTATGAAATTATAGTCTTTTTTTCATGATCCTCTGACGAAATTTGCGTTTTTTCGAGACCATTTGACGAAATGTGCATTTATTCTGCGATTGTTTAACAAAATTTGCATTTTTTTGCGATCCTTTGATGAAATTCGCGTTTTTTCCACGATTCTTTAACAAAATCTGTGTTTTTTTCACGATCCTTTGACGAAATTCGCGTTTTTTCCACGATTCTTTGACAAAATTTGTGTATTTTTTTTACTGTTATTTGACGAAATATGCGTATTTTTTCTGCGATTATTCGACAAAATTTGCGTTATTTTCGTGATCCCTTGACGAAATTTGCAATTTTTTGTAATCCTTTGAAGGAATTTGCGGGTTTTTTTAATCGATTCTTTGAAAGAAATTCACATTTTTTTGCGATTCTTTGACGAAATTGGTGATTTCCGCAAAGGATTGACGTAATTGATTTTTTTTGGCGACCATTTGCCGACATTTGCGCTATTTTTTGTGTCTGAATTTTTGGACTGAAAGCCAATTTTTAAAAATTTTCGGAACCGAATGCCTTAAATTTTCTGAAAATTCGGAAGAGTATCACCCCTCTTGAAATATCTGTTTTTAACGAATTCTAATAAATTAATTTTATACTAAAATTTGAGATAATAATGTTTTTTTCTAATTTTGGAGGGGGGGGGGGGAAGGCTCCGTGTTTCTTCGCCACTGAAGTAACATATTTTAGTGGTTACACATTGAAACACAATGGATTGAAAAAAAAAATTAGGAATCTGTAAAATTCTCAAAAAATTTCAAATTCCAAAATTTTAGTAAATTTACAAATTTAGAAAATTTTCAATTTTCAATTTTTTTTTTTGCATTTCGGGTCTTTCCGGATTTTGGAGTTCTGGATAATGGGTCCTATACTGTATTAATAATACTTATAATGTTACTAGTCTCTGTAAAGAAATAAATATATTGTTTTAATAGTTCATAAAAATAATAATTATAGTATATAATATACAATTTAAAAGCTTAATTTATATAAATTTAGACAAAACATATAATTATTCATTTTTCCACATATGGATATTCCCATACTTAATATGTTTACATTTTATTAAATAAATATAGAAATATTTTAGCGTAATTTTTTTTAGTATTTTTCCAATTAATTTTGCAACATTTTAAAGTAATATTACCAACAAATTTGAGAAAACAAAAATCCAGGCATAAATGGGTTAACTAATATTTCTATGTCAATTTATTATATACTTTCAACAATCAGGATTTCCAAAGTGAGACTTCTATAAGAGTTCTGTTTTTTCCTTTTGAGCTACGGTACTCTAATAAAAGTAAAAACAGTTGTTTCAGAATGTGTTTTTGAAGATTGGGGATGGTAGGGATTACAATATTTGTAACTGAATCTAATGCCCAACACTCATTAAAAAAATTCTATACCATTTTACTTTTACAGTACAAGCTTATTTACTTTAAATTAAAAAGAATACTTAAATAATTATATAAATAAACGGTCAAGTGCGAGCATTACTCGCATACAGAGGGTTCCGTAGAATAAATATATGAATTTGTAATTGTATTATAAAAAAAAAGTTGCTAAAAGAATACTAAGACTTTGTAAAAAACTATACCACGTAGGGTTGGGTATAACTGTATATATTAGGAAAGTGTAAATGTGTAATTACCATGAAAGTTCAAAGAGATATTGAACCTAAAAAATATCAAATATAGCTATTCGTATAACTCTTTTTTTAATATTATCCTAATCTGTTTATGATGAACTTAATTCGGTACTGACAATAAAAGCAGTGCATAGTTAAACTTCATTTGACATTTCATGAAACTAAATTCAGCGTAGTAATAACCTTTATTTCTACAATGTAGCAGACAAAAAGACAAAACCTTTGTTCAAAGTTTAAATTTGGCATTGTGCTAAGCACGCTTCGAATTGAGATCTCAAATGTTGCAACGCCGCCTTGGTCAGTGCCGCGTTTTTCCAGATAGGTGTTTAATTAACTTTTAAAGTCACTCGAGGCATATTGAGAGATACAATCAATGCAAACTATCACGATTCCCACAGTATTTATGCGATTCATTCCAATTCAATCTTTCGAGGGCGATGCCCTTAAAAAACGGACACCTAATTTTAATTCCAAAACAGACAAATAGCACCAAGAATATTTAATTAAAATTTTCCTTTTATCATATGTATGTGAAAATAAGCAAGTTTTCATTTTCTAATAAATTCGTTTATAAATTCTGGTGTCAGTTCATTATTTCATAAGTTTATAAATAGAATTACTCCATGCCGCAAAGGATTAAGTGGTCGCAGGACTCTTAAAGTTTCAAAATTTAAGAAATTTTAATTTTTTCAGATGTTAAACTCCCATCTTTTCTGAATATTTTGATATAATTGTTTCCTTGAAATTCCCATTAGAACAGAAGTTTTGGCTTTTAGAATTATACCCGTTCAATAGCTGAAGCAGCGTTTCCGAAACTTTAAACTCATTTTCCAAATGGTGTTTTTTGGGCATAACGCGCAGGATACCTAAAAAACTTCTGAATATTTTTTCATGAAATTTTCAAAACATATATTTCATGTTAGTCTGTATAAACTGAACCTAAAATTTCCTTTTTATTGTTCAAAAATATTTTTTTAGGTGATTTTACTGTTGAAATTTTCAAAATTTTGTATTAGCTAAATGCAACATTGCATTAAAAATATAAAATTGCTTTAAATACAAATTTATTTAAGTTCAGGGAAATTATTACAATCTGAAGTATAAGTAAGCACCAAAATTTTCATTCTAGTTGCAATATTTATTTTGTAATCCTGCGCATAAACTGTTATGCCTATTTTTTGTTCGAGAAATGTCTAACAGTTTCGAGCCCCCTATAAATACTAATTCTGTATCTTGCAATTTTTTAAATACATGAAACAAAAGAACATACTTATATCTTATATCCCAATTAAAATTGTGTTTTAAAATCATATACATTTTAAGACATTAAATGTTGAAAATGGTCTTTTTTCATTTTTTCTACTTTTTAGAGTCCCGAGACCCCTTAAATTAGTATGTTTTTAACGAATTTGGCGTTTATTGCTTTTATACTGTTACTGGACATTACATTACACATATATATCATTAAAAGTTGTTAACTAGGCATAGAGTATGCCGCCCCTGTCCTTGTGTATGTCCAAACTGACCGTACATTTAAGGGTGTATTCGAAAAAATATTTTTTCACCCTCAACAGCTCGAAATTTTCCGAGACATTTTCAGACTCATTTTTAAAAGTAAAATCATGAAACTTGCTGGGGTGATTTTTGAAGAGTTGTATAAGGTGCCGTGTGATTTCATTTTTCGCTCAATTCATTAGAATTTGATTTTTAAGCAATTATTTTCTCAGTATGACCCTTTTTTTCATCCCCAGATCACCCGCTTCCGGAAATTCCGGTTCAAAATGCCGATTTTGACAGCATTTTTTACAATATTTTCTGCATTTATCAAGAAATCGAGAAGCACGGCACATTATGTAGTTTCTAAATAAGAGAATTTCCCAGTTTGATGCGTTTGAGAGTAAAAATTAATTTAAAAATGAATCAGAAAATAAGCAGTTTGGATCGGAATACACCCTTAAGGGTTAATATCTCAGCTGATTACCAATGATTTTTTTTGAAAATCATTATCAACAATGCTTTTATTCTTCTGCAATGATAGGTATATTCAGCGATGCTCAACAATTTTTCTGAATGCCCGTAAATCGAAATTTGTGTATAACAGAAAAATGCTAATTACTCAAAAACTATGTGATCTAGGGTAATCGCTATAATTTTCCAGCAAGGTTTATATTAACGTCTACTACCTCTAATTTTTTCATAATTTTAGTTTCAGTAGATTCGGAATTAAATGGGGGGGGGGGGGGGGGGAACACATTTTTGCGCTACATTTTCAACAATATCTTTGAAAATATAATACCTAAAATTAAAAGGAATGTATTTTTGAGTTCAGCGTTACAAAAGCTTTCGCAGGATACCCCACATGATATACAAATAAAATATTTTTTTTTCCAAGTAGCATAAATAGCCCCTATACCAGGGATGGCGAAACTATGGCACACGTGCCGAGCTTGGCACGTAAGAAAACTTCTGTGGCACACGAAAATACAACTTATAGATCATATTCAGTTTATGGAAAACAATCCACTTTATATTTTTTTTTTCTCAAAAAGTATAGTTTTGTGTAACAGTTATATAATTTACTTTAAAATAATCCGTTATTGTTGAATGAAATAAGGTATTATAAATTTCAATGAAAGTGCCTTGTAGCGTCATTTTCTCACTAAACCATTCAACGTATGGTGTTTTCTAAATCATTTTACTTCTCTATCAGATTTTAAGGGTTTTATTTTTGAAAATTGAATTTTAAGAGATAGTTTGCATAGAGTAATATACTTAATTGACACGCTTCTACTTTAGATTAGGTTTTACTTTATTTTGGTTTTAGAGCTTTAAATTACTTTAGGTTTCAATTTTGAAAATTGAACTTTAACTGTTATTGTAAATAATTATGTGTCTATTGAACCTGCTTATACCTGAAGAACGAAAAATGATCTGATTCAGAAGTATACAATAAAAGAAAAACTCATTTATAGATTATTAAGACTGAATTCGATGGGACATGTCTATATTATTTTTAAAATGTCTCTGGCACGTTAGAATGTTGGTACATAATAATTTTTAAATTTTTAGCACACATACTCAAAAACGTTCGCCATCCCTGCCCTATACTTTTTTACTAAATATATTTATGAATGTTTATTAATCTGAAAATATGTGGGTCAATGGTCTTTATTATTTCCCCGAATTTGAACTTTCCACGTTCCATAGTTTAAGAGTAAAATGGCTGTGACAGACACAGGAGTGATCTTATAATGGTTCTGCTTTTACTTTTTAAGTACGGAACCCTAAAAAAGACAAAAATTACGAGAAAATGAAAAAAAAAAAAAAAAAAAAAAAGAATCAAGGAAGTTAAAAAAGAAAAAAACAAGAGGAGATGTAGGGTGCATATAACAATACGAAAAAAAAAGACAGATGCTTCTAAAACTGCTCAAGGCTTATTATTAAATACTCATTCAACAATAACTTATCAATCTTTCTATAATAAATTTATGTGGATTTTGTTGCCAGTAAGGATAGTATTTAATGTGTTTAGGTACATATTTCAGGGATAAAGTAGCCAACATTCTAAAAATAGGAAAATACTTAGAAGAGAAACTGGGAAAAAAAGGTCTGTGTGGTGTCTATTTCAAAAATTTGCTTTTAAAATAATGTGATGCATGTGATACATGAAGATTTCAGATTTGAATGCCACTGCTGCATTCTAAACAATCACTGATCTCTATATGACATGATCACTGGTTGGTTATTTTTTCATAATGAGGTATTAAAAGTCAGAGTGTGTATGTTGCACATACAAAAATAAATAAGTAAATAAAAATGCAGTTATATCAGCAAAATCAAAGAAAACTATCCCAATCAGTTTTAATAAATTTTAGTCCATTTTATAAAATACTTCTAAATAAATAAAATAATAAAACTAGTTAGATATCAAAATCAATGTAAATGGTTTTAAAAAAAGGTTATACAGTATAGGATCCGTTATCTGGAATCCTTGGACCTGGGGCATTCCGGATAAGGGGTTTTTCCATAATTCGGAACACTACCACAAATATTTTCTAATGTACATAAATATGAAGTACAGGCTAGCATAAATAATATTAAAAATACTGTATTACACATTTGTTGAATTAATTCAATAAAACACAATTAAGGAAAAGTTTATTTAATTTTTATTTAAAAAAAAAAAAAAAAAAAAAAAGTTAAGTAATAATTTTAAATTATAATAAAACTTACAAATGAACAAGATCAAAAATAAAATTTAGTTTTGGGGTTCAGATGCAGATGCTTGGGAATTAGTTTTTTTTGGAAAATCCTTTTAAAGTTGGCTACTTGTAACGTTTCTCTTTTACAAGCTGGTCTTGAATTTTATCTAAGGACATTATTTGTTGTTCAAGGAAATAACTTCTTTGTTCCATGCCTTGAATTAATTGTCGAGTGTAAAATATCATTTGTTTATTAGATATTTTTTCTACCTCCTCATTCTTATCATCATCACTACTATCATCAGATGCATCTATAGTCATCATTTCACAAAATTCACTGTATGTCATCTGATGACTAAGTGGAGCATTATTGTCTACATTGAAACAAACTTGAACTGCATCTTCAACCAATAATTGGGGAGGGAGGGAGGGGAATATATTGAAAGTTGACTTTTAATTTATCTTTGTTTTGTTTACGAATTTATCACATGGAAAGCGGACAGAAAAATACAAGAGGCAAAATTATCAACACTTAAAATGCAGATTTCTGCAAATTCGCGAAGATAAAAAAATGCATAATTACTGTAATATTCCATTAACTCACCCTCCCCTATTTTGTAAACAAATTTGATATTTAAAAAAAAATCCCATGAAAGCATACCCCCCCCCCAAAAAAAAAAAATCACGCGAAGCACCGTATCACCTTTTGTCTTATCCGATTCTGTGAATATCTGCTTTTCTACCATGAATGCAGCTGATCACGGTAAAACGAATGTTTCTCTCATTCTCTTAATTGTGGGTGCGCCTTTAGATGACGTCAAAGGTTGGAGCTTGCCAACAGATTTTCGATCACGGAAAATGCGTTCAAATTTCTAAGTGATGTTTCAAAAATATTTTTTTTTCAAAAGGTTAAAATCAAAAATTTTTATAATGGATTTTAGCGTTTGAAACAGAAAAATACGAAATTTAAGAATATGTAGTTAGTTTTCCCATATTTCTAAAGGTTACGCCGATGCGAAGTCATAAAAATGATCCAAAAGAGAACTTATGTCCGATGATTGTGTACATTCAATTCTTATCTCTCACGGGAGCATCATAAGTGGGGTCGCAGGGAGAGTGCGTTTTTCGCGCTTTTTAAATTCTGTTTTTTAATGGTCGCAGGGAGAGCGCGTTTCTCGCACTTTTTAAGTTCGGTTTTTTAATTATCTCGGTTAACAAAAAAAGAAAAATCTGAATAACAGGGCGGGCTTTGGACTATTCTTATAAACATTTTCGGATTTCAACAGGCGGTAGATTTCTATAGCCACTTTTAATCCCTGTAAGCGTCCTCTCCGATTACTTTACGATTTTTTGCCGCGTTTGTGTGGGAGGGGGGGATTAATGGGATATTACGGTACCTTGAGGTGTATGATAAAAAGTTTAAAATATTCAAAATATCAATTTGTAAAGCATGTTAACTCTTCAATAAAATAAAATAAAATAAAATAGCAAATTTTTATGAAATGAAAGCTTTCACTAAGCTTCGGTTTCGGATCGTTTAGCGTTCCGGTTTTTAGAGCGTTCCAGATATTGGGACACTGGATAATAAATCCTATACTGTACTTCCAAAATACAGAGAACACCCCCTTAAAGGCTTAAAATAAAAAGCAGTACATTGGATTTCTGTAGGATGACATATTTACATTGTCGAAGCAAGAGTTATTTGATGATGATATTTTAAAACTTGTGGCAATTAACTTTAAAAAAATAAAAAACTGTTCAATGTCAAAGTTAAAGGTATTCTAAAAAGTTAGGTGAGACGAGTCCCCTTATTTCATTCAATACAACACTGCTTCAAACATATCTTTTCAATAAACAAACTGCTAATTTCAACAGAGATAGTATATAGATATTTATTATTATATATATAAAAGGAATTGGGAAAATAATACATACTTGATATTTTGCACCATCAGCTGATTTTACAGCAGGAAATGTTTTTCCTTTGATATCAGCATAAAGTGAAAGGTCCTAATAGCAAATAAAAATCACAAATTAGTAATTAAAAAAAAAACTACTTTAATACCATATAAGAAAGAAACACTATTGTTTGTACTTCAAAAATTATGATGCATTTTGTGTATTAATTGAAAAACAAAAGCTAAGACTTACAAATTTTCTTTCTGTAATATATATAAACGGTCTAGTGTGAGTATTACTCACACTAAGAGGTTTCCGTACAATAAATATATGAATTATTAACTGTATTATTTAAAAGAATAATAAGACTTTGTACACAAATTTAAAACGTAGGGTTGGGTATAGCTGTGTATATTAGAAAAGTATGAATGGGTATACCATAAAAGTTCAAAGAGATATGAAGCCTAAAAAATATCAAATATTGCTATTCTGTAAAACATTTTTTAAATTTTATCCTAATCTGTTTATGATGAACTTAATTCGGTACTGACAATAAAAGTATTGCATATTTAAACTTCATTTGGCATTTCATAAAACTAAATTCAGCGTAGTAATATTCTTTTATTTTTTACAGTGTAGATAAAACAAAACCCTTGTTCAAAAGTTAACCTTGGCATTGTACTAAGTGCGCTTTGAAAGGAGGTTGCAAAGTTGCAACTCCGCCTTTGTATGTGCCGCATTTTTCCGCATAGGTTTTTAATTAACTTTTAAAGACATGGGAGGAGTACTGAGATATCCAATCAATGCAAACTAATCGCGAGTAGCAGAGTATTTATGTGATTAATTCGAATGAAATTTGTATTTAACAATTTGATGTTTATTTCTTTTATCCTACTTGCTTTTATTGCTACTGGGTATTGTATTACACAAATATATCATTAAAAGTTGTTATCTAGGCTTTAAAAGCCGATGGTAAATAGAGTATGCCGCCCCTGTCATTATGTATGTCCAAACTGTCCGTGTCTTTAAGGGTTAATATCTTGGCTAATTACTGACGGTTTTTTTCGAAAATCATTATCAACAATGCTTTTATACTTCTGATATGATAGGTATCAACAGTGCTCCTCGACACCTTTGCTGAATGCCCACAAATCGAAATTTGTGTGTAACAAAAAAATGCACTTTTCTCAAAAACTATGTGACCTAGGGTAATTGCTATAATTTTCCTACAAGGTTTAAATTAACGTCTACTATCTCTAATTTTTATACAATTTTAGATTCAGAAATAGATTGGGGGGGGGGGGGGACATTTTTGCACTACATTATCGACGATAAATCTAAAAATATAATACTTAAATTTAAAAGAAATATATTTTTTGAGTACAGTGTTATGAAATCTTTTACACGATACCCCACATGATATACAAAGAAAAGATTTTTTTTTCAAGTAACTTAATTAGCCCCTCTACATTTTTCCCTAAATATATTTGTGAATGTTTAATAATCTGTAAATATGAGGGTCAACAGTATTTATTACTTCCCTCAATTTGAACTTTCCACCTTCCATAGTTTATGAGTAATATGGCTGTGACAGACGGACAGACAGACACAGGAGTGATCTTATAATGGTTCCGTTTTTAAGTACGGAACCCTAAAAAAGAAAAATGTATGCAATTAAATTATGGAATTAGATAAAGAAATCTTAAGCCAAAGCTAACTTTGACCCAAGGTAAGTTTTCATAAATAGTACATTATCAAATTTTTAATGTCATATAGTGGCTGAAAACAGTCAAAACGATTAACTTACTGTAATGCACTTCATTATTGGTTTCAAATTGTGTAATGAAAATACTATAAGAAATGACTTAATACATTAAAATATGAAGAAAGAAAAAAAAATAGTCTATCTTCATTGAAAGCAGTATAAGAAAATTTATGAAGGAATAACAGATTTTCCTCATAATATATGTCTTAATATGTAGTCTAATGTTTGTTTTATTGACAAATCAGTTAACATTTTTCATTGAAAGGTATGCGTTTAACATTGTACGATATAAATTGTAATCTGAAATTTTCACTTTTATTTTTAGTTTTAAATAATAAGCCTAATAAGCATTACAATTATATGATAAAATATGTTTAAATTTATGTTCAGATACCAGAAAAACTTGAAAATAAAATCTTAATACTTTTTTTTATCTCCGATTTACATATACAGGGTGATTAAAAATAGAAATTATGGTGATTATCTCTTATAATGCAGATGACAGAAAGATACAATTACAAAAGGTATGTCAAAATGAAGTACAACTTTTAGCTATGGCTACTGCTAATGAAAGAGACAGCAAGGGCGGATCTGGAGAGTCCTCAAGGGGGGGAGGGGCGATTTTAGAAATTCGGAAACTCCAATCTGATGCGAGGGTCGGGGCTAATTTTTTCACTGTGGGTGGTGTTACTTCTACTTTTTGCTGTGGGTTGCGTTTGGGTCTGGTTGACTTCTATTTTTTACTGAGGGTCGGGTTAACTTCTACTTTTTTGCCGTGGGCCAGATTAACTTCTATTTTTTTTTTATGCGGGTTGGGTTTGGACCCAGTTGACTTCTACTTTTCTGCTGCAGGTCAGGATGACTACTACTTTTTAGCAGCACCTAGCGCGTTGGGTTTGGCACAGATTGACATACATTTTTTCAGATTTTTGGTCAATTTCTGATTGGGTTTTCACTCTTGCCAGAAGGTTTTGGGTTGACCCGATTTTTGAAAATAAAGTCTAAATATTTCTGAAGATGTCTGTTACAGCAGAAGCTCCATAACGGACAAGTTCAAATAATTATTTAGGAATACTTTTTATTCTTAACCTTCAGAATTATGTAAAAAATACTAATTTAGTATAAGACTGCTTGTCCCTTTATATCTAAGAACAATTGTAATTCAGTAAAGAATGTTTTGAAACTTATTAAAAAACGTACCGTGTGTCCTAAAATGGATTGACTGATTTTAAAATTCAGTAACTTTTGAATGGTGACAGTTATTTAAAAAAAATCTTGCAGGAGGGTTATGTAAGATGTCAGGAGATTTTTTACTGCAATTCTTGATTTTACTTTATAATAGCAGTGATGGATGGTGCTGTAAACAATGGTCGTTAATCCTACCTCAACTGGGAACCGATTTCGCGCCTATTGCTTCCAGCGCCATCTATCATAGCTATTTTAAACTAAAATCAAGAATTGCAGTTTAAAAAACTGATCAAAGGTAATTCTGAGTAAAAAAAAAAAATCTGAAATTCAAAGACAATTTTTCTGAAAGGTTACAGCAGATGGGGGTGGGGTGGGGGGATTCCCTCCCGGCACCAATTATTTTTGTTGCAGGTGGGGTTAGCTGTTTTGGATTCAACTTGATTTCAGGCTGAGTGTAGAGATTCCTGCAAGCTGGGTTTGGGTTAACCTGTTTTTTTCAAAAGTTAGTTCAGTATATTATTTCAAGTTAAAAACTATACCTATAATAATAAACATGATGTATGTATATGTGCTGTTTTCTAAAGAGACATTGTATTTTTTCACGACTCTTTGATGAAATTCGCACTTCTTCGACCTTTTGATGAAATTTGCGTTTTTTCCGCAACCCTTTGACGAAATTAGTGTAATTTTGCAGACCTTTGATTAAATTCGCGAACCTTCCACAAAATTTGCGTTTTTTCAGCGATCCTTTGACGAAATTCACGTTTTTAAAGGGATTCTTCGATTAAATTCGTTTCTTTTCTATGATTCTATGAAGGAATTAGTGTTTTCTCCATGATACTTTGACGAAATTCGTGATTATGAGATAAATTTGCATTTTTTTTTCGCGATCCTTTGACGAAATTCGCGTTTTTATGTGGCTCTTTGACAAAATTTGCAATTTCTCTACGATCCTTTAACCCCCTCACTGACAAGCCCGTGTTAATACGTTCACTTAGCTCCAGGTTTCACTGCAATACAAGCAATATTTAAAGTAATATAATTCTATTGATTTAATGTATTTTTAATACATTGAGCAATGTTTAATACTTCCAAGGATTGCAATCATATTTGTTATTAAGTTTTTTTTATAAAATGTTCAAAGAATCATTTTTTTTGGCATTTAAAATAAAATGCAGAGAAAACAACATTACAATTTTGCCCTTTTCCAAGACAGTCAGAGGGTTAATGAAATTTTAGTTTTTTCCCGCTGCCCTTTGAAGAAATCTGCGCTTTCTGCGATCATTTGAAGTATTTTGTTTTCCGTGGCTCTCTGGCCAAATTCGTGTTTTTTCTGTGATCAGTCAGCGAACTTGAAGTTATTTTCTGCGAACGATTGACAAAATAGATTTTTTATGGAGCCCATTTATCGAAATTCACGATTATTTGCATGTCCGAATATTCGGATAGGTGAATTTTGTAAATTTTCGGAACCAAATGCCTTAACCGTGTAGCTGCGTATTTTTTTTTCAATCAAAATACGTTCAAGAATTGCGCATATTTTTTATTACACATTTCATATCTGCATATATTTTAGAGTTAAAATACATCTAAAATCTTTGTGACAGAGTTTTTTTTAAAAATAGAATTAGATCATAAAAAAAAGATTTGATGCGCAAATTGCGGGCTGCGCAAATTTTGTTACTGTTTTGTTGGCCGTAGAAGTCGCGGGATGTACAGCCAGAGGGTTAAATTTTCAGAAAATTCAGAACAGAATCACCCTTGTTCCCGACATCTTACATAACCCTCCTGTAAGTATTTTTTTAATGTCTGTCACCATTTGCAATTTATTGAATTATAAAATCAGTCAGTCCATTTTAGGACACCCGGTATATTCTGTAGCTATGAGATGATGGCTGAAAGAAGCATTTAAAAAAAAAAGCTGGCTTCGATACGTCAGTCAGAGGTTTTACCGAGTCTGAAGTTTCCTGGTCCAAGCCCAGGTCCAACCCACATAAAAAAAATATTGGCCCGGCCCGGTATAAAAGCTAAAAAGTCGACTCCAGCCCTGCCTGCATTTTGCAATTAAAATTATTCATAAAGCACACTTACTTATGCTCATATTTTATTTTCAGATTACATTCGAAATTCATGAATACAGAAAAACAACAATATTTTAATGACAATTTAGGCAATTATGTATGTAAACACTACGTAAAAATATGACTTAGACAATTACATTCAAATGAAAATCCAGTAAGATAATCAGTGGAAAGTTTAGAATGAAAGAAACAGATGATAAAAAAAAAAATCATAATATTAAAGCTCTACAAAGAAAAAAATTAGATTTAAGAAAAGGATCTCTGTATCTTATCAAATCAAATTTCTAAAGATTTCACTAAACAAACGTACAACACAAATATGATTTTTACGAATAACAAATATGTAAGATGATAAACTTTAGCTTCGGGGGAAGAATTTAGGTGGCAATTTAGGTTTTTGCATGGGTCGTGATCGGGCCAATAATGCTTATCATAAGGTCTGACATGGACCGAATGTTTAGCTTTTATTCCGGGCCGAGTTCCGACCTGGAAATTTTAGCCAGTGTAGACCTCTAGGCAAAATGAAGTCCAGGCCAGGCTCGATCTGGTGGGAAAAAAAAAGTCTAGCCTGACCCGAATCTACAGAAAAAATTAAGATCAAGACCTGACCCGACCCTAAAAGAGAGAAGACCTGACCCAGCCTGAGTCTCGTGGATTTAAACTGGTGCACCCGACCCGGGTCGCACCAAATCATTTCCCGTGAGGATGCATAATGTTGTTTTGCAAACCTTTTATTGGCCCAGGGGGGGGGGAGGCTGTCACCCCCCCCCCCCTAGATCTGCCAGTGAGAGACAGGCTGCAGTACTGAACTGATCTTGGCTGCTTTTTAGTCTACAATGATCAGATGACAATTCAACAATTGTTGGAAACCAGTCTATCTTAATTGTGTCACAGCAAGCCACAGTGGGTAGAATTATTGCAGCCTGTCTCGTTCATTGGCTGCAGATATGGCATTTGTTTTACAAGGACTGTATAAAATTTAATTTTTTATACAGCTTTGTTATATTTGTAAAAATATTACCATGCATCTGACATAAAAAAAAACTCATTCTTTCATGACCCAAACTTACCGAGTGATGATATTTTGAATTTTCAGAGCTTTCTGGCATTAAAAATGTGTGCTTAATGCCAGAAAGCACTGGAAATCCAGAAAATTCAAAGTAAGATAATTCAATAAGCTTTTGTAATACAAAAATGAATTTTTTTTTTAACTTGTTAGAGTATGGGGAGTTAAGGTACTATAAGTTATAGGGAAGGACATATCTTATAGGGAGAAATGGAAAAAAGAGACTGCATAAAAAATTTTGTATTTTAATAAGTATAGACCCTCTAGTAAGATGAATGCCGTATATGAGAACCATACTTGATTTGCATACTTTTTATAGTTGGAAGTACGTTTCTGTCATTTGAAGTTTAACCCTCTCACTGCACATCACACAATTTCCATGGGCAATGTAAAAGTAGCAAAATTTGTGCAACCCACGATTTCCGCAATCGTTTTTTTTTTTTTTTAATGATTTAATTCTATATTAAGAAAAGAACTCTTTTACAAACAAATTTTTTAATTCCAAAATATATGTAGATTTGAAATATGTAATAAAATAAATGCATAATTTTTTAATCTATTTTGATTTTTTAAAAAATTACACAGCAAGAGGGTTAAGAGATAATTACCATATCCTATTCTTAATCATCCAGTATAAGGAAATCAAGTTTCTATTTCCCAATTTTATTTTATTTAACTACTGCTAAAGATTTTATTTTATTTTTGATTTAAGGAGATTAACATAATTATGAGAACTTTTATTAGGGATGCAATGAATGTTCGGTTTATATTCGGCGTTCAGCTTAAAAGCCGAATATTCGGTTTGGCTGAATACTAAAACAAAATCATTTATATTTATAATAAATAATATCAATTAATATATTTTAAATAGCATACCTATAAGTTTATATTTATGTGTTACACATTAAGGAAATTTAAATGTTTATTAAATTTATAATACAAATATATTTCAAATATTAAATATAAATTTAATAATCATTTGAATTTTCTTAACGTGCTGTACATAAAAAATAATACTGGACAACAATCGTTCTGTCACAGAACAGAAATTAGTTGATTCTAGATCAGTTTTTTTGCACTGATTCCGAATATGCTTTCCGTTTTCTATTTGTGGTTCAACTTTTCAGAAATTTGCATATTTAAGTTTATGCAAATTTCAGGAAAGGAACCTCCTTGTCTGTTGAAATTGCTTTTGTTACTTGTATTGCAGTTTAAAGTAGAAGTTGGTGTTTTCTTGTTGTTGTCAAGAAATTTAGAAAGTGTGAAATATTTATAAAAAGTGAAATGGTTGAACAAGAAAAAATGTAAGGGAAAGGGGTTGTTTCTAAGATGAATATTTGTTTTGACTTAATTAAAGATAAAAGTGAAGCTAGAAAAGAGATAAGGGAATATTTTTCAGGAAATTCAGGGCTTGAAATTCAATTTTCCATAGGAAGGGAGTTGAGCTATTTGCGAGGGAGAAAAAAATATGAATCCCACTGTTATTTTACGTGCTTTTTAAAGATTTGCATTAATTATTTTGTCATGCCTGTATTAATACAGGCATGACAAAATACCATTGAAGCAATTTAAATCAACAACTCAGAATAATGATGCAAAATGTTTTTTTTATTTAAAAAAGTAAGAAAGCAGGAGTGATTCTGAGTAAAAAAAAAAAAAAATCTGAAACTGACAGCAAATTTTCTGAAAGGTTACAACAGAGGGGATGAAGGGGAGGGGGAATCACTCCCACTCACTAACTATGTGTTTTTTCGTGCCCCTTTGACGATTCCCTTTTTTTTGCGATCTTTTGACGAAATTTGCCGTTATTTTGTGATCTTTTGACGAAATTTGCTGTTATTTCAAGATCGCTTGACGAAATTCGTCATTTTCCCGTGATCCTTTGACAAAATTCGCCGTTTTTCCGTGATCCTTTCACGAAATTCGTTTTTTTTTGCGCGATTCTTTGATGAAATTCGCGGGGTTTTTTTCCGTGATCCCTGGACAAAATTCACGATTCTTTGACAAAATGCATGTTTTTTCGTGATCCTTTGACGAAATGCGTGTTTTTTTCGCGATACTTTATCGAAATTTGCATTTTCCCACAATCTTTTGACGAAATGCGCGATTTCTTTTGCGATCCTTTGACGAAATTAGCTTTTCTCTGCGATCCTTTGACGAAATTAGCTTTTTTTTCCATGATCCTTTGACGAAATTCTCTTTTTTCGTGATCCTTTGACGAAACTCGCATTCTTTCCGCGTTCCTTTGCCGAAAATTGCGATTTTTTTTTTTTTTTTTGCTATCCTTTGATGTAATTTGCATTTTTTTTTTGCAATCCTGTGATGAATTTCAAGTTTTTTTCCCGCAATCTGATGAAATTCACGTTTTTCTGCGATCCTTTGACAAAATTTGTGTTTTATTCGCAATCCTTTGCGACAAAATTGGCGTTTTTTTCCTCGAACGATTGACAAAATTGATTTTTTCGGCAATAATTTGTCGAAATTCGCTATATTTTTCTGTTGAACTGATGACCAATTTTTCACAATTTTCGGAAAATTCGTAACAGAATCACCCCTGAATTTGCCAATCGGTCGTGGACACTTGTCAACTGATCTCGAGAAAAAATAATGAAATTTGTCTATCGGTCGCATCGAAAATTCACAAGTTTCAACGATCTTTCACGATAAAAAAAAAAAAAAAAAAAAAAAAAACCTCAAAATGTGCCAATTAGTCGCACGAAAATATCGGGAAATTTGCAAGGCGTTCGTGGAAGTTAATCGTAATTTCAAAATGCAAAATTTTCAGGAAAATGGTGAAATTTTTTGGATGGGAATCTCCCGCCCACGATATTATTTTGGGCGGGATTTCAAAATTTTGGGCGCGAATGCCGCCATCCCGCCCTGAAATTTATTTGTTTGATAGATAAAAATTAGAAATAAAAATGTTATCAACAGAATGAAAATTATAAAAGACAATATCAAAATAGCTGAATAAAAAAAGCATTACTTAATTGGACAAACATAATAATGTAATAATAAATATATAATGCAGTATTTGTACTCTGATTTTATTATTAGATTTAAAACCTGCAATTATAATCTTTAGTATACCTTATGAACAAAATATTTTAATATAAAAATAAAATAATAAAGCTGTTCAAACTATCTAATCACTAAAAGCATGTTAAAAACTGAAGTATATTGTAATAATCATTCTAAGCTTTTTCTTATAAAATATGTTACTATTTAAAGGCCAGATATTTTTGTTTAGTTTTAATAAAATGTTTAAAACTAATTTAAATTTGTTTTTAATTATCTTTAAGGCTGAGTATGTTTAATAAGAGCTGTATGAAGATATTGATATATAGTATTTTGGTTTAAATCAGAATTTATGAATTAATAGGCAGCGTTCGAAATCCTTGGTGGTCCGCTGGTCCGAGACCACTAAAAATTCAATCGGACCACTAATTTAAAAAATGTAGTGGTTCGCAGGACCAGCAACTTTTATCCCTCACTGACAGGTAAACGTACATTTTCTCGTTCCCGAGAAAACCGCAACCAAACACAAACCACAGAATTTTATTTTATTTAAAAAATTAAATAAAAAAATGCATTAAAAGTTATAGTAAGTTGAAATAAATCATCGGAAATAAAATACATAATTAATAATTTTATAGTTTTTGTTTATGTACTGTTTAATTTTTAGGAAATTATAATTTTACATTTTAATATGCCGAAAATTTTCGGTAACTGAAAGCAAGTTTGGCTTATATTCTAGGAGGAGGGGGATGTCACTCAAAGGGTGACTATGTTTGCGGACCAGTAAAGTCTGATGTTTACTGGTCCTTGGGACCAGTGACTTTTTTTAATCAATTCGACCGCTGATAGGTATTAGGCTATAACTTGGCCAAATATTCCGTATTCGGCCAAACCACTATTCATTGCATCACTAATTTTTATATACGTTAGCCTCAGCTGTTTTTGTTCAATTGAAAAGAAAAGACTTTTAGTAATTTTATTGTAATGAAATATACCACTTTTAATTGTTTTCACATATTTAATTTAATAAATAAAGCCTATATTCTCAAAAATTCCATACATGCATTAAAAAAAAAAAAAAAAAAAAAACATTTTTACAAATTCTGCATAATGTACGTGTGATTGAAATATCGACAAATTACCAGACACTGGAAATATTTTTATAACAAAAATATTTTCCTAATAAGAGTGCAAAGCTGTATTCATGAAAAATATATATTCTTTCAATTTCTTACATGGATTTATTCTCATTAAACAATTCAGTAATTAAAATTACAAATAAAAAAAATGAAAAGAAATTTACTAACAAAAATGTAATGATCAGTAAAAAAAAATTTTTGTTCCTCATTGATTAGGGAAATCATACACTCTTTGTGGGCCTTGGAGCGATAGCAAAATTGTCAAAAAAACTTTCTGGCAATGCTTTATTTACATTTTAAAATCTTATCCGATTATTATACCTTTATGAAATAACTATTAATTTATAAAATACACAAGCAATTTTTGTATGTTATTTATACCATTTTATATACAGGGTGGTCATAAAAAGACTTTGCCGATATATGGAACTCTAGCGGCCGGTCCGTTTAATCGATCGAGATGAGATTTCAGATATAGTTATTCAGGGGTATGAGCTCGAGATTCTGTGAATGGCAACAAATTGGCACTCACGGTTATGGTTATAGGTACAGAAACTCTAAAATTTGAATGGCAACGCCCATTTTGTTTCATTGCAAAATGCTCAGCACATGCGAAAACCCTAAATACCGCTGGAATGATATATGTATTGCAATAAATGGATGCGTTATGAACACATAAAAAACAGCTCTGCGAACGGCAAAAAAAAAAAAAACATTATAGGGGCATGGATGAAATTTGCATATGAAGAAGAAGAGAATTTGTTTTCTACGCTGACTATCTGGCGAACGGCATTCTGTGATTGGTGTCTTGCCTCTGTCATATGCAAATTTTCTCCATGCTCATGCTGCCATGATTGTGTTTTTTTTTTTGGCAGTTCGCAGAGCTGTTTTTTGTGTGTGCATAACGCATCCGTTTATTGCGATATATGTACCATTCCAGTGCTATTTAGGGTTTTCACATGCGCTGAGCATTTTGCAACGAAAAAAAATTGGGCATTGCCATTCGAAAATTTCGAGTTTCTGTACCTATAACCATAACCGTGAGCACCAATTTGATGCCGTTCACAGAATCCCGACCCCAAGCTCATACCTCTGAATAACTATATCTGAAATCTCATCTCGATCGGTTAAACAGACCAGCCGCTAGAGTTCCATATATCGGCAAAGTTTTTTTATGACCACCCTGTATATATATATATATATATATATATATATACACACTGAGAAGCAATTTAGTTAATATATACATAAACAAGACATATAATAATAGAGTAGACTCCCTCAAATCTGCACATCATTGCAGATGTAAACAATGAAACTATCAGTTCAGATATAGGGGCAAAATTACAGAATTTTTTAGTTCTATATCATCCTGCATGCATTTTAATATGTAATTCTCGATAATATGACTGAACTCGCGGTTTTTCATGAAGGAAGTATAAATTTATTTCTGAAAGAAAATCAAGATATTGCTGATATCACTGGTAATCACAATCTTTTTTAAAAATATATTTATATAAAGATTTTCTGGTTACTAAGACTGGCTAAACTTGAAATAAAACTTTCTTACTCTATGATTTTGATGTGAATTAATAGGGTACCTTTAAGAGGAAAGTTTTATTGAATAATTCAAGGAAAATGGATCCCACCTTTATTATGTATACTTGACGAAACATTATTTACTTAACTTTTACTTCTAATAATTTAATAATTTAAAAAATTACCTATCTTACTCTTTGTCATTTTAGTTTATTACTTTACTTACTTATTTTAATATTTTACAAAATTACAAGCATTTATTATAATTTTGATTGCATTATTATACTCAAATTATTATTTAAAAAATATTTAAACAAAGCAATGACCAGAAATCTGCACAACCTCTGGTCCCAAGATATGCAGATTTGAAGAGGTCTACTGTATAATACAAAATGTATTACATATGTCTACATAAATAAACTACACAACAATGCACATTTAGCAATGCATACATATATAAATTTCACCATTAAATACAGCCTAAAATATACTGTTGTAGAATTCTCCCAGTATTGTTTTCCACTTTACTAAGAGATATTTGTCGATTTTCCTAATTTTACCTGCTCCCCTCTTTTTTTGATGATTGTTTAGGTATGAATTCAGAACAGACTTCAGGCAGGCACATCATTATTCCAGTCTATGACTCATGTGTTCAAACACATTTAACTGCTTTTTGCACAACTGGATTGAAGTCTGTTCTCACTCAAACAATAAATAAATTGTACTGACATAAGAGAACTTATTTTAGAGCCATTAAACTAGTTTACCATGCAAACACATTTCTTTTACGAACTACTTAGTATATTGCATCTCCAGATGCTTATCTAATATAAAGTTGCATATTATATTTTCACGAATTCTTTCAGCTGTTAAAATACCTTCATCGTGGAAACAAAAGCTACAGTTTCATTTTTCGGTAAATTAAAAACAGTAAACATTTTGAAAATTTTAGTAATGAAAATTTTTAATTTATTAGAGATAAATTTCACATGCTGGAGATAAGCAAGCAACATGCAGATTAGAAATTTTTTTTATTGGCTGCAGTTTCATTTTTGTAATTGTTTATAATATTTGGTGCAAAATTGCACTTTCTTAAGACTGAGTTATGCCAGAAAAAGAAGCACTCTGAAATAATTTATGGATGAATTGAACTACAGAATGGTAACTAAATACAGTCAATTTTCAAAAATCCCCAAGTGTCTAAAATCCACATAGTATTTCACAATATAAACAATGAAGTTTTCAGTTAAGGATTGGGGGAAAAAAATCAATAACTGATTGGTTGTTGAATTCTAATCTTGGATAGCTTGTGCCAATGAAGCATCAGTCATTCAGTATTTCACAGGAAAAATCATAAATGAGATTAAAACAATCTTCAAAGCACTCATCAAATACCGAATCAGAAGAAAATTAAAAACTTATTTTTAATGAGAAATTTGCTCATGCAGATAAATATTTGAGTTTCTTAATAACATAGATTTTTGTGACTAAACAAAAACAGTTGACTCCTTGCAAAAACAAAAATGAATGTTCTTGAACTACTATTGATCAAATGTTTAAAAAGCTTAAATTATAATTTGTAACAGTAGTTACAATTTATAAAATTACTTGTTAAATAAACAGTCTATTAATGAATTATCTGTACTTTCACTAAACATATTGATTTTTATTAGCCTTTATTATTTATAACATATAGTTAATGGCAAAACTAGTAAATATCATTAGTGGCCAGTGGTACTAGTTTTAGAAGTGGCATCTTTCTTTAAACTAATGGCCATTTTTTTACTTAAAAGTATTAAACAGTAAACTTAAAAAAAAATTTCTTTCAGTATTAATCTAAAATTGAATAACCGAAATAAATATGTTAAAATAAACATATTTCAAACTGAAAAAAGTAGGAATCTTTAATGGAATGCAAGAAATTTTTACTCTCTCCTTGTAAGAAAGTAGCCATAAGGTGGCTGCTTTCAATTTTTCAATAACCACTTTTCTCATTTAATGGCCTGTTGCTGGTGCTAATTTTGCCCTTTACATATAGTTATTTTTATAATTGATAACTATTCTTATAGGATTTTAAATATAAAAAATGCAATGATTTAAAATCTGAAAAGCCTTAGGTTCCAAACAGTATGGATTTTTGAGAATGACTGTACAAGAAAATCTTGGAACTGTTACATATTTTCACAATAAAAATTATGTGATGATTTGGCATACAATGTGAAACAATAAAAAATACATTACCGTAATACGGATACCGTGCCAAAATGTATACTAATCGCTAATGTGCCAATTATTTCAACCCTGATCATGAAGAGGATTTTTATTGTAAACCCTGCGAAACATTGTAATTTTATGCCAGCAGTTTAATATGAGTTTTATTTTATTACTTTAATGTATAACAGTAATTTGTTCAATTATTTAAAGTATATCACAAAGTCTCTAATTTTCAAATGTTATATCTTTAAAATGCTCAATTTACTATCACAATGTTTTTTCTTTTATTTTTCAAATGTTTCAATTCATGTGTTTTTCATTTTGCACCAACTATCTCGCTTGGCAACAATGGTGTCCGCATAACGAAAAAGTACCCAATAACAAAATTACCTCTGAAATATATTGATAAAGAGGTAAAAATAAATGATTATTTGTATATATAAAATATATCTCCAACAAACTTGCATTAATTATATTGGTATTAACAAAAGGTCTTTTTTTTTCCAGGTAATAAGGGCCTCTGTTTATACTAATGGTTGTTTAAATGATTTATTTATGGAACAAGATTAAAAGTCTGATTATAATGCACTGTTCAATGATTATTGTCTTTGAAGAGAGGCAATCTTTGAAAAAATGCAAGATTTAGAAAATATATCAAAAACTTTTGTATATATTTATTTTGTTGGCCATATTTTACATTTCTAACAATTGTATCTCTCTTAATTTTGACAAAATTTTTATGAAAGTATTATAACCAGTGTTGAATACAGAGATTTTTCTGCAGTGCAATATAATGGCATTCTGGAAGGGAGAGGGGGGGGGATTGTACTTCAAGATCATTTATAAATATAAAATCTGAAAACTT
Source organism: Maratus speciosus (assembly GCA_963932465.1). Classification (NCBI taxonomy): domain Eukaryota; kingdom Metazoa; phylum Arthropoda; class Arachnida; order Araneae; family Salticidae; genus Maratus; species Maratus speciosus. The sequence continues at coordinate 511,476,493 of OZ010787.1, read as the reverse complement.
TCACAGATGACGTCCCCCTGGACCACCCCTGAATTTATCAATGATTACAACAATGAAAATGCAGTAACAAATTTGTAATGCAATCTAATAATAATTTGTACACATTTTTGCCAATTGTATGTTGCATCTTGCTACTGGCAAAACTTTTAGAAATTTTCCACTCCAGAGCTACCATTAGTCCATAAAAAAGTTCACGACTATTTTTTACTGTTACAAGATAAATACAAGATTACTTATGCTAAGAATAAAAATTTGCCCTTTAAAATAAAATACTTTACCTTCATTTTCTTATTACATGACACTGTAAATTCAGTAATTAGAGCAACTTCTGAAACAACCATTCCATCAGTTGTTGTATAAGTATCAGGTTCCACAATAGGTGATTTGCATATTTCCCCTACAACAAAAACAAAAATGAATTATTTAAAGGAGATATTTACATAACTTATACAGTGATGTCGCTGTACTTGAAAAATCCTGGGTCCCCGGGACCCAGGATTTCCAAAAATATGGGTCCTTTTTTTACAAAAGCGGGTCCCCATCAATAATAATTCATATTTTAAAGGAATAAATGAAACTTGTTTATTCGGAAAAGATAAAGTAAATGCATTAATTATTGTTTTAATAATAATTAAATAATGAATTAAAACCAGTATTATTTGCACTCAAATAAGATATCATTAAAAAATATTAAGAGAAATTTTCTTTACTTTTTTTTAAAGTAAAAATGCAATTTTAATTGTAAAATAATGCTTATTTGAGAGTAGAAGATACCAAGTTCCACTAACAAGTATCACTAATGTTCCCGTTTCTTTTAAAAGGGGCAAAACGGGTTTATTGTAAATGATATTTTTGCTGAAAAAAAGAATACTTATGTTAAGTAAAGGGGTACTTTTTGTTGAATGAATGGGTGCTTTCATTACACTTCCCATTGAATTATTTGTCAGCATAGATCTGTGTTGGAATCAAGACATTTTCCTTGGAAGTGAAATTCACATCTAAATCATTAATAAGCATCAAATCCTAAATCCTTCGAAGGTGGGAGACATTTCAATGCAGTAAGAAAGGGGGGGGGGGGGATTTCTCACTGGCCCACCCCTGAATACATTATCAAAGTACACTGAAATCATGCTGTATTTTTAAGAATATCATTAAAAAAATTTAAATTCCATTTTATGAATTTTCTACCTATAAGTTTGGTTTGCATATCTCTTTTGGTGCTTTGGCTGCTTTGACTAAATTTGCGTTTTTTCCGCGATCCTTTGACGAAATTTGCTATTTTTTTGCGAACTTGTTACGAAAATCGTGTTTTTCCATGATACTTTCACGAAATGTGATCTTTTTTCCGAGATCCTTTGATGAAATTAGACTTCATTCCGCGATTTTTTGATGAAATTCGCCATTTTTTCGCGATCTTTTGAGGAAATACGCTATTTTGTTGCGGCCCTTTTACAAAAATCGCGTCCTTTCCGCGATATTTTGAAGAAATTTGCGCTTTTTTTGTGATCCTTTGACAAAAATCTGCTTTTTTTTACGATTGTTTGACGAAATTTGCTCTTTTTTTGCGATCCTTTGACGAAATATGCTATTTTTTCACGGTCCTTTTACGAAAATCGCGTTTTTCCGCGATCCTTTGACAAAAATCGGCTTTTTTGACGAAATTCGCTATTTTTTCGCGATTCTTTGACAAAATACGTTTTTTTTTCCGCGGCCCTTTTACGAAAATCGCATGTTCTTTCCACGATATTGTGATGAAATTTACGCTTTTTTGCGATCCTATAACAAAAAGTGGCCTTTATTCCGCGATTTATTGATGAAATTACGCGTCCTGTCTCCGAATTTTTGCGTCCGTGGCATCGCTGCTTATATAAGGGGCAGTGGCGGCTCATAGTTGAAAAGTAGGTAAGGAACAGGTGAGCAAAGATAAATGAGGTAGGAAGATAAACATTATGAAAAAAGGTCCTTATGAATTAAAAGGTATTTAACTAATAGCCTAATTCGCATGCAAAGTATGTCCGTGTTTAATAGTTATTTTTATAATGTTCGATAACTTGTCCTTCTATATATATGAAAAAAAAGTAACAAATTGAAACTGGACGAATGAAAATCTGCATAGATACCACAAAACACATCTGACTGGTCAGAGCTTTCTGTCTTTTCTTAGTGGGAATTGTGCTTGACGAAAACCATAGAGAATTCGTAGAGAATTTAGATAGGATGTGCAGGAAAAGGGAAGAATCTTCTGCATTTCGATAGACTTCTGCTTTTGATGGTTCTTTTTTAGGGGTTGATGACAAAAGTTATTTATACAGAAAGAAGGTAATTTTCATTAATTAATGAGAAAAGGGGGTGGGGGTCATCTGCATTTGGAATCTAAAAATTGAATGAATTGAAAATAAGGTATCCAGGTTGGAAACGTGAAATAATTACGTCTGGGGTTGGCTAGAAAATAGGAATTGCTTCGCGATGCCGAATTGGAATTGGTGAGCAGAGCGAGCCCCCCTAATATTAAAAGAATATAAACAAAATATTAATACATACATTTACAGATGTGTAAACTGTTAGAAAATATTAACCCTTCCATGGTATACCTCATTTTTCGATCACCCGTTGCATACTGGGTCAAATTGACCAAATCTAAATTTCATTAAGTTATCTCTGTCAGTTTAAACCAAAAGATTTTACTATAGTTTTTTATAGCGTTTCAACTTTACTTTAAGATTGTTTCATTAATTTTAACAGAAAAAATCAATTAAATAGGAATATATTAAAAAATGTCAATTTTACTTAAAAGTTGCACTAAAAATTCAATTCTTTTGATAACTTACAGGGGTCGATCCAGACAAAATTTGGGGCCTATTTAGGGCCCCTTCACAAAAATAAATTTAATAAAATGGACCCCTTCGCAAAAATAAATTTAATAAAATGGGCCCCTTCACAAAAATAAATTTAATAAAATGCACCCCTTCACAAAAATAAATTTAATAAAATGGGCCCCTTCACAAAATAAACTTAATAAAACAGGCCCCTTCACAAAATTACATAACATTCTTTTTCATAAAAACTCTTTTAAAATGTGTAATTTGTAAATAAAACCACGTCACGAAAAACAAAAACTTTAGCAAAGGGATTTAAAGAATGTTTTTGTTCATAAATTCTTGGTTCGAATTTTAGTAACTGGATTTCAACTTTTGTTACAAAATGTTATTTTTCACAAAAATATAATAAAATTCACAAAAATAACTTCTTTTCACAAAATGGGCCCCAAGAATAAAAATCTGCATCGACCCCTGAATTAAAATCTCAAACAGACTTTTAAAGTTCAATTGTGGTAATAAAAAATTGCTAAGGAGAATTTTCAAAGGTAAAAAAGTGAAAAGGTACAAAAAAAAAATAATAATAAAAGTCTATGGGGTCAAAATGACCAATGTGCTTCTCAAAGCTAAATCAATAAAAATAAAAATAACCAAAATACATATTACTAATAATTAAAAATAAAATTAACCAAATCATGCAGGACGGTCGTTCTGCCAAGCCAAGCTATAAAAAAAATTTTAAACCCGCCAAACAAACAAACGCCAAGAACTGAAAGCCAGAACAGCATAACTGCTTATTATACTGAAGACAACTTCTCCATGTTGAATCGACCAAACGTGCCAGCATAAAATTTCCCATATTAAAAGAACCAATCATCGCAGACGCAGACAAATAAAACAGAAACTAGAGAAAGATCTACCAAAGAAATTCTTCAATTTGAGACCAAATCCATCCTCATAAATTAAATATAAACAGAGATATAGACTTTTTAAAAAAACGTCGAGATACTAAAAATGATCAATTATTTTTCTTCATCAAACATTTCAATTAAAACAACATACAGACTCAAATAATGAACAGAAAAAAGTAAGGATTACATTTTTGGAAAGATATTTACTCAATCTACGTGCTTTTATAAAATTCAGTTTAAAAAAAAATAAAATTTCTATTCTTAATTAACAAAAAACTTATTTCTAAAATTAACAAATTATGCCAAACAGTGATAAAACAGCCAAAGAACACATAACTATCTACATTATAATAGCACAAATCAGATTACGGTAAGACCACACTTCAATTTTAATATACCAATCGTCCATTTTTCCTTATGATTATTTTTTAAAAACAAAACTGGATAAAAGTTATATATTTTTAGAAAGATCTTTAAAATAAAATTAATTTTTGAGAGAAGAGGTACTTTCTAAAATGTATGCATTAAGAGTTATTGGCATTTAAAGTTTTATTTCTAATGTAAACAAAACTTTTGAAAAGGAATTGAGTTGAATGTGATTTTTATATTAAAAAAAGGAGTTACTTCGTTCGCGAGCTGAGAGACAAATTTGAAAATATATTTTATGTCATTTTTCTCTGAATGAAAATTTGGTTTTAGCATGAAATGCTTGTTTGTTTCTAGAGCGTAATCTCTGAAACTACACTGATAAAAAATCTGCAGCTTTAGCTGCATAGTCACTCCACCGCTTATATAGAATATCTGTATTCTGACCACTGAGAATGCTCCACAGTATAGTCAAATAATCGTTTTCTATAAAAGCAGTGGAGTGACTATACAGCAAATGCTACAGATTTTTAACAGTGTATAATAGCGGTGGAGTGACTATGCAGCAAACGCTACAGATTTTTAACAGTGTAAGCTATATTTCGGTTCTACCAACCCGAAGCGTATACATGTGGGTTATTCTCTGCAATAGTGCAAAAAGTGCTTCCCAGTCATATAAATGCTCTTAATTTCATTACATTTTTATTTTTATTTATTTTTATTAGAAGATCTAAACATACTTTATTAGGGACAGAAAGTAAAATTTAAAAATAAATAAATTTAGTATTTAAAAATGTAATATGTATCATGCAAACATCATTCCCTCACCTTTCCCCACCTGTACTACCATAGATTATTGCCTATTTCTTTCCATCCAGAAATAAAAATAATTAAAAATACCCTAAGCAAATTAAAGTTCTTATTTGGTACCTTACAAAAAATAATAAAAATATTATTTTTTACAATTATTATATAGTCTACTCAATCAATTATATGTTTCCCCATGTTAGACCATCATTCCCTCACACATTGCTATTATCTCAAATATCTACCACTAAAGAGCAGTAGCAGTCTAGCATCCTTCACAGAGAAGAAGCCATTTTGAGCACTTGTCAGTCCAGCAACATAAATTGGTGGTGTAAAATTTTGTTAATTTTTCAGAATTTTTTTTCAGTCGGTATATCTGGAAGCGTTTTTATTAGCAGTCATTCCCTCACACAGAATACTAATTTTTTTGTAAATATCAAAAATTTTAATTTTATCATACATTATATATTAAGTGTTGCTCTTCAAGGAAACAGTTTGGATTTCTTCATAATTTCGCATTTTTTCCTACAATTAGTAAAAATGTCTTATTTCATCATTCCCTCACTCGTCATTCCCTCACATTTACCATTATGAGGGAATGACAAGATGAGTGAGGGAATGATGTGCTTTCTGTTTAAATGATGGACTTAGTTTTCCTGCTTAAAATTTATACTAATAGCATGTTATTTTTTAAATTTATGTGGCTCAAACTAACCAAAACATTTTATTTAACTGTTCTTGGAGAAATTTATAAATACGCCAGAGTAGCTTTAGTGAAAAATTATGCATATACGTAGAATAGTGTTGATTAGCATTTTACATTTTTTATGCGATTAAAATATATTGAGTTTTAAAAAAAAACTTAGGAGAGAAAATGAAAAATAATCCTTTGAAGCTTGAAAAACTGAAATATTTAAAAGAGAAAGGCCAAGTTAAAAATGTAAAGGAGATGAGTTCTAGACAACTATGTCAAAAAAAAGGAAACAGTGGAAGAAAAATTAAAAAAATTATAGAGAAAATATTAAGAAAAATAAGAAGATTGAGCAATTTCTTTCTCGCCAGACTCCATCAAATAGTGGTAACACAGATTCCGCAAGTTTTAGTGGTTCTGAAGCTGAACGTCCTTTTTCAAGGCAGAGTGCTTGGAGAAAAGAATTAGACGTGGCAGATCAAAACTGTTTCGAGAAAATCAGTCATTAAAAGTTCAACTGTAAAGCTGCAAAAGGAGATAATCAAAATACAAAAAGTATTACCAAGCCTTACTTAAATTTTTTTTTTAAACACCTAAAAGTTAACTCCTAAAAGAAAAAATAACTGGAAATAAAGACGTATCATCCAAAATTAGAAAAAGCTTTTATTTGGAGACGTTCTTTACACAGCATTGGCATCAACTTTTAGCAATATGGGAAAGAGTCAAAAAGGTAGACAAATGTACTACAAAATTTTAAGGGAAGTATTTTGAAAAAATACAGATTGCTATATATGACAAAATATATATATATTCTTAGATATCGAAGCTTGAAGAATAAAAAAAAGATTATACCTCAAAAAGCAAAATAAAGAAACAAAAGAAGGCTTTTATGCGAGACACATAAATATTTATACAAGAAGTTTCTCAAAGAAGTTAATTATGTTTTGAGTTATTCATCATTCTGTCGCCCGAAACCACTTTAGGTGAAAAAATCTAATGTTGAAAAAGAGATACAGCTGCTTGTGAAGCTCATTCAACATAAAAATAATTGTATTAAAACTTAATGAAACAGGAATAATAAATTTTAAAACACCTGATGTATTACTAGAATTATGTTGTGAGAAAAATAATATAACCTGCCTTCAAAGGAAGTGTGAGAATTGTAAAAGCAACTTAATTTTATAAACTACTGAGGATGAAACAAGTTTATTAAAGCTGAAGAAATGGATCTGGGAAACACAAAGTATAATTAACAAAACCAAAACTAGTCAGATGTGGCAATCCCAAAACTCATACATGTTAATACTTCCTGAAAAATGCAGCTTAGCAGTGTACCATCGGTTAGGTGATTTACATTAAACTCTAATCAGCAACAACTTATGTCAAGTCTATCTTAATCTGAAGTTTGATGAAAATCTGTAGTAAATTAGTTTTTGAGATAGAGCTATTCCAGAAATCATAAAAAATTCTGCATATCAGCACCACCTGTTGGGCGATTTACACCAAAAACTAATCAGGACCAATTTATATTAGAGACTAACTGAATCTTAAGTTTGATAAAAATGCGAGCATTAGTTCTTGAGATATAGTTATTGCAATAATCATGAATAATATTAGCATATAAGCGCCACCTGTTGGGTGATTTACCCCAAAAAGTAATAAGCACCAAATTATATCAAGTACTAACTGAATCTGAAGTTTTATGAAAATCCGAGCATTAGTTCTAGAGATATAGCTATTGTGGAAATCGCGAAAAATGTATGATAGCAGCGCCACCTGTTGGGCAATTTACACCAAAAAGTAATCAGCACCAATTTATATTGGGAACTAACTGAATCTAAAGTCTTATTCAATTCCGTCCATTAGTCCTTGAGATAGAGTGTCCACAAAATTTCTGTCACATACAGACAGACAGAGACTTTGTAAAATAATTTTTTTTTTTTTTTTTCGGGATCTCTGACCTTTAAAACATGTAAATCTGTCGAAAACCGGAATTCGAAAATTTTCACGAATCCAATAATTTCTTCTTGTAAAGATAGAAGAAAGTAAAAAGATGAACATAATTACCACACATCTTATGGGGAAAGAAAGACTGATCCCCCTCAGCCATGTGATAAAAGATCATCAGTTTTCATGTTTTCATCTATTTAATTTTATTTTATACTATTATAATACTATTTTATTGTATCAATTCATATTAAAAATAATGTGTTAATTAACTTGTTTTGTAAACAATCATTCCCTCATATCTGTTTCATCATTCCCTCACTCATCATTCCCTCACCATCATTCCCTCACTTTTAAAATTTTTATTTTATTTTTTTGTTAAGTCAAATTTTTAAAACGATTTCTGCTGCTATTAAAATCTTCAATAATTGGCTAATTGCTTACCATTTATCTACTTTTTATGAAAATTTACGTATGTATCATTCAAGTCAGACTGCTTGGCCAAATTTGCAAGTATTGTAGAGAACAACCCATGTGCAAAAAACATTCTAAAATTGCGGTTAGTGTAATACCTCTGGGAAAAGAAACCTGAAATTTCACGTTTTCGTTATTATCCAGGATGCGACTGTATTGATCCTTGAACATTATGTGTATTGATCCTATATTGAACCTTGATCGGGTTCTAGATAGATTTTTAGCAGTTTTATTACATACAAGAAAATTATATATTTTATTTAAGGGTAGAAATAAGGGAATCTAATGATTTGAGGCTGTCAGACGTAAAGTTGTGCCTAAGCCAAAAAATAATAGTACCACTTCCGGTTTATTTTTAAAAGTTTATCCTTACTAGATGTAATGAGAAAAATAAAAAAAGGGAAGATGTTGCCTTCATTCAGTACCATAATATATTGTCTGCATTGTCACAAATAGGGCCAAACACGTGGTAGAAGTTTTCTTATCATTATTTTAAAAGTCTATTTGTGGTATCGAATACAAGGATAATTTGTATTTTAAAATTACGTTCAAATAGTTTTATTACAGAAAATCAAGGGTTGCCAATGTTCAACAGTTGCTAGAATTTCGGCAAAACATTTTATAAGGTATGTGTTCATTTTATTTTGCATTTATTTCATCGAAGAAAACGATGGCTGGGAGCTGGGATCCAGATAGATTTTTCACTGTTAGCGAAACGAGATTGACCAACCAGAAGCCTGCATATTTGCAAACTTTTCGCTGTTAGCAAAAATACTGGCTTCTGATTGATCAATCTCGTTTCTCTAACAGTGAAAAATCTATCTAGAATCCGGTCATTTAGAAAGTTTTGCATCATTTTCTTAATGCCATGGATGAAGTGGAATGTTTGTAGAAACAGAATGCTAAGCACAATTTTACATTTCCACATTCAGGACGGGTATCGGTAGCCATAACAGAAGTATGTTTTCGAAATTATCTAAGGTACTGATTCTGAACTCCTTCGTTATACATTTCGATATTGAAGAAGTTATTGTTTCCATGGCGGCAATATTTTTCCCTACTGCTTTCTCTAACACACAAATATCGAAATTTAACCAACAGTGCTTAGAATCAATCCCATAGCTGAAAGCTATTGCATATAAGAGTGGTGATATACACTATATATGGCCATTAATGACCGGCAATTTTTAATTTTAGACATTTTGTCGCATATTTAAAATATAATTGTCAGATTCTTCTGGAATTTTAGGATTAAAAAGAGCTGGTTTGACTTCATATTTGTTACCAGACTGAAAAGAAAGGTTATGTGTTTCACGCGTATGTGGATTTCTTTATACCCTCGAAACATCCCAACGGCTGGATGGATTTTAATGAATGAGGTTTTTATCGATTCGTCTTAACGTCCCAATGGTTATAGGCTAGGTTTTGTTTTTATAAATTCAAAATGGCGGTAGGGACGAGAAAAAAAAAATACGCACCCTATTGAGTGGCATATTATTGGATAGGTCTTTCAAAATGAAGACGATATTTCATTGACTATTTTACAATCAGAAGCTCCGTTAAAATATTATACAATTTGGAAGTTGTGTATATATTGTGGATCTCTAGCTTTACTGCAACTCTAACCATCATAGACATCTATAGACCTCATCAAAACAGTGTTTATAGATAGGAACTAGCAGTTAAACACAACTTAAAAGTCATCAATACAAGTAAATAAAAAAAAAATAGGTAAGTAATATAAAAAAAAAATATTTTAAGTCAATTTCTACTTAGGTCAATAAGAGAATTTTTTTCTCCCATTCTTCTTTCCTTTTGAGTGGCGCTTAAAATGCCTTGATCAAGAAGAGGGCTCTCTCGGTCTTAAAAAACCTTGATCAAAAACACTCGAAACTCTCTCGATTATTGAAAATTAAGTTAATTTCATTAATGAATTAATATTTGAAAAAAATTGGATTAACATCAAGTGCCATCCACTACAAGTTTAAAAAACTTATTTGAGCTTGATTGGATGAATAATAACTATTTTATTAACAATTGAAAATTTGAACAAGATATATATAGCGAGAGTGTGAGCTAATAGTAGGAATTGAAAAAAAAAAGTTGTTTCACATTGATAAGAAATAATTAATTAGTTTGCTTTTTACGCAGTCGGGTTTTTTGATTTTTTAAATTGTTTTTATCAATGCCAATTTGATATAAGGAGGACAATTAGGGGGCCAACAAAAAATTAAAAAAAAATACTTGGGATCACCCTGTAAAATAAAATGCATGAAAATTTATCGCTGCAGAATATACATAGACAGACATTGTGCAATATGTATATCCATTTCTGTAAGAATAGCATGTATATTAATAGAGATATAGCGATTTTTTTTTAAAATTAAAAAAATACTTGCATGATTTTTGCTTTTAACATACAAGGTTTTTAATCGAATTTAACGCCAGTTTCAGAAAAATTGACAAAATGCAGTAGAAACAATACAGTGCAATTGGAATATAAATATATTAAATATTTAAGGAAATATGGGCAGTTGTATAAAATAATTTTTATCTGTCCCCAACGATCCCCAACGATAACAAGGAACTTTTTGCATAATTTAATAGTCAACTCTATGGAACAACTTATAAAAAAAAATCAGTCAAATATTGTAAAAATTTTGAGAGATATCGGCGTTAGAGTGAGTTTTAGTTTTTTAGTTTCTCACTAAAACTCGCTGAATGACAAGGGATTGTCCACAAATTGTTATTTTTAAGTTAGCAGACAGCGTTCGGAACAAGAATTTTGAAAAAGCTATTTAATTATAGTTTACGGTTATGTTTAGGAAGATTTTGACTCTAAACTACGATGAAAAGGAAAATATACCCCATGCATTGATTACATGTAGGTAAATTGAGGAGTTTATGGTACAATTTTGTGAAATTTAGCTTAATACGCAGAACACTCTACAGTAAATTCTTTCACATATATATGTATTTTCTGTATAACATATTTTACTCTAAGAGCACAAATTCGTATTGGAAAAATGTAATGTGTTGGCATTATTAACTATTTCGAACTTCTTGTTTTAACTACGGACAGATAAAATAAGAAAGGCTTTTATTTTGAGAAAACAAATTGATTTTCACTGCTTTTAAATAATTATCCCCCAAAAATAATCACAAGATGAATCCCGAAGATACATCAACATTATCTTAAGACACAAATTTCTAGAAACACACCTCCAGAAAGGAAACAAATAAAATAAAATGTTTGCTTGAGTAACAATTAAACTTTAGACTAACTATGGATTTGCGTGCTTAGAAATTAGTGTAAAATATGAAAAGAAGCCCTTCATGCATATTTTTTAAAAAATTGGAATTTTCAGAAACATTTTATGATGTATTTAGTAAAGGAGAAAAGGCTTTTTATCAATGTATATGTAGACACTCCACTTACATATGTTAAATTTTTAATGGAAAATGTTAAATAAGTACAATAATATTAAGCTTAGGAATTTGATATCACACCATTTTTAGCCACAACTTTAAATCTTTTTTTTTTCTTTTAGCTTGGCTTTTTTTACTTTTGAAAAGTTGTTTTTTAGTGGATACATACATATTACTCCGAAAAATCTGTAAACCATTTATGATGTTGCTTCTATAACTGGAAAAGTCTTTAACAAAGCTTTCACAAAAAATAATATAGAAAAAGGCTTCAAAGTTACAGGGATATATCCTCTTAATGAAAATATTTTTGAAGATGAGGCATTTTTATCTTTATTTGTGACTGATTGTCCCCACAATCTTGAAGAAATACCTTCCACTTCTACTGATTATACGTGGTTGGTTCAATAATTATTGTCCCTAATGTAGATAAGATATTTGTACTGTGATGGTTGATGTGGACTATCGAAGCCTAATCTCTTAGATGCCTATATGCTCAATTTCAGAACCGTAGCTTCTGCTATATTAACATAGTTTTGGAGGGAGGGGTGAAGTTTTAAAGACCTATTTTTGGAGGAGTTTTTAAGAAGGAGGGTGAAGGTGAAATGTTGGTTCAGAGCTTATGAGGCTACATTTGGACAGTGGATGAGATGTGGCTATATCACTATGATCCTGAGTCCAAACGACAGTAGTTACGTCTTATCCACTGTCACAAATCTAGCCCCATAAGCTAAACACCAGCCTTTCACCCCTCCCTCCAAAACTATGTAAATATAACAGCTACGGTTCTGAAATTGAGCATACAGGCATCTAAGACATTAGGCTTCGATATTCCATAACCATCGCAGTACAAATATTTTATGTACACTAGGGACAATAATTATTGAACCACCCTCGTAAGTGCTACTGGATCCCAGACTAAACTCTTTTCCTCAAGTTATCCTCCTTCTACCTCTTTTACAAAATCTCCTGAAATGATTAGACCCTTTCCTAAAGCACAACATAGGAAAGAAGCTTCACGTGGAAAAACTAGAATATTGACAGACATGCCAGAGAAGAGAGAAATAGAAAAGAGTAAAAAGAAGTATCAACCAGTCATAAAAAGGAAAATTTCAAGAAAAAAATTATTCTATTCAGTTTTGACACAGACGATTTTATTATAGCTTTTGCAGATTCCAGTAATGATGATCATATGTGAATTCCATGAAAGCATCTAATATTTCAATATCCAGTATATCCCTAGACACTTGTGATCAAGGAGCTAAAAAGAGAAAGCAGTGTCAAAGTTCTAGTTACAAAGGGAATAAAACTGTGGACAAGTGTGAATTTTGGAGGAAGCCGACTTGCAGCAAATGCACCGGGAAAGTGGTGAAAAAGATTTTTTATGAAAACTGTGTGAAAGACAACGTTTAGTTTGTTGCTATACATGCAGTACATTCTCAACATTTGGAGGAAAATGTTACTTTTTATTTTAGCGTTTTCGTTGGAAAAAACAAATGCAAAGAAGTACATGTACTTCTGAGTTATATATACGTTAATTGCACATTTTTTATTTAATTAATTACTATTGACCAGGAATTGTTAATAATTCCCATCAGAAATTAATTTGTGCCATTATTTCAAATGTAATAGAAATATTGTATTGTTCAGAGAATAAATATAAATGTTTGTTCTTTGTTTTCACCAAGTTGATTCTTGTTATTAGCAATTATGATTTCTCCATCAAAAATATTTTTAAAATGAAAAAAAAAAAAAAAAATATATATATATATATATATATACAGTGAAACCTCCCTGTGCGGCTACTTCTCTTAACGACCATTTTTTCATGGAACGAAATTTATTCCCATAAGCTCAATACTAATTTTACCTCCATTCAGAGATCATCCCAGTTGAATTCCCTCCATGAGTGACCAATTTCTTTTAAGAAAAGGAAACAAATTCCCTTTTTTCCTGGTTGCTTGAAGAAGTTTAAAAAAAAATAATAATAATTCCAGAGAGCACATTATTCATCAAACTTCTAAACAAAGTTCAGAATTTTTCTTTATTCCGGTAACTTTTAAGTGATGATTCTGAGTCAAAAAAAAAAAATTTCTGAAATTCACAGCAAATTTTCTGAAAAGTTACAGCAGAGGGAAGAATCTAATCCCGGCATTAACTTATGCGTTTTTTCCATGGCTATTTGACAAAATTCGCATTTTTTCGTGATCTTTTAACGAAATTTGCAGTTTTTTTTTTTCACAATTTTTTGACAAAATTTGTGGTTTTATTGCAATCTTTTGATGAAATTTGTGTTTTTTGAGATTTTTTGATGAAATTTACATTTTTTTCGCGATTTGTTGGCAAAATTTGTGGGGTTTTTTCAAGATCTTTTGGCAAAATTTGTGGGTTTTTTCGCAGTCTTTTGACGAAGTTTGCAGTTTTTCGCTATCTTTTGATAAAATTTGTGTTTTTTTTTTATCTTTTGACAAAATTTGAGGGTTTTTTTCGAGATCTTTGATGAAATTTGCGGGGTTATTCACAGTCTTTTGACGAAGTTTGCAGTTTTTTACGATCTTTAGACAAAATTTGTGGTTTTTTGCAATCTTTTGATGAAATCTGAGGTCTTTTCATGATCTTTTGACAAAATTTGTGTTTTTTTCGCGATCTTTTGACAAAATTTGCAGTTTTATTCACGATTCTTGGATGAAACTTGTGTTTTTTTCCCACGATTCTTTGATGAAATTTGTGTTTTTTCCGCGATTCTTTTACGAAACTGTCATTTTTTCTGCGAGAACAGAATCACCCCTAAAGTGTTAAACCCCCTTTGTGCCTTTTTAGGCAATGAATTTAACTCTGATGACAAATTAAGAATGACGGTCAAACTACCTCCCCTATTCTGTCAGGAAACTCTAAAAAAAAAGATAAATTAATGAAATCGTCAAATATTTGTTCCAGTCCAAAAAAAATTGCATTTATTTACAGAATTCAAAAGGACTCTGAAATAAAAGTTATTTTTATATTTTTTCCTAATATGAAAAATAAATTTTAGTAACATTGTTACCTTTTTTCAACAATTAAAATACGACCTCCATTAAGAGACCACCTCTTGGAGCGACCAATTTTTATTGGAACGGAACGTGGTCGCTTTAGGGAGGTTTCACTGTATATCTCAATATAATTATAACATAATAAAATATTTAAAAAAATGTAATTAAAATTATGAAATATATATTATTATATGGGCAATGGTCATAATAATAGTAATAAATGATACTAAGAGTATTAAAATGGCAAGTAAACAATAGTTAGACATGGTAATCCACATCAGTCAAAATGACTGCTTCGGCGGTTATAGGTATACGCTTTTGCCGGCAGTTTTAGTATTAAAAGTAGGACATTTCTTTTGACCAGAGATTTTTTTCGCATGTTTTTTGGAAATTATCCATGTTTTAAGCAAAATGAGTACCTGGGGAGGGGAGGGAAGGGAATGGTTCAGGGGGCCAGACAAAGATTTTTTTTTAAATTTAATTTTAAAACTCAAGTGGAATTTGCATAAGAATTATTGAATTTGTTTTAATTTTTTTGTCTGAATAGTTAATAGCTTACATGTACTCACAATAAGCTTTTTATTTAAGCTATCTTAATTTTGAATTATAAACCATTTAAAGCCCCGCTCCCCCTTATTTAACAAACATTTTTTTTAGTTTCTAAATAAGGGAGATTTTTTTTGTACTTTTCATAAAATGTATGCTTTTCAAATCTTAATTTTGACAATATTTTAAAATTCTATGTTTAAAAATATGTATTTTTGTTTTATTTTCATTGTTACCATCTTAATTTTCGCGCTTTTGCGTAGTATCTTCTGGAGATTGTAACTCTGGGAGACAAAACTCAAAGCACAGCCAATTATAGGTGAAAATTGGCAGTCGTCACTCGCCGCGTGGCGATTAAAGTTGTAAAAGTGGCGTTTAAAAAATCGGCCATCGATCGCCACTCGCCAAGTGGCGATAAAAAATCTGTTATCGATTGCCAAGTGAAATATAGCTTTTTTCATAGAAATATGCATCTCTACTTTGATTACATCTAATTAGCAAACTGGTTAATTCTTTTTTCTACCGGATGCAAGCAGATTACAGTGATTTAGCTGTATTTTCAATATTTCAGCTTTTTGCCATTGCCCTTCAGTTGGATTATTTTTTCAAGAAATACAGTTTTATTCTGCAAAATATATTCATCAGCTTTGATTCCACATGCGTTTCAAATAATTTATTCCCTTTTTTTTTTTTTTTCCCCAACCAGATGCGTGTTTTAAGAACATTGCAGTATTTTCAATATTTCGACTCCTGCCACATGCTCACCAGTTAGATTATTTTTCTTCAAGAGATATTGTTTAATAGAGCCGTACCGAGTACTCGGTAAATACTCAGTACTCAGCGAAATTTTGGCCGAGTACTCGGCCAATGCCGAGTAGTTGTAAGAATTTCATTTTTTAAGCATATGAACTTATAACTGATCTGTAAAAAGTTATTCGAATATCAATGTATAATATATGCAATAATTCACAAAATTATTTACTCGATATTTAACAATATGTCTAGAAAATATAGAAAAAGTTAAGAACAAAAACCCTCATAAAATAATTCCAGATTAAAATTAATTTCACATTTATACAAATAAAAATAAGTTTTTTTTTAAATGTATAGGAAAACTGAAAAGACTTATTTTGGATAAAGAAACTAAAAATGCAATAAAAGAAATTAATAATTAAATTTATTATATTTCAAATTATGGTGCAAAAACACCAAACGCTCTACATTATCAGTAAACAGGGCATTTCTTTTACTACTGTAAATTTGGCCTGTCTCTGAAGATATACATTTAGAATAAACAGTGGTTGAAGGTACACATAAGAATTTTTTTGCAAGGTTGCACACAATTTAAAATCCCCCCCCCCCCCCAAACCATGCAAATGGAGTGTCAGTTTTACATAAGTCTTCTGTTAAGAAAGCCTGTATCTCTTTTTGTACCTCTCTTTTTATTTTGAATCAAAAGAAAATAAGGTACAGTTACAAAATAAATATGAAATGTTTTGCATCATTCAATGAATTGTTACAGTAACCAATAAACATTTTTATTTTTCATAGATAGATTTCAGGTATCAGAATAAATTGAGGGTTGAAGAATGTTTTAATTTTATGTTGGTTAATAATTGTACTTGTTATGTGTCAATTCTCCTTTTTTTGCTACTGTTTTGAATTGTCAAAAATTGTCTTTAAAAAGTGCACAAAAAATTTTCAAATTTAATTAGTTAATTTATATGTACTATATATGCATATATGTATGTACACACAGGTATATATACATATATATATGTACACATCACAGGTATATTTATATACAGTACAGAACCATTTATCCGGAATGCTTGGGGTCAGATGCATTCCGGATAACTGGTTTTTCCGGTTAACTGGTTGTGCATTAAAGCAGCATCCATTTGATAAGTTTTGTGGAATATGTGTGGTTGTGGCATTGTTTCTGACTTTAAATTATTAGATTACTTGGATTAAAAATCAATGCAAGAAAGATCAAAAGTTAATCAGAGTTTAAAAGGTAATTTATGGGAATCTCTTAGGAACAAAAATTCTTCTGCATAAAAGTTAAAATATCTAAAATACAACTAAGTATGTTTTCTTTTCAAATACTAGATGTGGTCATCAAATTATACAATTGTTTCAAGCACAGCCTATGTCAAACTGGCAGTGTATGACACCTTTTTCTGCAAAAATTCTGAAATCAGTCTATCAGAAATATCATTCCGGATAACTGGTTTCCGGATAAATGGTTCCATACTGTATATGTACACACAAGCTCACATTATGTGCACATCAGTGTTTTTTTTCCTTATTACACAACTACTCGGTACTCGGCCAAAGTACTACTAGGTACACCACTATTGTTTAATCCTGTGAAATACACTCAACATCTTAGATTTCAGCTGTATGTAATTAATGTGTGTAGTATGTTAACACATTTACTTATTAAATAAATACAAATAACATTTTATTGTGTTTTATTTGATTATTTTTTTATTGTATAGGGGAGACCAGGGTACAGTGGACCTAAGTACACAGTAGACCACCCCTTATATTTCACTTATTTAAAAAATTTTAAAGCTTTTCTTTTAGGCTAATTGATAAAAGCACTGCATTGATTACTTATAGCCTTCAGAACACATTGTTAGCTCAGAATGAACCTTTTCATCCTGACCAGGGTTGGAAAAAAACCGGGTTTTTTTGTAAACAACAAAAAAAAAACGGTTTATTTGGTTTAAACCGGGGTTTTTTTTAAATATAATTTCCTATTGCATACAGATGCATATCTGTTGATAAAATAAACATTTTTGGATATTATATAAGTAATATAACTTTAGAAAAAATATTTAAATTAAATAATTACAGTCAATTATATAGAAAATTGAAATCATTTCTAATTTAAACATTATTAGTAACAGCTGTATCTTTTGTTCAAAGTAAACGGCTCTACACAGTGAAACATTGATACCTTGAAAATCGTATGAAGAATCCTTTGATTAATAATATAATAATCAATCAATAAACATTTGATGCAGTTTCATGGATATAATATATTATTCTGTGGTTATTATTATTATTTTTTTTAATATCCAAATACTTCTGCTTATTTTGTTTTTTGAGTGATAACTCCAAGTGTCCAAGTCAACATTTTTGGCCATTAGATCCAGCAACTAACAGAAAAGATTGACTGGTATTATTGAAATGCTATAACTAGCATTCAATTTTTGCGAGCTGTGTTATTCAAGTTCATATCTAAGTTTATCTTTTAAATTCTTTAAGGATAATCTTCCCCAATCCCAATCCAGAAAATTTTCTTTTACAACTTAACCAAAATCTTAAAGATCACTGTATTTTGTTATTAACTGCTGTAAATAATCTGCATTTTTTAAATGAAAATATTTTATGCTAAATATTGAATATTATTTATCTATTTTATCTTTTCTAACACATGTTTTAAGGAAAATCTTTAGGGTACCAGATATGTTCATCAGCACATACTAATTTTCATTCTACATGCATAGAAACATGACCTAGGCTCATTATGTCTCATGTTGACTGCTGAGATGAAGTGTTAAAAGTAGAAATTACTTCTATCTATAATATAAAACAATTAAATTACAAAAAAAGAGAAAATATATTAGATTTTTTCTAAAAAAACCAAATGGTTTTTTTGACAAAAAAACCAATTGGTTTAAACCATGTTTTAAACCATGGTTAAAACCACTTGGTTTAAACCGTGCCAACCCTGATCCTGACTGGTTGTTTTGAGCTCCTAAAAGTAAAATTTTTCATCATCATACTTTTCTTTATTGAGTAATTAAAGCTTATGGATAAATAAGATAAAACAACTTTTTTGAAAAGGTAAGACACAGGAGTCATTCCATGTCAAATCAACACACTTTTTGAAAACATTTTACGATTTTACCTCACCATCTCAGATTTTAACGAACTGTGGCACATAGTACTTATATAGACTAAGAAAAATACCAAATGTTTTCAAAATATATCTATCGGTTTTGAAAATATGGCTATGTAAACTTTTCGAAAATTGTCAATTTTTGGCAGTTTGACAAATTTTCAAATCATCACAGGATCCCTCCTAATTAAGATAGGAAGGTGAAAGAAGTGTCATATTGCAACATTTTTTTTTATGGACTTTAATATGATATGCAACATGATACAGGTTGTAAAAAAAAAAAAAATTCTAAATTTAAATTTAAATTTTAAAATTGAAATTGTGAAAAAAAAACGTTTTTTAAAAAAATTTCAAAAAATTAGAGAAAGTAAGTTATATTATTATAAAACATTACAGAAAGTTTCAAAATGGGACAACAATGGGTTCATAGGAAAAATAATTTTTTTATAAAGTAATTTTTCATCAATTTCAAATATGAAGCAAAAAATCCATGAAAATTTTACTTTTAACCCTCCGACTGTCTTGGAAAAGGGCAAAGTTGTAATGTTGTTTTCTCTGAATTTTGTTTTAAATGCTAAAAAAAAAAGTTTCTTTGAACATTTTATAAAAAAAAACTTAATAACAAATATGAATGCAATCCTTGGAAGTATTAACCATTATTCAATGTATTAGAAATACATTAAATCAATAGAATTATATTACTTTAAATATTGCTTGTATTGCAGTGAAACCTGGAGCTTAGTGAACGTATTAACACGGGCTTGTCAGTGAGGGGGTTAATATATGCCACAGGATAGAATTTGAAAAAAAAAAAAAGAATGTAAATTAAAAATTTTGATTTTAAAATTTCAATTGTAAAAAAAAAAAAGTTTTGATTTTAATTTTCAAGTATGATACAAAAATCCATAAAAACTGACTTTAATATGATATGCAATTGAATACAATTTATTAAGGAAAAAATAATATTTTAAGTGTGATTTTTTTTTTTTTTAAATACAAACAATCATAGAAAATATGTTGTATTATTGTCAAATAGTATACAATGTTTGAAAATGGGAGAACAAATCCATATTAAAAATAACTTTAAATGAGTAAATTTTACTAAATTGGGGTTACATAGAATAAAAGAAAAAAATCATAAAACCATAAAAATCTCAAAATTAATATTTAATCGGCTATAAATCAAGATTATGGGAAAGCAGAAAACAATGTTTTTATTAAATAAAACTGTTCAGTTGTTAGGTAATCCTAATGTATAATTAATATGTTTACATACAAAATTCTACAATTTTACAAACCCTTGACAGTTTGAAACAGGCCAGACCTACAGACAGAAAGTGGTTACCAACAAAATCCCTTCTAATTAAGATAGGAAGGTGTAAAAGTATTGCTTTGTAGAGTTTTATCAGTGTTGAATTCAGACACTTTTCTCCGGGGGGAATTGCACTTTTTGACGATTGAAAACACAAAATCTCAAATCTTCCGGGGGGGGGGATTCCATTGCTCCAGGGGGGGAATGTCCCCCCGGGCCACCCCCTGAAATCAACACTGAGTTTTATATGAAAACATAATTATAGGATTACCTAACAACTGAACAATTTTATTTAATAAAAACATTGTTTTCTGCTTTCCTATAATCTTGATTTATAGCAGATTAAATATTAATTTTGAGTTTTTTTATTGTTTTATAATTTTTTTATTTCATTCTATATAACCCCAATTCAGTAAAATATACTCATTTAAAGTTATTTTTAATATGGATCTGTTCTCCTATTTTCAAACATTGTATACTATTTTACAATAATACAACATATTTTCTATGATTGTATTAAAAAAAAAAAAAAATCACACTTAAAATATTACTTTTTTTTCCTTAACAAATTTTATTCAATTGCATATCATACTAAAGTCAGTTTTTATGGATTTTTGTATCATACTTGAAATTAAGAGAAAAATGTGTTTCTTAAAAAAATATTCTCCCTGGGTCAAACCACAGTATTTGGTCTCAAGCCATCTTAATTTTTTTTATTTTGAAACTGATAAAACTTTATATTTTTAAAATCTGCAGACATTGAAGTTTCTGAAAAATGTAAACAAAAGTACTTATAACATTTTTGAATAAAAGTAATTTATAGTTAAAATTGGATTTAGAAGAAAAATATGTTGCGGAGGGGACAAACTAAAAAATGCTATTTAAAGGATAAGTATTTTTAATGCATTTCTTTTTTTAAATAATGCTTCAAACCCACATTTTTGTGTCATATTGAAACATTTTAAGGCTTTAATTGATTAAAAAATATAAAATTAGTAAATTTAGACAAATAGAAAATTTTGGTTGTCCCCTCCAAAACATTTTTAAATATTATTTTTTGTTTTTTTCAGTGTTAGTACATTTTTAAAAACATTCGACTTTAAACTTATCAAGTATTAGCAGAATGCAATAAATAAATTCTAAATTTGTATCAAATTCAATAATTTAAACATATATATAAAGCAAAAGAAAAACGTTTCGGAGGGGACACTTTTGTGATGGAGGGGACATTTTTTTTATTTTTATTCCATTTTTATTCATTGTTTACACTGAAACATCAACAAAATTCTCCTACAGTTTCTATTTGATAATGTTACTACCAAATGGCACTACTGAAGTGTATGATTTCCTTTTCTTTACATTTGTGAACTCCTGTATATACTCATAAGGTACTTGCAAAAATTGTTCAAAATTTAACTCCACACAGAAAAACAGATCGAATTTCACAATGTTCTGTTAAAAGGTGCAATTTACTTCAAGAAAGAAAGCGACGAGCTGATGCCATTCCCGAAAAAACTGTTGCGAATATTACAGCTTTTTTTTTAACATGGTGACATTAGTCAAATGTTACCTGGCATCAAAGATTCCATCCTGATATGTAATGGTAAATTTAAAGAAAGAAAGCAAAAAAGAGTTTTAGAAATGTCTTTAAATGAAGCATATTTTTTGTATTGTTCTTCTTATACTATGCAAAGTATTGGAATTACTAAATTCCGATTGTTATGCTTGCTTCACAAAAGCACCAAGAACTGTGCTATTGCATTTACCATGAAAACATTGACTTAATTCTTCATTGTTTCCAAAACAAGTCTTGTGTGATGCAGGTTAAAGAAGCAAAAGAGCTATGCAATTTAACTTTATGTGAAGGAGATAAACGTGTAGAACTCTGTATTGATCGTCAGTGTATGGACTGCGGTGTGAAGTTATTGAAACACATTTTGATCAGTTTGACTTTGATGATAATGTTAGTTATAATCAATGGATCAACATTAAAGGCAGTACAAAGAAACTTCCTGTAACATGCTCAGTTGCTGAAGCATTGTATGCTTCATACAGAATAATAAATTGTTTTAGTGATTATAGCATTGGTTGATGAAAATTAATTGATTATATATATTTAATGACTATCATGAACTGACTTTAAAAGCTTAATTCTTTTCTATGAAGTGTATACAATTGTTAAAAAATACAAAACAATGAATAGGTTCCTAATTTTAACTAAATTCCAAAATGTCCCCTCCAAAACAGTCCTCTCCGCAACATAGTGCTAATTTAAAAAAAAACAAATTCAGGATGAATTTTTTGTAATTCAGGTGTAATATTTTATGACTAAAATGCTAAATATCATAGTTTAGTAAAAAAAAAAATGCTTTTAGAGCTATACTTTATTATACATAGGAAAAATATTGATGCAAACTGAAAATTTTTAAATTGTAATATTTTCCTGTCCCCTCCGCAACAATAAAAAAAAAAAATTGTTCTCCTTCACTTTTAATACTTGTTTCATTTTTTTATGTTAGAATGTTTTCAGCATATCTTATGCACTCATAAAAAAATTCAAACTCTGAGAAAAAAAATTATTTTGATGTATTTAGTTGAAATAAATGATTAAATGTCCCCTCCGCAACAAAACAATTTACTGTGATTTGGCCCCCCTATGAATTCATTGTTGTCCCATTTTACAACTTATTTTCTATATTTTTTTGAAAAAAATTGAAATCAAAACTTTTTTCACAATTAAAATTTTAAAATTAAAATAAAAATTTGAATTTACATTCTTTTTTTTTTTCAAATTCTATTCTGTGACATATATTAAAAGTAAAATTTTCATGGATTTTTTGCATCATACTTGAAATTGATGAAAAATTACTTAAAAAAAAAAAATTATTTTTTTTATGAACCCATTGTTGTCCCATTTTGAAACTTTCTGTAATGTTTTACAATAATATAACTTACTTTCTCTAATTTTTTGAAATTTTTTAAAAAAACGTTTTTTTTACAATTTAAATTTTAAAATTTAAATTTTGAATTTACTTTTTGTTACCACCTGTGTCATGTTGCATATCATATTAAAGTCCATAAAAAATGCTGCAATATGACACTTCTTTCACCTTCTTATCTTAATTAGGAGGGACCCTATGATGATTTGAAAATTTGTCAAACTGCCATTTTTTGAGAAGTTTACATAGCCATATTTTCAAAACGGATAGATATATTTTGAAAAAAAATGGTATTTTTCTTAGTCTATATAAGTACTAACTATGTGCATCAGTTCATTAAAATTTGAGATGGTGAGGTAAAATAGGTGTGTTGATTTGACATGGAATGGCCCACTGGTCTTTATTTAATTTAAAAGTTTATATGCTTAAAAGAAAACTATAAATAATATTTTTATGAGTATGTATTGAACTTCAACATGGGGCACAGTTGACTGCCCATTGCTGGGGGTACAGTGGTCCGCGATGAATACTCTCCTGCAATGTCAAAATATTTAATAATTGCTTATTCTCTATAAAGAAATATTGTTTTAAAATAGTTATTTAACTGTAAAATAAAGTAAACAAATAAAAATGACAATTTATTTAACCTTACAATGCATAGAGTAGCCATTTGGCAACTTTAAATTTCATGTTATATGTTGTTCTGATTATAATGTAGCCATATGACATTTTAGTTTTCTCCTAAATTATGGATAACAGTTCACATGTAATTTTTAAAATAAGTTTTCTTGTTCAATATAGCAGGGGTTTTTTTGGGGGGGGGAGAAGGAGAGAAATTAAAATCATGCATTGTAGAGTTAACATATTAAGAAATATTTTGTTTTGTATTTACTGCCTTTGAAAAATATGACTGTAGCCTAATATGTAATAGATGACCTCACTGGGTTGGTTATTTATAGCTTCAGAGCACATGGTTAGCTCATAATGAACTACTTTATCCTGGATATTTTGAGCTTCTAAAAAATTTTTCATTATCATATTTGTCTTAATATTTGCTGATTTTTTTGTACTTAATTAATAACATCTTTGCAATCACTCCTGTATCTTATATTGTTATTTTCAAAATAATATAAATTTTTTGATAATTCTTTAGTTTTATGTTTTTTATTTCAAAATACTTTGCAAATTTGTATTATTATATTATTTTGTAGGTAAAGGTGAAATAAAAAAGAATTAGATTAATTATAAATAGATTTATATTGTATTTTAGACAATAACTAATAGTGGACCACTGTGCCCCAGCAGGTGGACCAGTGTACCCCGCCTCCGGGGCACAGTGGTCCACTTTACGAGTGTATATAAAAAATTTTTTTATGAAAAATGTATTGGGAACTATGTTCTGTGAAAATTATGAGGCATATAAAAAGGTTTAAAGAATGTTCACAAATATTTTCAGGTAGATTGGTCTCTCTGTTAAAGAGGAAAAAAAAGTTAACTGCAAAAGTGGACCACTGTACCCTGGTCTCCCCTACACCTAACTGCTGGAATTTTGATTTAGTTATTTTTTATATAAAGAAAGTAATAGTAATTTGATTGATAATAGTTTTTATGAACATATACAAATAATCTAAAAATATATTCTAAAAAAAATCAATATATTAGATTTTGTGGTTTTAAAGTGTAATTTTCTTGAATTTCGACTGCTTCCCTATTCTTATCACAAATAGTTGGCTGGTATAAAACTCTGATTTATAGAACAATGCATATATATATACAACGATTATAGTTTATGTAGATGTCAAGAAAGTTTGAAACATTATAGTGGCCACTAACTTTAAAAAGTGGCCACTAATGAAACTGAGTCTACCAGCCACTGGCTACTAACTCAATTTCCCAGTTTTCACCTATACAGCCAATCTGGTGATTTTTTGAAAACATGCCAAGCTGGGGATTATTGCACACTCGCACCAGGACCTAAAATGCTGAATATGAAGCAAATTTTACCATACATTTAAAATGTGGAATCAAATTAGACTATTGCTATTGAGTTTTAAAGTTATGGAAAGAGCTCCCTAAACTTTTTAGTGAAGGATCAAAGAAAACCCAATTTCCAATCGCATGGCAATTTTTTAATAGTTTGATCATTTTTAAAAGCAATCTCTAGCTCTCTGTTTTCTTTTTAGCCGATTGTACACATGCACATCAATATATGTAATTATTTATTCAAAATAGAAGGAAACATAAATTTGAGATTTTTTTTTTCTTAAAAGGTTTTATTGTATGTATTTTGCTTTGGAAAATCAGTTTAATGCGTTGATGAGGATTCAAATGTGAAAATAAAATCGGATTATTCATAATTAAAGGTCTTAAAATTCGAATCACGCGTCGATCACGGCAATTAATGTGTTAGCAAAAAGAGTATATCCACCAGGTAAATAAAATAGATTTACAAATAAAAGAACCTACCCAAAGAACAGAGGAATAGTGAAAACAGAAAACAAAAAGTTAAATTTATTGAAACCATTATTGACACGTAAACAATATATAAATTGCAATATGAGTATTTGGCAAAAACGGCAGGAACGCCGGATTGACTTCTAAATGGACCTTATGCATGCCACCTGAGGTCGAGGCTAAAATTCGTCTGCTGGTGATGTTTAGCACATAGATTAAGGACCAAGATGGGACATTTACGGCAAAATCTGTTTAGCATAGCAGTCTATGGAGTGCGATTTATTAATGCTTGTTTGTTAAAAATACTGCAAAACAATTCTTTGTTGTAGCAGCGTAATCTTAATATATTGTAATATAAATTCAAAATGTTGTTCTGTTTGCGAGAAAATTTCCTAAGTTTGCAAATTTTCAGTTAAAATGTATGGATGTAGCCTGAGTCAAGGTTAAAGTCGTCTGCTAGCGGTGTTTGCGCCTGCGTATACTTGTGGTGCAGTGGCTAGAATAACAGATCAACGCACCGCCAGCTCTGGCGTCTGACGTCACCTGAATAGGGTCCGAGGCTAACGAAAAGTTAGCCTCGAATAGGGTACATTTTACAACACGGCAGAGTTGGCTCATGGTTGGCATCGAGGTTCAGAAATAGCAACCCTTTCTTGACGCCGGGATCACTACCCACCGTCACGTGATGGTGGGCACAGAAAACGTGCCAAACCGGTTTTTCTCCTCTGGTTCCCGCTGAAACTTTCTTGCGTCGGCGTTTCTCTCGCATAAATCAAATCCGACAGTTGCCAATAAGGTGATAACCGCCAAAAAAGGCAACCTTTTTGGTGATGAAAGCGGAAACATGTGTGCCTCAAGTTCTGATCGAAATAACAATGGGATTCGGCCTCTACTTCTTATCTTTACTCTGAGAGGTATGCACTCATCGCACTCATCTGTTTAAGCGTTACGGTTACCGCCTGCTATCCGAACTGGTGAACAAACATCGTTTTGTTTTCGTTATTTGACAGGGTGATTTTGCTTGCCATTGCGATTCTTTTTTTTTTTATCTTCTGTTAAAAAATGCATTGTAAAGGGTATTTACGTGGTTTATCTCAACCTTTACTGAATTTTTATACCAAAAAATTGAATGATTTCAATGTTGAAGATCCTTATGAAATATCATTTTCAGAATTGGTAGAAAATATAGAGGAATGGCCTCAGCTGGAATTTGGGGATATCGTAAACTATTTAGTTTTCGGCACCCATACTTTTACACAACAACAAATGAAGGCATATAAATCCTTAGAAGCCCATAATTATTATACTAGTGGATGGGTTAATAATCGTGTCTTCATTAAACTGTTACCACAGGATAGAATCCTTATGCTTGGAGAGGTAAGAAAATAAGATGTTGAATATTTTCACATGAATATGTGTAAACAGATTATCTTTATGTTCCTTTTAAGCTAAGATGTCTACTACCGAATTTCTAATTTTTTTTTTCTCTGTGTATTTCTCATATCTGAAAGATATTCGTAAATGCAAATTTTGTTTATTATATTGGTTACTATTGATTAGTATACGATAGCATGGATAAAATAAAGGCGAAATAAAGGATTTTAGTAATTTTTTTAGAAATTTGTGTGTCATAAGACATAAAGTGTGTGTTTTTGTTTCTTTTAATATAATCCTGCTTTAATGAATAAAGTGTTTTAGTTTCTTTTAATATGTTTTAATGAATGAAATGTGTTTTCCTATTCAAAATAAAACAGAGTTCATTGTAAAATTTTTGAAAATTAATAGGAAAAAAAATAAAGTAACTGCCAAACATTCAAAAATAAAGTAACTATTTATGATAATAAAATAATTATAATACGCTTGTTTAGTACATGTTTAAGTTGCTTATACCAGAGTTTTCCCTGGGTTTAAAAAAAGGGCAGGGTGCTGAATTGTGAGAAAAGGGCACTATTACATGTTTAATTCTTGATTTGTGGTAGGCTACATCATCTACCTATTTTAGAGATCTTATTCCAGTATTAGGCAGGATATGATTATCACAGGGTCCCCTGGACTCACATTTTCAGGGCCTCCAAAATATGTATTCTCTACTCTCTGAAGATATAAATAATGCAAATTTCCATTTAGACTTCACAGAAAAGATTAATTTTTACCATAAATGCAAATTTAACTGTCACAGAGTTCTTTACTAAAGACAATAAAATGCTATGTAAAATGTAAACCTCCAAACTCAGAGTTAAACAGATATTACATCAAATACATTTCATTCAGTCTCTTATATTTTGAGTTTTATTCACTCTAAATAGCATATAGTGCAGAAGATATACTTTACTATTTACTTTCACACCTTTTTTAATGTGTTTTTTCATTGTATTTATAGTCTTTTTTTTTTATAATGCATAAAAATATGGTTTAAATTTTGAACTTCACATACAATTGTTTCTCATGTTTATTATGTAATTTTCTTGAGAAGGGGGGAGGGGACGCAGCCTGTGCCACATGTTTCACTTAAAGCTGAACAGGCCCTGGTATTAGGCATTATAAAAGAAGGTTTCATATAAGAGTGTTTGGGCTTAGATGCCGTATGTTCCCTCCGCCGTTGTTGTTTTGAAATGTTTGGCGATTTTTTGTTGGCGTGTTGACGGTGGTTATGGATATGGCAACCTCGATATGTTGAATGTCGTGTGACGTGTCGTTCTGGCAGTTAATGTTGGAATATTGTGAATGTATTTTGATATCGTATTGTATAGTTCTGCCTTTTTATTTTTATGTGAAATTTATTGAATGTATTTGATTAACTATGTTTTCTGTAGTCCGTTTAAACGCTGTTGTTGAAATAATTAGGAAATATGAGGAAATTTTGACAAGAAAAGAAGGTTTGTTTATAGTTTGTGAATACGTATTGATAAGCCTATTTAGGAAAATGTCGGCGATAATATTTCGAGCTGGATCTTTCAAGAAAGCAGATGTTTGTTAAGGTATGTTGATAATTTTATGTATTTTACTGCTTTTGAGTTTTTTACATTTTGTGATTGCTAGAAAGCGAGAATTGCTGAATTTTGAGAATTCTATATCGCGAGAAATGCTGAATTCGGCGATGTTTTTTTTCGGAAAATGTGCGCGAAGCGCACATACAACGATTACTGGTTGCCATTTTAGCGAATTTTGTTTTTTATGTGTATTTTTGCTTTAAAAGTTTTTATATTATGAGATTGCTAGAAAGCGAAAACTGCTGAATTTTGAGAATGCTACACCTCGAGAAGTGTTGAATGCAGTGATGTTTTTTTTCAGAAAATGTGCGCGAAGCGCACTTACAAGGATTACTGGTTGCCATTTTAGCAAATTTTGTTTATTATTTACATTTTATTTTCGTTAAGCCAAACATGCATATAAACCGGTGCTTGACGACATTTACTACTTGGCGGAAAAAGTGTTTTCACGCCAAGAAAATTCCAAGATGGCGGCCGGGGGGGAACTTATGACATCTGTTCCAGTGTTTGCAAAAGAAAGGGCATATGCATATTAGATAAATGCATTTTTATGGATATTAGCAGCTGTCTGTAACTGGGAGATGCCCACTATGGAGGGTTTTATAATATATAAGCCGAATTTTTATTG
Organism: Maratus speciosus; assembly: GCA_963932465.1. Taxonomy (NCBI): domain Eukaryota; kingdom Metazoa; phylum Arthropoda; class Arachnida; order Araneae; family Salticidae; genus Maratus; species Maratus speciosus. Next base: position 511,447,241 of record OZ010787.1, on the reverse strand, counting down.
AGGATCAGGGAAAAAAACCTGGAACAGAACCAGAATTGCTCAGGAACCCTGTAATAAATGAGAGGATAGGGAGGGATCTTGCATCTTCACTAATGTTCACATTTCTTTTAAAAAAGGCAGGGCGTATTTGCTGAAAAGGGTGCTTATATCGAGTAAAGGGGCACAGTTTGTTGAGTGAAAGGACACTCTCATTGGATTATCATTTTTCAGTTCTGAGGAGTGGGAATTTCAAATCTAACCCTTTAATTAGTATGTATTAAGTCCTATATTTCCTGAGGTCATTTCGAGGAGGGGGGAGAGGAGGTGCACTCTGGATTCACTTCCATATATTATCAAGGTAAACAAATCATTCTGTATTTTTAAGAATATCATAAAATAATCTGATTAAAATAACTCCTTTTTTCGAATATTCCACTTATGGAAACAAATGCGATTCTGGGACGATTTTGAAATGGAAGTATTATATGATTTGAAAACACATTACAATATGCAGCTGCTGCATGTTTTTTTTACACTGGTTTAGAACTTACAACACGTGAGTCAATCAGAGCAACAGAACTTCTGTTTTCAAAAGTCATGGAGGAGATGAGAGGGGGCAGAGGAGAGAAAAAAGCCAAATGTTTTGGGGGGAAAAAATAGAGGACACAAAGAAGCTAACGGGGAATGGGACAGGCCTCACCAGCAGTTTAAACGAAAAGTGCAGGCCGCAATGTCCTTTGAAAAACATCAAATGGGAACACTAATAGTCACCATATTTTATTAGTGTCAAAATGGTTGGTGATAAATTGATATTTTAAGTATATAACAGCAATCAATTTAATGGTATGTGATTCACTTTAAACCTCACTGCTGACTGCTTAGCTCATCTTTGATGCCAATCTTGGCGAGGAATCTAGTTATGGAAAATAGTCAAATTTATTAACCCTTATTGAATGCTAGCTTTTTATACATGATTTGCCAGGTTGTAATTGTATACAGTGAATATTCGCAGTGCTGCCACAGACGACTGATTTTATATGCTATTTGAACTTGAACCACTATATTTTAAATATAAATTTTGTAGGGGAGAGGGGGGCACCTTTGAACATTTTTTTAAAAAAATCCACATATTTCTTACTTGAATTATATTTATTGAATTTTAAATATTTCGTGAGAGAAAGAATGTAATTCTTCATCATATGAAATAAAAAATATAGTTTTTCAGATAAATTAAATATGCTGTGATGCTTTAAAAAGCTGAAAGAACATGCTAGGGACACCTTTGAACAAATAAACAAAATATGAAAATATTGACAGTTTTTATGTAAAACTGCGTATTTTTCCAAAATATAAAATAATAAAAATAAAATTGCACAATTACATTTAACTGAAATTACTAATTTTTTATTATTTAACCAAATTTGTATCCATCAGAGCACATTGTTGAGACAGAATGGAGGATCCCTCCAGTTATGTATAATTGTGTCAACTTTTTTATATAATATCCTTAAAATCCATCCAAATTAGAGATGCAACGAATATTCGGCCGAAGCCGAATATTCGGTCCATTCGGCCTGTCTGTCGAATATTCGGCTTCGGCCGAATATCAAGTCCATTATTCGGCCTTGGCCGAATAATACACTGTAATAAATGTTTTTATATTTACACAGTATAACTTTTTAATTTGACAATTTATATTCATCATATATAATGAAAATTTTATTAGAAATTAACTAACACTTTTTTTTCCAGTAACTTTTATACTCCGAATGGGTTTTATCTACCCATTTTTATATAAGAGGCTAATTTAGGAATCATGTTAAAAAAAAAAATTATGCTGTATCAGTAAGTACAAAAAGTATCTGTAATAAGCTAACATAATCTGTTAAATTTAAAATTAATCTATTCAAAATTGTTTTAATACAGCTTTAACAACCTAATTCAATAATATATATATTTTTTTATCATAATGGAAGTTTAACATTTAGCCCTTGTTACATAAAAAAATATTTCTTTCAATAATATTTTGAATTATACCTATAAAGAACATAAATATATGATTGATTAGATATAGATGTATTATATGTTATAAGACATTTAAGTCGTATATGTTGCAATAGTTAAGTTTTTTTTAGTAAAATACGCTTAAAATTTAATAGTATAATTTAAGTGATTTTTTTAAGTCTTACTATTTCTTATTAAATAATGAAAGAAATGTAAATACTAAATTTTTTTACTTAGTATACATTTAGGTTTTAGATATTTTTTACAAGAGTAGCATTGTAATGCCTTAAAAAACAGTTAAAATGTTTTCAATAAATGTAGATTGTGATGCAGAAATAATAATAATCAGCATTCTCAGGTGCTAGTCTATTTCTTTTTTTTTTTTCGTAAATGTCACCTGCTTCTGAAAATAACCTCTCACTATATATGGTACTTCCTGATGCACAAAGGTACTTTTTGGCTAATTGTGAACCATTTGGAAAGTCTTCCGCATTTTTTGCCCACCACCCCAAAGGACACTTGTCTTTCTAGTGGTGGCTGGGAAAGAAAATTACTAATTTCTTTTACTCTTCACATTGAGGCGCACTTTCTATAGAAGCTTTACTGCTGACAGCAAAAAAAAAAAAATAAATAAAAATAAAGATAAATAAAAATTTTGTTAATTGTGAGCTTTATAAAGTCTACAATGATTTTTTTCCACCATTTTAGAGGATATTCCTTTCACCCTTTCTAGCAGTGGCTTTTCTTAAGATATTAAGATTTCTTATTTTTTATTTTATTTCATCTGAAAGCTGAAACTTATGTTTCCTAGTTACTTTTAAAATTTTGTCATTATTTTAAAATGTAACAACAACACACATAATATCTATTAAAATGTAACTAGACAGTACCTGATGAGGAACTTTTGCTAAGATTTTTTTTTTTTTGGGGGGGGGGGGGGGGGGAGGGATCTGAATTATATTATTGAGGCAATTTTTAGGCCGAACATAGCCGAATATTTTTTCAGAGTAAAATAATGCTTTAAAAAATTAAAAATTTGTATATAAATAATTTTTTAAAAGAAAACAATACATTTTAATTGTGAAATATACAAGAATTGTGCATATAGTGCATACCATATTTTGTTTTTAGGCAAAAATAAGTTCATTATTCGGCGGCCGAATATTCGGTATTCGGTTATTCGGCCAAACCACTATTCGTTGCATCACTAATCCAAATTGATATCTGATGCCTCTGGAAAATATATCATATGTTATTTTTTACGAAGAAACCTAGCATTAAGCAATTTAATCTGACCAACGTAATGAAGAGTTCTTTTTGCATGAAATTGGACTAAAATGAAATAATTTTCATTCCAATTGTTATATAAAATGGATAAAACCCTGTTTTATGAAATTCAGAAATAATGTTTACCATTGTAAATGAAACAGTATAGGGTTTGTTAGACAAATCTGCTAAATCATGAATTATTGTTGTTTGTCCTGAATTTGCCTGTAATTGAAGTCCTGCATCAGTAGTACAACTTTAATATTAAGTACAATAACACTTAATCTATTAATTTTCATATTTAAAAAAATTTTCAACAATAATAATATTCAGATACATCTATAACACTTTACTTGATAGTTTTAACTGTTCAGTGGTGCCCCAACTTTTCTGTTCAATGGTGTCCCATCACATGGAGTTTAGCATTACAACTATTTACTCAATTAGGTTTGAGAATTTGAATAAAACACATTCTTATAAGTTAAAGCTAACATCTTTATTTAGGTATTAAATAGTAAATTATAATTTTAGGGATACAAGATTATCAACAAAAAGTTTACAACTTTATTTTGTTTAGATTCAAGAAAGCAAAACATACATATCTTATTTAGACAGTAGTGTGCGTGCAAAATAATAAAGCTTTGTATTCTTGTTACATTGAATCAATAGTACTGTGCTGCCACATATATTTAAAAAATATAATTTATTTAAAGAAAATATTTACAGTGTTCAAAGGTAACCCCCTCTCCCCTACTGTATTTCTTTCGCACATATGTTCAAAGTACAAGTGAAAGTGTTTAAATAAAAAAAAAAAAAAATGGTGTCAACTGAATAAAATTTGTGTGATATGTTGGTCCCAGATGGGTTAATCTTGCCACATTACACATGCCATACGACCTGCCCCGTGCGAAAGGGGCGTTCGCCTTGAGCGCAGAAATTGAGGGGCGCCAAATTTATACTACCAACATCTTTTTTGGCTATCGATCATTTATGGAGGATTTTTTTTTTCTCTCTGGGGACCACTTGTTTCTAACCTGGTTGCTAGCAATTTTTACCTTGCCAATTTTCACATTTTCTCCAACTCAAATACTAACAATAACTAAAAATGACTAGAAAAAAAAAAAAAGAGAGAAAGGTTGAAAAAAATTTGTCCAAAACATTGCAATAGCTCTAACAACTAACTGCATTTTTCTCTTATGTTATTTAGTTGCTTGGAATTTCTGAATTATTATAAAATTACACGATTTAAAGTTCCAAAATAAATGCAAAATATTTATTCAATAGACTTTATTTCTGTTTCTGCTCTTTATTAATTTTATGGTAACTGTCACAAAGAAAAAGTGAGGGGAGGGGGATGCCAAATTGAAACTTTGCCCTGGGTGCAGTTTTTTCTTCTCACGGCCCTGTATACGACCGATACAACAAAGTACTTATGTCATGTGAAAGGTGACATACGACCCGTGAGAGTCAAGTTTCTTTCTAGGTTTGTATATTAAAACAGCAAAATGCTCCTTTATCCTACCTAGTTTAGTATAAAATTGATTCTTATTTTTATGTTGAGTTGATTTAGTCTCTCTCTCTCTCTCTCTCTCTCTATATATATATATATATAAATAATAATTAAAAAAATCTTTTTAGGTAAAACATTCCCAAAGTATTCATTCTGCCTGTTTAAAAGTGTGGCTAATTTGTAAAAAAGATGGAGAGATTCTGACAGGACACTGCACCTGCATGGCTGGCATGGGAGAATCCTGTTCTCATGTTGCAGCTTTTCTTTTTCTCATTGATGCAGGCATAAGGTTTAGAAAAGACATATCTTGTACTGATCAGAGGAATAGTTGGTTGCAGCCATACCAAAAAGATGCTGAATACTTGAAAATAACAGATATTGACTTTGAGTCAGCATCGTCAAAATTTGAAAGAACTCTCTCTTCAGAAAACTCCAAAGGGAAAAAAAAAAACAATGCACCAAAGCAAGCAGCTCAATATACCTGAGCCAAGTGATGAAGAGCTTCATCAATTTTTTGATGAACTACACAGTGCTGGTCTATCGTCTGCTGTTTTGTCTGTAGTTGAGCCATTCAACAGCAGTTTTGTAACGGATATTTCAATTAAAAAACTTACCAATTTATTTTGTACAGAAAATACACAATTGACATGGAAAGATATTGTTGAAAAATGTCAAGATGTCTTCAGCAAATTGATTATTACAAAGTGTGATGCTGAAAAGATTGAACAGGAAACAAAGCCACAGAAAAAAGCAAGAAATGGTTTGCTTATAGGACGGGGCGTATTACAGCCTCTAATATGAAGAGTGTTTGCAACACTGACATTGATGCACCTGCAGCCAGTGTCATTAAAAAGATCTGCTACCCGTCTTCATATAAATTTTCCACGCCAGCGACAGAGTGGGGAAAAGAAAACGAAAATTTAGCCAAAAAAAAGTATATTTCTCAGGCTGAAAAAAATCATGTCAATTTTAAAATCACTACAAGTGGATTGCATATCAATCCTGATTATCCCTATATAGGAGCTACACCTGATGGAATAATTCATTGTGACTGTTGCAGTGATGGTATCATTGAGATTAAATGTCCATACATTAAAAAAGATAGTACCATTGCCATAGGCGTAGCGTGACCAAAAATTTTGGGGGGGCACCAAGGTCGTGCAAAATAAAAACGGCGCCCCGGGCGAATTTTCAATTTTGCGCCCCCCCCCCCCCCAAAAAAAAATCTTTATTTTTGTGATAGGTGCAATAAAATTGATAAAGTGAAGAAACATAAATAAATTCTTTCAAATAAATATTTTTCGCGTTTATTTTGGAACTTTAAAGGGTTTAATTTTAATTTAGGAATTCAGAACAACTAAATAACATAAAAGAAAATTGCATTTTTTTGTTAGAGAGTTCATGATGTTTAGCGACAGGGGAAAAAGTGATGAAGAGAGAAAAAGAAATTCCCCGAAAAATGAATAAATAAACAAAACCGTGGTTTGCAGCGTAAATTTCGCGCCCGGGGCGCTTCTTTAGACGCTCTTTGCACGGCCCTGAGGGGCACAACAGAGGTCTGCACGGACCGCAATTCCAAGGCCCAGGTCCAGCCAGTTTATTTTTTCACAATTTACCAGGCCCGGCTCGTACAAAAATCAATGAAAACAAGCCCAGCCCATGAAAAAATCATTTAAATCAGTCCCCGTTCGGTTCGGCTCGACACAATTTCTCAAAAAATTCCGATTTTTCTTAACATACAATTGCAGGGCTGCCACTTGCTACTAAAAGCGATTATTTTCAGCATCGTTGGCTATGCCGGCTATTTTAGGCCGAAAACCATTAAAAAGCGGTTACTTCAAGAAAAAAGGTGACTTTTTCTGGATTTCAGTGGCTATTTTTACTGAAAATATTTGATTTTTTTCTTCAAAGTATCTGTAAAGTCATCTTCCCAAACACACTTTTTCAACGGTTGTTTGAAAAGATTCGCGATTTTTTCCTCGACGAATTCCAAAATTCTCGATTTCGCCCCCTGCCCCTCTCCAATCTATTGACGAAAATACTTATTTTTTTCCGAGATCTTTTTATACAATCGTTGAAGAAGATTTTGCGATTTTTTCCGCGATCCTTTGCCAAATATCGCAAATTTTTCTACGTCAGATTGACGAAATCGATTTTTTTTCCGCCACCACATGTCCAAATTCGCGATATAGATTTTCCGTGACCGATTGATGGTCCTTACTATTTGTTTCAGAGATCTTTTGACGAAATTCTCGATTCTTTTCGAGATCGTTTGTCAAAATTCGTGATTTTCTTTTCATGACCGAGTTATAAAATTCGTGATTTTTTGCGCGATCATTTGGTTAAATTCTCAAATTTTTTTGACCAAATTTGCGTTTTTTGCCCGCGACCATTTGACAAAATTTGAGATTTTTTTCGTGATCGTTAGACGAAATTCGCAATTTGTTGTCCATTCTTTTGACGAAATTTGCGATGATTTATCCGCGACCGAATGACGAAAATCGCCATTTGTTTCCGTGACCTTTGGCAAAATTCAAGATATTTTTTACAGTTGTTTGGGGAGATTCGCGATTTTTTCCACGACGAATTGCGAAATTCGCGATTTTTTCACGAATCGACTAATGATAATAGTTATTTCTTTTCGCTATCTTTTGCTACGATCGTTGAAGGATATTTCGCAATTTTTCCTATGACCTATTGCAAATTTCTCAATTTTTTGGGGGCGATCGTATCACAGAACTCATAATTTTTTTTCCCAGTGATCCTTTGCCAAATTTCGCGTTTTTGTTTCCGGCGATCGTTTCACTGAATTCACGATTATTTTTCCGTGATACTTTGCCAAAATTCGCGAATTTTTCTACGACAAACTGTGGAAATTTTTTCTCCGCCACCACTTTTTGAAATTCCCGATATATATTTTTTCCGCGACCGATTGATGGTACTCGCTGTTTGTTTCAGATATCATTTGATGAAATTCGTAATTCTGTTCTGCGATAGTTTATCGAAATTCATGATTTGTTTTTCAAAACCGACTTACGAAATTCTTGATTATTTGTTAAATTCTCGATTTTTCACGCGATTATTAGACCAAATTCGCATCTTTTCAGAGGTTATTCTGTTCTGAATTTTCCGAAAATTTAAGGCATTCGGTTCCGAAAATTAAAAAAAAATTTCTGTCATCAATCCTAAAATTCGGGCATAAAAAATATCGCGAATTTCGGCAAATGGTCGCCGAAAAAATTAATTTCGACAATCGTTCACAGAAAAAAGTCGCCAATTTCTTCAAAGGATTGCAGAAAAAACAAATTTCGCCAAAGAATCGTGGAAAAAAACGCGAATTTCGACAAGTGATCACGAAAAAATGCAAACTTCGTCTGGGAATCGCGAAAAACAAACACATTTCACCAAGGGATCGCAAAAAATGCAATTTTTATCAAACATCACGGAAAAGCGAGAATTTCGTCAAAGGATCGCGATAAAGAAACGCAAATTTCGTCGAAGTATCACGGAAAACGCGAATTTCGCTAAAGGCAGCCGAAAAAACGCAATAATTGGGGCCGGGAGATTTCCCCTTTTTCACTCCTCTGCTGTAACCTTTCAGACAATTTGCTGTGAATTTCATATATTTTTTTTTTACTCAGAATTACCCTTGTCGTCTTTTTGTCCGCAAATATTTGATGAAGTTTGCAATTTTTTTCTCTTGGCCGTTACACGAAATTCGTAATATTTTGTGCATTCTTTTGACGAAATTTGCGATGATTTTTTTCGTGATCGAATGACGAAAATCGCCATTTATTTCCGCAACCTTTGATAAAATTAAAGATATTTTTCCACGGTCCTTTTAGGAGATTCTCGATTTTTTCGACGACGAATTACCAAAATTCGCATTTTTTCCGCCGATCGTTTATGGAATTCACGATTTTTTTTTACACGATCCTTTGTCAAATTTCGTGAATTTTTCTATGACCGATTGGTGAAAATGATATTCGGTATTTGTTTCAGAGATTTTTTTGACGAAATTCGCCATATTTTTCTACGACTTTTTGTCGCAATTCCTCTTTTCTTTTGTCGACTGACTGAGGAAGTTCAAGGGCAAGGAGGCAAAAAGAAGTGAAAAGATCATTTGGAGGAGAAAGGCAGAGGTGACTTTATTAGCCATGGCGCCCTGTGTGAGATTTTTTATTGTACCACTGCAAATGCTATACTCATTTTTTTTCTTTTAAAGGGTTTTACTAAAGCATTTTACTTTGTGCACTCCTTCCAGGGCCGAAACTAGCTATATTTTCACCCGGGGCAAACAGGCATTTTGGCGACCCCTCCTTCCTCTGCAAAGTAAATTTACAAAGCGAAATTTACGAAAGTTTCTATTAGAGAACTTATTTTAAAATTTAAAATGTGTAACAGTAAAATACGTAATAATATTGAAATATATAACCAGCTTTGTCAAATATTTATGCATTAAAACCTGTGAAAAAAAAATCGAAAGGAAGCGGAAATAATTCCGCTTTATACAGGTTTTCGTCTTAGCAGATATAACTGTTGGTATTATTTCTGTTTGAACCATGCAGTTTTTTTCGTTTAAGACAATATTCCATTACAGATATATTTCATTTTTCTAGGTGTTTACTATTGTAGCATTACAAATTATCACAATTGAGGTACTTTAATGCCATAGTGATATGAGTCACATTGTTTCAGGAACTAAAAAAACCAGGATTTACTGTAGGCATAAAAATGAATTCCAGCATTGTAAAATATCTTCCTGTACTATCTACACCAGTTTTGTGGAATTATCACTTATATCACTCTTCTTATTTATAGATTGATATGTCTACATACTTTCCTCAACTTTTCAAATTTAATTTTCAAAGCTAATTTTCAAATTTATGTGTGACTCAAAACAACAACAACAAAATTATTAAATTTTTACTTCCCAGTTTATGAATTTTTGACCGCTTGGTTTTTATTGTCCCAGTCAGTCACCTGACCTCGCCCCATCTAAGGCCAGATATGGTAATATGCATGTAAAAATGTAATTATAAGAAAAAGAATAGAGTTATTCATTTGCTGTTTTGTATATTGTAGGCAAATCTTTTTATCTATTCGACAATTTTAATGCACTTTACTCAGCTTTTCTTTTTGATTTTTCAGCTAAAAAATATCTTTTTGCACAAATTTCACACGCACATACCTATATAGATTGTATAAAACGGTAAACCAAATTTTCATATGGCGCCCCCTTCGCGTGGCGTCCAGGGCACATGCCTCCTCTCCACCCCCTTAGTTTCGACCATGACTCCTTCTCCCGTTAATTTTTATTGTCCCGGGCAGCCTGGGTGGGGCTTGTTGAGCTAAAGCCAATTGCTAGGCCTCCCCACCTAGCCGAACCTGTCCCGGGCAGCCACCCGATCTCGCCCATATTAAGACGGGAAAAATGAAAGCTCAACACTGCTCACGATGAGAGAGAAAAGAAAATTGATCAGTCTTCATGGAATCTTTTCATCAGAAAAGTCAGAGTCAAACAAAATCTTCATTTGGCGCCCCCTTCGCCTTTCGGTACACTTGGAATTGGAGAAAGAATAATGCCTAAGAAAAAAGCTCTTTTTTTCCAATTCATTTGCAATCTTCTATTATAGATGAATATTTTTTATATATTTGTAAATTTCAATGCGTTTGGTTCAGTTTTACATTTGGATTTTCCGGCTGTAAGACATTTTTATGCAAATTCAATATAAATACATATATATTTTTGTATGTAAAGACAAAACAAAATCTTCATATGGCGCCCCCTACGCTTTCTGTTCTGGCGCCCAAGGTGTAGAAGGTTGGGGGGGGGCCCGTGCCCCCCCGACGCTACGCCTATGACCATTACTGAAATAAGTCAGAAAAAATTTTCCTATTTAATTTCAGATGAAGCTGGAAATATATGTTTAGACATGAACCATGATTATTATTATCAGATCCAAACACAATTACTATGTAGTAGTGCAAGCTACTACGATTTTATCGTTTGGACTAATAATGATTTCCATGTAGAGAGAATTTATCCCGATGAGTTAATTCAGGAGACTATTGCTGAAAAAGCTCATATATTTTTTAATTTGTGCATTTTACCAGAGCTTTTAGCAAAATGGTACTCTAATAGCAAATAAATATTTTACATGAAATATTAAAGTTTTGGGTACTTTTCTGTTAGCCAGGTTCCAGTGTTATATATAAACATGTACGAGGGAGTAGCAGTAAGTTTTACCTTCACATAGAAATAATTGAGTTAAATTGCTACATTTTATTAGTCCTTTTCTATATAGTCACTGTGCACATTTCTGCAAAAGGTATTTCAAAGGAGGTTATTTAGGGAGAAGAGGGTGTGTTTTAGAAGGCACTACAGTAGACCCAGAGGGGGGGGGGGGGCTTTTCTAACTTTTGCTGACCCCCTCATGTGACATATTGTTGGAAAGGCCTGTGACTACTTATTCATGTTATACACCTCCTGAGCCCCTCCCTGGGTGGCAATTTTTCAAAATTTTGTGGACACCCTTCATGTGACGAGGGGTGTCAAACTTGGGAGAGGGACTTGGGAAGTGCATAATATGAATAAGTGGTCACCAGCATTTCCAACAATATGTCACATGGAGTCGGCAAAAGTTAGAAAAGTGTCCCCTTTTGAGTCTACTATCATGCCTCCTGGAATACACCCTCCCTCCCCCCCCTCTTTAAAATACCATTGGCAGAAATGTGTTACTTTGCATGATGACTATATAGAAAAGGACTAATAAAATGTAGCAATTTCATAAATTTCACTCAATTATTTCTATGTGAGGGCCAAAACTTATTGATACTCCGTCATATATATACACACGCACACATATATATTTATATATGTGCATATATTTATTTATATATAACACTTGCACCTGGCTATCAGAAAATTACCAAGTTTTTTTTTCATTTTTGTTAATCTTTATTCTGTTTCATTCATTACTCTATAAGTTCAGTTTCTTTTTGCAAGTGTCTTTATATTTTTTTATCTGTTCAAACTTTTTGCTAAATGTGTAAGTTAATTTTTTTTCACAAATGTGTTTATATATATATATATTTTAAATCATACATAAGCTCTAATTTCTTTTGCAATAGTGGTTATAAATTTTATATGGTCAAATTTCTTTTGAAAGCTTGTGTATATTTCCTTTATAAATTATAATTTCTTTTGCAAACGTGTTTATATTATAAATTTTTCAAATTTCTTTTGCAAGCCATGATGGTATTTAAAAATGTTCATATTTTTTTTGCAAGCATGTTTATGTTAAAAAATATTCAAAATTCTTTTACAGTCGTGTTTATATTATAAAATGTTCAAATTTCTTTTGCAAGTGTGTTTATATTAAAAAATGTTCAAATTCTTTTGCATTTGTGCTTATATTAAAATGTTCAAATTTCTTTTGCAACCATGTTTATATTAAAAAATGTTCAAAATTCTTTTGCAAGTGTATTTATATTAAAAAATGTTCAAAATTCTTTTACAATCATGTTTATATTATAAAATGTTAAAATTTCTTTTGCAAGCGTGTTTATATTTAAAAATGTTCAAAATTCTTTTGCAAGTGTGTTTATATTTAAAAATGTTCAAAATTCTTTTGCAAGTGTGTTTATATTAAAAAATGTTCAAATTCTTTTGGTATTGTGTTTATATTAAAATGTTCAAATTTCTTTTGCAAGTGTGATTATATTTGAAAATGTTCACATTTCTTTTGCAAGCGTGTTTATATTAAAAAATGTTCAAAATTCTTTTGCAATTATGCTTATATAATAAAATGTTAAAATTTCTTTTGCAAGCGTGTTTATATTAAAAAATGTTCAAATTTCTTTTGCAAATGTGTTTATATTATAAAATGTTAAAATTTCTTTTGCAAGCATGTTTATATTGTAAAATATTCAAATTTCTTTTGCAAGTATGCTTACATTAGAAAGTATTAAAATTTCTGTGGCAAGTGGGTTTATATTATAAAATGTTAAAATTTCTGTTTGTTTGCAAATGTATTAATTCAAAATTTCTATTGTAAATTCTAATGTTTCACTTGCAAGTATGTCGGTTAAAGCTTTATTTTGATATTTCTCGAAAATATGTTTATATTCAAGTTATTGCTTTATTTGATGTAATGTATTGCAGTGAACTCTGTTCTAGTGGAGAAAAAATATTTAATAAAAAAAAAAATAGTATATTTACGGAATGATGTATTACGTTTCAATTCATAACTGTTTTCTTTCTTCAAACCTTTCCTTTTTTTTTTTTTTTTTTTTTTAATGGAATATTTGCATTATCTTTTATACTTTATGATTTTTAATTAAGAAATTTGGTCGAAACAAAAAGTTTTAACTTTTAGTAATAAAGTGATAATATAGTACCTAATTTATAAATTACCAGAAAGTTAAAATCAAATGGGTAACTAAAGGTAATATATTTAATGATTGCGTGGCAGTACAGAGCATCTTTATTTCCAGTATTTTCATCTTCCTGATATCTCTGACTTTCATATTGATCACAGTTATGAATCATATTATATACTAAAAAGTAGAAAATAAAACAAGAATGGTCTTTCAAAAAAAACATACTTAGTATGTTTAAAAGTACAAAATAACTTTTTAATAAACAATCTGGAAGTAAAAAAAAATAAATAAATAAATAATCTGCCAAAGCAAGAGAAGTTAAAAAGCATAAAGATCCTAAACATCCATTAAGAATAAATTATATTATGAAAGTGATTAAAATTCCAATTTACTTGAAATATTTTATTAGCGCCTCATGTTCTTTATTTAGACCTCCAGATTTTTCATTAAAAAGTTACTCTGTGCTATTTTTATAAAAGAATTTATTTAAGGGGCTACTTAAGTCACTGGAAAAAACCTGCAAGTATTTGTTTTAGGTAATTTCTTATTGCAGCTCGTAGCAAAATCTACTGCCATTCATTCATTGATTTTTAGAGTATGATCTTATGATTTGGTCTTGGTTGTAACAAATTATATGCTTTCTGGCCTCTAATCTTCAGATAAAATAGCCAATGTTTGGTATTTTTTAGATTTTAGTCAAATATTTTCAGTCCTTGAGCCTTTAGTACCTTTCCTTTTCCCCTTTAAATGTGGCCCTGAATGCACCCTATAATTAAAACAGTGCTGTTATAAAACAACTTGAGAACAGAAAGAAATATCAGAAAGCAAAAACTTTTTGTGGAGATTTTCCTGCTTATTGGAAAACATTGTTTCTTTTCGAGGAATACAATTTTAATGACACATCGGGATTACATTTCTGCAAGCTGTGGAATCCTGAGGCCAGCATTTTTTCATTTACAAAATCAACATCATAATTTTCACTTTATTTAATGACAGATTTTCCGTGGTTAAATAACTATTTTACTATGTATTTTGAATAAAAAATTGTTTAATTTAATCACAGAAAATCTATCATTAAATAAAGCGATGATTACTACTCAGAAATTATAGTTTTTTTTTAGATTAAAAATAAAATGCTGAAGATTCTGAAACTTACATGAATGCAATCCCTCGAACATTTATTTCAATTATTGAAACTTAAATATTTCCCTTGATCATTTATGAAAAGAACTTTGCAAATCATAGGAAGAGTGTGCTGAAAAGGGTTAATTTACTCTATTTTAGCAATTTTATACTAATAAGAAACCTTTTAATAATGTAAAATCAATTCCTCATTTTATGGATATATAGTTTTTTTTGTTTTGTTTTAAGAATGCAAAATGCATTTTCCTACAAAATATTTGACCTGCCAAATGTTGCAAGTGTAATAAATATTTTCCCACAATGTGATGTTAAAATATTCTTATATTTCACCATTCAAATACCCTATAATATGTGGTACTTTTATAAAAGAACAAAAGAAGCATAAGCTTACTTTTCAAAATTTCTACTTTCATACGGAAATTACATATTTGTTCTAGATACAAAAAAAAAAAAAAAAAAAAACTAAGTTTGCATACTGATTTTTTTTTCTTTTGTGTGTGTGTGTGTATGGTGAGGAAGACACAAGTTTAACAATAACATCCATTTTTGACACCTTGTTTTAGTTAAATTTATAAATTTTTGCATGCAGAAAACCAAAATCGTTAAAAATATTGATGTGTAAGTTTACAGCTAATCTGAATAATTTTTGAAATACAGAAAAATGTTGCCTTTCCATAATTTAAGGAGACCATCTTCTTTAATTAGGAAAAATTATACAAACTTACTAGAAACACACCGTAGAGTTATTATAAATTTAAAATTCCCATTTCATTTTACGACTATTTGAGTGTTTTCCGTACCTTTTCTTGTAAGATTTTATTTTAAATTTCTGAAATTTATGATAAAACTCCTAACACTTTTTGTTTTATAACTGTATTAAGATTTAGAAAGATTATATAAACTATCTCTTTCCTGGCAGGTAAGGAATTCAAATGGGACGTCAAAAGTGGATGTTGACATTTGAAAAATCATGCTTCGTGCATTTTTACTTTCTTCTAGCTATAGTAGAAGAGAGTATTGTAATTGTAATCTAAATTTTTTTCGACGACTTTACACAACTATGACATATTTTGTAGAACTTTTTTTTTTTTACGATAACCAGTATTACAAAATTTTACTGGAAGTATATAAACATAGAAATACGTACTTCTCAGCATATAAAATTATGAAACTTCTAGTAATTTTAAATAAGTATTGATATAAATTATTATTGCTACATGTATTTTATTTACTTTATTCAAATGTAATTTTTAAATGAAATCTTTAAAATTTAAGGACAAAAGATATTTGAAGTAGACATTTATACAATTATTTGTTGATATTGTGTTGTATTCACATTCATGTATGATAATATAATCACAATATCATTCATACACGTATGATGTGTAAATATACAATATGCTATCCTTTATGAAAATTGCGAGTATCATAATAAAGCTAGAAATAAAGATTCAAAATTAATGAAATCTTTATTGAGATATAAATATTAAAAAACAAAACAAACAAAAATTCATTAGATACAGAGACTTCACTGAATTAAAATCTATACTAATATAAGAAATTAGTTAATGTTGCGATCACTATAATGCAAATATAACTGCTTCACAGACAAACAGTACAAAAAAATATCACTGGGTGCTGCGACTTCGTTATGTTGGAATCTTAAAAAAATACAAGAAATTCAGAAAAGCCTTGATCACTAAAGCGATACCAATAACTTTCAATAATGAAATTTACAATACAAATTAGATTTGCAATTTACAATAGAAATAAGAAAAAAATAATTTTGAGTATCTATTTATTTACATTATTACAAAATTTTACTGGAAGTATATAAAAATGAAAATACATACTTTTTAGGATTTAAAACAAAATTATGAACATGTAGTAGTTTTAAATAGGTATTGATATAAATTATTATTGCTACATGTATTTTATTTACTTAATTCAATAATATAATTTTCAAATGAAATCTTTAGCATTTAAGAAAACATTTATTTGAAGTAGAAATTTATATAATTATCTAGTGATATTGTGCTGTATTCATATATTCACAATTATGACATAATATCACAATAATATATTAACATAAAATGTGAAAATATACAATATGCAGGACTCCCAAATGGTCCGCCAACTGAATACAAATATTTTTTTAGAAAAAATTTAAATTAAAAATCACTTGATTACATGAAAAACACAAATAATGAATCTGATGTCATTATAATATATTTTTTACATTAAATCATGCACCTTGGCAATAGATTTTTTTTTTTTTTTTTTTTTATGGAAGGTGGTCAAGTGGATAATGGAGAGGTACCAAATTTTCTAGACACATTTATCCAAGTGCATTACGTAACTGACAAACTCAATGTACAGAAATAAGGTCTGAATATAATAATCTGTAACATCAATACCAAATTTATTTTGATCATTAGAAAACATGTGTACTAATTAATGCTAATTTCTAAAATACCTGACGGAATGACTTCCCATTTAGTATCTGATGGTGAAAAGTAAGGTTAAGTATGTGAATGGTAAGGTTTAAATATAATGCCAACATTTGGTGTTAAAAGATTATTGAAAAATTTAAAGTTGAGTACAGTTTCTATATATAGACTAAACAAAATATAAGTATAGTAGTATTACTAGATACAGTGCTCAGCAAAAGTTTAGACAATGATCGATTATGCTTCTGTGCTGAGAAATATGTAACAAATTGTTGTAATTCAACTGTCATATATTACTGGGGACTTATCTTTCATACACAAACAATAAATTTTAATTTTTACACTTTACATAATATATAATGACAAAAAAAACAAATTTAACATTGTTGCAAAAGTATAGACAATCTGTCTGTTAACAGAAGAATATCCATAAATTAAAATCGAACTGCACCTACATTGTTTGCTATTAATGCAAAAATGTGACTTTCCATCGAAGAAACTAAATCCTGCATCACTTGGGGGGTCTATTTCGTGCCAAACACGTTCAACATCTGATTGAAGTTCATTCATCAAAAAATTGCATAAACCGTATGAGATATGATGCCACAAAAGTTTTCGATTGGATTCAGATAAGGCCTACACGCGGGCAGTCGAAAATAGTAATATTTTGAGAGTTAAACCATTTTTTGATTTGTATGCAACATGAATAGACGTATTATCTTGCTCAAATAATACTTTGGAAGAGATAAAAGTTCACCAAATGGCTGTAAATTGTTTTCAAATGTATGTATGTAGTCTTACGCAGCTTGGCAACCATTGAGAAACTCCAGAGATACTTGAGAATTAAAACAA
This sequence comes from Maratus speciosus, assembly GCA_963932465.1. NCBI lineage: Eukaryota > Metazoa > Arthropoda > Arachnida > Araneae > Salticidae > Maratus > Maratus speciosus. Next base: position 511,429,652 of record OZ010787.1, on the reverse strand, counting down.
AGTGAGGCCCAAGTCATCAACCCTTTTGAGGGCAAAGGACACATAATTTTAATTCCAAAAATGGCAAGAATATTTAATTAAAATTTTCTTTTTATAATATACGTGAAAATAAGCAATTTCGTATTTTCTAATAACTTCATTTATAAAGTCTGGTATTAGTCCATTATTTCCATGGTTTATAAAAAGAATTACTCTGCGACAGGAAAGGGGTCAATTTGTTGTGAGATTTCAAGGCTGGTTGTTTTATCCTTTTCATGTAAACTAATTTACATCTTTCTTTAATGCATCTACGAAATTATCCGCTGGCACAAAAAGCTCTGACTCACTTTTAATGCGATTAGCAGTCATCATTTGTATAGATGCCAGTTTATGGATCCTTCTATAATCTTCTATATCGTTTTCTGGCCACACAAGTCCTTCCATATCTATGTTTTGCTTTGAAAGAGTCACCCTTAGATAGTACTTAATAGGCAGATTTCTTTGGCTGATTCAAAGTAGCTGAAATTTCTGTAACAGTCTTCCCTTTCGATTTCAGCTTCCATGCTTTAATTACTTCATCTGACTGAAAATTTCTTGCTCGCGGTATCTTCACTAACAGATGCTATCGCGAGGTGCACTTACATACTTCATGCATGTGACGTCATAAGTTTGAAATATGCATTTTTCTGTGAACAATTGTCGAAAAATCACAAAAGTGTCTAAACTTTTGCAATATGCAAATTTCACTTTTTTCAGTTAAATTAAATAATATCCTACATTAAAACCGTTATTTCTGTTCTAAAACGTTTAAAATATATTTAAAAATAAGTACAGTCATTTGTATAACCCAAGTGTTCGTATTTTTTATTTAAAGGTTAAAAATCACCAGTGTCTAAACTTTTGCTGAGCAGTGTATTATTAGTAATCAATTGATACCAGTCACATTTTTATATGATAAAGCACTTTATACAGTAGACTCGCTTAAATATGCATAGCTTGAGATAGTTGTGCGTATTTTAGCATTTTGAAGATTTCTGGTGACTGTTTTATGTTTTTTAAACAATAATTTGAATGTAATAATGCACTTAAAATTATAATGAATGCTTTCATTAAAGTAAAATAATATAGCAAAACAATAAACATTAAGAAAATTTAAAAGGTGTTTAAAAAAAAGTAAAGTTAAAATAATTAATAATGCATAGCTAAGTATGCATAATATTTTTTTCTTGAATTATTCAATGAAATTCCTTTCATAAATGTACACTGATGAATTACATCAAAATCTTAAAGTAACAAAGTTTTATTTCATGTTTAGCCATACTTAATAACCAAAAAAGTTTGATGAATACATAAATATATTTGGTAAAAATATAGTGATTGCCATTAATATTAAAGCTATTTTGAATTTTTTCAGGAATAAATATATAGATTTCCTTTATAAAAAGCATCAGCTCAATCAACCAGAATTATATATTAAAATATGTACAGAATGATATAAAAATTAAAACAGTTTTGAATTTTTTACCTACATCTTAAATATAACTTTCACTGCTTACATCTGAAACAATGTGTACATTTTAAGGTCACCGATTTGAGGTAGTCTACTGTATATATTACTCAGCGGACAACTGAAGGTATCAAATTTACTAATGAACAGCAAACATGTACAATTTTATCAATTTGAGCAAATTCACCATTTGAACTGTTCAACAATTCAAGTGGTAAAACACCTTTCAAAATTTGAAATTTTTGCCTCAGTTGTCCAATTACTCTTTCCACATGAATCCTCAATGAGGCTATTTTCCTTGTGCTTTGCACATCAACTGGATTCAGTTGTTTTACACCGCGAGCTGATGCAGGCAAAACTAATTTGGCACAAAAAAAAAGCTGACAGAATTCAAATTCATGAATCCTCTATCGGCTAGCACAACATCCCCAGGTATCAAATTATTCAAGATGCCAGAATTTTCAGTAACATATTTGTCACTGCATCTTCCAGCAAATCCAACTGAAATGAAGGAAATGAAACCTTGGGGTGTTATGCCTATCAGATACTTTATGGTATTTCTTTGTTTGTAATTAGACCATGTCGCTGCACGTGTTCTTAATGACGATGGTCTGCAAATTGGTATTTCGAAACAATCAATTATGACAGCGACATGGCCTTCAAAAGTTGATCTAAAACAACTTGGTAATGTTGTTATCAAAGTTTGCCTTTCAGGCCAAAATACAAATTTTTTTATTCGAATGAACATAATTTCCAGCCATTTATTGAATGTGCGGCTTGCTGTTTCCTGGGCAATATTGTACCTATAACCTAAATCTTGAGTTTCAAGATTTAGCCTTAAGCGTACTAAAAATAAAATAAACTGCTGGAAATTTGTTAATTTGTTGTTTGAAGTATGAGGGACATGAGGGGACACAAAATTAAATAACTTTTCCAGTGTTTTATAATTTACAAGCCCAGTATAAAAGTTTATTTGTGCATCGTCTTTAAATGTTTCTAAATCAATGTTTGCAAAATCTGTTAATACTTTTTCCTTCAAAGCATAATATTCAGATTTTAAAGAAAAATAATCTTTTGAAGTTTCCTCCAACTGATTGATTTTGGCACTTGTCAAATCTGTACCACAAGCTGCATCAACTTTTTCCTGGCTTGTTGACGGTACCAAATCTGTGTCAGCAGAGTCAACTTCATGTTCGCTTCCTGAATCCGTATTGATGTCATCATCCTGGTTTTGCATTGAAGTTGAGGCCATATTGCATCTTTGAGTTTTCTGACGATCAAGTCGTCTGAAAATAATATTAAAACTTTCATGAATCAGAATGTCATATATATGAGAGATATTTTTAAGGTACTGTTTTGATATTAAGAAGGCATAAAAAAAAAATTCATGAAAGCCTGCACCTTAATCGATAATTTCTGTTTATTAAGACACTCATTGTATCATACGGCCAACGTTTGTCTTCTATTCTCATAGAAATCTGCAACTTGAAACTCTCAGTACTGCCATTTTGACACCATCGTTATTGTAAATTGCATTATGCATTCTAAAACAAAAGGTGTGGCATGCTTAATAGAGGGATCATTTTGCTTCACAACAGTGTTCATTGAACCCAGAATCTCATTGTGTGATATGGTTGGGAACAACTTTATCACCATGCGCATAGCCCTAACCTAGCCCCAAAAGACTACTACTTGTTCCTGTACTTATAGAAGCACCTTGGCAGTCATTACTACAGTGATGACGATATCAAAACAGCAGTGATGCAGTTGTTAGCACAGCCGGTGACAAATTTCTATGAGGATGAGCTACAGAAGCTAGTTGTACATATTATAAGTGTCTTAAAATAAGTGGGGATTATGTTGAAAAGCAGATTAAGGCCCAGACTTTCTTGTAAAAAAAAAAACTGTTAAAAAATGGCCTTGTGTTTACCTAATATCGAAATGGCACTAAATTAAAAAACACATCTTCTATATACTTATGACAACCTTAAATATACATTAACTCTCTAATTTCTACATTGGTGTTGAAAATTAAGATTACCAAAACAAAATAAAGAATATCTTGAAAAATATTAACTTACTGTAATAAAATTTAACAAACAGATGCCCCAAGCTCAGCACCATACAAAGGGAAAACTGTACCTGGGCCAAAGTTTCAATTTGCTGCCCCCCCCCCCCAACCTTTTCTATGTGACAAGTGTCACAACATTAAAAATTACAGAAACATAAATAAATTCCATTGAATACATATTTTGTGTTTATTTTAGAACTTTAAAAGATTTAATTTTAATACAGAAATTCCACACCAACTAAATAATATAAAAGAAAATTACCCTCATACTTTTTTTGGCAAAGGGGATCTGGGAAATTGGTATGGAAAAAAGTATCTAACAATACAGTAATAAACAGTTTGCTACTCTTTAAAATTCCAATAAGAAAACCACATGCTAATTGTGCAAAAATGTATGTATTTTCATTGTGAAAAAAATTCCCTATATAAATGTCTAATTTTTTTTTACTAAAAATGAAAAAAAAGAGGTTGCTAATATAAATTTGGCATATATATATATATATATATATATAATACAGTGTGACGTAAAAAATCTGGCATCAAAATCACCTTTTCCCTTTTAACACTTCTAACTTACGTGAGAAAGAAAAATAGCAGGATGAACACGTGTATTTTAATTCAAAAGTTTTTATTTATTAGAGCTATTATGAAGTCTTTTTCAAAATCAGGGAATGTTGTTTCTATAATAAAGCAATTAAATTTGTCTATAGCAGAAAAAATGGACTTGATAAGTTGTACTAAACGTTGTGTGTGGAGTATGAAATGGGACCGTTGACAGTTTATGACATTAAAAAACAGAAGCTAAAAATAGTGAAATTTTTTACAAAAAGGGGCATCCCGAAAGGTTAAAGAGAAAAAGTGCTCATGAAGGAAAAATTTTCACTGTTCATAAGTTTTTTTTTTTTTATAACATACAAAATTTAAAGTACCTAAGTTTTTTTTTATATTTAGCTTTTTTTAACACATAATTATCACTTGGGTTATGAATTAAATTTTGACTAAAGGCAGTATTAAAAATAACTGAAGTACTTTTCATATTCTTTCAGAAATCCGGAATTTTCAAAAATCCAGCTTAGTCGCAGCCTGGATCTCAATGCTGGATTTTTGAGATTATACTGTATACACTAAATGTTTTAACTTAAATTGAAGGAAAAAAAAGACTAATTTCCAGTTGAATGGTTATTTCTGTTTTTATCTGTGACAATTTTGAGATTAAAACATATGGAATGCCCTTTTGTTTTCTTTGGCTGAATGTACAGAAAACTTACCATTAAAGCAGTTTTTTTTAAAACCCAGGAACACTCATACATAAGCACAAGATGCATGTTTATTAAATTTCCTTCTCAATATTTCTATATACAGTAGACACCCTCAAATCCGCAATGCTTGGGACCAGAGGTTGTGTAAATTTCAGAATTTTGTGGATTTCTGGTCATTGATTTGTTTACATTTTTTAAACATAATTTGAATGTAATAATGCAATCAAAATTATAATGAATGTTTCGAATATAGTAGAATATTAAAATAATTAAGTAAAGTAAAATAATAAAAGTTAATATCATTTTAAAAATGATTAAATTATTGTAAGTTAACATCAAGTAAATAATTAATAATGTATAATTAAATATGCACCATAAAGATACATTTTTCTTGAATTTTACAATACAACTTGCTTCATACAGGTACCCTATTAATTAATACTAAGATAGTAAAATAAAGAAGTTTTATTTCAGGTTTAGCCAGACTTAAGACCCCAAAAAAACTTGGGCTTAGATGTGTTACTATCCCTCCATCCGCCATCTTGGATTTTTTTTCTTGCGTGAAAAGTCCTTTTCCGCCAAGTAGTAAATGTCGCCAATGGTTAAATATTGTTGATAGATTAATATAATATTTAAAAAACTGGAATATAATAATTATAACTATTAATTAAAAAACAGTTTTTAATTCACACCCAAAAAAAATCCAAGATTGCAGATGGAGGGATAATAACACATCTGTTCCAAAACTTGATTAATACAACATGTAATTGATAAAAAGATGACTGCGATTAACAGTGATATCTTGAATTTTTTCAGAAATAAATTTACCCTTCCTTCATGAAAAAGTAGAAGTTACTCAGTCATATTACTGAGAATTACATTTAAAATACTTTTTTGACCATACATCTGAACGGAAAATTTCATTGTTAACGCCTGCTAGGATGTACGGATTTTAGGATTGCAGATTTCAGGGAGTCTACTGTAATAATAGTTGCCTTAATTAATATAACAGTCAATGTTTAAAAATTCTGCAATAAATTAAAATTAATATTACTACTATAAAATAATGGTGGCAAATGAAAAAGCTGTACACATCCAGGTTATGTCATATCTGGCATGTGCTCTCTGATTAAACAGAAAAATGCATATTTATATTCATTTAGAATACTTATGTACATTTAAGAATTACCTTTGATATCTTTTAACAGTAGCAGTAACATTTTCTACTGTTCTATGTCCCAGATTTATAGAAGGAGCCCAATCAGGATCATCAACATCTTCTAGTGAACTAGGTTTACCTTTAAAAAATAAATTCATAATAATATAAGCAGATTTTAAAAGTTATCTTATAGAAATTGCATGCAATAAATATTGCTTTAGAAGCATGGAAAAAGTTTTAAATTGTAACAATATATTAAATACCCTTCGGATATGTCAAAAACGGACATTATTTTTTGTTGTTGTTCTTTAGACTACAATTTCAACATCATTTTAATTAATGTGATTTAATGGGGACATAATAAAAAGTAGGTTTCGCAGCTTTCTCATTCATAAAATTCACACTACTTTATGATATGCATTAAAAAATAGAATGTATAATATTATACAAATTAAAACTTCATTGGTGTTAATATAGCATTTTGATTTTAAAATGAATAAAACACTTGAAGTTCAGTGCTTCATAGTTGATTTTTAATAGGAGAATAAAACAAGTCACCCTTTTGATCAGAAGTAAAATTAACAAAGATATAAAATTAAATGAATGAAGGTTTGTATTCATTATAAAATGCCGAAGTTCAGGTTTTTACAAAGTATTTTTTCTGCTCTACTTTATTTTTAGTGCCAGTTATTGAAACATATTATAATTTTGTATTTTCTAAATAGTATTTGCTGTAGAAACAAAATTTATAATTTACATATTTTTTAACTTTATTAGAAATACAGAAAAAAGACAAGTATATGCCAAATCTGTTTTATAAATATTTTTAAAATTGTTTTCTTAGCGATGACGCTACTACCAATAAATACTGTTGCACAAAAAAGGAAAAGATATGATCGCAATAACAAATGTCTTGTTTGTTCATACTTTTAAGTCTTATATCTATATATTTGAGAATTTTATTACTATGAATAATATGCTACAAAATTACTTGCAACACTTTTAAAAAAAATACTAACCATGATAAAAAATTAAACAAAATTACCTGAAATAAAATGCAAGCTGCAGATTCGTGCATTTCTAATTTTAGTCTGGTCCAGATCATCCCTTTTTATGCGTGTGATCCAAAGCTTCTGTCTTTTCAGTAATAACTCTGAATTTTTATAATTCCGCTTCATATCCACGCAAGGAATTCTGAAAAAGGACACATTATCCCTGCCACTTCTTTTGCTGCAACCGAAAATTGCACATATGACCATATTTAATAATAAACTTTGACAGCGAGTTTGACAGGCTCTATGTTGAGAATGACACCACTTCCTGCTTTATTTGTTCACCAGTTCAAGTTAAAGCGCCGTCGATAGCGGTCGTGACGTCATATGCATACGGTCTATAGAGTGTGTTTTCGCCATTGTTTATATTTACGTTCGTGCACATCGCGTTAAAGAAACCTACTAAACTTTACACAGTGTTGAATTCAGACAGTTTTCTCCTCTCTCCAGGAGGTATTTCTGTGGCTACTGCAGAGCACTATAGAGTTCCGGTGTGTAAATTGAACTTTTTGACCATTGAAAACACAAAATCTCGAATCTTCCGGGGAGGAGGGGGGATGTCATCCCTTGAATTCAACACTGACTATACATTTTTACTGAGTATAGTGTCATTTCATATTACTCTTGCAGCATCATTTATTTCATACATACAAAATTTAAATAAAAATTGAATTTTTTTTAATTATTAGGAATTACCGATTGGGATAGTTTCTGTTCCCTTTCTGGGTAATTTACAGATCATGACGTTTTATATTTCTCCCAAAATAAAACATGGCCCCCATCGAAAAGTTTTATTTGCTAAAATAGAAGCCTGTCTAACAGGAATTTTTCCCCCAGTCATTTGCAATTCCATCTTGAAAGTCTTTACATTATTAAATTTGCTTAGAATGTCTGAAATTTTCAAGTTTTATTGTTGATTTTAAATTTAAAGTAGAGTAAAATTTGGAACAGGAAGAAATTCCATTTTAGCAGGTATAATTGTTTGGTTTTCTTTTCAACGGGACCATGAGATGTTTTCATTAATAACAGGGTTTCATTGTAAATATATAAAAGTAAACATGTTGACAAAAATTTACATCCTTGCAAAATTCTTTTTGGCAGAGAAACTGAAATAAAAAGAAAAAGTGTGCTTGAAATCATTGTGCTGCATAACAAGCCAAGCCACAAATTTCCTCTACTTTTATGCTGTTTTGAATTTCTAGACTGAGTTACCTTTAAACTTTGTTGGCAAATTTTGTTGAGCTTATTCCTTTTCATGTAAATTTAATAAACCATTTTTGAGTTAAATATAAACAAATACACAGTTAATATCTATAAAAAATGGAAAATTTTCATGGTGTCGAGAGAAGATATATCATAAAATTATACCTGCTAAAACTAGGGATACAACCAAATATTCAGCATCTTTCAATATTCAGCCATGCTACTGAATATTTGATTACGGTCAAACTATTCAGTCTGCCGAATGTCAAAATATTTGACCAGTGGAATATTCCATTTTGACTGAGTATTTTAATATTCTAAACCAGATACTTGAAAAAAAAAAAATCCTCAAACCTTACACAACTTCTACTTTTAATTTTCAATTATTAAATATATTCAGAATAATTAAAAATAGATTATATTTAAGTAAAAGAGAATGTTTTTACATTATTTATTTACTATTTGAAAAGTGTCACTTAAGAAAATTAACCATTAATGCTGATTTTCATGGGAATTAATCCTGTACAAATGAAAGTTCGTGAATAGTGTCTGCTAAATAAGCTATTTCTTGATTTTTTACAAATAAGATATCTCTAAACAAAATGGAAAAACTTTTAGAGATGATAATAGCCATCGAGACAATTCTTGTCCAGCAAACCAGTATCGCAATACTTATTGAGTTAAAAATCCCAAGTCAAACATTTTCTGTTTGTTAATTTAACAATAATGAAGATATTGTAAATATATTTTCAGCAGAGTTATTTTGATTTATGTGAGATGTACTAACATGACAAGAAGTGTTGGAAATTGCCATAATTCATATCTAAACAACACTGAGCTACACACCCATTTATTTAAAATGCAGTTGACACTACTTGTACTGTGTCACTGGCCAAAATGCAGTCATATCATACGAGCAAAATTACGATTCAAATCTTGCTAAAATATCTGTATTATTGTTAAGGTTATGAACGAAAGTTCGGTTTCAGCACTTAGTGACGCATACTGTATTTTAGATTGAATGCAAGGGCAGTACTAAAGGTGGATCTAGGGGGCATAATGCCTCTCGTCATGATCAAAATGTAATTATCACCAGGGAAAATTTTTTCGACTTGGATGTAGAGCTCTATATTGGATCGTTACTGCGATCCTCTCCCACATGATTTGACCCAGGTCAGGTTGATTCAGGTGCAAGTTAGTTTCCATAAAATGGCCCAAAGTTAGTTTTTAAAAACCTGACCTGCGGGCCAGGTTACTGCTGTTTTTTTTTTTCTTTGCAAGTGGGGCTGGCTATAATTGTTTGTTTCATGCAGAGCCCTGCACAGGTCAGATTATACCAAACCTGAAAAATACATCTGAAGTCAAACCACAACATAACGCTAACCATTCCTTGACCTAAATCCAAAGTATGTCAACTTCCAACCTGACCTGAACTCGAAATGAAAGGGAGGTAAATAATATTTTAATGCAATTATGAAAAGTAATCTACAATTATATCTCTAATTACCATTTTATATTTTTACCCATTGAGGGGTGGTGGGATATATTATATCCCGCCTAATTCCAATCAAGATTTGCACCGGAAATATTTAATTAATTTTTCGTCTATAACTTTGGTGTAAAATTGCTTTTTCCTATTTAGTTTATAACTTTGCTTGTAAAATTGCTTTTCCTTATTTTGAAGTAACATTTTTTGAAAATTCCAATGTGAATTTAACATTACAGAAACACAATTGCTTGCCCCTGAAAGGGTGAATAGAAAAATGGCAAATCTTTATTCTTTAATACTTAAATATAGTAAAACCTCTGACTAGCAGACATTTCAGGATTGCTGAATAGATTCCTGCATCAGGTCGTGTTGTCACTAATTTTATTTTTCAGGTTCTGACGATTCTTAATTTTCTTTCTGCTATGTGGTTCACCCTAGAATAATTCTTGCAGGCAGGGATGTAGTGGAGGGTGTAAACCTTCTGGATTTTTTTAAGAAACACTGTATACCCTCTGTTTCTTAAAAAAGCTATAGCATATACTGTCTTGGGTATACCCTCTGCCTAGAGCGTATACTCTCTGATCTTACGACTACACCACTGCTTGCAGGTCATATTTATGTTTTTTTGCAGATTAGGTTGTTAGGATTTTCATAAAAAGCTTGATCAGAACTATGTTTCAGATGAAAATAAATATGAATTTGAATGAGTATATATTTAATTTACTGTAATTTCCGGCCTATAATCCATGGATAATCTGCCAAAAAAGTGAACATTTTTATGATGCGTATAATCGGCCACTGCGGATTATCCTAATTTTTTTTCTTTTGAAAATTTTTAGCATGGTCTTAGTTTGGTTTGCTACTTTTCTAACAAATGGCAGCACCATACAATCGCTTAATCTGGCTGCCTGCTTATGTGCACTTGGTACTCATTATGCCCATGCTCTATAACAAGCTTACAGAAGAAAGAAAGAACAGGATTTTTGAACAGTAAGTGCTTTTTGCAACCAATGTCATTTCTTTAGTGATAGCGTCAGTGCATCTTTGAAAACATGCCTTGCAAAAAACATACGAGGTATACTGCCGAAATCAAATTAAAGTTTGTAGAAAATGCAGAAAAGATGGGAAACAGTGAATTTAACATTCAATTCAATAAAATTATATTTGATTACATTCGATTCGGCAATAGTGTAGATTATAGGACGGTGCAGATTTTCTGTTAACATTTTTCTGGTGAGAAGAAAAATTGCATATGCGGATTATAGGCCGGAAATTACGGTACTACATGAGAAATAAAATGCATATAATAAATGTGATCATAAATTCTTCTTTTTCTAAGAACCATTTTTACTTCTTTTGAAAAATATTACCAATATTTAATTTTTGATATACTCAAAAACACATCTGTTATATTTGTGATAGTTTATACAGATGTTAGGTGTGTGTAGACAGAGCCATCCTTAGCGAAAGTGAGGTCGGGTGTAAGAACTTTTGCGAGGGCTTTCCCTTCCAAATTAATTAAAACTCCTCCATTCCCACTAACGTTGCTAATTTAGCTTTTTTTTTTAAATTCGTCTATCTACTAAAAATCTTTTAAATAGCAACAGTATTTCACTCAATGCAATCACCTTTTGAAAAATCCTGCATGACATACACTATGGTGTACACTTGATTGCACTTTTTTTTTCGGGGGGTGAGGGGTAGGGCTGGGCGATATATCAATATAAAATGCAAATTGTGATAACGATATTGAAAAACCCTACAAAATGGTATATCATGAATATCATAATCGTGATGTAAACCACGATTATCATGGTTCTTCATTAAAGTGCAACATTAAGCAGCGCTTCTTCGGATTCGAGTTCTCTAGATTCCCCCAGTCTAAACTGTGGTATTAAAGACTGAATCGTCTGTTCCGATTATTATCATACTAAGGGAGTGACTTCTCTCACGTCTAAACCGTGGTTTCAAAAATACCGATTCCTTGGTTTCAGTATTGATATTAACTGTGTGACTCCTCCCAGCCTAAATCGTGATATTAAATACCGACTGCTCGGGTTCAGTGTTCATGATACTATTGGTATGTGGTTTTGGTGGGTGATAAATATCATACATGCAGTTTTCAGTGCGATCGCTGAGAGCAAATGATATATATATATATATATTTTTTTTTACGGTATTGGCAGTGTAAGCTGAATCTCTGAGCATATGCGTTGCATGCTACAGGCACCATGGCTTTCATTTCAATATGGTATTTAGATTTCAGCGGTGTTGATGAATATTTGCTCTTTGTTATTAAACAATGTATGAATCAGGGCGATAAAGAAATGAAATATAACATTTTATTTGCAACAGTGGATTTAATTAGACAAATGAAATAATAATTATATAGTTGGGTCCCCAAGGCTACTCTTCTAACTTTGGCCAAGACCCCTCATGTGGCATATCGTTGGAAAGATCTGTGACCACTTATTCATGTTATGCACCTCTGGTAACCCTCCCCCCACTTCCGCATCTGGGGGCGGGGCACTTTTCTAAATTTTGCCATCACCCCTGATGTGACATATCCTGAAAGGCCTGTGATCGCTTAATCATTTTATGCACTCCTGGTGCTCTGCCTACCACTTTGCCCCCCAGGGGGCACTTTCCTAAATTTTGCCAACACCCGTCATGTGACACATCGTTGTTCGGCCTGTGACCACTTAATCATTTTATGCACTTCTGGTGCTCTGGCCACTACTTTGCCCCCCCCCCCCCCCAGTTTCTAAATCAATATATCGGAATATCATGATAGAAAGATGCCGATTTATCATGATATTTAATTCTAGACATCGCCCAGCCCTATTGGGGGCAGGTTATGTTTTAGTTAAAGTTTATACAGACTCAGCCAATTTCTTTTCAAAATACTTGGATTCATATTTTTTTTTTCTGGAAATTTGGGCCGTGTCGGGAATTCATTCTTTCCATGTCATGTCGGTGTGACATTTCTTTTTCTTCTCTTTTCATTTTTATTTTCTTCTATCTTTACAAGAAGAAAGTATTGGATTCATAAAAAATTTCGACTTCGGTTTTCGACGGATTTACATGTTTTAATTATCAGAGATCCCGAAAAACATGTTTTTATAAAATGTCTTTCTGTGACAAAATTTTTGTGGTTTTGAAGAACTAATGCACGGAATTTAATAAAAATTTATCTTGAGGTAGTCCCAAATTTAAAATGGTGCTGATTAGTTTTTGGTATAAATCGCCCAACAGGTGGTGCTGCTGTGCTGCATTTTTCACCACTCCTGCAATAGCTCTATTTCAAAAGCTAATGCACTGATTTTCCCTAAACTTCAGATTCAGTTAGACGTTTACATAAGTTGTTGCGGATTAGGTTTTGGTGTAAATCACCCAATAGGTGGTGCTGCTAGGCTGCATTTTGCAGGATTTACATGATTTTAGCGACAGTCATAGCTCAAGAACTAATGCATAGAATTTCATATCTTTAGAATCCTCATGATGGACATAGATTGCCATTTAATTTTGGCAATGTGAAAGCGAATTTTAAAGTATTAATGTGTATGACATAGAAGAAAGTTTTGAGATTGGTACATCCAAATTGTTAGGTAAAGTAGTGATATTGTACAGTTGTTTAAAAAAAAAAAGAAAGAGAGAACATCCCCATACTTTTTCAAATTGCTGCTGGGATATGTGAAAGATTCAGCTGGAAATTGCATCTACTTTTCAAATGTGAAATGGCAAAACTTTCCGAATTACAAATTTGAAATAGATGTCTTCTACTTATTGAAAATTTTATCTACTTTAAAATTTCCAATGGTAACACCCATGTTTGGCATCGTTTTTTAGTTCCTTTGATCAAGGTAGCCCGAAAAAAGACATAGATTGTATACTTTTTCTTACATATTCGTAGAGTTAGATGAGATGACAAACTTTTATTTATATCTTCCCAAAAATTCATTTGATTAATTTTTTTTTCTTTAATAAGAACAATATGTAGACCCAAAGATATTTCAGATTTTTTTTTTATATTTAAAAGCAAATTTTTAATTATGGAAATTGTTAATAAATTCATATTGATGTGCCTTCCGCCGTTCTAAAATAATAAACATTTTTTTATTAACAAGTAGATGACAGATGGTGCCACATATGCTACTTCGAAAAGACCTTTTGAACAGAAGAGAAGAGAGGCAGTTGTTGATTGATCGCCGTTGTTTTTGCACGCGCTTGAAAACGATGGACTCTGCCGCTTAGAGAACGTGCATGTCACATGGCAAACTTCTTATCTATTAATTTATTCTTATTTGTAATTTCTAATTAAATGAGTGTTTAAATTAGCAAGCGTATTGTTAAGTCTCGAGAAACACCCTGCTATCATTATGATATCTTCTTAATTATAATAAGATTAAAACGAATTGAATATCCATGGTGAGAAGCCAGGTTCAAAGGCATCCTCACATATTAAAAAAATTGTGAATTATGATCTGCATTAATATTTACAGAAAACAAGCCACAATTGTAAAAAACATGGGTATGTAAGTGTACAAGCTCATTCTATATTTCCAGATATAGTTTTTTTTTTTTGTTTGTTTGTTTAAACGGTGTGCCATAAAGGAACTGTCTCCTATTATCAAAGCATCTACAGAAAAGAAAATATCAGTTTGTAACCGGAAAAAAAATATATGAAATTTTCTTAGATATAAAGTGAGTTTACAATTTTTTATCATTTTTCTGGTAACCAATTGGATGTTCTCGATATATCTCCTTGTAAGGTATGAATTTTATTTTTCTAAATTTATGGATAAACCCCTAATACATTTTCTTTAACTCCGTGAAGATTTAAGAAAGAGTATATACAAAGAATACTCTTTCCTGGGCTACCTTGATTAGAGGAACTCAAATATTGTGTCAAAAGTGGGTGTTACTTGTTGGAAATTTAATGTTAGCTCAATTTTTAATATATATAAGCTCGTGTGATCATTAATATTGTAATTTCGCATACCTTGGCTTGTGGACTCTAATGATGGACTGACTGTAATATAAAAAAAGCTGTACTTCCACAGGTTTGCTTAAATATGTATCCAATATCCTTTTAATAATTTTTGTTTGGCTCAAGTCGTGGATGAGCTTTTACTTTTTATACCGGATCAGGATAGCTTTTTCTGGCCCGGGATGCATCTGCGTCTGAAAATTTTGGCCCATGCAGAGCCCTAGTACATTTATGAGTCATTTGTGATTAGGCTATCAGTGATCAGCCTAGAGTCAATTAAAATTATGCAAAATCAAGCAATTTTCAAAACAATTTGGTGGACTAAATTGCAGTTTCTTTATAATAATTTAAATCAAAGCTAATGTTTAATATGCATTTATGTATTTGGCTATAGAAAGACAATTGGATCCTACAGACAGATTAACAGGGCTGCCATTATCAACTATTAGGTAGCTTTCTTTACAAAAAGCTACCTATTGCAGCCGTTCGGAGGAAAGCGATTTCAAAAAATTTTGGTATATTTTCATCGATCATGACCCCCAGATCCCGAAACCACCCTCCGTTCAAAATTGATATATATATATATATATATATATCAATATATATATATATATATATATATATATATATATATATATCTGACCTATGTCACACTGTAACTCTCGTATTTATGAACCGATTTGGATGTAATTCGGTGTGTACATAGTACATACCAATGTCTCGACCGAGTTCGTTGGCCAGCTTCATCCTCCATTTTGTTTCAAAACGGCGGCCATTTAAAAAATTTTAAAAAATTTAAAATTTGAAATGTGGTACCAAAAAATTGAAAATGGAAAAATATTTTTTTCTTGTGTATTTGACCTTTATACAAAGACTCCGTAGCAGTTTTTGTTTTGTCTATATCTTAAAAAATGGCTGAGTTATAGCATTTTGAATTTCTGGAGAAGCTGACATTTTGAAACGTCCTGAATTTTGTCACGCGATAAAAGGCGTATTTATTTGGATGTAACTTCGTTTATACATAGTACAGACCAATGTCTCGAACGAGTTCGTTGGCCAGCTTCATCCGCCATCTTGTTTAAAAATGGCGGTCATTTAAAATTTTAAGAAAAATTTAAATTTGAAATGTGGTACCAAAAAATTGAAAAAATATTTTTTTCTTATGTGTTTGACCTTGATAAAAAGATTCGGGAGCAGTTTTTGTTTCATCTATATCTTAAAAAATGGCTGAGTTATAGCATTTTGAATTTCTAGCGTGGCTGACATTTTGAAACTTCCTGATATTTGCCACGTGATAGCAGACGTATTTATGAACCGATTTGGATGTACCTTGGTGTGTACATAGTACATACAAATAACTCAACCGAGTTCGTTGGCCAGCTTCATTCGCCATCTTGTTTCAAAATGGCGGCCATTTAAAAAAAAAAATAAAAATTTAATTTAAAATGAGATACCAAAAAATTGGAAAATGAAAAAGATTTTTTTTGTATGTGTTTGACCTTAATACAAAGATTCCGGAACAGGTTTTGTTTCGTCTACATCTAAAAAAATGGCTGAGTTATAACATTTTGAATTTCTATTGTGGCTGACATTTTAAAACGACCTGATTTTTGTCACGCAATAACAGGCGTATTTATGAACCGATTTGAATGTAACTTGGTCTGTACATAGTACATACCAATGTCTCGACCGAGTTCGTTGTCCAGCTTCATTCGCCCTCTTGTTTCAAAAGGGTTGCCATTTTTTTTTTAAATGTTATTTAAAATGAGGTATTAAAAAATTGGAAAATGAAAAAGATTTTTTTTATGTGTTTGGCCTTGATACAAAGATTCTGGAGCAGTTTTGTTTCTGAAAATTTGTTCTTTTGTTTATATCTTAAAAAGTGGTTGAATTATAGCACTTTGAATTTCTATCATGGCTAACACTTTGAAACGATCTTGTATTTTTCACGCGATACCACACGTATTCGCCTATTTCGATGGAAGAAGGCATGTGGATAGTATACATCGATATCTCGACCAAGTTCGCTGGCCAGCTTCATCAACCATCTTGCTTCAAAATGGCGGCCATTAAATTAAAAAAAATTATATTTAAAGTGAGGTGTAAAAAAATTAGAAATTGAAAAAAGTTTCTTTCTTAAGTATTTGACCTTGATATAAGGATTCATGAGCATTTTTTGTTTGTTTTTATCTTAAAAAATGGCTCAGATATAGCAGTTTCAATTTCTAAAGTGGGTGACATTTTGAAAAATCTGATTTTTTACATGCGACAGCACTCGTATATATCAACCGATTCCGATGTGAGTGAGCATGTGCACCGCAATTACTAAGGTCTCGACCAAGTTCACTGGTTAGCTCATCCACCATGTTGTCTTAAAATGGCAGGCACTTTAAGAAATCGCCGAATTTGGCAGCCAAATATAAGTTACTTTAAAGAAAAGCAGCTTGGATAAAGCTGACTAATTTCGCGAAATTCTCATTCATTATATTGATAAAAATTAGTATTGAATCTCCTATATTCGGTTTCCACTAAATTGAGCTTCGTGTGTTTGAATGATATAAGTTGGCTTTTTAAAAATAAGGAATATGAAAGCTACCTCTTCCTCCCGGCACTGGCCGGAAGGACTTTTTTTCTATTCGTACAACTATAATTTGCTTCTGGTAGATTTCTCTTGAAATTGTCATAGAAATAAACTGCAAAGATTATTTTTCCGTAAAAGCGCTGCGAATAGAATTGGGAAAAAAAAAAAAAAAAACCACCAATTGCAGGAATTTCTAATAGCACATAAATTCGTAGTCAAAAGATTATTGAACATTCATGATTTTAACATATTGTTGTAACATAACTGTTTTTTTTTTTTTTTTTTACAACACTGTTTATCTCTTGCGAACTAAGTATGAGTATTTACTCCTATTTCTATAACTATTTTATGTAATCAGACATGCACGTAGCTTTTGAACATTGAAAAACATACACATAAGAACAGGGTTGTTTGGTTTAAACCAAATGGTTTTTAAAAAAAAAACCATGCTGGTTTTTTTTCTCTTTTTCCCTAATGTTTACATTTATTTTACACATTATTGGAAAATGCAAAATCCAAGTTATGCAGAAGCTACAAGCAAAACTATAGAAAAATGATGAATTAATAAACTTGTAAAGTGACAAACATTTTTAATCAATCAAACTTTTCTTATAAGCTTTAAAATCTACATGGCAGACTAATTAATTTTTCTAAAATTAGCTGTGAAAAAAAAAAAAAAAAAAAAAAAAAAGTTTTCTTTCTTCTTCTTTTTCAAGCCTTTTATTTTTAAAAATATCCAAAATGGCAGATTTGAGCTAAAAATACACTTTTACTACTTGGATTGCTTGATTAGTTAAGATTTAGTAAGGATTACATTATGCCTCAATGATGACATAATCACAAGTAATTCTCTCCATTGGTTACTCTTTGTTCTGTATGCTAATGAATGTTGTATCATGGCTGTTGGGTTTAGTAAGCCTTTGTTTTTCTTGCATTCCTTACATTGGGATTGGGGTTTTGCATTATGATTTTATTCTGTTACCAGCAGGGTTGGCATGGTTTAAATCAATTGGTTAACCAACTGGTTTTTTAGAAAAAATCTAATATAATATTTTCTCATTTTTGTAATTTAAGTGTTTCAAATTATTGGATATAAATAATTTCTACTTTTAACCAGGATGTAGTGGAGGGTATACGCAGGTATATGACATATACCTTCTGAATTTTTTTAAGAAGCTCCGTATACCCTCTGTTTCTCAAATAAAGCTATAGCGTATACCCTAATCATGAATGTTTAGGACTCTAGTGTATACCCTCTGCCTATAGTGTATACTCTCTGCATTTTTTACGACTACAACACTGCTTTTAAGTCTTATCCCAGCAGTCACTGAGAGTCTAGGTTAATTTATATGCATGTAGAATGCAAATTGCATGTGTTGATGAACATATCTGAAGCTCTAAAGAAAAAATTTAAAACATGTGAATTTAGCAAATATAAAATAGACTAAAAATATCCAATATTTTGAATAAAATATTTTCCTTCGAGAAAACGCAGATTATTTGCAATTAATAACATAAAATGACCTTTATGATTTCAGTCAAGCTGTAAAAGAAAATTTTCTTGATTGGGGAGATTATCTTTTAAGACTGAACTCAACTGCTCTACTCAACAAGTGCAAAATGCTTTGACACATTTACAAATTAAATTTTTAATGGAAAGATATAAAATTGGAAGGCCTGACTATGGAAGCCATTTGGAATCGAACTGTGTTTTCCATTTTTGATAAGTAAATTACCTATTGAGTTATAGACAATTTTGATCACGTGTCAAAGATGTTTTAAACCTTCCTTGAGTGGTTATTCTTCTTTCATGTGGAAATTCAGTTCAAAACGCCCACTTTGACAACATTTTCTGAAAGATCTATTGCATTTGCAAAAATATGGAAAACAGTTCCATTACATAGTATCTGAACAACAGCATCTGCTAGTTTCATGCATTTCTGAACAAAAATAAATTAAAACTTATGTCATAAAGTTGCCCTTTCGGATTTGAGAACAGCCTTAAGAATAAAAAAGAAACTCAAAATATGAAGTTGAATAAAAGGACATTGAAAAATTGGGTGCTAGTGAAGCACCTGTTTACTTTTAACTAAAATATGCAATAAGATATATTTAAATTGTCTATTGCATAATCGAATTCACTATTTAGATCTGACAAAAAAAAGGGGAGAAAATCGAGATAAGGTTCATTTGAGACATAATAGAAAAAAAGTCTTATAAAAATGCTTTAAAAGGTATATTATTAATTTTTAGTTTAGACATTTAAAAGTAATATGTATTATAGCATAGCTTAGAAAAAAGCTTGTGTATTAAGTCTGATGGCTATTTAAATGTTTTAGTGGATGACATCTTTTATAAATCTACTTTCCATTTTAAGATCAATGTTTTCAGTAGTCTAAAAAGCTGGTAAATAGATATTTCTGTTTATTTTACTGTTGCCTTTTTTACCTGGCAGTTTCGGAGAAGTGTCAGATGACAATATACAATACTTCGTGAAATGTGTAAAGACTCTACTGCTAAATTCAAATCATTTCAGGAATTCTTTATAAAAAGCTTTACTTTCAATAAAAGATAATAATTGTTCATGTAGTGTTCTAACAGAAAAATCAGATATCTCAGATTGCAAATATTTCAAAGAAATTATTTTGAATAGCCATGGGAAAGTATATTGTATTTATGAAACTACATCATATATTTATTTATAGTACTATAGTAATCAAAAGATTGTTTATTAAGATTTCCAAGGTATCAATGTTTCACTATGTAGAGCATTTTATTCATGGAACATAAGACATAGCTTTTACTAAAAATGTTTAAATTATTTCAATTTTCTACATAATTACTGTAATTATTTAATTTAAATTATTTTTAAATGGAGTTATATTACTTATATATTCAACAATGCTTATTTTTATCAATAAATATGCATGTATATGTAATAGGAAAATATATTTAAAAAAAACCTGGTTTAAACAAAAAAAAACCTGGTTTAAACCAAGAAAACCAGGTTTTTTGGTTTTTTTGAAAAAAAAACTGGTCTTTTACCAACCCTGCATAAGAAGTATACAACTAAGGAATAAATATTTTTAATTTATTCTTAAACACATTACAGCATTTTCTGATATCTGAATTCTGTGTTTTAAAAATGGTTATTTCTTTTTTTTTTCTGTAGTGATTTTGATACTGAGATTTTTAAAATCACGGAATAATGGAAAATATTTTGTTCTATAATTTTACATATTTTTTTCATTTGAAGTTTGTTTTATTTGTAGTTTACAAAAATTACATAAGTGTTTATTTCTTTTGCAGTTTCATATATGGAGATTTACAATTGTGTTATTTTAAAAGATACAAATATTAATTTTTTCTAACTAAAAATGTTAAAATTTGTTGTTTTTCATAAATGGCGGAAAGTATACACATATATATTTAGTAGATTAGATTGAGTGAAGTACATAAAAGAAATGAATACTGCATCATTAACCACCAACAAATTTCATAATACTGCTAGAATATGTAGATATTAAAGTATTTAATTTTCTAGTAACACATAGTAATGTGTAAAAATCAATGACTGAAAAGAAATTACTAGTGTTTTTGGGGGGGTCTTTATTTTAAAAGTGGAATTAAGTGTAATAAGAACTTTTCAGTTCAGGCTAATTTATGATAATATTATAAGATAAATTACCATGTTTATAAAATTATTAGATTATAAAAATTTTTTGATAGTAATTAAGCCAGTGTCTTCCTGTTGAGGCCAAATAAATTTGTTTTATTTTCGAACTATCATCTATTTTGTTTTAATAAATTCTAGAAAATATTCTATTGACTGCATACCTACTCAATATACCACTATTTATCATAATGACAAATCTGTGAAATTAATAAAAAGTATGTGATGCAGAAAATATAACGACGGATATCTTCAAGCATTTGTTGGTATAAACATCATTATCTCATTATTCCTGAAAAAAAAACATACAATTTCTACATCTTTGAATTTACTTTACAAATATTATTTCAACAAAATTATAAAACAGATATTGCAAATTTACTAACCTTTCTCTTCATTCAAAAATGTTTTCTGCGGCAATTTCTCAAACTGATTTTTTGCTGGTTTTAAATTTACCTCTCACTTCACTACTTCAAAAAAATTGATAATATAAATGTATTCATAAGCCAAAACACACACACAACAAAATACATGCGAGCATGGATTTGTGATCCTAGGTTTGTAATATTCAGTACGAGATGCGTAGTTTGCCGTTGGTGATATTTCAGATTTTGCTAATTTCTTCAATTGGCGAGTAATATGTGATCTTATCAGCCAATAAGCTTACGCGCTCAGCCTCGTAGAAGTTCTACAGTGTGGTTTCGGGCAGAGCTGGTTGGTTGCATCTAGAACTAAAAGAGACGTTCGTTACGTTGTCCTCCAAGGCAGGCATTCAGATGTCCGGGTCCTTACGGATCACTAAATAGCGATTCTTAACTTACATTTAAAGATTCTTAAAACGCTATTCAGACTGGTCTTCCCTCAGATTAAAGAACTAACTTCTAAAGAACTAGTCTTCTTTCCTGTGTCTGAGGGTCTGCCTAAACAATCTTCGGAACATGATACTGATTACACAAACGATAAACTAATCAGTACACAGAATTGCTTCGCCGCAGATCAATCAATCATGCACATCATTTGCCGTTCCTCATTTTGTATGCTTTTTGAAATTGAATTTTGCAACTATCCTGTTCATTATTATCATTGAAAAGGGAAAGAAAATCATGTACAGAAAGAAAACAGAGGGAAAATTGTGCAGATTTTACAAATTCCAGTAATTTCTGAATTAGAAATAGTTTAAAAGTAAAACATTTTGTTTATTTTTTAAACATAATTAAATAATGGAAATAATAACTTATTATTTACAGGCTCTTTTTAGGTTTATTTCCTGAAATATATATTTTTAAGATGTTCATTTTTAATTATTTGAATACATGTTTAAAATTTTCAAGCAAAAGATATTTAGGAATAAAATTTTTATATGAACATGGGCATACACAGGATTTTCATTAGAGGAAGGGGGGGAGGGTTATTGTTTGTACATTCTTCTTGGTATAAACACCTGCAAGGGTGCAGTGGAGAGCCAGTACACCTCACTGGCTTTTGGATTTTAATTACCTAATTTTGTTTTATCCTTGATTACTTAAAAATATGATAAAATTTAGATAAATTAAGACTAATTAGAATAATTAAAAAATAAAAGGGATATAAGAATTTTCGTCAAGGGAGGGAGTGAAATTGTTCCCTGAACACTTGTTAGAAATCAATTTTGAGTGTTTATTATTGCTTATTTGTTAAATTCCTGTATTGCTTATAATGGTGATATGTTTAAAAATTGTCTCTCAAAAAGAATTCTGTTAAAAGATCTTAATTTAGCTTATTTCATGTTTATGTTCTCCATTTTAAAAAACACACTCAGCTGTGGACTACAGGCACATTTTCCCCCAAAATCTTGCGTGCAAGAGAGAGAGAGAGTACTTTCTGCTATACATATATATATGTTGATATATATAAATTAACTTGCTATTCTTTAAAGTCATCTTTCTTTTAGAAGGGGGGGGGGGGGTAATCAAAATCCCATTTACACTGTGCATGGTATTTTTTTTACCCCTTTAAAAATAACTTTAAATAAGTTGTATTATTTTAATGATGAACTAGAAATAAATTTTAAACTAAAATAGATGCAGTACATACAAACATTTCAAAGATTATTTATAATATCAGGGGATCAATCTAGGCAAAATATAGGGCCACGTCACAAAAATCCATTTAATAAAACAATCCTTTTTGTGAAATTCCTCTTAATATAACAGGCAATTTCATTCCATAAAAAATACTTTTTTTGTGATTGTTAGGTTTTAAATGTCTAATTTGCAAACAAAACAACTCTACCAGAAAGGAAAACTTTAGCAGGACTTAAATAAGTTATTAATAAATGCTTGATTCGAATATGAGTCACTGGATTTCATCTTTCATTACAAAATGTTATACAGTAGACCAAAGATGAAAATAAGCACTCACCAGTTGCCACTTGGCGAGTAAACATGAAAAACTGGCGATTAAAAATATGGAAAGTACCGGCCAAACGCTGGATTTTCTAAAAAATATTTCGTCAAAAAATCGCGGAAGAAAAAAAATGCTAATTTTGTCAAAAGATCGTGGAAAAACGCACATTTTGTCAAAGGTTTATGAAAAGAAAATGAAAATTTCATCAAAAGATCGCTAAAAAAGCGAATTTCATCAAAGGATTGTGGGAAAACCCGAATTTCATCATGGATCGCAGAAAAAATGCAAATATTGTCAGTGGATCGTGGAAAAAACGCAGATATCGTTAATAGATCATGAAAAAAACACAAATTTTGTCAAAGAATCGTGAAATAAAACGAGAATTTTGTCAAAAGATCGCAAAAAAGCCACACAATTGCTAAAAAACCAAAATTTCGTCAAAGAATCGCGAAAAAATGCAAATATCATCAATGGATCTCGGAAAAAAATGCAAATATCGTTCATAGATCGCTGCAAAAATGCGAATTTCATCAATAGATCATCAAAAAACGAGAAATTTGTCAAACAGCGAAAAAAACGAGAATTTCGTCAAAGAATCTCGAAAACAAATGCAAATTTTGTCAAAAGATCATGAAAAAAAGTACATTTCGTCAAAGGATTGTGGAAAAATACATAATTAGTACCAGTAGGGACCACACCCCCCCCCCCCCTCCCAGCCTCCCTTTTTACATTTCAGAAAATTTACTGTAAATTTCAGATTTTTGAAACCTGTCTTTTAACATTTTGAATCATACCTGCTATTCAGTGGATAAACATACCTAAAATATACCCATAAATTAAATATTTGGTGACATAAATGTACTTACTGGTTACTAAAGAAATTATTCTCACTCGCCAGTAACTGGCTACTAAATAAAATCAACCAACCGGCCAGTGGCTACTAAGCAAAATTCCTTATTTCCATCTTTACAGTAGACTCTCTCAAATTCACACATCACAGATGTAAATACAATGAAACTTTCAATTCAGATCAGTGCAAAATTACAGAATTTTTTAGCTTTATATCATTCTGTATGTATTTTAATATGTAATTCTCAATAATATGACTGAACTCGTGGTTTTTCATGAAGGAAGTATAAATTTTATTTGTGAAAGAAATCAAGATGTTGCTAATTTCACTGGCAATCACAATCTTTTTACCAAATATAATTATGTATTAATAAACTTTTTAAGTTATTAAGACTGCCTAAACCTGAAATAAAACTTCGTTACTTTATGATTTTGATGTGAATTAATAGGTTACCTTTATGAGGAATTTTCATTAAATAATTCAAGGAAAATGTATCTCATCTTTATTATGCATATTTACAGTCGGACCTCTATTTTGCGAACTTTTACTTGGAACCAAGAACATTTTGCAAATTTCTTCGTAAAATAACCTCCAAATAGCGAAGTGCATTCTCTATTTAACAAACTTTTTCTTGGGATCTAATTTTTTCTTCTCCCTATTTCTTAAAATATTACTAGACATTTCAAACTTATTCTTTCTTTTAGCACATTTTGTGATGATCAATGACCATGAACAGTTTTTACCAGGCACCTAACTCACCGAGAGCAGTAAAATTGCTGTGATTCTTTGCTTTCCATCCAAAAAGTGCAAACTTTCAATATTCCCTTTTAGCCCTCAATGGAGCTTCCCCATGTCCTTAAGAGGCTACTTCAGTCAAACGAAAAGACCCGTTCGCTAATGCTAATCCTATGGAAGAAATTTATAAAGATAACTCGGTTGCATTTTAATATTTTTAAATGATTTCTTTTGCATTGAATAGTTGAGATTGATCTGTACAAAGGCCGTTGTTTACTTTTTTGATTTTGTGTACATGTATTTCTTATGAGGACACTTTCATTTTCAGAACCGGTTTTGAAAGTAAAAGCCTCCTCATAAAAAATATCTGCAATCAAAAAAGTAAAAAACGGCCTGCATACAGATCGATCTCAACTATTCAATGCAAAAGAAATCGTTTAAAAATATTGAAATGCAACCGAGATATCTTTATAAATGTCTTCCATAGGATTAGCATTAGCGAATGCGTCTTTTCATTTGACTGAAGTAGCCTCTTAAACTACAGTTTCCCATTTTCTAGATTGTTGATCATGATCAATTGTGTTGATAATTTCAGTTCTTGTAGCCCAAAAATGTCAAAGCAAAAGTGCTTGAGTATCAAAGAACAAAAAATTATTCTTGATGAGGTGGATAAAGGCATGAAGAAAAAGAATACTGCTTTAAAATTTGGTAAATCCTCCAAACAGCTTATCAACCATAATAAAAAATCGTGATTTTAATGTAAAATTATTTTTTTAACTGAAAATACAATGTATTTCCAGACAATGTTTTGTTTCATTCTTATTTCCCTTGCAGTTTTCTTTTTGATGGGTAAAATAAATAAAACAAAGATATAACTTATAAAAAAAGTGTGACTAATTACTTTTTTTAATTATATTTAGTGTTTATGGACATAAATTACGTTTTATGTAGTTTAAAGTATTTTAAAAAGTGACTCTCTATTTAATGAATTTTCCATATAACGAACTTTTTTCTGGGATTTAGCTACTTCGTTAAATAGAGGTCTGACTGTAATTATACATTATTATTTACTTGACCTTTACTTTTAATAATTTAAAAAATTATCTTACATTCTATCATCTTAGTTCATTACTTTACTAAATTATTTTAATATTTTACGATATTGCAAGCATTCATTCTAATTTTGATTGCATGATTACATTCAAATTACAGTTAAAAAAAATGTAAACAAAGCAATGATCAGAAATCATTAAAATTCTAAAAAATTCAGAAATCATTAAAATTCATTGCACAACCTCTGGTCCCAAGCTGTGTGGATTTGAGGGTGTCTACTGTATTTCATTAGAATAATTTTTATTTTCAGAAAATGCGCCCCAAGAGGAAAACCTTGCACTTGCATCAACTCATAAATTTATGTTTATTTTCTGAGGAAAACATTTTTTTTGTACCCAGACATTTACAATCTTACATAATAGAATACATATATATTAACCTGTAAAGGTTATTAATAAAATAAAATGAGTTTTACCAATGCAATACTTGGGGATTTTATTTAATTTTCTATAATTCAGCATATGAAAAAATGCAATGTCTGTTTTTATAGGCAATTATATTACTTTTATAAAGATGCAAAATTTTTAAAATATAAAATTAAAATTAGCAATAATGAATTCTGAAAAATTTACCATTTCTTAAAGAAAATGGGGGAAGGGGGGGAAGAATTTCAATTATTTTTTTTTTAATTATAAAAAAATTGCAGTTATTACATAAATAAATATTTTTGAATGAATCATCTGCTAAAAAAATTAAAGTAATACTAACACAGAATTTCCCCAAGCTTTTTTGTTTCTTTTAGAACTAGACTCAAATAGTGATTACGCGTTAATATAAAAATACCAGGCTAACATAGCAATTTTTAATAAACCTGACTTAATAAGATCACTGACATAATGCTTGACCAGTAAACCAGCATCACAATTCACTTTTCCATCAACAATACAATACAGTCAATAAAAAATATAGAATGACTCACTGCAAGCTGAACCCTAATTTTTGTCCATAACTTTAACAATAGGGGAGAGTGTTGTACCTTGGGACATTGACAATTTCTAATAAACTATTGGCAACAGTTATCTTTTGTGTATTTCTAATAGTGACCTATAACCAACAGATCTCATCATAATAACAGACAACATCAGAAGCATCGAATTTTAACGGCTAGGTGAAAAAAATAAATTTCATTAGTCCAAAGTAAATATTTTCCTCCATTCTAATTTCATTTTTTTCCTATGTATTTCTACAAGTCAACTGTAATTTATTTTTTTATAAAAGAGAAGATTTTTAAATGTTTTGGTTATGAGAAAATAATGATAGTGCTTCTAGATTTACCACAATTTTGATTTTATTTAAACCGTGTGGTGATTGTACCTCGGGACAGTAAAATATGTTGTACCTTGGGACATGTCCAATGATACAAGAAATACATAGTTCGTAATAATTTGGATAAATAAAAGTATTTTTATTACTTATTTTACAGAAAATTCCACAAATCATGTGAAATACATTAAATAAAACAACTGAACTTTATTTTGGATAAATTTTATAATGACTTAAGTTTGTAAATATGAATCTGGCCACTCCTGATAAAGTTTTTACATACCATTTTCTTTCCATGTGATGCAATGTTCTAAAGAGCACATGTTCTGATGTATTTTTCTGGGTTTTGAATCAATTTTAAAGGTATATTAAAGTATTTCTCTATGTTGTTTGTTAATCATGGATAACATAACAGCCATATTTCGATTCTTATAACAGGGAAATGACGGGAAGTTGGAAATATTTTGTTTACAATTCCTAACTATTCTTCCCATAAACTACAGCCACTTGATTGTACTGTCTTTGAGTCGTAGAAAACAACCAAGTTGACTTTATATCATATAATGTTAAATAAATAATCAGGACTTTTGTATTTTGCTGTATTTAAAAATATTTCTTGAACTTCAGTTTCATTCTCTATTTCCTTGAAAAAAAAAGTTTTTGTTTGTTGGCATAAAATTAGTTATTGTTATTGTACAAAATATTGTATTAGTTATTGTACAAAATTATTGATTAGTTATATGCCTATTGCCTGAATTATGCAGTATGTCCCAATGTACAACATGGTATGTCCCAAGGTACAACAGGATGTTGGGACAGTTTGCCTTCCCTACTTTAAATGAATGGCAATTTTCTTATTTTCAAACTGTCTGAATTTCTAAAATTATATTATAGAGAAATATGTTGGTGTATTGAAATGTTGTCTTTAAATTTTAAATCTGATTATAATCATCGAAGCAAAAAATTAAAATGTGAAAATTGTCCAGAGGTACAACACTCTCCCCTAATGAAGATACACTTCAATGAGATTCTCATCATATTAACTTTTTGTATGAAATATAAAGAAATCATTGGAAGTGACTGAATTTTGGTCAGTGACACCGTATATGTAGGGGAGAGTTGGGAGGAGTGGGACAGATTTCACAATTTATTTTTTAATTCACTATTTATGTTTTACCAAGAGTACAGCTTATAAAAATCTAATAGTATGTTACTTAAGCTATGTTTAAAAAAATACAAAGACTGAAATACAAACAATTGGCTTTTATTTGCATGTTTTAAAATGTTAACATTTTTGTCCCACACCTCCCTCACATGAGGGAGGTATGGGACACACATGAGGGAGGAATAGGATAATGTTTGAAAAAAATTAAATTAACACATATTGTATTTTGATGTCAACACTGAAAACAAAGTAGGACTGCGCTCGGTTGGTACCACAAATTATTTGTAGTTGATGCAATTTCATTATGATATCCATTTTCTCTACTTCACTGAAGTCATTTTCTTGTGGGAAGTGAAAATTTTCTTTTTCATCATTTTTGAATATGAAAAACTCCTTATCACTGTCTATATCCTCAACTCTGACAATATAATAAACAACTGTCTTCGTCAAAAATTTAACAAGTACAAAGTCATTTATCTTAATTTTGGATCATCAGTTAACCAATTAAATTCTTCAGCAATTTCATTATCATTCTGAGTAATCAAATCAAAAGTCTTCATCTGTAGAGTCATGCAACAAAAATTTTCCATCAATCAGATAATTCATTCGCTTTTTTCTGTTTCTTCCTTTTCACCTTAAGAGTTTTCTTTTTACACAATTTCTTCTTCTTTTTATCAGCAGCTATTTTTTCAATTTCTTCTTTTTCTGGTGTGTCAGTGATGATTTTTGATCTTTCCTTTTTTCTGTCTTTCTTTATAGTTTTTGTGGTGATGCTTTGGGATATGGGTGCATATTGGAAGGACTCAAAGGTATTTGAGAACATGTCCCATTCCTCCCTCATTGATGCTGTCCCATTCCTCCCTCTGCTGAATATTTTTTTAAAAGGCTTATATATAGCATGCTACATTTAGGCCTTATTTGACTGCTAGTTTACAAACACTATATCTTTAAGTTTATTATACGATTATAATATTTTTATTTTAAATATAATTGAAAAAAATCATTGAAAGAATAAGAATTTGTACTTACTTCTGAGGTATGAAAATAAAATTTTCCCTTTTAAATACAAACAATAATACAGCTGGTGTAACAATTAGAATCAAACATGAGGCTATAGATGCTCCATCTAGTGGACAAACTAGAACTAAATTCTAACAGTTATTTTGGACATAAATGCTGCTGTCCCACTCCTCCCACTGTCCCATTCCTCCCAACTCTCCCCTATCATCAGCTGAATTTTGAATAATGAAATGCCTAGCTTACTGCTTGGATGTGAATTTCGGCAATTTCTATTCATGTCATATTTCACAAAAAGAAAAATAAGTCTCTTGAAAATATCATTAGAATATCTTCGGTTTGGCCGAATATTCTGCAGGATGATCTGGCCAAATAGAGCAATCGTTGCATCCCTAGTTTTTAAGGTATAGGAATGAAACGCAGGCGGAAAAAATGTGTATTAAAATATATTACGATGCTTATTATTTAATAAATACCCCCAATCATAACATTATCACTTGAATTTGAAATTCTGGGGTGGGCACGCTCACCCCCCCCCCCCTCTAGTTACATCTATGCAGAAAATTTGCATGAGAAATTTCATTTTCTTGCTAAGGTCCCTATAGTCGAATAATACCTGCATTTCTAATGTATAATCCTTTCGGATAAATATATGAAATAAAAATATTTACAGGAAAGCAAAGAACATTTTATTACTGTTGTTATCTAGAAAAGTATGAGTAAAATAACTTTCGAAATCCCAAATGAATTTAATATCAACATATTAACGTACTGTGAATGTAGTACATACACTGTCACAAACTGAGAGTTGCAGCTTCTGTGAAGAGTTGGTGTGAAGACATAAAGAACTAGCAGGATACATTTACAGACAGAAAATCAAAAGAAATTTCTGCCTGATAATGTAGCCAACTGTCATAAACAATTTTATAGAAGACCTTCCATTCCTCAGTTCCTTGATTTTCTCAGTAGGCTTCTTAACTCACAGAACACATATATCATTGCACTCCATGTTAATATGTTGATACTAAGTTCATTTTGAATTAGCAAAATATATTTTAAATGTACATTTTTAGATAACAGCTTCAAAAAGTTCTTTAACTTTCAGTACATTTCCAACTCTACTTAATAGAATACGTATAAATATTAGCCTGTAAAGGCTATTAATAAAATAAAATCAGTTTTACCAACGCAATACTTGGGGATTTTATTTAATTTAGGCAATTTAATTTTCTATAATTCAGCATATGGAAAATGCAATGTCTGTTTATAAAAACAATTATATTACTTTTATAAAGATGCAAAATTTTTAAAATAAAAAATAAATATTAGCAATAATGAATTCTGAAAGATTTCTTAAAGAAAATAGAGGGGGGGGGGGGGGGGGGGATTTCAATTAATTTTTTAAATTATAAAAAAATGCAGTTATTATATAAATAAATATTTTTGAATGAATCTGCTAAAAAAATTAAATAATACTAACACACAGAATTTCCCTAAGCTTTT
Source organism: Maratus speciosus (assembly GCA_963932465.1). Taxonomy (NCBI): domain Eukaryota; kingdom Metazoa; phylum Arthropoda; class Arachnida; order Araneae; family Salticidae; genus Maratus; species Maratus speciosus. The sequence goes on along the minus strand of OZ010787.1, from coordinate 511,398,658 downwards.
TTGTTTCTTTTTGAACTAGACTCAAATAGTGCTTATGCGTCAATATAAAAATACCAGGTTAACATAGCAATTTTTAATAATTAACCTGACTTAATAAGATCACTGACATAGTACTTGAAGTAACATTGCAAAACAAGAACAACAAACTCAATGGAGTTTTCAGATAGTATAAAACTTAGTGAATAGCGTATTCGATCTGTCGATAAAATAAATAGTTTATAGCATCGAGACAAGTAATGAAATAAATTTAGTTATGTAAACATGTATGAATACAGTAGATTATCATTAGGCTATCTCAATCTAGCAAAAGGGTACCAATAAAAAAAATTATAAATTTAAATTATAAAAACACGATCAAATATAAAAGCAATACATACTGATTACAGATCTCTAGTACAGTTATTTATTTATTTATAACATCTAGTTTATTTGCGACAATGAAAACACCGCGTGTTGAAAGATAGTACTTGTTGTTGATGCCAAACAACTTTTAAGATATTTTTGAGGATCGAGGCTGAAAAAGTCACGTGACACCGGTAATTTACCCAAGAAACTTCTAACTGATAAGAAGGGAACATACTACTACTTTGTCTCATGAACCGTTTCATTGGCTAGCGGGGATTTACATTACACGTCTACGGAGCCTTCCCTTCTTTACGATAGAAGGTTTTACCTTGACCACGTGATCAAAATGTAGATGGAATATCCTCCATTGAATTCAAAATATTGGTTTATTTTGACAAATGGTTGCATGAGCATCAGTACATAAAATTCGAAATAATTACAGATAGTAAGAAAAAAATATATCTAAATGCATCAATATCATATTAAATAAGAATAATATAAACTGTAATCGTAAAATAAAAAAAATTTAATACTTACAATCGTCTTAAAAGAGTATAAAAAAAGGAAGAAAAAAAACTATCAAAACAGTAATGGCGTCCGAGTCCGAACTATCACCGATCTTAATGGAGGATATTCCAAATCTGGGTTCGAGGCTGAAAAAAGTCACGTGATACCGGTAATTTACCCAAGGAGCTTCTAACTGATAAGAAGGGAAGATACTACTGCTTTGCATCATGAACTGTTTCATTGGCTAGCGGAGATTTATATTACACGTCTACGGAGCCTTCCCTTCTTTACGCTAGAAGTTTTTACCTTGACCACACTGTTAAAAATCTCGTGAAAAATTACCTCTGTTTTTAAAGGCTATCTATTTTCTGACCAATGAGAACGCTTCATAGATGGTTATGTAGAGTTCTCATTGGCCAGAAAATAGATAGCCTTTAAAAATAGAGGGAATTTTTCACATTATTTTTAACAGTGCACGTGATCGAAACTTAGATGGAATATCCTCCATTTAAAGACGGCGTTCCGCTTTAGCTTTCCTTAAATCCTAGCGCTTTTAACGCTAGGATCCTTATATAAGTATCTCTAACTGGACATCTGAATAGCGATTTTGAGATTTCACTCGGGAATAAGGTTTTCCGAGCCATTTAAGGATCCTTAGCGGACACTTGAATCCCTGCCAAAAGAAATAAATTGGTACTTAAAACGACCTACAGAGGCGCTGATGGCAGCTGTCGGCACAGTCCTTTCTTTAATGGACTTTACCCATAACGCGTCATTTTTAATACAGCGAGGCTAACGAAAAAGACAGGCTACCGCGGTGGGTCCGATTCTTCTTATTTTACAGACCGCCGGAGTCACGTGATGCTCGTATGCACCAATGAAAGTGCGCGAAAAGAGCATCAAGTGACTCCAGCGGTCTGTAAAAAAGAAGAATCGGACCCACCGCGGTAGCCTGTCTTTCTCGTTAGCCTCGGACAGCACGGTGCAAAAGGGGGGGGGGCGGTCGCCCCGGGCGCGGAAATTTAGGGTGCGCCAAATTCGTACTACTATTTTTTTATTTTTTTATTTTTTTTTCTTCTGTCATTTTTATTAGAATTTTTTTTTTCACTCTTCGATATTCTATTTTTTTTTTTGTAAAACAAAATGTATATATTTACATATCGGGATTTTTTTCCCAATGAAAGTATGTACAGTCGTGGAAAAAAAAAGTAAACACCCCCTACTAACTCTTCAACAAATTATCATAGACGGAAGTTACTGGTACCGAACGATTTGAAATAAAGTCTACTTTTAAATGATGTATATAAAATTTGCTTGGGGGGGTCATCTACATATTAAAACGAACCCAAACATCATTTATTTCAATGGCAATACCCAATTTTAACGAGATATTTCAAATCTTCGGTTCAAACTATGCCTGGACGCCAAATTTCAAGTCAATTGAATGATAAGTTTTTGAATTATAAGCATCCAAAATTTGGTGTTTCTAATGTTAAATTACATTTTCATATTTTTATTTATATCTCCTGAAATTATGCTTCTAATGTGCTATTTTTTTGTGTAGCAATAAAACTAATGTGCCCAAACATAAATACGCTGAATTTGCAATTTTTATAATTTTACGATATGAATTATGAATTATGAAATTAATATTCGAAAAAAATTATGAATTGCAACCTACAAGTTTTTTGATGGAATTAGATTTATTAAGTCCTGCTTTATGAAAATCCAAAATTTCACATTTTTCTTCCAAATAGTTTTCAAATTATGCTTAAAAAACGGCAAAATGATGGTTTAAGGTGCCGTCTATGATAGAAGTGAGTAGATATTTTGAAATTTCTTCTGCTGCCTTGTTATCTAACAGGCTTCATTGACTGCTTAAGGTGCCTTGATCAAGAAGGGGGCTCTCTCGGTTAGCAATCGAGTACCGAACTTCAATTTGGATACAGCCCTTAAAATACGCTCGTTTTAAAATAATTAAATTCTCGGAAACTTATCGTACGAATTGCATAAAAATTTGTTTTTAGGCTAATTGAAAGGTGTAGAGTTCATTTATACTGTCAGAATTTGGAATTGCCATTGAAAAAAAAATAAAGTTTGGATTCGTTTTAATAGGTAGCCCCCTAAGCAAATTTTATATACATCATTTAAAAGTAGACTTTACTTCCAATCGTTCGGTACCAGCAACTTTCTTCTACGATAATTTGTTGCGGAGTTAGTAGGTTACTTTTTTTTCCACGACTGTACATTTTTCATTTCAAAGTTATTGCATCGTTCACATTTACTTTTCATTGAGCTTTTTAGACTTGATGATTTTTACCCGACTGCCAAGAAGGGTTATGTATTTCACGCGTATCTGGATATGTAGATTTCTTTATACCCTCGAAACATCCCAACGGCTGGATGGATTTTAATGAATGAGGTCTCTATCAATTTGTCTTAACCGCCCGATGGTTATAAGCTAGGTTTTGTTTTTATAAATTCAAAATGGTGGCCTTAAAATACAAAATGGCGGTAGAGACGAAACAAAATTTGTATGCACTATATTGAGTGGCATATCATTGGATAGGTCTTTCAAAATGAAGACGATGTTTCAGTGACTATTTTACAGTCAGAAGATCCGTTTAAATATTACGCAACCTGTTAGTTGTGTAGGTAGGATCTCTAGCTTTACTGTAACTCTAACCTTCATAGACATCAGGCCTGATCAAAACAGTGTTTATAGATATTAAAAACAACTTAAAAGTCAGGGGATAAATACAAGGAAATAAAAAAAATAGGTAAGTAATATAAAAATGATTATTGATGAGAAATATTTAATTAGTTCGCTTCTTACGCAGCCGGGTTTTTTGATTTTTTAAATTTATATAGTATGCTTTTGTGATATATTATTACAGTGTTTCTTAAACTTTTGCACTCTGCGGCCCCTTTTACATCGTATTACGAAAGTTTCTGCCACCTCCCACACTCAGGGAATATGAATTGCTATCCTATTCTGATTCCACTATGGGATCATTCTTATAGTCATTCTGTCATTACTTTGCTGTTAAACAAAGGTCTACCACAGGATGGAAATGCTGATTACGGGAAATCTGCGGTTGCAGAAAAACGACAATTTTCCAAATTAACGTTCAAGAAAATTATATTTAGTGGAGAAATTATTAACCGTGATTGCGGCTTATTGGGTAACTTAATTAAGGAAATCGCTATACAGGGTGTCCACTCTCAAAGGTGTCCAATGGCTAATTCCTAAACTGTTAGTCATAGACATATAGTTCCAATTGCAAAAATGTTTTAAATGAGCTAAAGAAACATTTTAAAAGCGATTTGGGTCAATAAAAACACTTTTTAAAAAATAACGAAATTGAAATTTTTATACGGTCCCCCGGTCCTATAAATTATATTTAGTAAAATTTTCCTATTACACTGACAAGTGAGACAAAAAAGTCCCGTACATATAACACTAAAATTGACCGAGTTATCATACTTTAAAAATGCATGACTTATACTACTTTCCCGCAATGAACACAAATCAGCTAGGCCATGGTTTGAGGTGTCATATACCAAGTGCTTAAAGTATTCGAAGAACTTATTTCATGTGTATCTGCGGTTTGAAAATAATCCTACAAGTATTACGATTGAGTTAACGTTAATTAAGTTTCAGATTGGCTAAAAAAATTGCATTTTAACGTGTGTTTTATTTTTTAAAGATTTGAGACAGTTTCTTTTCATGATTTCTTTTAACAAAAAATTATGTTATTTTTATAAGTTTTTATTTAACTTCAACGATTGTATGTATGTTTTTACAGTTCAAAATTTGTACTCGAACTTTAACTCACTTTCAAATATCCAAACGAGATTAAATTTTAGAAACTGACATAAATCCGATGACAATCTAATGTTATTATGAATTTAGGTGGTTACCACTTATACTTTACAGGATTTTACAGGATAACACAAAAATTTTGGATAGATTACCGCCAAGAAGTTTAAGAAAAAGTTTTAGATTAGATAACACAAGGCTACGATGGTTGTGTTTTTTAACTTTTATGTATTTTTTAGCACTGAATTCGAAAATTAACTTAATTTTTAACCATCATGTCAGGATTTTTCGCAAATCGTAAATTGTCAAAGTTAAAAAAAAAAAATACAAAATATTGCAGTGTTAATTTTACTCTCAACAATTTTTAAATATATCTGACGAAATTAAGCTATTACTCAGTCAATTTTAATCGTAGAATAACGGGGCTTTTTTTGTCTTACTTGTCAGTGTAACAGAAAAATTTTACTAAATATAACTTATAAGACCCGGGGATCGTATAAAAATTAAAATTTCGTATCTTTTTTTATGTTTCTATTGACCCAAATTGTCTTTAAAATATTTCTTTACCTCATTTAAAACATTTTTGTAACTGTAACTTATATGTCTATGACTAACGGTTTAGGAATTAGCCATTGGACACTGTTGAGACTGGACACCCTGTATTTTGTTTTCTCTGTTTATTATTCACCAGTTATCATGATCGCCCTCCAAAGTTAGCCAATCCAGATTGTGGGTTTTTCAAGTGGAAGAAATTAAATCCTAAAATTCTTGAGCATAAAAATACTCTAGAACACAGGAATGCATGCATTCGCTAAAAGAAATCATGTAATCGACAGAAAATTTGAAAAGAGCAAAAGTGAAAATTATTGAAAGCGAAAAAGATAAATGGCGTAATATATTCAGGATGAAATTATGAACCTTCTTGCCAATGAAGTAAGAAAAACGATTGTAGAAGAAATTCATAGAGCAAGGTATTTTTCAATTTCGTTCGATCGCACTCTATATACCGAGTGTCCTAAAATGGAGTGACTGTTTTTAAAATTAAATAACCTGTAAATGGTGACAGCTATTAAAAAAAATTGCGGTAAGGTAATCTAAAATGTCAGTAGTTTTTTTTTACCTCGTTTCTCGGCTTTAGTTCCAAATAGCAACTATAGATGGCGCTGCAAGCAGGGATGACCACCTCGGGAATTCAGCTTACGCTTTAGAGTGATAGTACAAACCAGAGGGGCAGACCAAATCCACTAGCTGATCGCGTTACAAATGACTTTTTCAATTATTATACTGCAGTTTTACAATTTCACATTGCAACATAAATATCGATGATTTGTTGAAGAATTAAACAGGTTTATAGTCAATTCAGATTACAGCAGTATACTTTATTAAACCATATTCGTGAAAATCAATCAAGTTTATACTGAATTGACAATTATGCCAGCAATGTATAACCACACAAGCACTATAAAGACAACATCTAGTGCCATAGGTGCTCAGTCAAGGCCAAAACCGAAATCGCCCAACACTGATGCGAAAAGAGGAGGCTAAATATATAGAATGGGTCTCATTCTCCAATACAATCTTATTTTTAGGGGCCTACTCTCTATATTTAACCTCCATCCTTCGCATGATGCTAGGGGATTTCAGTTTAGACTTCCATTGAGATCTTATTGCTTGCCACCTATCTCTGCTATTTGGAACTAAAACCAAGAACCGCGGTAAAAATACTATTGATATCTTACACAATTCTCCTGCAAAGAATTTCTTTTAATAATTGTCACCATTTGCAAGTTATTGAATTTTAAACACAGTACAGTTTAGGAATCCAGTACACCTCACAAAGAACAAATGATGCAAATTATACGATACCGAAAATAGAAAATTTTCAATCGTAGAATGGTATCTTGACTACATTCTGACATCTGGAAAAAAAATAGCGCCAGAAATTTAAGATAAGCTAATGTCCGACAATTACGACATTCACAGCTGCACGAGAGGCTCTGTTCTCAAAGATGGTAGACGGGAGGTGCTGAGTTCAATCCAATCGCGCACGTCAGCCTAATCGTTCGAAATTGTCCGTAGTTTTCTTCGAACCTTGCGGGTTAGGTTCCCTTAGAAAGACCCTACAGAGGACACCCCCATCCCACTCCGGTCTTCTATATCCAACTTGTAGATAATCGGCCATCATACACAATACCAATATCAACCCTTCAGAGCTCAGTGTTGTGATATGGTGCAAATATGGCTTCCCAATATAATGTTGTGTTAGCTCGAATCGTCGAAGTAAATAAATTCGTCCATTTTTTAGCATGCTCTGCAGATTCTCTAAACTTTGAGTTCGTGCTGCTGGTGTATGTCCAAAAATGTCCGGAACTGCATAAAATGTGTTTTTTTTCTTCTCTTCTACTGAAAGATGGGATATACTTATGTCCCACTCGGATCCGTGGTAAGATGCGAACCCCCGGCAATCAGGTTCTCTGGTCAAGCCGGATAGCGACGTTCCATAGGTCGATCCCGGTGCCGGTCTTAGGGCCGGACGGTGTCGCCGCGCAAAGACTAGCTAAGGCGATAGGACCCCATCCACCTATTGACTAGGAGGGAGCCTGAGGTGTGAGTGAGGGCTTTGTAGTGGAAAGTCCTTGGTGCTAGATAGTGACGACGGGGCTCGCGGGAACGCCATGCAGGGACTCCCGGAGCAACCGAAGGGCGAGGGTTTCGGACAGCGCCCAGGTTACTTTTTGACCTGGGTGGCTCATCCCTCCAAGGACCTCAGCTGGAGCAGTTGGGAGCCGACCCTTAGGGTGGTAGGGTTTGGCGGTGCCCCCGTTGACCAAGGAGCGGTCGCATGGGGGGGGGGCAGTATGGCTCTGGTTGCTCCATGTCGTGCCGTGACCCATGGGAGGGGGTCGGCCGGCAGGTCCACCATCGAACGCTGTCCCCACGGGGAAACGGGCCGGAGGCTCGCCGGTAACGCGGCGGCTCATCGTGCCTCAGAGGAACTCTTGATCCGATCCAGGTCCTCCGTGTCTATGCGGTACCGGAGTTTTCCTCGCCTGGTGATGAGGACCTAGACCTGGACCGATGAGGTGTCTACACCTAATTTTTGAACGCACTAACAAAGGTAGCGGTCGATCACTGCACGGGGTCAGGGGCCTTCGGGCCTGGGTACCCTCGATGACCGTGAGGTAAGGTAGTGGTGGGCGGGCTTCTGTCGGCCTCCGCTGGCTTCTCTGTCTTCGGGCGGAGTCGAGTCGGTGGGGGGCGGGCAGGACTCCGTTCCATCCAACCCCCTAGCGAGGCGGAGTCTATTCCGTCTAGGTGGGACTTTCCGTGTCCGCCTGGGGTCGCTAACGGCACCTAGTCTGGGCCAACTGGTTCCCGGCGTGATCCACGAGGGGTTCCGCTGGTCGAGCCGGGTGGTTTGGGCGAAAAGCCCGGAGCTGAATCGCTTTACGGCCGGAAGTGCTTTCCCCGTCCTCCCGGGTTTTCAAGCTAGGGGCCCTTCATAACCTTCCTATCGGCTGGACCACATAAATGTCTTTGCCGGATAATGGTATTTGATCTTGGGGGCCTTCCGTAAATCAAATTCGGGTCGGGAAGCCTCGGTTCAGTTCGTGGGCCCAGCGTCTTTATAGGCGTCTGGTTCCCGCAGGGCTTGCGGGGTCTACCGGCTCGAGTAACCAAGTTTAGGGACCACTTGGTTTTTCTAGCTGGGTGGTGAGGACTGTCGTAGCGGCCTTTCGTCACTTCTTGGGAATAGCCGTCGCCGTGTGCGCTGGGCAGCGGCGTCGGTTTGGCCGGAGTACAGGTGAGGCCCGGGGTCTCATGGGATCGCCTTGATGGGGCGTGTCTGGCGGCAACCTTCGGGACGCGTCGCGGGGCGCGTTTCTCGGGCGGTCTCAGCCTGGACAAATGGACCTGTAAGGGTCTGGGACCGGAAGACGGTCCCATTTTTTATGGGGCACCCACCGTCTTATCAGTTTATTTAAAGAAACATTGCGATATTCTATGGTCATGAAAAAATAAAGCTATATCTGCAGTTTACAAATAATTGCCACAGATTTTAAAAGCTCTGGAAGACCTTATAGAAATGAAGTAAAATGAGTAAACTTACTCAGGAGCAAAAAGCTTAATAAAGCAAATAAAGAAATTCTCCTTTATTTACGGCCTAGTAGCTTGACACAGCATTTTAAATGAAATAGAAAAAGCTAATCACGAAAAAAAAAGAAGAAAAAAAACTGTTAATGTTTTGATCGCCAGCAAACTGATTGAAACACTAAAAGACACATTTCAGGCAATAAGAGAGGGAATTTTTGAACAAGAAAGCGAAGATTTGGTTATGTCCGTAAATGTAGAGTCTATAGGTGAAAACTGGGAAATTGAGTTAGTAGCCAGTGGCCGGTAGACTCAGTTTCATTAGTGGCCACTTTTTAAAGTTAGTGGCCACTATAAGGTTTCAAACTTTCTTGACATCTACATAAACTATAATCGTTGTATATATTCATATTTTTCTATAAGACAGAGCTTTATACCAGCCAACTATCCATGATAAGAATAGGGAAGCAGTCAAAATTCAAGAAAATTACTTTAAAACCACAGAATCTGTTACATTAATTTTTTAGAAAATATTTTTAGATTATTTGCATATGTTCATAAACACTACTATCAATTTAAATTGCTATTACTTTCTTGATATAAAAAATAACTAAATCAAAATTCCAACAGTTAGGTGTTTACAATAAAAAAAATCAAATAAAGCACAATAAAATGTTAATTGGATTTTATTTAATATTAAATGTGTTATTAACATACTACACACATTACATACAGTTGAAATCTAAGCTGATGAGTATATTCCGCAGGATTAAACGGTATCTCTTGAAGAAAAATAAATTTAACTGGTGAGCATGTGGCAGGAGTCGAAATATTGAAAATACTGCAATGTCCTTAAAATCCACTTGCATCCGGTGAAAAAAAAAGGAATAAATTATTTGAAATGCATGTGGAATCAAAGCTGATGAATATATTTTGCAGAATAAAACTGTATTTCTTGAAAAAATAATCCAACTGACGAGCAATGGCGAAAAGCTGAAATATTGAAAATACAGCTAAATCATTGTAATCTGCTTGCATACGGTAAGAAAAAGGATTAACCAGTTTGCTAATTAGATGTAACCAAAGTAGAGATGCATATTTCTATGAAAAAAGGTATATTTCACTTGGCGATCAATAACAGATTTTTTATCACCACTTGGCGAGTGGCGACTAGGGTGGCGATCGATGACCGATTTTTTAATCGCCACTTTTACCAGTTTAATCGCCACATGACGAGTGGCGACCGCCAATTTTCACCTATAGTAGAGTCCTTATTTGAGCAAAACAGAAAACGTAAAATTCGCAGAACAATTTGACTACGAAGCCCCTGATGAAAGTGGAAATTTATATGAAAGTAAAGGATTTTGTGTTACATAGAGACACTATAACCTTGCAACTGACATGGAGTTTTACGAAACTGAGAAATGTATAACAAGAATTTGAGTTTCTGGCTGGTGCGAATCTAAAATCAGTTACCGAAAATCTGTTAATATTGCCTGGACCTTGCCCTTTATTGTTGACTTGAATTGTTAAGCAAGGTTTTAAATGCAAAAACATTATTTCTACCATTAGATAAGAACTTTTATAAAATGGATCATTTAGAAATCCTTTAGTTGCTCCATAATTTTAACTTAGGGAAAACAAGGAATAGCAAAAACCTTTAGACAGCGTACATAATTTATAAGTATTCCAGTAACAATAAAATAGTAAAAAACTACTTAAGATCTACTATGAGCGATAGATTAAGCAACCTGAATTTACTTTCTATAAAATTCAGTGTGTCGCAATCTTTACACATAAAATAATAAACGATTTTGCTGCCCTAAACGCAATAAAAATAAAATGGAAGTAAAGCCTGATAATTATATTTTATTTTATGTTAATTAAAACATTGTTTCAGTTATCTTCCTTAATTAATGCACTGAAATTATAATTTATTTTTATCTTTTACGTTATGTTCTGCAGGTTTTTTGTTTGTTTTGTTTATTTAGTACTTATCGGTTGAAGGGACCACTTGTTTCCAACCTGGTTGTTAGCGATTTTTACCGATTTTCTGCAGCTTAAAGACTAACAACAACTAAAAATGTCTAGAAAAACATGTGAGAAAGCTTAAGAAAAATCTGTCTCAAAGCATCATGATCTCATTAACAAATAAGTGCAATTTTCTTTTCTGTTATTTAGTTGTTTGGAATTTCTGAATTAAAATGAAATATTTTAAAGTTCTAAAAGAAACGCAAAATATTTATTCAATATAACTTATTTCTGTTTCTGTCCTTTATCAATTTTGAAGGAGGGGGTGGAGAGGGCGCCAAATTGGCACGCTGCCCCGGGCGCAGTTTTCTCTTCGCACGGCCCTGGCCTCGGAATACAGTTTCCCCGTTGTCCAATAAACAGTCTTTTTCGAAGGGTATACACCCGCATAGGCGTGGCTGTTGCTACTACGAGCCGTTAATTCCCAAATTGGCTCAACCGAGCCCAAGAATCTGATTGGCTAAAACTGATATTTATATAGTAGATAATTATATTTATTTTCTTATGAAGTAGTGTAATGTAAAATAGAATGCAATTATAATGACTTATATTGATTTATTTTGTTAAATTTGATCAAAATCACAGTAAAGTAATCCAAAATATTAATATTAACAAAGGATCAGATTGCTGAGGTCGGATGAGCCAATTTGGGAATTAACGGCTCGTGTTGCTACTCGTAGGTAAAGTCTATGCTAAAATGCCACGGAAATCATTCTTTACTGTATATGCATTTGAAAGTTTCAGATAGTCAAAGGCCGGGATCCAGATAGATTTTTCGCTGTTAGTGAAACGAGATTTACAGATCAGAAGCCTGCAGTTTTGTGAACTTTTCACTGTTTGCAAAAATGCAGGATTTTGATTGGTCGATCTCATTTGGCTAATAGCGAAAAATCTACCTGAATATCAGCCAAATTCTGGTAATTTTTACTACAGCATCTAGAATACCTAGTGTGGAAATATGCTATCCAAACAGCGCTTAAAATTTGTATCCCTTAAATGTGCGACGATACTGCTAAAATCCCAAGTGTCGATTGCAGCGACATCTGCGGGATTTTCGTATTACATTATATAGACTAGCAATATCTTGCAGTTGTAGAAAATATCCTGCAGATGTCGCTGCGATCTGTATATTTCAGCAGCATCATTGCACATTTAAGGGATACAATATTTTAGCATTTTTTAAAGTATTACAGGGATAGCCAATTTCCACACTATATATTCTAGGCGCTATAATTTTTACTTTACCATATAACACAGAAGTCAAATGTCACATGAAATCTGAAATTGTGCAAAAAAATAAACATTCAGAACAAATTAAAAATACATGTAATGCACGGGATTTTCCTGAAGCGAGAAGTTATATCTTTTTTTCCACCAGCTGATGTATTCGGAATTTACCCGCGGTATAAGGAAAGGGCAGCTGACGTCACTGTTGGTTGAATTACTGTTGGTCAGCAAGAAAAACCTGCTAATTCATTATGACTCCTACCTGTACACATTAGCTAGGGAAATTTGATTGGTCTGCGTTTAACAGGTCTCTGATATGATTGGCTTACATCGCCAAGGCTATTCCTACAATGATCGTTATGACAAAAGTGTATTTGGTAGATTGGTTGACGGAAGTGTTTGTTTGTAAACATGCCCTTTCCTTATAGCGCCTAGAATATATAGTGTGGAAATCGGCTATCCCTGTAATGCTTAAAAAAGCGCTAAAATATTGTATCCCTTAAATGATCAACGATGCTGCTGAAATATGACGATCGCTGCGACATCTGCGGGATATTTTCTACAACTGCAAGATATTGCTAGTCTATACAATGTAATACTAGTAATACGAAAATCCCGCAGATGTCGCTGCGATCGACAGTTGGCATTTTATCAGTATCGTCGCACATTTAAGGGATACAAATTTTTTGCACTGTTTGGATAGCATATTTCCACACTAGGTATTCTAGACGCTGTACCCGAGGCTAACGAGAAAGACTGGCTACCGCGATGGGTCCGATTCTTCTTATTTTACAGACCGCTGGTACAGCGTCTAGAATACCTAGTGTGGAAATATGCTATCCAAACAGTGCTAAAAAATTTTATCCTTTAAATGTGCGACGATAGTGCTAAAATGCCAAGTGTCGATCGCAGCGACATCTGCGGGATTTTCGTATTACTAGTATGACATTGTATAGACTGGCAATACCTTGCAGTTGTAGAAAATATCCTGCAGATATCACTGTGATCTGTACATTGCAGCAGCATCGTTGCATATTTAAGGGATACAATATTTTAGCGTTTTTTTAAGTATTACAGAGATAACCGATTTCTACACTATGAGCGCGTTCAGAGACCGAAACACGGGTAATTCGGAAAAATGGGGACTGACGTCAAACTGGTTTCTCGGTGTAAGGTTGGGTAAAAACGGCTCTGAACGCTTTCCGGTAAAGTTGCGGGATTTTTTTATTTACATTTACAAACATGGCGGCATCTGTACTTTCGACAGTGTAAATAGATTCAATTATCACTTTTTTTAGATGGGAAACTGTTCCATCACTGTTAAAAATATCGTGAAAAATTACCTCTGTTTTTAAAGGCTATCTATTTTTTGACCAATGAGAACGCTTCATAGGTATTAATGTAGCGTTCTCATTGGTCAGAAAATAGAGAGTCTTTAAAAACAGAGGTAATTTTTCACGATATTTTTAACAGTGCAAGTTAATTTTTATGTGGAATACTATCGCAACAAATATGTATCACAGGTTTTGCTAGCCATTTTAGGCTGAATCGGAGATTCATTCATTCGATGGGAAATATGGTACATTCAAATTATTATGTGTTAAAATTATTGTATGTCAAATTATTATTTTTGTAATATGAAAAAACAGAAACAATGTGCGATAAAACTGATCAAAGCAGTGATTCCGATTAACATTCACAGTTAAGCTATAAAAGGGTAAACAAATCAGATTTCCCAACCACGTGATCACTTTACCCAACAAAATTTTTCAGGTAATGTGGGTTCCCCGAAATCTGGGTAATCTCCGGCTCTGAACGCTGCGGGTAACTCGGAAAAAGTCACGTGATGCCGGCTCTGAACGCTTCGGGTTCCCCACGGGGAAACCTGAGGAACCCAGTGTGCGGTCCGTGAACGCGCTCTATGTATTCTAGTCGCTATACCGCTGGAGTCACGTGATGCTCGAATGCACCAATAAAGATGTGCAAAAAGAGCATCACGTGACTTCAGCGGTCTGTTAAAAAAGAAGAATCGGATCCACCGCGGTACACTGTTAAAAATATCATGAAAAATTACATCTGTTTTTAAAGGCTATCTATTTTCTGACCAATCAGAATGCTACATAAAAAACCTATGGAGCGTTCTCATTGGTCAGAAAATAGATAGCCTTTAAGAACAGAGGTAATTTTTCACGATATTTTTAACAGTGTAGCCTGTCCAAAGACTTTTAAGATACATAGACCTGCAAACTGTCATTTTAACTGAGGATTTTTGATCACAGCTGTTGTACGGCAGTATATATGCTTTATATTTTAATTTACCCAAGAAAATGCTTTTATCAGCGTATTTTTTCATTGCGGATTATTAAGTATTCGTCTACCCTGTTTCATTTAGACCTTTTTTTAAAAAAAATACCTTATTATTCATCAATTTTTTTGTTTTTTTCGCATAGCAAGTAAGTATTTCAATAAACATCCTCCAAGGATAAAAATATAGTGTTACTTTCGTTAATATGCATTTTATTAATTACCTTTTTGCATAAAAATTAGTTTAAAAAACGTAGATTTCTTTACAAGTAATTTAAAATTTTGTAAATTACTATATTATGTTATAGTTGCTACCTTTAATCTAAACTTCCCTACCAGTTACTTTTGTAAGTCAAACTTGAAAAAAGTGGAATTATAATCTTTAACAATATGTTTCCATATAAATTACGCCTTTATTTAGGTTTATAAGGCTTGTTAAAATTAGATACTCTTTTTCAAATATGCCATCAATAAAATTATTAATAAATCGCTTTATTTAACTTTATTACTGAAAATTCAATATTTATAACGCATATTTAGATATAAAAAATAGCTTCATGTAAAAAAATATGCCACAAACTTCATATCTATTGATAAAAATTAATTTTTAAGCTCATTCTAGCCATAGCACTTAATGGTAAATAACCACAGCTGACGTACAAACCTAGCGGTTCAGGTGTTTCAATTTACTTCAGATGGCTGCCATGATTTCGCATACTTTTGAATGGGAATTGCCGGTCTATGTATCTTAAAAGTCTTTGAGCCTGTCTTTCTCGTTAGCCTCGGACTTTACCCGAGGCTGACGAGAAAGACTGGCTGCCGCGGTGGGTCCGATTCTTCCTTTTTTACAGACCGCTGTAGTCACGTGATGCTCGAATGCACCTATGAAGGTGTGCGAAAAGAGCATCTTGTGACTCCAGCGGCCTGTAAAAAAAAGAAGAATTGAACCCACCGCAGTAGCCTGTCTTTCTCGTTAGCCTCGGACTTTACCCATGTGACGTCAGCCGCGTGTAAACAGAAGAAAAACACCAATAGGCGTGAAGAACATTTTACAACTGCTCCCCCTTCGTCCAATAAACAGTCTTTTTCGGAGGGTTTTTCCAATGCAGTTGCGTGGTTGTTGCCATTCGTAGGTAAACTCCATTTACTTTGACAAGTTAACAAACATCTCCGTGATAATGGAAAAGTTCGTCAAGTCTGTCTTTTGTTACAGCGTCTAGAATACCTAGTGTGTAAATATGCTATCCAAACAACGCAAAAAATTGTATTCCTTAAATGTGCAACGATACTGCTAAAATCCCAAGTGTTGATTGCAGCGACATCTGCGTGATTTTCGTATTACATTATATAGACTACCAATATCTTGCAGTTGTAGAAAATATCCTGCAGATGTCGCTGCGATCTGTATATTTTAGCAGTATCGTTGCACATTTAAGGGTTACAATATTTTAGCACTTTTTAAAGTATTATAGGGATAGCCAATTTCCACACTACATATTCTAGGCGCTATACTTTTGTACAAAATTGCACTAACTTCGCCACTCTGATATATATTTGATATAAGATTTGACTTAATAGATATTCCGCTGGAAGGCGGATAGCACAAAATGCAAGGAGATTCGAAACGGGATTGCAATGCCTTGTTAAAACCTCGTTCAGACTAGTGTATTTTATTATTTAATTTCAAGTCGCTTACTTGAACATTCTCAAGCGTCTCAATCACTGTCATCTGTTGGATGCTCTTCTGAGTTGATCTTTGTCGTAGTCTTTTCTTCTACGTGCATGTTACTCAAACATCGGAGTAATATCATAGAATTAAGAAATTACTTCATCTCTGAGCATGAATGTCTCGATGAATGTAGAGTAGAAGGATAACAATTATAATGTTTGTAATTTTGCATCTAAAAAGAGTACCCAATATGGCTGCCGACGAAGTTGTTTGGAAATGTGTCGCCATCTATATTCTGATTTAGAAATAGTCCAAGAGCCGACAGCACAAAAACTTATGTTATCAAGCACAAGAAAAAAAACCTTTATTTTATGGGAGAGTAGAAGTAGGGGAATCTAATGGTCCATGTCTGCCGGAAATGAAGTGGTGCATAAGCCAAAAATTAATACCACCAGTGGTTCACTCGAAGGTTTTTCATTGTGCTTATCCTACAAACAAAGATATAAAAACATGGAGGGCTGGGAGCAGAAAAACACAATGATAAACCTACGAGTCAACCACTGGTGGTATTAATTTTTGGCTTATGTACCACTTCACTTCCGGCAGACATTGATCATTAGATTCCCCTACTTCTACTCTTCCATAAAATAAAGGTTTTATTCTTGTGCTTGATAACATAAATTTTTGTGCTGCCGGCTCTTGCACTAAAATACTTCCACGAAGAACAGAGCATACCATATATGGAGCAGGGCTATATATACACTGTTAAAAATAAAAATATCGTGAAAAATTACCTGTGTTTTTAAAGTCTATCTATTTTCTGACGAATGAGAGCGGTACATAAACGCCTGTAAAGCGTTCTCATTGGTCAGAAAATAGGCAGTCTGTAAAAACAGAGGTAATTTTTCATGATATTTTTAACAATGTGGAATATAGACTACAGCGTCTAAAATATATAGTCTGGAAATCTTCTATCCAAACAGCGCTAAAAAGTTGTATCCCTTAAATGTGCAAAGATGCTGAAATCCAGGGAACCGATCGCAGCGACATCTGCGATATATTTTCAAATTTCAAACTAAACATCGTATTATTACAGCATCTAGACCAAATTGTCTTGAAGTTTTACAAAATATCCTGCAGATGTCGCTGTGATCGACTCATTGGATTTCAGCATCGTTTGACATTTAGGGATCCAATATTTTAGAACTTTTTTAAGTGTTATTGGGATAGCCGATTTCCACACTATATATTCTAGACACTGTAGTACAGACATTCATATACAGCAGGGTGCCTCTATATGAGAGGGTTGACACACTGGATATAAAATTTGATTGTTTGAGACGATTGTGAGCAAAAAGGAATCGCCAAACATCTTGGCAAGCCTGTCCTTGAGGCTAAGGTAAAGTAATGTTCTTTAACTTATTTCACTTAACGTGCCTCTGTATGAGAGTTGGCGACATATGATGCTCAGACTGTGCTTAGACAAATGCGTTTGTCCAAACATTGGCAAACATACCCTTACAACACAAACACGTCCTGAGGTCATACGATAAGCGTCCTATGCAATATATTGCCTCGTTCGTCGGACATCCTACAATATCCCTTCGTTATAAGGCGAAGTCCAAGGCTGAGTAAAAAGAGACACCTAATCACGTCCTCCAAACGTCATTTTCAGCCATTCATAGGACGATAGTAGGACGCTCATAGAACGAGATAAAATGAATAGAATTGTGCATCCTCTGCTTGTCCGGCATGCGGCAATCATAGGATCTGCAGCGTACGCTTTATATAAAAAATAAAATGACGTGAAATCTTAGGAGGGGGGAGGGCAATGGACTGTACCCATGTGACATATGCCGCGGGTAAATAGAAGAAAAACACCATAGGCATGAAGAACATTTTATCACAGCTTCCCCTTCATCCAACAGACAGTCTCTTTAGGAGGGAAAATTCCCACAGAGGCGTGGTTGTTGCCATTCGTGGACAAAGTCGGTTATCCCACCCTGCGTTTCCTTATTGAAGTCTCGGATTTCTATGAATATTATCTTGAACTGTGCAGTGGAGCACACTGAAACATTTCTATGAAAAATAGTTACTATTTTTTAATAGAAATGTTGTAGTGCACATCACTGTGCAAGATAAAATTAATAAAAATCAGAGGCATCATTTAGAAAGGACAGGTGGTGCAATTGCTCTCCCCCCTCATTTTTCGAATTATTATCTTTTCTTTTTATTAAAAAATATTTTATTAGATTTCATTATTATTCTTTTTAGGGTTTCCTGTTGTTTTTCTCAAATATAGTAATAATTTCATATGAATAAATTCTAATATAAATATTCATTTGAAAATAAGCATGCAAAATGAATGCAAGAAAAATACCAGTTCATTTCAAGTGAAAAATAATATATATTATTTCTGTTGTCAACATACCTTTTTTTGAAACTAATAAGTAGTGTACGATGAATGAGGTCTTTGCCCATATCTGATATATCAAACTGAATTTTATTTATACTCTTACATTAATATCATCATACACATTTTTCAACACCCTTTTTTCTACGCAAAAACGAAATGAACAATGATGAATCTGATTTTACATGAAAGGCTTTAGACTTAATACACTCCTATTTAGTTAAAACAAGTTGTTTGGTTAAAAGAAAATTGCAGTTGATAATAAATTTTTGAAAAATGTATCAGAAAATTTAAGAAAACACTAAGATTACCATGAGAAAACATTGCAAGGGTCAATTGGTCTAAATTTAATATTATACTTTACTAATAAATGAATTTCTCTCCGTCCAAACAAAATCTGTATTAAAAATTGTAGTGAAAAAGAAATCGAATTGAAATTTATTTTTGAAGAACAAATAACAAATTTTATCAGTAATAGCTGAATGCAGAAAAAAATCATTTCTTGGAATAGTTTTAAAAATAATTAAATATTGTTATCAATGTTGAATCCACTTTTTATCCGGGATGGATTTCTGTGGCTCCAAACAGGAGAGGGAGATATTTTAGAGATCCCGTCGGGAAATTTCACTTTTGTTCATCAAAACACATAAAATCTCAAACATTCTGGGAGGGGTAGGGGTGCATTCCCTCCAGGGTCACCCTTTGAATTCAACACTGATTGTTATATATGTACGAGGGCTGTTTGTTTTTCAACCTCCGATAGGCCATAAAATAAAGACTGGTGTGAATAATAAAATTCTTTGATAGCCTGGAGTCAAGTACACTCAAAGCTACTTTCGACATAGTCGTAGTGAAGATTGAGTTATTTGTCTTACTGGTGGGTGAGGGGAGGGGGCATACCCTCTTCAAAGTTGCCGCCAGCATATTGAGATAGGTCTCCAAGGTGTTTTGAAGATTTTTGTTAGAATGAAAAGTGAAATGGATTGCTGTCCACCCAGACCTATCTTCAGACCTCGAAAAAGATGACAGTCACTCGGTTCCAGACGAACTGATGGTCCAACAGCTTTTTTCACAAATCGAACACATCCCATAGAATCATCCTCCTCAGATTCGAGAAAGAAGCTGTTGGGCCATCAATTCGGCTGGAACCGAGTGATTGTCACCTCTTTCGATATCTGAAGATAGGTCTGGGTGGACAGCACTCCATTTCACTTTTCATTCCAACAAAAATCTTCAAGACGCCTTGGAGACCTACATCTATACACTGGCGGCAATCTTCTTTGAAGAGGGTACGCCCCCCTCCTCCTACGCCCACCAGTATGACAAATGGCTCAATCTTCACTGCGACTAAGTCGAAAAGTAGCTTTGAGAGTACTTGACTCCAGGCTATCAAAGAATTTTATTATCCACACTAGTCTTTATTTTACGGTCCATCGGGTTAAAAAAAAACAGCCCTCGTATTAAATTAAATTTCATTCTTTTCATATTTCTCATTGACCATCATCCTCATCATCATCCTTTTCTCAAGTAATTTTCTTTCATAAATACATCAAATTTGCAGTTTTTTATTTAATATAGATCGTATAATGTAAAATAGTCCTTTCTATATTTCTAAAGAAAAAAAATAAAATTCTAAAATCTTAGTTTTTTTTTAACCCTGTCAAATTTTTTATGGTACAACAGCCTTTGGGAAAGGCCATCATTGAAAACATTGGTTGCAATTCAATACTGGTCCCACTTTATCGAAAAACTCTAAAAACTTTTGGTATTCAAATAATGTCTGCAAATTTCTTGTCTGTATGTGCATTTAGAAAACCATAATTTAAGACATGTCTCATTTGTGAGACTTGTAAAAATGTAATAAAATTGTATGGCACTTAAATAGTTATGTTTGAAAATTTCATGTATTTAGCTTCAAAAATGAAATTGTGATTGTACAAGAAATTTTCCCTTAAAATGAAAAAATTCAGTACTCCCTAAATGAAATATTAACAAAAAATTCTCAAAAATTTTTTGCAGTTTTTTTTCATTATAATTTTCTCATACTTTTTTTGGTTAGATGTTTTTGAAAAACATAAAATGATAAAGAGCATTACCTAATACACGGTGAAGAAATAATGAAAAAACTCTGAAAGAAAATAAATATATATAAGAAAATGTCTATAGGCATTTTCTATTCCAGAACTTGGCGATACTCACCCGGACGAGTTGAATTATAAGAGTGAGACAAGTTAACAAGCATTAATACTTGTTAACTTGTCAAGATTATAGCGCCTAGAATATATAGTGTGGAAATTGGCTATCCCTGTAATACTTAAAAAAGTGCTAAAATATTGTATCTCTTAAATGTGCAACGATGCTGCTGAAATATACAGATCGCAGCGACATCTGCAGGATATTTTCTACAACTGCAAGATATTGCTAGTCTATACAATGTAATACGAAAATCCCGCAAATGTCGCTGCGATCGACACTTGGGATTTCAGCAGTATTTCAGCACATTAAAGGGATACAAATTTTTAGCGTTGTTTGGATAGCATATTTCCACAATAGGTATTCTAGACGCTGTAGTCAAGATGCTTGGCGATTCGCTTTTGTTCAGAACCGTCTCAACCAATCAAATATCATATCCCGTATGTCCGCAACCAACGAAATATAATATCTCTTCCTGAATCTAATCCGTCTCATGAATTTGTAGACTGTTTGTAAAAAGCAGTTTCTACAACAAATCAAAATCTAGTCAAAAATCAAAAAGCAGTAGGATCAAATATTTCAGAATGCTCAACCCTTTCGAGCGTTACCTATACGTGAAGCATAAAGTGTCCAAAAGCCTCTATGTTTCCTGCCGGTAATGGACATTACTATAGCGCCTACAATACATAGTGTGGAAATCGGCTTTCCCTGTAATACTTAAAAAAGCGCTAAAATATTTTATCCCTTAAATGTGCAACGATGCTGCTGCAATATACAGATCGCAGCGACATCTGCAGGATATTTTCTACAACTGCAAGGTATTGCTAGTCTATACAATGCAGTACAAAAATCCCGCAGATGTCGCTGCGATCGACACTTGGTATTTTAGCAGCATCGTCGCACATTTAAGGGATACAAATTTTTAGCACTGTTTGGATAGCATATTTCCACACTAGGTATTCTAGATGCTGTAGCACTACGCTGCTAATCGCTTGCGAGCGTAAGAGATTGTGGGTTTGATTCCCGCTGGTTCCATTGCACACACTCTTTGTGTGGAACTCCCAGGATGTACAGTGAGCAAAAAAAGTATTTGCACACCAGGTAAATTTGTTGTAGCATATGTATAAATAAATAAAAAGCAACTAAGAATTAAAAATACCAACACTTTTACAAAACAAATAAACATATTTAATATCTGACTTAATAATTATATTTAAAATATGAAAACATAAAAAAGTAGCATTTGTACTGCCAAAAAAATATTTGCACACTAGCAATAAAAATAGAACTAGAGGAATTATTTATAAGTTAAAAAACAGTGCTAATATTTAGTATGCATGCCATTTGCTTCAATTACAGCTTGTAATCGTCTGGGCATTGATTCTATTAATTTGTGACATGTTTCACTGCTGATTTGTAGCCATTATTCCCTAAGAGCTTGCTTAAGTTCTGATTTGTTAGAAATTTTCTTTTTTCTTATTTTTACATCCAAAATATGCCATAAATTTTCAATCGGATTGAGGCCTGGTGATTGTGGTGGCATTTTCCATTGATTTTTTCCATTATAAAGCAACCATAACCTCGTAATATATGCAGTCTGTTTCGGATCGTTATCCTGTTGGAAATAATATGAATTAGGAATTCCTAATTTCAGAACACTATTAGATAAATGATCTCGCAATATATTAATATATTGTTTAGCATTCATATCAGTGTTGAATTCAGACACTTTCCTCCGGGAGGGATTTCTGTGGCTCCGGGGGGGGACATCATAGTGTTCCGGGGGGGGGGGAATTATACTTTTTGACCATTGAAAACACAAAATCTCAAATCTTCCGGGGGGGGACATCTCATTGCTCCGGGGGGAATGTCCTCCCCGGGCCACCCCCTGAAATCAACACTGATTCATATTGCCTTCAATAAAGATCATTTCGCCAACTCCGTTAAAAGACATGCATCCCCAAATCATTACAAAACCACTGCCATGTTTTACAGTTGGTTTCAAGCTTTTAATTTGAAGAGAAGTATATGGCTTTCGTCATACAGTTTTCTTACCATCTGAGCCAAAAATATTGAATTTGCTTTCATCGGAAAAAATAACAGTTTTCCAAAATTCTAGTGGTTTGCTGACATAAGTTTTTGCAAATTCAAGTCTTTTCACCCTATTTGTTTCACTAATAAATGGTTTTTTTCGAGGGGCTCTTCCTCGAATATTTGCATAATAAAGAATATTTCTAATTGATTGTGGTGTAACTATTGTTCCCGACGTTGAAGCGACATCAACAGCCAATTCTCGAGCACTTAGAAAAGGTTTTTTGAAGATTCTTTAATGATGGCTCTCCTTTGCCTGGTATTTAGCTTTCTTGGACGCCCAGTTCGCGGCTTATTTATTGTCGAACCAGTTTCTCTTTTCTTCTTAATTGTTAAGAAATATAATCTTCTCACGGGTAGCAACAGACAGTTCTCACGTTTTCGGCGCCATTAGAACAAAAACTCCCCAGAATCCCTGCTCCAGTTAATATATTACTTGACTTTAAAGTGCGGGGCTAATGTACTGCGGGACTGATATGCTAAACATTTGCATAATGTTCACATTTAATGCCTTTTTTAACAGTCAATGCTTCTTGTGCAAATACTTTTTAGGTATGAGAAAATATTAATTTATTTTTTAAAATGTGTAATATTACTGTTTAAGGAAAATGGGTAGTTATTTTTATTTTCTTGTTATTTAAATAAATGAATAATTAAGAGAATAGTATCAAATTTGCTTTCTATGGTTACTTATGCAAAAAATCGTCTGCGTGCAAATACTTTTTTTGCTCACTGTATTTCTTTTGTGTTGTAATATTTCCTTGTGCTATCTTGTCTCCGACTTATAAGCGGGCTCTCATGTCAAGCACACAAGTCGTATGTTTGTTGTTCAATAAATAAATAAATAAATAGACGCTGTAACATTAACCATATCACGTTAGTTGCGGGTATACAGAAGTAAACACAAACAGACGTGAAGCATATTTTAATAGTGCTTCCCCATGACATTTCCACATTTGGCTGTATTTTCGTTTTCTCATTCTGCGTACAAGGAATGTTTATGTTCAAGATATTAAAGGATTAATGATGTCAAAGTTCAAATGTACATTATTTACAGCATAAAACGTACTTTTTTTAGTATACAGTCAAGTTTATTAAGAGCGAGACCCAGTGAAATGTAAATCCTGTTATAAAAAAAATGTTTAGCATTTCTCGGAAAAATCCTTATACATGAAATGCAAATCCATTCTAACGAAATTTCGAAATTTCACTAGAGCCAAGACTTTCTCTAGGCTTAGGCACACTCAAGGCCTACAGAGGGTAAAGAACCGGTACAAATTATCGGGACCGGCCTTTCTAAATGGGTCCGTCATATTTTCTTACTTTTAGATGAAGGAGGTAAAAAGTAGACGTGAGCAATTTTTTATGCAAAATGTTCAAGTTAAAATATCTGACAAGTAAAAACTTCAAAGACAGAACTTAAATTATATAAGTTGTGCAGCGCATGTTAATGTTATTACATAGCTCTAAGTTACGTAAAAATAATAATTAAGTTAAAATATTAATTTCTATCTATTAATAAACCCTCAAAAGTGGTACAACTATGGAAGGACTATCTAGCAAATTACAGAGCTCCGAGTTTTAGAGGGGCCCAGTAGTCAGAAATTGCTACGATATTCGGCCGAACACTTTTTTCTATAATATTTTGTTGACTTTTTGCTACGAAGTCTGCTATAAGGGCCATAAAGGGTGCACAACATCCTTGAATTTTATTATCAGCATTTCTGAACCGAAATTTTGCCTTTTCTAATCACTGATTTTCAGTACTTAAGTAAGGCGAAAAATGTAATTCGGAACAATTGGTGCCCTAAATTTAAATAAAGTGTAAAGCGTATTCGTCACGAAGGCAATGTTTAAATTTTAAGCAAACATGTAAATTGCTTTATAAAAAAGCAATTATTCAACTAGTTTATTTTCCAATATACAATACTTGGGAATCGATCAATAATCGAATCACTACCAGGTCTCGTCGACTCTCTATGCAGCTTTGGACACACAGGCACAATCTAAGGGCGCCTAGCAGTGGTCCTTATAAAGTATTATAAATATTTCGATTATTTCTCGTGTTTTAAAGGTGCAAAGGGTTGCTAATGAAAGAAAAGCACTTAGAATGCTATATACCCTAGAATAAGAGGCGGCGAACCTTTTCATATTTGCGTGCTAAATTTTTTCAAAAGATTTTACGTGACCGTGACGTGCCAACAACCAAATATATTTAGTGGATCAAAATTAATGAATCAAAAGTACCGGAACTTATGTTTATGAGGATTAATAAATATGGGTAATATATATTGTGCAGGTATTATAATAAATGTAGTAAAAATTATTTTAAAAAGTAATAAAAAAAGTAAATGCGATTTCTTTTATTGGATTTTGGGGGATAAATAATTAATACGGGGTTCATACCTAGTTGCCTTTAACGGATTGCATGCTGAGCAGACAAATGGTTTTTATTTAAGTTTTTCATGTCATTAATTTTAGTCCAAGAGCCGACAGCACAAAAACCTATGTTATCAAGCACAAGAAAAAACCTTTATTTTATGAGAGAGTGGAAGTAGGGGAATCTAATGATCCATGTCTGCCGGAAGTGAAGTGGTGCATAAGCCAAAAATTAATACCACCAGTGGTTGACTCGTAGGTTTATCATTGTGTTTGCCGTACAAACAACGGTATGAAAACATGGAGGACAGTTGTACGGCAAACACAATGGTAAACCTACGAGTCAATCACTGGTGGTATTAATTTTTGACTTATGCACCACTTCACTTCCGGCAGACATGGATCATTAGATTCCCCTACTTCTACTCTCCCATAAAATAAAGGTTTTTTTCTTGTGCTTGATAACATAGGTTTTTGTGCTGTCGGCTGTTGGACTATTTGTGAAAATAATGATTCGGCAAGCGGAGGCTGCTGTCACGCTAAGGGCCCGGGTTCGAGTCCCTGGGTAAGACATGGATGTAATTTTGATTGTGTTTTCAAAAGTAATATATATAGGTAAAGGAGAGAAATAAAAAAATGTTATGTCTGGTTTGTGTTACAATTTCTGTGTATAAATAAGCATCATTCGAGGCGACAACCATTGTTGCTATAGGCCTCAAAGCAATCTCCACTACGGTGGATTTCAAAATCAAAATTAATGATTCGGTCAGGCATAGGTAGATGGAAAAATTTGAAAAATGGCAAATGGCAAATTTCATATCAAGTCACCATAATTTAATTATTGGCATTCTCACTTTATATAATGCCTGATAAAATCTATCTTTTCGATATTTTCCCACTCTTTTCATTTGTTAAATTGTTGAGTACACATTGAAATAGATCAGAATTAAGGTCATTGCGCCTAAATGAGACGCGATTGCACATACTTTTGTCGCATTCAGAATATCTTTGGCATTTTATTAAATAAATATAAATTTTATTAAAGTGGATTGAATATAGTGCCTTTAGTTCAAAACTAACTTGATTTTTAGAATTTGAATCATTATCTGTAATATAAGCATTCAGTATATACCATTGTCGCATGTAGGTTATTTTTGTCGCATTTATAGGAGTTAAAACCTAAATGAGATACCAAAGTACCTAAATGTGACAATGCATTTTATGCATATCACTTCATCTTAAATCATTAATTTAATTACAGTCAATTTTTTATATACTTAATAAAGAGTTGAAATATATAAAATTAAAAATTGAAGCACTTAATTTTGAACCATTTGATATATTAATAAGTTAATTTAATAACTTAAATTATTAAAAAATAACTTTGCGACACAGAATATGAATGTATTATAATTAAATAATGAATGTTTCAGCATTCATACTTTGAACATTTTAAAATTTGACCATGTATAAAACAAGAAGTAATTTATGAATGGCCAATACAAGACAAATTTTACCAAATCAATGTTTCTTACAGTATATTTTAAGCAAATATTTTGATTTTCAGTTTGCTTTCGACTCATTTTGCTTTTGTCTTCTGTGTAGGCCTCAATATTTTGTTTTTAGTTTCTGGAAAGTATGGATCTAGATCAGTGGATCCTAATCTTTTTTAATCACGCCCTACCTAATCATCGCTAAAATTGTGATACCCGTATCTCTATATGACATATAAATCTTATTATTTAAAAAGAGACTCTCACATTTGGTACATTTTATGATTAATTATAGTACTTCATTAAGAACAAGTGAAATATTTTTCGATAATAAGATCCAACACAATAAGACTACAATATAAAAGAAGCATTTTTGGATCTTATTAATCTTTATTAATATTAATTAGCCAATTTTCTTTCCCACTATAATACACTTCTCTGTCAGCGGGCTTTCTCTTCTCCATTGTTTCTAGTAAATTTTCTGTCTTAACTTTATGCCACAATGTACAGTCGTGGAAAAAAAAAGGTAAACACCCCCTACTAACTCCTCAACAAATTATCGTAGAAGAAAGTTACTGGTACTGAACGATTGGAAATAAAGTCTACTTTTAAATGATGTATATAAAATTTGCTTAGGGGGCCACCTACATATTAAAACGAACCATAACTTTGTTTTTTTTAATAGCAGTACCCAATTCTGACAGCATAAATGAACTCTACACCCTTCAATTAGCCTAAAAACGAATTTTTATGCAATTCTTACCATAAGTTTCCGAGAAATTAATTATTTTAAAACGAATGTATTTTAAGGGCTGTATCCAAATTGAAGTTCCGTACTGGATTGTTAACCGAGAGAGCCCCTTCCTTGATCAAGGCACCTTAAGCGCCACTCAAGGAGTCAATGAAGCGTGTTAGATTACAGTACGGCAGAATAAATTTCAAAATGTCTACTCACTTCCATCATAGACGGCCCCTTAAACCATCATTTTGCCGTTTTTTAAGCATAATTTGAAAACTACTTGGAAGAAAAATGTGAAATTTTTGAATTTCCATAAAGCAGGACTTAATAAATCTAAATCCATCAAAAAAATTGTAGGTTGCAATTCATAATTTTTTCGAATATTAATTTCATAATTCATAATTCATATCATAAAATTATAAAAATTGCAAATTCAGCTTATTTGTGCTTGGGTATATTAGTGTTATTACCACAAAAAAAATTAGCACATTAGGAGCATAATTTCGGGAGATATAAATAAAAATATGAAAATATAATTTAACATTAGAAGCACTAAATTCTGAATGTTTATAATTCCAAAACTTATCATTCAAATGACTTGAAATTTGGTGTCTAGGCATAGTTTGAACCGAAGATTTGAAATATCTCGTTAAAATTGGGTATTGCCATTGGAAAAAATGAAGTTAGGATTCGTTTTAATATGTAGATGACCCCCTAAGAAAATTTTATATACATCATTTAAAAGTAGACTTTATTTCCAATCGTTCGGTACCAGTAACTTTCTTCTATGATGATTTGTTGAGGAGTTAGTAGGGGGTGTTTACTTTTTTTTCCACGACTGTACGTATATTTATCTACTGTGTATGACGCCTGCACCAGAGCCATAAGAAGGCTTGATGATAACGCCGTTTCTGAAATTTATCGCCAGGATGTAAATTCAGAGAAACAATGATTTCCAAAATGGCGATCACCTTTGGAACTTTCTTAAATTTTCATTCATTAAAATGAAGAATATAAACATGATGTAAGCTGAACTAAGAATTGTGTGTCATAACTCCAGGAAGGATAATTTTTAAATATATCAAAATAAATGTGCTATAGAAAGTTAAAGAAATGTTAATCTTATTATACATATAGTTATATATTTTTTTTTGCCGGTGAGAGGGAGGGGGGGTTGGGCGATTTAAAATAATTAGGAACTTAAAAAAAATATCAAGAAGAGGAACACTCCGTTTAAGAAAATCAAGCAGTATTATCGTTTTGAGTAGCCAAGCTTTCTTTTCTTTTTTAAACATGTCTGCCAGACGAATAAACGGCAAGAAGCAAACACCAGACCGTTTGAAATAATTAGGAATTAAAATATATATATATATCTAAAAGAGGAAATTTCCGTTTAAGAAAACAAAGCAGTATTATCCTTCTGAGCAGCCAAGCTTTTTCTTTTAAAACTATGTATGGCAGATGAATAAACGCCAAGAAGCAAACACCAGACCGTTTAAAACAATTAGGAATTTAAAAAAATATATCAAGAAAAGGAACAATCTGTTTAAGAAAATAAAGCAGTATTATCGTTCTGAGCAGCCAAGCTGTTTTTTTTAACTATGTCTGCCAGACGAATAAACTCCAAGAAGCCAACACCAGACCGTTTACTGATTAATTATAGGAGATAACTCCCCCGTCTAAATTCGAAAGTATCCGGTGACTTTTAGTCTTATAGTGCATCTGACTATAACGATAATTTATGCAGTCTAGCAGAATGCCCAGGAGAACTAATGTAAAGCAAATCGTTAGCGTTAATTTTGTTCTATTAAAACTGATCATATGCTTATTTATGTAAAATTTGAAAGTTAACATTTAAAAATTCTACCTATGCTTCAAGTTAGTGAGATAATACAGCTTTTTTCGATGCAAAGTTTTTTTTTTGAAAGAAAGATCTAACGATAAACACTAAAGATAAAGATAATATAAAAGTAAAAATATCTACCGTATAATATATTATTTGTTATGTAGCGTAACATTGATTCGGTTTATGCTTGAAAAGAAAATATGAGTGAACACTTTTGACTAGTTTTTCTTTTTTTTGAAGGTGCAATTCGTATCTTTCCGTTTTATCTGATATTTGTGTATTATTGAAAGTATACTAAAATTTAATATACTATGTTACAAAATAATTATATTTTGTTCCTTACATCTATTCCACACATCTTTATTGTAATTATTTAAAAATTTTGATAATTATGCAAATTAAAAATTATGTATAAATAATTATAAAAATCTTTGAAGCAAATCCTTATAACAAGTGCAAGCAAGGAATTGAAAATACAGGAAAACATTGGAAAAATGGAATTATTTGTGGAATCAAAGAAGAATCACCAGGCCCTAATTACCTTGATTTCCACAAATAAAAAGTACGGTTTCATCTTTGCATTAGCCTGAACAAGCTAAAAAATGCAAATAAAAAGGCTACCGCACATAATAAATGAAAAAAAAAAAACTAGTCGGATGTGGCAATCTCAAAACTTTCTTCTATCTCATACATGTTAATGCTTCCTGATAAATGCAGCACAGGAGCGCCAACGGTTAGGTGATTTACACCAAAATCTAACCAGCAACAACTTATACGAACTTCTGATTGAATTTGAAGTTTGATGCAAATCCGTGCATTAGTTTTTGAGATAGAGCTATTGCGGAAATCGTGAAAAGTTCTGCATAGTAGTGGCATCTGTTGGACGATTTACACCAGAAAATTATTAGGATCAATTATATCAGGGGCTAACTGGATCTAAAGTTTTATGAAAATTCATGCTTTAGTTCTTGAGATACAGCTATTGCAGAAATCGTGAAAAATAAAGCATAGTGGCACCACCAGTAGGGCGATTTTCACCAAAAACTAAACAGCACTAATTTATATCAGGGATTAACTGAATTTGTAGTTTGATGGAAATTCGTGCATTAGTTCCTGAGATAGGGCTATTGCAATAATCATGAACAATGCAGCATAACAGCGTCACCTATTGGGAGATTTACACCAAAAAGTTATCAGCACAAATTATATCAATGACTAACTGAATCCGAAGTTTTCTGAAAATCCGTGATTTAGTTCTTGAGATATAGCTATTGTAGAAATCATGAATAATGCAGCATAGCAGCGCCACCTGCTGGGCGATTTACACGAAAAAGTAATCACCACCAATTTATATCGGGGATTAACTGAATCTAAAGTTTTATTAAATGCCGTTCCTTAGTACTTGAGGTAGAGCACCCACAAAACTTGTGTCACACAGACAGACAGACAGACAGACAGACAGACTCACAGACAGACTGATAGACATTTTGTAAAGACATGTTTTGCGTGATCTCTGAACCCTAAATCGTATAAATCCGTTGAAAACCGGAATTCAAAAATTTTCATGAATCCAATATTTTCTTCTTGTAAAGATAGAAGAAAGTAATAATAAATAAAATAAAACCAGAAATAACATTAGATAAAAAAAATAATGGATTAAAAAAAGAAGCATATTACCAATTGAAGATCCAACCTAGGCAAAAATGATACAACAAAAATGATATAAGAAATGATTTGCACATGTTGCTAAAAATATTTAAGTAACTATCTATGAGTAGGACCAAGGAGCAATAGTGTAGAGAATAACTACGTAGAAAAATTAAGAATACAGTATTTTACCTAATGGAGAAGAAATGGTGCTGCTCTCTATGGTTAAAAAGTTCATTTAAATATGAATTACAATGTATTAACTAATGAATCATACAAAGTGCTGCTCTCTATCGTTAAATGATACATTTAAAATGACTAATCAAGAATTTATTTTTAGGAAAAAACAGTGGTAGGAATAAAAACTAATTAATAATCAAAATAAATAAATAAATAAATATTAATAACTGATAGTAGATTAAGCTTTAAATCAGTAACTATATTAAGTTAATATAATTAATTAAAAATATGTAAATATGCACATTTCAATATATAAGAATAGTAAATTAATTAATAAATAATAGTAATAACTAATAGTGAATTAAGCACAAAACAGTAATTGTATTAAGTTAATATAATCGATGATTAAAACTATGTATATATACATACCTATAAATAAAATTAAATAAGTAAATAAGTAAAATTATAATATGAATGATTCATTAATTAATGATTCATTATAAATCAATGTACAATACTATAGCAGAAAAATATATTTAAATCTCTGTCACAGCAGTGCATAATCACTAAATAAAATAATTTATGTTGCTTATTAAATTTAAATTAACAGTTTAATATATTGAAAATAATAAGTGACAATTAAAGTGTCCTCAAACGTGCATAAAATTGAAAATACATAATTATGGGGCAGAGGATACAACAAAGAATAAAACTTATAATTATTACATACACTTTTTATGCTATTGTAATAGAATTTACTATGTATGAGATATTAATGTGATATTGTCCGCAGTGGGCTAAAATTTAAATAAAAATTAACATTGACATTATTTATTAATAATAAAAATATATAATTTAAATAAATAATAACTATTCATTTAGACATGAACAGGGGTGGGGAATTTTCGGAAAATCTTACCAGCCAAGGATTTATTTTACCCGCCAGCAAAATGCAATGTACAGTTGGAAATTGTTATAATAAAACTTAGGCGATTGCAAAAATAGTTGATTGCTATTGCTACAATACATTTTCACATATATATTTTCCTCCTGTAAAATTAAGAAAAATATACACAAGAGAGAAAAGTTTAATAAAGAATAAGACTTAGTACCGAGTTTACATCGCAGTAATTTGGAAAGTTGTAAAATATAGCTAACTAGTAAAAAAAAATAAAGTTTTTGGCATATCTTTTGGCATGGAGTTTTTTAAATACTGCCTACAAATTCACTCGCCCTGACAGAAAATCCACTCGCCAGTGGCGAGTAAAAGGATGTATTTCCCCACCCCTGGAAGTATACTGAATCAAAATTCATATTAAAATATGTATTATTGCATCGTAATTATTAAACAAGTGCCCCTCTTTTTTTTAAAATAACCGTAATGCGTACATATTATCCAGGCAACGCCGTCCTCTCCGTACTCATTTTTGTCAACATTTACCCACCCAGCCATCCTATTATAATTTTTTAATTTTATTTTGGATTTTTAATTTGTTATTGTTATTTTATGCTTTTTTAGTATTTTATAAATATTTTTTGCGCATTGTGTTAATTCTGTTGCAAGATCATTTATGTACTAATTGTCTATTAAAGTATATATGACTCTTTTTAGGAAAACCATGATTTAATGCATGGTAAATTAGTTCTTTAATGATATATATATAACCATTAAATAGACATTACCGACCACCAACAAAAAACTGAAATTATGAATAAAATGACATTATATATATATGACCATTAAAAATATGTTGTATTTTGAATTAATACAAGGAGGTTGATTCTGTGTTCAATGATAATTTTTTCTGGTGCCTGCAGTACCATAAAATGGGCAGACCATTAAAATGTGAAAAATGCAGTACCATAAGCATGCTGTACTATAAAATGTAAAGAATACAGTACTATAAACATGCAGTACTATATTTTTACAGAAAAAATGTCTATCAAAAATTTGGTTCGTGTCTTCGTCTTTTGATATGAAAACAGAAGACAATTTAAAAAATGAACTATAAATTATACATAAATAAAACACACGCTGTTCCTAATCATCCCACAAAGTAGTGCGGATAGGAACACCTGTTAAAATGCGCGTGTTTCTATTTCTGAGGTCTTCTGTCCCACTTAGCAGCTCAGAGGTTCTGCTCTCAAAGCTGGTAGACGGAAGATGCTGGGATCAAACTCACTTCCTAACAGCTCGAAGTTTTCTGTGATTTTCTTCGAACCTGCGTAACGTTGTGTACCGATTAGGCTTAATTTACCCCAGAATAACAGTTTCGCCCTCTCGACCTATATCCCTTATGGAGATAATCATCACCACGATTCAAAAGGTCTTATCGAAAAATGTTTATTGTTACATAAAAATAATTTTTGTTACATAATATTTCACGAAAGCAAGAAAGTATTTGTTGATCTAAACCAAAAACAAAGGTTTGTTCTTTAAAACGTTTTTAAATATGATTTGATATTTTCCGTGGGGTTCAACTTTTTTGCAATGTCTTTCAAAACAAAGATTGCTTCGTCCGTTTCAAAGAATTTCAAGTTCTAGAAACCTTTTTATAAAACTCTCTTACATGCTCGTCATATTGAGGGTACAATATTTTCTAACATAGAACGAGACTGTGTTTATGGTCTGACATACATTTTGACAACCAGGAAGTCTCCAGGACTATAAAAGGCCTTAGGTTCTTCATGACTTTTGAGAAGTTCTTATTGAGACTTTGTTGTAAACAAAACTCTTTTTCACTGTCTTGTATGAAGTTGCCAGAATCATCTGACGAAAATGATTTTTGGATTAATCTGGCTTTCTGTTTGAGGCGTCCTTTAAACTTGATGAATTTCTTGCATTAAGAATAAGAACACACGCAGACACGCGTAAAAAAAATATGGCTTTTGCCGGGAGAAAAATGTTGCTTTCGTATTCCTTGTTTTTAAAAATACAGCCTATTTTACTCAAACACACATAACTAAAATGATTGGAACCCGATTACAGAATGTTCAATCCCAGTTTTCGTCAATATTGAATATGCATGAGAATTAACAGCTACATCCCAGTTGGCTTCATTTAGAACGATTTATGTCTGGTCGCCAAATTTGTCGATATCTTGAAGTGCTCGCCATTTTAAAACAACATGGCGGATGAAGCTAACCAATGAACCTGGTTGAGATCTTAGTAAGTCCTCTACACATGCTCTGTCACATCGAAATCGGTTAATATATACGAGTGCTGTCTCATGACAAAAATCAGATTGTTTCAAAATGTCAGATACTTTAGAATTTCAAACTGTTATATCTCAGCCCTTTTTTAAGATAAAGACGACACAAAAATGTTCTGGAATCCTTGTAACAAGGTCAAACACTTAAAAGAAAAAAATCTTTTTTAATTTCTAATTTTTTGTATCTTTTTTGAATTTAAAAATTATTTAAATGGCTGCCATTTTGAAACAAGGTGGCGGATGAAGCTGGCTAACGAACTCGGTCAATATCTTGGTAAGTGCTGTGCACATGCTTAGTCCCATCCAAATCGGTTCATAAATGCGAGAGTTACAGTATGGCAAAAATCAGATACACATATATATATATATATATATATAGGGTGTGGCAGATATTTGAGAACAAACATTATAGGTGACATATCACCCTGTACATCATGGTTACAAATACCTTTCTGCTACATGTGAACAGGTTAGAACCTAGAATAACTGATGAAATGAAGAGGCACGCTGTCATTGTCTTATAAGAGCACCCCGATTTAGAGACTGCTGCATTCTTGAAATTCACCCAGTCATTCGTCTTTAAAGTAAGGAGCGAATTGAATGCTGCCAGATTTGACGTGGCAACCGTATCATACGAGAAACGACATTATCGGCAATATGACATTATCAAGACACCGGAATTCGTCATTCGTGTGGATAAAAATCCTAGGAAGTCGATGAGGGCATTCTGTAGGGAGCTGAAGGTTGATGAGGCCACCATCGATTCGTGAGGACTTTCGTTATAGTCCAAGAGCCGACAGCACAAAAACCTATGTTATCAAGCACAAGAAAAAAGCCTTTATTTTATGGGAGAGTAGAAGTAGGGGAATCTAATGATCTATGTCTGCCGGAAGTGAAGTGGTGCATAAGCTAAAAATTTATACCACCAGTAATTGACTCGTAGGTTTATCATTGAATTTTCCTGCTCGCAGTCCTCCATGTTTTCATACCTTTTTTTGTAGGACAAACACAATTATAAACCTACGAGTCAACCACTGGTGGTATTAATTTTTGGCTTATGCACCACTTCACTTCCGGCAGACATGGACCATCAGATTCCCTTACTTCTACTCTTCCATAAAATAAAGTTTTTCTTCTTGTGCTTGATAACATAGGTTTTTGTGCTGTCGGCTCTTCTACTATTAGAGGTCGTGCGTGATGAGGAGAGGATAGTTCTTGTCCAAGAGAGCCAGGGATAACCGCCTGACCAAAGCCAAGCATCTCCTTAACAAGCTGAAACACAAAGAGTAGCCAGGAATACTGTTGTTGTCCTCAGATGAGAAAAACTTTGTCCAGGTCCAGAAAGTGAACCGTTAAAAGATGGGTGGCTGTGTGAAATCCCAGAAGAGGTTCCGACTGTCATGCAAAGAAAATATCTAGCCTCATTGATGATTCTGGGGAGGGGAGGGGTGCGGGAGAAGCGAAGACGACCTGATACCGCCGCATTTCCTTCTTCAAGGTGCCAGAGCCAGCGCCGTTGCTTTTATGGAGATGTAAAAGCTCTGGATTACTTCTGTAGCCCATGGGAGGCCGTAGGTTTTCAACAAGACTCTGCACCATCCGATATAGCCCATAAAATCCAATAACGGATGGCTGAAAACTTGCATGACTATGCCATCCACAATTTGTTGCCCCCTATCTTCCCAAGTTTTAACCCGACGGGCTATTACGCATGTGGCGTGGTTAAGAGGGACTACAATAGGCATCCACCCAACACTGCTTGCGGCTCTTAGGGCAACCATTTGTATTCAATGGCAAACGTTCCCAACACACATCTGATTATTGCCTGCAGTTGGTTTCGACAGTGTGTAGAGACTGTTATTGGGGCTGATGGTGGTATGAGTAAATGATGCCATTAATTGTGTATGTGGTCACCTGTACAGAACGTTAAAATGTAAAAATAGGCTCTATCTCCAGTGCCTGTTTAGGTTTGAAAGCAGGCGCTAATTTATTCTCAAATATTTGCCGCACCCTGTATATTTATGTGTGGGTTTTTTAAATTTATAATGATTAAAACTTAATTTTAAATTATAATTTCTATATTCACAATTGTGGATGATCATTTGAATAGTTCATAATGGTTTTATATATGTATTTTCGTATATATATATATATATAAACCAACATTGGGACGGAGAGGGGTTTTGAAGTCAGGTGGTCAAGATCGGGGAAAATATACCTAATATTCCGGAATTGCTTTCCTCCGGAGGCAGCGTTTTACTTTTTGTAGCGAAAGCTACCTGAAATGTGTTGCTATTCACCCGACACATTATAATTCTATGATACCACGACAAGCATTGCTTATTTGAACTATTTAATAAAAAATAAACTAATTTGGAGTATCGTCATGTAGGGATGTATGTAAGAAAAAATTAATAATCCTAAACCTATATCAATAGTAATTTTTATACTTACAGGAGAAGTTTTGAAGAGGTAAAATATCTGTGACTTATATATTGATTCTTTTTATGATATTGTAAGTATGAAATCAGTGATGCCAACAACGTGAAACGCAATTTTGGAACTTACTTTGCTGTTAACAAACTGACAAAAAATAAAGATCTTAAAAGCACTAACATATATTTTTTAAACGATTTTTCGTCAATTCATGAAATTTTGTTCTTTTTCATCTCACTGTTCCTATTCACCCCATTTTACGGCATTGTTACAAACAGGTTTTACTATTGTATATATTCCGAAAAACAAATTTCAGAGATTCTCCATGTTTGTACCCAATAAATTTAAAGTAACGTACGTATACGTACAGATAGTACAAAAGTTTACGTTATAAAATTAAAGTGGTAACATAATGTTGACGCTCTTTTTTCGGGATTTATGTTAAAGAAATGCGAAGTGTTTATAATCATGAATATATACGCTAAATTCTTATACATATATTAAAGTAGAAAACACTATATTTTTTTCTTGATATATTAAAAAAAGTGGCTTTCAAAAAAGAAGGTTAAATGGTGGACATGATAACTCATCGTAGATTTAACCTAGAAGAATGAACCACAAGAATTTTTGTTTAGTCCAAAAGCTTGTGAAATACGTAGGTGCTTTAACACCTTGACGGGCGGTGGGATATATAATATACCACCTACACAGAAAAAACTGTTTTGTTGAAATTACTAAATTTTGGTTCATATAGCTCCATCCAAATATTTTGGCTGGAATGACCAAATTTTGGGTGGACTAACCAAACGATTTGTTGAATTAACAAAATAATTTGGGTAATCTAACCAAAATTTAATCATTCCAATCAAAATATTTGGATGGAGCTATATGAACAAAAATTTAGTAATTTTAACAAAACAGTTTTTTCCGTGTAATTTTAATAAAGATTTGCACCAGAAACCTTTAATTAAATTTTACATTTACAACTTTGGTGGAAAAAAGTTGTAAAATTGCTTTTTCTTATTTTGAATTAAAGTTTTTCGAAAATTCCGGTGTGAATTCAACATTAGAGAAACTTGCCCTTGAAAGGGTTAAAAAATATGCATTTTTATTAAAATGGCACTAATTCACAGTAAAATGTAAATTTTTAACCAAAGAATTTTTTACTTAAAATTACACAGAAAATTGAGATAACAATATTTCTAAAAAATCCGATGTATTTTACTAGAAACATATATGATGATTAATTTTCAAAAAGATCAACTTGATTGATTGAAAATTGATGGAACTTGAGTTTCACCGGATACTAAAAATGCTGTTCTGAGAAAATGTCCCTGTTTACTCTCTGTGGCACGCTCTATTTCTATGGCTTCAAAATTACATTTTTACATTTGATATCGTTTTCTAACTAACAAAATGTGATTTTCGGGTGAATATAGAGTACTTTAGGCAACAGTAGGCATTTTTGAAAATTTGAACTGGTCAGTGAAGTGTTACCAATTAAGATATATATATTAACAATGGATTGTTTTATTATTTCCGAAAAAATAAAATCTTTTTGAATTTAGGTTCACATTTTACGGCAATAAAGCAAATTTTTGAGTCTAAATTATAACCTGTGTATTCATTGCAAATTGATGGAACTTGAGTGTACACCTATATTAAAAATGCTGTTATGAGAAAATGTCCCTGTTTACTTTATCTTTGTTTACTAGCTGTGGCACGCTCTACTTCTATAGCTCCAAAATTTCTCTTTAACATTTTATACCATTTTCTAACTAATGAAATGTAATTTTTAAGTATAAGAGCACTATAGACAACAGTAAGCATTTTCGAAAATTTGAACCGGTCAATGAGGTGTTACGAATTAAGATTATAATATTACCAATTAATTAAACCAATTTAATTAATTGGTATCAAATGTAAAATTACCAATTACTATAATAATAAAAATAGATTGTTTTATTTTTTCGTACCCTTTTGAATGTAGGTTCAAATTTTACGGCAATAAAGTAAATTTTTGAGTCTAAACTTATAACTTGTGTAAACACGAGTTAGGTTCTCTTAGAAAGACATCCACGGAGGGCCATCACCACCACCTAAACATATAACTAAAAATATATAGTCCTTCATTATTTATAGAGAAAAATCACAAACAAGAAATTTTTGATAAAAAACGAACTATTTTTCGTTTTTCGACTTTTCATTAATTCTTTAACAATTTATAACTACACGAGTTCCATAATGTCAAAAGTTGCAGCTAAAAAATTTTTCAATTAATTTTTCTACACACTGTTTTTATTATCTTTTAAAATGGATTTTATTTGTATTTTCCAGGCAATTAGACCTTCATGTTCAACATTTGTATTTTCAGATTATATTTTCCATCTTTTAATTCCAGTTGTTTTGCTTATGATTCCAAGGAGGAAGAGTCCTAATACTTCACATTTGTGCAAGATAAAACTAAATATAGTTTAAAAATTCGAATGTAATATAATGTACAACTGGCGTGAAATCCCTTTCATTCTTCATTAATTGAACGTTTTCGTGTCTTTAATAAGACTGAACTCAATGCTTACATTCAATTAAATTGACTTTTCTTAGAAAATTTATTTTTTATTGTGTCTTAAATCTCTAGTCTATAAATAGAAACAGGATTTGCAATAGCTCTTTTTATAAATTAAATAGGCTTATAGGAAGAACTTTGAAATAAATTTTTAATGATGTGACTGATTACTTTAAAATAGACATCAGGAGATTTACAAAAGTTTTAAAACAAGCAGCAATTTTTATTCTTTTCCTGGAAATTATAAGATTATTTAATATTTTCATTCATGAGATCCACATATGTGGACCTCTTTTCTTTTCCTTGATAAAAATCAATTATTTAATTTTTTTGAGATTTTGACTTCGCTTCTATGAGCTGAATGTTTTTGCTTTTAAAACAACACCAATAAATGTCGGCACCAATTCTAATTTCTACGAAATGTTTTACTTGACTTTGCACAACTCCTTCTTTGGGTGTTACTTTTAAATGCTGAATATCTATGTAAAATTTATTTTCTTTATTGAGTTATTAGTAAGAATACTTTTATATCGCTCACCTGCAAAAAAAGGAACAAACTAAAAAACACTACATTTCACAGGAGAGGTAAAAGAAGATTGGCATTTTTTTTTTTTTTACTGTAACAACTGTAGCACTTAGCCGTAAATGCAACTGTAAAAGAATACATTAAAGTTCAAGGCTGCGTATAGACCAAATACTGCGACTATTTCTACGGGCTTTCTTCCGAAAAGACTCAGTGGCCAGTTGTGACCATTTTTATTGCTCCTCAAAAGGTTTCGATGCAAAGCGCACAAAATCAACAAAATAAATTCTCCCTCGAGAAGGTGCTAATTGCGCCGGGAAGCCCCTCCTCTAACGTTGCATTCTTTGTCGTGTGACAGAAGAGTGTCAGCATCAAATAAGCCGAAAAAAGGCCCGAATTCCGTCGCGTTGGTGTATTTCAATCTTAAAACTCTTAAGAATCAAGAAGTAGAAGAGATAGAGGGGGTTGAATAAATCTATCCCCTTACTCTTTTCCGCGTTATGTTATGACGGATTGACTCATACAGTAATATAGAGGTTTTCCGGATAAGTATAATTACGACACTTTTCTGTAGCACGCACCTAAGTGGCACCTATTAGTGGAATAATACTAAAAATTAATTTTTAGAGTTATGTCACTTTTCTTATGGATGAGCGATATAATAATGCCAGTATAGCGTATAATAACTTATAATAACGGTAATAGTACTTGTCGACTCGTTGATATCCATGAGTTCTTTACTAATTACGAATACTGAATAAATTTTTATTAAATAAGAATGTAATTTTCAGTGATAACGTCCTTTCGCATATCTATACCTGGTTCATAATAACTGTTCAATAATTTGCAGGGACTCAAAATTAAGCAATAATAACATAGGAACATGGCATCCAATACACCACTTCTTTAACCCTTTAGCGGGTGGTGACCACAATAAAGGATACCTAATTTTAATTCCAAAACTGACAAACAACACCAAGAATATTTAAATAAAATTTTCCGTTTATAAAGTACGGCAAAAATAAATAAGTTTTTATTTTCTAATAAATTCGTTTGTAAATTCTGGTGTCAGTCCATCATTTCATCATTTTACAAACAGATTTACTCCGCGCCGGAAAGGGTTAAAAAATACCGGGAATTGCATTTTAACAGAACTCGGGTTTACGTTAACACTAGAAAGACGGGGAATTTTACTCAAATTTTACAAAAATATTTCACACCAGAATTTTTATTTTAAATTATTAACTTATTTATTTAACTATTTTTTTCTTTGTATCTTTTAAGCTAGTTTTATAAAGAAATTTCTGGTTCGAAC
The DNA here is from genome assembly GCA_963932465.1 of Maratus speciosus. Lineage (NCBI taxonomy): Eukaryota > Metazoa > Arthropoda > Arachnida > Araneae > Salticidae > Maratus > Maratus speciosus. Next base: position 511,357,627 of record OZ010787.1, on the reverse strand, counting down.
GGAAATATATTATTAGGTCTCCAAGAAAATTCTCTCGTTTTTATGTTCTTTCACGCCTACTTTTTAGGTAGTTTTCATTACAAAAAGCTACCTATTGCAGCCGTTCGGAGGAAAGCGATTTCAAAAAATTTTGGTATATTTTCATCGATCATGACCCCCAGACCCCGAAACCACCCTCCGTTCAAAAGTTGATATATATATATATATATATATATATATATATATATATATCCATATATATATATATATATATATCCATATATATATATATATATATATATATCTGACTTTTGTCATACTGTAACTATCGAATTTATGAACCGATTTGGATGTAATTCGGTATGTACATAGTACATACCAATGTCTCGACCGAGTTCGTTGGCCAGCTTCATCCGCCGTTTTGTTTCAAAATGGCGGCCATTTAAATTTTTTAAAAAAAATTTAAATTTGAAATGTGGTACCAAAGAATTAAAAATGGAAAAATATTTTTTTCTTATGTATTTGACCTTTATACAAAGATTCCGGAGCAGTTTTTGTTTCGTCTATATCTTAAAAAATGGCTGAGTTATAGTATTTTGAATTTCTAGCGTGGCTGACATTTTGAAACGTCCTGAATTTTGTCACGCGATAACAGGCGTATTTATGAACCGATTTGGATGTACCTTGGAGTGTACATAGTACATACAAATATCTCGACCGAGTTCGTTGGCCAACTTCATCCGCCATCTTGTTTCAAAATGGCGGCCATTTAATATAATTAAAAAAAATTAAAATTTTAAATGAGATACCAAAAAATTGGAAAATGAAAAAGATTTTTTTCGTATGTGTTTGACCTTAATACAAAGATTCCGGAACAGTTCTTGTTTCGTCTATATCTAAGAAAATGGCTGAGTTATAGCATTTTGAATTTCTATTGTGGCTGACATTTTAAAACGACCTGATTTTTGTCACGCGATAACAAGCGTATTTATGAACCGATTTGGATGTTACTTGGTCTGTACATAGTACATACCAATGTTTCGACCGAGTTTATTGGCCAGCTTCATTCGCCATCTTGTTTCAAAAAGATTGCCATTTAAAAAAAATTAAATTTAAAATTTAAAATGAGGTATTAAAAAATTGGAAAATGAAAAATATTTTTTTTATTTGTTTGGCCTTGATACAAAGATTCCGGAGCAGATTTTGTTTTTGAAAATTTGTTCTTTTGTTTATATCTTAAAAAATGGTTGAATTATAGCACTTTGAATTTCTAGTATGGCTAACATTTTGAAAAGATTTTGTATTTGTCACGCGATAACACACGTATTCACCTATTTCCATGTAAAAAGGCATGTGGATAGTATACATCAACATCTCAGCCAAATATAAGTTACTTTAAATAAAAGCAGCTTGGATAAAGCTGACTCATTTCGCGAAATTCTCATTCATAATGATTTAGTATTGATAAAAATTAGTATTGAATCTCCTATATTCGGTTTCCACTAAATTGAGCTTCGTGTGTTTGAATAATATAAGTTGGCTTTTTCAAAATAAGGAATTTGAAAGCTACCTCTTCCTCCCGGCACTGGCCGGAAGGACTTTTTTAAATGTTGATTTCTTCATTGGCATCACTTTTTTGAAATGGTAAAATTCCGTTTGTTTTCACCTTAATGACAAATGTGAAAACTATGGGAATTTTACCATTTCAAAAAGTGGTGCTAATGAAGAAATCAGAATTTTAAAAAAGTAGGCTTGAAAGAACTTTAAACCAGTGTTGCCAGTGGGCTGCTTTTTTTAAATTCAGATTTCTTGATTGTCACCACTTTTTTGAAACGGTAAAATTCACTTTGTTTTTGCCTCAATTAACGCGTTATTAAATGAGGCACATTTTACCATTTCAAAAAAGTGGTGCTAATCAAGAATCTGATTTAAAAAGTACCCCATCTGGACACTGCTTTAAACGACAGAATTTTCTTGGAGACCTTATAATTTGGTAGCGTTCAAAATGACCTTTCACCTCTTTCTAGCGTTAATACCTTTTAGAAAAGTGAAAATATTCTAACAAAAATTTGAAGATTGCGCGAAACGTGATAACATCAAAACGAGTGGTTTCATTATCCAAGCCCAAACAGAATGAGCTTGAAGTTCCACAGTTTGGAATATGGTTGTCAGTGCATACGGTATCACTGACTGAATTATACTTTTTCAACAATTTTTGTGATGTTATCACATTAAAATCAAAGCAAACCAAGTCTCTTCAAAATTTAATTAAAGATATCTGCACTTTTCTCCAAGTTATTTACACGACTTTGGTTAGAGATGAACACCCAATATTTTTGTTAAGGGGATGCTTCACCGATACAGATTTTCCGTTCGCCGAAAGCGAAATCGCATGTTAACCTATGGAAAAATTTATTAGGTAATTACTCTTTATCTAATATAATTATGCAAAAGCGGTTTCCACCATCAGAAAGTAGACATCCGATATCAATATAGTGCGTTAAAAAAAAATCTCCTTAACCCTCTAACTCCCACTATAAGAAATTGCCAAGGAAAAAATTATTTTTTAGTCTTATTTATGTTATTGTGGGTCAAAGTAAGTAAACATGAGAAAAAAAATAATGCTATTTTATTATATTTTATAGGATTTCTGTATGGTATCATACCGGGTGTCCCAAAAATGACTGATGGATTTTAAAATTCAATAACTTGCAAACGGTGACAGATATTAAAAAAATTTTTGCAGGAGGGTTATGTATGATGTCAGGAGTTTTTTTTACTACGATTCTTGATTTTAGTTCGAATTTCAAACAATAGACGGCACTGAGAGCAATAAGTGCTCAGTCCAGACCCGATTTTTGGTACTTCGGGAGCCATTCAATACATTTTAATCTCCTTTTTTCGCCTGAAAGAAGAGAAAGGCCGAAAAATCGAGCCTGGTTTTAGCGGTTGCTGCTTGCAGCGCCATCTATCGATTCTATTTGTAACTAAAACTGGGAATCGCAGCATAAAAACTCCTGACATCTTACATAACACACCTGCAAGAATTTGTTTAATATCTGCCACCGTTTGCAAGTTATTGAATTTTAAAATCCATCAGTCATTTTTGGGACACCCGGTATATGCTACCATGGGCAGATTAGGATGAAATATGAAGCATTTAATATTTCAAAAGTATTCTATTTTGTGAAAATAATTACATTTTTACATGTTGTATGACCTAAAACAATTTATTTCTTTGTTTATATATATATCGCTCTATGTATATATACAGTAAACTTCAGATTATCCGTCACTCACAGGACCGACGGTGTGGCGGATAATCGAAAGACAGTACAAGACCGTTACTAAAATTACATTTCAATATGTTAGTTTATAAAAAAGAACAATTAAAATATTTTTTTATCCGCTGTGTACTTTTGTTTATAAAAAGCATAACTGATAATAAGAAATCGGTTTATCTGGAAAATGTTGAATTTTACGGAATGCCTGCATTTTATGTAATACCGGCTTTCATCCAAGGTAATCCGTTACACATTTTTGCTTGCGTTTTGGTTGGGATTTTGCTGCAGGAAGATTACGAATTCCACGTAATAAAAGTACTTGGATTACACCTACTACCTCTTGCATCGCAAACCAATTAATGCATTTAGTAAGCACATAGTGCGTCTCAAAAGTATATGGACAAGCGATTTTTTTAAATAGCAGCTCAAAAAATGAAGCCATAATCACGGGAAAAAAATAAGCATATAGAATCATAATATATGTTTATTACAATAACGAAATACAGTATAGGTTTTACAGAATTGTTGTAAAAAAAATAAAATTCAAAATAAGCTGTCCCAAAAATATATGGACAATATAGAGAATTGCTTTTATTACCACCGTATCAAAAAAATTTGCATTTTCTGCGTTCTGTGCATGTAAAGAAACCACTTCGAAATGTAAAATTACTGCTCGTTCGTCAACTGTCGAATAATGGGAAATGCTTCGCAACGCTCAATTCTCTGCTGCTGATATAGCTAAAATTTGACGTTTAAAGGCTCATAATGTTAAAATTTCTGATATTGCTAAACAAATAAAGAGTAGCAAATCCGGAATTTATGATATTTTATCAAAAAATGACAGTGCGATTGCAAAACAACGTTCAGCTCGACCAAGAAAAAAAAATCTCTACGACCAGACAGAGAGATTTCGCAAGCAGTTTCAACCCAAAAAAGTTTGTTCGTGAAATTTCGAAGACTTTAGCGTTTTACGAGCGACTTTACGAGATCTATTGTTCACCGTTGCATACAGGCAAGAAAAATTCATAAATATCGCAGAATGCGTCGGATACATATGCTGAAAGAGCACCACAGAAATGCACGTATTTTTTTTAACTAAAAAACACATGCCTTGGTAAGATGAATTGTTATGAGTGTTTCTTGAGTGACGAAAAGACAATTAATTTGGATGGCCCTGATGGCTGGGCATACTATTGGCATGATCTGCGACAAGAATCTCGAGAGTTCTTTAGTCGACAACAAGGAGGGGATTCTCTCATGGTGTGGGGCGCGATTTGTTTCAATGGAACAACGGATATTGCTTTTCTTAATGGTCGACAGTGCTCTGAGGATTATTAAAATGTCCTTATAAGCAATTTACTTCCATTTGGAAACATTTTAGGAAGGAAAAACTGAAAATCCTAAAAGGACAATGCATCGATTTACACCTTCTACTCAACAACAGCTTGGTTTACGCAGAATCAAGTGACTGTTATAGACTGGCCAGCCATACTATAATTTTATAATTCGGGCTAATAATAAGCTCGGCGTAGCAGTGGTTGGTCGAGCAACCACTGCTACGTCGAGCTTATTATTAGTCTCGGTAGGCGGTTGGGGGCGGGTCGGTGGGTCAACCGCCGCGGCGAGCGGCCTCTTTTCGTCCGAAGCCCTTTATACTACTCTTATTCCGACTCTTTTGCGGAAGCCAGATTGAAGAACATAAAAAAAAAAAAAGATAAAATCAAAAATTAAAACCGGACAAATTTAAAAGGGAAAATTACACAAATTAAAGACACCGAAAAGCGGGAAGGGAGGGCTCATGGCCCTGAAGCTACCGACCAACCACTGCTACGTCGAGCTTATTATTAGTCTCGGTAGGTGGTTGGGTCAACCGCCACGGCGAGCGGCCTCTTTTCGTCCGCAGCCCTTTATACTACTCTTATTCCGACTCTTTTGCGGAAGCCAGATTGAACAACAACAACAACAAAAAAAAATCAAAAATTAAAACCGGACAAATTTAAAAGGGAAATTACACAAATTAAAGACACTGAAAAGCGGGAAGGAAGGGCTCGGGGCCCTGAAGCTACCTACCAACCACTGCTACGTCGAGCTTGTTATTAGTATTATACGAGCTTTTTATACCGCCGCGGCGAGCGTCCTCTTTTCGTCCGCAGCCCTTTTATACTACTCTTATCCCGACTCTTTTGCGGAAGCGAGATTGAACAACAACAACAACAACAACAACAAAATCAAAAATTAAAACCGGACAAATTTAAAAGGGAAATTACACAAATTAAAGACACCGAAAAGCGGGATGGAAGGGCTCGGGGCCCTGAAGCTACCGACCAACCACTGCTACGTCGAGCTTATTATTAGTATTATGCGAGCTTTTTATACCGCCGCGGCGAGCGTCCTCTTTTCGTCCGCAGCCCTTTATACTACTCTTATCCCGACTCTTTTGCGGAAGCCAGATTGAACAACAACAACAACAAAAAAAAAATCAAAAATTAAAACCGGACAAATTTAAAAGGGAAATTACACAAATTAAAGACACTGAAAAGCGGGAAGGAAGGGCTCGGGGCCCTGAAGCTACCTACCAACCACTGCTACGTCGAGCTTGTTATTAGTATTATACGAGCTTTTTATACCGCCGCGGCGAGCGTCCTCTTTTCGTCCGCAGCCCTTTTATACTACTCTTATCCCGACTCTTTTGCGGAAGCGAGATTGAACAACAACAACAACAACAACAACAACAAAATCAAAAATTAAAACCGGACAAATTTAAAATGGAAATTACACAAATTAAAGACACCGAAAAGCGGGATGGAAGGGCTCGGGGCCCTGAAGCTACCGACCAACCACTGCTACGTCGAGCTTATTATTAGTATTATGCGAGCTTTTTATACCGCCGCGGCGAGCGTCCTCTTTTCGTCCGCAGCCCTTTATACTACTCTTATCCCGACTCTTTTGCGGAAGCCAGATTGAACAAAAGAAAAAAAAATCAAAATTAAAACCGGACAAATTTAAAAGGGAAATTACACAAATTAAGGACACCGAAAAGCGGGAAGGAAGTGCTCAGCGCCCTGAAGCTACCGACCAACCACTGCTACGTCGAGCTTATTATACCGCCGCGGCGAGCGGCCTCTTTTTGTCCGCAGCCCTTTATACTACTCTTATTCTGACTCTTTTGCGGAAGCCAGATTGAACAACAACAAAAAATCAAAAATTATAACCGGACAAATTTAAAAGGGAAATTACACAATTTAAAGACACCGAAAAGCGGGAAGGGAGGGCCCGGGGACCGGGATGGCCACCCAGAGAAATCCAGCAAATGCTTTAGAGTTTTAGTGCAGTTTCTGGGGGAAGATACCAGAACCGAACCGTCCCGCCTTCCAATGCCGAAAATTTATTTTCATTGAACTTCATATAGAATGCCAATCACAATTGGTTACCCAATTATCCTGGGCGAACCGAATCTATATACAATGCGTTATCTGTGTATATTACATTTTTCACATACTTGCGTACATTAATTTAATGGTACCTTTCCTCTTTAATCTACATTTTTATGTTATACTTGGAACCTTGTTATAAACAGTTTACATATTTACATAATTCAAATACAATTACAGTGTTATTATATCTACAATGATATGTTATCAATGACAATGCTTTACAATCTATTTCTAATGTCATAATAAAGAATTTTTTTTTACATAATGCAGTGCTATTATTGTTGTAATTTTCACAATATCATTTGATTCAATTGCAAATGGCATTACAATATTATTTACATTGTTGGAAAGGCAACATGTTACAATATAATTACGAACAATATTGGGTTACACTAATTTGCAATTATGCTCAAATATTTACAATTAGAAAAAAAAAAAAAAGACTTTAGGACTCAATACAGTTTTATTTAGAGTGAGGTTCCTGCCTGGTACAATAGAGGGCTCGGGGCCCTGAAGCTACCGACCAACCACTGCTTGCTTAATAAGGTTTTCAAGATAATTGAAAGAAACGAATCCAAAATTTGAATTTAAATGCAAAATACTCGAAAAGTCCATATATTTTTAGGACAGCCTATTTTGATTTTTATTATTTTTAAAAAAAATTCTGTAAAACCTATACTGTATTTCTTTGTTGTCATAAACTTGTATTATGATTCCACATGCTTAATTATTTTTTTCATGATTTATTAAATTATTAAGGTAATTATTTTTTTCTTCATTTTTTGAACTGTTATTTCAAAAAATCGCCTGTCCATATACTTTTGAGACGCACTGTAGTCTATATGACTGACTCCTGGTTGATAATTTCTCAATTTATCACATTCACCCGCTTCAGGTTTCACTGGATTCAAACCATTTTTAATAATTTTGTCATTCGTAAATTCTTCATAACCAATATCATTCGAGTCACAATTAAGCGAGTGTGTAATTTCATTCGCAGAAATATTTTCTAGCTGTTGTTCCTGACGTAAGACAAGTATTTTACTGAAAACAGTGCCGTCTCATTTGGGTTTTTGTGCATTTGAATTTTCTATGTTCGTTTCCGATAAAAAAGAAAAGAAAAAAGAAAAAGAAAAAAAAGAAGGGTGGCGGCTGATAGAGTGGCGGATAATCAGAAGTTTAATGTATATCCAATCTTTTTATACGATTTTATTTTTTTGACCATTTATTCAATTTACACAATAATAATAATAAAAATATCCCTCATTTTTCTTATGGATTTTGTGTATAATTACCTATATAGAAAGAACACTAATGTAGTATGTAGCGGCAAAAAATAATTGTTATTTTTTGCTGATGGCAACGAGTGGTTTGTTTATCTAACACACACATAAAACACACATAAAAAAATGTAACTCTATCTTTCTAAAAAGATACCATATTAAGAAGTTAGAAACATGAAATTTTATCTACAGGCATATTAAAATATTGCGAAGACAAATAAAGTAATTCAGATATTCTAAATAAACTATATTTAATTAATAAAAATACAAGATAACAGCTATTTCTTATGAGATTTACTACTTATTGTTGCGAAAAATTCGAACACACAATTAAATTTAACGCGCAATAAACACAACAATTAATTAAAAATATAGTAAACTACAGCTCAGTTGTTCTGCGCGGGATCAGCTAGTGCAATATATAACACGTAGTACAAATATACTAAATATAATATACTTGAGTGATACGGCTCAATAAAAAACGTTTGCTTATATTCGTACTTAGAGATATAAAGTTCAAAATATTAATTCCGGATTTATTTCATAATTTTCTCTATTTATATATTAAAAAGGCATTTTAATATTTTGTTCAAAAACGCAAATAAATAAATAAATAAAAAATGCAAAAAAAAAAAATATAAAATAAAATAAAATAAATATATATATATATAAATAAAATCATTTTATTGTATATGGAGATTATAAATTTCAAATAATTTATTTCGGATTTATTTAATAACATGACCTTGTGAATTAAAAGTAAAACAAGTATCTTAAGTACAAGGCTAACACTAAGAAGTACAAATTTTCTTAGAAAATAATATGGTAGCAAAAATGCTACCATGGGCTCATCATCACTAACGCTCCTGGTAGCAGACCTGCTACTATGATTTTAATTACTCAGTTTATCATTAAAAAACAAACTTATATTGAAATTTTTTGTGCAGAGAATAAAAGTAACTCTTTTTATACTTGTATATGATATGTATTTGGTTTTATTTCAATAAAATATTTGAAAATTTGAGCAAAAACTTACCACTGTCAATACAATTTTCTCCTGTTTGTTAGACATGTTGCTTCAAACTAATTTTTTTCTTATTTAGTGCTCCACCTATACATTCAATAACTAATATCACTAAAAGGTCCAATTATTATTGTAATAACTTAAAATATACATTATTTATAAAATTTCGTGCTAAAAATTAAAGCTGAACATATGGTAATAGATATGCTAGCATGGGCATTAGAGAGTTAAATTTAAATATTTAAAAATCTTTGTAAACTTCGAAACTATTACTTGCGAAAAATTTACAAATGTTTTCATACTAAAAAAAAAAAAAAAAAAAAAAAAAAAAAAAAAAAAAAAAAATCTACATTTGAGGAAGCAATTATTTAAAAAGATACTACGTCCGCACATGGCGTCTACTTTCTGATGGTGGAAGCCGCATTTCATTAATTTATATTAGATCATGAGTAATCAGCTACATTGCAAAAAGAAAAAAAAAACCGTGAAATTTACGGGAAAAAAACTGTCAGCCTATACGCCAGTATAAAACCGCTTATTTGACAGAAAAAAAACCTGTAATTGCTTAACGAACTTTTTGATTACTTAACAGTTAAATCCTGTTACGTTTACAGAAATAGATTGGTATTTTAACAGTTACATATATATATCATGATTTTTACAGAGAAAACCTGTAAACTTGAAAAGAAAAACCGATTTTTTTTACAATTGTTTTCTCTTTTCTAACAGTTGCACACTTACAGAAATAAATTTTAGTTTTAGCATTTATATATCATGATTTTTACAGGGAAAGCATGTAAATTTTACAAGAAAAACCTGTATTTTTTTAGAAATTTTCTGTTTTTAACAATTAAAAATGAACTATTATATTAACAGAAATATTTTGTGATTTTACAGAAAAAAAGTGTAAATCTGTATTTTTTATAAAATGTTTCTTTTTTTGAAACAGTAAAATACTGTTATACTCACATAGATAAACTGCCATTTTAATAGACAATATATAGTGATTTTACAGAGAAAATCTGAAAAATATATTTGAAAAATCTACGATTTTATGCTTAAAGCTGCAATATTTGCAGTAATGATTTATCATTTCAAGGATATAATATTCTGATTATGCAGAGAAAACTTGAATGTTTTACATTTTTTCCCTGACAAAAACTTTAATATTTACAGAAACATAGCATACAGTGTTATTAAAAACTTGACAGTGTAATTAAACTTTCCCATAAGGTTGACATGGGTTTTCCTATCGGGGAGGAAGGGTAAAGAGGATCGCGACCCTACATTCATATGAAATTATTGCTTAGTTTTGTGTTCCTGACCTTCTTGCAAATTATTGAACAACAATTCTGAATCGCCATGTAGACAAGAGAAAAAACTGAATAAAACATAAGAAGAATCTATCCTCAATGTGTTAAAAAGAATTACAGAGACTTAGAATCTTATTTTCTTTTAATACTAAATCTTACTTAAAATATCCTTTAATTAACCAAATTTATTCAAGAATTTTTCTTGTAGATTTAAAGAGTTTACCTTCTTTATAATTGTATTATTGGGAAATGTTTTTCTGGAAATAGGAATACAATTATTTTTCTGCGCTAGAAAATTATAAATTTAAATACTGTTTTCGAAATATACAAAATTGTAATTAACTTGAACCTAAATTCTCGAGAGAAAACTTATCTAAATGATTACTAATTAGAATCTCAATCCACCCTAAATTTTACATAAAAGTGCACAGTTAAATTAAGGAGCAGGGTATTTATTTTCTTTTACTATATCCGTCTCAAAGGAAATGAATTGAATACTTTGAAAACATTAATTAAACATGTATAAAACGTTTCAAGAAAGTTAAGTACGTAGATTTTAAGGATTCGGAAGCCATTGCACATATAAACATCACAGGCCATCAGCGATTTCCTAACAGAAATGTGTATGGGATATTTTAAATACTTTTATAATGATAAAATAATATTTGGTATATCGGTAATATCTTAAATATCGGTACCAAGTCACTTTTTTCTTATAGTCGTTTTGTATTTCCCTATTTATGCATTAAGCAATATGTAACGTACAGCTGTAGAACCTGCCCCCCCCCCCCCCCAAACAACAACAACAACAAAACACACACCCGGATACCCTACACTAATTCTGTCAAAATTCGACGTATATAAATGTTACCGAAACCATTGAATTGGTAATAACGTCTACTATAAAATGCTGCACACGAATTAGGGCTTTGTGGCCGTATTAAAAATTGAACCAACTTTTTCTTTTTTTTCCCCAACTTGTAACACCCAATTTTGACATCATATTTCAGTTCCTTGAATCAAGGAAGGACCGGAAAAGGTATAGTTTATATACTTTTTCTTAAATATAAATATAGTCAAGGGGTTAAAGTATGAGAATGCTGTTAAATGCTCGTGAAAGATTACTATCTAAATTTCCCCAAAATTGAAATATATAATTTTTAATGAGATACTATAAATAAACCCCTGCATATTCCAAGCATTTTTGTTTATTCAAAAACACATTTTTAATTATGAAATTTATTAATAAATTCATATAAAATAAACGGTCAATGTCAACTAGAAAAGTATGAATGGGTATACCGTAAAAGTTCAAAGAGATATGACGCCTAAATAATATGAAATATTTTTATTCTGTATAACTCTTATTTAAATCTTATCCTAATCTGTTTAAGATGAACTTATTTCGGCACTGACAATAAAAGTATTGCATAATTAAACTTCATTTGGCATTTCATAAAACTAAATTCAGTGTTGTAATAATCTTTTCTTTTTACAGTGTAGCTAAAACAAACCCTTGTTCAAAGTTTAAACTTGGCATTTTGCTAAGAGCGCTTCGAAAGGAGGTCGCAAACGCCACCTTGGTCCGTGTCGCATTTTTCCAGATAGGTTTTTAATTAACTTTTAAAGACACGGGATGCGTTACTGAGCGAACTATTCAATGAAACTAGTTGCGAATCCCATAGTATTTATGTGATTAATTCTAATTAAATTAGTTTGTTTTTAACAATTTGACGTTTATTGCTTTTATAATGCTATTGGACATTGTATTTCACAAACGTATCATTAAAAGTTGTAATCTAGGTTTTAAAAGCCGACGGTACATACAGTACGCCGTTCCTGTCATTATGTATATCCAATCCGTCCGTGTCTTTAAGGATTAATATATCGGCTAGTTACCAACGATTTTTTTCATTACTCATTATCAACAATGCTTTTATACTTCTGCCACGACAGGTACTTCCGGCGCTCCTCAACACTTTTGCTGAATGCCCGCAAATCTTAATTTGGGTGTATCGGAAAAATGCACTTTTCTCAAAAACTATGTGACCTAGGGTAATCACTATAATTTTCCTGCAAGGCTTAAATTAACCTCTACTACCTGTAATGTTTTCATAATTTTAGTTTCAGTACATTTTGAAATAGATGGGGGGGGGGGGGGGGCACTACATTTTCGACGATATCTCTGAAAATATAATACCTAAAAGTAATTTAAATGTATTTTTGAGTTCAGCGTTACAAAAGCTTTCATACGATACTTCACACGATATACAAAGAGAAGATTTTTTTTTTCCAAGTAACTTATTTAGCCCCTCTACATTTTTCCTAAAAATATTTGTAAATTTTTAATAATCTGTAAATATGTGGGTCAATAGTCTTTATTACTTCTCCTAATTTGAACTTTTCACGTTCCATAGTTTACGAGTAAAATAGCTGTGACAGACGGACAGACAGACACTGGAGTGATCTTATAATGGTTCCGTTTTTACTTTTTAAGTATGGAACCCTAAACTTACGAATTATGATCCACATTAATTTTTCTACAAAACGATTCAAAATCATCAAAAACATGGTTGCGTAAGTTTACAGCTCATCCCAATCATTAGTTATCTAAATATACAGCTCAAATTCAAAATATTAGAACAATTAATTTTTTTTACAAATTGAAAACATCGTTTGGTAATTTAATGTCTTTTAATGCAAATATGCAAACGATATTTTTATTAAGAACTTATTGTTGATTAAATTTACTTATTATCTTAAAATTAATATCATTTTTGAAAAGATTAAACGAAAAAAAAATTATTTTGAAAAGTCAAAATATTAGAATATTTATTCAAGTGGTTTAAAATATTAGAATATTTCTCATGAATTCTCCTTTAATTATCACCAATTCATAACTGGTGGCATCATTGATTAAATTCAGACGATTTTATTTAAAATCAGTATTCTTTTTGCAGTTTGTTTGCATTTTCGTCTTAAAGTGGGTCGTGTGAGTGATATTCCTGAATCTATTAAACGTCATATGGTTGATTTGTATCAGAACGGTAAAAATCAATGTTATATAGAGAATATTTTACATTGTTCGCAATCAAGCGTTAGTAAAATAACACAATAAAAAAAAAAAAAAAAAAAAAGTAGAAAATTTCAAAATAATCGCCGAAATGGCGGCCAAAACCAAAAACATCTGCGAGAGATGACAAGAAACTGAAGCATATAGTTAAGAAAAACCGTTTTAAAAGTGTCCGATTCTTGCACCGAAAATGGAAAGAAGAATGAGTTGAAGTTTCTACATCGACAACATTAAGACGTCTCCATAAATTTAAGTTTGAATCTCGTGTACCGAAAACAAAACCTCTCATGACTGCAAAACAAACGCGTATAAGATTGAATTGGTGTAAATCAAGTCGTTTATGGAGCGAAGGAGATTAGAAAAATATATTATTTAGTGATGAAAGTATGTATTGTGTTTCATATGGTATTCAAGGTATTCGAGTTCATGAGAAGCATTTGATAAAGAATGCCTTAAACGTTCCGTAAAGTTCGCTGCTAGTGTCATGGTTTGGGGTTGCATGAGTGCAGAAGGACCTGGAAAGTTATGCATCGTCTACGAAAAGGTTAACTCTCAGATATACCAAGAAATTTTGGAATATTACATGATTTCATCATCAGAAGATTTATTTGAAGATGATTTCATCTTCCAACAAGATTTAGCGTCACCGCATACCTCGGTGTCAATTAAGAATTGGTTCCGCCAACGCAACATTAAGGTACTTCCTAGGCCACGAAAGTCACCAGACGTCCCATCGAAAACTTATGGTGTATAATGAAGAAAAAACTAAAAAAAAAAATACCTCCTTCAAGTAAAACTGAGTTAGTGGCACGTATAAAGTTTATTTGGGCTAATATTGATAGAAATGTTTGTAAACACCTTTATATAGTATGCAAGATCGATTGTACGCTGTTATGAAAGCTAAAGGGTGATGCTACAAAATATTAACTACCATTTACTTCATATTCATAAGGTAAAATTTTTATTTTTCTGCTGCCTAAGGGAGTCGCCTTCTGTTATCATTGACATGCATAGAAAAGAAAGTCATACACAGTCACCGAAACATTTTATTGATTTTATTTCTTACAAATTGAGTTTAATATATATTTAAAATTTCTAAATATTTTTCAGATAACTAACTGAATGTTCCCTATACTTCTCTTTATAAGATCTTAATCTTATTTATCGAAATTTATGGATAAATCCCTAACATATTTTCTTATATAACGCTATGAAGATTATATATATATAAAAACGGTACCTTTTTGTGGGCTGCTTTGATCCAAGGAAATAAAATATTGTGTCTAAAGTGTGTGTTACCATTTGAAGAACCAAAGTTGGAACAATTTTAAACACTTTGCACTCAAGAGGTGATTTTCACTGACCACTAGTGTCACTACCACTAGTAAATGGGTGCTTCAAATGCTCTGGACAGTAGTATTTTAAACTAATTTTCTTCGTCTTATCTAATGACCGAATAATCTGTGATAAAAGATGGCGAAATAAACTGTAAGATATTAGTGGTGTCCAAAGCATTTGGCGTCCCAATTTACGAGGGACACCTGATAACACTTACAAGGAGAGGGTCAACCTTGTTAATCACAGATTTTGATTGTTTTAATATATGTTGTAGGGTAGAGACCCCTTAGTGTCAGGTTCAACGGATTTTATCCAACGCTCCTTAGTTCTTGAGAAACCAAGAGGTCTAATAGTCGTACACAACTTAAATACTTACTTTGGTACCAAACTGATAGGTTAGTCGTTGCTCAGTTGGTATGGCGTTGGCCGGTTGAACCGTGGGTTTCGGGTTTGATACCTGAATGCGCTGTGTTTTTTTTCTCATTTTTTGTTTTATAAATATATTTGTAATTATAATTTAATAATTTAAATTAAAAATTTTATTATCATACATTTATTATAATGTTAACAAACTTAAATTTATCTTTTTTTTTTATTTTTAAACTATTATTTTTCATCCTTTAAAGAGGTTAAAAAAGAAATTGGATCTATTATTGCATGTTAAAAATTCGAAAATCGTGACAAAATCTGTAGTGGCGTCATCTAGGTATGATAAAATAAAAGAATATTCAAATAAAATAAAAATAAAAGCAGGAAGAAGATAAAGGAGAAAGCAAAATAATTGAAAGCCCAAGCATACGTATTACAAATTTAAAAATCTTTAATATTCAGAAAATCGGTTGTAATTTACCTCTAATGCTAATTTTTAATATAATTATGCTTGTTAATTTTTGCTCAATATCATTGCATCGATAAAGGATATATGAAATACATTTTTAATGTGATTTAAAAAAAAAAATAACAGTTTTATGATGTTTTATTACAATTAATTAGTTAAAAGGAAAAAATTAAATAGGTTAAAATTATAATTGATATGTAATATTATAAATTTTAATTGACAACCAGATTATTAAGTTATACTTACAAGTATATTTATAAAACAAAAAATGATAAAAAAACGCAGCGCATTCAGGTATCGAACTCGGAACCTACGGAGCAGCCGGCAAATGCCATACCAACTGAGCTACGACCAACCGATCATTTTGACACCAAAGTAAGTATTTAAGTAGTGTACGATTATTAGAACCCCCGGTTTCTCAAGAACTAAGGAGCGTTGTATAAAATCCTGACACTAAGGGGCCGCTACCCTACAACATATATTAAAATAATCAAAATCTGTGATTAACAAGGTTGGCCCTCTCCTTGTTAGTGGTGAGTGAGAGTCACCTCTCGCGTGCAAATGGTTAATATGTAGACGATAACCAAATCCTAATTCATGCACAGAATTTTATGGAAGACGCTACCAATCGGCGGGTACAGCCAAGGAAAGAAAAAAAAGAGCTTCCCATACATTTTAATAGCCAAAATAAACAGAAAAACACGAAAATATTCATTTAATTGGGAATACCGTTTTCATTCAATTTATGATTACAAAAAAAAAAAAAAAAAAACAAGCTTAACACGTTCACGCTGGCGCGGTGGGTCACACTCGACTGTCTCAGAGTTGTCAAGTCTCCGGCGTTTTGTACACCAGTCTTATTTTAGAGAAAATGTTGTTCCTTTAAATCGTCCAATTGTTCTAATTAAATAAAGCAACATTTTCTGTATTAAAATACTGGTATCCAAAAGGCCGGAGACTTGCCAGCTCTGAGACAGTTGAGTGTGACCCACCGTGCCGGCGTGAACGTGTTAAGGAGCCATCTTCATACTGAAATCGTATCAAACTTCAACGTTTCAATACGAATATGTAGCTTTGAAATCATATTTAAATTTTTCGAAATTTTTACTCGTAGTCTACCAAACATATTCATATTAAATTCATATTAAAAAAAAAACATGAATTGTAACGTATGAAATTTTTAATAGAAACCTGTTTCTAGAAGTTTCAAATATAAGAATTGAAAATTACAGCTCATTCGGTCAAGATTATATTTAAAAAAACTACTCTCATCGCAATGTGTTTTCCGAAGATAAAAATTTAATTTAACATTAGGAATTCCAAATTTTAAACCTGTATAATTCCAAAATTATTTGGCGGAATGACTTCTCGTTTTGTATCCCATGGTAAAAATTTTCCTAAAACATCCAAATATGACGTAAAAATTAGGTATTGTTATTGAAAATTTAAAAGTCTGATACAATTTCAGCATGAAGACGACCCCTAAGCTTATTTTAAAAAATAAATTGGAAGAAAGCATAATTGCAAACAGAATGTTTATTATAGTTTTCTTCTGTGACAATTTGGGGATTAAAATATGTGTGTGTGTGTGATGGTGGGCTCTTTTGTTTTGACCCACGGTGCCGGCAAAATTTTATAAGACGTATATGAGCGCAGGGGGATCCATAATTCATGGAAAAAGCTTTAAATGATAACAGAGCACGCTACAATAAACATTTTCAGTACAGAAATTAGAGTCTCCATTCACTTATTCATTTGAAATTACACCAGGGTATCCCACTCCAAACCGAACGACGATTTTCACAAAAACTATCTTTAACAATACTGAAGAGAAATTGTAATAATATTTTTGGCAGAATTGCTTTGCTTTCGGTGAAATACCGGATGTTTCAAAAGTTCGGTGCGAAAGTAAAACGCGATAAATTTATGTCTATGGGTCGGAGATACATTGGGTTTGAAGATAAATATTCAGCATGGTACGGGATTTTGTATGGCAAACATTAGTTCAAAATATCGGCAATAGAGGGCGCTACTGAAGATAATTCCAAATTGCTCACACAATCCAATATTTAGATACAAAAAAGTGTACATGGAGTATTTTTTAATGCTTTTGTAGCCAAATCTTGCGTTGTGTGAGCAACATGGAATTATTCCATGGAATTATTTTCAGTAGCGCCCTCTATTTTCTCGAGATTTTGAACTAATTTTTTGGTTGGTATCATACAAAATCCCGTACCACGCTGAATATTTTTCGGCAAACCGCATGTCTCTCCGACACATAGGTCTTTTTTTTAATCGCGTTTTATTTTCGCACCAAACTTATGAAACACCTTATGAAAAGAGAAGTGTTGTAAAAAGCTGCTGTTCGCGTTCAAACAATACCGAGCATTCAGTGCTTTGATCATAAAAAAGATGGTATGTGCTAGCAATTTTTTTTTTATACAGATTTGAAATTAACGCCTCAACATTACTTAAAACGCACACTTCTATTAATATTAGGGAATAAAGTTAAAATGGATTGACTGATTGGGAAATGAGCCTTTCATCTGTACTTTTATGAATTTGATCTTTTGACAGAGAACGAGAAAAGAAACATATTTGTAAAAAAACTTCGATATACAGGGCTGTAAATATTAAACTTCATAAACTAGAGGGCTCTATAGAAAATTGTATATGTGTAATAATGACTTGAATTTGACCAACAGGCACTTCATATAATGTGTTTAACACTTTGAGGGCTGAGCTATTTCAACCGCATATCCCTCTGGACTGAGAGTATTTAGTACGTTTCATGATTTCTTAAAAAATACTTGTAAGATATGTATTTTAATATATATTTTTATTATAAACTTCAAACTGTTCTTATTCATTGTCAAGGAACTATTTAAATGTACTAAAAATTAATATTTAATGAGAAATTATTGAAAAAAAGCATTTTTTATATTTTTACAAAAAGTTTCGCATAAGAAAACATAATTTTTTATAATAAAATTTTACATAGACTTGAATAAAAATTTACCAAAATGTTGTACAAATATCCGAGAATAGGTTTTATTTACATATAAATATTACTTAGTAAAATTTGCATTTGTGCAGTACATTTCAAAGCACAAAAAGCAACACCACAAGGTTCACGATAAGTTCGAATTAAGCTCTGATTCTAAATATTTTCATACACACTGAAAAAAAGGACTAAAATACGGAAATTGTACTGGTAATCGAGACGCCAGTACTATTTCCGTATTTTAACGGAAAATTTCCCCCGTAAATTCCAGAAAAACGGAAAATCTTTTGAAATTTACGGGGAAAATTTTCCGTTAAAATACGAAAATAGCACTGGCGTCTCGATTGACAGTACAATTTCCGTAATTTAGCCTGTTTTTTTTTTTACAGTGTTTTAGTGCTGCCACCTATTTTTTTCAAAATAAAAGGTTCGTAGATAATATATGAAAAGACCGTTAACGTGTATTGATGGTATTTTTATAGCCCAGAGTGTTAAAAGTTGACTCCGAGAGACTCTCGGGCTTAGTTCGCTTCACCGAAAACGGCAAGCCGAGTGACATTCGGGCTTAGACCTCAAAGTGTTAAGATTTATTTAAAAAGTAATTCGCCTGAAGCGAAATGCTCTAAATGCAGCGCTGGCGTTCTATTCATTATAAGGCAAAATTTTTACTATCACGTACTGTGTATTTAAAGGTGGCATTATGTATCAGTAAACTTAACACTGTAAAAAATACTCAAAGCAAAATTACGGAAAAAGTCCGCCAGCAGAGATACCAGGCCGTAAGAAGTAAAAAAAAGGATGTGGCCCTTTTATGAATGGGGTTTGCCTGTAAAAATGTACTAGTATTCTAAACATATACTCTAATGATGTAAATTTACGGGATTTGATTGTTTAGCTCAAAAAGGGGCATTCTCCGTAAAATTATATCGCAAATAATCGTGAATTTGTAAGAGGACACCAGAAACCAAGGGATACAAGTGACAAAATTTAGATTTGGAGTAAATTAAGTTCAAAGTTGGAACATCAATAGTAATTGACTGAATTAAAATATGAAACTGTTGCTTATTTCACAGCGGTATTTAAGCTCTTATTTCAATAACTGTTAAAGAAAAATGGAGTACAATATTTTTTTAAATTTAAGTAGAGATAAAAGAGTTAAATAGTTAAGTAGTTTAAAGAGCTTTAAGTAGTTGACCTCTAGAACGCAGCATATAACTAGAAAATCACTTATATTTTTTCCCTCCAAACAAATAGCTTTATTTCTAGATAGCCTGTGCACTAGGGTGGGTCGAAAAAACCGAAATTTTTATAATCGAAATGTAATAGCGCGGAAAAGTTGCCTTTTGTAATACAGAATAAATTTCTAAAATATTACATCGATCGGTTAATATCTTTTACCGCCGCAATGGGGCCAAAGTTTCATAAAATCGCAAAAAATATGTTTTTTTTATAATTTTTTTTTAATTATCCAAACATACCAATACAAGTTTTAATAGAACGCAATAGCTACATGAAGATATGAGAAATGTCCCGGTAAATGTTCATTATGATGAAATCATATCTTTATTTGCCGCAAAAAAACCATATTTTTTGTAAAAATTTCAAAAATTTCAATTTTTCATTTTTTTTAAATTTCTATAATATGTCTAGAAATAAATAATTTTACTTTATATCTATTAATATATCATAATTTTTTATAACTATTTGTAATAGACTTGAAAATAAAGTTAATTGTTAATCATTCATTTTAATTGACGATCGCTTCATCTACTGATGTTTTACTTCATAACAGCCAATTCATGTCACAAAAATTATATAAAATGAGCAAAATGTTTTAGTATTTATTAATTAAAATATAGAGATGTTTAACCGAAACGGGTTAAATAAACTTAAAATGAAGAAGAATTTAATGTAAAGGAATTTTAGAATATAACTTGCTTTCCGATGAAGCCATTATTTCTCGAGAGGCCAAAACTGATCAGATGTGATCCTCCCTCTGTTCTAGTAAACAAACTTTATCAGTGCTTCAATGAGTAATTTCACGCATCTTTCTAGTGATTGAGTGGGACAAGAATAGTTATAATAGCTGGTATCTTTAATCGGACATTTTAAATCCCCAGCGTTTTTAGTCGATAAAGAAACCATAACAGGTGGTTCCGTTAGTTTTCAGTTTTGTCAGTAGACTAAAGCCATACAATTTTAAGCTTCAGTGTTGAAGTCTGCTATGATAAAGTGACGGATGGCACTGTTCTAGTCCACAGAACTTCGTGCTTTTGCAATTTTCTTCATGGCTGGGGCCCTGATGTTCTCCTCTTCATATGCTATCATTCCAAAGAGGCTATTTGTATGATTTGCGAAATAGTCATTTCGTGAAAATACAGGAACTATAATCTTTCGTAGATTATCTGTCAAGTAACGTAAGTTACTAACTATAGTGCACAGATTCTGGAAAACATGAGTGATTCATTTTAATTGTGAACCAACTGATGCAGTAGTTCAAAAAATATATAATGTCATTGCATATAGAAGTCGCCTTGCCAGACGATGGGGGTCAAATGACGAAAATAATTCAGACCTGGTTCTAGTACAAAGAGATATGTTCCTCCTTGACTTCGCAAAGATGAAACTTTGCCACCTCTTTAACCTGGCAGATATTTCTATCTTTAGGGCCATCAAAGTATAGAGTAAAAGGAGTACATTACAAAAAAGTAAACGAACAAAGTGAAACGTGGCCCTCTAGCAGCGATAAATTAATTTTACGTACAGGCAGCTGCAGGGTTTCTACCATTGAGCAATTTTTTTTTATAGAATTACAGTGATCATGGTTAACAATGTGCATGAAATTAACAACATAAAATGCCTTTCCCAGCCTATTAGAAATGTAAAAAATCTGAAAACATTACAAAAGTTATGAAAATTGAAAAAATGAACAAATTTAATTTTTAACATTTTTTAGAAATTTTGGCGCTGTTGTGGCGGTAAAAGCAACGATGTCACAAAAATGAAATGTTAATGTTACATTACTAATATCTTGGCGTGGCTATTGCGTTCTATTAGAAATTGAATAGGTATGTTTGGATAATTAAAAAAAAAAAATTGCTAAAAGTATGTTTTTTGCGATTTTTTCGAAATTTGGACCTCTTGCGGCGGTAAAAGATATTAACCAATCGGTGTAATATTTTACGTTTTTTATCTTTTTTACAAAAGGCAACTTTTCCGCGCTATTACGTTTCGATTATAAATATTTAGGTTTTTTCGACCCACCCTACTGTGCACTTAGCTCTGTGTTTTCAATTTTGGCATTTATACCCCTTGGCTTCTGGGGTCCTCATATATTTATTTTACAGTTTAAAGACGAAACAAAACCTGTGAAGTTCTATAAAAAACAGATGATATTGATGATAGCAGATCATACTGATGCATTTTTCAGAAACTACGGAAAATATTTTTATAATTTTTTTAGTACTTTTGGGTGCACTGACACACACCTTTGGTTGCGCTGAAAATGCATTCTTCTCAAATGGCGGCTAATGTAAGTTTATTTCTCTTTTTTTTTTGGGGGGGGGGGGGGAAGGGGAGATAGAGAACAAACGTGTGGAACACACATATTATAGGATTCATCTTGAGACCAACTGATCTTTCTGCTGAAATTTAAATATGCTAGAAAAAGTCTCACTGTAGATGTAAAACAAATGGCTTCAAAACTGGTGGTTGACAATAAAGAGTTAGATTGAATGATATGTAAAAATAGGTTATTAAGGCTTTAGGACAGCCACGACTGAGATAATTTTGAATTTTGAGTGCATTTTTAACCCTGGAATCGAGCTTATTCTCTCATGCTTATATTGGGAGTTAGGTAAAGTACCCAGTAGTTGACACCTTAAGGAATTTTTCGGCGTTCGTCGCCTTTGGTTCGTGCAGTTTTCAATTAAGGGAAACAGTTTGATCATTACTAGGAGGTTTGAACATTTTTCCACAAAATCATAACGTTTAATGTCCCGAAGTGAATACATTTTGCAAAAATTACTAGGGGATATGAAAACATGATTTTTGTCCAGAAGTTGACACCATCGTGAACGTGAGAGTTTAGTAGTTGACACCTTCGTGAACTAGTAATTGACACTGACTGCGGCGGGGCCTAAATTAATAATAATAAATACTCTTTATTATTATATTACTATATTAATTGCCCCATATGAAGACATAATGATAAGAACCGTTAATTAGCAAAATTTTTTAAAGAAATCAGAAGTTTTAATGAAAAATCAGAAGTTTTAATGAAAATAAAAAAAGTCCCATAGATCTGAAATTATAACATAAAACCACTTACTTAATTAATCTCAAATAACAAAAATGAAAGATTGAGTGCAAAATCAAGCACAACGGCCGATATTTTACCTTTTCATTGGGGTTTTTCCCTCAACCTTGTATTTCAGAGTTATTCTAGGCACGTTAAATTTTTTAGCCGCTGTTTTGTACCCAGCTTTGTTGACTTTAACGTATTCTACGGCAGCTCTCATGCTCTCTTCCGTGTAATTCCTAAAATTTCCCTTCGTAGGTGGCATCTAAAAAAATATAATAATTAATTTTAGTAGTTGACACTCCCTAATATCAATAATTGACACCCTGTGTCATCTATTGGTTTAAATGCATTTTTAGTTTTTCAAAGGTCAGTCATGAATTTATCTGGTAGATTCCAGCTTATTTTCATTGCACTGAATTAGATTAACAAAGCACCAACATGAGCGAGTAGTTGACACTGGGTGTCAACTTTTGAAAATCTGTTTCTTTTCATATTCAATAGTTGACACTCACACTCACTCCCGCTATTTTGCACAAAATGCATCAATTTTATTCCAATACAATTCTTGGACATCGAAACAATCAATATCAATCAAAACATAACCAGAAATTAAGATAAATTACGGGTTTTAATACTTGCTGTAACGTGCGATCCTTATCACTTTTCTTAAGATAAATTCGAAAAATTCAACTTTGCACACATGCTTCTTTGTTGTCTTCCACCATATTGGAATTGGGCTCGACTGTTTATAGTTTTAGTTCTCAGTTTTGCCGCAAGGTGATAGATTTTAAAAATTCTGTGTCTCTCATGTTTCTACCTGTGACGTTTTCTTGTTACACTACTGTTTCTACAAAAGTGTCAACTATTGGTCCAGTGTCAACTACTGGATACTTTACGTTAGTATGGCCTAATGTTTCCTTTAAAAAAATATTTATAAAAGATGTGGCTCGTAGCATGACATTTCAATACTTAAATTTCTTTTTAACTACAAAATGTATGTCTTTGATAGCGAATACAATGAAAAAAAGTCCTTCCGGCCAGTGCCGGGAGGAAGAGGTAGCTTTCATAATCCTTATTTAAAAAAAGCCAACTTATATCATGCAAACACACGAAGCTCAATTTAGTGGAAACCGAATATAGGAGATTCAATACTAATTTTATCAATATAATGAATGAGAATTTCGCGAAATTAGTCAGCTTTATCCAAGCTGCTTTTCTTTAAAGTAACTTATATTTGGCTGCCAAATTCGGCAATTTCTTAAAGTGCCTGTCATTTTAAGACAACATAGTGGATGAGGCTAAGCAGTGAACTTGGTCGAGACCTTAGTAATTGCTGTGCACATGCTCACTCACATCGGAATCGGTTAATATATAGGAGTGCTGTCGCATGCAAAAAATCAAATTTTTCAAAATGTCACCCACAATAGAAATTGAAACTGCTATATCTGAGCCATTTTTTAAGGTAAAAACAAACAAAAAATGCTCCTGAATCCTTATATCAAGATCAAATACTTAAGAAAGAAACCTTTTTCAATTTCTAATTTTTTTGCACCTCACTTTAAATATATATATATTTTTTAATTTAATGGCCGCCATTTTGAAACAAGATGGCTGATGAATCTGGCCAGCGAACTTGATCGATGTGTTGATGTATACTATCCACATGCCTTCTTACATCGAAATAGGCGTATACGTGTGTTATCGCGTGACAAATACAAGATCGTTTCAAAATGTTAGCCATGCCAGAAATTCAAAGTGCTATAAATCAACCATTTTTTAAGATATCAACAAAAGAATAAATTTTCAGAAACAAAAACTGCTCCGGAATCTTTGTATCAAGGCCAAACACATAAAAAAAATCTTTTTCATTTTCCAATTTTTTAATACCTCATTTTGAATTTTAAATTTAATTTTTTTTTAAAATGGCAACCCTTTTGAAACAAGATGGCGAATGAAGCTGCCCAACGAACTCGGTCGAGACATTGGTATGTACTATGTACAGACCAAGTTACATCCAAATAGGTTCATAAATACGCCTGTTATCGCGTGACAAAAATCAGGTCGTTTTAAAATGTCAGCCACAAGAGAAATTCAAAATGCTATTACCCAGCCATTTTTTTTTTAGATATAGACGAAAGAAAAACTGTTCCGGAATCTTTGTATTAAGGTCAAACACATACAAAAAAAATCTTTTTCATTTTCCAATTTTTTGGTATCTCATTTAATTTTTTTTTTAAATTTTTTTAAATGGCCGCCATTTTGAAACAAGATGGCGGATGAAGCTGGCCAACGAACTCGGTCGAGATATTTGTATGTACTATGTACACACCAAGGTACATCCAAGTCGGTTCATAAATACGCCTCTTATTACGTGAGAAAAATCAGGACGTTTCAAAATGTCAGCCACGCTAGAAATTCAAAATGCTATAACTCAGCCATTTCTTAAGATATAGACGAAACAAAAACTGCTCCCGAATCTTTTTATCAAGGTCAAACACATAAGAAGAAAATATTTTTTCAATTTTCAATTTTTGGTACCACATTTCAAATTTAAATTTTTCTTAAAAATTTAAATGGCCGCCATTTTTAAACAAGATGGCGAGTGAAGCTGGCCAACGAACCCGGTCGAGACATTGGTATGTACTATGTATAAACGAAGTTACATCCAAATCGGTTCATAAATACGCCTTTTATCGCGTGACAAAATTCAGGACGTTTCAAAATGTCAGCCACGCTAGAAATTCAAAATGCTATAACTCAGCCATTTTTTAAGATATAGACGAAACAAAAACTGCTCCGAAATCTTTGTATAAAGGTCAAATACATAAGAAAAAAATATTTTTCCATTTTCAATTTTTTGGTACCACATTTCAAATTTTAAAAGTTTAAAAAAATTTTAAATGGCCGCCATTTTGAAACAAAATGGCGGATGAAGCTGGCCAACGAACTCGGTCGAGAGATTGGTATGTACTATGTCCACACCGAATTACATCCAAATCGGTTCATAAATACGCCTTTTATCGCGTGACAAAATTCAGGACGTTTCAAAATGTCAGCCACGCTAGAAATTCAAAATGCTATAACTCAGCCATTTTTTAAGATATAGACGAAACAAAAACTGCTCCGAAATCTTTGTATAAAGGTCAAATACATAAGAAAAAAATATTTTTCCATTTTCAATTTTTTGGTACCACATTTCAAATTTTAAAATTTTAAAAAATTTTTAAATGGCCGCCATTTTGAAACAAAACGGCGGATGAAGCTGGCCAACGAACTCGGTCGAGACATTGGTATGTACTATGTACACACCGAATTACATCGAAATCGGTTCATAATTACGGGAGTTACAGTGTGACATAGGTCAGATATATATATATATATATCAATTTTGAACGGAGGGTGGTTTCGGGGTCTGGGGGTCATGATCGATGAAAATATACCAAAAATTTTTGAAATCGCTTTCCTCCGAACGGCTGCAATAGGTAGCTTTTTTGTAAAGAAAGCTACCTAATAGTGCAGTTCCCCTGTTTAAAACTCGCTGTTGTAAAATTTCATTCTTTTTAAAGTTTTAAATATTTTATTTACCTTTGTGTATAGCTAATGTTTTTTTAACACTATTTCTGTCGGTATCAAATGAGATCTTTTAAGATTTTAATTTATGGCAATTTTACTTGTAACTTACAAGCTAAGACATTCACAAATCATTTTAATTCATAGATGCTTATTTCGATATTAAACAACTTCCTAAATTACATATAAGTCCAGTGGCGCCAGCTTATATGGACCCGTGGGGCGCAAGTCCACCTAATTTCAATTGATTTATTTCGTTATTTATTTATTTATTTTATAGCTGAAAAAAAATTTGGTTTTATTGACGCTTTCAAGGTAATTTTGTTTAAAAGCTAATAAGGACATTAATTAGGCTTACACAAGCACTGAAAGGATTCAGAGGATGTATAATTAAATATTTTTCAAAAACAAATTACCTGCATATTTTGCGATCTGTTTTAATGACTTTAATTCATAAAGGGCTTAATGTGATTAAAATGCATGTTTTTCTTGACATCTAGTTTCTTGCACTTTCAATAGTTTTGATGTATGCAATTTTCATGTTATTTTTAATAAATATTAATGCATTTATGAAGAAGAACTTATGAGAATATAATTTAATAAAATTATTTATTAAATTATAATGACCTTATATTTTGCTTAGAAAAAACATAATTTAACTTTAAATTATCATCTTTAGTTATTAGCTCCTCCCCTGCCTTTCTCTCCACACACATCCAAATAAGGAAAAAAAATTGTATGTGTTATTTTACTCAAACTTTAACTTATCATTTTTAGTCATTCGCTCCTCCCCCGCTTTTCTCTCCATACGCACACACCCGACTAAGGGAAAAAAATTGTATGTGTTATTTTACTCAAACTTTAACTTATCATCTTTAGTCATTCGCTCCTCCCCCGCCTTTCTCTCCACACACACACCCGACTAAGGAAATAATGTATGTGTTATTTTACTCAAAAAAATTTGAGCCCACTAAATATTTTTCAAAAGTTGGCGCTACAGTATAAGTCACCACAAATCAATATCTTAAAAGGTGGTATTTGACACTGGTAACAATAGTTTCAAATTACTCTACACTTGTAAAATATTACGAACTTCATTTTCAAGCAAGGTTAGTAAATTTCGACATTTCTTGCAGCAACGTTTTATTTTGAAAATTTAAAATATTCTGTTTGGAACTTATTTTCCAGATTCTAATTTCCTAGAAAATCGAGACAATGTTTATAGAAATCAATTGCAGCTGCATAAATTCCAAATGTTTGCGCATGTGATCAATCATTGCATTTTGCCACAACGTTTGCTTTTCCAAGCAGTAGTTGAAATGAATTCTCATCACAAAGAAATGTCATTTTTGAAAATAATTTTATTTTTAAATCTGGCATCATTTTTAACAATTTGGCCGATCCAATCAGCAGTTGAAATGTATTATTCTTATTATATAGAAATGCCATTAAAAATTATATTTTTTTCTATTACTTTTAAAATCTGACTCCACTTACAACAATCTGGTCGATTTATCTTTCAACTAGTAATTTTTATATGTTAAAACCTAAAAATGAAATTAATACATAACTAATAGTAGAATGGAACATCGATTTTAAATTTTTTCATGTTATATCAATAATCTTATTAGATAAATAATTTTTCAATTGAAAAAAGTGCATACATAGTAGATTGGATTTTGAGCACAAAATTAGATAGATATGCATAATTCATTAATAAATTTTTTATAAACTTGATAAATTTCAATATTAATTATGATATGATTATAATCGTTATTTTATTAATAACGTTTTGAGTTGCAACTTTACGCATTTGTTTGTGTTATTAACCCCTTAACGGTCGCTTAATATTTGGAAAAACCATCAAATGTACCTATTTTTTTATTACAGAAATTGAATAATTATAAGGTTTTTATATAAAATATGCAATTAGTTTTTTTTCAAGGCGAAAAAAAAAGATGTTATAGAACAAATTCACATTTGTGGAAAAGCCATCATGCGAGAATTCTGTGTTTCAATGTTTGTTTTACACCATACAAATTAATGCGAATAAGACCATTTATTTTCACATCTTAGATCTTTATTTATCATCATTAAACAAATTTTTACAAATAATATTTGAAATAATATAATATACATTAAATTTTGATTATTAATAATTTTTTTGAGTGCGATATACAGTGAAAGCCCGATTTAACGTAACCCGTATTTAACGATTTCCCGCATATAACGTCACTTTTAGCTAGTCCCAATTAATTTCCTATACTTGTAATGTTAAAAAATCCCGGATTTAACGTTATCGCTTTGAATTATTTCCCCCATTTAACGTTTTCTTTGAGCGGTAAAATCTCAATGCAATTTTTCTAAAATAGTCAGAATTTGTGATTAAAAGAACCCTTTCTTATCAAAACGTTCAAAATTCGAAATCTCTCTCTCTCTCTCTTTTTTTTTCATCCTTTCTTACCAACTGTAAGTGCAATATTCAAAAGCCCTCCTCTTTTTCACCCGCACCTTTTTATTTTATTCAATTGTGCTTTCTGTACTACAACGCAAGGTTACCTACAACGGAGTTGATAGCATTCGTCAGAGATTTTTCATTAGCTTTAGATTGTATGGCGTCAAAAAGAAAGCGATCTTCTTTACTTGAAAAATTGGAAGTTATCGCGAAAGCCCAAAACTACAATTAATATGTTTAACTTGAATTCCGTATTCAAATTTGTAAACAATTTTACAGTAAGTAGACTTAATGAAGCAAAATTGTAAAAAATGGAAAAACAGGCTAAAAAAAGAAGAAAACTTGAAATCGTCACCGTTTAAGGAATTTGAAAATTGGAAGATATTAGAACTTTCGTAACACTGAAAGCATTATTTTGAAATACTGAAGACCAAGAGAAAAGCTTACACAGGCTCATATACGTTGAGAATGCGATTTGCGATGTAGCTTCTAAAAACAGGACGCAAAGTAAAATAAATATTTCTTTAAAACATAATTTAGAAACCTGATGCCTAAATCATTGTAAAGCAAGAAATGAAACGTATCTTACGTAAATTAGTCTTTATTTTATGGTCAGTGTCTTGTTTTCGTCTTACCCCGATTTAACGTTTTCCCACATTTAGCGTTATTTCTTTATGGTTCCTTGAATAACGTTAAATCAGGGTTTCACTGCATTTCGTAACATGCAATACAAAGTCCAACATCAAGTCATCAACAACAAGTCAGTGTCGAAAACCAAACCTAATATTCAAAGACTTCACACGGAAATGCCAA
Organism: Maratus speciosus; assembly: GCA_963932465.1. Taxonomy (NCBI): domain Eukaryota; kingdom Metazoa; phylum Arthropoda; class Arachnida; order Araneae; family Salticidae; genus Maratus; species Maratus speciosus. Next base: position 511,327,916 of record OZ010787.1, on the reverse strand, counting down.
TTAAATTTTTCTGCTTTAAGAAGTTTTTTCCAACAATAAATCTCCAGCCCGGAAATATGACAGGCACGAGAAATAACGAACGACACCTCAGCCCGTGAAATTGACGGGAGCGAGAATTAAGGGGTTAAAAAAACTTCTTGATTTATACTACTTTACAAATACAAATGTAATAATATTTTTCGACCTGTTCCTAAATCAAAAATTATGAGGTAAGCAAACCTTTAAAATAATTTATGGACATCCTGCATTATCCAGAGTTATATACAGGGTGTCCATAAAAGTCCACAGTGCTCCAGTTTCAAAGGTATATTATAACAGTTTAATTTACTAGGGCACCACCAAACATGGTGGCCACAGATTTTGATGATTTTAAAGCATGTTATAGGGATCATACCCCTAATTATTTTGCTGAAAGGTTTTATTCAAATGGGCTCTAGTTTTTGAGAATTTGTAAGTCAAAGTTCAACATACGTTTCAAATACTGACCAATTTGCCTTTTTAAGCGTGGGCTGGGTAGTGTCGAGGTAAAGTGCGAGTACGCTATACCGTAGAGGGCGGGTTCGAACCCAACTTGTGCCTTTTTTATTTAATATTGTATTTTTGACATGTTACAAGTTTTACACTGAATTAAAAAATCCGCAGCTTTGAAATTTTTGATATTTTCCTATCTAATTACATTTACATTTTCAAAATTGTTATGAATATTATATTTTTTCTGCAATTTTTAAGCTAACATTTCTACTGACGAAAATTAAACTAATTTATGTCTAGAATTTTTTTTTGTTAAATTATTTTTATTAAATTGATTTGTATTTACATTTTTATATTATAAGTGCAGATCTATAATAATAATATATGTATATTTTTTTACATTATGAGATTTTAGATGGAGATTTATATATTTTCCCCATAATTTATACAAAATATTTTTTCTGTCGAATCTCTTAAACGTATTCACGATTAGATAATTTCAATAATATATTTACAAAAGAGTAATAAAATGTTAAAGTAGTAACACTTATATGCAAGTTTCTACCAGTTGTATAAATTTTTAATGTCCTATAAATATGTTAATCTGTAAAGTTCGAACTCAACATCATTTTTAATTTGTAAAGATAAAAAATGAGAGATTAAATTTAAAATATTTTCTTCGTTCTAACAATTATAAACATTGTTGACTTCATTCTTAAAAAATGAACTGGAAATGCCAGATATAATTTGTCATATATATAAAAAATATTTTTAATAAAATCGTCTGCTGTGTTTTCGCGGTAATATCAGAATTTTCCTTTTATTGATCTCGTTCAGCTATTTAATGTCATTAAGAAATTAAAGTATTTAAAGAATATATATTCTGTTAGTAAGTATCTTCCAATATTGTTAAAAAAAATTTCATGCAAACAAGTTGTTTTTTTGTGATTTTTTAATGGAATTTTATGTTTTGAATATTATTATGATATGTATCATTCAGTTAATTGCATATTTACTAAATTAATGATGGCGATGTCATTAATGATAAACATTTTTGTACGTCATTAGTTAATATATACTTCATATTCCATTCCAATGAAATATTAAAATTATATACCATTTTATTAAATTTTCCTAGTCAATTATTTATATATGTATATAAAGTGTAAGAAAAAAATATTATGCGTTATTTCAGAACTGTGATAAATAAAAAAATATATACATAAATGTAAACAATAATAGTAAGTTTAAAAAAAGATGAGATAGTTGTATATATATTAGTTTAATTTTCGAAATATTAGTGTCATGATATTATAATGTAACTGTATTACCTGTAACCATAACTGTGTATACATTACCTGACTTCCTGTGACCGTTAACTGTATTACAAATATATCTTGTTATTGTGTATGTGCGTATTGTCTATTAACTTATTGTTAGTTTGTCATTAATTGGTATTAAGGTAATGTTCGTATGAATCGTAAACATTACATGGTGCCAAATTGATAGCATTTTAAGGAAATCGCCATTCCAGGAGGTAATAACAACAGCAATAATAGTGTAAATATTCGACCGCCGCCACCATTAAGCCTCACGGCGAATGATGTTAAGAAATTATAACAAGACAGGTATCAGCAGTTTGAACAAGTATCAACAGTTGTTAGTCTACGGTCATCGAATTGAAGAAAAAGCCGGATAAAATCCAGATAGCTTTGTTTATGTCAGCTATTGGCCATGAAGCGTTAAGCATTTATAATACTTTTACTGATGATAAGAAAACTAATTTGAAGGTTTTAATTCAAACTTTTCAAAAATACTTCACGCCTAAAGTAAACATCACGTATGAAAGATTTTTATTTAACAAAATACTTCAAAGTGAAAATGAGAAATTTGATGATTTTCTAACGGAATTACTAAGCAAAAGCAAATCTTGTCAGTTTGGTACATTACATGATAGTTTAGTGACTGATAGAATTGTAATTGGTGTTTACAGTGATTCCGATCGAGAAAAATTACTGACTGAAGATGATTTAATTTTAGAAAGTCCTTCCGGCCAGTGCCGGGAGGAAGAGGTAGCTTTCATATTCCTTATTTTAAAAAAGCCAACTTATATTATTCAAACACACGAAGCTCAATTAAGTGGAAACCGAATGTAGGAGATTCAATACTAATTTTTAACAATACTAAATCATTATGAATGAGAATTTCGCGAAATTAGTCAGCTTTATTCAAACTGCTTTTAATTAAAGTAACTTATATTTGGCTGCCAAATTCGGCGAACTTGGTCGAGATCTTAGTAATTGCTGTGCACATGCTCACTCACATCGGAATCGGTTGATATATAGGAGTGCTGTCGCAGGCAAAAAATCAGATTTTTCAAACTGTCACCCACGTTAGGAATTGGAACTACTGTATCTGACCCATTTTTTAAGATAAAGGCAAACAAAAAATGCTCCTGAATCCTTATATCAAGGTCAAATACTTAAGAAAGAAACCTTTTTCAATTTCTATTTTTTTTGCACCTCACTTTAAATATAATTTTTTTTAATTTAATGGCCGCCATTTTGAAACAAGATGGCTGATGAAGCTGGCCAGCGAACTTGGTCGAGATATTGATGTATGCTATCCACATGCCTTCTTCCATCGAAATAGGCGATTACGTGTGGTATCGCGTGACAAATACAAGATCGTTTCAAAGTGTTAGCCATGATAGAAATTCAAAGTGCCATAATTCAACCACTTTTTAAGATATAAACAAAAGAACAAATTTTCAGAAACAAAAACTGCTCCGAATCTTTGTATCAAGGCCAAACACACAAAAAAATCTTTTTCATTTTCCAATTTTTTAATACCTCATTTAAAATTTTAAAATACATTTAAAAAAAAATCGCAACCCTTTTGAAACAAGATGGCGAATGAAGCTGGCCAACGAACTCGGTCAAGACATTGGTATGCACTATGTACAGACCAAGTAATATCCAAATCAGTTCATAAATACGCCTGTTATCGAAAGACAAAAATCAGGTCGTTTTAAAATGTCAGCCACAATAGAAATTCAAAATGTTATAACTCAGCCATTTTTTTAGATATAGACGAAACAAAACCTGTTCCGGAATCTTTGTATTAAGGTCAAACACATACGAAAAAATCTTTTTCATTTTCCAATTTTTTGGCATCTCATTTTAAATTTAAATTTTTTAAAAATTTTTTAAATGGCCGCCATTTTGAAACAATATGGCGGATGAAGCTGGCCAACGAACTCGGTTCAGTTATTTGTATGTACTATGTACACACCAAGGTACATCCAAATCGGTTCATAAATACGTCTGTTATCACGTGGCAAAAATCAGGGCGTTTCAAAATGTCAGCCACGCTAGAAATTCAAAATGCTATAACTCAGCCATTTTTTAAGATATAAACGAAACAAAAACTGCTCCCGAATCTTTTTATCAAGGTCAAACACATAAGAAAAAAATATTTTTTCAATTTTCAATTTTTTGGTACCACATTTCCAATTTAAATTTTTCTTAAAATTTTAAATGGCCGCCATTTTTAAACAAATTGGCGGATGAAGCTGGCTAACGAACTCGGTCTAGACATTGGTCTGTACTATATATAAACGAAGTTACATCCAAATAGGTTCATAAATACGCCTTTTATCGCGTGACAAAATTCAGGACGTTTCAAAATGTTCAAAATGCTATAACTCAGCCATTTTTTAAGATATAGACGAAACAAAAACTGCTACGGAGTCTTTGTATAAAGGTCAAATACATAAGAAAAAAATATTTTTCCATTTTTAACTTTCTGGTACCACATTTCAAATTTTAAATTTTTTAAAAAATTTTAAATGGCCGTCATTTTGAAACAAAATGGCGGATGAAGCTGGCCAACGAACTCGGTCGAGACATTGGTATGTACTATGTACACACCGAATTACATCCAAATCGGTTCATAAATACGAGAGTTACAGTATGACATAGGTCAGATATATATATATATATATATATATATATATCAATTTTGAACGGAGGGTGGTTTCGGGGTCTGGGGGTCATGATCGATGAAAATATACCAAAATTTTTTGAAATCGCTTTCGTCCGAACGGCTGCAATAGGTAGCTTTTTGTAAAGAAAGCTACCTAATAAAGCTTCTAAAATTTGTAAAGCTAACGAACAAGCTCGATCACAGTTGAGTTCTCTTAAAGATAAGCCATTAAATATTGAAAGTCTAAAAAGAATGCAACAAGTACGAAAAATAAGTATGCTAAAGAAAAGTAAATTTTTAATGGTAAACTATGCACGCGATGCAATACTTCTCACAAAGGTTTGAATGTTTGGCTTATAAAAAGCAGTGTTTTGCGTGTGGCAGAGAAGGCCATTTTAGCATTTGTTGTTCTTCAAAGGAAAAGAAAAAACACGTAGCTACAGTAAATAGCTCTTTTGACGAAGGTCGCAAAAATAATAAATATTCAAAAAGTTTCGTTATTAGTAGTATAGCCAATAATGTAGAATCAGTAGATTGGTGTGAAACGGCTGAATTTAAGAACAAGTTCAGAGTCAAATTCAAATTAGATACTGATGCTCAATGCAATACCCTATCATATTCTTTGACTAAAAAAGCAAATTTAAGCATTAAATGTTCTAACGTGAAATCGTTGATATCATTTTCTAATCATGAAATGAAAGTAGCTGGTGAAGCTGTTGCCAAGTTGTATGTTAAAAAGGAAACTTATGTTACTATATTCGTAATAATAGAAGAAATGCTGCAACCTATATTGGGAAAAGATTAATGTGTAGAAATTGGTTTAGTTAGACGTGTAAACAGTATTGGATTAACATAATTTTTTTTAAAAATACCAGTGCTAATGAAGATGAAATAGGCTGTTTGAAGAATTTTACATATGACATAGATTTAATTGATGACCCTGAGCTTGAAATACTTCCTGAAAGAAAACTTTCACATTTCATTAGGGAAAAAATTAAAGAAGAGATTGTTAGAATGCAACAAATGGGCATCATAAAGGCACCGAATGATCCTATGCCTGCAGTCTCGCCTATGGTTGTAGTTCATCGATATGGTAAGATTAGAGTCTGCATGGATCCATCTAGTCTGAATAAGAATTTGAAAAGAAGACACTATCCTTTAAAAACATTGGAAGAAATTGCTGCACGTATAAATGGCTCTAAATGGTTTACATTACTGGACTGTAAAAAAGGATTTTGGCAACTAAAAGTGACAGAGCTTACTAGTAGATACCTGACTTTCGCCACTCCTTGGGGTAGATTTTCCTACTTGAGAATGCCGATGGGTTTAGCATCTGCCCCAGTTTTCCAGCAAATTATGGAACGTCTGATAGGAAATATAGAAAATGTTGAATGTGCAATGAATTACATTCTGATACATGCTTCATCTAAAGAAAAATCGGGAGAACTGATCTCTGAAGTCATAAAAATTCTCACAGAATCTGGTTTGACACTGAATAAAGAAAAATGGATATATTCACAGAACAGTGTTCAGTTCTTGGGTCACATAGTTACTGATGAAGGACTGATAACCGAACCTGAAAAAATCCAAGCTATTATGTAGTTAAAAGTTCCAGAAAATGTAGCATCGTTACAGCGTTTTCTTGGAATAGTTACCTACTTGGCTAAATTTGTTCCGAACTTGTCTGAATTAACTCGACCGTTAAGAGCATTATGTAAAAAAGACATCGAATGGATTTGGGAGAGTGAACAACACACAGCATTTGAAAAGTTGAAAGAAATCTTAAAGAATTTACCTGTATTAAAGTACTTTAATGTGAATTTACCTATAACATTGTCGGTAGACACAAGCAAGCATTCTGTAGAAGCTGTAATTATGCAAGAAGGACGTCCTGTAGCTTATGCAGCCAAAGCATTAGACAAGATTCCACAAAATTATTCTCAAATAGAAAAAGAAGCATTTGCAATCAAATTTGGATGTCTACGTTTACATCAGTACGTCTGTGGTTGCAGAAAACTAACTATGGAAACGAACCATAAGCCGTTAGTATCAACTTCAAAGAAGCCATTACATTTAGTTCCTCCTCGTCTGCAAAGAATCATATAGGACATCATGCCTTATTGTCCTGAAATTATTCATAAAAAAAGAACTGAAATGTTTATAGCTGATACTTTGAGCTGAGATTGTAATCTTAATTCTGATTTAGATATGCCTGAATTACAGATGGAAATTCATTTAGTTGTTCCAATGACTGAATCTAAAACAACTGAACTGATTCAAGCATTGAAAGATGATAAAGAGTTAACCCTTCTAATTAAGATGATTCAAGATGGTTGGCCAGAAGAATTAACTAAAGTTCCTGATAGTCTAAGAAAGTATTGGACTTTTCGAGATGAGTTTGCCGTTTACGATGACATCCTGTTGAGAGGTGATCGAATAGTCATTCCGCGCAAGCTTATGGAACCTAAGTTGAAAGCTATTCATGTTGGTCATCAAGACATTCAACATTCACTTAGTATAGATAGAGAAAATGTCTACTGGGTTGGCATGAATAAAGATGTTACATTATGTGTCAAACTGTGTAAAGTTTGTCAACAACGTCAAAGAGATAATCACGAAGAACCGTTAATGTTGAATGAAGCACCAGAGAGACCTTGGCAAATTGTTGGCACAGATATTTTTCATTTAGATAAAAAGAATTATTTACATATTGCAGACAGCTATTCGGGTTATTTTGATTTTTGTGAGCTGAACAACATATCATCTAGTACAGTTATAAGAACTTTTAAATGTTGGTTTGCAACTCATGGTATTCCTGAAACTTTATGCTCTGATGCAGGTACTCAGCTAATTTCTAAAGAAGTGAGACATTTCGCTAAACAGTGGAATATAAATCTGTAAGTATCAAGTCTAGAACACAAAAGATCCAATGGTCTAGCTGAACGTTATGTTCAAGAAGCTAAGCTGTTGATAGTTAAATGTGCTGCAGATGGTTCTGACTTATATTTAGCATTGTTAAATAACAGAAATACGCCGAGAGAAATTTTAGGATCTCCTGCACCACGTCTTATGGGAAGAAGAACGAGAGGAATATTGCCAGTAAGCCCAAAGTTGTTAAAACCATCTATCATAAAAAATGTTTCCTCTAATCTTACAGAAAAGAAGATAAAAGAGAAAGAGTGTAGAGATAGAGGCTCAAAGCCGAAAAAGCCAATTTCTATTGGTCAGAAAGAGTGGTTTAGAAAAGGTCATAGAAAGTGGAGTCCTGCTGATGTAATTGCTCCAGCTCAAGGACCAAGATCATTTATCATTAAGGGCGCTGGTCACTGGCGGAAAATATCGCGTTCAGCTCATACAGTAGACTGTTCCTACCCCCCCTACGAGCTGTCAGAGAGGCGTGTACTTTCAACAGCCGTGAAGTCCAAGAGATATTATCGGCTATCTGTTGACAAAATTTACGAGCCAGTAGGAACGGAAAGTTCTCCCATAGCAGCTATTTTTGTTAGTAGGGAAATACTACAATTTCTTTTGCACATTTTAAAATACACGAGATCACATTGAACAATTTTACTGTTATTATTATTATTATTACAGCAACGCAACCGGGAATTCCATCAAGGAATAAGTTTCAATTGAATAATTTCGACTTTTATAAATGCCTAAATTTTAGAAAAGGTTTGACAAAAATTTAAATATGACAATAAAAATTGATTCAATGTAATTCTCCTGTCTAAAATGATTTTGATGTTTCACCTTACTTTATATTATGTTTATTATATGTTCCTGTTTACCTTCAAATTTAACCATCCTAAATTTTAAACAAATAATTATTAAATCAACTTGTCTATAACTCGTTTTCATAATTTAATTACGTAATATTCAGTGTTTGTGATTTTTTTCCTTTGTTTATGTAAAGCAACATTAATTTACTACTGAAAAATCAAAGCACAATTGATTATAATTAATAACTGTAATATGTATTTTTTTTAAATGTTTGTTTATAGATAAAAATATTATTATAAATCACCAAGTAAAGAAAATATGGACAGAGTGAAGATTTTAGTCTGAGTTACACATTCATTCTTCAATGTGATATATTTAAAAATATTTCACAAATTTATTGAACACTTTAAAATTCGATGTTTCGTTGAGATTTTGGACCTATTTTTATAAACGATAATAGATACAGCCATCGGTATTTCTCACTGGATAACACAAAGAAGCTGAATTCTGAATGTAGTAACCCCCCCCCCCCTCTCCACCTAAAAGCGAAAAAAAAATAAAAGGTTGTATGAGAATTTTATCAAAATATCTCCGATTACTGAAGTTATTCAATATATTGGCACGTATTTAAGTATTTATATAATGAAATTAAACTACAGTGCAAAATGAACATAAATTATACAAAAAATACTCCAAGTAGTGTTTTTTAATACAGCTTTATTTGACAAAAGCATAATATAACATTTCCAATAACTCAAATTAACGGCCATAAATTCGAATTTTGAAAGTTATTTCATTTAATTTTGATCATCTTTTAATAAAATTAACATTATTAAAGAATATTGAAAATTGCGAATTTCAATACATGTAACGATATCTTCCTTAATTCTCTATTCAATCAAAGGATACAATATTAAATATAGATACAACATACATCAATGTATATACGATTCACAAAGATAAAATATCAAAGTATAATATTAATATGTATAGATATGAGGGGGGGAAAAATCATTAAATAAATATTAGTATTGAGCATGCTAAGTACCCCCCCCCCCTCCCCCTCCTACTCAACCTTGCTCCCACCAAAAATATCTAACAATATTAACTGAAAGGAAAGTAAAAACATGATATGTTTGCTCTGCATATTTAAATTTTCAAATAATATTAGTTTTTTTTAAATTATGTGATTGTAAATTTTAATTAAAGATGTGGAATGCTTCCTCAAAAAATTATTATTTTTATATTTTCCCCCAAAACTTTGTTAACCTTGCCTTGAGTTTATAAGAATTTTGTTATATTAAACAAAGAAACTAACTATATTTTCTGTATTTATATAGTTACATCTGAATGGAAATATTACCCGAACTTTCTTTTTTCTTACAGAGTATTTAAATAAAGCACATTTTTTCCCCTTTATGTAGATTAAAACTTAGCACTGAAAATTATTTAAAAAACATTAATTACCCAAAATATACCATAGTAGTTTTCTCATACATTTGGAAGGTTCACAGCTATCTTTCACACATTTTAACAATTTCTTTTCTTTTCTTTTTCTGATCATTTTTTAATAAAATTTACATTATTAACAAATATCCAAAATTGCTAAGCTCAATACATATAATTAATTTTCAGTTAATTCTGGCATTGTCATCGATTTAATTAAAGGATACAATATTCAATATAAATGCAGCAACATATATATGATTCACAAAAACAAAATGCCAGAGTATAATATTAATACATTGTACAAGTGAGACAAAAAAAATCATTGAATGAAAATGTGTAATGTGTATGCTGAGTTCCCACCCATCCCTCGACTTACTTCCACCAAAAATATCCATAACAGTATTAACTGAAAGTGAAAACAAGAAACATAATATGTTTGCGCTGCATATTTAAATTTTCAATTAACATTCATTTTTTAAATTATGTGATTGTAAAATGTGTGTGTGTTTAAAATGCTCAAAAAGGAAACCAAAAAGAAAAAGTTGACTGTGATAGCGTGACGCAGCGTATACAGGTTGTTCACTCTCAATGGTGTCCAATGGCTGATTCCTAAACCGTTAGTGATAGACATATATAGTTCCAATTACAAAAATGTTTTAAATGAAGTAAAGAAGTATTTTAAAAGCGATTTCGGTCAATAAAAAAATTTTTTTTTTAAATATGAAATTTTATTTTTTATACTGTCTCATGCCCCGGGTCCTATAAGTAATATTTAGTAAAATTTTCCAATATTACACTGACAAGTAAGACAAAAAAAAAAAAAAAAGCCATTATTCCACGATTAAAACTGACCGAATATCTGTTTAAAGTTGGAGCATATTTTTTGCTGCGAAATAGCGATCATTCACTAATTTAGTAGAAATATCGTCAGCTGTATTAAAAAAAATAGTTGAGAGTAAAATTGCAATATAAATTTGAAATCTATAATCATTCCGACATATTAATGCAAAATATACAATTTGTACTAAACAAATAAGAGGGGAAAAATAACTGAATTTTTGTTAAATAAGATTATGAACAGCAACAGCTTCATTTCTTTACAAAATTATACATATTATGAAATGCTATTAGGTTGCAAAATTTGAGTTGTGTTATGTTCCTTAGCTTTTGATAATTGACTGTATGTATTTCGTAGCGAAGAAACCGGAATTGACTCTCCCTTTTTCACCACCACGTAAAGATTTTTTACAAATCATAATAGCATAAAAGTCACGAATTTCAAAGTTTCATAACTCGGTCAATTTCAGTGTTAGATGAACATATATTTTTGTTGAGTTTCATGAGTTATTTTGACTTTATTTTTAGTGTAACAGGAAGTTTTTACTAAATATCACTTATAGAACGTATATATATTTCGAAATTTTTTAAGAAATATTTTTATTGACCCAGATCGCTTGCTTCTTTACATCATTTAAAACATTTTTGTAATTGGAACTATATGTTTATGGCTAACGATTTAGGAATCAGCCATTGGACATCGTTGAGAGTGGAACCATGTATAATTGAATTTGGAATAGCCACTTTTTTTTTTATATTTCTTCGAATTTCTTTTTCTTCTTTTTATATGCTTCCATTGCATCTAAAATGCATTTTGATTCTCTTATTGGCATGGTTCTCGTGTAGCGGGGATCTATTAGTTCTAGCAAAAGACAGCTAAAATAAAATTCTTTAAGTTTATTCTCCATTTCTTTTTTCCAAAATTCGTCATCCCTTTCGATTTTTTCTATTTGCATACCCTTCGGGGTCCAAAACCCGAAAAGACAATGCATTTTTTTTGTTATATGTAACTGTCCCTGTATCTGAAAAGAATACTGGTGTTTCTTATTTACTTCTGTGACCGCTGTTCTATCTTTATTAATTTTCCAAAAGGTGAATTTTTGCTTTAGAATAGCCTCATTGGGATATAAATTTTCACACGATGATGGACATTTTATTTCTACGATGCAATCACTGTTTTCGATAATACCATCTGGTGTTGCACCTAAAAAAATGAAGTTCTTCATCGACAAATAATCCGCATTCTAATATTTTGATGTTTTCTGATGTTTCAATGTTTGCTTTTGCATCTCTTTAATGCATTTTATCATACTGCATTCCCCGCGTATTTATATTGGAATATAAAGTCCGTTTTATGATACTTTTGCAGCTTGTATGTGGTAATTTATTGCATACTGCGCCAAAATTTGACGCTGTTAGTAACTTTCGACGCTCTTCCATCCATAATGGACTTTGTGCTTGGCTCCGAGCTTTCATACGTTTGCAGCGATATTATACATTTATTATTCACATATTTTACTGATTTTAATGAAGAAAAGTCAATAAAATACTATTAAACATGAAATAGCTTTATACCAAAAAACATTTTAAGGAAATATTATATAAAAGTGTTTAATAATAGCTTTTTGTTACATAATGCATTTTCCTGCACTTGCCCCCTGTATGGGAAAAGGGTAAGCAGAAATAAGTTCTTATCAAGAAAACAAGTGGCCAATATTCTTCCCATTTTTTTACGAGTTAAAAAACAAGTATAATTTCGAACCTGGTTACTCTAACAACGCATTCTATGCTCATATGGCAGAAGAATAGGAGTGCCAAACGTTGGGATATTCCATATTTTGGAATAAAATTATTTTATAATTATTTAATGGTTTTAGTAAAAACTTTGTACTTTCATAAAAATAGATAGCAGACTAAGCAAAAAGTTAAAAGACTATTTTGATGAAAAAAAATGCTTAGATAAAAAAATGATAAAGATTATCAAAAGGCACCTCCTCCTACAGATACATTACGATATCAAATGCCAGAGTCCCCCTCCCTCTAAAGTGATATCGTTATATATGTACAGCCCTAAGATATTTACGTTTTTTTTTTTTTTTTTTACTTCTCGATGATATAACAGCAAAATTTCAGATAGAAAATAAAAGAAACAAAATATAGAAGGAAATATATGGAGCGTAACAGATGAAAAATGTATGCTTTGAACACTAAACTCATTTACAAAATCTACATATATCATATACATTTTGATTATACATAAAAATTACATTTTATTCTTATTTACATAAGTAGATAACTTAATCATACATATTGCATCTTTCATAAAATTTTAAAATCTCTCTATTCTAAAAAAAAAGTAACTACCGCTGTCACCGCCGCCGCCGGTTTTGAAATTTTTGTGACAGGAGGTCTTTCTTCGTTAATATTAAGAAGAATAATGCATACAAAAATATGAAAATCGGTAGTATGATACAGAAATGTTTGATAAACACGCTGATGCAGTCAGTTTTCAAATAGAAGAATTATTTTAAGAGATATTTAATGCTAAAGTTTGACAAAATCGTTCCACTAAAAAAGTTTTATAGGAGCAAAAACTATTCATAGGAATTTAATCATTTTTAGATCATTTTATACGTTTGAAGTTCCCGGTGTGCAGATTGTTTTTCTTTTTTTAATTTGACTCATTTTTTGAGGTTTTATTTCTATTTTAAATTCAAATTTTTAGCATTTCTAGAGATATTTTTTTACAGATTTTAGAAAGTGATATTAATTTAAACTGTTGCCAACTGTATAAACAGTGGAAACAATAATGTTTGCTTCAAACAAAAAAAAAATATTTATACTTGTAAATAAATTACAAATTTATTTACACGTGACTATTATAAACAGAAAAAAACATTTGGAATTAGAATTAAATAATTATGTACAAAAAGCAGGAACTTGTTAAAAATTACGTCATAAAAACTATAATTACACGTGAATTTTAAGAGAGAAAGGAATTTGTAAAATAATAAATTTATTAACATGCGTTAGAAGTCTTAAATAGGAGAAATTACGTCATATTTACGTCACATTACAGTTATTACATAAAATGAATACAAAATAATATTGCAAAAAGGTTTAAATTCACAAATTGCGCTAGACATTTATTTGATATTTTGAGCGGATACTTTTCAACTATTTTTGTTAGGAAAGCGCACATAATATTTCATTTCTAACACAAGTATTTTCACGTGAATATTAAAAAGAAAAAGAATAGTTTGGTCAAAATTACGTCAGATTAAAAACGATTAATTTAAAAAGTCTTATTTAAAAGAACTTTCTTTTCGCTTTGTTAAAAAATACCGGGAGACAAAGACTCTGTTTACTTAATTCCTTTTACATTAGCTTATTTTGAAATGTTGTTACACTTGTCTACGTCAAAGACGAAAACAGCGATTGACATATGTATTTTTGGTACTACTTAGTTATCCCGTCGACCAAAAATCTATCATTCGCCAAACTATAAGATTAAATGCTAATAATGGCTGATCGTAAATGTCACATTAACTTGACTTTAAGCAAGTTACACGTGTCTACGTCATCAAGTTATTTTTATTTCGACGTTTTATTTGTATTTTTATTAATGTTGCACTAATTTATCTGTTCTTTCGTTATTTAAAATAAAAATTATGTCAGTTTGTATAATTGGCGAGTGCTTTAGCGATTTATATAATTTGGCGAAATTGGTCGACGGGTTCATCAAGTAGTGCCGCAGCGGATTTGGCCTTAAAATTCCCCATTCAAAGAGAAATGAATAGAAATCCGTTTATAGGGAGATCGCCACTGTTTTTTAAATTATAATTCAATCTTCCGAAATCTTTTTAAAGCCGATCAAATTAGTGTACTTTTAGAGTCTGCGTTGTCTGAATGGGGGTTGACGAGCGTAGCTCGTAGGGGGCAGAGCCCCCTAGTGCTCAAAAAGGAAACAAAAAAGAAAAAAGTTGACTGTGATAGCCTGACGCAGCATATACAGTGTGCTGACTATCGGCGAGCTGTATAGCACCTCCCGTGTACGCAGTCGAAGGCACTGGGTCCTCCAGCATGATGATAGTTTGTAAAGATTTTCGCTTTAAAATATAAAATCCTTCAACACTGATTTTGGCATGTTTGAAATAATTATCACGGCCCAAGGCCACTGGCGGGTCAGCGAATACATAATAATTAATCATAATTTATTTCTGTAAATCACACACACTTTATATATATATATATATATATTCAATTAAAAAATAAATATCTGAATATAATTTTAATACGTAAAAAAAAAAGAAAAAGAAAAAAATATTTAAATAATAAGAAAGAAAAATCATGCACCAAGCATAGATTATAAAACACTTTCAAACACTTCCAAAATGCTTTATCAAGACTTCGCCGTTTAATAATGTAAATAAGATACCCAAGAAAACATTTTAGAAATAGCGCATTTGAAAATGGGATATCAGTAACTACCGTCCACAGTCGAAAAGGTACTTTAATTCGTCTCTGCAGCTCTGTATATGATCTATATATTTGTTTAAATTCTACACAGTCTGCAAAAATTTAGTATAATAAGAAAACGCATAACACAGTTAAAAATTCACTACCAATAGGCAGAAACGTACTTCAATTCTTTTGTACAGCCCTGTATATTACATATACATTTTTATGCACGTAATATAAAAAGTTGAAATTTAATACAGGCAAAAACACTCTTAAAACTCTTCACTCCTCATTTTTATTTATTTATTTATTTATTTTTCTACTCTCCCATTACCTCCCTACTTTTCCTTTCATTTTCTTCCTGCACACTGAGTTTGTAATACCGTATTTTATGGAAGAAACGCCGCACCCGTTGTAAACGCCGCATCCATCGGAACGCTACTTTTGTCGACAGCCTCACATTGACCTAACTTTAATCAAAGTTTTCTTAGCAGTGTATTAGGATGCCTCGTTTTTAATATCTTAAGATGTCTGAAGTTTTATTTAAAATATTTAAATTCGATTTTAAATATTTTTATGAATTTTTAAATTAAGGAAACTCAGTTGGTATTTAAGAAAAATCGTAAACGCCGCACATTGTGTAAACGCCGCACTTGGAAAAAAATTAACTTTTAAACTCGTAAACGCCGCGGCGTTTCTTCCATAAAATACGGTACTATATTATTTTGGAATATCTAATTGTATATAATTTTCTAAAAATCTACTGCCACATGCCGAAACCCCTTGCCATTTGAATGTGTAAATACTGTATTTAAGAAATTGATACTCTATACTAACCCTTTCGGGACAGGTGAGCATATATGCATCGTCAAAAGGTTCATGTGGAATCTGTTTTTTGAACCATTAATGAATTATTTTTTTGTCTTTTTTAATTACAGTTTTGTTTGGTATTTTACAAGTAAAGGGAACGATTTAAAAAAAGCGGTGCCATCCAAATAAAATTTGTGCAAGGGATTCCGTCTCGAAAGGGTTAAAAAAGGTCTATTATAATTCAATAGTTTATAGGTCTTTAAATATATATATATTTTTTTGTTTTGATCCTTGAAACTCTTTGATTTATATTTAAAGAAACGAATACTAACCCTAAATGAATATTTTGACATAGTGAAAAACTTTAATTCACCTTTAAAAAATATTTTGTGAAAAAAAAACATAAACGGTTTAAATAAAAATTATTACTCTAAAAATAAGAGTAATGAGAATTAAGATTTTTTTTATTGTTAAATGTAATTTGATGTATTTTTCCGTTATAATAATTTAGCTACATAGCTAATATAAATACAATCTAAAATTGAATATAAGAATTTAAAACGTGAACAATTATGAAAAACTATAATAGAACTTATTGGAAAATTATTGAAATGAACTACATAAAGATTTAAAATAATCAATTTAAAAGCATGGAAAGAAATTTTAGTTATAAAATTACGATTCCTGAAAATTAAATGCACTTCTAAGCAGGGCCCGACCTCTGAAGCTATGGGAAGCACAGCTTAATTTCGGTTCCCCCTTTCATCCAAAAAGGGTTTTCTAAATTGAAACTCACAAATGCTATAAATATTACTCCAAAGAGTGGCTTATTTGAGTTCACATATGGCCATAAAAGGTTTAAATTAAAATTAAACACATATAGCTAATAAAACAACTTTTTATGTTCTCTTATATATACTATGAACAGGAAAATTGGACGCAATCAAGAAAAATATGGAAAAATAATTTTGCATAGTATTGACATAAAAATGTTGAATTCAGCATGTATGCTCAATATAAAATATCAATATTTTGAAATACTTCTTTCAATTTTAGCAGTAGTTTAAGTTACTAATATTTTATGTTGTGCATACAAGTCAAATTCAATATGTAAAATAAACATACATCTAAAATAATGGACAAACTGAAGAATTGTAATCATGTGGTTTAAACTACTGGTGTATTATGTACATGAAAAATTAATGTGTTATGAAAGACATTTTCATGAAACCCTTATAAATATACACACACACAAACACATATATATATACAATTTTTGAATGGAATTAATTTAATATAACATTTGGGGCCTCCTGTTTTCTCAGTTTCGAGTCATGTTTTCTCAATTTCGAGTCCCTTCAAAATTTTCTGAGGAAAGCAAAACCTAAACGTGGCTAAATTGACTTTGAAAACTTCTCTCAGCTATTTCTATCCCCTCTAACTATTCCCCCGACCCAACTTTTATTACTCCGGAGTCCGAGCAAACGCAACGGGGTGTCGCTCCCCATGGAGTGATGGATTATATCGAGGGGGAAGACACTGAAATCATCAGAATAGAAATATATGCGTTTTGTTTTAATTATAGCTCCCTCCCAAGTTAATTTCAATGAAATATTTTTATATCAATGGATAAATTGGAAACTGTACATTTTTTCGTGTTTTTTTTAATTCCCAAACGACCTAATAGAACTGCCATAATTTACAATTTAATGAGAGGTAGAAATTATTTTGGTCATGCTCCGAGTATTTCACGTAAAATCAAATATTTAAAATTATTTTTAATATAAAATGAAAACTAGGATGAAAAGTGACAAGTTTTAAGAATTGCATACAGAAAACAAAATTCGAAAATCTTAATTTTTTCATGAGATATCCTTAGAAAAGTGAGAAAAAATATTCCCATAGGTTTACATGGAGAACGGAAAACGGGATTGTAAGTGATCAGCACCCTTAAGGCGCCAGAAGGTGCAACTTATAGAAGAAATACTTGGTTTCTCCGTCCAAATGCTACTCCTGAGAAACCGTCAGTTTCAAGTAGTTCAGATCCTACACTTGAAAAAACTGACAGTCCTGATCTTAAACATTGTCAAAGTGAATCACCGCCAAAAATGTCTGATAAATCGGGTTTGGTAAGTGCTGATGCTTCTCAAAATCTGTCATCTACTCCTGTTCCTAAGATCAAAGCTCCTGTGCGCAAAACTGATACTGGTATAAAAACCGTTTTGGCAGGACTGTTAAAAAACCTGATAAACTTGACTTGTAAACGAAAAACTGTTTCTTTTTATAAAAAAAAGGGGGATGTCATGACATTATAATGTAACTGATATTACCTGTAACCATAACTGTGTATTCATTACCTGACTTCCTGTAACCGTTAACTGCATTCCAAATATATCTTGTTATTGTGTTTGTGCGCATCGTCTATTAACTTATTGTTAGTTTGTTATTAATTGGTATTAAGGTAACGTTCGTATGAATCGTAAACATTACAATTAGTTTAAAATTTTGCAGAGAAAATATAAATTTTCATAACAAAAATAGAAAATGTAAATGTAATCTGTTAGGAAAATATCAAAACTTTCAAAGCTGCGGATTTTTTAATTCAGTATAAAACTTGTAACATGTAAAAAATATAATATTAAATAAAAAAAAATAAAAAGGTACAATTTGGGTTCGAACCCGCCATCTACGATATAGCGTACTCACACTTTACCTCGACGCTACTCAGCCCCCATCTAAAAAGGCAAATTAATCAGTATTTGAAACGTATGGTGAACTTTGACCTCCAAATTCTCGAAAACTAGGGCCCATTTGAATAAAACCTTTCAGCAGAATAATTAGGGGTATTATCCCTATATCATACTTTAAAATCATCAAAATCTGTGAGCACCATCTTTGGTGGTGCCCTTGTTGTGTGCCTTTTTACAACAAATCATACATGAAATTGAAAGCAAACTAACCTAGTTTTTCTACGTTCAATATGTGCACCTTTAGTTATACGGCACATACCCAACCCAGAGTCCAATTCTTCCCATACTTCGGTTAATAGGTCCGAAGTAAGGGAAGCAGTAGCCTCTTCAATTCTGTGTCTCAATTCTCGCATATCATTAAGTAGTGGCGACACACGATCTTTTACAAAGTCCCAAAGAAAAAAAAATCGCATGGATCTAACGGGTTCTTTATCTTCAGCCCAGCAATAACGCTTTACGCTAAGGAGTCGCCATTTTACGAATATGGCACTGCAAGCGAGTCAATAACAAAGCAGTACTCGGACATGCGCTCTAAAATTGTTTCAGTTACTCTTTATTTGTGTCCTTGAACCAACACTCTATAACGATTACGGTTGATACTATTAAAATTTATAACTTGGACATTCTTTTATGGACACTCTAGACTATTCACATACATTATAATTTATTATAATACTTTTGAATTTAGTAGCTTATAACGCACGATAATATTTTTTGATTTTATGTGAATGCACGGGTTTGTGACTAATTACACCTCTAACATCCCTAAAAAAATTTTGAAGGACTGGATGAATTAGAATGCTCCAGGAAATTTTATGAAGAGCATTTTTACTATAAAAAATGACTTTTTCACCCCTATAAGTATATCATATCCTTCAAATTGAGCTATATCCGTAGGAAATTCAGTTTATACCAATACTTAATTTATGAGGCTGTAAAATGTAAAATTAAAAATGTTAAATTCAACGTTCTTTGTCCCTTTACGACCCTATATGCTAGACTCACGACAAAACTAATGTTAATCCTAGCAAGCTAATGTTAATCCTATAAAAGCGTTCTTTTATAATTTCTCGAATGTATTTCAATGATTTTAAGTAATTTTTTTGAACAGAATAACTGAGGCTAATCTCTAATAGGGCCTTTTTAGGTGCGTTCGTAATTATATAAATACGTAGCACCTATAGTCGTAATCTGGTCCGTCCGTCTGTCTGTCCATCTATTTGTCCGCATAGAACAGCGCAAAAACTACCTAACCGAATGGTTTGAAATTTAATATACACTGTAATAATTTAATATACAAAAAAAATTAGGGGAGAAAGCACAGATAGTACGTCTATCAATGCGCAATACAGAAAAAAAGACACACAAAAGTTTGTAAGGGAGCTTTTATTCTTTGAAAAGATGGACAGAACATGAAAAGATGGTTTAGGGCAACAATTTGGTTTCATGTAAATGATAAATAAAAGTATTGTTTAGAAATGATGCAAGATTTTTAATATGGCGTGTGGTCTCCCCAAACAGCTAAGACAGCTGCACACCTGTTTTCCATGAATGCGACGAGGTTATCTATAAGACTTTGAGGTATACTGTTCCACTGCTCGAAAATTGCAATCTCCAAGTCCCGGACAGTAAAAGTAGGCCTTGGTCTCGCAGCAATGCGTCGTCTGAGTATGTCCTAAACATACGCGATCGGATTTAGGTGAGGAGAGCACGCTGGTCATTCCATACGCTGTATTGTTTTAGCTTCAAGCATGTTTTCCACAAGACGAACTGTATAAGGTCTGGCATTATCATGCACGAAAAAAAAAAAAGAAATCACTAATTGCTGCAACATAAAATACGACATGTGATCTCAGTATCTCGTCTGTATAACTTCGGACCGTCAAAGTGCCATTCCGAATGATATGCAGGCCCATACGTCCACCTATGCTGATTACAGCCCATAGCACCAACCCGTTTCGTCTGTAATGTGATCTTTCACGAACGAATGTGAGATTATTTTGAGCGCCTCTTTCTCTCCATGTCAAAACACATCAGATGTCACATCCAGACTGAATCGGGACTCGTCTGTAAACAGAATCTGACTCCAAAAACGTTGCCTCCAAACTCGATGTTCAGTTGCCCGCCTTCTTTGGGCCGCACAGTTGCTGGAGATCAACGGAATACAGACCATTTGCTTACGTGCATAGAGACCACACTGATGAAGCCTATTTCGGACTGTTAAGCTGGACATCCTTCGTCTTGTGGCCAAGAACAACTGTGTTTTCAGCAGAGTAGCATTGCTCGTTCCGTCTCGATGAACTGTTAACAGGATATATCAGTCATCAGTTTCTGTGGTAGCACATGGCCGACCTTGCCCTTGTCGATGTCTACCATTCCATATGTCTTGGAATCGATTCAACAGCCTCGTATTGACACTTCTTGCGATCCCAACAGTGTCCGCTACACTTCGTTGTGTTTCCCCAGATTCAACTGTCCCGATAACATGCCAAGCCATGGATTTCGTTAAATCACATTGTTCTGACATTTTAATGTCACCTTTACTCAAAACACAAGTTGAGCAATTGAATTTTACAACTGAGACAGTGAAACAGACGTTTCTGCAAAATCCCGATTTCTACGCTTATCTCATTTTTCTACTTTTTGACGTCATACACTTTAATTTGCATGTGAAATTTTTACGTTACTTATCGGTGTAAATATTTGCGTAATTTTGTTAAAACCATGTGCTGCCGTAATTGTTTTGAGCAGTGTCATTGCAAAATTTTGTCATCTCATTTCAAATTTTATGAAAATCGAGTCAAAACTTAAAATGATATTAATAAAAGTTCTCTTCATAGTATTAAATCCTATCATACGTAATTAATTCAATGATATACCATGATGATTCTAAGTTAGCATGGTGATGACGTCCTATTTAAGATGGAGTTATTTTATTTCCGTATTACTGAATTTAATATATATATATAATAGTAATAAATTTTGTATTCAGGCATTTTTGCATAAGAGTGCAACAATTATTGCACCAAGATCTGAATATTTATAAAATTAGCTATAATACGAATGCACTTCATTTACCACGTTTGACGTATAATAAACGACTTGTTAAATAAAACTTATAGGACTCAGGGGCCGTATAAAAGAAAAAAATTCTCAAATTCTTTACCAATCCATATTTTGGCGTAAATGAATTTTCATACGTTTAAGAAGAACATTTGAAACATTATTGCAGTTGGAACTATACATTTGAATCTAATTGTTTAGGAATTAATTATTGGTCAACGATGATAAAATACACCTCTGTATATAATACAAATAATCGGATTACGAAACAATGAAGAAAGTTAGAAGAAACATTGATGTCACTTTTGTAGAAATTCCTTCTTTCTGAGATTAAGAGAAAAAGGAAAGGAAAAAAAGGAGTATCAAAATAGAATGATATTGATCCCGAAAATAATTTAATATTCAAATTTCTAAAAAATGTTCAGAATGTACGAAAATATTTTTTATACATGAGAAAAGAAAAGCGGTATAATTGGATTACTGAAAGAATTCCATAATTGAGATACAAAAAATCAATGTTAAAATTTATTTTTGGTAATAAATTCCAGTCAGATGGTACGAAAATACCGGTTTATTAACAAATTTCCAACGAAACAATTCGTTTGTATATTTTTAGGTGCGTTCGAAATTATATAAATACGTAGCACCTATAGCCGCCATCTGGTCCATCCGTCTGTCTGTCCGCATATAGCAGCGCAAAAACTACCCAACCAAATGGTATGAAATTTAATATATATAATCGCCGAAGAATTTCCTCGAGTCATTTCAAATTTTATGAAAATATAATCAAAACTTAAAAAGATATTAATAAATGTTTTTTTCATTCTATTAAATCCGATAATACGTAATTAATTCAATGATAGGTAATGCTTCTAGGTTGTCATGGTGATTATGCCCTATTTAAGATGGAGTCATGTTATTAAGATGAAGTTATATTATTAACATGGAGTTATATCGTAGTCATTTTATTCATTAATATATATAATCGTAATACATTTTGTATTAATTCATTTGTGCATAAGAGTGCAACAGCTATTGGACCAAGATCTGAATATTTATAAAACCAGTTATAGTACGTACACATTTGCACGTTTGACATACAATTTCCGACTTGTTTTTTCTAAGCATGATTTTTCAGTCAATGGTCCAATTTTCACACCTTTTTTGTTGCTGGTAAGATTTTTAGGTAGCTTTCTTTACAAAAAAGCTACCTATTGCAGCCGTTCGGAGGAAAGCGATTTCAAAAAATTTTGGTATATTTTCATCGATCATGACCCCCAGACACCGAAACCACCCTCCGTTCAAAATTGATATATATATATATATATATATATATATATATATCTATCTATATATATATATATATATCTGACCTATGTCACACTGTAACTCCCGTAATTATGAACCGATTTCGATGTAATTCGGTGTGTACATAGTACATACCAATGTCTCGACCGAGTTCGTTGGCCAGCTTCATCCGCCATTTTGTTTCAAAATGGCGGCCATTTAAAATTTTTCCAAAAATTTAAAATTTGAAATGTGGTACCAAAAAATTGAAAATGGAAAAATATTTTTTTCTTATGTATTTGACCTTTATACAAAGATTCCGGAGCAGTTTTTGTTTCGTCTATATCTTAAACAATGGCTGAGTTATAGCACTTTGAATTTCTAGAGTGGCTGACATTTTGAAACGTCCTGAATTTTGTCACGCGATAAAAGGCGTATTTATGAACCGATTTGGATGTAATTCGGTGTGTACATAGTACATACCAATCTTTCGACCGAGTTCGTTGGCCAGCTTCATCCGCCATTTTGTTTCAAAATGGCGGCCATTTAAAATTTTTCTAAAAATTTAAAATTTGAAATATGGTACCAAAAAATTGAAAATGGGAAAATATTTTTTTCTTATGTATTTGACCTTTATACAAAGATTTCGGAGCAGTTTTTGTTTCGTCTATATCTTAAAAAATGGCTGAGTTATAGCCTTTTGAATTTCTAGCGTGGCTGACATTTTGAAACATCCTGAATTTTGTCACGCGATAAAAGGCGTATTTATGAACCGATTTGGATGTAACTTCGTTTATACATAGTACATACCAATGTCTCGACCGGGTTCGTTGGCCAGCTTCACCCGCCATCTTGTTTAAAAATGGCGGCCATTTAAATTTTTAAGAAAAATTTAAATTTGAAATGTGGTGCCAAAAATTGAAAATTGAAAAAATATTTTCTTCTTATGTGTTTGACCTTGATAAAAAGATTCGGGAGCAGTTTTTGTTTCGTCTATATCTTAAGAAATGGCTGAGTTATAGCATTTTGAATTTCTAGCGTGGCTGACATTTTGAAACGTCCTGATTTTTCTCACGTAATAACAGGCGTATTTATGAACCGACTTGGATGTACCTTGGTGTGTACATAGTACATACAAATCTCTCGACCGAGTTCGTTGGCCAGCTTCATCCGACATCTTATTTCAAAATGGCGGCCATTTAAAAAAATAAAAAAATAAAAATATTTAAACGAGATACCAAAAAATTGGAAAATGAAAAAGATTTTTTTTGTATGTGTTTGACCTTAATACAAAGATTCCGGAACAGTTTTTCTTTCGTCTATATCTAAAAAAAATGGTTGAGTAATAGCATTTTGAATTTCTCTTGTGGCTGACATTTTAAAACGACCTGATTTTTGTCACGCGATAACAGGCGTATTTATGAACCTATTTGGATGTAACTTGGTCTGTACATAGTACATACCAATGTCTCGACCGAGTTCGTTGGCCAGCTTCATTCGCCATCTTGTTTCAAAAGGGTTGCCATTTAAAGGAAATTAAATTTAAAATTCAAAATGAGGTATTAAAAAATTGGAAAATGAAAAAGATTTTTTTATGTGTTTGGCCTTGATACAAAGATTCCGGAGCAGTTTTTGTTTCTGAAAATTTGTTCTTTTGTTGATATCTTAAAAAATGGTTGATTTATAGCACTTTGAATTTCTAGCATGGATAACATTTTGAAACGATCTTGTATTTGTCACGCGATAACACACGTATTCGCCTATTTCGATGTACACCTCGACCAAGTTCGCTGGCCAGATTCATCAGCCATCTTGTTTCAAAATGGCGGCCATTAAATTAAAAAATATATATATATTTAAAGTGAGGTGCAAAAAAATTAGAAATTGAAAAAGGTTTCTTTCTTAAGTATTTGATCTTGATATAAGGATTCAGGAGCATTTTTTGTTTGTCTTTACCTTAAAAAATGGCTCAGATATAGCAGTTTCAATTTCTATTGTGGGTGACATTTTGAAAAATCTGATTTTTTGCATGCGACAGCATATATTAACCGATTCCGATGTGAGTGAGCATGTGCACAGCAATTACTAAGGTCTCGACCAAGTTCACTGCTTAGCCTCATCCACCATGTTGTCTTAAAATGACAGGCACTTTAAGAAATTGCCGAATTTGGCAGCCAAATATAAGTGACTTTAAATAAAAGCAGCTTGGATAAAGCTGACTAATTTCACGAAATTCTCATCCATAATGATTTAGTATTGATAAAAATTAGTGTTGAATCTCCTACATTCGGTTTCCTCTTAATTGAGCTTCGTGTGTTTGCATGATATAAGTTGGCTTTTTTTAAATAAGGATTATGAAAGCTACCTCTTCCTCCCGGCACTGGCCGGAAGGACTTTTTTTCTACCAGATGGTCCCGTTGAAATATCATTAAGGTCTAAAAATTATAGGTTTGTTTGTCTGTTTGTTTTCATGTCTTTTTTTACTTTACAGGATTTAACTTTCGTAAAAAGTCACCAATCGTCATGAATTTTGTGTGTGGTGAAATGTAATTAATTTCCCGTTTAAAATAGTCGCCGTTACGAGTGTAGTTTTTTGCAGAGACAACTCCAAAAGTTTCACATATCACCGTCTATTGTGCGTTAAAATAAACGATATTGGCAAATATGAGATTTAAAATGAATGCGGATTGGAGTCCTGCATCCAATCGGGTTATCCGATTTTACCCAAATTCGACAGCGGTTCACTTGGGACCCCGGTCGGTTTGGGTCGGGTTGAAAATAAATTTTTTCGTTGTGGATCGTAGTCAAGTCATTGACTATTGTTTTCGTATTTGAGACGTTTTAGACTTGGTTTTTGGACTTTTGCAGGTCGGTTTGGTAACTCTTTTATTCAAAAGAAAGTCCACAATATTGCTTAAGATGATAGAACTATATATTTGTATATAAATGTTTATCTATGTTTATATTTCTATGTAAAAGATAAAATTGTTGATAAAGATATATAATTACAGAGTATCTTTCGCTAATTACATTGAAATATCAATTTTTTTTTTTTTTTTTTTTGGTCTTTCGAGTTGCAGTGCGTCGGATTATTCTTAACTTGTTTATTATAATATTACCCTCATAGAATTTTCTGTTCTGCTCTTTAATTAAAATAACGTTTTATTGATTTTGAATTTCAATCGTATTTCCATTTTTCTAAATTGATTTATGTGACTTTTTTATTGCAAATTACAATGAGAATTTAAAAAATAAATCAGATTTTTATGATTTTCCCTCTCTACGTTAAGATATTTAATGGTTACCAAGAGTTGTATGTCTCTAAAATAATTTTCCTTCTGTTCTTCTAAAAATCTTGTTTAATTTATGTGCACTTTAAAAAAAATATATTATTTTAATTAAAGCTGTCATAAGGAAGACAAATTCTGGAACATAGTTATTTTTGGGGCAGGTATAAGTAGTTTGGTAAACACATAGATCATTTTAAAGTAAACTAAGACAATATTTTGCTAAAAAATAATTACTGTAAAAATTAGTTTAGAAAGACAGAAAATATTTTTCACTTCCAAAAATGATTTTTGCACACATACACATAAAGAGCTGTTTTTCAGATTTTTCTACAACTTTTCTTTTAGTAAAACTCAAATAATATATATGTCGTAGGCTAACTGAGAAATCAGGCTCTTTGCAAAGAGACGGGCTAATTCGAGAATCATCTCTCTTTTTCCAATTAGCCTGATATTTTTCAGACTTATTGCAAAGAGCCTAGAGAGCGTTAGGCTAATTGAAAAATGACCACTTATTTCCCAATCAGGGTGAGTTTTTAGGCTTATTAACCCATATCCCGACCCGAACCCGAAAAGTAAATTACAACATATCGTACCCCGATCCGAGCAAGACAAAATAATTTCAGTCTACACGCATCCAGACCCAAACCTGAAAGTTCCATTTGAAAAACCCGAAATCTGATCCGACGAAATCTGATAACCGACAAAAAAATTGCAAAGAACAATAACCTGATCCGATCAAGACAAAATTTCCGTGAACACGCAAACCGTCACGAACTTAAAAATTCCATTTGAAAAAAACTCGAAATCTGACACGAACCAAATCTGAACCCAACAAAAATATTCCAATGAACCATAATCGATCTGAGCAAGACAAAATAATTTCTGATAACATGAAATTCGACCCGAACCTAAAAACTCAATTTAAAAACAAAACACCCCGAAATCTGACCCAAACCAAATCTGAACCCGACAAAAATATTCCAAAGAACCATACCCGGATCCGAGCAACACAAACTAATGCCTGTGGACATGTTACCCGATCCGAACCTAAAAATTCCATTTGAAAAAAATATGAAATCTGAGCCGAACCAAATCTGAACCTGACAAAAATATTGCATTGAATCATAACCTGATCCGAGCAAGACAAAATAATTTACGTGAACGCGCAACCCGACCCGAACCTAAAAATTTCATTTGAAAAAAAACGAAATTTGAATTCGACAAAAATATTCCAAAGATCCATAATTACGATACGAGCAAGACAAAATAATTTCCGTGGACACGCAAACAAACCCGAACCTAAAAATTCCAATTGAAAAAAACCCGAACCAAATCTGAACCCGACAAAAATTTTCAAAAGAACCATAACCGGAACCGAGCAAGACCAATTAATTTCCGTGGACTCGCAACACGACCAGAACCTAAAAATACCATTTGTAAAAACCCAAAATCTGACCGGAACCAAATCTGAACCCGGCAAATTTTTCCAAAGAACCATAACCGGAACGATCAACACAAAATAATTTCCGTGGATATGTTACCCGACCTGAACCTATACATTCCATTTGAAAAAAACCCGAAATCTGAAACCAACCAAATTTGAACCAGACATAAATATTCCATTGAACCATATCCCGATCCGATCAAGACAAAATAATTTACGTGGATACACAACCCGACCTGAACATAAAAATTTCATTCGAAAATAAAAGGCAAAATTTGAACCTGACAAAAATATTCCAAAGATCCATGACCGGATTCGAGCAAGACAAATTATTTTCCGTGGACATGCAACAAGACCAGAACCTAAAATTTCTATTTGAAGTCAACCTGAAACCCGACACGAACCAAATCTTAACCCGACAAAAATATTTCAAAGAACCATAACCCGGTCCGAGCAAGACAAAATAATTTTCGTCGACATGCAACCCGATAAGAACCTGAAAGTTCAATTGGAACTCAATCCGAAACTGGACCTTTATCCGTGTTATGGTCAATTTTCGGGTTGACTTCCAATGGAATTTTTAGGTTCGGATCTGGTTGCGTATAGACGGAAATAATTTTATCTTATTCGGACCGGGTTACGGTTCTTTGGAATATTTTTTTCGTTTTCACATCGGGTTCGTATCGGGTTTCAGGTTGACTTCAAATGGAATTTTCAGATTCTTGTAATATTGCGTGTACACGGAAATTACTTTGCCTTGCTCGGATAGGGGTACGGCCTGATGTATTTTATTTCGGGTTCTGGCCGGGTTTCGAGTTTACTTCAAGTAGAACTTTCAGGTTCAGATCGGGTTGCATGCCGACGGAAATTATTTTGTCTTGCTTCGGATCCGGTCATGGTTCTTTGGAATATTTTTGTCGGATTCAGATTTGGTTCGGTTCAGATTTCGGGTTTTTTTCTAATGGAATCATTAGGTTCGGGTCGGGTTACGTATCCACGGAAATTATTTTGTCTTGCTCGGATCGGGTTATGGTTTTTAACGATATTTTTGTCGGATTCAGATTATATTCGGGTCAGATTTCGTATTTTTTCTAATGGAATTTTTAGGTTCGGGTCGTGTTGCATGCTCACGGAAGTTATTTTGTCTTACTCGCATCGGGTTATGGTTTTGGGGGATATTTTTGTCAGATTAAGATTTGATTCGGGTCAGATTTCAGTTTTTTTTCAAATGGAATTTTTAGGTTCGGGTCGGGTTGCGTGTTCACGGAAATAATTTTGTCTTGCTCGGATCAAGTTATGGTTCTTCGGAATACTTTTGTCGGGTTCAGATTCGGTTCGTGACAGATTTCGGGTTTTTCCAATGGAATTTTTAGGTTTTGGTCGTGTTGCGTGTCCATCGAAATTATTTTGTCTTGCTCTGATCGGGTTATGGTTCTTTGGAATGTTTTTGTTGGTTATCACATTTGGTTCGGGTCATATTTCGGGTTTTTTTCAAACTAATTTTTAGGTTCAGATCGGGTTGCGTGTCCACGAAAATTATTTTGTCTTGCTCGGATCGGGATATGGTTCTTTGAAATATTTTTGTCGGGTTCAGATTCGGTTAGTGTCAGATTTAGGGTTTTTTCTAATGGAATTTTTAGGTTCGGGTCGTTTTGCCTGTCCACGGAAATTATTTTGTCTTGCTCGGATCGGGTTATGGTTCTTTAGAATATTTCTGCGGGTTATCATATTTGATTCGGGTCATATTTCGGGTTTTTTTCAAACAAAATTTTTAGGTTCGATAGGGTTGCATGTCCACGGAAATTATTTTGTCTTGCTTGGATCGGGTTATGGTTCTTTGGAATATTTTTGTCTGGTTCAGATTTGGTTCGTGTAAGATTTTGGGTTTTTCGGTTTGTTGTATTTTTTTTCGTGTTCTGGTCTCGTTATGGGTTAATAAGCCGAAAAATATCACGCTGATTGAGAAGTAAATGGTCATTTTTCAATTAGCCTAACGCTTTCTAGGCTCTTTGCAATAAGCCTGAAAAATATCAGGCTAATTGGAAAAAGGGGAGATGATTCTCCAATTAGCTCGGCTCATTGCAAACAGCTTAGGCTCTTTGCAATGTGCCTGATTTCTCAATTAGCCTACGGCATATATAAAGTTTACTGTTTCTGTCAGTTCGTATCTACTTGTAATGTAAAGCATTTTACACATTTAAGAAACTTTTCAGTCAGCGCCTCCAAGGGGCTCTTTCCATATTCTAAGTACTTGGGGCACTAAGGCAAAAGTTTACTTAACCCTTCTCTAAAATTTTGAAGCCTCATTCTCAGTGTACTCATTCAAAGTTAAAAACTAAACTAAACTAAAATCAAAACTAAAATCGGTTTTATCACTGATGTTTTCAGGGTATTGGGACTATCTTAAAAGGAGATATTGCCCAGTTTGATCTTGTGATAACCAAGCGATAATCTTTAGAGTTTTGCAACTTATAAAATCAGTTTAAAGGAGGATGGAACTGTTATAGATGGAATGTACAGTTTAGCTTTTTTCTTTTCTTGACGCGGTCAGTGTAGAGAACAGCGTGGGATTTTGGGTTTATGTTTTTCTGGGGCTCACAACGTATAATGACATAGTCAGAATTGCGGAAGAAAAAACTCGTGTTCTACTCTAGTGCCTAGAGCAGGGACGGCGAACCTTTTCGCACACACGTGCCAAATTAAAAAAATATGTACGTATTTTACGTGATCATGGCGTACCAGTAATAACAAAATTTAATGGATCAAATAATAGTGAATAAAAATTACTTAAAACATTGTTTTTAGCATTAAAAAAATATGGGTAAAATTTGATGTTATAATTTAGAAATTTATTTAAAAAATATTATTTCTGTTGTCTCATCTTAGATGCCAAATAGTGTATATCAGCTTATTACTTATTCATTTTTAAGCGAATGCAAGTTGAATTAGACTCACTTGACAAAATGTTTTTACTTGAATTTTTCATATTATTTATTTCCGAAAAGAATGCCTCGCAGAAAAAAATGTCAAAATAGCAAGCACCAGAATCTACAGCTTTTAGTGTCTGGAATTGAATTCCAAGTTGTTATAATTTTACTATCGGCAGTTTTGCTTATAATGCCTTTTAATATTTCTTTTGCAATAATCTCCTATTTCTCTATTATTCTTAACATTTTGTGAGCCAATATTGAGCTAGATTTTGATGCATTAAGTTATATTTCAGTTTCTTGAATCTGTATGACAATAACAACCAACCGAACTAATTGAAACCAGATAAACAAAGACAACATCTAGATTAATTAATGCATTTTGTGAAATTCTACTATATTTTGATGTAGAACCTGAATCTATGCCGTGCCACAAATAATCTGCAACGTACGACTTATGGCACGCGTGCCATAGGTTCGTCATCCCTGTTCTAGAGCGATAATGCTATTTTAAATTGAATTGGAATTTTTGTATAAATAACACCATTATATATAGCATTCATAAAAGGACAGATTTCGTCTGAGATAAACAGCAGGCTCTTTATTAAATTGAATCGATCTCCTTTTAATGTCATAAGATCCAAGTCAATTGTTCAGCAAAGAAGATGTTGCAGAATATATCTGCATAGATGCCTGTTTAGATTTGCATGCAATGAGAAAAGAGGAAAACCATTCTGGAATAGGTTTATAATTAAAATGTCGCATGTATTATTTAAGCAAAACTAAAATTTGAATGAATAGGGGATCAGAGGAAAAAAACCTATTTTGAAGTTTCCAGCCCCGGTTCTATAAAAAAAACCCTCATTGCAAATGTTTATAGCATGTTTAGTAGTAGCTTAGAATAAATTTTATTTCAAGTGCAATGAAGAAGTGGTTTTTCTTTACATTATTTTATTAACTCTGATATGATATGCAATTTATTCTGCAGAGGTTGAGCAATTCTTCTAAAATATGGAACTAAAAAGAAAATACTAATGTTTCGTGAAATACTTAAAAGAAAAAACAACAACAACAACAACAAAAAAACCAAACACCGACAGCCCAAGTAAACACCAGTCGAAATTCTACAAATATCTTTGTATCAGTTTTGTGTTTTGAAAGAATCATGTAAGACTATTAAATCTTCAAAAATTTTGTCAATATTTTCTGAGCATTTAATAAAAACCGCATAAAATTTTAATATAATTGCGTTAGTTATGGCTGAAAATGCGTCAAGTGTTTTCTGTAAACAATGATTTAAAAAAAACTTTAAAGTGCTTTATCTCAAAATGTATTTTATTATTATATCTTTTGAACTACTTAAAGGTGATATAAAAACAAACGAATATTTCCCCCCTCTCAATAACGTAAAACATTCAAACAAATTAACGGACTAATTTTTATATGTAAAAGCATGCAATAGTATAGTACAGGGTGGTTAAAATTAAAATGACGATACTCAGAGGCTCTTAGATCCAGTTCTACTGAACGGATCCGAACTAAAATTTGAATGTATGTTATGTAGATCATGCAGCCGAGGGTAAAAAAAAGCCCCTTGAAATTTCACCACCAGGCGGGGCTTTAACGACGTGAAAAGAAAAATTACGGAATATTGTATTTATTTACTCACCTATATGCATACCTTGTTGGTCAACAATATGCTGAAAGCGTACCACCGCGTTATCAACGCACGCAACATATCAGTTGGAATGAGGGATACATGGCGTACGATGCGAGCTTTCAAGTCCTCTTCATTTGTTACACGTCCTTGATAAACACGATCTTTGAGAAAACTCTCCAGCCAGAAGTCACAACGGTTCAGATCTGATGACCTTGCTGGTCAGGCAATCGGGAAAGTATGCGAGATGATACGTTCATCCGAGAAGTTATCTTGAATCACATTCTTTACACGTCTCACCATATGAGCAGTTGCTCCATCTTGCATGAGCATTATGGTGGTCAAACAGCCACTTTGCCTTAACGCCGGGACAACATGATTCTCCAGAAGTGCTGTATCGGTTACTTGTGACTGTAGTCGTAACAAACCCGTTCATCGTGACTTCCTCGAAGAAGTACGGCCCCAAAATGAATTTCGCCGTGAATCCATACCATGCCGTGACGTATGGGTAATGTAGCGACTGTTGTTGCACGGCGTGAGGATTGGTAGAACCCCATATGTGGCAGATATGTCTGTTCACAGCACCATCTAAGTGAAATGAACCTCGTCTGTCCATAAGATATCTGATGGCCAGTACTCTTCCACATGCATCCTCGTCAGAAAACACAAGGCAAAATGAAGAGGTGCAGAGCGAGCTTTCGGTTTCAACTTTGCACGAAATACATCTTGTAAGGGTAGAGCTTCAGGATTTTGCGTAAAATCATGTGCGCGGTTGCCGACGGAATCTTCAGTGTTCTTGCTATTCAGCGGTCACTTACAGCATCATATGAAGAACTGTCAGATGCTTCATCTGTTGCAATTGCAACTTCTTCCACTGTCGCCGGCTCAGTTGCGCCTCGTCCTCACATCGTCCTCATTAAGTGCATTCTCTGATACTTATTAATTTTGCCTGCACTATTCGAACTCTATTTACTATTTGAACTTAATGGATATTTAAACTACAGTTTACTCATGGTTCTTATTGACATTATTGAACTTTACGAACTGTATTTGGTCAATTTTGTACAGACAATCTATTGTCTTATATTGTTCTACTAGTGTTGTATTTTAGTTTCCATGCTGCGTCATGGTTTTTAGTTTAGTATCAATTTTATTTAGATATGTTTAAAATTTAGTATACTACATTAATTTAGTTTAGTTAATACTAGTTTAGTTTTTAGTCGCTTACAGCAGGCGCTGTGGCGTTGTTGCTGCTTTGTTTCAATTTGGAAAGAAATTATGTGCTTAATTAATTTTTATGTATATAGTACAGGCAATAGAGACCGTATAGGGGCTCTACCTAGCAAAATTAATGGTAGTACTGGAAATCGGCTTTCTCGATGTTTTTTGAGTCGCTGAATCCGAATTTGTAACTTCCCACCAAAATTTCCCCCGGCAACCCCCCCCCAAATTTTAATAAAAAGCCCCCAAAAAAGGTTTTTATTAAAAAATTCCATTTTTTTATTGTTTTAGGGGAAAAGTAGCTAGAAATTCAGAAAGTAGACAAAATTTGCAACAAATGAGATATATGACATTATGACTTAGGATGAAGGGGAAGGGGGGATCTGCCTCGGAACATGCGCCGCAGTGCTGCGTGGACTAAGTTGCGCAATTCCACTTAACCACTCACACGTTTACATTAGCCCTCCTATCTTCCCTCTGAACTTTCTTTAAAAGGTTTACTTTAAGTTTTTTGGGTTGCTGAATCCGAATTTTTAACTTACCTCCAAAATTTCCCCCCCCAAATAGTTGTTTTTAACTTAAATTTCTTATTGTTTTAGGGGAAAAGTATTACGAAATTCAGAAACTAGACAAAATTTGCAACAAATAGGATATATGACATTATGACGTAGGATAAACGGGGAGAGAGGGGGCTGCCTCGGAACATTCCCCGCGCGCTTTTCTCAAAAACCAAATTTTTTCAAAAAATCTATTTTTTGGGGGTTGCCGGGTGAAATTTTGGTGGGAAGTTACAAATTCGGATTCAGCGACCCAAAAAACATCTAGAAAGCAGATTTCCAGTACTACCATTAATTTTGCCAGATAAAATCCCCTATTGCCTGGACTTCATCATTTAGTGCACGTAGCGCCGCAGTGCATGTTCCGAGGCAGCCCTCACCCTCCTCGTTCGTCCTAATTCATAATGTCATATATTCTATTTGTTGTAAATTTTGTCTAGTTTCTGAATTTCGTAATGCTTTTCCCCTAAAACAATAAGAAATTTAAGTTAAAAACAACTATTTGGGGGGGTTTCGGGGGGGGGGGAATTTTTGGGGGAAAGTTAAAAATTCGGATTCAGCGACCCAAAAATCTTAAAGTAAACCTTATAGAGAAAGTTCGGAGGGGAGATGGGAGGGCGAATGTAAACGTGTGAGTGGTTAAGTGGAATTGCGCAACTTAGTTTACGCAGCACCGCGCGCATGTTCCTAGGCAGATCCCCCCTTCCCCTTCATCCTAAGTCATAATGTCATATATCTAATTTGTTGGAAATTTTGTCTACTTTCTGAATGTCTAGATACTTTTTCTCTAAAATAATAAAAAAATGGAATTTTTTAATAAAAACCTTTTTTGGGGGGCTTTTTGCCAAAATTTGGGGAGGTTGCCGGGGGAAATTTTGGTGGGAAGTTACAAATTCGGATTCAGCGACCCAAAAAACATCTAGAAAACCGATTTCCAGTACTACCATTAATTTTGCTAGGTAAAATTCCCTATTGCCTGGACTAATATGTTCGCTGTAGCTTGTTCCGTTGACTGTTTTTCTCTGGATGGTTGTGCGGGATTCTTTCTCCGGGTTTTTGGCTCCATAAACCTTACGGTTGGCACCCCGGAAGGATGTCCTCGTAATCTTATCGGTGCAACATCCAGAGAACCGGTTTCTTCAAACTTATGAATCATGCCTTTAACTGCATTTATGGACATGGGTCCTCTCCTTAAAATTTTTATCCACCGATTAGCAGCACGGAATGGTGCCGAAGCATTGCTCTCATTCTGATAAAAAAGTTTTACGATCAATGCGCGTTCCTTCTTATTCAGCGGCATGTTGTTTGTGGACGAATGATTTCTTTGAGCTATACGTATCGTTTTTATACGAAATTACATTAGATACTCATTTACATATGGTTTTAGCAGTACAACGCCATATGGCGGCGAAATTTCAAACTTTGTTTTAGGAAAATATTGGCCTTATGATCTACATAACATATATTTTAGTTTCATTCGGATCAGTTCATTAGAACCGAAGCTATGAACCTCTGAGTACCGTCAGTTTAATTTTAATCACTCAGTATTTTGATAGGTGCCTGCACACATGGGTATTCCTGGGAATGAGAAAGCAGACGAGGCTGCAAAATGTTCTCGTAATCCATTACAAAACTTCATTCTCAGATGTTAAAGTACTAATCAAACATTTTATTTTGAAGAAGTAGCAAGAATGTTGAGATTTAGAATATAATAATTAACTCCATCATATCAAACTTGCAATCACAACCTGAATCGTCTGAGAATTGGACATTCGAGAATCACTCATAAACATCTTTTACTTCACGATGCAGCCATGTGTCCTCACTGTCACTTTTATCTCCTCACAATTCATCATCTTTTAACTGACTTTGCTTAGAGCTATAATGATCTCGAAGTCACCGCATCTGACGTATTAACTGCCACAGCCAGCCAGGCCCTGCTGGTCGATGCATTAGGCTCATTGAATTTAGCTTTTAATTTTTTCTGGAGGGATCTTCCGTGATCGAGCCTACCACAACATTTGCGGGCTAGTATTGAGAAAGGACGGGACCTTCTTACGGGTGCGGTGCCGCCTTTTTGACGAAGTAGCGGAATCAAAATGGCTATTTAAATGATTTTGAATAGAATATCGTTTTTAACTTTTAGATAAAGGAAACATCTTGAGTTATAAGCAACTATTGTCTCATATTGACCTATATCGGGCGTGTCGAAAAAAAAAGTATATACAACGAATAAAGAAAAGTGCTCAGGTACTGCATTATCTACTTTAAGAGGCTTACGCGTAATTGCAGTTGATTTTTCGGATTTGGTATTTTAACAAAGACTGCGCTGCATTGTGTGCCCACGAAGTCAAAAAAAAAAAAAAAAAAAAAAAAAAAAATATATATATATATATATGTATTAGGGTGGTCCTTAAAAAATTAAATTTAAAATATTCTATGGGGCACCCTCCTATTTTGTTCTATGTATAAAATAAAGACCTCCACAAAAATTTCAAAATTTTAAAACAATTTTTAGGGGTCGCTACCAAGGTTTGAATTTTTTTAAAAAATTAAAAATTGACATATTTTGTAATCTAATAATATATTATTAATACAAATCCATAGTCATTGCCAAATGGAATCATAGTATGATATTAGGCTGTAAATACTGTCTATTGTTTCAAGTTTCAATATATTTACACAACCTATTGTCCGAACACAGTCAGCAGTATTTCATGTCTACACTCTATTTCACCTGGATTTGGCCCCATTGTGAAAGGTAGAGAATCTAACATTCTGCCTTGAAAAATAGTTCTCCGTTATTTTTTAATCTTAAATATCTAAAATGCGTAGGAATTTATAAGATAATGTTTATAAATTATAGATTTTGATTTTTTTATATTCGTAAAATATCATACTAAATGGCCATATTTGTATCAAAGAGTATCGTATTGAAGAGTATCCTATGATTCGTATCAGAGCACCAAAACTTAAAAAAAAAGTTTTCGGAAAGCTTTCCTTTGACTGTTCACTGAGATTGCAAAATTTTAGAAGACTTTTTAGGATCTGAAACTGTAGACAGATTAACCATTATTGTTTCACGTAAAGGTACAGACCATTTATATAGCTGTTCCACAATTTCAATCAGGAACAAGTGAGGCAATAGCTCCTGCTGTTAACGAAACATTGGAGTTGTGGAGATTATAAGCAAGTAAAATGTATGACTTTTGATATAACCTTTGTTGATACCTGTTTATCAGGAGCAGCTTGAGCTGTTCTGGATTAGAATATGAACAAAGAAATGGTTTGGCTTGCAATCATCACATCCTTTAAATTATGCTTGAGGAAGTTGTTATTAAGTCTCTCCGAGTTTCAAGCGGACCGGACATGCCATTATTCCAACGATTTAAAATTTCGTGGATGTCTATCGATTATGGCATATTTCAGACTCTCATAACTGACAATTTAATCAATGAAAAAAATAACACATAATGCGTCCGAAATTACAGAATTTGCTCAAAATCATTTTAGAGCTTTTCAACCAATGGACGATTACAACGAACCGATAGACCTTGCCATCATTTTCTTAGGAGCAGTACCCGAAAGAAGTGTTTACATTGAGCTCCAGGTGGGGATTGCATTGGGCTCCACGAATGGTGAAGGTGATGTACTTGCTCAAGATTTATTTATTTAGAGATCAGTTTAAACTCTCTAAATAGAAAAAATCTGGAGTTTGTCAAGTTTTTTCGTTTGTTGTGAAAATCTACATTCACACTGGTATCAGGTTCAGTGGTTTATTGCTCCCGAAGAACTTGAAAAAAGACGAAAATGTAAATGAAATAATTTCTTTGTGTGCTTTGAAGAAATTCCTAGGACATTTCTGTACTTCACAGAACTAGTTGCTTTTGCATTTTTCGATGACAATGTCTTTTTTGAAAATAAAAGAAAAATGGTGCATGCTTTGAAAAATGAAGAAAATTATGAACCTTTAAAACGTACACAGGCTGATCCTGATTCATTCTCCAAAATAGCTTGCAAGATTTTCTAACAAACAGCACTCTGGGTTTTTTTTTTTAAATTATGGATTTACCTTTAGGCTTTTTTGAAACAGATGCAGCTAATAGGAATAAAAATGAATCCTACAAGACATGTAAGGCACTAGCGACTTGAGTCAAACTTGTTAATGATGTAGCCGAAAGTTATATAGCACTCATGGAGGAATACAATAAACTTCATTCAAAAGATAAAGAACAAAAACAGTATTTCAAGGATATGATGATGGCAATCCAAATCATTTCTTTGTTCATATTCTGCTCCAGAAGAACACAAGCTTTTCTTGATAATCCAGTATTAACAAAGGCTATATCAAAAATCATACATTTTACTTGCTCGGTACTCCCCACGACTCCAATATTACGTTACCAGCAGAAACTATTGCCTCTTGAACTATCCTGATTGAAGTTTTGGAACAACAAGCAACTGGTCAATACCTTTACCTGAAACAATAATGGATAATCTGTCTACAGTTTCAGATCCTGAAATGTCTTCTAAAATTTTGCAACCCCAGTGAACAGTCAAAAGAACGCTTGCCGAAAACTCTTTTTTTTAAGTTTTGGCCTCTGCTTGCTCGTCTTCAGATACGAATATGTCCATTAAGTACGACATTTTACGAATATCAAAAAGTCAAATTCTATAATTTATAAACATTATCTTATAAATTTTTATGCATTTTAGCTATTTAAGATTAAACAATAACGGAGAACTATTTTTCAAGGCAGAATGTTAGATTCTCCACCTTTCACAATGGGGCCAAGTTCAGGTGAAATAGAGTGTAGACATGAAATACTCCTGACTGTGTTCGGACAATAGGTTGTGTAAATATATTGAAACTTGAAACAAAAGACAGTATTTACAGCCTAATATCATACTATGATTCCATTTGGCAATGACTATGGATTTGTATTAATAATATATTATTAGATTACAAAATGTGTCAATTTTTAATTTAAAAAAAAAATTCAAACCTTGGTAGCGACCCCTAAAAAATGTTTTAAAATTTTGAAATTTTTGTGGAGGTCTTTATTTTATACATAGAACAAAATAGGAGGGTGCACCATAGAAATTTTAAAAGTTAATTTTTTAAGGACCACCCTAATATGTATGTATATATATATATATATTGGAATACGCAGTCAGCTTGTTTATGAAAGAAAATCACATCTAAAATTCGTTTGATAGGCTGATTTTCCCTCTCCACCTTCGTACTAAACAGAGAACAATGCTCTAGCTTCGGATGGTACAGTAATAAAATCTAGTTGTTCAATTATTTGCTTTAATTATATTGCATTTAGACACAGGCATTCACAGAAATTGCAGTCCGGATAGGGCAGGGGCTGGGTGTTTATAAGCCCTGTACATATACATGCCCTATATGAGCATATATTTAATACAGATTTCGCTTTTTATAGGGGCCCCTCCCTCTCTTGAGTTAATGCCGGCGTTATCATCCTCATTGTCCTGTCCCTCCCAGTGCTCTGCGTTGATTTTTAATTCTGTACATTGATTTTTAATACAGTGAAATGGACCCCCCCCCCTTCCTCCTCACAGACTGTTTGGCTGGGTCCGCCTTGAAAGCTTAACCCCTTGAGGGGCAGTGGGATAAAATATATTCCACCTAATTTAAACAAGATTCTCACCAGAAAATTTTAACTAAATTTTATATTTTTAACTTTGGAGGAAAATCGTTGAAAAATTGCTTTTCCTTATTTAAAAATAAAACTTTTCGATTATTCCGGTGAGAAATCAATATTTAGAGACATTTTTGCTTGCTCCTCAAGGGGTTAAGTGTAAAAAATAAGTTTGCAGAATTCCTGTTTTGTTGTCTTCCAACAA
The DNA here is from genome assembly GCA_963932465.1 of Maratus speciosus. Taxonomy (NCBI): domain Eukaryota; kingdom Metazoa; phylum Arthropoda; class Arachnida; order Araneae; family Salticidae; genus Maratus; species Maratus speciosus. The sequence goes on along the minus strand of OZ010787.1, from coordinate 511,288,108 downwards.
AGTCATAAAATATATACTTTGGTACTGTGGTGTAGAGATCAGAAGGGCTCAGCCCGAGTCCGGGCTCAATTTTTGTGAAGGTCTGTCTCGGGCGGGCTCGGGCTCAAAGGGATAATTTTATTTATTCAGAAATTGAAAAAAAGAAAAAAAATCTTGCTATTTGAGAGACAAGGATGTAGTCTAAGTTTCTTAAAGTATTTTACAATCCTTTAAAAATTTGCTTGAAAGGTAATTGAATCTTTATTGATAGGATATAAGGAGAAATATTCTATCTGATTCTGAACCTTTGCACCGTGAATGTTAGTAACATAAAGGAGCCGTGGCATATCCCTTGTCTATCCCCTGTTTGAAGTCCTTTATCAGAATTACTTGAATACAGAACTCATGTCTCTCTGACGTAGTTGTACAATGATTTTTTAAAATGAATAAGAGTTGTGGCTTTTGCAGATTTATGCCAGTGGTTGGGCATAAATAACAAATTTATTATTTTAAAGAGATTTTCAGGGACATGAAAATCACGAATAGTTGCTATGAAGGAGTATTTAGGATTAATACTTATTTCTATGTAAGAAGATAATTTTAAACGGGAAAATTAATCATGAATAAACAATTAAAATTAAAAATAAAAAAACCCGACTGCGTAAAAAGCAAACTAATTAATTATTTCTCATCAATGTGAAACTATTTTTTTTCAATTCCTATTATTAGCTCACACTCTCGCTATATATATCTTGTTCAAATTTTCAATCGTTAATAAAATACTTATTATTCATCCAATCAAGCTCAAATAAATTTTTTAAAACTTGTAGTGGATGACACTTGATGTTAATCCAGTTTTTTTCCAAATATTAATTCATTAATTAAATTAAATTAATTAATTTTCAATAATCGAGAGAGCTTTCTTCTTGATCAATGCATTTTAAGCGCCACTCAAGAGGAAAGAAGAAAGGGAGAAAGACAATCTCTTATTGACCTAAGTAGGAATTGACTTAAAATATTTTTTTTTATATTACTTGTTTATATTACTTACCTATTTTTTTTATTTACTTGTATTGATGACTTTTAAGTTGTGTTTAATTGTTAGTTCCTATCTATAAACACTGTTTTGATGAGGTCTATAGATGTCTATGATGGTTAGAGTTGCAGTAAAGCTAGATATCCTACATACACAACTTCCAGGTTGTATAATATTTTAACGGGGCTTCTGACACTAAAATAGGTCAATGAAACATCATCTTCATTTTGAAAGTCCTATCCAATGATATGCCACTCAATAGGGTGCGTATTTTTTCGTCTCTACCGCCATTTTGAATTTATAAAAACAAAACCTAGCCTATAACCATCGGGCCGTTAAGACGAATTGATAGAGACTTTGTTCATTAAAATCCATCCAGCCGTTGGGATGTTTCGAGGGTATAAAGAAATTCACATATACTGATACGCGTGAAACACATAACCCTTCTTTTCAGTCGGGTAAAAATTGTAAAATGTTATAAACAAATTTCTATTGCGTACTTTCGGTATCGTGCTCGGGCTCTGATGACACAAAATGTTGCGGGCTCTTATTTCAAATCGTTGGGCTCGGGCTTCGAGAAAAGAGCCCGAGCTCATCTTTACGGTGGTGGTCCTTCCAGATAAAAATAGCAGGGAACTCAATGCCTTCTTATTTAGAGAAGAAACAAAAATATCTCTTGAAAATGACAGAACATCTTAGCTTGTTACATAATGTAAAGATGGATACCAGACAAATAAATTCGAATCAAAATAATAGATGGTTCTATTTGTTTTACACTTTTGTGTAAATGAGATCACGTATAAATAGCGAGTCACATGTAAATAGCAAAATTGAAGCTTTTAGTAAATTTCTACCTCTTTTTATTAAATTTTACCTGGAAAATGATAAGGAAGTTTTCACTTTATAGCTTTTTTATCTTGCTTCTTGCTTATATCAGCCGATTCTTCATTGTACAAATTTTCTTCTCTATGCCCCTGATAGAATGTGAGATATGATTTTACATTCATCCCCAGTCAGTGCATCAGGAGAATTTTAAAAATAATTCGTAACTTCTATTAGCAATATGATTTCAATCTTTATATCTGTTATACTAAATTTCCCCCTCTTTTCAATAAAATTCACTTAGAAGTCGTAAAGAAATGTTTCGATTTTCAAAGTTTTCTTTTCCTTTTCTAACCACTTCTCTGTGCAAAAATAATAACTTATCATTTTATTAAATGATTTGAATCCAAAATTATTCTCATCCAGACTTTTAAGGGCTAGGCCCAGGATCGATAAGACTGTAAATGTGACCCTTTTTGAAGATGAAAATTAAATTTTCTTCCTATTTTTATTTATGATATTTATTTAATATTATATTAGCTAGTCTACTTTTGGACAATATACTAAATGAATCTTTTGCCGACTTGAAAAAAATAATTTTCAAAAAATATTTTATACATTTTTTATGATACGAGGTTGTATCAATAAGTTTTTGCCCTCACATAGAAATAATTGAGTGAAATTTATGAAATTGCTACATTGTATTAGTCCTTTTCTATATAGTCGCCACGCTCAGTAACACACTTCCGGAAACGGTGTTTCAAAGAGAGGGGGTAGGATGTATTCCAGGAGGCGCGATAGTAGACCCAAAGGGAGGCATTCTTCTAATTTTTTCCGACCCCCACATGTGACATATTGTTGGAAAGGCCTGTGACCACTTATTCATATTATGCACTCCCGAGCCTCTCCCCCCAAATTTTCCGCCCGGGGGCATGAATGATGGCCACAAAATTTAGAAAAGTGCTAATATGCCTAAAATAATATAATAGGCATCAGCGAATCATTAAAGGGATGGCCTTGAGCTACCAGAATTAAAATATATTACAATATTACCAAATCATACAGAAAGTCATTACATATTTCATATCTACACAAACACCACAGACAAAAACTTATGGGTTGGGGGCCTGGGTCAGCCCTACAAAACTGATCTGTATAAATAGTTATGCCTATGGAGAACCTTTACTTAATATGGAAAAAACTGAAGGTCAACTATTTAGCTATGTGTCTAAAATAATATAATAGGTATCAGCTAATCATTAAAGGAGTGACCTTGAGCTAACAGAATTAAATTATTTTACAATATTACCAAATCATGCAGTAAGTCATTTGAAAAAATGGTATACTTTTCCCTCAGTTATCTGATTCTTAAGGTTCTTTGAACTCTCTTTCGTAAATAAAATACTTTTCGATTTATTTTCACTGTTAATGTAAATTTCATGCAGATTATTTCTCTATAGTCTGACTTAGAAAGTCGAAGTATAATATAATCAAAGGTTGATGCAATTCTTTACTTCTTATCAAGAGGACGATGGTCTTTGAATAGAGCAAAAATACGAATTTCCGTTTTTGTGTTAAAATCTATTGGAAAAATAAAATAAAAAATAAAATATTTCTCTATACTTGGCAGAAAGAGTAAAAGTTAAGTAATTTTAATGTTCTGATGTGAAATATTAAATGTATAACAAAAAATATTAAATGCAATTTTAAATTTTAATTATAATGTATTTAAAATGCATTTTTCTAAACACAATTTTTCCACAGTCTAAACATCTGTAAAATGTGCCATGTGTTTTATTTTTGATTTAAAATTTTCAATATCGCTAACGGACATTTTTCATACATCCTACAAAAAAAAATCTGTGCATCTGATTCGAAATGTTGGTTCATTAAGGTTCTCAAATTGGAAATAAAGTCTACTAACAGGTGACTTTTAATGATAAATTAGTCTCGTGTTGATTTTTTGTCTTTCTTAACACTTTCTAACATAGTTGAAAAATATTTATGGCTTCAGTTTGTTTGTCTGACAGCTGTTCGTCTTTTTGTGCTCTAACTTCTATAAATAGACTCCAATTGCTATATAATTCATATATGCCATTGAGGTTTACTGTAGCATGATCAGTATTGAAAATGTAGTGTGTAGAATTTATAGTTCGTTTACAGGGTTTATTCCGTTACTTTACGGTCAATGTGGGAAACCGTTTTTAGCGCATTTTAATTATGTTACACTATTTCATACATAATGAAATTGTTATGTATTTCTAAGGTGCACTAAACATGCTTTCAGTAGAATATTGAGTGCAAAGCATTTACCATTCATTTACAGGATCACACGAAAAAACACCGTTACGTAATGGTCTACTGGTCAAAATCATTTGCAGTGAAGTTTAATGATGTTAAACTATTTCAAAAGTAAAGAAATTATAAGATTCTTACTGTAAAATATGGTGAGCATAGCATTTATCGCTCATTTACACCGGGGTCGGCGAACCTTTTCACATCGACGTGCCAAAATTTTCAAAAACGTATTTTACGTGATCATGACATGCCAACAATAAAAAATTTTAATGGATCAAATAATAATGAACTAAAATTACTTAAAATTTGAATTTTAGTATTAAACAAATATGGGTAATATTTGATGTTATACTTTAAAAATTCATTTTTAAAATATTAATTTTGTTGTCTCATCTTAGATGCCAAATAATTTATATCAGCTTCGTACTTAGTTATTTTTACGAAAATGCAAGTTGAATTGGACTCATTTGACAAAATGTTTTTACTTGAATTTTTCATATTATTTGTATTCGAAAAGAATGTTTCGCAGAAAAACTTGTCAAAATAGCAAGCGCCAGAATCTACGGCTTTTAATGTCTGGAATTGCATTCCAATTTCTTACAATTTTACCATCGGTATTTTTACTTATAATGCCTTTTAATCTTTCTTTTACAATAATCTCCTAATTCTCACTTATTCTGAAAATTTTGTGAGCCAATATTGAGCTAGATTGGGGTACATTAAGTTATATTTCAATTCCTTCAATGTGTATGACAATGACAATCAGCCGAACTAATCGAATTCAGATAAACAGAGGCAAAATCTAGATTAAGTAATGCATTTTGTGAAATTCTACTATATTTTGATGTAGAACCTGAATCTATACCGTGCCAAAAATAATCTGCAGCGTTCCACTTATGGCACGCGTGCCATAGTTTCGCCGTCCCTGATTTACACTGTCACACAAAATTATTCGGTTAGAGTACTGTCTGTCAGAGATGTATGCGTTTTTAAGTTTAACTAAATTTTTGAATATTATGTGGTATGTATAACTTCTATTGATCATATACAGGGTTAAACAAAAGAATTTGTAAATATTACTGTCTATGGGCCTCAATAGCTTAATGTTTTTTTTTATTGTGGTGATTTTGCTGCTGAACTATATTTAGTATAGAGAAGTTTGTGGAATATAAATAAATTCATATACAGGGCTACGGAAAAAGTTTCCTACATTGCTGTTTATGACTGGTAATTGCTGGAAGTGCGTTTTTAGTTGTGCTATGGTTTTTTTTTTTTTACCTGGATTAAATTTTAGCTTAACATGTGGTGTGTATAAAAGTCTCTAGATCATACACAGGACTGTACAAAATAAATCAGCTGCATTTCCGCCTATTGGCGAAAATGGCTAAAAGCGGCTGTTCAATTATGCGTTTTTGAACTGGACACAATGACAGCATCTTCTGTAATACACGCAAACCTATAGACCATATGCAGGGGTGCAGAAGAAATTCGACTATTTTTCTGACTATGGAGATATCTGTTGAAACTGCATTTTTAAATACATTATGTGGTTTCTAAACTACTTATTTACTTATCCTCTTTCACTTTATTTTACGGTGAAGATTCCTTACAGTTTTCTGGATTTGGTAGAAAGTGTTTCATAATCTATTTTTGATGCATGGTTTTTCGTTCTTGTTGAAATAACTGCCATTCGGATGGAAAATGTTCTTGTAGTATGTATCAAAATTGTCACTTAGGAATATTGAGAATTTTGAACAAAAATGAAACACATACATTTGAAGATGTATAGATAGCGAAATATTTATTTCAAGAAATACAGGGTGACAAGAAATAACTTGGACACACATGATACGTTATAAATTTAATGCTAATGAAAATATTACGACCAAACTTCAAAATAAATATGAATACATTATTTCGTCTAATATATTTACAAATTTTCAAAGTGGCTGCCTTTAGCCTTAATACAGAGCTTTAAACGTTCCACAAAATTTTCGGCTATGGGCCGCAACTCACTTACTGATATTTTATCCCATTCCTTGCAAAAGGATTTCTTTAGGAATGCCAAAGTTTTATGATATTTAGCACATACCCTTGTCTCCAAGATGGACCAGACAGAATAATCCACTGGGTTCAAATCTGAGGGATACGGTGGCCATTCTTGAGCTCCAATAAAGTCAGAAAATGTGTCTTGCACCAAACGTGAGTGCCTTTAGCTCTGTGTGCAGGTGCGGAATCCTGTTGGAAGGTCCATCTTTTGTTTCCAAAGAACTTTTGTGACCAAGGTAAGACGACATCTTCCAAAATGAGTTTGCGATATGTTTGTTGATTAATCTTTATCCCTTGATAAAAAAAAAAAACATGTGGTGTTTTCCCACTAGCACATATTCCATCCCAAACCATTACAGATTGTGGTCGTTGACGCCATTCAACAATGCAAGAAGGTCCAGGTGCCTTTGCTGATCAAACTCTATCATTATGGCTATTGTGAGCTTGTTCAATCGAAAACAGTTTTTCTCATCTGGGAAGACAAATCTTTGCCAACGATCACGATCACCCGCGGCCCGCTTTAACAGTTTTTTGCATCTTTGAAGTCTTGTGTGTTTGTTCGCTGCTGTTAGCTTTTGAATCTCTTTCATTTCGTAAGGGTAAAGACCAAGCTCTACTCTTGCCATCAAAAGGGCTAACATGTGTTCCTGTATGTTTCGAAGAGGGTTTTGTCTTTGAGCAATATGTCTACCGAGTGCATCCCAGGCGTGCTCTATAGGACTGATGTCCGATCAATATGCAGGCCTTGTCATGCGCTGAATATCTTCCAACGCTAGTGTGTCGGACACTTCAATTGCCCTATGTGGGCGGGAATTGTTATCCATGAACAGGAAGTCTGGATCAACTTCAGCACGGAAAAGATCCAGGAGAATTTCGGTGCAATTCCGCTGTGATTTCACGCTGCCTCCCTCAAAGATGTGAAGCGAAGTTTTGCCATTATGCATGATATCTCGTACATAGCGACCAGTTTACTGGAAATTAGTTGATGGTAACGGGTTCCCTTCGTTCTCCTCTCTAGCTTGTGTCCAGGATAACTCTTGATGGTGAAGCGGGATTCATCAGTGAACATGACGCTGGACCACTATTGATGATCTCAACAAACATGCTCTTTACATCAACGTAATCTTTCCCGACGATGGTGTGCTCGTCGCGGAATGTATCTAACACGCTACCGTGCATGTAACCAAACATTATTTAATCTCTGGGAAATGGTTCTTGCAGATACGCGAGTACCAGTAGCGTTCGAAAGGTCTACAGCTATATGACCAGGTGTAGCATTTCTGTTCCTTTTCGCCACTAGGGAGCCATATCTATCCTGTTTAGGTGTAGTGGTTCTTCTGGCCACCAGCATGGTTTCGCACTGAACTTCCGTTTTCAGCTACCTATTTTAACAGCGAAATCACACTCTTTGACACATCTATTGCAGAGGCAACTTGAGTGACACTTTGTCCTGTCTCGAGACGTCCAACAATTCGATCACGATCGTGCACACTCAAATGATGCTTTACAGACATTCTACAATCAATTTTTGCCGTCAAAAATGAAAATTTACAGCATTATCTTCAGAAACCGATAACGTGATTTTTCCTACAAACGTTATTGCTTGCAATTATGATTAAGAAAACAATACGAGCCCACTACCTTTTGTACAGAGAAGAGGTCTTGGATTGCAACACCCTCTACACTTATATTTTGCGTAATTGCGCATCTGTCCGAAACACAGTTTCGCATAAATTGGTTGTTCCTTAACATTTGCCAAGGAGTGTAAAATGTACCACGTTAAAAATCACTTTTTAATCACAATAAATAAAATTTGTGTCATTTATTTGACAAAACAATAGGTAGAGATTGTATGTATGATCATTTTATGACTGTCTGTGCAAAAAAGAATGATCTGTCTGCAAATGAGTTTTTTTTTTTTTTTTTTTATTTATTTATTTATTTTTTTTTTTTACAATACGCACAAGTAGAAAAAACACAGTTTTCAGAGATTCGCATTCAAAGAATAAATTAGTTGGCGTCTGTTTTAAACAGCCCATATCAGCTTCATATCGAGCCGGTTCTAATGTGAATATTTTTATGTGATGTACTTTGTTCAATTCTGAATGGTATAATATTTAAAAAAAGTAAAAGAAAAAGAAGATTTTTTTATGGTTTAAACGGTTGATTCCCCTTAAACATTAACCGAGTTCAATTTTATGAATTTAATTCACGAAATCTAAATGGGTTCCAATTACAGATGTTCATGGAGAAAATGAATATTGAACAAAGATTTTGAACCAGTGCCGAGTTTTCGGAAAGGCAAATACTGTCGGTATTTCTGAATAGAATTTTTTGACTTATTTATGATAGATATTATGCGTTTAAATACGGTGACCATTATTACTAGTGGTGCAAATTTTCATCTGCTTTTCTCAGGCATTGTTTCTAAACGGAACGGAATCGAAAACCCTGAAAAAATCCTTTATTTCTGATAAAATGAAAACTAGAATTGAACCTAAATTATTTTTTCTGTTCCTTAAATAAACCAAAATTATTTTTATGCTCCGAAATTGACCGATAAATATTTTTTTGTCATTTAAATACTGAAAAAACATTAGTTTCAAGACTAGAAATGTTTTCAGGACAGGTGGTGGTGGTGGTAGTAATTCCTACTCGAGAGATATAGGCTGAGAGAGTTGATCCCTCCGTGGGGTTCTTTCTAAGAGAATCTAAGGCTGCGTTTATATCACGTTTTCAACAATCCGCGGCAAAAAGTCGTAAATTATTTTCCTTGTCTTTCATTTCCAAAGGTTTTATGGTCATCAACAAAAGAAAGCAGAGTCTCAAAAAAGAATGAGATGGTGATATACATGTCAGGGATATCCTCCGCTGAACTTCCCCAGATAGCATGAACATTAGCAGCAAGTTTGATTTTTTTTTTACATTATCTTGCCGTGACGAATTTGAATTGAGAAATTCGCAGCTAATTTACCGCAAAGTATACCATCCCCTACTTGTATGAGTAATTAGTTGTGAAACTGATGGCAAGACTGTCTTTAATTCACGAAAGTGACGAAAGCAAAAAATCCCTCTGTTGAGAAAATAGACAATCAGCACATACGCAGAAATTGCAGAAATTTTATTCGGTTGGCACCGTTTTTTCCAAACGCTATACTTATAAAATACCAAAAAGGCTCGTATTGAAAAGTGCAAATATTACCTTAACTTTTTATGGTGATGAAAACGATGCATGCATCTTCTGATGGTGTGTTCGTATCAATAGACCTTGTCATGTCTATGGACCCCTCCGAAGGGGTTAAACTTATAGTGTAACAGTTATAAACAGATAGTGGGGCGTGGAAAGATCACTACTTTGCAGTAAGTTTGCAGTATTTTTGATTACTTGTTTGCCGTTAATTTGCAATAAATTTGATACAGCATGAATTTAACTTGCACGACAAGTTAGCTGCAAGTTCAATGTGTGGTGACTTCGGCGTTTGCGTTATCTTGCTGCAGTATTGTTATGAACTTTCAGTCTTGTCATGCTGAGCTTGCTGCAACTTTGCAGATTTTCAAAGCAAGACTGCTGCAAATTTTCTGAAAATTAAAAATGCTATCTGGGTCTGATCTTTAGATGAGTTTCTGAAGACTAAGCGCATCAAAGAGAGCGAATGACCACATCAGAGGTTTTGTTGAAGCAAAACTCAATTTGATAGAACCTTAATCCGTATTTACGCAGTGTTACGCAGGTTCAAAGAATAACACGGAAAGCGCAGAATGGTTAAGCCGACGAGCGTGAGATGGGTTTGAACCTAGCACTTCTCGTCTAACAGATTTGAGAGCAGAACCTCTCAGTCAAAGGTAACATGTTTTCAAGACAGGAAGAATGTCATTAAGAATAATAAGGAAATTAATTTATTATGAACGTTTAATCATCTTAAATATTAAAAATAGGAAAAAGAAAATAACAATCTCGCATGGTGATATTTGTATTAATTAAAAGTTTTGCTAGTTTAGTTTGCTAATTTTTATTATCTAGTTTTTTGAAAATTAATTGAGAGCAGAGCTTTGAACCAGATCAAAATTGAAAATCAGAAAAAAGTTATCTCTGATAGAACTAACTCAGGAATAGAAATAAAACGGCTCCGATGCCCTGGTATTAGATCAATTATTCACTTTGCCGTTTGTCAAAGATTCCATGAAATAATTTCACCATTGGAGAGAAAAAATGCCTGCCAATATTTCTTGTAGTACTGAGTGTCCCCAAATAGAAGACTCATTAAATGTTTATTTCAATACTTAGTTTTAGAAAATTATAAAAATTTCCAGCTTTAATAACTTTGAAAGTCAAACAAAAACCTTAATTATATGTATGTCGTTTTTAATGACCATAGAAAAGTATCATAGCATTACTATGATCGATCCGAAATATAATAAGAAAAATTCTTTACTCTATTATACTTCTTGAAATATTCTTTGTTGTGAGACAGAAACCGTACTAATTATTTTTATTATTTTGGATTTCTAAGCATTTGAATACAAGCTCTTTTTTTGTATGTTAGTGCCTCATTAGTTACGAGTAATAAATCTGAGTAAACCATAGCTTCCTATTATTGTCTTAAACAACAAAATTAAATTGCAATCTTCTAGTCTCTAAACAAAGAGAATTTCAGGAATGTAGTATAGGAAAAAAAATGTTATGCATTTCGAATCGATCAGAATGCTAATAGGATGCAAAATATTTTTTTCATATTAAGACTTATTAAATGTTTGTTTCACTATTTAGTCTTTATAATTTTTCTAGTGAAAGTACTAAAAGTTTTATATTCTCATTATAGTTAAATTTTCTTGAAGGATGTTATAAAATAACATAACATTTCTTATATTTTGTACAGTTCCAAATTTTATTATAAAATTCCTAATAAAAATCTTTATTAATTCTAATGATCTCAATTAAATATTTAGATATAAATTTATTATTTTATGTGATATTTTAAGCTTTATTCTTATTTTAAACAAATAAATAATTTTCTTCACCAAATAAATAATTTAAAATCAAAATCTTAATAATAATAATTTATATTGCTTTTATGTTAGTTAGTCTTGTTATTTTAGTTAGTTATGTTAGTTGTCTTATAGAAATTATCTTTATTTTCTCATTAATTTAATTTATTTTGACTTATGTATTCAAAAAATGAAATAACGATATATTTACTTTTTTAAACCTTTCTGCCGACATCTTTCTTTTTCTGTCTTTTAAGGACATGTTTACTTATAAACACACGTTTACTTATCTATATTATAAAGGACAAACTTATCTGTGCGTAACGCTGACGTCCTTTTGCGAATGGCAACACTTAACGATGAAATTTCGGTTTTTGCAATTTTTACTACTGCAATTTTTAAAAATTTTAGACATCGCACAGTTTTTACACCGTCATATAGGGAAAAAATCTACTTTCAAGTGTTTGAAAACTGTATCTTAATTGACTGATTTATTATGGCTTTTAAAATAATTTCCAAGCATGGATTTTTTTTAATTTATCTCCATCGCGTACAGGTTCCATTATGAAGCATTTGTATTTAAAACAATATAAATAGTTCAGCATTTGTCTCCGGCTAATTCTTCATAACGAAATTAAAACTTCATCAATAAGTAAATAAAAGAATATAATATATTAAAAACGTTGGGATTTTTTTGAGACAATAGAGAAGGCCTATGAACATTCTGTTTTTCATAAATGTTCATTAATCTTTTAAAATTTGAATCTTTTTTTAATAAAAAATAAAATAAAAAATCAAGATAGCGTCCAATATGGCGGTCTGAAGAATCTCGGGCTTGAAAAACATGGGCAATCTGCGAAGGTTCCGGCTTATTCAAAACACGGTCAGAAACCAAAAACGCTCTCCTTTGTACTTTTAGCATAGTTCATTAAACTTAAATAAACTTAAAAATTATTAAAAAAGTTTTAAAAATGACAAAATAGCAGACACTTGAAAGTAATGCTAATTTTTTTACCCCTTTTTTTGACCTCCTGTAAAAAATATTTAATATGGGCAATTTTAAACTACACTGCTCAAAACAATTAAAGGATATTGCAGTTTTAGGTGGATTTTGTATCTGGTAAACTGTTTAGCTGATTGATACATGGTCAACAGACATAGTAGGTTATATGAGAATAAATTACACATGTTTGGCAGAAAAAAATGCATTTTATTGCGCATTTGTGTACTAAAGGAAAAAAACACAATTTGTGCATATGAGAAAAAAAGAATAAGAAAAGGTGTTTTCTTCAAAGAAAATCATTTTCAGTAGGGGGTATGGTTTCCACGGGCGGCCAGCAACGTTGAACACCTTTGAGGCATGGACTCAATGAGGCTATTAATGACGAGTTGGGGTATTCTGCCCCACTCTTCCAGAAGAGCTCTTTCCAGTTCTTGGAGAGTTTGTGGGGGTTGTTGGCGGCCAGAAACTCGTCTTCCTAGAGCGTCCCAAACGTGCTCGATTGGATTCATGTCTGGAGAACACGCTGGCCATTCCATTCGAACGATTCCTTCCTCGAAAAGGAATTCCTCCACCAGGTTTGCACGATGTGGCCTGCAGTTATCGTCCATTAAAATGAAGTTATCTCCGATTGCTGCAGCGTAAGGGACTAGAATAGGTCTGAGGATCTCATCCCTATATCGGCGACCAGTCAGAGCTCCATCTCGAATGATGTAGAGGTCAGTGCGCCCGCCAATGGAGATGCCACCATACACCAACACTCCTCCACCGCCAAATCTGACACTTTCGTGCACGAACGCAGGATTATTCCTACTGCCACGGTCCCTCCAGATGAAAATACGCCTATTATCCGGATGCACAGAAAAACGGGACTCGTCAGAAAACAGAATATTGCTCCATTCATTTCTCCTCCAGTTGACATGCTCGGTTGCCCACTCCCTGCGGTCGCGACGATGCCTTGATGTTAATCTAACACATACCAACGGTCGGCGAGCATACAGACCTACAGCATGGAGCCGATTTCGGACAGTCTGGGTTGAAATCGTGGTGCCTGTAGCCGAGCGAAGGTGTTGTTGGAGAAGAGTAGCGTTCATGGTTCGGTGTCTCCGAGCTGTTAACGATAAATACCGATCTTCATTGGGCGTTGTTGCCCATCTACGACCTTGCCCTGGTCTTCGGCCTGCACATCCACTCTCCAAAAAACGGTTCCAGATCCTGGAAATGACACTTTGTGACACTCCAATGGCTTGCGCTACTTCGGCTTGAGTTTGGCCCCCTTCTAACCTACAAACAATTCTCAAAGCTTCTGAATCTGTCAAATGACTTCGCTAAGACATCGTACTGATCGAAACAAAGCAATCACTGAATGCCGATCATCCTTGTCTTCATTCTCTTTTATCCAGTTGAAAGTCAAATTTCATTTGCTGCCGCTGAAGCGACGTTTTTGACGTCGAACTCAAAATTTGCATACTCCACAGTTTGAAAACCAGAAAAATTTGCATTTGTGATTCTCTTCCTCTATTTTCGGCAAAAAAAATTTCGTTTATATCTTTATTTTATATAAAATTTCAAATATCCTTTAATTGTTTTGAGCAGTGTATTATAGGTTCATCCGATCGTCAGCTAGTTTATAAGTTCAGTCGCTAGACAGACACAGATTTGAAAAATCTTCTTTCGATAAAAACGCGTTTTAAGTTTTCGTAAACTATGTGACCCAGAACATTTTAGCCATTCTTCCGTTTTGTACAAAAATTATTTTTCAGGATTTTTTGGGTTGCCGAACACGAATTTGCGTCCGATTTTTAAAATTCAAAAGGGGCAAAGAATTAAAAATTATGTTATCTTGCACTTAGTCGGCTATTCCTGGGCCAAATATGAGTCTTTCCTCTGCCTCATAATTTTTCATATCAGCGACTGGTTGTTCTATCTACCGACAAGAGCATTTTTTGCAGTGCTGGACATACCGCGTTCGACATTACAGGCGCAAAATTAATCTTATTTGACGGCGTAACTCCTGGCTTCCAGACCAACAGAAATTTCCAAAACGTCCATAGTTCTTAATAAAGAAAATATCCATTAAATAATTTCACAGCTCTATGTGTAGCGATTTGCACAGTTTTATAACCTTGCCGTTCCTTGAATGCTTGTACTTTTGACAGACTGTTAACAGTGTAAATAATGAATGGATTAAAGAAAACTTTTAGTAGCACATTCTACACAGTTATATCTTTCAAAAATCAGTTTTTTCATCTCAATTTACAATGCTAAAAAAGAAAAAATCAATTAAAAAAAATTATTCAATGTGGCTTTAAGTATTTTACATCTACTTAAGGGCAAACAACATTGCTTTTCAGCTAAAAAAATAGAAATTTGGACGCCATATTATTGGTTTAGGATCCTGCACCTATTTACACCAAAGTCATAAACAAAATTCCTTGCATTCCTGAATGCTCAGCTATCATTGCGAACCAAAGTAAAAACGCTACAAAAATATACTTTCACGATCGTCACGATTATTCCGCTAATAGATAGCAGATTTCCGCCGTATTTTATCGAGCTATTTTGCAGATTTTATGACACTTTATGGATCGGGAAACATATGTACAGTGCTCTGATTCCTGGAGCTTAAAAATTGTTGAAACCATTGGCGGGAAAGTTCTGGTAGATCCATTATGTTTGTAACGACGCTAGAATGAATGTGAAATAACAGTCAGGGGGCAGCTGGGGGTATCTAGACAATAAAAAAAGCCGGCTCCTATTCTGCTCTCCGAGATTTTTGCAAAAAAATTGAAACTTAGTTTTCACAATTTTGCCTCACGAGATCTTTTGGAGCTTTTAACTAACGAACATATTTTGTTCTTGACAGTTCTATAATTAAGTCTTATACAAGAAGATCTTCATAAACGTCACTCATGGATAAATTATCTTGTCTTTTTTTGCCGGTATTTAATGTGACAGTGGATTCCTGTCATACAAGTGCAACTAGACCTATGATATAACTTGTATTGCTTCCATCACTTGCATCGGTTCGATGCCTTCTGGCAGCTATTTAATGTGGCAGTGGATTTCTGTAATGCAAGCGCGAGCAGTCTACTGTCATAAAGTAAGGATCCAGCAACTATACTGATTTTTCTACCTCTGCTATGTTATGGTACAAATAACAACAATGATATGTTCCACATCTTATGTCTAAGCTACAAATATAAAAAAAATTCAATATCCATGAATAATATTTAGATATATATTCATAAACTGCAACATAAAATCTTTAACAAAAGAATTGAAATATAAAAATTGTAATGAATAAAACTGCAATAAAAGAAAACTGTAACTAAAAGAACTACATTGATTATGACTTTGTGTGGAAAATTATTTTTTTCATTTTTTTATTTGTTGGAAGAAAAATTTTAACTGCAGATATTAAATAATATGTCTGCTATCATAAATAATTTCAAATAAATCATAATTAACTAGTGAAAAACTGTCTTCCTTTACTATAATTGTATTAAAACATGAATTTATAACTTTATCTTTGAATTATTTATGATCATGGTTAGATTATAAAATTTATTTTAAATATTTTAATTACTGATTGTTAATTGTTATACATCGCAACTATTAATTTTCCACTATGCGGTCTACTTTGTTTTGGTGTTGGAAAATGGGCATATTTATTCATTACAAATATGAATAAACTTAAGGTAAATTTTTATATGATGATAGTGTTCTTTGCTTACTTATTTAAATTGAATATTATATTTGACAAATTTTCATATTCACGTTCTAACATACCATTGCATAACATGGTGCCGTGCACCTAAAAAGCGCAATTTTTTCATTTTCTTGGCCTTCGAGCAACAGGTTTTGGGTTTGATTGCAGTGATAGCAAGCCAATATTACACACTCTATATGAGTTCATTTCAGTTATTTTATATATTTAAGATTTATATAAGATATTGCTATATGTACGTGGTACGATCCAAAAGTTCGGAGGACAAGGTGTAAAAAACCTTACCCTGAGTAGTTCACAGCACCGAAACACACCCACCTTCAAAGTAGTCACCTTGGGTACCGATACACTTCTGCCAACATTCGTATTACTTCTGAAAGCACCGCTGGAAGCCATTTTCCTCAAGCTCCCTTAAGGCCTCCTGCGATGCTGCTTTCCCCTCATCTGATGACACAAAACGGCGTCCCTGTAAATGTTTTTTAATTGTTGGGAACAGGTAAAAATCACACGAGGCTAAGTCCGGTGAATAGGGGGGATTGGAAGCACATTAGTGCGAGTTTTCGCGAATAACTGTTTTACCAATTGGGATCGATGTGCTAGTGCATTGTCTTTCAAATGTACCAGTCGCCATTCTGCCAGAACTGAGGCAGTTTACGACGAATGGATTCCCTCAAATGACGTAAAATGCATAAATAAGGCTCCTTGTTAACTGTTCTGCCTTCGGGAATAAATTCTGAATGCACAATTCCTTGAGAATCAAAAAATACCTCCATCATTACTTTCCCTTTGCTCCGATTCTGGCGGAAGTTTTTCGATCGTAGTGAGCCGGGCGACTTCCAGCGTCTCCATTGGTGTTTTACCTAAGCGTTGACAGAATTTAATGTTGCAGCGCTGTTCAAGAAAAGCCACCTTTCTTACGTCGCGGAGCAAAGGTAACTAACTTCGGAAGATAACAGCTGCGCGTGCGGTTAGGTCACATGACATGGCTAAACCAACCGGGGCAGGTAGGAGAGGGTTGGGATAATCTATTTCAAGCGGTTTAAGTTTAGATACTTGCTTTCGTTGTCAGAAATGGTCGCAGTCCCCGAATTTTTGGATCGTACCTCGTATATGTTATACTTTAATTGACATTTATTACTTTTGAATGTATACGCATTTTTATAATGTTTTAATGATTCCTTTATTAAGTTTAACTGTTTTCTTTTAAACTTTATTATTTTTTTCCTAAATTATGATACACATATATATTTTGGATTGATACAATGTAATACAAAACTCAGAAAAATTTCAGTCCAAAATATATAAGATATGATTATTTAAAAAAAAATTAGAAAATCTCAGTTTTACTTTTATTTGTTTCATTCTATTTGTCCTGCCACATTTACCTAAATTACAAATTTTCATTCTATCTTGAAATAATAATAATAAACAAGCACGATAAACATGATTTAAAAGGTGTTTGGGGGAGGGCGTCTATGCCAATACATAGACATGCATTCGAAAAATTGAGTTATATTGAACTAATCCATCTCTCAAATTGCATTCTAAATCATATTTTAGGTTACTTTTGAAATGTATAAAACCGTGCACAAGAAAAAGTACTTGTACGAAAGTCACAATAGTAATTCATTGGGGGTTAACAGGACTTTAGTGGGCATCCTGTATATCCATCTATAAACACAAATCTTGCCATCATGATAACGTCAGAAACACTGAACCAATTCTAACTTAATTTGGAAAGTATATTGATTGTGCAAGTATCTTGAAAAAGTTCTTTAATCAAGAATGTAGCCCTTATAATTCGGTTACAGAGAAAAGCAAATGGAAGTCATGCAAAACTTGTCACCAGGCTAACATTCGAAACTAAGCCAATTCGAACCTAATTGGGACGGTGTATTGATCGTGCAAGTGTCTTGGATGAGTTCGTTAATCGTGTATGCAGCTTTTATAGCTTGTTTGCAGGAACACTTAGAAATTTTATGAAATTGTTTAAATGGTTTGGGTTCGAACCTCATTTGAGCGCCCGAAATATATTGCAGCCTATGGGCGATTTTTAAAAGTATTTTAACAAATTTTAACATTTTTTATATAATTGCCTCATATTTATTCAATTAACTTAATAAAGACAAATTTAAAATTTCCCTGAAAATTACCTTTGTCATCAAAATAAAGAATTTAGAAGGAGTGAGACGCATTTGTTGAATTTGCATTAAATGTGACATATGCACTTTGAAATTAAAAACAAACAATAAAATGAACCTATTTATCTGACTGAGGCGAAATAAATTGTTTTGTGTCGTGTTAAATTCTGTGCAAGAAATGTAATCTAGTGTTTCACTCTAGACATTTTGAAGTTATTAGACAGTGACTTTGCAGTATAAGTTACATTGTTTAAAAATGGTTATTCTCGTTAGATATTTAAAAGTAATTTTCCCTCTTACCGCATGAAGTTTAGTTGATTAAATTGTAAAACTGATTTAATTTAATTTGCCCGATTCATTTACACTGCTATCTACCTTTCTTTTTCAAATAAACTGCCTTATTATGAACAGTTAAACAACATGAGTGTACTTATCCGGAAAATATGGATTTTGTAGTTGCCACAAGTTAAATACAAAAACTACACACCACAAGTAAAATAACTACTTTTTTGTTGATTAACCCTTTCGCTGCGTATTTTTTTAAAGCTCAACATAGGTTAAAAATTGCGCATTTATTTTATTACGCATTTCAAATCTACATATATTTTAGAGTTAAAATATGTAAAATTCTTTTTTAAAAGAGATATTTTTTGTAATATCGAATTAGATTAAAGGTACATATACCGGGTGTCCCAAAAATGACTGATGGATTTTAAAATTCCGTAACTTGCAAACGATGACAGATATTAAACAAATTCTTGCAGAAATGTTATGTAAGATGTCAGGAGTTTTTATGCTGCGATTTTCGGTTTTAGTTACAAATAGCATCGATAGATGGCGCTGCAAGCAATAACCGCTAAATATAGGCTCGATTTTTCAGCCTCTCTCTTCTTCCATGCGAAAAAAGGAGATTAAAATGTATTGAATGGATCCCGAAGTACCAAAAATCGGGTCTGGAATCGGATCTGAGCACCTATTGCTCTCAGCGCCATCTATTGTTTGAAATTCGAACTAAAATCAAGAATCACAGTACAGAAACTCCTGACATCATACATAACCATCCTGCAAGAATTTTTTAAATATCTGTCACCGTTTGGAAGATGTTGAATTTTAAAATCCATCAGTCATTTTTGGGACACCCAGTATTAAGACAGCCAGGAACACATTTACTACAATAGCCCAACAGGAGTGAAAAATCAGCCAGGGCCAGGACTCAAACCTGGGTCCACAGCTACCGTGCTGCTGCTTTAACCACTAAGCTACCCTGGCCGACATCCTAGCACGGCAATTTCTCACTAATAAACCATGTTGGGGAACGTCATCGGCCGGCAATCACACAGCACGCGATGACAGAAAATACTAAGTCCGTCTTATGTACAGTCGAGGAAGAAAAAGTAAACACCCCCTGCTAACTTTGGAATTTTTGGAAATTACCGTAGAA
This sequence comes from Maratus speciosus, assembly GCA_963932465.1. NCBI lineage: Eukaryota > Metazoa > Arthropoda > Arachnida > Araneae > Salticidae > Maratus > Maratus speciosus. The sequence goes on along the minus strand of OZ010787.1, from coordinate 511,268,626 downwards.
GAAAGTTATAGGCGCCAAACAATTGGAAATAAAGTCTACTTTTAAATGACGTGCATAAAAATTGCTGAGGGGTCTTCTACATATCAAAACGAACCCAAACATTGTTTTTTTCAATAGCAATACCCATGTTTGACACCATAAATAAATTCTACACACATCAATTAGCCTAAATCCAAATTTTCATGCAATTCGTGCGATTAGTTTCCGATAAATTAATTATTTTAAAATCAGCATGCTTTAGGGGCTGTATCCAAATTGAAGTTCGGTACTCGATTGTTGAAATGCTACAGAATGACTATATCATTTCTATTAATGTATTATTTCGTGCCAACATAAACATCTCATTCGCTTAATGTGTTTCGGCTATTGCCAGCCCAAATGTTTCATTAAAATGAGTAAAAGGTATTATTTTCAATTTATGCTTTTCTGGACATCATAGACGGCCCATTAAAACGTCGTTTTGACGTTTTTTGTTCATAATTCGAAAACTATTTGGAAGAGAAATTTAAAATTGAGAATTTGCATAAAGCAGGACATAATAAACATAAATCTATCAAAAAAATTGTAGGTTGTAATTAATATTTTTTTTCGAATATTAATAGCATAATTCATAATTCATAATTCATATTATAAAAATTTAATATTACAAATTCAATGTATTTATGTTTGGGTTTTTTAGTATTATAATTAAACAAAAAATTATCACATTAGGATTATAATTTCAGGGGATATTAATATAAATATGAAAATGTAATTTAACATTACAAGATCTAAATTTTGAATTTTTGTAATTCAAAAACTTATCATCCAAATGACTTGAAATTTCGTAGTTTGAACTGAAGATTTAAAATATATTGTCAGAATTGTGTATTGCCATTGAAAAAAAACAAAGTTGTGTCTGGTTTTGATTTGTAGACGGCCCCTTAAGTAAATTTTATATACATCATTTAAAAGTAGACTTTATTTCCAATCGTTTGGTACCTGTAAATTTTTTCTATTAAAATTAGTTGCAAAGTTAGTTGTTTACTTTTCTTTTTCTACAACTGTATCTTTAATTAAAAAAAAAAAAAAAAAAAATTCAAACGTTAATTTTAGCGTCTACTTTAATAGAATTTAGGTCCTACAAGAAAAGATCGTGTAAATCGTGGGTTGTGCAAATTTTGCTACTTTTACGTTGCCCGTGGAAATCGCGGGATGCGCAACGAGAGGGTTAAATTACTCATATGAGATGCATATTTCTATAGATGCAGAAAAGTAATTAGCAATAAGTCTATGGAAACAAAACGATGAATATCGCAAGAACGTTTATATGAGTTGCATATTCAAAATAACTGATGCCAGACCTTTTTTTTTTTGAAGCAAACATACTTGAGAAAATTATATTTATAACGATACATGAATGCAGTCTTTCTGGATCAATAAAATCATACCGTTAATTACATTCATAGCATCATGACTCCAGTTACTTTTGCCATTTTTTTTTTATTTCTAGATTTTCTTGATTTCGGGAGCTTTATTCCTTATTTTATTTTTATTCGACGAATTTTTTTTTATTCATTGCAGTTTATGCTGTAAATACTTTATCCCAAAGTCGATATCAAGTAAAAGAACGTTAAATAAAAGCAGTTTTTTTAACCGTTTCCAATATATTTGTAAAGTTTTTATGAATTCAATTTATCTGTCTGTTGGCCTGGTCATCTGTCCGTGTTTTAACTCACGAAAATATACTCGGATTAGATTGTAATTTTTATATGTTAATAAAGATCACTAGAATGTTCGCTATTGAAAATGAATTGTGTACTACCTATAGTTCATTTACAGGGACACAAAAGAATTCCGTATATTGTGGTTTATGAGGAAAATTCGCTTGTGGTGCATTTTATTTAAATTGCTGCTTTAGATATCTCATTTCAGTGTATGAAAAACGAAATTCCTTAATAATATTCTGTTAATGTTTGAAAGTGTTTCATTATCTTTGCCTTATCTATCATTTTTAGTTCTTAAAAAATTTTCTTTTTTAAGTGTGAACTGTTTAAACATATTTATTGACAAGAGTTTAAGGGGTTCAGGAGCTAAAAAAAAAAAAAAAAAAAAAAAATGCAATTTTTTTATTGGCTTAAAAAAAAATACTGAGTTTTTAGCGTTAAATACCGCAAATCGCATGCTTTTATTTTCATTAGATCCAAATATATAACACCTTTTGCCTTGAGAAGCAATGCACTTTAACTTCACTTTGACTTCATTTATCTCAGAATGAATTTTTTCATTCTGAGATAAATGAAATTATATGTCCGATTTGTCAACTTTAAAAGAATATATGTAAAGTTCCTTGCAAGATATATGTATGAAATTTTTCACAGAGATTTTATGTTATATTTCCAACAAATTGTCGTCAGGATTTTTAATTTTGAGTGATAATTGTGAAAATATGCTAATTATGCAAAACTCACTCATAAAAAAAACTTCATTTTTTTAGTTAAGATTTTTTTTTATAAAATTTGAATTTGGCGCTGTTGAATGCGGCGGATGAATGCTCTTCGTTTGCTTGAATCGTCATTTCCCGCACGGATTTTGATCAACATGGACTATTACACCAATGCGGAACTTGCCCACATGCATTTCATGTATGGGATTGCGCAAAGAAATGGATTGGCTGCTCAAAGAATTTAGATTGAAAGATTCCCGGTTGGATTCAGTCGGATCCCCGAACATCTGAGCGTCTTCATTGGGAGTTGTGCGCGAGTGGATCGTTTTATGCTTCCAGGCGTGATAAGGTCACTGTACGATATCGCAGAATTCCTGCAGTGGAAGAAGCAGTATTACGCACAGTAGAGGATAGTCCTTCGGCAAGCTCAAAAGCTGTTGGGTGTGAACCATTTCCTTGCTTAGCCCCATACCTAAAATGAATGTCGGTAAGCTCCGCATTGGTGTAACAATGCATATTGCTCGAAATCCGGTACGGAATGACGATTCAAGCCAGAAAATCGCTTTCATCCACCGAACTTAACAGCGCCCTCTACTGCCTCAACACGGCATTTCTGCACTCACATTCCTATACGAAATCTGCTTACTTAGGTCCCCTCTACCTGCCTTTATATTTTTGACATATAGTTCTGAACACCCTGTATGTTATGCGATATATATACTATGTAAATATGCCATACACAATGTATATACGCCAAACTCTCATATATGCACCATATACGGGCTATATTGATCCTATTTATTTCATTTATAGGTCATATATATCGTATATACGCCATATAAACGTGATAATTACATAACAGGTAGAGTCGCGGGGGAAAAAAGTAAACAGCTCCTACTAATTCCGTAACAAATTATCGTAGAAGAAATTTACTGGCACCAAACGTTTGGAAATAAAGCCTATTTTTAAATGATGTATGTAGAATACGATTTGCTTAGCGGCCAGCTACATATCAGAACCAGACCAAACTTTGTTTTTTCAATAGCAACACCCAATTTTGACAAGATATTTTAAAACTTTGCTTCAAATTATGCCTAGATACCACATTTCAAGTCATTTGGATGATAAGTTTTAAAATTATAAACATTCAAAATTTAGAGCTTCTAATGTTAAATACCATTTTTATATTTTTATTAATATCTCCTAAAATTATAATCCTCATGTGCTATAGTTATAATACTAAAAACCCAAGCATAAATACATTTTGTAATTTTTATAATTTTATAATATGAATTATGAATTATAAAATTAATATTCGAAAAAATTATGAATTGCAACTACAATTGTTTTGATGGCTTTATATTTATTATGTCCAGCTTTATGCGCATGCAGAATTTCAAAATTTTCTTTCATGTAGTTTTCAAATTATGCTTAAAAAACATCAAGATGCTGGTTTAAGGGGCTGTCTATGATGTTCAGAAAAGCTAATTTGAAACATTTGGGCTGATATTACGGTGCCTCGCTTTAGATCAACTTAGAGCGTAAGAGGTTTTTTCGACATTGTTTCCTTATACTGCTTCAAACTATTTTTTATTCTGAATTTTGTATTCACCGATATTCTTCAAATTGTTGCAATAAATTTAGAAAACAGCGAGTTAAATAAATTCAAAATATGAGAAAAAGCATTCTAAAAACACCTATAAAATTCCAATCACATTCACATATTCGAAAACTACATTAATTACAGATAACCTTATATTTTTTAAAGTCGGATATTCAATACTTGCAAACATTATGAAATGAACATAGAAGAGAATTTTACCGTATATAACAATAGACGAACATATATGAGCAAAGTGGTCATATTAGCAAGAAATAATGCATTAATGGTATAAGTGATATAGTCATTCTGTAACCTTTCAAGAATCGAGTACCGAACTTCAATTTGGATACAGCCCCTAAACTATGCTCATTTTAAAATAATTATTTTCTCTGAAACTAATCGTAGGAATTCCAGGAAAATTTGTACCTAGGCTAACTGAAAGGCGCGGAACTTATTTATGGTGTCAAAATTGGGTGTTGCTATTTACAAAAACAATGTCTGGGCTGATTTTCATATGTAAATAGCTCCCCAAGCAAATGTTATAGACATAGACTTTATTTCCAATCGTTTGGTAGCGGTAACTTTCTTATACAATAATTTGTTGTCAAGTTAGTACGGGTGTTTACTTTTTTCCACGACTGTAAGTAATAAGATCTTAATAAGATATGTTATATATATCTCACACATACCACATATACGTCTTAAACAAATTTCATATATACGTTATATATAGGTAATATATTACCATAACTTGGTCATATATGTCATAAAATGTCAAATACTTTATATATGACTGTAACTTTATATATGCCATATACGTACGTCATATATAACATATAAATTAGTAATTTAGTTTAGTCGCTGAGCGACAAATTCACGGGGGCCGCTATGGCTAGGAACTACCGATGTTTATTTTGAAGTATATTATCACCCCTGAATCTCTGTACTAAAACTTTTGACATTCCCTGTATGCTTTGATAACTTTTATTAAAAATTGTGACACCTCAACTTCGACATGATACTACAAAAGGCTTTATTTGACAATAACTGGTAGCTAAATGTAGAACAGTTGATTTATACGTAGTCATTTATATAACTCAAGTGCTAGATAATGAAATGCAGAGGATAAAAGTAAGTGTCTTTTAACAATCAAGACCTTCTTGAAATTATCTAACAAGGAGAGGGCCAACCTTGTTAATCACAGATTTTGATTATTTTAATATATGTTGTAGGGTAGAGGCCCCTTAGTGTCAGGTTCAACGGATTTTATCCAATGCTCCTTAGTTCTTGAGAAACCGGGAGGACTAATATTAGTACACAACTTAAATACTTTGCAAACACAATGATAGGTCAGTCGTAGCTCAGTTGGTATGGTGTTTACCGGCTGATTCGCGGGCACGGGTTCAATACCTGAATGCGCTACATTTGTTTTTCTCATTTTTTGTTTTATAAATTTACTTGTAAGTATAACTTAATAATCTCACTGTCAATTAAAATTTTTAATATTGCATATCAATTATAATTTTAATCTATTTAATTTTTTACTTTTAACTAAATAGTTGTAATAAAACATCATAAAACTGTTATTTTCTTTTAAAAAATCACTTTTAAAATGTATTTCATATATTCTTTATCGATGCAATGATATTGAGCAATTGTGTCAATTCGTGATTTTAAAGAAACATCATTTACACATTGCTTTAACAAAGGAAGTCAATGCTGCGATAATACTATTATTCTGTTTTTAAAGTAACAAGCATAACCATATTAAAAATTAGCATCAGAATTAAATTACAACCGATTTTTTGCATATTAAAGATTTTTAAATTTGTAATAAGTATGTTTGCGCTTTCGATTATTTTGCTTTCCCCTTTACCTTTTTTCTGCTTTGATTTATTTTATTTGAATATTCCTTTTTTTTTATCATAACTAGATGGCACCACAACAGAATTTGTCACGATTTTGGAATTTTTATCATTCAATAATAGATCCAATTTCTTTTTAAACCTCTTTAATGGATGAGAAATAATAGTTTACAAATAAGAAATGATAAATTTAAGTTTGCTAACATTATAATTAATGTATGGTGTTAAAATTTTTAATTGAAATTATTAAATTATAATTACAACTATATTTATAAAACAAAAAATGAGAAAAACAAATGTAGCGTATTCAGGTATCGAACCCGGGCCTTCGGATCAGCCGGCAAACGCCACGCGAACTGAGCTACGACTAACCTGTCATCTTGGTTGCTAAGTAAGTATTTAAGTTGTGTACTAATATTAGACCCCCTGGTTTTTCAAGAACTAAGGAGCATTGGATAAAATCCGCTGAACCTGATATTAAGGAGTGCCTATCCTACAACATATATTAAAATAATCAAAATCTGTGATTAACAAGGTTGGTCCTCTCCTTGTAAGACTTATACATGGTGTTTCCTTAGACCGTTCACATTTCAAAAATTCATAAACAATTAACAAATTGTCGTAGCGGAGTGTGGTTTGTGTCATAAGACTTGTCAAGGGGTGGGATTGTTTGTGACACTAGAAACAAGAAAAGAAAAAGCATGCGTTAAGAATAGATTATGAAACGCTTTCTAACACATTCAGAATACTGTAACAAAACTTCACCCTTTAATAAAGTAAAAGGGGTTATTTAAGTAAATAATTTGCAAAAAGCGTAAAACATTTGAAATCTCAATGTCGTCAGTCACCAACTATAGTTCAAAAATAATTCAAATTCTTTTTTGAATATGATTTTGTATATGATCTATCGATTTGTGTACATACTGCATGCTAAATGCTATGTATATATACATATGCATATATGTATATATATATATATATATATATATATATATACTAGGGGGCTCTGCCCGCTGCAAGCTATGCTCGACAACCCCCCTTTCAGGTACCGCAGAATCTAAAATACTCTAATGTGATCGGTTTTAGAAAGATTAAAGAAGATTGAATTATAATGGAAAAACCCGTAGCGATCTCCCTATAAATGTGTTTCCATTTAGTTCCCTTTAATTGCGAAAATTTAAGGCCGAATCAGTTGATTTTAAGACATCCAATGGTTGTTTTCGTGTTTTATTAAAGAAGATCAGTTAAACATTTGAAAAGAAGCTAAAATAAAATGAATTAAGAAAACAGAGTCTTTGCCTCCCGGTATTTTTTAACAGCGTTATAAAACGATTGACATAATACAATTTAGTACAGTTACTACAATTTACTGCTTTAACCACTTCAAGGGCAGTGGTTCATTTTTGGACCACTTAATTTCAATTCTTAAATGCCACATTGGCACCAGAATATTGGAATGAAAATTTTCCTTTTATTAAGTAAGGGAACAAAAGCATTTTCGTATTTCGAAACTTGTTTGTGAATTATGGTGCCATTCACTGATTTCAACATTTTACGAATAGAAGTACCTTGGCCCTGCAAGAGTTAAACGCATATTAATGTATTTATTATTTTAAAGTTTCCTTTCTCTTTTAATAATCATATGTAAATACAATTTTTAAGACACAATTTTCAATATTTTCCTGCTTTTAACACGTACTCATTTAATGGCAGTTTTGAAGTTTTTTTTTCTGTTTTTTTATAGTCACGTGAAAATAAATTTTTAATCGTAAGGAAATATTATTCTTTGCGCTGTTTTTAGAATTGAAAACAATTACTATAATAATAGCTTAAGTCATGTGACTATCCTCAACAGTTTCTTCGCTTTTTATATTCCAGGTGACCATTTTGGTACTTTAATGTTAGCCAGCCACAGGTGATAAGTCGCCAAATATTACTCTATTGCCATCATTTCACCTATATTATAATAGTCCAAGTCATGTAACTGCCATAAACAATTACGAGCTGATCCCTTCGCTTTTTTATTCCAGGTGGCCATTTTAGTACTTTAATGTTAACCAGCCACAGGTGATAAGTCGCCAAATATTATTCTATCGCCATCATTTGACTAATATTATAATAGTCTGAGTCATGTAACTGCCATAAACAATTACGTGCTGATTCCTTCGCATTTCATAAGAAATGTTTTACACTTTGAAAAGAATCAAAATTAATTTTCCGAATAGAACTACACAAAAGTTGCCATGATCGCAAAGAATTCTTGGTATTTTTATGTTAGCCCGGTGCAAATCTCACCAATATCTTTTTTTTTAACTCGCCAGTTCGCATTTTTTTATTTTTCGAGTGGTAAATTAAAACGGCACTATTTGGTTATCCCATCGACCAAAAATCTATCGCAAAAATATAAGATTAAATGCCAATAATGGTTGATCATAAATGTCACATTCACTTCACTTTATGGAAGTTACACGTGTTTACACCATCAAGTGATTTTTATTTAGACGTTTTATTTTGTATTTTTATTAATGTTATACTAATTTATTTGTTCTTTCGTTATTTAAAATGAAAATTATGTCAATTTGTATAATTTGGCGATTTATAGAATTTGGCGATATTGGTCGACGGGATAACTAAGTAGTACCATTAAAACATTGCTTTGAAGTTGAAATCAAATGTCATGATTTGTTGCATTATTTAATATTTAGCACAGATATCATATGTTTGGCGTGATTTTTTTACGACAATTTGGCAAAAACACATTTTTGAATACCAGATAAATATGTATTTTTAAATTATTTTCTATTATTTTTAAAATGGAATAACAATAAATAAAAAAAAGTTTAATTAATAATTATAGAACAAAATAATTTATAGCATTTTTTTTAAGTAAAAAGAAAATAAATGCAAGGCTCGCAGCGTTCCTAAAATTTTCGCACTTTGCTACCAGTATTTTAAATAAGAATTCTTCGTGGTAGATTCCTTTAACATCTGTAATAGAATTATACAATAAAGATTATCGTTTTAAAATAGTGGTTGGAAAGTGCGAAAATTTTAGGAACGCTGCGAGCCCTGTAAATGTAAATAAACATTTATTAATAAATAAGCATCAACAGCCGGGTTGCCATGTCAGGCAAAATAACGCCATTTTGGCCCCAGTACGTACATGATATCTGTGCCTAATATTTTTCTTTTCGTTTTGTTTTAAAAAAAAGAAAGAAGTGAAAGCCATTAATTTTAAATGTTTCAGTTTTAAATGAAAGTTTTGTACTAAATAAAATGATAATAATAATAATAATAATGAAAAAAAAGCGACAAACTGAATTATGAATAATGTAATATGATACATTTCTTAGAATACATTTATGGGAGGCCAAACTGGTCTCCAAATTAGTTTAAAATAATAACCGTTTGTAAAATATGAAAAAAAATATCTGTTATGATTAAAATTTGAGTTGCCATCATTAGAGAAAAGTATTTAAAATTAAGAAAAAAAAATAATATTTCGAAAACTAATTCGAATTTAAAAATTCTCATACCAGTTTTGAGATCTGTGGATAAATACGGATTTTTGGTGATAATTACATCGCAAAATATTCCATATTTTAGGAGAAATCGCCGTGAAACATAATCAGTTGTTTATTCAGTCGTTTCATAAAATCGTTTAATAAAATCGTTTAATAAATTCGTTTCATTTCAGTCGTTTCATGAAATCGCTTCATAAATTCGTTTCATTAGGATTTTATACACTATATGACCAAAGGTGACAGGTCACTTGCGATTTTAGACCTTTTGTTAAATATCTAGAAAAATACATGAGGAATTAACCTGATACTGCAGGTGTGTAAACAGTATAGTATAGGTATAGGTCATACATTTCCGCGAAGATTTTTTTCCCGAAACCCCATAGAGGACCGTCAACAAATTGAAAAAGAACCAATATCTTTTGGACAACCCTGTAAAAACTAATGTAGAAAAAGCGTTCAAACTCGAGATTATTAATAAGTAGCTTATTGTAATACAGTGTGGTCATTTTTATGAAGATAGCATCTATACTCGTAGAGAAATTAAGGTTTTTATAAAAACAGTCCCAAATTTCGCTAAGTTTTTTGCTTATAATTAACAGAGTTCTTAATATGAAAAAAAGTTCTTTTCAGAACATATGGCAAACAACACTGTACATAACATCCTGCAATCATAATTAAAAAATAATAAAAATTGGATTAAAAAGGAGCAGGTTTACTAAACAATGTAATGCAATCGAAATATAATATGCATAATGTATTAGCTAAGTATATAGAGTAACTTTTGTGAAAGTCTCAAAAACATAGCTTGAAAATTTTGAAAATTATCGTCGATAGAATAAGCTCGAAATCCGTTGTTCCCAAAAAGAAGCAAAAAGATGAGGGGTTGTATGAAATATCTGTCGATTAGTGCCAAGATTGCGTACGCAATATTGCACGAATTACTATATTTGGATACAACCCCTCATCTTTTTGCTTCCTTTTGGGAACAACGGATTTCGAGCTTATTCTATTGACGATGATTTTCAGAATTTTCAAGCTATGATTTTGAGACTTTCACAAAAGTTGCTCTATATACTTAGCTAATACATTATGCACATCATAGTTTGATTTCATTCGCGCATGCGCAGTGAAACATTTTTTAGTAAACCTGCTCATTTTTCATCCAATTATTATTTTTTTAAAATTCTGATTGCAGAGTATTGTGTACAGTGTTGTTTGTCATATTTTCTGAAAATAACTTTTTTTGATATTAAGAACTCTGTTAATATTAAGCAAAAATCTTGGCGAAATTTGGGACTGTTTTTATGAAAACCTTAATTTCTCTACAAGTTTACATGCTAGCCTCATAAAAATGAACACAGTATATTACAATAAAACACTTATTAATAATCTCGAGTTTGCACGCTTTTGCTACATTAGTTTTTACAGGGATATCCAAAAGATATTCGTTATTTTTCAATTTGTTGACGGTCCCCTATGGTTTTTCGGGAAAAAAATCTTTACTGAAGTATATGACCTATACTATACTGTATACGCGCCTGCAGTTTCAGGTTAATTCTTCATGTATTTTTCTAGATATTTAACAAAATGTCTAAAATCGCAAGTGACCGGTCACCTTTGGCCATATAGTGTATATATAGGGTAGATATATATATGCTTTGTATAATACATACTATGCTGAAACTTAGATCAGTTAGAAAGAACTTAATCCAGTTGATAATTGATTTTCAGTAATTTTTGTCAATAAACGAAAATGTACTCGAATTCTTTCGTACAGCCCTGCATATGATGTATATCCTTTATACGCACCAAGTAATATGCAAAAAATTAGTTAAATTTAAAAACCCATATCACAACTGTAAACACAGTTCCAGCAATTATCGGTCATAGACTGTAGTGGAAAATAACATTTTTGTGTGTCACTGTATATGAAGGATAAATGCTGTGCACACCATATTCAACAGTAAACATTTTGTACACCTCTTTGATATATATCAAATTCAATATGTTTGGAATAGTGTAGCACTACTAAAATACATTGCTAACGATTTCTCCCATATACCATAATTTAACGGAATTCTTAGTGTCCCTGTAAACGAACTGTGCATGCTACACACTTAATTTTCAATACTGAAAATGACAAAGTAAACCTCAATAACATATATCAATTACATGACAATCCGACTATATTTACTCGAGGTAGATTTCGGACAGGCAAACCGAATTCTGAAACACTTTTCAACTATGTTGGAAAGTGTTAAGAAAAGTTCGAAGATACTCATAAGTAAGTTCAGATTTGAAAATTTCATACAAATTTAACAAATTGTCGTGGTTTGCACCATAAGACTTGTCAAAAACGGGAATTTTTTCTGAAAAAAAAAATTCGTCAACGAATCCCATAAGTCTGTTCACATTTCGAAAACTCAAAAGTTTAGCAAGATGTATTATCCAAGTGCGCTTTGAAACAAAAGACTTGACTGATAATCGGAAGTTTTTGTAGTAAAAAAATAGTTCAAAGAAAATTCGAACTATTTTTTTTTTTTTTTTTTTTTTTTAGACAGAAAAAAATCCCACCTTTTGACAAGTCTTACAATGAAAACCGCCGCCCTACGATACCATAATTTGTTTAATTTTTTGTGAATTTTGACTACTAAAATACATTGCTAACGATTTCTCCCATATACCATAATCTAACGGAATTCTTAGAGTGTCCCTGTAAACGAACTGTGAATGCTACACACTTAATTTTCAATACTGAAAATGACAAAGTAAGCCTCAATAACATATATCGATTATATGACAATCCGACTATATTTACTCGAGGTAGATTTCGGACAGACAAACCGAATTCTTAAACACTTTTCAACTATGTTGGAAAGTGTTAAAAAAAGTTCGAAGATACCCATAAGTAAGTTCAGATTTCAAAATTTCATACAAATTTAACAAATTGTCGTGGTTTGCACCATAAGACTTTTCAAAAAAGAGAGTTTTTTCTGAAAAAAGAAAAAAAATCCGTCAACGAATCCCATAAGTCTGTTCACATTTCGAAAACTCAAAAGTTTAGCAAGATGTATTATCTAAGTGCGCTTTGAAACAAAAGACTTGACTGATAATCGGAAGTTTTTGTAGTAAAAAAATAGTTCAAAGAAAATTCGAACTATTTTTTTTTTTTTTTTTTTTTTTTAGACAGAAAAAAATCCCACCTTTTGACAAGTCTTACAATGAAAACCGCCGCCCTACGATACCATAATTTGTTTAATTTTTTGTGAATTTTGACTACTAAAATACATTGCTAACGATTTCTCCCATATACCATAATCTAACGGAATTCTTAGAGTGTCCCTGTAAACGAACTGTGAATGCTACACACTTAATTTTCAATACTGAAAATGACAAAGTAAGCCTCAATAACATATATCGATTATATGACAATCCGACTATATTTACTCGAGGTAGATTTCGGACAGACAAACCGAATTCTTAAACACTTTTCAACTATGTTGGAAAGTGTTAAAAAAAGTTCCAAGATACCCATAAGTAAGTTCAGATTTCAAAATTTCATACAAATTTAACAAATTGTCGTGGTTTGCACCATAAGACTTTTCAAAAAAGAGAGTTTTTTCTGAAAAAAGAAAAAAAATCCGTCAACGAATCCCATAAGTCTGTTCACATTTCGAAAACTCAAAAGTTTAGCAAGATGTATTATCCAAGTGCTCTTTGAAACAAAAGACTTGACTGATAATCGGAAGTTTTTGTAGTAAAAAAATAGTTCAAAGAAAATTCGAACTATTTTTTTTTCTTTAGACAGAAAAAAATCCCACCTTTTGACAAGTCTTTAAATGCAAACCGACGCTTTACGATACCACAATTTGTTTAATTTTTTGTGAATTTTGACTACTAAAATACATTGCTAACGATTTCTCCCATATACCCTAATATAACGGAATTCTTAGAGTGTCCCTGTAAACGAACTGTGAATGCTACACACTTAATTTTCAATACTGAAAATGACAAAGTAAACCTCAATAACATATATCGATTACATGACAATCCGACTATATTTACTCGAGGTAGATTTCGGACAGACAAACCGAATTCTTAAACACTTTTCAACTATGTTGGAAAGTGTTAAAAAAAGTTCTAAGATACACATAAGTAAGTTCAGATTTCAAAATTTCATACAAATTTAACAAATTGTCGTGGTTTGCACCATGAGACTTTTCAAAAAAGGGAATTTTTTCTGAAAAAAGAAAAAAAATGCGTCAACGAATCCCATAAGTCTATTCACATTTCGAAAACTCAAAAGTTTAGCAAGATGTATTATCCAAGTGCGCTTTGAAACAAAAGACTTGACTGATAATCGGAAGTTTTTGTAGTAAAAAAATAGTTCAAAGAAAATTCGAACTATTTTTTTTTTTTAGACAGAAAAAAATCCCACCTTTTGACAAGTCTTACAATGCAAACCGCCGCCCTACGATACCACAATTTGTTTATTTTTTTGTGAATTTTTGAAATGGGAACGAACTTATCAGGCATCCTGTATAAAATGCATTTTCAGAGAAACTGAAAAGATATTTTTTGTAAAAACTACTTACATTATTAAATTTATTATTTCTTATTTGAATTTTATCTGATATATTGAAGGGTTATATTTTTAGTAACTGAACTGTCACGAACAAGAAAGGTCTCCATAAAGACATACTCAATAAAGTTAAAACGAAATTGGAATATTCTTATGTGCGTATGCCTGTTTATAGAAAAAATTCTGTGTAACCTCAACTATACGGGCGGAAAAAATTATGATAAGTTATTTCTTTGGCGATTTATCGCTGATTGGCAACATAATGAAATATATATATAAAATTATCAAGAAGGAGCTTGGTGAAATATCATAGAAGCGTAAAAATAACAACGTTAAATCACCCAAAATTTAAAATTTTAAGCATATGGGTTTCGGTAGCATATAGCATACCTTCCTCAGTGCTCCACTGAAGAAGGTATGCTATATGCTACTCACTGAGCTCACACACAAGGCTCACTGAGCACTGAGGAAGGTATGCTATATGCTACCGAAACCGGTATGCTTAAAATTTAAAATTTTTGGTGATTTAACGTTGTTATTTTTACGCTTCTAATATATATAAAATAAACTGTGTTGTGATCACTGACCTTCTACTCTAGTGGTTGGGTAAATTGTACAAAAGAAATGTTTCTACTCTACAGACTGAATCGTTTTAAACAAGTTTAACGTTAATAAATGCAATTTTAAAACTTTAGTTTTAACAAATGTATAACATTTTTGATTTATTGATGTTTAACTATCTTATTACACAATTTAGATGAAAATTTAAGTTGTTTAAAAAAATTGGAACTCAAAATTATTTTTAAAACTCATGTGAAACTTTCTTAAACGTTGAAGCCTTTGAACTACCAAAAACGAATGGAACAGAAGGGTTAAGAGGACTCGGAAACCTACCAAAACAAAATTTTTTACGAAATTTCGATTTTCAGATATTTACCTTATCACAAACAACATGTTTTCGACTACCCCCTGTCAAAATTTCGGACTGATACCGGAAATAGAAGTACTGTTTATGCCTTATATAAAAAACATCTAATAGCATATACACCCGTTAAATAAAATCTCTAAACTCATTTATCTCATACACTACATAATTTGAACTTTAAAAAGTTCACCGTTTACTTAAAAGGTGACAAATAATAATAATACAGATGTTAGAAGTTTAATATAAATTTTATTTAAATTTCCGAGTACTTTCGGTCTGCAATTTCGCAGCGATCGTCGTCAGGGAATATTTTCCTTAATTGGCGTTCCACTCATTGAAATACGTCAGTTCGTTTGAAATGGGAGCGTCTGCAATTCTTAGGATATCTGGAATCATACTAGAAGTAGGGTAGCATAATTATTCTACACAAGTTTAATCCGAAGCACTACTACTTCTACTTTCAGCTACCCCAAGAATTGTAGAAACCCACATTTCAAACTAAGTGACGTATTTGAATGACTGGAACATCAATTAATGAAAATATTCCCGGACGATGGCTGCGGGATTGCAGACCGAAAGTACTCGGAAATTTAAATAAAATGTATATTTTTAAACTTGTACCAGCTTATTATTATTATTACTATTTGTCACCTTTTAAATAAAAAGTGGACTTTTTAAAGTTCGCATTATGCAGTTTATGATTGGATCAAGGTGGAACATTGCATTTCGTTTTATGATGTTATTTACTCATTTATCTCATTTCGTGTTTTTTCAGATTTTCCATGTCTTCAAAAAGCTAAGGCTTTTCTAGATATGGATAATGAGCTTGGATTTTTTTGTAGTTGAAAATCATGTTATATGTAAAAGATTTAAGGATCGTATTTTTTATATTTTGATAAATTAAAAAAAAAATATCTACAAAAACTACTTATATTCTCTGTTTTTTTTTCACTTGTATTTAGTTATTATTTTCTTCTATAAAATTATTGTCATTGAAAAAAATCCGATCCTTAAATGTATTCGAAATATCATTACTGACCTGCAATAATAAAAAAAATCAGGTGAAAATTAAAAAAATAAAATAAAATTCAAGTAGCGTTTTAAATTCGGTGTATAAAATGAACTTTTTTTTAATTTTGTGAAAAATTAATTTTAATTTTTAAGTTTTCTTGGATTAAATTATTTGTACTTATAATTTATGTAATAATATCTAAAAATACATTTTTTAAAAGTTGATAATAAAAAAAAAATTATTTTGGGTGCCGAGTCCCCTTAAACAATTTTATTATATGGGTGAAATCGAAAATAAAATAAACCTTATGCTAAACAAAATTTAGTTATTTAACCCGATTTAAAATATTTTAAATTAAATTTGTTATAAAAGTATAGAGAATTGAAAATATCAAACGTAAAACGAAAGCAATTCTAAAGGAGAGTGGAGAAAGGGGGTTATACGTCTTTGAATAAAAAAAAAAAGACGAAAAAGAAATAGATTTTATTTTATGGCCATACACTTAAAGATAAAAGAAAAAAAAAAGTTCTTTTGTGAATGTTAAGTTTCCATTCTGCATTTTAGGTAATATTCACTACTCTACACGCTGAAAAATTTAAAATAAGTTTAACTTAAAAATAAGTGCATTTTTATAACTTCGGCTTTGTCAAATATATAAATATTTTTGACTTCTTGAATTTAACAACTTTATTGTACAGGTTAGACAAAATTTAAATTGTTAAGAATTTTGAAACATAGATTAAATTTACTTAACCATAAACCTTTTAAAAACCTTGAAATAGAGGGTTAAACAAGAATAAAATATCAATCAAATCATAAAAAAAACTTTGTACCAAAAGATAACTTTTTATTTAGTTTCATTTAATAATGGTTTTAATTAATTTTTCTGTAAAAAAAAAAAAAAAAAAAAATATATATATATATATATATATATATATATATAACAAGTGGGTAAGTGTGATCACAGATCGCACAGAGGATTTCGTTTAATATTCCTTTCAAAACCCTTTATCCTTTTGTGAAATCTGGTAGTTCCACATTTCGCAACCAGGGGACGCACTATATTCTACACAAACCTCTATCCGAACGAAACTCCGTTTTACAACCTATCCGTAGATATATTAGTCGAGGGGATCGGGCCTATAGCATCCGAGATAAGTAGGCGCCCCCTGGCGGTAAAAAGTGGAACTGAAATATGTAAGGCTATGTGCATAATATGAAAGAGTGGTCAAAGGGGTGTCGGCAAAAGTTAGAAAAGTACCCACTGGGTCGAATGGGGGGAGGTTAGAAAAATTGCTTAAAATACACAAGTTAGAGCCCGGAGGGGTAAATAAATATAATACTTTTTGAAAAGTTTATGATTTTTCGTTTGGTCGCAAGTGTTCTGCTATAAGAATGCAAAATTTCAAGTCTTTAACTTAAATATGGGCTCAGTTAGAAGAAAAAGCTTAAAATGCACAAGTTAGAGCCCAGAGGGTTAACTATAAGACCTTTTTCAAAATTTTATGATTTGTCGTTTGATGTGAGGTGTTCAGCTATAAGTATGCAAAATTTCAAGTCTCCAACATATATAGTTTCTGAGAACGGGCTCTGTGACGGACAGACACACAGACAGAGGAACGAGAGGAATAGGGTTTCGACAGATGAATGAAACCCTAAAAATGACATTATCAACCCCCCCCCCCCTTCGTAAACTACATCTAAAAACAGGAGGAGTGCGTGTGTGTGTGCGGGGGGGGGGATGTTACTTGTGTCATAAATAAGGAAGAAAATATTCGAACAAGACGTTTTGTTTTATAGAAATAAACATTAACATTGAAAAATGCTTCATTAAGAGATGTTATCTTTCCCCTTTCATTGGTATTTTAGAATACTTTTCTCAATCAGTAACTTCGTTCGATGTAGGAGATACAATATGCAAAAATTCTTCATATTCTTCATGCACATTAACATTGTTTGCACATTCATGTCGTTTTAAAAATTCGGAAAAGTATCTTTTAAATCCAGTTTTCTCTTCTGTAACATTTGTCCCTCCAATACTTTTTCTTTATAAACTTGGAATAAAATCCATACGATATTGTACACACGTTGATTCTCAAATATATCAATATTATTTAAAAAATATATTCTTCTTATAAATCTTCACATTTCCAAAATTAGTGGACCGAATGACTTCTTGTTTGGTATCAGAAAGTATAATTTACCAACAAAGCCAAATATGATATCAAAGTTAGGTGTTCTTATTGAAAATTTCAGAGTTTGGTACAATTTTATTAGGAAGACGACACCCTAAGCTTATTTTTTATAACATAAATTGAAAAAAGACGTAATTTCCTGTCGAATGATTATTTTAGTTTTTTTTTCTGTGAGAAATTGCAGATTAAAACGTATGAGACATTCCGTCTCTCGGTTTTTATTTTTTGGCCGACTGTACATATGATATCATCATATGGCCATGTCAAAAAAATTTTCAAACTATTCCGAGTAAGAACTTTAAGGAATTATTCCTTGATAATATTCATTAAAAATTTATCAAATTTGAATTTCTACAGCCACGGATGTGAAATTTAAATCTGGAATTAAATAATTATTTTCGATAGTTTGTTTTATCAAGCAGATTATATAAAACGCGTTTACCATTTTCAGTAACAGAAAACGCCAAAAATTCATAAAATTCAAAGTGTCATAACTCGGCATATTTCGGTCATGCAAAATTCGTATTAGGGTAGTCCGACCAGTAAATGAACACTTAAGCATATTTAAAAAGAAAATTATTCATTATATTTTAATAAACAGTACCTATTGGTATTTGACAGTGCAAATACATTTGTTGGTTTACAAATGATTAAAAAATAACAAAATGAATTTTATATTTTGCTTATTTGGGATGCTAGGTGTGCCTTAATAGAAATCTATACAAAAAAAAAAACCAAGTAAATGAACAGTTGTTACCAGTGAATGAACAGGCATCAATTTAAAAAT
The DNA here is from genome assembly GCA_963932465.1 of Maratus speciosus. NCBI lineage: Eukaryota > Metazoa > Arthropoda > Arachnida > Araneae > Salticidae > Maratus > Maratus speciosus. Next base: position 511,249,708 of record OZ010787.1, on the reverse strand, counting down.
ACTTAAATTTCTTAGTTCTTTATTTATTTTACAACTTGTATAAATAACTTATTATACAAGTGTTATTATACACTTATTATACATTGTGCTTTTACAGAATTACAGTTTTTTTTAAAATCCCAAAACGATAATTAATTAGCTTGAAAAATTGTCACTTTTAAGTTTTGAAATTAATCATTGCCCCTGTACTTCTCTATTTCCGTAATAACTCCAGATGAACAGGTGGATGTTGCAGAAATATGTTCGGGTGTTTTTATTATGCTTTTCATATGATCCTTAAAATACCAAATCTTATACTTTACTGCAGGCCACTTCTAATTCCACCACATGTGGATCTGTGGTCCACATATTGTCATAGTGCTTACTTCATATTTCCAACCTTGGATGTTATTAAAAAAAAAAAAAGAGCCATCCGTTTCTTACCTGGATGTTTGTCTATAAATGGATTTTTCCTTCCTGCTTGTTTCATGACATTGTAAACATCACCTTTTACTTCATCCTTATGCATTGTAAATACAATTTTCCCTTTCCAACTATCCAATGTTCAAGGCGTTTTTCTTCTTCAAAGGACAACACAGGCAATGTCCCATTCACTTACTTTCAATTGTTTTCCCTCGCAGTTTCATAGACGTTGCTTTTGGAATATTAAAATGAAGAGATGCCTTCTTCAAACTGAGCTGACCTGAACCTCATAGCTTGTACAGCATTTTCAAGGTCCTCTGTAGAGTACTTGTACCTCCCATACTTCCTTTTTGAGGAATCTTCTTGGTCGTCAGTGAGAATATTTCTATCAATCATCTAAAAACACAGAAATAGTGAGATTTGAAAGTCATCAATAATTATTACCTTTAAAAATGTGTGTGTATATTATGTTCTTTTGTTACGTTTTTATATCTGTTAACTTTTCATTTGTTATCATTGTTGAAAAATCACTTTATTTAAAATATAGGTACAAAAGAAGCCACAAAAACATAAAGTCAAAAACAGTTCATTCACTAAGAAAAGTAGCCTAACGTATTCTTTCCAGTGAATGAACAGCTGTTCATTCATTGAATTTTTAACATTTGCCTAACCAGTTATTAAATATCCCTATTCTCAAATTGCATATATTCTACAATGGTTAAAACAATTAGAAATATGGCTATAATATATATATTTAATGTATGTACAATAAAATTAGTGCATAATACAAAAAAAAAAAAAAAAAAAAAAAAAAAACAGTAAATTCTTATCAAACATATGAAATGACATAGCACTTACCTTAGTATTTCAGCATAGAAACAATGTATTTTTCAGACATGAAACATAAAACATGTTTTCAAAGTAATGTGACTTCAGTAACCAATCACTAATGCGATAGATTCCTTTTGAATAGAATTAAGGCAATGTTATAACCCCATCTAGTGGGGAGGTTTTCAAACCTTATTCTATTAAAATATATACAAATTGTCCTTTCACTGGGGGCTGTATACTTACTGGTCGGGCTACACTATTACTGTTTTACTTGCTAGAACACGGAAAAAGTTCCCTAATTATAAAATAGGATACAGGAACTGTATAAAATTTAGATTTAATAGCTTAAAAAAATTACTATTTTGACAAAAACGTATTTTTAGGTGCTGAAGAACAATATTTGAAACAATTTTGCACTTGGAACTATCTATATTATAAAGGTCAAACTTGTCCGTGCGTAACGCTGAAGTCATTTTGACGGTGGCAACAGCAGACGATTAAATTTAACTTTTACTGCAATTTTTTTAAACTTCTAAACATAGTATTTTAAATTTTTACACCGTCGAATAGGGGGAAAAATGTAACTTTCCAACGAAATTTCATTGAAAACTGTATCGAAAATTTGTTTGAAAAATGTGTGCCCATTTACTCAATTTCTATTGTACTTATAATCATTTTCATGAATCAGTTTATTTTAAATCGCGTGCAGACGATTACGAAAAATAAAGCTGTTTGCATTTAAATTAATATAAATAGCTCATCATTTGTTTCTAGCTTATATTCCATAACGAAATTAAAACATTCACCAATCAATACATAAATGAAATATCATACGTAAACCACAAATTTAATTACATGTAATTAAACTATGCACTTAAATCAGTTAAATGATCAGAATAAAAATGGATGATTGTAAATAGTGATCTTTGGCGATTTCTTAGGTTAACTCTTGACGCGAGGCCAATACAAAACTATCGTTTTTAATAAATTTTAAAACTTTATTTAAACGCATAATTTCTATTTTTTATATAAGTATGATTTTTGCTACTGTTAGTCCGCATTCTAAAAAAATTATATTGAATATAGAAAATCTATTATAGTTATCAATTTATAAAATGGTTTTCATCTCTATTCTGTAACCCGGGAAACATGGGTATATCCCCTTGTACTTCTAGAATCAACGGTTTAGGATCTATCCATTTGTCAACAACAAGTAGGGACACCCTGTATATTGAAAAAATATGAATATTTAAGAATAATTACTTATTTGTTCAATATATGATAGACCTTGTGACTCACACTTTTCTTTCTTTTATTGTTTTAAATAAAATAAAAATCGGGTTATTTTTGTTTTCGCTTTATTTATAGCATTGTTCTTTGATGCAAAACATTTGACTCTAAATCATTCTTTTTCCAACTTTCAGAATTAAAAATTCAAGAGTCATTAAAACATGTTTATATCTTTACTTGAATAGGAACCAAGTTCAAATGTGTTGCATGCAGATTAAGATTTGTATGTTTCAATCGATTTTCAATTCAGATTGAAAAGTTATTTTCGGTCTTTTGAACATATCACGAATAAAAACATAGAAAGTCGAGGAAAAAAACCTGTACCGATGTTGAATTGTAAAGACTTTCAAAAACTCTTCATTAATTTTGGTAATGAAAGAGGTATTTTTGTTTAATCCATCCTAGATAAAATAGAAGTAGATAATCATAGTTGTTATTAATGGTTTTTATGGAGATATTTTTATGTTTTTCCTCATTAGATTGATTATTTAAATGGAGTGGCATCATTAAGTATACATATTTTATTTTGTAAATATAATTACTAATTCTCATTAACGAGAATTTCTATGTTTTACTATCTTTAGTATAAAAATATTTCAGATTAGAATTGTTTGTATTTGTTATAACTTGGCCAAAAATGGCATCAAGTGGGCGACAACAGTATCGAAATTACATGCAAAGCACCTGCCATTAAGGTATTTTTTTCTTGGGAACTTCGGAAGTGATTTCAATACTTGTTTTTAATAGTTTTAGCAGTAGCTAATTTATAAATAGATCGCTTGGCATAAAGTAAAAATTAAAAAATGTGACATTCCTTTCGGTGCTGTCCTCTTAAACGAAAGCTGTGACACAAATATAATAAAGCATAACAATACGAGGGAATATAAGAAAAAATATATTTATACAATTGCTAAACAGTGTAAATGGGAACTGTACTACACATTTAAAATGTACATGACATTTATATGCATGACGTTTAAATATTAAAATGATGTTAAAAACTTCCCTACGGTTTCAACCAAAACACTTGGCTATTTTCAAGGAATACTAAACATCCCTAATATAAGTATCCCTTGAAAATGGCCAAGTGTTTTGGTTGAAAAAAAATCCCTTGAAGATGGTCAAGTGTTTTGGTTGAAACCGTTGAGAAGTTTTTAACATAATTTTAATGTTTAAACGTCATGCATATAAATGTCATGTAGATTTTAAATGTGCTGTATAGTTCCCATTGTACACTGTTTAGCAATTGTATAAATACATTTTTTCATATAGTTATCACACAGTGTAAAGTCCAATCTTAGATATTAATAATAGGGAATATTAGCAGTGGAGCGGGTAGATTGGATTCAGACGACCAAAAATATAAGCTCAATCTAAGAAAGATTGAGAGGGTGGGGATCTTTTCCGAAAACTTGTTAAATTATCACTCACTTAACCCAGTTGCCAATGTCCTCACAGTTCGCTATACAGTAACCTTAGAAATCAACTTAGGTAGATAATATAAACTATAAATAGAATCAATAGATCCCTATCCTTATTTATTTGACGAACAAAACTCAACTTTCTACCAAATAGCAGAGCTTCCAAGTCTCCGGCTTTTTGCACACCACTATTATCTTAGAGAAAATGTTGTTCTTTTAAATCACCCAAATATTCTAATGAAATAAAAGAACATATTTTGTATTAAAATACTGGTATTCAAAAAGCCGGAGACTTGGAAGCTCTGCAAATAAGCAAAACCCCACACCCGCTGAATCTATCGAAAAATGCTAGTCGGAGAACGCCACTTGAAGTCAACACGTGGCGTGAATTGCACAAGAAAGTTTGATTGCCCGTATAGGTGAGATCCATTCAAAGTCCGCTGAATACATTACACGCCGCTGCATGTAGCTAGCACACAACCGCAGTTATCTAATTAACATGTCATTGCAAAAATAACCGCAAAAACCAGATTTTCGGAGTGCATTTTTTTTCTTCCAGAAACGGTTTATTTATATTTTAACTGTCGACAAAACTATATAAATGAAAGATTATAATCGCTTCAGTAGTTCTCTCGAAAAAGTAGGGGAAAGTATGGAAAAAAGCGTAAAACTAATATGCCTTACGGCAAGCTGCAAAGCCGGCATAGACTCTGAGGAGTCCATAAAGGCGCAGCCATACGGGACTAACCAGCGTGACACCGCCTTGACTAGTGAAATGGACCGGTTAGTGTGATGCCGCCATTCCGCCTACTGCCAGCCAATGGAGGGCAGCGCCCAGCGCGCGTCACTCTCCCTGCGCCCCAAACACCATTGGAAGTCCAACTCTCTAGCTGGTAATGGTTAAAATACTTATCTTTAGACCAAAAGAAGAAGTGGTCGTTACCATACCTAAATAATGACTTTTATAAAGCTTCTAAGTTAAAATTTTTTTTTTATATATTTTTTTGTTTTACTTTTATCTAGTTTTCAAAATTCTTAAATATGAACTCATTTGATGTTACTGAAACGTTTTATATTATGCAGTATGTGTAGCATATGTAATAAGGATTTATTTCCTAAAATGAAAGTGTTGCTAGCAATTAAACGGACATTTTTATGTCTTGTTTTCTGAACCACATGCATGGGGTAAAACAGGATATCCTACGTTGGCTGAAAAAGGATATTCGAAAAAAAAAAAAGGAGATCCCGTAAGCGGTTTTTGCAGAAAAGGCACTCAAAATTAAATGTGCAAAAGTGATTATGATTTGAATGAAGCCAGTAAGGAGATGACCATCTCTTTTTGCGAAGATAATTCTCCCTTTGTCTTTAAATATTAAATCATAAGACATTTTAGTTGAAATATTATTGATTTAGTTCCTGATTTAAAGCTGGAAAAATACACAGAACATCTTTTTAAAAGAAAGTCTAAATTTTTTCATTTTCTGTAAAATTAAAATATCCACGTGGTTTTACCTCACCAATGGAAAAAGACCAGTTGATTTGACTTTTTATAAATAAACATTTATTAATAAAAATATGATAAACTAATCGTATTTTTAAATTGATATTTTTTTAGAAAGATAAGTACAGAGTACGTTCACAAATATTCATTAAATTCTGTTGGAAATTCTGGCTTTAGCCCCTTGAAGTGTGGTGAGATATATTTTATACCCATTAGTTTTATTCCAGATTTCTACCAGAATTTTTTAATAAATCTTCCCTTTCATAAATTTGCTTGAAAAAAGCTGTGCAATTTCATTTCCTAGTTTTCAAAATATTTTTTTCGAAAATTCTGGTGTGAATTCAACACTACAGAAACACAATTGCTTGCCACTGAAAGGGTTAAGAAGCAACCAATGATGAAGTATGCGGTTTCATCCTAATTTTCCCCTACATCAATGCCAAATATTTTACATATGATTTCGCAACTATAGTCGACCGTTTTAAATGAATTTAAAGTTCTTAGATAATTCATATAAAAAGTTTTAAATAGATACTAGAGAAAAAGAGAGTACATGAAATTAATTTTTCTTAATGAAAACAGTTGTTTCATTTCTTACTAACATCAAGATGAAACTGCTATTATTAATGCTCCTTTGTTCCATTAAGTTTATATTATCTTCATTTCAAGGCGCGTTGAACATTGTTTCACAGTTGAAATTATATTTGCGAGTTACAATATATTAAACCACACTATTTCACGGTATTGTAACTATATTAGAACCAACTGAGCAACAGATAAGCACAAACCTTCTCATTATTACAAGTTTCCATCGTTTAATTACTAATATAGTAATTAAATTTATTGCCGTTTTAGCATAATCTCGATTACACGTGCTTCTCATGTACGTTTTGTAAAATGATACACAGATACGAATATTACAATTCTTTATTCTAGTTTTCTGCACTGTAAAAAAAAGCAGGGCTGCGGAGTCGGTGGGAAACTGGACGACTCAGATTCCGGGAATTTTAACAGATCCGACTCCGACTCTTTCGCTCAAAAATGGGCCTGACTCCGACTCCGACTCCGACTACCCAGTCCTGAAAAAAAGAACATTTTTTCCTGGTTAAACAAGGAGGTTTACGAAAGTATAATACAACCTCTTCTGAGTTAGCCACGATTCCAAAAAGCGTTCCTCTATCTTCAAAAATCTCAGAAACCAATCGAATTTCCGAGATTTAAAAAAGAGTATTTGAAAAAAAGGTTTCTTTTTTTGACGCTAATTTTCGGAAACTTTTCCGAGTAGTCTTTATCGTTTATTATTTAGTTTTCTCAACCCGGTATCAACACGAAATAGTAGTTTGTCGAATGCTACCAGTTCTAATGTAACTATTTTCAAGTGCGTCACAGAATTTACACATGCAAGAGTAACAAAGTAATACAGTAAAATCTCTTTACAACGAAGCTCTAAGGAGCACTCGTTAAATTCGCTAAAAATACCCTCAAAAATCCGTTAAAGTGAATATTTTTATAATGAAATAGGATAATAGATTTTTTTTAACACTCCAGATAAAATGATCTTGTTAAAATGATAATTTCGTTAAATTGGTAATTTCCTTAAAATGATAATTTCGTTAAAGTGACATTCGTTGTAACGAGATTCTACTGTATTAATTTTATTTAGCATTTTTGACATAAAATGATTACTTGAGTCTTGATAGCATCCGAAAATCGATATTTTTGTTTAAAGCGATTTAAAAATTTTTATTAATACACTGTAAAAACTACTCGTAAACATTTCCATAATTTACTACCAGTCAGAAATAATTTTTTTTCTCAGGTTTCTGAAGATACAGGAACGCTTTCTGGTAACTCAAAAGAGGTTATAATACCTTATTAAAATTACATAATAAAATTAAAAAAAAGCATGTTGGCGGCATCAAACTAAATTTCTTAAGTGTGATAGCTATAGCTCGAAATTTTACGACACGGATGAAGAGGCGTACATAAGGCAAAAGTGAGATAATTAGAAAATTATCGAAACGAATAAAAAATAGTTCTTTTCGATATAAAAACATAGTTACATTCTCCACTGGTTTGCTGGACATATCGAACTTCCATTGTGGTAAATAAAAAAGAGAATGAGATATTTAAGTACTTACGTAGCCGTTTGTTATCTTGTTATTTTTCTTTCTTAAAATACCCATGCAACTTTTATACTTATTACCTATACTAAACTACATAGGTACTTAATTAATTTTTATGTTTTTGTATAAATGAACCTAATATTTTCAGTTTTAGTGCTTTTTTTAGCCACATTGACAGTAAAGTTTCCCTTACAACGCCCTTTAGATAATATATAATGTACTTGATCTGACTGGTTTAAAATTTTTTTTGTTGTTTACACTTTTACAAACAGGACCTGATACCCAATATTTAAAAAAAAAAAAAAAAAAAAAAACGCGTGTGGAATATTGACCCCCCTGGTCCACTTGCCCCATAAAGATGGGGCAACAGGACCCATGAGGAAAGAGGACCCATGAAATACATATATTTATTTTTTTAGATACTAAAGTGTAATTTTGAACATTTCTGTCTGATAGAGGGAACCTAACTGAACACATTTATAAATGTTCAGACTTTAATTCAAATGAATATTAGCCTTTTGAAGCTGAATTGCCAGAGTCTCCCGAGTCACATTATAAAATTATGGCCCAGTTGCCCATGTAACCTTAATTCCTAATCGAATGGCTGTTTTAATTTTTGTCTGCGACGACAATTTGGGGATTAAATCTTATGGGAGTATCGATTTTTTTAATACTTACTGTACCTTGTTTACACATCTTAGTTTTATTAATAAATATACATCAGCCTTATAATGACACAATTTGGTACGCAATTAATGATGTATTTAAGCTTGTGATTCGATATAAAATAATTACATTTCAGGAATTCTAATACAGTCGTACGAGTATTTACGTGTAAGAAATCCTTTCATACTAAATCGAGGAAGATGCTTTACAACCTTGTAATTGACTTTTTCCTGATCTGGGACCGTTTTCGAGCTAGAAACGCTAAGTCAGCGGTTAACCGCTTGGGGCATTACCAGGCACTTCATATACTGTAGCCTATATCTGGTTTACTATGCCTAGGCATCACTTTCAGGGGTATAGCGGTTCACCAGTTATTTGAGACGATACGAAAGAAGTCATCTTGTGTAATACAAAAATACTTGCTACTTACACAAATTTATATAATGCGTATGATTAATTTTAACTTACCTCTGACCAAATATTTGTAACTACAGGTCAATTAACTATTTTCTTCAAATGTATTCCAGATAAGGTCTTCGAATTTTACATGAAGGTTAAAAATATATCCCTTAATAGTAATAATAAGCACATTCCGTTTTTCTCAAAAATAAAAATAAAAATATGTACTCAAATATTCAGAAAATCATAAAATTATATAATATTTTAGTCTTCCATACTTTCTGAAATGTTGTAGTTAAATTCATAAATTTCATAATTCCTATTTTTTTAAAGAAACAAACTAACTATTCAAACATGAATAATTTCAACTTTGTGGTTTTAATAAATTTTATAAAAAGTGCATCTCAATATTTAAAAAATGCATTCTGGGAAAAACTGGAAAAAAAAAACAATACTCATACGCGTGCTCTTGTTCTTAATGAACTTTAAGACTCTTGTTTGAGGATTTATGTTCTGTCGAAACTATATAAACTATGCATTTTTGGAATTATCTGGGTCTGCTTTATATTTTACGCAAAATTGAAAAATTGAAGTAATTTACGTTTTTATTGCTTTTAAAAGAATAATTTTAAAAATATTTATTTATTTTTAACGCTTTCCACAATAGATAAAAAGTATTTATGACTTCAGTTTTTCTGTCTGTCTGTCTGTTTTAACTCGCGTAGACATAATTGGATTACCATGAGCTTAGTATATTTTATTGAGTTTATCATAGGACATTCCTCATTGAAAATAGAGTGCGTAGTTCGTTTACAGTGACACGCAAATAAAACTCCGTTACATTATAGTCTATAAGGAAAATCGATTACAATGCATTTTAGTAAAGTTACACTGTTTCAAGCATAATGAAACTGATACGCATTACTGAACTGCAACACAACATTATTCCTCTGGGATATAAAGTACATAGCATTTATCATTAATTTACAGAGACACACAAAATAATTTTGTTACATTATGGCCTATAGGGGAGAATGATTTGCAGTGTATTTTAATGATGTTAAACTACTTTAAACATTATGCCGTGTGTTGTTGAGGTTTTTATTTATCCATCTTTATTTTTACTCTAATAAATAGTCAGGTTTCGTTAAAGGCTAGTTCCATGGGTTTTTGTAGTGTAAGTCACATAGCTCATAACCGCTATGCTTTTGTTGGCCACCGTTATTTTCGAAAAGTTTGCTTCCCTTATTCAATTAATGAAATATATCCGATAAAATAAGTCCCATTTCCGTTCTAAAATACTGGTAGCCAAAACTCGTAGCATGTGATTTACACTACAAGTACTCATGGAACTAGCCTACGGTATTTTGGAAATGTTGAAAATGTTTCATAATCTATATGCGACGCATGAGTTTTCTTTCTTAGTTCATTACAATTTGTTCTCAGGTTTTCTGCATCTACAGAATGTATCTTATTGTACATCATTAATCAATACACTGTCTTTGGAGTAACCTCTGATAAAAGAACAGCAGGAGTAGATTCCAATTATGGTGTCTCTTAATAACCTATTTCTTGAAAGCTCAGCCTTTAACCACACCCGTAGTTTTTTAGTTTCAAATGTATAAATGTCTCGAGGGATTTATTAAAATGTATAACAACATGTATATTCTGTAATTATGCTCAAAATACCGTAATATTTGTGATTTTTTTATTTGTTAAAGCTAGTTTAATTTGAAATATGCAGTTTTATAGAAAAAATACACAATTTTCATCAAAGTTATTTACAGCAATTAACCCTTCGCGGATTTAATTTTCCAAACTGTGCAAAAAAATGCTCAAGCTGGGACTCGAACCGAAAACTTTTGACTTACATTGGCCCCACCAGTGGCCGAGAGATTCTTCTCTCGAAGCTGGTAGACGGGAGGTGCTGGGTTCGATCCCAATCGCGCCCCCCGGCATAATCGTTCGGAGTTTTCGTGGTTTTCTTCGAACCTTGGATTTCCGAGCGTAAATACGGGTTAGGTTCCCTTAGAATGACCCCCACAGAGGCATCCCCCTTAGGGCCTATATCCCTCGTGCTGATAATTGACCGTCTTAAACACAACTTAAACACAACCATTGACTTACATTGTTAATGCTTTACGGTTTGACATACCTGGCCTGACAACCGACGGGCATATTTCGCTCAGATAACCTTATTGGCTATAACATAGGGTCTGCCATGTAGACATCTCGACAGAATAATCCGCAAGTAATAGAACTCCATTTAAACTATGAGTACGTAGATACATTATTATTTTAAACTGAATTATATTGATTGGTAAAATTATCATACGAATTCAATTTTTTCAATTGAGCGAAAAAATGCCCAAGACGGGACTCGAACCCAGAACCTTTGACTTTGATTGCCATACGAATTCAATTTTCCCAACATTGAATTCGCGTGATTACTTTACTAATCAATATGATTGAGTTTAAAATAAAAGTTTATCCACGAACCCACCGTTTAAATAGAGTACCATTACCTGCGGTTTATTCTGTCGAGCTTTCTATATGCAGACTAGGTGCTATTGTCAATAAGGTTATCTGAGTAAAATATGCCTGCCGATTGTCAGCCCAGGTAGCTCAAACGGTAGAGCATTTACAATGTAAGTCAAAGGTTCTGGATTCGACTCCCGGCTTGGGCATTTTTTCACTCAGTTGGAAAAATTGAATTCGTATGGTAACTTTTACCAATCGATATGATTGAGTTTAAATTAATTGTGTAATTAATCCTTTGACAACGTAACGGGACATATACGTCCAAGTGAACTTTTTTTTAATTCTATTTGTACTAGGTTTTGAAAAGTAATCTCTACTATATAATTATATTAAGCTATTTTGAAGAGAAATCTACCACAAGTACAATATTTTGTAAACTGTGATACGATTGAATATAAAAATAGTCGCCTGTTCTGGTGCGTAATTAAAGGTTTAATAATGTAGTGGAAAGCATCAGTAACTTCAAATATATAATAATCCTTTTGCTCATCTTTATAATTTTTTTTTGTATTTGACTTCAAGGCAATATCTTAAGAATATATTTAAATAGCTGTTTATTTTTACTTCATTATAATAGAAGAAAGTATTGAAATTGAATTTTTTTTCGACTTCAGGTTTTCGACACATTTAGACGTTTTAGAGGACAGAGATCACAAAAAGCACGTTTTTACAAAATGTCTGTTAGGCCGTGTGCCCGTTTGTCCATGTCTCCGTGTGCCTAGGGTTACACTGTATAATCGAATTGTGTATGAAGTAATGCATAGAATTGAACCAAAGTTCATATATATGTTTTTCGCTACATGACCAGCAGGTCCCAGTTGAAATTGGGGATATTCCGCCGGAAGGGGGTGCTGTCAAAGTGATTTTTATACCATTTTCCTTATTACTCATTTTCATCAGAAAGTGTACGACGTTATGCATAGAACTGAACCAACCTTCGTATATATATATGACTATGATCGTCAAGTCTTATTTGAAATTTGGGATATCCCCCTGGAAGAGGTCGCTGTGATTAACGAGTTTTGTGGGATTTTTCTTTTGTATCATTGAGAAGCGTATGAAGTTACCGCCAAAATTGAACCAAACTTCATATATACGTTTTTGACTATGGACGTGAGGTCCCAGTTGAAAATGGGGATATTACCTCAGAAGGGGTCGCTGTGATAGCGATTTTTATTTATTTTTCGATTTTTTACAGTTTAAGCGAAGAATTTATGAATATTTTTCAGCAAAATTTTATATTGACAAGGAGAGGGCTAAGCTTGATAACCACGAATTTTGATTATTTTAATATATGTTGTAGGGTAGAGACTTTTTAGTCTCAGGTTCAACGGATTTTATACAACGCTCCCCAGTTCTTGAGAAACAGGGGGGGGGGGGAGGTGTTCTAATATTATAACACAACTTAAATACTTACTTTGTAACAAGATCACTACGTTGGTCGTAACTTATTTGGTACGGCGTTTGCTGGATGTTCCTCGGGTTTGATACCGGAACGCGCTACACTTGTTTTTCTCCTTTTTTTATTTTAATTGTAATTATAATTTAATAATCTGAATTAAAATTTTTAATATCCTACATTAATTATATTGTTAGCATATTTAAATTTTAATTTAGCATTTTTGATTTTTAAACCATTATTAAACATTTCTCGTCATTTAAAAAGATTAAAAAAAAAATTGAATCTGTTACTGACTAATACAAATTCTAAAATCGTTACAAGAAACCTGTTGTGGCTCCCTCTAGTAATGATAAAATAAAACATATTCAAATAAAATAAAAATAAATGCAGAAAGAAGATAAATGGGAAAGCAGAATAATTCAAAGCGCAAGTTTACGTATTACAAATTTGAAAATCTTTAATATGCAAAAAAGTAGGTTGTAATGTAATTCTTATGCTAATTTTTAACAAAACTATGCTTCTTACGTTTAAAAAAAGAGTAATATTATCATCGTATTGACTTCCCTTGTTATGGCAATACATAAATGATGTTTCTTTAAAATCACGAATTGACACAATTTTTCAATATCATTGCATCGATAAAGAATATATGAAATACATTTTAAAAGTGATAAAAAAAAATTAACAGTTTTATGATGATTTATACAACTATTTAGTTACAAATAAAAAAATGAATAGGTTAAAATTATAATTGGTACAAAATATTATAATTTTTAACTGACAATGAGATTATTAAATTCTAATTACAAGTATATTTATAAAGCAAAATATGAGAAAAACAAATGTAGCGCGTTCCGGTACCGAACCCGAGGACAAACAAGCAAACGCCGTTATACCAACTGAGCTACGACAAACATAGTCATTTCGTTAGAAAGTAAGTATTTAAGTTGTGTTAATTAGACCCCCATGTTTCTCGAGAACTAAGGAGCGGCATATAATATCCGGTGAACCTGAGACTAAGGGGCCTCTACCCTACAACATATATAAAAATATTCAAAATCTGTGATTACCATGGTTGGCCCTCTCTTTTTTAGATGTAATGTCACCGGCTGAGGTTTCTATAAAATTTTTGAGAAATCGGCCAAAAGGTGGTGCTGTGATAGCAAATTTTGTTCGATTTTCGGGACGGGCGCGGCAGCTGTTGAAAAAAAATCCTACCAATTGTCCAATCTAGGTTTAATTTGCATATTTGCAATAAGCAAGATTTTTCATGCTTTTTGATTATATTACCCGTTGATTAGACTTCATTACGAATATCTTTTCCTCTCTCTTCCTCATGGTTTTGAAACTTTTATTGACAAAAATGCATAATTTAAAAAAGTGAGATTTTTGTAATATTAAGATGTATGAGATAGAAGAAAGTTTTGAGATTTGAAAATCCGACTAGTTTCTTATTCCGTTAGAGAACGCGAAACATTCTGATTAGAGATTTGCACGGGCTGGAATTTCCAGACCCGGGCCCGGGCCGAACGAAAGCTATCTTGGCCAGGCCGGTGTAAAAATTAAAAGCTCGGTCCGAACCCGACCCGGTCCGTTTATATTTTCACAGTTCACGGCCCGGCCTGGCCCGTACAAAAATCAGTGAAAACAAAGCCCGCCCGTGGAAAAATCAATTAAATCAAGTCCGATCCGGTCCGACTAAATTTCTATTAAAAAAATCAAGTTTTTCTTAACATACAATTAAGATTCTTTTAAAAAATACTGCATACATAGTTATGGACGAATTTTACAGTATATTTTAAAATTACGATGTGTTCGCAAGACATATAATACACAACAGCAACAGTAATGATTACGTAGAGTCTTAGGCGTTTCAACATTCAAATAAGTATTGATTAAAAAATTAATATAGTTTAGAATAAAAGAAAAAAAAATCAGGGTTAAAACATGATAACTTTTGAAACTGTATAATAAAAAGTAGATTTGTGAAAATATTTCTCCGTCATTTACGAGTATTGAGGCTTTTCTCAAATCCAAAAGAGTTACTTTCTGAATTCATTTTTTTTTTGGAAATGCATAAGATTGGCAGGTGTTCTAATTCAGAAACTATGTAATTGAATGGCGTTATAAAGTTTTGATAAAGGCAATATATCTTCGAAAAAATACTGTCAAAGTTAGCGTTTGAATCGAATTTCCGGAAGCGATAGCATGGGAAAGGAGAAAAACCTGTAGTCACGTGACAAGAATCACTTGTATCTCGATAAGAAATTTATTTATCAAATAATGGTTTCCGCTATTCGATTCTAAATCCCTTCAGTAATCAGGCCTGTCAATTGTATGCCATTATAATTAAAAATTAGTCTGAAAATGTGCCAGAAAGTTTTACATTGTTGAACAGTGAATTTGAGAACCACCTTAAAGTATATTTCCTCAGATTTCGTTAACGGAAGTTAATTATCGCAATTAATATTTTTACAAAACATATTGCCTGCCCTACACATCCTGAGAACAATTAAGTCCAGTTCCGGTCCGGCTCGACTATGTAGAAAAAAATGCAAGCCCGATCTCGGCCCGGCACGGGTCTGCTGAAAAAATTAAGCCCGTGTTCAGACACCATATAACTGTCCGATGCCGATAGCTACACTAGACAGGTTACATTTTTGTATTAATGTTGTGAAACTAGCATCGGCTCGTGTCGCACATTTATACTTATTCTCGGGAAAGTCACATTCATTGAAAATAGCTCATATTTTATCGGCTTCTTTAAAATTTTTATATCGGGTCGGTAGTTACAAAATGTGTCAGAATGTTTCACATTGTTGAGCAGTAAATTTGAGAACCACATTGAGGTATATTTCCAAAAATTCCGTTAACAGAAGTTCATTATCACAACTAATATTTTTGAAAATCATATTACCTGCCCTACACATCCTGAGAACAATTATTAATGGTACTTAATTTTTTTTTGGCCCGGCCCGGCAGGCCCGTTCAATTTTTTGCCGGCCCCGCCCGTTTATTTTGTTTATCGGACAGGCCCGACCCGAAAAAATTGTCCTAATTCTGCCGGCACGGCCCATTTAAAAGTTTGCCTTTATTTTGCCGTGCCAGGCCAGGCCGTGTACGGGCCTCGGGTCAAGCCCGGGCCCGTGCAGGCCTCTAATTCTGATATATCCACAGCCTCATTTCTTTCTCTATTTGCATGAAAATTTCAGGTATTCAACATTCAAGTGCCTAAGCATTTTACTGCGCTCGCCCATCTCATTTAACCCTTTCAGGAGCAAGTAATCACGTTTCTGTTATATTGAATTCACGCCAGAATTTGAGAGAAAGATTATTTGAAAATAAAGAAAGATAATTTTAGTTTTTTTTTCACCATATACAAGAATTTTTTTTTTCGAAATTTTCTGGCACAAATCTAGATTACAATAAAGTGGTATAAAAATGTTCCATCGCCGTCAAAGGTTTTAAGGTGTAACACCAATTTAACGACCTGGAATTTAAGCCTGTTTTGGATAAAAAAAGAAATGCAAAATAGTTATAAAAATCCATTTACGCTAAATTATTATGCATATATTAATGAGAAAACTATGTACATTTTTGAAGTTGATATATTAAAAAATAGCGACTGGACAGCTGATGACTGAAACACTTCGAAAAAGAGTGTCAAGCAGTGGACACGATAACTCATCGTAGACTTAACCTAAGACAATGAGATTAAAAAAATTCTTTAATCCAAAAGCCAGTGAAATACGTAACCGTTTTTAAAAAGTATGATTTTTGAGTGAAATTGCATCAAATCAAAATAAAGCGTAAATTTTTTATATCGATATTTAGAAAATATCTAATATGTATTTCACTAGAAAATATGTAATAAACAGCTTAAAAGAAAACAAGTTGATAGATCGAAAAATGATGAAGCTAAAGTGTCCACCGTTTTTTAAAAAGCTGTTCTGGAAAAAGGCTTACATTTGTTTGTTCTATTTTCTCTTTGCAGCGCGGTCTACTTCTATATAGCTCTAAATTGCCCTTTCAATTTCAATAAATAATAAAATACGGTTTTCGTGTGTATTTATTTATTTATTGAACACATACATCTGATTTGTGTGCTTGGCATCAGGGGCTCGCATTTAAGTCATCGTCAATATACAAGGACGAGATAGCAGCAGGAAATTTACAACACCAGATAATTACATCCTGGAGCTCCACAAAGAGTGTGCAACGGAGCCAGCCGGAGTTGAACCCGAAGCCCTCCTACGCTCTCAAGCGATTAGCGGTGTGGTGCCTTAACCACTAAGCCACGGTAGGCCCTTCGTGTGTATAAGTAGTAATTTAAGGCTCCTGTCTCTGCCCGCGAAGTCACTCACGAGCTAATGCTAAACGTACGGGAAGGAATTTTTCTAATATCTTGACATTTTTAAATAGTTTTTTTTGCATTGGATAGCCGAGGTCTGTTTCTACATTGCACCTTTTTTACTTCTTTCGATTTTGGTCGCATATGTTTTCATAAAGTTACTTTCACTTTCAAAACCGGTTCTGAAAATGAAAGTGTCATTCTAAAAAATATCTGCAACCAAAATCGCAAAAGTAAGAAATGTGCGATGTAGAGGCGGATCTAGGCTATCCAATGCAAAAAAAAAAAAAAAAAAAAAAAAAAAAAAAAAAAAAAAAATTAAAAATGTCGAAATGCAAACGAGGTATTAGAAAAATCCCTCCCCATAGGATTAGCATTAGCTCGCGATTGCCTTCGCCGGCAGTGATAGGAGTCTTAAGGAATAACTTTTGTTTTGGAAATTTTGAACCGGTCATAGTGTTGTTACTCCTTAAATTATATACATCTCGGTTTATGGATAATGTGCATGTGACGTCACACACACAAGTAAAGATGTACTTCTCAACTCGGTGTAGGCAGAAAGTAACAATTCTCGTAGAACTAGTAATTCATAATGTATTATTTCTTACACGTAATATGATGTATCATAACTACCTGAAAATTACGAGCAATTTAAAGAAGCTTCGAGTAATTTAGCTATAAATTTACCCTACGTTGAATTGCGTATACACACAACAAGCCAGTTTGTTGACAAACATGCACCGTATCTGTAGTCAATTGCTAGTCGACGACCAATGTTCCGCCTTTGTTCCATTTGAAAATAATCTTAAAACCTCAACTTTTATTACCCAACGAACTTTTTATTAAGTCTTTTTCCTGAAAGGTACGATTTTTTTACAGTAAAATGAAAAACGATATTCAATTCCTTAGAACCTGAATAACAATGCCTGAAAAAATTATGCTTTTACAAATAAAATGGCTTTATAAATATGTCATAAAACAGCGAGTTTGGGTTTGAGTATTGGGGCCTTAAGAATTTCTTTATTAGGTAATTTAACATTTATATTGAGATATATTCGTTTTATCTCGAATTTTATGCTACGTAAGGAATTTGAACTTGTGATAAGGTTTTATTTGTTGCAAAGTTTAAATGTCATTAATTGTTAGAAAAGGCTTTTCTACAAATAACTGGGAAACACTTAAAATAATTTCTATGTATAACTTTTAATAAATGTCAAAGAAATGCTTCCTTCTCTCCTAATTTCAAAATATCTCTGCGGAAGTAATTTCATTTATGAACTGGAGAAGCAAATACTTCTATATACTCAGATTTATGTATGCTTTTGTTCATATTTTTGAATAAGGTTAGAGCAGATAAAATCTTCTTACTAGAGACGAATTTGAGCTTTTAGTAAAATAAAATATATTCCTCTATATTTAAAATAATTTTCTATTACAGAAGTATATTGGGTTGCTGAAAAATTTCGTTCCATTTTTGAACTAAATGACTATACATCAAAAAATGAAGTGCCATCTGCTTCCCACTCAAAATTTTTTCTGTTGTTTTAAAGAAGAGATTTCAGCGAATACCTGAGAAAAAGAAATCTGTTACTTGGTTGTGAATTTAAAATCTTATTAAGCACTGGCTACGTAGTAGCCCGTTGTGTTGCATTTATATTTTATAAGATCTTTCAAGTTTTTGATGAAAAATACTTACAAATCCAGTTTTTAAATTAAAATATATAAGTCATAAAATAAATATGTAATTATTATTATTATCATTTCTATATAGTAATTACAAAGTATTTAATTAGATAGTCAAGATCTTAATTAACCTTTCACCGGAAGAGTTCTTGACACTAATCGTTTAGTTCTCGAGTTTTTGGTTGATTGATTGATTTTTCAGGTTTTTCACTGTACTCTTAAAACTCTATTAGACATCGGAGTGCGGCAAATTTGAGATTGCAACCAGAATTATCATTAATATATCAGGGTCAATCCATTTCAAGTGGTCCAGCACTGGTTGCTCGACCATTTTTAAAAAATTTGAAATTTTTTGTACAACAACCCTAACATGATGGAAGTTCAAAATGACTATTATTTTAATTTTATTAATTTTTGTTTGTGCATGGTGGCCATCTTTGTTTCATCGTCTGCAGCAATTTTCTCACAAGAAGGGTTTACGGAATTGTAAATAATTCATCGTTTATTTATCCAATTCAAATACGGATTAACGCAATTTGTACAGAATACATTGGGCTAAAAATATGGTAATGGAGTAGTTTCCTAAACTAACTGCTTATTGGTAAAATTTAAGCATAAAGTTTCCGTTTTTTTCCAAAATTTGTCTGTTTACAAGAGGAAAAATTTCCAGCAAGGAATACTGTCAACATGACATAATTTTTTTTACAAATAGGCCGTAAGTACTTGTACTCACACGCCGAGTTCCAGATCTGGGACTTTGCTTTCTCTTCGCTAAAAAAAATCCCAAATTGTCAAAAATCGCACTTTTCAGGCTTTGATATCTCTGGTGGGGCACGAGATAAAAATCTGAAATTTTTCTTCATAAGAGTATTGTATGGTAGTGTTATGCACAAGAAATTTCAGGATGGAGATTTGACTACAAGCTGAGATATGGCAAGGGCAACATCTCAAAACAATACTGCCAAACTATTGTTTTGTTCTAGTCACAGCTAAGTATTTATCTCAGAGTATCATTTAAATTTATTTTTTAGATTATCTTTAAATAATAGTAACAGAAAATAAAGCCTTTTGCAATTAATTAAAAAAAAAATATTATGCCTAAGGCCTACATTTTGTATGGTTTCAGTAATTTTTGTTGTAATTTTAGTAACTAAAAGAAACCTCAGCACTTTTACATAAATATATATATCAGGGCCGAAACTAGGGGGGGGGGGCAGAGGGGGCACGTGCCCCGGGCGCCGCTTTAACAGGAGGTGAAGGGGGCTCCAAAATGAAGATTTTGTTTGACGTTTGACACAAGAATGTATATATATATATATATATATTATGAAATTTGTATAAAAATGTCTCGCAGCTGGAAAATTTAAAAGGAAAACTGAACCAAATGCATTAAACTTTACAAATAGATAAAAAGATTCATTACAATACAAAATTTCAAAGTATCATGCCTATGCGTTTGCTTTCTATCTTTTAAATCACTTCCTGTGAGGAGAATCCGAGGGAGAATCATTACCGTTTTTCAAGTTCAGTCTCTATTGTGGGACACCCTACTGTCCACTACGGATAACTACCAAAGGAGAAGTGACCCCTCAGTCTAGATAAAAAAATTCCATGAAAGCTGTTTGTTTTTTTTCCGCTGAACTGTGTTGAGCTTCCTTTCTTTCCTTTTTTTTTTTTTTTTTTTTTTTTTTTTTTTTCCGTCTTGCCATGGGCGCTGACTGCCCAGGACAACGGGAAGGGGAATGCACAGAGTAAAATTCTTAGTAAAACCTTTCTTTTTTAGATATCGACCTCATTTAGACTATGCAAAAAAAAAAAAAGTTTAAAAAGATTAAAATGCAATTCTTTTCAATAACTTTTCAAAGATTTTAATGGATCAATGTTTGACAAAGCTGATTACGTAGTTCAGTTTTATATATTTTAAATTTAAAAATAGGTTGTCTGTTAGATATTTAGTAAAATTCTTTTTTGTAAATTTACTTTGTGTTGGAGGGGGTGGGGGCGCCAAAATCCATGTTTGCCCCGGGCGCCAAAAAGGCTAGTTTCGGCCCTGATATATATACAAGACCTGAGACAAAAACAGAATAGGGAAGGAGAAAAGCTGTTAATGTTGGCATATTTGTTAAGACATGATCAAACATGTCAAAACGCATTCCTGCTTGTTGGTTTAAAAACCACAATTTTAATGCTGCTTGCCACACCCTGAAACTTGTTCCTACCATAAGTATGTTCCTGTAAATGAAACATTATGCGATGTTACCATGCATCAGCCTCAAGTAATTTTCAGAAAGTAAAGATACCCAAAGCCTTTTCAAAATTTATACTGAAGAAAAATCACATTTTTGCATAAGAAGTAAGCTAGGAATTATTAATGAAATGAGACTTGCACATAGTGATGTCAAAGTATATTTCTATGAGACAGCAGGGCCAAGATCTTCAATCAAGTTATCAAGAGATGACAAGACTTGGTTCCGACAAATAAAATTTTGAGAAAGATCAAAATTGTGGTTTTTGAACCAACAAGCAAGAATGTGTTTTGACACGTTTGATCATGTCTCAACAAATATAACATTAACAGCTTTTCTCTTTCCCTATTCTGTTTTTGTCTCAGGTCTTGTATATATATATATATATATTTATGTAAAACTGCTGAGGTTTGTTTTAGTTACTAAAATTACAACAAAAATTACTGAAACCATACAAAATGTAGGCCTTATGCATAATTATTTTTTAAATTAATTGCAAAACGCTTCATTTTCTGTTACTATTAGTTAAAGATAATCTAAAAAATAAAATTAAATGATACTCTGAGATAAATACTTAGCTGTGACTAGAACAAAACAATAGTTTGGCAGTATTGTTTTGACATGTTGCCCTTGCCATATCTCAGCTTGTAGTCAAATCTCCATCCTGAAATTTCTTGTGCATAACACTACCATACAATACTCTTACAAAAAAAAATCAAATTTTTATCTCGTGCCCCACCAGAGATATCAAAGCCTGAAAAGTGCGATTTTTGACAATTTGGAATTTTTTTTAGCGAAGAGAAAGCAAGTCCCAGATCTGAAACTCGGCGTGTGAGTACAAGTACTTTTGGCCTATTTGTAAAAAAATTTATGTCATGTTCACAGTATTCCTTGCTGGAAAAATTTCCTCTCGTAAACAGACAAATTTTGGAAAAAAACGGAAAATTTATGCTTAAATTTTACCAATAAACAGTTAGTTTTGGAAACTACTCCATTACCATATTTTTAGCCCAATGTATTCTGTACAAATTGCTTTAATCCGCATTTGAATTGGATAAATAAACAATAAATTATTTACAATTCCGTAAACCCTTCTTGTGAGAAAATTGCTGCAGACGATGAAACAAAGATGGCCGCCATGCAAAAACAAAAATTAATAAAATTAAAATAATAGTCATTTTGAAATTCCACCATCTTAGGGTTATTGTACAAAAATTTCAGATTTTTTAAAAATGGTCAAGCAACGAATTGATGATTTTCTGGACCACTTGAAATGGATTGACCCATCATAATTAGACCTTTCAATCGCTTAAGATTCCTTAAAATATTGGAAGGTTGATTGATTCTTTCGGTTTCCTCCTGTTTTCTGAAAACTATTTTAGATATTGGAATGCTACAAACTGCAGAATGCAGCCAGAAATTATAAATGATGAGTCTTAATTAGATCTTTCAACCGCCTTAAGATTCCTTAAATTTAATCAATTAGTTCTTAAGTTTTTGAGTATTGACCCATTGATTGGTCGATTTTCCCGGTTTTTCCCTATTTCCTCAAAAAACTCTTTTAGATATAGGAATGCGACAGTTGCAGCTTGTAGCCAGAAATATTCTCCACCCGCCCTTGATAAGTTTAGTGTTTGCTATGCAAACGTTTCTGAGACCATTCCGAACAAACAGACAAATCTGTTTTAATTGTTATTTTTTACTGTTCGTCGTCTAAATAGTCGAATAAACTTAGAAAAAAGTGTTTTACTGAAAATCAGAGACAGACACTCCAATTTTACATATTAGTATAGATTAAAAATTACAGGAAATAAGGAGCAATTTGACATTTAATGTTTTTGTTTTCGAAAAGGCTTTGCAGTTACAAAGATGATTTATGCTGTGTATGATGATGGTGCCGTTGACTATTATAAGTGCCGAAAGGGATTCCGAAAACTCGTGAAGGTAATTTTAATCTTAGCAATGCACCACGTTTTGAACTATCGACTCAGACTGAAGACAACGAAATATTGGCGTTAACGGAAAGTGATTTGCATAGAGAACTGCAGAGATCAACGAAATTCAATATTTGGAAAAAACTATTCGTCAGACTCAAACTGATTACGTCAATTTGAAATGATTAGCAAGATAGATGCTTGGATGATACATGACTTGACTGAGAAAAAATCCATAAAAAGAATTTCTGCTTGCGATTCTCTATTAAAGCGCAATGAAATCGATCCTTTTTTAAAGCGGATGGGTACAGTTGACATAAAGAAGATTGTGTATAATAGTGTTAAGCGTAGAAGATCAGGATATAAGTGCCGAAGATGCTTCTTCAAACAGCGCAAAATTGAGTTTAATCTGAAGAATGTTTTCTGATGCTTTTAGAGGAAATAGAAAAGAATCGTTTGTTATGAGATATTACCAGCAAACTAGACCATTAATTTATAAAATACCGTTCACAACTAAGTTAATTTAAGAGAACAATTGACGATGAGAGACCTCAAAAATCTATATAAAGAGCATTATTTTTCATATTAGACCAAATGAATGTTTAATCCATCCGACAAAAACTTTTGAAAATTGGCTGGAAGGATTTGGTTCATAAACCGTACTCTCCCGACATTATGGCTTCCGATTCCCATTTATATCGATCACTTCGATACTGTTTAAACGGTAAAAATTTTACTCCTCAGATAACTTAAAAAATCATCTGTTTTGTAATATAAATTTCAGATATTCTATGAGTGCAGTTAGTGCGGCTATAAGTTAGACGGATAAAGGTTATCGATCAGAACGGCCAATACGATATTAATAAAAAATAATTTATAGAAAATAAAATTTGTAATTTAACTTTTGTGAAGAAAACGGGACGAATTTTAGAACTAAAATAATACTTCGTTTAGTGGAACTAGTTCTTAAAGTATGGTTTCTTTTTTTACAAAAGTACACTGAAATAGTTCAAATGAACTATATAGTATCTTATTTTAATAACTTCGAATTTCCTTTGTTTAGGTTAAAATGTTATTATAAAACCATACACTGTAAAAACAAAAAACAAAAAAAAACAAAAAAAAACCGGACTAAAATACGGAAGTACTTCTGGCACTCGAGACGCCAGTACTATTTCCGCATTTTAAGGGAGCTTTTTCCCGGTAAATTACAGAATAATTTCCGTTTTTTCGGCATTTACGGGGGAAAACTTCTGTTAAAATACGGAAATAGTACTGGCGTCTCCATTGCCAGTAGTATTTCCATATTTTAGTCCGTTTTTTTAAGGTGTAGTTTCTTTTAAAATATCTTTACAGACGCAATGAAATAAGACAGTATGGGCAGGGGACCTGTAAGGGCATAAAAGTTCCTGAGATATCGCTTTGCTTTCACTAAAAAAATCAGGGGCAAATAAAAAGAAAAACACCTCTTATTGTAACATATGTTTTTAATCTCTGTACCCCAAGCTTATATTTTGAAATTCACCATTCTGGAAACTTTCATTTGTTTTGCCTTTAGCCCCTATCCTTTGGTGATCAGTGAGCAGATTTAAAAATAAGGTCTATGTATTCTACCCTACATTCTGAAATGCACTAACAAGCAAGATTTTATCTGTAACGCCTTGATAGATCATGAGCTACAGCTTCACCCCTCTCTCCATCTCCGGAGATACCGCACAAAATTGAAAAATTCCTTAACTCATGCGTGTATTTTTAGGGCGATTACCTTGGAAAATTTAATCTGTAAGGCTTGATAAATCCTGATATATGACTTCATATCTGGGAATAGAGAAGGCTGATTTGGAAGAAAAATATTCCTTATTCCACCCTCGTATTAAAAAAGAAAAGAAAAACCCCAACAAAATTTCATTTGTAATGCTCTGACACAACATAAAATAAAAATTTGCTCCACTGAGAGGGGGTAGGGGAACATACTGAAAAAACTCCTTGAAAGCCATAAACCTAAAAAAATTCATTTGTAAAAAATTGTTCTTTCCTGGGAGGAAGGGGGTCATGGGCTGATTTTCAAAATAATCTTCCGTATTTCGCCCCTATATTCTGAAACTCATCAAACAACAAAATTTCATCTATAAGGTTCTAATAGACCACGAGATACAATTTTGCTCCCCAGGGGCAGGGGACAGAATAAAAAAGAAAACTCCATGCTTCAAGCGCATGTTTAATAAGCATTATCCTAAAAGGAAACTTTTGTCTGTAAGGTCTTGACAACCCGAGATATGGTTTTGTTCTCTGAAGTTCAGCGGCCACTTAAAACAAAACAACAACAACAAAAAAACCCCTACCTATATTTCGTTATCTAAAACTCACCATCTAGCAAATTTCCCCCAATCAGGCCCTGATATATCATAAGATGTTCTTTTTCCTCCCATTTTTCGAAGGGGCAAGACAACGAGTTGAAGATCTGCGTACCCCACGCTTATATCTCGAAACTCATTATCTTGGAAATTTTCATCCGTAATTATATTGGATGCAGCATTTACTGCAGTACCATATAAAAAATCCCTGCCGGCCCGGCCTACAGGCGGAGGTAGATTTCGAAGTTAAGTATACTAATTTCACAAACAAAAACCAAATCATGATTAGAGATAAACCCACTTTAACAATTTTATCTGGCCACTTTTGACGAGTTTTTATTTCATTTTTATATAATAACTGGTTTTATCAGAATCATGTTAGGAGGGTATTCAAAAAAATACTTTTCCATGCTCAACAACTCGAAATTTTCTGGCATAACTCCAGATTCATTTTTAATAGGAAAAACATGAAACTTGTTGACGTGATTTTTGAAGAGATTTATAAGCGACCTGTGTTTTTAATTTCCGTTTAATTAATTAAAACTTGATACATAAACAATTGTTTTCTCAGTAAGGCAATATTTTTCGTTTCTAACACAATCGCTTCGGGAAATTCCGTTCAAAATGCCCACTTTGACATCATTTTTTGAAATATATTCTGCCTCTGTCAAAAAATCGATCATTACGGTACATTATATAGTTTCTGAATAAGCGAATCTACCAATTGGACGCGTTTGAGAGCAAAAATGAATTTAAAAATGAGTCAGAATATGAGCAGTTTGGATTTGAATACTTCCTTTTCCAACACAATCCGCTTCGGGAAATTCGGTTCAAAAGGCCCACTTTGACAGCATGTTTTAAAATATATTCTGCCTCTATCAAAAAATTGACCATTACGGTACATTATATAGTTTCTGAGTAAGAAAAGGTACCAATTGGAAGCCTTTGAGAGTAAAAATGAATTTTAAAATGAGTCAGAAAATAAGCAGTTTGGATTTGAATACACCCTTACTAAGATGATTTTTTTCTTCAAACGCTATGTATTTTTAATTTGTTTTTGCTGTAAGAATTGGTCCTATCCAAAACTTGTCTATATAGATGTTGTAGACAATATTAAGAAGATGTATGATAAATTCATGGGGATTTTATATCTTTTGAATTGACGGAGTTATGGATTTTTTTCTTCTTCAAACGCCCCTTTTGTTTTCGTTTTTAATTTTTTTGTGCGCTACGAATTGGTCCTATCAAAAACTTGTGAATATAAAAGTTGTAGATAATGTTAAGGAGATTCATGATAAAATTAATTGGATTAGACATCTTGAGAATTGACGAAGTTATGAATTTTTTTCTCCCAAAAACCCTATTTTTTGCACCCCTTGAGCCCATTTTTAACTTTATCAAAAATCTGTGACACATAAATTTTGGCCATTTTTTTAGAAGTAATAAAAACTTTAAACTGATTCGATATGTACAAAATTTAAGAAGTTATTGGGGTTTTTCGGTTTTCACAAAACCCCTCCCTATTTCCATCCCCTTGGTCCGATTTTGCCCATTAACGAACTCGTCCGAGATTTTATGCCCCTTGATTTTATGCATCAGTTTGGAAGAGATTGGTGCAGAATTGTGGAAGTTATCGTGTCCAGAAGAAAGTGATATATATAGATAGATACATACATATACATATATATATATATACATATATATATAAAGTTTTTTACTGAGGGTGGTTTTGGGCTCTAGGGGTCATGATCGGTGTAGATCTGCAAAAATTTTCAGAAATTCCAACATAGGAACGACGCCAATAGGTAGTATTTCATACGAAATCTACCTAAAACTACGATTTATTCTGTTGAGCTGATTCAGATATCAGACCAGATACTGGGAACGTTAGAAGTTAGCTGGGTGAATCAGTCCTGCAGATTCGTCCAGGATGGCTCAGTTGTTAGAGCATTGGCGGTTTCAGCCAAGACATCTCTGGTTCGAATCCTGACTCGGACTTTTTTCATCCATTTGGAAACTTACAACTGATTTCATCTGTAAGTCCTTCATAGAGCTTCATTTGTCTCTATTCTGCTTTCGCCGATGTACGACGGTTTTCTGTGGTGCTCTTGAGTTTTCTAAGTTTTGCTGGTAAATATATTTATTTATATTACTCTACACATGCATAGTTTATTCAGCTTTCTTTTCTGATTACTTTGATAGTCTATTTTGCATATTTTTTATTTTATTTTTGCTTTTCTACGACTTTGAAAAATTTCAAGTTGTCATAAGCACGTGTTTTGGTTTTTCCATATGCTTTTTCACTTTCTTTCTTAATTATTCATGTTTCATGTAGATTATTTTTTGTACAGTGAAACTTCTTTTAAAGGCCACCCCTATTCAAGGGCCACCTCTATTAAGGGCCAATATTTTTAGGAACGAAATTTTTTTCATAGACATATTGTTTAAGTTACTCCTATTAGGGGTCGCACCTACTCTCATAAACACCATTTTTTTTACTTGTGCCTTAAATCCTAAACAGGTGTATTGAATGCCTGAACCATAGGATAAGAGTTCAGTAACCAACTGCACTTGCAACAAAGAAGGCAAGGAGCGATGGGGAGGATTTAGTAACACAATGAAGAACCACAAACTGTTCCACAGGCGAGACAAACAGTTGTTCCTCACACTTTGTTTGACCTTTCAACATGTAAGGGTTATGTTGGAGGGGAAACTTGACTCTTTGTTGTGTGGGCACACAAAGAATAATATGTTATCTAGAAAAACTGATTCCACATTTACTAAAACTGTGAATGCATATTGAATCCCAAAGCACAATTTTTACACCTGTCAGGAAACGCTAACAGAAATAAATAAACTAATATCTCATTCTAAAGTATTAATAAATGATACAAATTTATGTAATTTGTTCCATAAAATAAAATAATCATTAGAAACCAAAATTGTCTGCGAAAAAATTATGAAAAGTAAACAAACTTCAATAGAAATTTTTTTCAATCATGTATAGAGTTTGAAAATGTTAACAAACAGTTTTTTCACCTATATAGGTTTTGATTCCCTTATTTTAGTTGCTTTTTAGTCACCCCTATTCAAGGGCCGCCCCTCATAAGGGTAAATTTTCTTTTGTTATGGCAGGTGGCCCTTACAGAGAGGTTTCACTGTATATGCTTTTTAAATTCAATAATCTTGCTTTAAGTTCTAGTTTGAATGTATTTAACTTGATTTACTTGCTGCAGAACTGTATTCATAGTCCTTTTTGTCTCCAGTGAGTGTTTCCGTGTTATTGTTTTGATCGCCATCTTTTTGTTTAGTTTAGTTGAGTTGTTTTCTTGTTACTGCCTAGTTTCTTCTATTTATATTTTAATGGAGTTTTTTTAGGATGGAGTGTTGTTGCTCTTGCGATGCGATTTGTGTTGCTTTGGTACTTTATGTTTTAAGTTGGTGTTTTGGCGTTGCTAAGCGACCAAGTTTGTCCCCGTTTAAAATCACCTGTCAAGGGTATTTTTGTTACTGGTGTGTTTACATCTTTTACTTTAGTTTATTTAGCTCGATTCATTTAAGCAGCGCTTTGGGTAATTATATTATCCGGAGATAGGCTTCTTGTTGTATTTGCCTATTTGCTTCATTGTTTATTTGATTTACTTGTTTTGGTTCCTATCCAGTGGGTGGGACCCTTATATATATATATATATATATATATATATATGCTGAAACTTTGTTCTGTTGGTTACTATCAGTTTGTTCTTCGATGGTCTTAATTTTTCGTCAATTATTGAGCGTTTATTTTGCAATAAAACTTAGGCCAACAGTTTTATTTTTGCTTTCTATTGGATTATGGGTATATCAGAGGCGGTTAAGGATTTCGAGGAGTTGATTAGGAAAAAGGAAAAAGTTGATTTTTTGGGTACGGTTATAAAGATGAATTCGTTTCTTTACGATACTCTCGCTGCTGAAAGAAATCTAAGTAGTAAGGTTACTGCTGGTTTGATGGGGCTAGTTAGGAAATTCATAGATACAGTAATGTCACGTTTACTAAAAGCTTAATATAGGGACTGCGTATCAGCCGAAGTTAAGTTGAAAACTATCATAACCCCTAGTAAGGCCTATGAAGCCCTCGCACAGCTATTTCTGGAAACCCCGTCAACCAAAAGGGATGCTTCATTTGTTGAACAGTCAATTGAAAATAAGACGAAGGGTGATTCTGATTTTTCTGTTATTGTAACGGTAACTGGAGATGATTCAATAGATGTTTTAAAGAAGGATCTGAAGAATACCAGACGGTCTAATTTGGATGCACAAGTTCCGCGAGATGTTGTTGTGACTAAAACGATAATGAAGTGTCGAGCTAAGATGGAATTGGAGAGACTGTGGGTTGTTTATAAAGAGTAAACGGACTTGAAGGAGAAGATTAAGGCTGTGGTCCCACGTCGTCGTCTAGAGCGTGTTCTGGTCCTTGGAGTTGATCCTGAGGTCAAGGAGGAAATGATAAAGAGATCAATTGGCAAAGTTATGGAGGAGATGGGTACAGGAGACAGTTCGGAAGAGGTTGGGCGGAACTTTGAAACGAATGGCAACTAAGTCTGATAAAGCGAATTGATTGATATATGTTGGTAGAGAATTGATGGAGTGTTTAATAGATGGTAAAAGAATTTGTATCGACATGGAGAGGTATCGAGGGGTTAAATTTGTTGGAATAATTCGTTGCTTTCGTTGTCAGGCATTTGGGTATACCGCTGTGAAATGTGAAAGAGAGGTTAAGTATCCTAAGTGTGCAGGGCAATATTATGTTAAGGATTGTTCAGTTGACACTGTAACATGTACCAACTTTTATTTTACTGAGAATGGGACTTTGGATAATTCACTCAAAGCAGACAGCGTGGACTGCCTTACATTTAAAAAATATCGTGATGATTTACTAGTAGAGCGTTTGTGATAGTTGCTAAGGTTTTTCCATTTTCGCTTTCTATGCGTATAAATTTTGTTCAGATAAACATGCATCACTGTTCAGACGCCAAAACCATGATGTAAATTACATGTTGGACTATGAAATTGATTTTGGTTTATGTCAAGTTCCATATACTCTGGTGGTTCTTTTGTTGGCCTTCCTCTGGGTTGGCAGTGTTTCCAGTCTCTAAATTTAACTGCTGTCATTCTTTGTTCTAAAAACATCTATGCAGGCATAAGAAGTATATCTTCGGACAACAGTATTTTCGTCAATTTGACAGTGGATAATGGCTTTCTCTGTTTGGCGCAGTCTATTCAGCATCCTCTTCTGCAATTGACAGGGATTTTCAACCTTGGACTGATTTTTTTCAGCGATAATTCAAGGTTGATTTTAGGAAGTGACTTTAACGTTCCAATCTGTTCATTGGGATTTACTAGAGAATCTAATCGAACACAGACTTTTCTTGAATATCTGTTGCTGAATAACGTCTCCATTATTAACGACCCTGATGCAGCTCATACTTTTGTTCAAGATGACCGCCGTGGACGTCCAGACTTGACACTGGCAGGAAGATATATTTTGCCTTTAATTGGTCATTAATCACGGACAGATTCTCCTACAGCGACCACCGCTATATCAACTTTTCTCTTGCTCTTAATCCTTTATAATTGAAACTATACAGATATAAAACTGAAACTAAAAACATGAAAAGTTTTAACAATTTGTTTAAAGACAAAGTTGAAATTTTGACGTGAAGCCTTGAAAGAGTACACAATGCAAATGCTTTAGATAATTAGATAACAGATTTTTATGGTTTCATTGAAGTTATCATGAAGATCACATAGGTAAGAATATCATATAGAATATCATATGAATATCATATGAATATCATATAGAAAACATCTCTCTAATATAAGTCACAAAGAACTTTATATTAAGGCAAGAAGGTCCTACAAGAACAATCTAAGAAAGGCCAGACGATTGGGGTGGCTGCGCTCTTGTGAAAATACTAACAATTCCTATGGAAAATGTACAAATATATTTCGGGTAAATCTCTAAAACAATCAGACCTAATATTCCCATCACTGGAAAATTCCTCGGTGTTTGTGGACTATGACGACATGGCTGTCAGTCTAATGGCTGAACACTTTGATACAGATAACCCGCTGTTAAAACAATTTCAATTTGTGAATACATTCGATTTTGCAGCAGATGTAGATTTTCGACCAGTCTCACGTACAGAACTGTTTTATGTTAAAAACACAACACAAAACTAAGGCCCCTGGACAGGACGAGCTCGTCGCCTTGGTAATAACGAATATCTGCAGAAAATTCACATCATTCATGCTACTTCTATATAGTACTCCGTTTGGGACATGTTCCGTTATGTTGGAAAAAAAAATGTATAGCCATTTTTTTTTTAGAAAAAGAAATCGCCCTCCAGATGTTGCAAAATCTTATAGACCTATAACATTACTTTCAATAATGGGCAAGGTATAATGAGCGTATTATCAAGACTTGCATTATTACAATGCCGGAATCAGGTGCTTTTTAGGGTTTCGTTCATCTCACGAAACCCTTATAGTCTCGTGTCTCTGTCCGTCTGTCACAGCGCTCGTACTCGCAAACTATTTAAGTTACCGATTTTTTTTTTACATAAAGCTGAATACCATCTTGCCAAAATCATAAAACCTTGAAAAAGTCTTAATTAACGCACGTTGTTAATTAAAAACCCCAATTAAAATAATGGAGAATGTTCATAATTCAACAAAAGCTTTGATTTTAGTCAAACCGTAACAATTTGCTGTCAGAAGCGGAAGGGTTTGGTTTACCATAATTTAGAAGACGTTCCATGGCGATAAATGTACTAGGCGTTTTGAAAGACGCCCATATTTTATAATCTACCGGACCTAAAGACTTGAAAATTGCACACGTAGACGCAAAAAAAATTTTTACTTGTGCTGTGTACGGATTGCTTATGAATTTGAAGTATGGATGAACTAACTTCGCTACCACGCACTACAGAAGTTATCGGCATGTCAAAGAATGTCAAAGTATGCATTTGCTCTCATTAATAAAAACATATCGCACAGTTTCAACTGAGGCTCTTGCTTACTTACAGGCATACCGCCTATCAGTATAGAATTACAAAACTTAGCAAGATTTCATGGAACTGTAAAAGAGGATTGTATGGCCTGGATCGGAGGAAAATATATTTCATGTAACTGTGTTATGAGGAAATTTCAAACTATTGATTACCTTTTCTACTTACTTCAACATAACGTTGGTTTTCTGAAATTCGTAACTGATTTGGCTCCAACAGTTGATTTCCCGACGATTTTCACTGAGTGATCGAAAATGACAGGTGGTGTTGGTGCTGCCTTCACAATGTTTGTTAATAATCAGTTCACATCAGATAAGCGTTTCAGATTGAATGCGTATAACACTGTTTCTGAAGCGGAGCTTTCAGCTTTGAATGAGGCGATTCAATGGTGCTCTGTAGCACAAAATAAGCAATTTGATATATATACAGATAGCTTATCTTCTATCTGCGTGCTGAAAAACTTATTTCCTGTAAATGAAATTGCTTTTCATATTTTTATTAATCTTCGTCTGCTTGGTGATAAAGTGTTTGGTGAAAAGTTAACAGTTGATGGATTAAATCACACGTGGGAATTACGAGCAATGAAAGAGCAGACACTTTGGCTAAGTCCGTAATTGAAGAGAACACATTTGATAAATTTTTGGACGTTTCAATCCCGTTATCATATGTAAAGACACATTTCAAAAATGAGATTATGAGTGAATGGCAGGAATCCTGGCGCATTAGTGCAAAAGTTCGTGATACCTATGCAGTGATCAAGTAAGTAAATACTGATTTCTTGTGCTTTTCTTAGGTGTCAGCCTACTTTATATCTGGTCACGGCGCCTTTCCTTCATACATTTTTAAAATTGACAAAAGAAATAGTAACAGATGTCTTTGGGGTGATTTAGGAGATCCTAAGCACTACTTCCTTGGTCCCTGTCCTTATATGCTGAGTTCCTTCGAGTTTATCCGTTCAAAAACCCTTTCTTGGAATTTCAAGAACATCTTGCTATCGACCTCCAACTATAAAAAATTTAGAGATATATTTAATGAACTGAATAAACGTTTTTCATTTATCAAGTACAGATTCCAAGCTATCACATGACTAGATTTTATTTGAGTTTTACAGTTTGTTATCAACTAAGCTCAGCAGTATTATTTTTATTTATTCTGCGTCTTTTAAATTGGCAACTTCAGGTGATGATCGTGTGAATAAGTTTGATGTTGCTTTCTTATTGTACTCACCAATTCGTGGTTTCTTCAACAAGTAAGACTTTCAAATTTGTTTAATCCTGACATTTAAGTGATTCCTTTTGTGAACTCATATAGTGTGACTTTTTACATGAGACCTTCCATATTACTATACGTCGACTTAAAACTTTGCACATACACTTCTGGACTTTCAGAATTTTTGAAACGTTGAATCGAATGCTGTACATTGAACTAGTACACTGGTGGAAATTGATATATAAAACCACGTTTTTTTAACAAGAATTTCTATAATATTCATTAAAAATGAATGAAATTTCATACAGAGATATACATAGTATGTATAATAAATGAGTTACAAAAAGTCCTTCCGGCCAGTGCCGGGAGGAAGAGGTAGCTTTCATATTCCTTATTTTAAAAAAGCCAACTTATATTATTCAAACACACGAAGCTCAGTTTAGTGGAAACCGAATATAGGAGATTCAATACTAATTTTTATCAATACTAAATCATTATGAATGAGAATTTCGCGAAATTAGTCAGCTTTATCCAGGCTGCTTTTATTTAAAGTAACTTATATTTGGCTGCCAAATTCGGCGATTTCTTAAAGTACCTGCCATTTTAAGACAACATGGTGGATGAGGCTAACCAGTGAACATGGTCGAGACCTTAGTAATTGCTGTGCACATGCTCACTCACATCGAAATCGATTAATATATACGAGTGCTGTCGCAGGCAAAAAATCAGATTTTTCAAAATGTCACCCACATTAGATATCGAAATTGCTATATCTGAGCCATTTTTTAAGATAAAGACAAACAAAAAATGCTCCTGAATCCTTATATCAAGGTCAAATACTTAAGAAAGAAACCTTTTTCAATTTCTAATTGTTTTGCACCTCACTTTAAATATAATTTTTTTAAAATTTAATGGCCACCCTTTTAAAACAAGATGGCTGATGAAGCTGGCCAGCGAACTTGGTCAAAATATTGATGTATACTATCCACATGCCTTCTTACATCGAAATAGGCGAATACGTGTGTTATCGCGTGACAAATACAAGATCGTTTCAAAATGTTAGCCATGCTAGAAATTCAAAGTGCTATAATTCAAACATTTTTTAAGATATAAACAAAAGAACAAATTTTCCGAAACAAAAACTGCTCCGGAATCTTTGTATCAAGGCCAAACACATAAAAAAAATCTTTTTCATTTTCCAATTTTTTAATACCTTATTTTAAATTTAAATTTTTTTTAAATGGCAACCCTTTTGAAACAAGATGGCGAATGAAGCTGGCCAACAAACTCGGTCGAGACATTGGTATGTACTATGTACAGACCAAGTTACATCCAAATCGGTTCATAAATAAGGGATCGGTTCATAATTCCGGGAGGAAGAGGTAGCTTTCATATTCCTTATTCTTAAAAAGTCAGCTTATATTATTCAAATGCACAAAGTTCAATTTAGTGGAAACCGATTATAGGAGATTCAATACTAATTTTTATTAATACTAAATCATTATGAATGAGAATTTAGCGAAATTAGTCAGCTTTATCCAAGCTGCTTTTATTTTAAATAACTTATATTTGGTTGCCAAATTCGGCGATACATTGAAGTGCCTGCCATTTTAAGGCAACAAGGTGGATGAAGCTAACCAGTGAACATGGTCGAGACCTTAGTAATTCCTGTGCACATTGCACATGCTTACTCACATCGGAATCGGTTGATATATACGAGTGCTGTCGCAGGCAAAAAATCCGATTTTTAAAAATGTCACCCGCATTAGAAATTCAAACTGCTATATCTGAGCCATTTTTTAAGATAAATTCAAAACAAAAAATGCGCCGGAATCCTTATATCAAGGTCAAATACTTAAAAAAGAAACCTTTTTCAATTTCTAATTTTTTTTGCACCTTACTTTAAATATATTTTTCTATTTACTGGCCGCCATTTTGAAAAAAGATGGCTGATAAAGCTGGCCAGCGAACTTGGGCAAGACATTGCTATATACTATCTACATGCCTTCTTACATCGAAATAGGTTAATAAATACACGTGTCATCGCGTGACAAATATCAGATCGTTTCAAAATGTCAGCCGTGCTAGAAATTCAAAGTGCTATAATTCAACCATTTTTTAAGATATAGACGAAACAAAAACTGCTGCGGAATCTTTGTATCAAAGTCACACATATAAAATAATAATCTTTTTCATTTTCCAATTTTTTGATACTTCATTTTAAATTTTAAATTTAAAATTGTTTTTAATGGCAGCCCTTTTCAAACAAGATGGCGAATGAAGCTGGCCAACGAACTCGATCTAGACATTGGTATGTACTATGTACACACCAAGTTACATCCGAATCGGTTCATAAATACGCCTGTTATTGCGTGACAAAAATCAGGTCGTTTCAAAATGTCAGCCGCAATAGAAATTCAAAATGCTATACCTCAGCCATTTTTCTAGATATAGACGAAACAAAATCTGTTCCGGAATCTTTGTATTAAGGTCAAACACATACAAAAAAAATCTTTTTCATTTTCCAATTTCTTGGTACCTAATTTAAAATTTAAAATTTTTTAAATGGCCGGCATTTTGAAACAAGATGGCGGATGAAGCTGGCGAACGAACTTCGACGAGACATTGGTATGTACTATGTATACACCAAGGTATATCCAAATCGGTTCATAAATACGCCTGTTATCGCGTGACAAAAATCAGGTCATTTCAAAATGTCAGCCACGCTAGAAATTCAAAGTTCTATAACTCAGCTATTTTTTATATATAAACGAAACAAAAACTGCTCCGGAATCTTTGTATCAAGGTCAAACACATAAGAAAAAAATATTTTTTAATTTTCAATTTTTTGGTGCCACAATTTAAATTTGAAAATTTTTTTTAAAAATTTAAATGGCCGCCATTTTGAAACAAGATGGCGGATGAAGCTGGCCAACGAATTCGGTCGAGACATTGGTATGCACTATGTATACACCAAGTTACATCCAAATCGGTTCATAAATACGCCTGTTATCGCGTGAGAAAAATCAAGTCGTTTCAAAATGTCAGCCACCCTAGAAATTCAAAGTGCTATAACTCAGCCATTTTTTAAGATATAAACGAAACAAAAACTGCTCCGGAATCTTTGTATCAAGGTGAAACACATAAGAAAAAAATATCTTTTAATTTTCAATTTTTTGGTACCACATTTCAAATTTTAAATTAAAAAAAATTTTAAATGGCCGCCATTTTGAAACAAGATGGCGGATGAAGCTGGCCAACGAACTCGGTCGAGACATTTGTATGCACTATCTATACACGAAATTGCATCCAAATCGGTTCATAAATACGCCTTTTATCGCGTGACAAAATTCAGGACGTTTCAAAATGTCAACCATGCTAGAAATTCGATATGCTATAACTCAGCCATTTTTTAAGATATAGACGAAACAAAAACTGATCCGGAATCTTTGTATAAAGGTCAAATACACAAGAAAAAAATATTTTTCCATATTCAATTTTTTGGTACCACATTTGAAATTTTAAATTAAAAAAAATTTAAATGGCCGCCATTTTGAAACAAAATGGCGGATAAAGCTGGCCAACGAACTCGGTCGAGACATTTTTATGTACTATGTATACACGAAATTTCATCCAAATCAGTTCATAAATACGAGAGTTACAGTGTGACAAAGATCATATATATATATATATATATCAACTTTTGAACGGAGGGTGGTGTCGAGGTCTGCGGGTCATGATCGATGAAAATATACCAAAATTTTTTGAAATCCCTTTCCTCCGAACGGCTGCAATAGGCAGCTTTTTGTAATGAAAGCTACCTAATGCTATAATTCAGCCATTTTTTTAGATATAGACGAAAAAAACTGTTCCGGAATCTTTGTATTAAGGTCAAACACATACGGAAAAAATCTTTTTCATTTTCCAATTTTTTGGTATCTCATTTTAAATTTAAAATTTTTTTAAATTTTTAAATGGCCGCCATTTTGAAGCAAGATGGCGGATGAAGCTGGACAACGAACTCGGTCGAGATATTTGTATGTACTAT
The DNA here is from genome assembly GCA_963932465.1 of Maratus speciosus. Taxonomy (NCBI): domain Eukaryota; kingdom Metazoa; phylum Arthropoda; class Arachnida; order Araneae; family Salticidae; genus Maratus; species Maratus speciosus. The sequence goes on along the minus strand of OZ010787.1, from coordinate 511,212,255 downwards.
GTACACACCAAGGTACATCCAAATCGGTTCATAAATACGCCCTTTATCACGTGACAAAAATCAGGACGTTTTAAAATGTCAGCCACGCTACAAATTCAAAATTCTATAACTCAGCCATTTTTTAAGATATAGACGAAACAAAAACTGCCCCCGAATCTTTTTATCAAGGTCAAACACATAAGAAAAAAATATTTTTTCAATTTTCAATTTTTTGGTACCACATTTCAAATTAAAATTTTTCTTAAAAATTTAAATGGCCGCCATTTTAAAAAAAATGGCGGATGAACCTGGCCAACGAACTCGGTCGAGACATTGGTATGTACTATGTATAAACGAAGTTACATCCAAATCGGTTCATAAATAAGCCTTTTATCGCGTGACAAAATTCAGGACGTTTCAAAATGTCTTCCATGCTAGAAATTCAATATGCTATAACTCAGCCATTATTTAAGATATAGACGAAACAAAAACTGCTCCGGAATCTTTGTATAAAGGTCAAATACATAAGAGAAAAATATTTTTCCATTTTCAATTTTTTGGTACCACATTTGAAATTTAATATTAAAAAAAAAATTTTAAATGGTCGCCATTTTGAGACAAAATAGCGGATGAAGCTGGCCAACGAACTCGGTCGAGACATTGGTATGTACTATGTACACACCGAATTACACCCAAGCCGGTTCATAAATACGAGAGTTACAGTGTGACAAAGGTCAGATATATATATATATATATATATATATATATATGTCAATTTTGAACGGAGGGTGGTTTCGGGGTCTGGGGGTCATGATCGATGAAAATATACCAAAATTTTTTGAAATCGCTTTCCTCCGAACGGCTGCAATAGGTATCTTTTTGTAGTGAAAGCTACCTAAAATAAAATTTCATACATAATATTAAACAAAAATAAAAATTCAAAAATTAGATTTTCGTAATATTCAAACATGGAAATTGATTTATGAAATATCACATTTCATTGGCTATTCCGAAGTAATATGACGAAAATTTCCATAAAACAAGATAGCGTGACATGCAAAGTAGACATAAATAGTATTATATTTTGGAAGCAATACGTTTCAGTTATACTTTTCACGATGGATAAACGAAAGATGTTGCCTGAGGAAAAAAGTTCTAAAATCAATGCATATATAGCATGTGGAATTTCTGTTACGGAAATTAGTAAAATTAATTAAAATATCAGTTGGTGTGGTATATAACTACAGAAAAGATCCAGCAAATTATGGGAAAAATTTTAACAAAAATGTAATCCATGTTTAAGTAAGAGAGAGAAAAGGGGGATTCTTCAACTTGCATCGAAAGCCGACCACACTTTAAAGAAGATTTGTGCAGACCTATCCCTTTCTGTTACTTCTAGAAGCGTTAGTCAAATTTTACATTCTTCACGAAGCTTGAGTTGGTCGAAAATGCAGTCTGGTCTAAAATTACTTTTGCATCACAAGAAGATGCGTTTGCAGTTTTGCGAGAAGTACATGACAATGGATGACAATTGGAAGAAAGTCATTTTCTCAGACGAAAAAAGGTTTAATTTGGATGGCCCGGATGGTTTGACGCATTATTGGAGGGATCTCCAAAAAGCGTCAAATCTACATTCAGCAGAAATTTTGATGCGGAAGTTTGATCATTTGGGCAGCGATCGCTTATGATGGCGAAAATGAAAATGTATTTTTAAACGGTCGCCAGACTTTTTTTTATTACAGTTTTGTTTTAGAAAATTCACTTCTTCCATTTGCATGGCAATATTACGGTTTAGATTAAATCTTCATGCAAGACAATGGAAGTATTCACATTTCAAATGCAATGAAAGATTGGTTTGACGAACAGAATATTGTTCTTTTAGATCATCCACCTATTATTCCTGATCTGAACACCTGATCGAAAACGTTTGGGGACAGCTTATTCGAATGATTTATGCAAATGGGATTCAGTACACGTCACTTATAGAATTGAAAGCCTCAATCTGTCAAAACTGGAAATTAATTGATCAGAAATACATTCAAAATCTTGTTTTATCAATGCCATCGAGAATAAAAGAAACTCTGATGAATAAAAGCGGCTTTAATAACTATTAATTTCAATTAAATGTGATATTTCATAAATCAATTTCCATATTTCTTTCTTACTAAAATGTAATTAATGTGCAGTTGTCTGCCTGTGATCTTTCTGCACTAGACATATGTGTAATTGTCTTTAATTCTGTTAAGCTTTTATTTAATTTACGGTTGCCAGGGCACCTACTGTTTTTGCTTTGAAAATGTTTTTTTAATTAATGGTCGCTGTTTTTTCGGGTCGGTTGCCGTAGCCGGGGTTATGTTATAGTGGAGGGAATTTTCACCTGGGGTATTCATGCATATGCCATATTTGGTTGGCACCCAGGTGCAGTGATCAAGTGATCATATCCTTCATAGAGCAAGAGTTATGGTCCCCCGTGGAGGTAGCAGGAAGCAGATTTTCAAAATGTCCTCCATATTCTATACCTATCTTCTGAAATTAATCATCAAGCAAAATTTAATTTGCTTCGCTATGATAGAATATAAAATATATAGTTTTGATTTCTCCTGTCTTGGAGGGACAGGGGGCAAAATTGAAATGATTCAGCACTCAGAATGATTCATTATTTACTGGTCTAGTGTGGATGACTCTATGCTTTTTAAAGTAGGAGATTGTTTCTATTAAGTGTTAAAATGGCATAATAGCGGTCTTTAATGTTATATAACTAGAAATTGTTACTACACTTACAAGATTTTATATTCCATTTTTCTCAGGTGAAATGTATTTTTTGGTTTTCATCTACCAACTTACTGTAAAACTATTCCAATAAAAATAACATATTCTTATTTAAAAATGATTTTTGATGACAATACCATCATTAAATATTCGCTGACTGTTTTACACAAAAGATATGAGATTTCTGAAAAGTTAGGATTATATTTATTTAAAAATTTTTAAATAAAAAATATAAGACAATCCGAATATTCTAGTGTATAACGCGAAATAAAATTTTATAATATATTTTTCTATTTTTAACTATTTTTTGTCATATTATGCGCATCCTTTATTTTGTAAAGAATTTTCACCAGATATGCAGCATGAAAACGCAATAAATAACATTGTAACAAAGTATTGTAAATAGTACGAAAATGAAGAAAATTAAAAATGTTATTTTAAAAAACAAATAGCATATTCATTAATGTAGAAAACAAAATTATTTTCTCACTTTTTCTCATTTTTTACTGTTCCATTTTTATATTCAGCGTATAACGCGCACCTGTATACTTTGATCAATCTTCTTGTATCAAAAGTGTATAACCTTACTATACGCCGGAATGTATGATATGTAAAATGATTTAAAATTAAGATAATGTCATCAATAATTCTATTTTAATGTATTGTTGCTCATTATAATTGCATTAGCAGTAGTACTAACGTTTAGTATTTCTGAGAAGTTATCTTATTTTGTATCTAAAAACTTCATTTTGTAAGTCGAATATATCATGAAAAAGACACATAAAAGCTGAAGAAAATATGTTTCGATATATAAAATCTTTTTTTGTCACCAAAGCTTTGGTACTGGATTTATTTTTAAAAAAAAATCATCCCAGATTTCAAATATGAATTCAAAGGATCTGAAAACCTACTATTCTAGATTTTGTATGATCCTTATAAAACTGCTTATTATACTTTTATCCCGATTTACCTCGTAGATCTTTTCAAGGGAATCCAGTACTGAATACTTGTTTTTTCAAAAAATCCTATTTCTTTTCAAAAAGGATACAATTTGTGACATTCTTTAAATAAATTTCTTGTATAACGTCAAATGAATATTTATTTTCAAATATTTCTTCATGATGGATATATCCTGCTCTTATAATTTTGATCTTTCAAATAAATTTCTGGTAATCAGTAAGAAGGTAAAAATAAATTGATTATATTACACATGGTGTTTCACAAAGGACTCTTTAACTCCAATAAATGCAGGGTAGTCATAAAAAAATTTCCCTGATATTTGAACCTCTAGCGGCCTAACCGCTCAACCAATCGAAAACAAATTTTAGATATACTTATTTGAAGGTATGCGCTCCAGATCGTGATGATTTAAAACAATAACGCTCTCACGGTTACGGTTACAGTGAAAAAAGTTCGTAAATTTCGAATGGCAACACCCACTTTTCCATGTGCAAATTCATCAGCGCATTGAAAAACCATAAATGGCATTGGAATGATACACGTACGATGAAAATTGCCGGCGTAAAACACTTGCAAAAAGACCATTGTAAAGGACCAATGACAACACAAGAGAGAAGAGAGGACAAAACATTTATTTGAATTAGAAGTTTTCAACATGCCCATCTTCGAAGACAATAACGCATTGCATGCGTGAGACTGTGGACAACAATGCCGAACGTAACATCGCAGAAGGAATATGTAAACTACACTATATGGCCAAAGGTGACCGGCCACTTGCGATTTTAGACGTTTTGTTAAATATCTAGAAAACTACACGAGGAACTACATTACCTTGAAAGTCCAGGTGCGTAAACAGCATATTACAGGTCATATATTTCCGTGAGGATTTTTTCCCGAAACCCCATAGGGGACCGTCAACAAACTGAAAAACAACAAATATCTTTTGGATAACCCTGTAAAAACTAATGTAGCAAAAGCGTCCAAACAGTAGATTATGATTAAGTACCTTATTGCTATAAACTGTGTTCATTTTTAAAAGGATAGCATGTATACTCGTAGAGAAATTAAAGTTTTTATAAAATGAGTCTCAAATTTTGCCAAGTTTTTTTGCTTATAATTTGTAGAGTTCTTAATATAAAAAAAGTTATTTTCAGAAAATATGACAAACAATATTGTACACAATATCCTGCAATCAATTAAAAAATAATAAAACTGCATGAAAAATTAGCACGTTTACTAAATAATGATTCACTGCGCATACTCGAATTTAATTAAAATATAATTTGCATAATGTGTTAGCTAAATGTGTAGAGCAACATTTTTCATACAATTTTTACTATAGTTTAATTCTGATTGCAGAGCATTATGTATAATGTTGTTTGTCATATGTTTTGAAAATAACTTATTTTTATATTAAGAACAGTGCAAATTATAAGCAAAAAACTTAGCAAAATTTGAGACTGTTTTTATGAAAACCTGAAATTCTCTTCGAGTATGTATGCTATCCTCATAAAAATGAACACAAATTATTACAATAAGCCACTTAATCATAATCTATAGTTTGAACGATTTTGCTACATTAGTTTTAACAGGGTTATCCAAAAAATATTAGTTCTTTTTCAATTTGTAGACAGTCCCCTATAAGGTTTCGGGAAAAAAATCTTCGCGGAAATATATGATCTATATTATACTATTTACACTCCTGGAGTTATAGGTTAATTCCTCATGTATATTTCTAGATATTTAACAAAACGTCTAAAATCGCAAGTGGCCGGTCACCTTTGGCCATATAGTGTACATGTTTTATGGCATCTTTCAATTCTGACAAATTTATTGGAATTGATGTGTACACCTTTGATTTCAGATAATCCCAGAACCAGAAATCAATTGGCGTGAGGTCCGGGGATCGTGGTAGCCACGAAACTGCAAAGTTACGAGAGATGATTCTATCATCAAAGAGCTGTTGCAGCACTTGTCGAACAGATGTGGCGACGTGTGGAGGAGCACCATCTTGCATCCATACAATATCATTAACGACATTTCGCTGCTGCAATTCTGGAACTACGTAATTCTGAAACGTTGTATTCCGAGTACTTGTGATGGAACGCGTTTTCATACCTGTCGAAGTGACCTCTTCAAAAAAGTACGGACCGAGAACGAATGTGCTTGTTATGCCGCACCACACAGTCAGTTTAGCTTCGTGTAAAGGCGTTGGTGTCACATCGTGAGGATTTTCATCAGCCCAGTGAACGCAGTTCTTGGAGTTTACGTTCCCAGTTAAATGTGCTTCATCCGTCCATAATGTTGGAAATGGTCAGCTGTTATGATCATCATATCTGATGAGAAAATAATTTGCAAAGTCCAAACGCTGTTGCTCGTCCCCAAGTTGCAACATCTGGACGCGCTAGAATCGATAGGGAAACATCCGTAGAACACTGCGCAGAATCTTGAGGACTGTTGTTTATTGTACATTCAAACTGCGTGCAACACTTCTTGCAGTATGCAATGTATCTGCAGTAATCCTGTTATGCACTTTCGCAACAACTTCAACAGGAACAGATGGTCGTCCGGATCGCGGTCAATCACATGTGCATCCACTTTCTTTAATTTTTTTTACCAAATCACGTACAGTTTTTACGGACCATAGGCCTCGTCGTAACATATGATTTCGGCGATAAACTCGCACTGCTTCAGCTGTATTTTCCCCGTTCAGATAAAACAGCTTTATCAATCCACCTCGTTGTTTTATTTTAAGCGTCATCTTGTTAGCCCTTACGAACAACTGATTGAAGGAACAATCTTCCCACACTGTTTATTAAAAATTTTCTACACGCAGTGATTTGTATATAGTGTTCTGCAATTTATGCTTCTACTATCTATTCCTGTGAATTATGTAAAGTGCATCGGTTCAAGTGGTCTTTGAATTGTCATTGGTCCTTTACAATGCTCTTTTTTGCAAATGTTTTATGCCGGTGTAAACGACCCTAAATGTCACTTGGCATGCGTGATTTTTCGTAAGATGCGAAACCCCAAATAAACTCTCGATACATCATGAGATACGAAAGCAGGACTTGCTCCTGAATTGGAGTCCTTTTAATTGGCGTCTGGCTGACAACACTATCGTACCGAAGGAGCACGTTTTCGATATGCGAGGAACGAAGGAGTGGCTATAAGGCATCTTTTTCAGTAGCCAATTTTTTTTCACTTGTGAACTGAGTAATGTTGCAAGATTTGTTTTAAAATGTGTTTTTGAGTTGTGTTTGTGAACACATAGGGAAAATAGAAAGTCATTTGTTTTAGAGTGCTGAATATTACGTTACATAGGAACTGATTAGGATTGAGTGCCACGATATTACACCGGCAATTTTAGTCATACGTGTATCGTTCCAACGCCATTTATGGTTTTTCAATGCACTCATGAATTTGCACAGGAAAAAAGGGGTGTTGCCATTCGAAAATTTCGAAATTTTTTCACTGTAACCGTAACCGTGAGAGCTCTATTATTTTAAATCATCACGATCTCGAGTGTATATTTTCAAAACTAAATCTGAAGTTCGATAGTTGAGTGGTTAGGTCGCTAGGAGTACATATATCGGAGAAGATTTTTTATGACCACCCTGTATAAAAATGAAGTTAGCGACATGTGTAACAGGTAGCCCAATATAATATTGAAAAGTGTATTTTAATGATTTATTTGATAACTGTGGGTGTGTTTAGAATACGTCGCCCGCGTTTGTCCATAACCCACGAAAGACATCATGTGGTCGCCAGACTGCTGTGTGGGTTGGGTAAGGTGCCTTAACACTAAAAAGACCGGGAATTTTTCTCAAGTTTTATAAAAATATTTGTCACCAGAATTTTTATTCAAAACTGTTTAACTCATTTATCTAACATTTTTCTTCTTATTTGTCTTTTTAACTTATTTTATAAAGAAATTTCTGGTTTGAACCGAAATGTATTCATCAAGGATCTCACGGTCCTTTTAGTGCTAACCCTTTCAGGGGCAAAGTAATTCTATTCGTAAAATGCTGAAACGATTGAATGACACAACAATTTACAAACAAATTTGTTTAAAAATAATTAAAAACTTTTCTTAACATATTTAATAAAAAGGACATTTTCATTCCAAAATTCCGGTGCCAATGAGGCATTTAGGGATTAAAATTAAGTGGTCCAAAAATGAACCACCTCCCTTCAAGGGGTTAAATCCAGTAGCGTAGCCAGGGTGGTGGTCGTGGATACAACTAGTAATTTCTTAAAGTTATTTTCTCTTTGTTTAATCGCTGAAAATTCTAGGATTAGATAAGGTGAAGAATAGTGTTTTAAAATAGTGGTATTTAGAGCTTCTGGATCCCAACCCTGCCTACACTAACTCAGACAATACAAAATTGCTCAATGAAGTACAGAAATTCACTCAGTGAGTTAAAGCAATCTATGGCTATAACTCACAGGTAGCGCATAACATATGTAGCGCATAACATATGTAGTGCACTACAATTTCTCCTGTTTGGTTTATGAGATTCGTTGAGTGATTTTCTGCTTCTTTGGATCCGGTAGCACTTTTTTGTTCTTTTTATACCACTTATTGGGGGATTTTTGCTATTGCTAAGTTTGTAAATCTTTCTTACTTGTTAAATAATTTATTTTTACTTTTTAAATATAGTTAAAAGTTGCAGTTACAACTTCATTAACTTCCGTTTTGTTGTTAGTGTGAACTGGCAATTCTAATTTCGGGCCTGCCACCTCGAAGATTCGAGATAAGTTAATTCAAACTCAATAAGTTAACTCAGTCAGAACAGGGTATTAGGGTTGGAAAGATTAGAAGTTCTCATAAAACTTTCGTGGTAAATGGGTAAAACAGAATTGCAGTGTGTAAATTTTATAATATGCTTATAATGCTCTAGATTTAACTACTATTTAGTTGAAAAAATTTGTATATCCATAATACAATGATAAATTTGTCATAACAAATCAAACAATTTTATTATTTTAATTGAAAAATAAATTTATCATTTTCATTGTACTAAAAATTCGTTTTCCGTTTCTAGAGCCACAGAAAACGTTGAACATTCATAAATTTCAAAGTATCATAACTCTGTAAGTTTAGTCACAGAAGAATGCAATTTTCACTATTTTACTTAATGAAGAATTGAAAGGAAGTTTCTCAATGTAACTTATAGGACTCAGAGATCATGAAATCTCCTTTTCTGAACAATTTATTGACACAAAAGACTCTAGAGAAAATACATAAAAACGATCTGATATCACAGACTCTTATGGTATGCACACTGGGATATAACCGTGGTATATCCATTCAAGTGGATATTTTCCGTGGTATATCCATCATATCCATATGCATTCAAGATTCTGAAACAGCAATCAAATCTGTTTTCAAAAATTTCTTCTGCCTTTTGAAACTGTAATTATAACGAAAAATTAGAGTGGATTCCAGGAACATTTCTCTGTATAAGCATACAAAAAAATATTTAATAATACGTTCTTTATTTCTAAATGATCTTTTCCTATGTGGCAGAATTTCATAGACCAGTTGAAATAATAAAATGAAACCCACAGATTGTACATTATACAGATAGGGTTGTCCTTTCCCAGTCTGTTTTTTATATAGTATTAGCAATTAAATAACCTGAACATAAAAAAAACATTGTGTCGTGTCAAACTTTCTCTAAATTATGCCAATTGGCGTGCAATGAACATATATCATTGTAACAAGTTCAGGAACAATCACTTAGTCCTTTTTTATTTATTTTTTATTTTTTACAAATTGTTATCAAGCCACGAGTATCTCGTGTTTATTTAATCCTTAACTGCTATGATAAAAACTGTCGCATAGATACCGTGACTGGTCTCTGAAAACGCTTGATCGAAAGATGAACAAAAGTCTTGATTAACTCGTAAGATACTGTTTCTGGTCAAAACTTTGTGTACAGAGGTATTGTAATTAAAATTCACCTGTCTAGAAGTCTCTAATGATAGTACTACTGCTCAAAACGAAACAAAATTTCACTAGTAGCTATAGTTAAACTGAAAATTACAAGTTAAACTGTGAAAATGGGAAAAAAGCGGTCTTTGAGACTGATAGCAGCGATTGAGGGTTAAGTAAATGTCACTGACGAAGGGTATGTTCGGAGATTGATTATCGAAGGGCAATCTTCCACCAATATTTCTTAATAGTGATTTTTTCCTTATTTATGCCAGAAATTTTGCATTTAAATAAAGCAAAGATTAATACGAGGGTGGATCAAATATAAAGGCGATTTTTATAATATCAATAGAATTTTTTTATACATCTTTACATGACAATTATGAAAAATTTTTTGACACAAAAATTATTAAAGAAAATGCATAAGAACGGATCTGATATCTTGGACTCTTATGGTATGCACATTGGGATATAGCTATGTTAACCTCGTGTATTCAGTATTCTAAAACATGGATAAAATATCTGTTTTCAAAAACATTTTCTGCTTTTTGAAACTATAATTGTAGCACAAAATTACTGTGGATTACAGGAATATTGCTCTAAATAAACACACAAAAATTATTTAATATAATGTACTTTGTTTCTAAATAATCTTTTACTTCTAGCTGACTGTCACAGACCAATTGAGGACGTGGGTTTCAAAAGTCGCCTTATCCTAAATTTAAAAAATCGAGTTTTCTCTATCAATCTATTCTACTGCTGAACCTGCATCGACAAAACACTATACTCTGCAAAAAATGACTTTTATCGTGTATTTCTGGCATTGTAAAATCTTGGTTTACAATGAAAATCATTGGATGCAGTCAGAGGTTTTTCGCTGTTTCTCAAAATTTAATTTTCTGTATAAGGCAAGTTTTGAAACTTATGTCCTCAATTGAAATAACAGAATAAAAGTCACAGATTATACACATTATACAGATACAGTTGTCATTGCCCAATCTCATCAGAGTTCAGTCTACTTGAATGTAGATAATAGAAAAAGATGAGAAATGTATTTTTCCGACCAAACTTTATTTCCCGACTGCCAAGAAGGGTTATGTGTTTCACTAGTATCTGGGTATGTAGATTTCTTTATACCCTCGAAACATCCCAACGGCTGGGTGGATTTTAATGAATGAGGTCTCTATCGATTCTTCTTAACCGTCCAGTGGTTATAGACTATGTTTTGTTTTTATAAATTGAAAATGGCGGCCGTAAAATACAAAATGGCGGTAGAGACAAAAAAAATTACGCACCCTATTGAGTGGCATATCATTGGATAGGTCTTTCAAAATGAAGACGATGTTTCATTGACTGTTTTACAGTCAGAAGCTCCGTTTAAATATTACACAACCTGGAAGTTGTGTAGGTAGGATATCTAGCTTTACTGCAACTCTAACCTTCATAGGCATCTATAGGCCTCATGAAAACAGAATTTATAGATAGGAACTAACAATTAAACACAACTTAAAAGTCATCAATACAAGTAAATAAAAAAACAGGTAAGTAATATAAAAAATAGTTTCACATTGATGAGAAATAATTAATTAGTTCGCTTTTTACGCAGTCGGGTTTTTTGATTTTTTTAAATTTAATTTCTTTAATTTGTTAATTCAGTTCTCAAATTGGCTCTGAAATATAATGAGTGTTTCTGATTATTTTAGCTTATTGAAACTATTAGCTCCCGATATGCTATTTCTTTCGGGCAGCAATTAAAGTGTCGTCTCTAAAAAACCCCTACGTTACAGAAGCCAGCCGTAAGATAAAGCAGATGTATTATTGTACTGTTAAATAGTGATAATCTCTATTGCATTTTTTAAAACTTAGCACATTGTCAATTTTTATACCGTCGTATAGGGAAAAAAGCACTTTTAAATGCAATTTGTTTGAAAATTGCATCTCAATTTATTTTTGAGATAATTATTTTGTAGTTTTTAACGCCATTTTTTAAATTTTGGCAACTGAAGAAATCCATTTCTCTAGAAAGTAAATGAAAAATAGTTGGAAAATAGTAGATTATTACATCTTTTGGTTGCCATTTTCCCATAACAACTGAAAAAAATTGTAATTAAAATACGTGCTATGTTGAAAAAATATAAATTTGTGATTTCTGATAAAAAATGCAGCTATTTAAAACTATATTTAATTTTATGTATCCATACTAATGTTACAAACATATGTATCATTAGACTTTTTTTTGGTCAAGTTTCTTAAATGACGACATCGCTTTTTTGCTGGATTTGTGTTTTATTCTGCGATAGTGACTTCATATGCATACTTTTCTGTAGAAGTTGTTTAAGACTCGATCGTAAATATGGAATTCTTCAGTGGATGCGAATGACGTCCTTTTATATAAAACAAAAGAGTGTGTTTTATGTCTTCAAACTTAATTATGCTTTGTACTATCTATGTTTATATGTATACATTTTTCTTTTCATCGGGGGCGACAGTAAACTATGAAAAAGCAGAATTCCTGTTTTCTAGTTGTAACCTTTCCTTCGGACATACATAGGCATTTGTCTCTGTACACTCTTTTTATTGTTTGTATAGTATTAGCACTTAAAAAACATGAACTTCCTGCTGTGCTAAACCACTTTCGCTAAATTATGCCAATTGGTGTGCAATTATAGCTATTTTCAAAAAATTCTTCGACCTTTTGAAACTGTAATTGTAACACAAAATTAGATTGGATTCCAGGAACTTTTCTCTGATTAAATACGCACAAAAAATTTAATAAAATGTGCTTTGTTCCTTTTCCTTCGTGGTTGACTGTCATATACCAGTTGAAATAAAAGAATAAAACTTACAGATTATAGACATTATATGGAGAGTTTTATTCATATGAATATTACAGTTCAATATACTAGAAGGACGATATTAAAATAAAGATTAGAAGTACATTTTTCCAAGCAAGCTTTTAGGTAGATTTCATTATAAAAAGTAAGAAGCTATCTATTGAAGCCGTCCAAAGAAAAGCACTTCCGGAAATTTTTAAGATTTTCACCTATATTGATCCCCTGACCCCAAAACCACCCACCGTTCAAATTTGACTTATATATATATATATATATATATATTACAAAATTTAAATTTTTGCGCCAAATTTAAAGTATTTTATGTAAATTTTCCTTTTTCAGTAATATTCCGTATATTATACCGGCTTATTAAATTAAAACCCAAGTCTATTAATCTCTAAGATCTTAATTCATATTTATTCCAAATTGCGTAAATCTAAAAATGGCTCGATTATTTATATTTCTTTAATAAAACTTTTATTATTTAAATTCCTATTAAATTCTGGTATATCATATTCCCCTTAAATCTTTATTTAACTGCTAAAATATTATTCTGTCTTAAAGAAAAACCCTACTTATTTCAATTTATTCTTTTATTTAAAATATCCAGGTGTAATTAAAATATTTCAAAGATTAAAACTTCGCAGACATAAATTCATTTCTTTTATCGTCTGAAGAGGGAAAAAAGGGTTATTTTAGCATAATCTCGACTACAGATTTTAACATTTGTTTATGCTTTAGATAGCTGGTGCGAGAATATAAGAAGTTTCTAGAACAATCTTTTCAGCAGAGTATAAATACGAATGGCGGGAACCAGAGAGATGGCATAAAGGATATAGCATATAGGAGTAGATGGGCTGTGAGCTTAGAAGCTTTTTAGTTTTTAGCATGTAGAGGTGAACGTGGTGGATTGCAGTCGTAGCAAACTGGATATTCAATGTGATTGCTCGATGGAGGTAGTAAAACGTTGGATAAATACTGTTTATTATGTGAGTAGAATGAGGGAGCAACGGTATCGTAATGGGTGATAGATGTTAGATATTAACGGATTAAAGACTAGACGGCTGTCAAGAGATGGAGTGATTTTAAACTAATTGTGACAGGAAGAATAGACTTTATTCTTTTTACCATGGAAGGAGAGAGCATCTTCCCTAGATTTAATCGAGAGTGTGGAAATAAAGTGAATAATGTTCCAAGCGACTGCCATGTGTTAATTCTTCACTTTTCTTTAGTATTTTAAAACCAATCGGCTGCTACCTGTGTTGTGTAGGAATGGAAACCCTCATTTTTTTTCGACAATACCAACTACTTTCCGTCAAAACGTCACAGAGAAAAGAAAAGTCCGACAGGATTTAGAAGTGACGGCAATCAAAGCGAGTATGTCTCCAAAATTACAAAAATGTAGTGGTACTGGTACACGATAGCTTATGATAGTTACTAAAGATCAGTGCCGGAAAGTTAAAAATTTACATCGCTAATGTGAATAGCAATGTATAGTGCTGGTGATTGTGAGACAAGATGACTGGAGTGAGTTCTTTTCAAAATATTTTTACACCTCTTATATTATTATTTTTGTTATTGTTTGTTATTTATTGAGATTTATTTATTATTAAGTATGAGAATTATTTATTTATGAGATTTATTTATTATTCATTTATGAGGTTTATTTATTATTTCGTGAATAGTATTTATTTATTTATTTATTGTAAAGTTTATTATGAAGTCATGAGAATTATTTATTTATTTATTATTAAAGTCAGAAAGAGTACTTAATCTATTATGAAAACTAAAACTCTATTAGTTTAAATGTTGTTAAGGTCAGGTTGTATTAAAGAGAATAGAAGTGCTTCTTTTATTTTAATGAATACTGATATAATGGCTGAACCAAAATTAGTCAATTTTGATCCTAGTACTGGAATGGAAATCCAGGCTTGGTTAAATTATTATGATGATATGAGTACTAGGGAAAATAAAGATTTAGAGTGGAAATTTAAATCTATTCCACAGTATTTAAAGGGTGAAGCACTAAAAGTCTATATCAATGATTGTGTTAATTGTACTAGTTATGAACAGATTTCAAAAATCTTGATAGAAAAATTCATTGAACTAAATGTTCCAAATTTTTCTGATTTCTCAACTCTAAAATTAGATAAATTAGATAATTTAGAAAATTATTTTCACAAAAAGGTAGGTATTGGGAGGAAACTCCATCTTTGTGAGACTCTTCTAATACAAGGGTTGACAGATGGATTAAAACCAGAGTATAGAAATAATATTAATGTAAACCCTCCAAATAGTACCACTGAATGGTACCGGCTTGTTAAGCAATTTGTTGAAGTTTCCACTCCTCAAATTTCAAGCCAAACAGTAAATCAACAACCAGTTAGACAAAATTTTCAACAATTTCAACCACCTAGGCCTTGGACTCAACCAAGTAGACCTAATTTTCAGCCAAATAGGCCCAATAATGCACCTAGGAATTGGATTCCACAAAGACAGTATCAAAATCAGGGGTCTAGAAATTTTCAAAATAATTACTTTCAGAAACCATATCCTTCTAGACCATGTAGAATATGTACAAATAAAGGTGTAAATAATGCATATCATTGGGAACAAGAGTGTTTATTTAGAAATGATGCAACATCCTCTGATACTCTTCCTAGTAATTCACCACCTACTATTCCTAATATTTGACAACTAATTGTGTATGGATGTACCAATAGTTATAATTTACCATGTATAGTGGACACTGGATCCACTACGGCAATATTACTCCTCAAATTTGTTAAAGAACTAAATGCTAAAATTGAAACTATACCTACAGTTATTATTGGTCAGGCAAAAGGGGTGTTAAAAATAAATCAAAAATGTAAAATTTCTCTAAAAGTGGGTAAAATTACCAAATGTGTTAACTTTTTAGTGGGTAATACTAATTTGGAGTATGCTATTTTGGGTTTAAGGGAATGTTCTAAATTTAATTTAACTATAGATTGTAGAAATTGTACTGTAAAACAAGGAAGAAAAATTATAAATAAGAGTATATCCATACATAATGAGAAATCTCTTCATTTTCATACTGTAGATATGAATAAAGTACAACAAGAGAATGATTTGGTAACAATTGATTGTGATGAGAATTTGAATTTATATAATGATGATAGTGTAATAACAACTAATGATAGTATTGAAACTTTGAATTTATGTAAGAATGATATCAAATTACCATCTAATTGTGAAAGTTATATGACTATTCAGGACTGTTTTGAGAATGATAGAAATGATTGTAATGTGCAACCGGATTATGGAAAGTTCATAATTTTTCAAAAAAATTTTCGCAATGTTTTTAATTCTAATTTTTAAGTTTTTTATTTTTCTTTCATCAATAGTTTTCAACATTACCAGGTATGACCTTGGGGCGCCACGAGGATATTGCTTGTTTTTGGGATTAAGTAGACAATCTATGCAGGCATAGGATGTGTATTTGATTTTGGGAGTTTTCAGATTGATGTTGAAAAATGAAAATAAATATTTTTAATTCTATATCAAGTTTATATCAAAATAAACTATATTTATTTTATTCCATTTTTTACCACTTGTTTACAAAAATAGTAAGAATTGATAATATTATTATAATTGTATAAACCTAGAAAATTGATAATTGTGATGAGATTTTGTAGTGATTGTGTAGCAATAGAAAATTTAGTACATAAACCAATTATCTTTTATTCCGATTTTTTTTTTTTTTTATTTTACCATTCTAAGTTTATCAAATGCACGTCTATTCATCAAGAGTATCAGAGAGATAAATTATTGTAAAGAAATACTGGTTGAGAGTCCACTTTCTAAATATTTAGAGTTAAATTTATTTGGACTTTGGAATTATTATTATTATTATTTTTTTTAATGTTTCAACAGGCAAAAATACTTTCTTATATCAGTAAAAAATAAGAAAATTATGAATTGCTATGTTTTATTTTTATCCTCAACCATTATTTTCTGTGTCAATAAGTAAACAATCTGTGATATTTTCTTAGAATATAATAATTGTTATTAAGTATTATTATTGTTATTATTCAAGTATACTGTTGAGAATTTTTATTATTATGATTATGAATTGAAAGTATTATTTATTGAAAGATTCATTATTTATTAAAGAAAAAGAGAACATAACTTATAAGTGAAAAGTTATGATATTTACTAAAACAAGTGAGAAGTTTTAAAAGATGGTGAGTCCCAATTAAAATGGGAAAAGGAGCTCAAAAAAGTAGTTGATAAACAAACGTTAAAAGGTGTTGAATAACTACTAGGAATTTGTTTATTAAAATAAAACTACTATTGTGATGACAAGTAGTATTTAAACATAATGTAAAGAGTTTAGTAGGTAGAGTAGTCGAAACAAATTTAGTAAAAAATATTTATTGCAGCTGAACTTTTTACTTAAGGACTGTATCACTATTTTTGCTAAAGGACTTTTATGACCTACGAACTGATTAAGCCAATGGGACTTAAAATTTTACTTGAAGTAAATAAAGTGTTAAGCATTAATGGATTGGAAATATGTTTGTGATAAGAGAAATGGAAATACGCTAAATTTCCATAAGATAAAAGAATTTGTTGTTATTTATTACTATAGTTTTATTATTTCTTATTGTATTTATACTTATTCTTTATTTATTAGTGTGTTTATATTTTCCTATGCACTTACAAATGATAAGTGATGTTGTAACCATTATTTGTATTCTTTTACAGGGGAAATGCTCTCAGCTAAATTTAAATGCTCTTAGTATTTTTTCTTTCTCTTGCATTGCTAAATTTTACTTTTCCATCTCTTCGCTGACGTCTCTAAAATTTTCAATATTCAAAAATCAACTTCCAAATTTATTAGAAGCCTGTTGTCTGAAATTGTAGTTAATTAACCACAAATTTCATACAAAGTCTTTGGGGAGGGGGGATAATATTACAAAATTTAAATTTTTGCGCCAAATTTAAAGTATTTTATGTAAATTTTCCTTTTTCAGTAATATTCCGTATATTATACCGGCTTATTAAATTAAAACCCAAGTCTATTAATCTCTAAGATCTTAATTCATATTTATTCCAAATTGCGTAAATCTAAAAATGGCTCGATTATTTATATTTCTTTAATAAAACTTTTATTATTTAAATTCCTATTAAATTCTGGTATATCATATTCCCCTTAAATCTTTATTTAACTGCTAAAATATTATTCTGTCTTAAAGAAAAACCCTACTTATTTCAATTTATTCTTTTATTTAAAATATCCAGGTGTAATTAAAATATTTCAAAGATTAAAACTTCGCAGACATAAATTCATTTCTTTTATCGTCTGAAGAGGGAAAAAAGGGTTATTTTAGCATAATCTCGACTACAGATTTTAACATTTGTTTATGCTTTAGATAGCTGGTGCGAGAATATAAGAAGTTTCTAGAACAATCTTTTCAGCAGAGTATAAATACGAATGGCGGGAACCAGAGAGATGGCATAAAGGATATAGCATATAGGAGTAGATGGGCTGTGAGCTTAGAAGCCTTTTAGTTTTTAGCATGTAGAGGTGAACGTGGTGGATTGCAGTCGTAGCAAACTGGATATTCAATGTGATTGCTCGATGGAGGTAGTAAAACGTTGGATAAATACTGTTTATTATGTGAGTAGAATCAGGAAGCAACGGTATCGTAATGGGTGATAGATGTTAGATATTAACGGATTAAAGACTAGACGGCTGTCAAGAGATGGAGTGATTTTAAACTAATTGTGACAGGAAGAATAGACTTTATTCTTTTTACCATGGAAGGAGAGAGCATCTTCCCTAGATTTAATCGAGAGTGTGGAGATAAAGTGAATAATGTTCCAAGTGACTGCCATGTGTTAATTCTTCACTTTCTTTAGCATTTTAAAACCAATCGGCTGCTACCTGTGTTGTGTAGGAATGGAAACCCTCATTTTTTTTCGACAATACCAACTACTTTCCGTCAAAACGTCACATATATATATATATATATCTGATTTTTGTCATACGATAACTCTCTAAATAAATTTATTAACTTATTTGGATGAAATTAATTGTATGCATAGTGCTTACCAATGTCTCGACCGAGTTCGTTGGCCAGCTTCATCCGCAATGTTGTTTCAAAATGGCGCCCATTTAAAAAATTTAAAAAAAAAATAAAAATTTAAAAAGCGGTGCAAATAAATTAAAAACTGAAAAATATTTTGTTCTTAAGAGTTTGACCTTAATACAAAAATTCCGAAACATGTTTTGTTTCGTCTTTATCTTAAAATGTCCTTCCGGCCAGTGCCGGGAGGAAGAGGTAGCTTTCATATTCCTTATTTTTAAAAAGCTAGCTTATGTTATTCAAACACACGAAGTTAAATTTAGTGGAAACCGATTACAGAAGATTCAATACTAATTTTTGTCAGTACTAAATCATTATGATTCAGAATTTCGCGAATTTAGTCAGCTTTATCCAAGCTGCTTTTATTTAAAGTAACTTATATTTGGTTGCCAAATTCGGCGATATCTTGAAGTTCCTGCCATTTTAGGACAACATGGTGGATGAGGCAAACTAGTGAACTTGGTTGAGACCTTAGTAATTCCTGTGCACATGCTCACTCACATCGGAATCGGTTGATATACAGAAGTGCTGTCGCAGGCAAAAAATCAGATTTTTCAAAATGTCACCCACATAAAGAAATTTAAACTGCTATATCTGAGCCATTTTTTAAGATAAAGACAAAAAAAAAAAAAAAAAAATGCTCCGGAATCCTTATATCAAGGTCAAGTACTTAAGAGAAAAATCCTTTTCAATTTCTAATTTTTTTGCACTTCACTTTAAATATAATTTTTTCTTAATTTAATGGCCGCCATTTTGGAACTAGATGGCGGATGACGCTGGCCAGCGATCTTGGTCAAGACATTGCTACATACTATCCACATGCCTTCTTACATCCAAATAGGTTAATAAATACGTGTGGTATAGCGTGACAAATGTCAGATCGTTTCAAAATGTCATCCAAACTAGAAATTCAAAGTGCTATAACTCAACAATGTTTTAAGAAATAAGCGAAACAAAACCTGCTCCGGAATCTTTGTATCAAGGTGAAACACATAAAAAAATCCTTTTCATTTACCCATTTTTTGATACCTCGCTTTAAATTTTAAATTAAAAAAAATTAAATGTTCCCTTTTGAAACAAGATGGCGAAGGAAGCTGGCCAACGAACTTGGTCGAGACTATGTACTATGTACTATGTAGGTATGTACTATGTACACACCAAGGTACATCCATATCGGTTCATAAATACGCCTGTTATCGCGTGACAAAAATCAGGACGTTTCAAAATATCAGCTACGCTAGAAATTCAAAGTGCTATAACTCAGCCATTTTTTAAGATATAGACAAAACAAAAACTCTCCGGAATCTTTGAATCAAGGTCAAATACATAAAAAAAATATTTTTCCATTTTCAATTTTTTGGTACCACATTTAGAATTTAAAATTTTTTAGAAAAATTTAAATGGCCGCAATTTTGAAACAAAATGGCGGATGACGCTGGCCAACGAACTTGGTCGAGACATTGGTATGTACTATGTACACACGAAGGTACATCCATATCGGTTCATAAATACGCCTGTTATCACGTGACAAAAATCAGGACGTTTCAAAATGTCAGCTACGCTAGAAATTCAAAGTGCTATAACTCAGCCATTTTTTAAGATATAGGCAAAAGTAAAACTGCTCCGGAATCTTTGTATCAAGGTCAAATATACAAGAAAAAAATATTTTTCCATTTTGAATTTCTTGAACCACATTTCAAATTTTAAATTTTTAAAAAAGTTTAAATGGTCGCCATTTTGAAACAAGATAGCGGATGAAGCTGGCCAACGAACTCGGTTGAGACATTGGTAGGTACTATGTACACACCGAGTTTCATCCAAATCGGTTCATAAATACGAGAGCTATAGTGTGACAAAGATCAGATGTATATATGGATATATATATATACATATATATATATCAACTTTTGAAAGGAGGGTGGTTTCCGGGCCTGGGGGTCATGATCGATGAAAATATATTAAAATTTTTTGAAATCGCTTTCCTCCGAATGGCTGCAATAGGTAGCTTTTTGTAATGAAAGCTACCTAAAATGTTCCGGAATCCTTATATCAAGGTCAAATACTTAAGTAAGAAATTTTTTTTCAATTTCTAATTTTTCGGCACTTCACTTTAAATATAATTTTTTCTTAATTTAATGTCCGATATTTTAAAACAAGATGGCGGATGAGGCCGGCCAGCGATCTTGGTCAATACATTGCTACATACTATCCACATGCCTTCTTACATCCAAATAGGTTAATAAATACGTGTGGTATAGCGTGACAAATGTCAGATCGTTTCAAAATGTCAGCCATGCTAGAAATTCAAAGTGCTATAACTCAACCATTTTTTAAGATATAGGCGAAACAAAACCTGCTCCGGAATCTTTGTATCAACGTCAAACACATAAAAAAATCCTTTTCATTTTCCCATTTTTTGATACCTCACTTTAAATTAAAAAAAATAATAAATAAATGTTCCCTTTTGAAACAAGATGGCGAAGGAAGCTGGCCAACGAACTCGGTAGACCCATTGGTATATAACATGTACACACCAAGTTACATCCAAATCGGTTCATATATACGCCTGTTATTGCATGACAAAAATCAGGTCGTTTCAAAATGTCAGCCAAAATAGAAATTCAAAATGCTATAACTCAACTATTTTTTTAGATATAGACAAAAAAAAAAAAAAAAAAAAAAAACTGTTCCGGATTCTTTGTATTAAGGTCAAACACATAAGAAAAAAATCTTTTTCATTTTCCAATTTTTTGGTACATTATTGTAAATTTTAAATTTTTAAATTTTTTTTAAATGGCCGCCATTTTGAAACAAGATGGCGGATGAAGCTGGCCAACGAACTCGGTTGAGACATTGGTATGTACTATGTACACACGAAGGTATCGGTTCATAAATACGCCTATTATCGCGTGACAAAAATCAAGACGTTTCAAAATGTCAGCTACGCTAGAAATTCAAGGTGCTCAGCCATTCTTTAAGATATAGGCGAAACAAAAACTGCTCCGGAATCTTTGTATCAAGGTCCAATACATAAGAAAAAAATACTTTTCCATTTTCAATTTCTTGGAACCACATTTCAAATTTTAAATTTTTAAAAAAAGTTTAAATGGTCGCCATTTGGAAACAAGATGGCGGATGAAGCTGGCCAACGAACTCGGTTGAGACATTGGTATGTACTATGCACATTCCTTGTCACATCCAAATCGAGTTTCATTCAAATCGGTTCATAAATACGAGAGTTACAGAGTGACAAAGATCAGATATATATATATATATATCAACTTTTGAACGGAGGTTGGCTTCGGGGTCTGGGGGTCATGATCAATGAAAATATACCAAAATTTTTGAAATCGCTTTCCTCCGAACGGCTGCAATAGGTAGATTTTTGTAATGAAAGCTACCTAAAAATGGCTGAGTTATAGCATTTAGGTAGCTTTCATTACAAAAAGCTACCTATTGCCGCCGTTCGGAGGAAATCTATTCCGAAAAGTTTTGGTATATTTTCACCGATCATGATCCCTAGACCCCGAAACCACCCTCCGTTCAAAATTGATATATATATATATATATATATATATGAACTTTGTCATACTGTAACTCTCGTATTTATGAACCGATTTGGATAAAATTTCGTGTGCACATAGTACATACCAAATTCTCGACCGAGTTTGTTGGCCAGCTTCATCCGCCATCTTGTTTCAAAATGGCTGCCATTTAAATAATTTAAAAAATTTTAAATTTAAAGTGAGGCACAAAAAGTTAGACATTGAAAAAGATTTTTTTCTTATGTTTTTGGGCTTGATACAAAGATTCTGGAGCATTTTTTGTTTCATCTATATCTTAAAAAATGGCTGAGTTATAGCACTTTGAATTTCTAGCATGGCTGACATTTTGAAACGATCTGATTTTCGTCACGCGTTAATCTACGTATATATGATCCGATTTGGATGTGACAAGGAATGTACATAGTACATAGCAATGTCTCGACCGAGTTCGTTGGCCAGCCTCATCCGCCATCTTGTTTCAAAATGGCGGCCATTTAAAAATTAAAAAAAAATTATATTTAAAAGTGAGGTACAAAATAATTAGAAATTGAAAAAGATTTTTCCCTTATGTGTTTGAACTTGATACAAAGATTCCGGAGCATTTTTTGTTTCGTGTATGTCTTAAAAAATGGCTGAGTTATAGCACTTTGAATTTCTAGCATGGATGAAACGAACCAATTTTTGTCACGCGATAATATGCGTTTTTATGAACCGATTTGGATGTGACAAGGCATGTGCATATTACATAGCAATGTCACGACCGAGTTCGTTGGCCAGCTTCATACGCCATCTTGTTTCAAAATGTCGGCCATTTAAATTAAAAAAAAATTAAAATTTAAAATGAAGTACAAAAAATTATAAAACGAAAAAGATTTTTTTCTTATGTGTTTGAGCTTGAATGAAGATTTCAGAGCATTTTTTGTTTCGTCTATATCTTAAAAAACGGTTGAGTTATAGCACTTTGAAATTCTACTGTAGCTGACATTTTGAAACGATCTGATCTTTGTCACGCGATAACACGCGTATTTATGAATGGATTTGGATATAACTTGGTGTGTACATAGTACATACCAATGTCTCGACCGAGTACGTTGGCAAACATCTTCCGCCGTCTTGTTTCAAAATGGCGGCCATTAATTTTTTTTTCTGTTTTAATTTAAAATGAGGTACAAAAAAATTAGAAATTGAAAAAGATTTTTTTCTTATGTATTTGACCTTGATACAAAGATTCTGGAGCATTTTTCGTTTCGTCTATATCTTAAAAAAGGACTGAGTTCTAGCCCTATAGCACTTTGAATTTCTACCATGGCTGACATTTTGAAACGATCTGATTTTTGTCATGCGATAACACGCGTATTTATGAACCGATTAGGATGCGACAAGGCATGTGCATAGTACATAGCAATCTCCCGGCAAAGTTCGTTAGCTAACTTCATCCGCCATCTTGTTTCAAAAAGGCGGCCATTTAAAAATTAAAAAAAAAATTTAATTTAAAATGAGGTGCAAAAATTTTCTTCCGGCCAGTGCCGGGAGGAAGAGGTAGCTTTCATATTCCTTATTTTAAAAAAGCCAACTTATATCATTCAAACACACGAAGCTCAATTTAGTGGAAACCAAATATAGGAGATTCAATACTAATTTTTATCAGTATAATGAATGAGAATTTCGCGAAATTAGTCAGCTTTATCCAAGCTCCTTTTCTTTAAAGTAACTTATATTTGGCTGCCAAATTTGGCGATTTCTTAAAGTGCCTGTCATTTTAAAACAACATGGTGGATGAGGCTAACCAGTGAACTTGGTCGAGATCTTAGTAATTGCTGTGCACATGCTCACTCCCATCGGAATCGGTTGATATATACGAGTGCTGTCGCATGCAAAAAATCAGATTTTTCAAAATGTCACCCACAATAGAAATTGAAACTGCTATATCTGAGCCATTTTTTAATGTAAAGACAAACGAAAAATGCTCCTGAATCCTTATATCAAGGTCAAATACTTAAGAAAGAAACCTTTTTCAATTTCTAATTTTTTTGCACCTCACTTTAAATATATATATATTTATTTATTTAATGGCCGCCATTTTGAAACAAGATGGCTGATGAATCTGTCCAGCGAACTTGGTCGAGGTATTGATGTATACTATCCACATGCCTTCTTACATCGAAATAGGCGAATACGTGTGTTATCGCGTGACAAATACAAGATCGTTTCAAAATGTTAGCCATGCTAGAAATTCAAAGTGCTATAATACAAACATTTTTTAAGATATAAACAAAAGAACAAATTTTCAGAAACAAAAACTGCTCCGGAATCTTTGTATCAAGGCCAAACACATAAAAAAAATCTTTTTCATTTTCAGATTTTTTAATACCTCAATTTAAATTTTAAATTTAATTTATTTTTAAATGGCAACCCTTTTGAAACAAGATGGCGAATGAAGCTGGCCAACGAACTCGGTCGAGACATTAGTATGTACTATGTACAGACCCAGTTACATCCAAATCGGTTCATAAATACGCGTATTATCGGGTGACAAATATCAGGTCGTTTTAAAATGTCAGCCACAATAGAAATTCAAAATGCTATTACTCAGCCATTTTTTTAGATATAGACGAAACAAAAACTGTTCCGGAATCTTTGTATTAAGTAAGTAAGTAAGCACCCACCCTGGGAACCCGCTTTTGGCTTATGGTTAGGTGTAACCCCCAAGCCCAGGGCAGGGAAAAGTTTTACTACCTGCGGAAACAAGCCCAGAACCCCAGTCTCCGGGAAAGAAGACTTCAGAACGACCCGCCTGACACGCCGAAGAGAGCACAAGAGGCAAGTGCCGTGTCCCCGGACCGCCTTTGAAAATTTATTATTATTTAAGATGGCGATTCTTTACCAATCACAATTGGCTATCCTATTGTTTCAGGGCGAGCCTAGAAATATAATACGATTATGATTTATATGTTTTGGAATTTACGTACTATTTGAAAAAAAATTAAGTATTTACATTCATCTTTTCATTTGATAAGAAATATTTTTTTCCCCTTTTTTTTCACCCTTTTAAACAAAAATATTTATACATATTTACAATATTTCTAGTGGTATTTAAGTTCTTAAAAATAAAACAATCTCAAAAACACCCTTCCATACACCACGTGGACCCATGACATGTCCACCACAGGCAATCAGAAGAGGTAATTATTGAATGTATTTATATTGAATAAAAGAATAATGGCTATTGAGAATATCGTAGTTAGCATAAAGTTTTTTAAGTTGTGCCGGGTCATTAATTATTTTTAGGATGTCCTGAAGGATTGTCGTTTCTGTTCTGTGAAATTTAAACTTCATGAATTTGCAGTTGCCGAAAATGTAATGCATCGGGTCTTCTCGACCACCACATTTACAAAGGTCGTCATCTTTTTTGCCGATATTATAAAGGAAAGACGGGAAGCTGCCGCGGCCTGTTAAAAAGTAAATAGATACTTTATCTTTTGAAATTATTTGGTTCTGAACTTTTGGTACCAGCCCGTGCGTATATCTGCCACCCCCTGAGTGATCCCAGTTGTACTGCCACCTGTCCAGTAATTGGGTTCGAATACATTTTATAAGATAGGACCGAGGCAATTTAACTCTTCGATCCACTGGTAGGTCGCAGTACTGGGCGGCATCATTCGCCAGTTCATTACCCGCTATGCCAATGTGGCCTTTTATCCAAGTAATGTAAAGAATTTTATTTTGATTTTGTTTAATTAAATTATGGATGTAATAAATTGAGGGGTTAGTTGGAAATAAATTGTCTAAGGCTTTAATAGTAGACTGACTGTCACTTAATATTTGGAATTTTGTATAAGGGGAGTTAATGGCCCAATTAATTGCCGAAATTATTGCGTGCAGCTCCGCCTGAAAGATTGAATTTTCTGCTCTCAGTTTGACTGTTTTTTCATAAATTTTAATGTTATGATTGTAGGCTACCATTGCATATGCTGTGCCAGAGTCCACCTTAGAACCATCTGTGTAAATCGAAATAAGATTAGTTTTTGTGATAATTTTGTCTGTAACTATTAAGTTATTTAAATGAATTTCCGGATTTATTTCATATTTTAGGATTTTATTTTCTATATCATCTTTACATATTGGTTTGGGTTCTTTAAGTAATAAGTTTTTATTGTGTAAAATATTGTATTTTAGATTTTTATATTCCAGTGTTATTAAAATTGGTGGTATTCCTAATAGGACCTGTAACGTATGTGTTGCAACATTTTTATATGTTTTGGTTATTGACGTGAGACAAGTTCTTTGGATGGATTGGAGAGCGCGTTTATCTTTTATCCTGAGGTCTCCAAACCACACCTCCGAACCATAATCTATAATTTTTTCTAGTACTGCTATGTACCAGGTTCTAAAATAGCCTCTGTCCACCCCCCAAGTAGCCGAGAAGACCCGTTTAATGGATGAGGTTAGCTGTAAAATTTTGTTTTTTATGCTAGTTATGTGCTTGTCCCATTTTAAAGTACTCTGGAAAATTATCCCTAAAATTTTTATTTCCTTTAATGGCTTGATGGTATAGTTACCCAATTTAAAGGTTGGTGGACGTTTATCCAAAGTGTTTTTCCCCAACATAATAAAAGTCGTTTTTTCCTTTGAAATCTGTAAATTTAAGTTATTGCAAATATTATAAAAAAGTTTTATTTTTTGGTTGGTTTCGGTCTCTAAGATGAGTCTGCTCCTCGCTTTGACAACCATATTGAAGTCATCGCAAAAAACATACAGGTCTTCGAATTTACTGTAAAAGTTTATTAAGATTATATTTGCTATGATTAGCCACAGAAGCGGCCCAAGGCACGACCCCTGTGGACAGCCTTGATAAGTTGGTCTTTTAATGCTATTTGATAAATAATTTGTTATTAGTTCTCGTTCGGATAAGAAGCTAAGAAGGATACATTTTAAATATTGCGGAATTGGTAATTCGTTAATTTGTTGACCCAAAGTGACCCAATCGATATTGTCAAACGCCCCTACAATGTCGAATGAGATAATTCTGCAGTATTTATATTTTTCAAGATACGTTTTTGCTTTATGTTTTAATTTGTTTAACAGTTGAATTGTGCTTCTGTTCTCACGGAAGCCATACTGGGCCCCGTGAAGAACATTTAATTTTTCTAAGTAGTGATTAATTCTTCGTTTTAGGATCCTCTCATAGATTTTTCCCAGCATGGGAAGGAGACAAATGGGTCTATAGGAGGAAGGTTGGCGTGGATTTTTATTACGTTTTGCGAAGAAGATCACATTTGCTATTTTCGATGATTTAGGAAAGTAGTTAAGAGTAAGACATTTGTTATATAAGTCACGTATTAGATGTTTAAAATTTTTGTATATGTTTTTAATAATAAATGCATCAATTTTATCAAATCCAGGGGCTTTTAAATTATTTTGCTCATTAAGTGCTGATTTTATTTCTTTAAAAGATATTAGGGGGGGAGGGGGGGGGGAGATCTTCCTCTGCCGCTGGGTCCATGAGAGGTGGATGCGGGTTTTGATGTATTGGGAAATGGTGGTTAAGTAATATGTTGAAAGTGTCTAATTTTGTAGTATATGGGGTTGAACCCTGTAGTGTTGTGTGTATGAAATGATTATTTTTGAGTCTTTTATTCATTGCTATTTTAAAGGCTTGGCCAAATTTGTCTTTTGTTTTAGAGCAGAAACTCTGCCATGATTTAGTTTTTTGTTGTTTTATACGTTTTTTGTATATTGCTCTTTCTCTTTGTAGGAGGGTTCTCCACTTTGGGTCATTTGTTGATTTAAATCTTTTCCGTAATGCTGAGATTTTATTTCGCTGGACCTTCAGCTCTGCTGTCCACCAGTCAAATGTTGGATATAATTTGAAACTTTTTGTTTTTAGTGAGGATTTACAGGTGTCTAGAATTACTTGGTTAAACACATACAAAAAAAAATCTTTTTCATTTTCCAATTTTTTGGTATCTCATTTTAATTTTTATATTTTTAAATTTTTTTTAAATGG
The DNA here is from genome assembly GCA_963932465.1 of Maratus speciosus. Classification (NCBI taxonomy): domain Eukaryota; kingdom Metazoa; phylum Arthropoda; class Arachnida; order Araneae; family Salticidae; genus Maratus; species Maratus speciosus. The sequence continues at coordinate 511,184,086 of OZ010787.1, read as the reverse complement.
CTGCCATTTTGAAACAAGATGGCGGATGAAGCTGGCCAACAAACTCGGTCGAGATATTTCTATGTACTATGTACACACCAAGGTACATCAAAATCGGTTCATAAATACGCCTGTTATTACGTGAGAAAAATCAGGACGTTTCAAAATGTCAGCCACGCTAGAAATTCAAAATGCTATAACTCAGCCATTTCTTAAGATATAGACGAAACAAAAACTGCTCCCGAATCTTTTTATCAAGGTCAAACACATAAGAAAAAATATTTTTTCAATTTTCAATTTTTTGGTACCACATTTCAAAGTTAAATTTTTCTTAAAAATTTAAATGGCCGCCATTTTTAAACAAGATGGCGGATGAAGCTGGCGAACGAACCCGGTCGAGACATTGGTGTGTACTATGTATAAACGAAGTTATATCCAAATCGGTTCATAAATGCGCCTTTAATCGCGTGACAAAATTCAGGACGTTTCAAAATGCCAGCCACGCTAGAAATTCAAAATGCTATGACTCAGCCATTTTTTAAGATATAGACGAAACAAAATCTGCTCCAGAATCTTTGTATAAAGGTCAAATACATAAGAAAAAATTATTTTTATTTTTCCATTTTTAATTTTTTGGTACCACATTTCAAATTTTAAATTTTTTTTAAAAATTTTAAATGGCCGCCATTTTGAAACAAAACGGCGGATGAAGCTGGCCAACGAACTCGGTCGAGACATTGGTATGTACTATGCACACACCGAATTACATCGAAATCGGTTCATAATTAGGAGAGTTAGAGTGTGACATATGTCAGATATATGTATATATATATATATATATATATCAATTTTGAACGGAGGGTGGTTTCGGGGTCTAGGGGTCATGATCGATGAAAATATACCAAAATTTTTTGAAATCGCTTTCCTCGGAACGGCTGCAATAGGTAGCTTTTTGTAATGAAAGCTACCTAAAAATTAGAAATTGAAAAAGATTTTTTTCCTATGTGTTTCAGCTTGTTACAAAGATTCCGGATCATTTTTTGTTTTGCCTTTATCTAAAAAAAAATGCCGAGATATAGCAGTTTGAATTTCGAATGTGTGTGACATTTTGAAAAATCAGATTTTTTGCCTGCAACAGCACTCCTATATATCAACCGATTTAGATATGAGTAAGCATGTGCACAGGAATTACTAAGGTCTCGACCAAGTTCATTGGTGAGCTTTGTTGCACCCATTATGTTGTTTTAAAATGGCGGGCTATCACCGATAATTTGGGTTAATATAAATATTAATATAATTCGGGATATCACCGAATTTGGCGACAAATATAAATCACTTTAATAAAACCAGCTTTGATAACGCTGACTAATTTCGCGAAAATCTCATTCATATTCAATATTGACAAAAATTAGTATTTAATCTTTCATAATCGGGTTCCACTAATTTGAGCTCCGTGTGTTTGAATAATATAAGCTGGCTTTTAAAAAATAAGGAATATGAAAGCTACCTCTTCCTCCCGGCACTGGCCGGAAGGACTTTTTGAATTTCTAGCGTGGCTGACATTTTGAAACGACCTGATATTTGTCGCGCGATAACAGGCGTATTTATGAACCGATTTCGATGTATCTTGGTGTGTACATAGTACATACCAACGTCTCGACCGAGTTCGTTGGCCAACTTCATTCGCCATCTTGTTTTAAAATGGCGGCCATTTGAAAAATTAAAAAAAATTAAATTGCAAAATAAAGTATAAAAAAATTAGAAATTGAAAATAGATTTTTTTTCTTATGTGTTTGACCTTGATACAAAGATTCCGGAGCATTTTTTGTTTCGTCTATATCTTAAAATAATGGCTGAGTTATAGCACTTTGAATTTCAAGGCTGGCTGACATTTTGAAACCATCTGGTTTTTGTCACTTGATAACACGAGTATTTATGAACCGATTTGGATGTAACTTGGTGTGTACAATGTACATACTAATGTCCCAACCGAGCTCGCTGGCCAACTTCATCCGCCATCTTGTTTAAAAATGGCGGTGATTTAAAATTTTTTTAGAAACATTTTAATTTAAAATGAGGTATTAAAAAATTAAAAATTGAAAAATATTTTCTCTCATGTATGACCTTGATATAGAGATTTCTGAGCCTTTTTTGTTTCGTCTATATCTTAAAAAGTGGCTGAGTTATATCACTTTGAATTTCTAGTGTGGCTAACTTTTTGAAACGATCTGATTTTTGTCATGCGATAACACTCGTATTTATTAACCGATTTAGATTTGACAAGGCATGTGCACAGTATATAGCAATGTCTGGACCAATTTTGTTAGTCAGCTTCATCCGCCATTTTCTTTCAAAATGGCGGCCATTTAAAATTAAAAAAAAAAAATCTAATTTAAAATGAGGCAAAAAAAAATTAGAAATTGAAAAAGGTTTTTCTTAAGTGTCTAACCGGGATGCAAGGATTCCGGAGAATTTTTTGATTTGTCTTTATCTTAAAAAATGGTTGAGATATAGCAGTTTGAATTTCCGATGTGGGTGACATTTTGAAAAATCTGATTTTTTGCCTGCAACAGCACTCATATATATGAACCGATTTCGATGCGAGTGAGCATGTGCACAGGAATTACTAAGGTATCGACCAAGTTTATTGGTTAGCTTCATCTTCACCCACCATGTTGTTTTAAAATGGCGAGCACTTCAAGATATCGCCGAATTTAGGAACCAAATATAAATCACTTTAAATAAAACCAGAGCTTGAATAAAGCAGACTAATTTCTCGAAATTCTCATTCATATTCAGTATTGATAAAAACTAGTATTGAATCTTCTATAAACGGGTTCCACTAATTTGAGATTCGTGTGTTTGAATAATATAACCTTGCTTTTTAAAAATAAGGAATGTGAAAGCTCTTTCTTCCTGCCGGCACTGGCCAGAAGGACTCTTTTTTTTCAGTTCTCAAATCTGCTATGAGACTGTTTCTGATTATTTTAGCTTACTAAACTACTGTAATCTTTCCTTCGGTTATAAATATACATTTGTTTCTGTACACCATTTTCTGTTGTTTATTTGCAATTGAACAACATGAACTTAAAAACCTTCTGTTTTGCCAAACCACTTTCGCCAAATTACTCCAATTGGTTTGCAATAAACATATATCAGTGTAATAAGTTCATGAATAACCACTTAAAGTTTTTTTCTAAACTTATTGTTGACAAGTCACGAGTATACTCGTGTTTATTTAACCATTAACTGCTGCGATATTAGTTGTCGCATAGATACTATGAGTAGTTTCTGAAAACGCTTGATCGAAAGAACCTAACTTCTGAGGCAGAAATTGTTGCATAGCTACTCTGAGCGGTTTCTAAAACTGCTTTATTGAAATATGAATATAAGTCTCGATTGACTCATAAGATACTGTTTATGTGCAAAACTTTAGGTACAGGACTAATATAACTAAAATTCCCCTATTCAGAAGTACTATTGCTCAGAAGTAGTAGTGATCCAAACAAAACAAAATTTATTTAGCATCTATAGTTAAATTAAAAATTACAAGTTAAACTGTAAAAATTGAAAAAAGCACGGTCTGTGAGACCGCTAATAGTTAAGGGATGAGTTAACGTCAATGACGAAGAGTGTGTTCGAAGCTTGATTGCCGCAGTGCAAACTTCCACCAATAATTCCTAATAGTGATTTTAACCTTTTTTATGACAGAAATTTTGCGTTTAAATAAAGCAAAGATTGTATACATGGGTGGATCAAATATTCAGGAGACTTTCATAATATAGTAGACTTTTTTATACTTGTTGTCATGGCAATCATGATAAGTTGTTTACCGTATAAAAATTTGTTTGGCATCATTTTATTTGTAACACATTCATTTATTTGGTCGTTGGCATTATGAATAAACTCAAAGTACCTAGTGCGGTTGCACAAAGTATAATTGTAAAACTTTCATCGTACGAAAATGTGTAACCTATTAAAATATGTCGCAGATTGAATGTATAATTCGCAAATGTCACCCTTTTGAAGTCTCAGATATGTAAATGGCACAAATTGTTTAAAAATGGTCGCGAAGAAGGTGAAAGAAAGCAAACCAATATGGAGTATCTCACAAAAATTGAAACTGCTCCACTGAAACAAAAACTGCAAAGTTCTAATAATTTTTGGGATTACATTGTGCGTCAATTTTCCACATGAACTACGCACGTATAGTATAGTAATGTTATAGTAATGGTTATAGTTAATTAGGTATGTTAATTAGGTATTAGTTAATTAGGTATAGTAATGTTTTGGAAAAGATTAAAGCTGCACATCTGTTCTAAAACTGTTCCATTCCTAGCAGAATGTTGAACTTCTCCGGGGCAGTGCAATAAAACAACAGGTGTAATGAAACAAAAATTTCGCTACAAATCACTCGACACTTTACTTTTCGATACTTTAGTCACAACTTATCATCTTCAGATTAACATTTATTTGAATCCTTTATAAAAGTATTAGGAGGAGAAATATTTTCATCAGATAAAGAAATAAAAGATTTCTTCTTCAGTATGATTTATTCACGTTATAGTTCTTTTTATTATACAAGAATAAAAAACCGAATAAAATGTTGAAGAAAATGAGCAGATGTTATAAAAAGCTATCTAGAAAATTATTTTTGGTATACAGTATTTCAAAAATAAAATATTAAAAAAGTCTCCTGTATATTTTATCCATTCTCGTATTAAAAAATAATGGTGGAAGTTTGAATATGGTGGAAGAATGAATGTTGGAAGTTGTGTTCTGACATCTCAGTTCCACATATGTAATTTTTCATTCATAAAATATTGGTAAGCTTTTGTTGAAAGACTATGTATTTTTAACGTATATTTGTTAGCATGTAACATATTTTATATTAAATGCGTCCATTGTGACGTATTTAATGATGCATACGTTTGAATAATCTAAATCAGTCACTGTACTAAAAAAATTTCCGAAAAGTTTGGGTCTTCATTTTTTTTCAAAATGAAATTTTAAATTAAACAGTCGGTTGACAATGGGTGAAAAACTACTTGTGTGTATGTGTTGATAGAAATAAAATAACATACTTTATGCAAGAAACATTTTATTACATTGTACAAACAGGCGATTTAGCCTATTAATACTGTACAACATGGAGGCACATAATTAACAATTTTTAATTGAAATAGCATTGCTACATGTATGTGTGTCTTTCTCAAAATACTTCTCTAGTCATGGCAACCAATAAATCATCGTAGTTATTTTTCATAAATGTGGCATACTAAAAAGCTATCGTTTGAAAATTTACTAAATAGTTTCTCCAAAATTAAACTTTAACATATCACTAAATTAGTATTTGTAAAAATTTAGTTTTTAAATTCACTTTCCAAAATTTACTTTGCTACATGATATGCTTTATGTTTCAAATAGTTTAAATTTTGTCGAAAATATATATTTTGGTATTTTAAGTTCTCTCATTTTTTTTCTTTTTTGAAAATTTAAGAGAGAAAAATCTTTTACTGTACATTCTATAATCATTTAAAAACTTAAAAAAGCTAAGAATAAAGTAATTCTCAGAAATATAATTTTATTAAAAATATTTTTAGTTCTAAGCTTAATACATACTCAAAAGAGCAAATATAAAAGCTACTGAAATTTTAGGAAGGATTATTCGATTTTTCAGAAGAAAGTTCTGTATTTTATTCCTTCATTACTTTTAATACGTAATACAAAATGTACGAATAAAAAGAGATAAAAAAAAACAACTGCATTAATTTTCTTTGAAAGTTTTTGACTGAAATTTAACGTGATACTAATTTAAGCTTAACGAATATTTAGATAATTTTGACTAATTTTATTTTATATTTCTAAACAAAATCTGAAATCAATAGCACCAGTAATATACCTGAGAACATGAACATACTTTTTATAACTGATATGATATTCCCGCATACATATATATATTATCTGTATAATATGTTAATATATACATAGGTAACATATTTATACAAATTCATGTATGGATATATATATTTATATCTATATATAGATACATATATATATGATTATACATGCATACATAGCTGTTTTATATACATATGGCAATGCAAAATACATATACATGCATAGATGCTTTTGCTAAGTGTTTTAAGTACGTTTTAATTCTTTACCTCACAGACAAAGTAGATCTCAATTCATACGCATTTTTGCTTTGTATAAGTAACTAAATTAGTATATAAGAATTATGAATAATCAGATTAAAATAAATTTAAAATATTTTATAAAATTTTGTTGACTATTATAATAAAAATTATCATGTTTCCTATTATGTCTTAAAAAATATTAATCATATCTAGGAAGAAAAGAAAGGTTTCAAAATTTGAAATTGAAACAATGGGAATTGTTTTCTTTTTAGATGCTTTCTTTTAACTTACAAATTCTGTTTGTATGTGACAGTCAAATCTTGTTACTAATTTTTCACCCACTTCCTTTAGACATAGAGTTTTGAAAATTGGAATATATATGCATTCCTGAGGGCAAGACATGAATTGGTCATTGATTTTTTAAAATTCAATCCCTAAGATGGGCTACGGGTTGCAAAGTAAAATAAAAATCTTCATATCTCATAAACCAGTAGAAATAAAATCATGAAACTTTATATGGCTATAGTATAACTAAAATTAGTAAACGCGAGTTCCGGAACTTTTAAAAATTCGACCCCGAATGGGAGGGGGGGGGGGTCCTGCCGCCACAGCGCCCTCCGTTTTCGAAAGACATTGTCAAAACACTACTTAAACTTAATGGTTACTCAATTATAGTTTTATTTCCTATGGAGAAATCAGTATAAGCTTCAACAATGAGTACTTGTTGGAAAGTACAGGGCTAATACAAATGATGGACCCGAGTTAAAAAAAAAATCATATTTTCGAAACTACTGCACATATTGCAATAAGTGATACATGAATTTAAAGAGAAATATACCAAGTTTTTTCAGTTACAAATGTTCGACGTGTGACCCTCTTGTTACATGGCTTACGTCCAATCTGTAATCCAGTTCGTCCCAAACGTTTTGTAGCATCACTCTGTCAATGGTCCTGAATTCTGAACAAATACGTTCTTTAAGTTCTGACAGTGTCAAATACATTGTTTATGTACCACCAATGCCGAAAACAAAGTGTTCCGAACTTAAAGAACGCATTTGTGAAGCTTTCAGAACTATTGACAGAGTGATGCTACAAAATGTTTGGAACGAACTCGATTACAGATTGGACGTATGTCGCGTAACAAAAGGATCACACATAGAACATTTGTAACTGAAAAAAACTTAGTATATACTTTTCTTTAAATTCATGTATCACTTATTGTAATATGTGCAGTAGTTTCGAAAATATGATTTTTTTTTAAAATCGGGTCCATCATTTGTAATAGCCCTGTACTAATGGTAAGGTTACGACAATACAGCCAAATTTGGTAGTGCATTTAAAAAAATACATTCTTTTTCTACATTTTAGTGAATTTCAATGAAAGTATGTTTTTTTTTTTTAAATTACTGTTTTATTATTATATAAGTAAATAAACTGATGTGTAAAAAATAATCAAAAATCATTTTTTACGTAGAATTTGAATATTAATATTATATTGACGAGTCTTAAAATGAATATTGTAATAAATTTTATGATTTTTAAAAAGAAAGTTGAAGAAGAAAACCTAATTTTTTTTAAAGCTTTTAAAACAAAACACCGATAAAATTGCAAGTTAAAATTATTTACTGTGCCATTTAGTTTAAAAACTTTGATAAGGAATACGGATATTTAATTCTGTTTTCAGCCAAATAAAACTGAAACCTTTCTTACTAAAAAATTATGATTCACTAAGAAAAAGAAAAAAATGTAAATATAGTTTTGAATGATACGATTGAGGAAAATTGCCCTATAAAATCAAAGTAAACAAGGTATTTTTTAGAAGATAAATAATGTCAACATTTATGTAAGAGAAAGCAAAAAGAAGTGACTGGAAGAACTTTAGAAGAAAAATTCAACTTATAAATTCATGATTTTTTCACTTTTTATTTCATTTTCAGCCATTTATCTTTTATAGAAATAAACTCAAAATAACCCGCAAAAAAAAAAAGAACATTCAGGAAGAATAAAAATCAATGTTTGCAATGATAAAGTGCACTTAAAGTTTTAAAATGTTTTATAAGTACTATTAAAACAGTTAAAATATTCTTTTAGTTACATTTTGATAGCCATGTTTTGGGGAAAAATGGTTTTCTATGTAATTTATTTTTATTATTATTAATTGATAATTATTCTTGCTTTGATTATGAAGATACGTTTAAAATATTTTTCGTTTTTATACTTACCAGTGATTTTTTCGTGTATAACTACTAAATGTGTACTTTGTTTCAAAATACTTTTCAAATTTGAATTAAAATGTACTTATTTATTTAACAAAGATTAAATTAATATTTTTATGGATCTATTTTTTGATAAATTAGTGTTTATTTCTTTGGTGCAATAATTGCAAAACTTGTTCTTTTATTATTACTAAAAGGAATCATTACACTGTGTTACAATAAATGAAAATAAGAACGGTTAATCAGTGTATACAATATATTGTATACACTGATTAGCCGTTCTTATTTTTTTTGTTGTTGTTCTTTTGTATTTGAAAATTGCACAGGTTTACATAAAATCTAAAGATACAATGATTTTTAATTGGAAACACTTTTATATGTTGAATTTTAATACAGAAAAATTAAGTGATAAAAATTATATTGAAAAAAACTTGGACTTAATTAACAATTCATTGCATGTGGATTATTTTAAGTGTTTATTAATTATCAGCAGAATGAAATAATGAAGATCTATATCATTCCCGTCTGAAAAATTTTAGACCGGCGTCTTTACATCTCAAAATCGGGAATTTTAATTAGAAAATGTTTTAATTAGTTCACAGTATTCTGATGAAAAATGTGTAGTGTTCAAAATATTGAAATACCAGGTGAGCCAAAAGTTCGTTAAAACTTTAAAAATTCATAAAAAAAAGGAAGAAATTATGATAAAAGAGTGTGATTTGAAAGAAAGGGCTCACAAGGTAATCGGATTTTTTTAGCAGAAAAAAAAAAAAAAAAAGTTAAAAAATGATATGTAGAGGGCGCTGACTACCCGAAACAGAATGCACAGGTCAACAATACGCTCCATTCATTTGTTCTTCCAGTAACAAATGTTCAACATGACCTCCAAAACAATCTACGACACATTCAGGTTGTGTCTTAGTACCTATTCATTGTGATTCGGGTCATCAGCGCCCTCTACAAGTGATGTTTTAATTAATTTTTTTTTAACTTCTAAAAAATCCGACTACTTTGTGAGATCTTTCTTGCAAACCGCACTCCTTTATCATAATTTCTTCCTTTTTTATGATTTTTTAAAGCTTTAACAAACTTTCGGCTCACCCGGTATAACCCCCGAATTAAATTGAATCTTTTTGTACTCGTTTAAATACCAAATTTGATATTTTCGAAGTATTTTAATTTCTTTTAATGTTAAAAAAAGCAATTTAACATCTCCTTATATAACATACTTTGACTATTTGTTATATAATTAGATACAAGAATACAAAAGTTAATCTCACGGTATGACAATTATTTTTTGTCATACCGTGATAAATGCGTACAATAACGCAAATAGATGTACACCTAAAGTCTACGGGTATTTTTAAATTTCGCGTCGTCCAAAAAAGAAGATACCTATCAACACCACACTTTCCGAATGTGAATATAATGAAAAGTAACTCAATGATTTCTGTATCTGTTCCAATAAATATATCCATATAATTATGTTTCCTTCCTGTTAACGGTGCTAAGGAATACTGTGTTCTGGATAAACCTCGTACATTATGTTTCAATTATAAATTCATTAAGCGGACTGGAAAGGTTTTAAATGATAAAAAAAAAGTAATTTTATTGTTATTATTATTTTTATAATATTAGAACGTTTAAGAATGTCGCACAGTTGATTAGATAGGAAAATTCCTAAAATTACTGCCTGTTGTATGAGCTTAAGCTTGGAAAAACGTTAAGGTCGATTTAGTCAATTAACTTCCGAATTTCTCTCGTTAATGTGCATTCGTATATTTAAAATATGTACTCAGTAAGTCAGTATTTTTAACTTTTTCTTTTGTGTACTCGTCTTAAAGGATGTCTTCTTTTTTTCTTAGTTATCAAAATATTTCTAAAATATTTACTTAATTTTATGTGAAGTGTTAAAATTTTACTCACAGTTCGTCAGCTTTTAACACATGAAATATTAAATTAAGCCCAGATTTTAGAAATATTTTGAGAACTAAGAAAATAAAAATTAAATTTAAAAAATCAAAAAACCCGACTGCATAAAAAGCGAACTAATTATTTCTCATCAATGTGAAACTATTTTTTTTTATGTTACATACCTATTTTTTAAAATTTACTTGTATTGATCACTTTTAAGTTGCGTGTAATTGTTAGTTCCTATCTATAAACACTGTTTTGATGAGGCTTATAGATGTCTATGATGGTTAGAGTTGCAGTAAAGCTAGAGATCCTACCTACACAACTTCCAGGTTGTATAATATTTAAACGGAGCTTCTGACTGTAAAATAGTCAATGAAACATCGCCTTCATTTTGAAAGATCTATCCAATGATAGGCCACTCAATAGGGTGCGTAAAATTTTTTTCGTCTCTACCGCCATTTTATATTTTACAGCCGCCATTTTGAATTTATAAAACAAAACCTAGCATATAACCATCGTACGATTAAGAGGAATTGATAGAGACATCATTCATTAAAATCCATCCAGCCGTTGGGATGTTTCGAGAATATAAAGAAATCCAGATACCCAGATACGCGTGAAACACACAACCCTTCTTTTCAGTCAGTTAAAAATAAATATCTTTTAAGAAGAGTACACAGAAAAAAGAAGTTAAAAATATTAATTTCCTGGGAGATATTTTAAATATACTAATGTATTCTACGCCCATAGGCTTAACATTAGCGAGGAGTATTCGGAAATTGACTGACTAACAGTCTTAAGGCTCCTGTCCTCGTCAGGCGAATGCTATTCCTATGGAGAGTTTATTTGCTAATATCTCGTTTGTATTTCGACATTTTAAAATATTTTTTGAATTGGACAGCTGAGGTGCATCTCTACATCGCACTTTTTTTACTTTTTCGATTTTGGTTGCAGATATTTTCGATAATGACACTTTCATTTTCAGAGCCGGTTTCGAACTTTAAAGTAACTTTATGAAAAAATATCTGCAACCAAAATCGAAAAAGTAAAAAAATAGCGATGTAGAAATGCACCTCTGCCATCCAATGCAAAAAAAGTTATTTAAAAATGTCGAAATGTGAACGAGATACCAGCAAATAGCCTCCCCATAGGAATAGCATTAGCTCGCGAGCGCTTCCGGGACAGGAGCCTTATGAAAAATTTATTTCTTTTTCTTGAAATAAGTACAACTGAAAGATTCCCAAAAGGACCTTCCACCACTTTCTTCATGCTAAAATCTTATCGCATTTTCATATTTCTATATAGCGAAGGTGAATACCATTGGACTACGTGGTAATGCTGAACTTGAAGTATCAATCTACTACCTTTTATCGAAATTCACATATATAATTAACATAAACTAACTTTTCATTTTTGTTGCCAGGTATGCCGATTTACATAGGACGTCCAGAATTTCAGGAGTTCCACGACTCGTACCGCATAATCATTGCGCGAAGCGAGAAATTTCCCGATTTTTCAGGATGCGCAAATTCTTTTAACCAATTGAGGGGCGTGGGATATATTATATTCCACCTAATTTAAACAAGATTCGCACTAGAAAAAATTAACTAAAATTAATATTTTTAACTTTCGCTGCAAAATGTTGAAAAATTGCTTTTCCTTATTTTAAAATAAAATTTTCGATTATTCCGGTGAAAATTCAATATTACAGAGACCTTATTGCTTTCCCCTCAAAGGGTTAAATTTTTTTTCGTACCATGCTGTTCGTTAGTCTGCATCGAATAGAACTCAATACAGTAAAACGTGTGAAAACAGAACCTGTCTATAACGGAATTTTTTTATGATTCTGCCGAAAGAAACGCAGTACAAATCTATCTGAGAACAGAAAGCTTTTCCACTAAAAATTCATTCGGTTTTTACAGGTTTTTTTGTACTTTGTTTAATAAAACTTTTGAAAACGGAACTTGTTTATAACGAAACCCTGTTTTAAACGTAAAGATTTTATAGTCCTTACGGAAAGAATACCACACAACTATAACTGTACAATCGGGAACCTCTCCCAAACGAAATATTTTTCGGTTCTTTTCTGATCCCTATAAATTCTGTTTCTACAGAAATTATTATACTTTGTTTAATATAACTTGTGAAAACGGAACTTCTTTATGACGGAATCCTGTCTTAAACGTAAAAATTTCATAGTCCTTACGGAAAGAATACCACACAACTATAACTGTACAATCGGGAACCTCTCCCAAACGAAATATTTTTCGGTTCTTTTCTGATCCCTATAAATTCTGTTTCTACAGGTATTATTATACTTTGTTTAATATAACTTGTGAAAACGGAACTTCTTTATGACGGAATCCTGTCTTAAACGTAAAAATTTCATAGTCCTTACGGAAAGAATACCACACAACTATAACTGTACAATCGGGAACCTCTCCCAAACGAAATATTTTTCGGTTCTTTTCTGATCCCTATAAATTCTGTTTCTACAGGTATTATTATACTTTGTTTAATATAACTTGTGAAAACGGACCTTCTTTATGACGAAATCCTGTATTAAACGTAAAAATTTCATAGTCCTTACGGAAAGAATACCACACAACTATAACTGTACAATCGGGAACCTCTCCCAAACGAAATATTTTTCGGTTCTTTTCTGATCCCTATAAATTTTGTTTCTACAGGTATTATTATACTTTGTTTAATATAACTTGTGAAAACGGAACTTCTTTATAACGGAATCCTGTCTTAAACGTAAAAATTTCATAGTCCTTACGGAAAGAATACCACACAACTATAACTGTACAATCGGGAACCTCCCCCAAACGAAATATTTTTCGGTTCTTTTCTGATCCCTATAAATTCTGTTTCTACAGGCCTTATTGTACTTTGTTTAATAAAACTTGTGAAAACGAACTTGTTTATAATGGAATCCTGTCTTACACGTAAAAATTTCATTGTCCCTACGGAAGGAATTCCACACAACTACAACTGTACAATCGGAAACCGCTACAAAACGGAATATTTTTAGGTTCTTTTAGCGATTCAGCTTCACATTTTTACTGTTTAAGATTATTTGTTGTATTTATTTAGTACAGTAAAACCTAAGACGGAATTTCGAATGACCATAGAAATATTCAATTTTAGGCATGTTCCCGTCTTATCAGGTGTAACTGAGGAGTGACATTATGACATTATGTCCAACAGAAACATAATTAATTTTTTTTCACTGTTTTTCTAGTGGATAATTAACAAAAAGAAACTCAAATATAATGTTTTCCGAACAACAGAAAAATCATGCATTAAGAGGACGGTGGACGTTAATTTTTTTTTAAATTTTCATCATAGAGATATGAAATTTTGCGGAAATATACGTTTCACCATAAGTATACAGAACACCTTAAAAGAAATTTCCAATTTTATTATAATTTTAAGATTAAAAAAAATACTAAAATTTTAAATCGAAATTTTAAAATGCTGCATGCGTCATGATTTTTTAGATATTTCTTCAAATTTGCATTTAATCACTTAAAACTGTATTACGAGCAAATCTGTGCATCGATTTTTTAAACCCTTGAATAGTTAGAGATTTTTTTCTGAATTCGATATCGATTTTCATCAAAATTTTGCCTTTTAATATGTTAAAAATCAAATTTAACTATCTTAATGAAGTCGAATTTTAAAATGCATGCACAGTTTCTTTGTAAGCGATATCAGGATCATTCCTTATCAATTTAATGAATTTTGACCAAAAATTATGACGCATGGAGCATTTCAAAAATCTAAAAAACGTTGAAAAATCAGTTTTGAGAAAAACAGATTTAAAGTACATTTAAAGGCCGAAAAATTGTTTGTGTACAAAATTCAAACGCTTGTAACTTTGCGAAAAATGGTCGCATCTGCATGCGGATTTTTACAAATGTTTCAGAAGAAAATGGAGAATAATAATATGCACAAAAATAATTTTCGATTTTTGGGTCGATTTCTACTCAAATAAAGGTCCACGGTCCCTTTAAAGGGTTAACAATAAATGTAAATATTTTAAAAGTCGGAAATTCGGAAACATTTTAAAAACATAAACAAAATAAGGACCAAAAATATCAATTCATGTCATGCAACATTCATTATCTGTATAAAATGTTAAAAGCTGATCCAAATCTATTTATCCATTTTAGCAATCTGCAAATTAACCGTTTGGAATAAAAAGACTTAAAAAATGAACGTTCCCTGTGCTGTATTGTATAAGATGATAGCTGGAGTTGTTTTTATCAAAACTTTTTTTTTTTTTTTTTTTTAACGTAAATTTTTCAATGCGGTTTTGATTAACGCTTTACGTACTGAATTATGAATTCATGAAAATTTTATCTTCTAAAGCATTTTTCGTGAACTGTTTAAGTACATTAGAAGATTTACATAATCATTTAATAAATTTTAAAAGGATTTTAGAAGGATTAATTAATTTTGAATTTATAGGGATTTTGTGCAGTATTTATAACCCCACTCAAATATTTTATTTTAAATATTTTTCTTAGTATTTTGTAGAATTAGGAAATGTACAAATATAATGTTCTTACAATAGAAATATTTCCGAATTGACCCCCCCCCCCTTTCCCCTCAACGCCAAAAAAGCTGAAAAGATGCAATGGCTAAAGAAATCATCCTTTTAAAATTATTTTTTTTTTGTGTAACTCATAATGCTTTTGGAACAAGATAAAGCAATGTATCTATAACTCATTATAAACTGTATTACAACTAATAGATGTATTAAATGAATTTTATAAAAGTTATTTTAATGGTTTTAATGGAACTTATAAGTACCGCCAGTAGATAAAGGGTTAAAGAGGTTAACCTATCCATAAATTTCGAAAAATTGATATTTTGCAAATTGCACTTTTTGAAGCTTCATCAACTAAAGAGGTACTACTTTATGGTGTTAGAATAGATTATTATGTGTCAGTAAAAAAATAATAATAAGTACAATACTGTTCCGCAAAAAATTTGAAACCCGTTTTATTGAAAAGGGATTTCTTAGATCGATGTCCGCGATTACGCAGAAACTACTGAATCGATTAATTTCTGATTTTATCATGTATTTTCTTATATAATTATGTAGATATTTAACGAAAGATTTTTTCTTTTCTTTTTTTCTCTTTTAAGTCTCGTTTTACGATAAAAATTGAACATTTTCTTCAGACAGACGCCATTTTGAATAAAAAATCAGTTTTTCATAAATTTCTTCATCCAGTCTCTAGAATAAACCGTAACCCTTTATCTACTGACGGCACTTGTATTTACCATTAAAATAATTCGTTGTAAAATTCATTTAATACATCGATTAGTAGTAATGCGGTTTAGAGTGAGTTACAGATGCATTACTTTCTCTTGTTCCAAAAGGATTGCTGGTTACACAAAACAAAAATATTTTTAAAAGGATGGTTTCTTTTGCCTTTGCATCTTTTCAGCTTTCTTGGCGTTGGGTGTGGTTGTGTGTGTGGGGGGGAGGGGGGATTTTTCAATTCAGAAATATTTCTATATTTCTATTGTAAGAACATTATATTTGCACATTTCCAAATTCTACAATCTATAATACTAAGAAAAATATTTAAAATAAAATATTTGAGTGTGGTTATAAATATTGCACAAAATCCCTATAAATTCAAAGTTAATTAATCCTTCTAAATCCTTCAATCTTTCTAATCTCCTTCTAAAAAATATTAAATGATTATGTAAATCTTCTAATGTAGTTTCAAAAATGCACGAAAAATGCTTTAGAACATAAATTTTTCATGAATTCATAATTCAGGTCATAAAAGGTACTATACATAACTGCTATTTTTTTTAAATTTCAGATAAGCGAAATTTAAACTACAATAACGCAAGGCAAAAAAAAAAAAAAAAAAAAAAAAAAAGACCCACCAGAAGAGCGGTAATAACTTCAAATATATTTATTTTTTTAAATAAGACATCAAAATTTTCTTTAAATATTGTGTTTTAAAATAACAATAACGTCAAAGAAAAAAACTAATTCTTTAACAAAAAATTTTGAAAAGAAAACCATTTTTCAGCCTCACAACTAGGTATAACCCCTAAAAACGTACAAATTAATTAAATTTAAATGTAAGTATTTTCGTTTTTTTGCTTGGTTTAAAAGTGTATTGTTTCCTTAACAGATTTACGGAACGCCCCGAATATATATTTTGATTAATAACATATGATTTAATAACCAAAAGCTATCTACTTTTTTATGCAATAAAAAAGAATGAAGAAGTAGGTTAGAAACGAAATAACATGCCTCTCACATAATGTGCAAAGTAAATCCATAGCATAATGTAGAGGATGAGATGAATTTACTAACACAATCACGTTACAATTTTACTTTTTCATTTTGGCTGAAAGCTTTTTTACCTGCGCCTTGTTTTAATTTTGTTTGATTTCGTAAAAGATTAGAAGCGAGACTCAGCAACAAAGTTAAAAAACAAAACACTGAAAGAGATATGTGGATAGGAACTTTTATTTATTTTGTTTTTTTATACAGGATGATTCCTTAAACCTGTTTCGCCTCAAACAACTGGTGAAGCGACTTAGCTACGGCTATGAACGTGGTATCTATGCATACTAAAATGTGTATGCGCTATATTATAAGCTACCTGTCAGCGCCCTATGGTGGTAAATTCCCGAGTTAGAGATTGTATCTGAAAACTGCTTGAGATATGACCAAACGTTCAATGACAAAGTTGTAGAGCGTCCTAGAAACAGTACGGAATGATGTCTTAGATGTAAAAACATCCTTATTAAAGACCTGAAATGTAAATTTTTTACATCAAAACTCCAAACTAAATACGCCACTAATGCAGAAATGTGGCATTAGAAAGTAACCGCACATTTACTAATAAAACTAAGCCATATAAGCAAGATACAATTTGTTTGAATAAGACAATCAAGTTAAGTAGGATCAGTGTGTTCAACATGACATGACATCGCGGTGCTTACGGAACGAACGCGGCGTGAAATGCCGCCGCGAGAAACCTCCAACGAACTTGAAAGGGAACATAAAGATAAATTTTGAAACAAAGCACTGTCTAAAAGGTATAATTTTGGGAAACTCTGGTGTGTCCACCACCTGATTATGCTCTATAAATTTGTGATTAAAAGTTAGGATCATATACAGGTCTCGAGATATGATATCTAATTCGGTAATTTACCATTAGGTGGTGCTGGCAGGTAAATCATCGTATAGAGATTCCCGTTTTACAAGATACCATGTTCCTGGCTGTAACTAACTCGGTTTACTAGTTACTTTAGGCGAAACGGGATTAAAGAATCGCCTTGTATAAATGCTATTCTATACACTTTAAAAAAAATAATAATAATAAAAAAAACTCCGTGTACCTCCAGGTTCTCATTTTTAGTAGTATTTTTTACTAAAAAAAGTACTAATTTTTGAAGAATATTTCGGCTTATCTCAAATATGAAAAATTTTATCTCATTTTCATTAGTATACACAACGATTTATAAAAATTCGCTACAGTATAGCTTCATAATTTACGAATGCGTCCATGATAAATCACTGTAGTATAAAAAAGGTAAATAAAATGCACACTTATAGTCAAAAAAAGATGCAATTCATCTCCCACAAGATATGTATTTCATTAAAAAGGAAATGTGCAACTTTTATTCTTCAAACTAATAGGGCAAAATATTTCCGGATTACACAAGTACACCGTTATTAAATAGTTTTTGTTGCAATCTGCAATATGTGAAGTTGAGTAATATTAGATTGTGATTTTCAACAATGTTATTGGTACTACTTAGTTATCCCGTCAACCAAAAATCTATCGCCAAACTATAAGATTAAATGCCAATAATGGTTGATCCGTAATGTCACATTCACTTGACTTCAAGCAAGTTACACGTGTTTACGTCATCAAGTAATTTTTGTTTCGACGTTTTATTTGTATTTTTATTAATGTTATACTAATTTATTTGTTCTTTTGTTATTTAAAATAAAAATTGTGCCAACTTGTATAATTTGGCGAGTAGCTTGGCAATTTATATAATTTGGCAAAATTGGTTGACAGGATAACTAAGTAGTACCATATTATTTTTGAGTCAGTCAACTTACCTTTGCACCAAAGACGAGTTAGTTATTTTTTAAATATATAAATAATTAATTAAAAATTTTAATATTTGGCATGTCTATTAGATTAATAAATGGAATTTTAGATACGCTAACCAACAGTGTACTTTTTTGCTTATCAGACCTTTTTTTTGCTTCATTCATTTACACTAAGGTAGGGCTGCACAACCTCTTTTGCTAGAAAGTTGTTTGCCACCGCAATTTTCTACAGGTAATTTCGTCTTATTTAATCGCTTTATTTATATAAATTATTCATAAAAAATTTTATTATTTGCAGGTTTACTAGATTAATAAATGAAGTTTTAGATACCCTAACCAGCAGTGTAGATTTTTGTTTCTAAGACAATTTTTCACTTCGTTAAGCTTTATGTTTGTCTCCTATGTTACCAAATTCAGAAATTTTTATTTTGTCACCTTTGTAGGGTGCGAACAATATTACTACACATATTGAATAGAATTTTTCACCTTTTAATCGCAGAAAAGTATTACAAAATGTGTGATTAAAGAAAGTGATTACAAATTCTGCGATTTAAATATTAAATAGAATTTTTTAAATATAAATTGGTTGCTTCAGACTCGTTGGAAATCCTAAGTAGAGTACACAGCTTGTACATGTTACCATGAACCCCTCCAACCAGAAAACATGAGCAATTATTTCAAAACTTTGCACTGCTAGAACATAGATTTTAGCTATATTTTAGATAAATAAAAACTACAACTAATAAATTTAAAATAAATTTAAATATACTAGTGGATTCAAACCGGGATTTCAGTGTTACAAAATATAGGTGATTTGTTTTAAAATTCAAAACTGGAATAGATTTTTTCTTTACATTTAATATGTTTTTTGATTGCCCATTAATAAAATAATTTTATAAGAATAATGTCAACTGTATATTCAAATAAAGTTTTGAAATTCAGCGGCGATACTTTCGTCTTAGCTGCATGCTAGGAGAGCAGGCATTTTCATTCTGATAATTTCCGTGGTTTAAGCGCGTAATCACATTACATGTCTGTTAAATTTGTGTTTTATTTATATCAATTTGTTACTTTATTTAATGATTGATGAAATTTTAATTTCGTTATGGAGTGTTAGCAGGAAACATATTGAACTATTTATATTGTTTTAAGTGTAACCGTGTTAATCTTTCGTAATCGGGCTGCACGCGATAGAGATGGACTGTAGAGAAAATCATGGTTGGAAAATATTTTAAAAACCATAAAAAATCAGTAAATTAGAATACAGTTTATTTTTTTGACGGTGTAAAAAATGAAATTGTGCGAACTTTAGAAAAAAAAAAATGCAGTAAAAGCGAAAATTATTGGTAAAGTGTTGCCACCGCCAATATTACGTCAGCGTAACTCATGGACATGTTTTTACTGTATCATATAGATTTTTTAAATTTTTTGATGAGAGGATAGGATTAAGTGCAAAAAATGATTGACCCCTTTAAAAAATATACAGATAGTTATATTTAAACATCTTATGAAATTTTTTAGAATAAAACTGCACTTTTGAAAAAAAAAAATCTATTTAAAATTGAGAACCTGAGCCTATTCTGAGACATTTTTACCTGTTTTATTGTTCAAAATTACTTTCTTTTGTTAACTTTTATTATTTTCGTAATAAAAATACTCGCATTCATTTTTTAGCACGTGCTCCCCAAAAAGAATAAAAGTTCACATAAAGCTTAAAGGAAATATACGAAAAATAATTTTAATACAATATTCTTAATATTTAAATTCCACCAATTATGAAAATATGTTAAATTGTTTAGTATAGCAAAGAATTATATAAATTACACTAAATAATACTGTGTAAAATGAAAATCAAGTATTTTCGGATAATATAAGGTATGACTAAATAAGCAGTTTAAAAATCGATAAACATCAGCAAAAGCAGAAAGCGATTCATCGAGGAAAACATATGAAAATAATAATTTAGAGCTTAAAGTTACTGCAGTTTGGGCGAAATTACATCGATTTATAATAATCTGAACACGGAAAATTAAGAGTAAGCTTCTACTGAAACTGCATATTTTCCCGTTATTTCGAATTGATTGATAAAGAGCAGAAAATATTTTGAATAATTTGAAAATGATACATGAGCAGAAAACTAAATTTTAAATTCAGATTTAGACTTTTATGATAATTTGCAAACGTTTGAGAAACAGTTGATATAATTAACGAATATATAATTAAACGAAATAAATTTATCCAAAACGGAAACGCAAACCTTTCCAAATAATATCGAAAGCAATCAAAAATGTATATCGATAAATATCAATAAACGCAGTGACTGATAATATAAGCAAAAGTTAAAATAAAGAATAATAATTTAAAGGTTAAAGATCTGTAGATATTATTGTAAATTGCAATGACGATATGCAATGTAAATTGTATTGATTTACGATAAAAGTGAAAAATGTAGGGCGAACTGCATTTTTTTCTTCTGTTATCAAATGATTCAGAAACGCAAATAGAAATAGCTTATGCTTATTTAGGTTTAAAATTTCCCATTAAGCCAATCTAATGCAAATCTTTAATATTTGAAGCGGGTTTTAGGGGTAACAATTTGTGCCAAGGCAAACAATTTTTGCATAATAAACTTGATTAGTAATCCATTCATTCAGTAAATAATACAGGGCATCACATTTTACGCCGAACTTTGATTTTTGTATGTAACTATAACACTAATGAATATGTTGTAACAATATTTTCAACAGACTTATTTTACTGTCTTGGAAATATTATGAAATCGCTATAAGATCTAGAAATGGCCGCCATTCATGTCCAGACAACAATGACATAGTCTCGTCATAATTCTGCATGAAGCAGATAGTATATGTATTGTCACTGACCAAAATACAGTGCACTTCACATGATGCCAGCATATTTCATATAAAGGAAACTTGATCTAATGAAAATGTTGCCAAAGTATCTTCATTATTTAAAAAATTATTTAAGAAAATACAGATTCAGCTTGTAGTGGGGGGCATATTTTTCGCTGAAATAGTGGGTTGCGATTTAAGTCTTTTATACAAAACGTATTTGTCCTAACGCATATTACCACTTCTGAAAACTTATTTCATTAGTTTGTAAGTAACCCCGTATATTAACTGAAATGTTGACGTAGACTAGTGATCCGTCATTTTAATGAATTTTTAAGATATTTAAATAAAATATTAGGTTTTTGAAAGGAATTCTATGCATTATTTCTTGTTCAATGACAGAATAAAGTACACATATGTGCTCGTGACATACCGGATGAGAGGTACTACATTAAACAATAATGCGCATCAATGGTAAAGGGTCTCTCACCAACGCGCCTAAGCCGTCTTATTAGTCGACAAGGCCTTTCTGTGACAAAAAAGATGTAAGATTTGTCAGTGCTTGAATACTAAAAATATTCTGTACTTTTGTTGCAAAAGCTAAAGTTTTAAGCAAAGTGAGTTTAAAATTGAAGTGATATGCAATTTGTTATTTACGTCAAAACAGAGCATATTTTCTTAATAGTAAAAAAAAAAAAAAAAAAAAAAAAAAAAAACCTGCCTCCGCTTGACTTTGTGAACATTTTACAGAATACCAATGCATTCAAATAAGTAGCAATATAAAAAAAAAAAAAACCAAAATTTAGATCCTAATTTTATAAAAGTTAATTGCTTTCACTCGTGAAAATAACACCATGTTTTAAAGGAAGCGTACATTGTCATTCATAAAACTGAAATATTTTCCAAAATTATGACGCAAATTTCAATGAATTTTTATTCCGTCTGTTCTGAGATTAAGTCGTCTAAATATATATACATATGATCCTAATATGTTCCTTTTGTAACAAAGGTACAGGATATTTTTAGTATTCAGCACTGCTAAAACTTTACTTCACTTTATTTGACTTTACTTCATTTAAAGTTTACATAAGTGGTTATGTTTGGGATTAATTTAAGGATTTTTAAACTATATATATATTGAAATCTAATTTACATATCCTTGCTAATAGAAGTTTTATGTTGATTTAAATGTAGATATTTTGCCATTTTTCCCCAACAAAATGTAATACTTAAATTTTCATACTTCTTTTAGACTAATAAAACTCACTGTAATTTTTTTCTTTGTTTTTCTATGAAAAGAAAAAAAAAATTTACTATATCTAGTCACGCTCTGTTGAAACATCATTGTTGTATCGACATAACAGAAGCCTGAGCAATAGAAATATTTAATTGAATAATTGAGTTAAAAAAAATAGTTATCTGTTTGGTCACAAAATAGTTAAGAAATGGTTTAAAAATCATTTGGATTCCAAATCCGTTGTTCGATTTCTTCGAAAATGTACACAGTTCTTACGGAAGTAGCCTATAATATATTTGCTAAATGGGAGATCAAGCTAAGTATCTTTCGGTCTCTATCAAACAGTGCTATGATGTATATGTGTGCGTGTGTGTGTTCACTCTCTCTCTCTCTCTCTCACACACACATGCATTATGATTACAATACTTTCGTTAAAATATATACGTCCAGAAAATAAAAATGTGTTGTTTATAAAGCTGTGCTTCTATGTAGGTAGCTCTTGAAGTCTACTATATATGTTAATAAAGTAATTTTTAATTAAAACATTAGAAACGTACATGTATTTTTACTTTGAGAAATGCATTAAATATACCTCGTTGTTATTTATATGTTGAGAAACACTTTGTCCGGAACTTTCTCCTCTATTTTCTTCCTCACACTGTTTCATGAAAGCCAGTTTTTAAAGATGTATCCAATAATAAGCAGTGGTTTAAACAAACTCATATCCATCATGCATGTAATTTTACATCACTATAACAGAGCAAAAAACTATGACAAAAATTGGCTTCTTTTAGCATTTTACAAACATGAAACAATAAATTTATCCAAATGTTAATTTTGCAACTATATACAGTAAGACCTCATTAATTCGTCACTCGCTTCACACAGCATACAACGTCAGTTTTTTAAAATCCCAGCCAAAGTGATAAGGAAATAGTACTAAAAATCCTAATAAACCGTCACTGGAAAAAATGGGGACCCTGTTAAATTACCACTCTCGATTTACGATTTTCCTTTTTTCTACAAATGATATCTGCAAGATGACAAAAGCAACAAAATATCTGATACGCAATTAAGGGAGAGCGACAATGAACTCGTTGAAGAGAAAGCAACAAAATCGAAATTCTAAGACGTTGCAGTTTCACTATGTACTTTACATAGCTTAATTTCTTCTGAAAAGCAAAATGAAGAGGATTTAGTATTGGGAATGAATTTAGAACATAATATTGAATCTATGAAATGAAATAGAAAACAGGCTTTTAAAACTAATTTAAGCAATGTATATTTTATTTTCTGAATTCTTATCTATTGTAAAATAAAAAAAAAATAATAATGAAGGTTTCTAGATGAATCTTCACCTTTTGATGTTTATTTTCTCATTAATAAAACTACCTTTATTGTAAAGGAAGCTAACGTCAAAGCTCTTCAATAAGTTCCAATGTCATTCTCATTAAAAAATAAATGTGACCAATTTTAACTACAGTAAAATAAATCGCTTGTACTATCGTTCCGCTTCAAGAATTGCAAATGTCGTGTCCCAAGTGGTGACGATTTAAAGAGGTTTTACTGTAGAAAGTGGAGAGTTGATTCAAAATACATCCACTGGTCTGTACAAAGCTGTATATCCACAGCATCGAGCTCGAAGATGATCCACAAATACTAAGGCTTCAGTAACATGTTCTACCAAAGCGGAACATTCACACATTAGAACATAAGTTATGCCACCATCTGGGAAAAGCTTTTTATGGAAAGTTAATCTTCGAAGACCTAAGTGTTTCGGTAAACATTTATACACTTGTCGAGCTCCTGTCCATGTAAGCCAGTTTCTTTCAAGCTTTTCTCTGTCTTCACCAGGAAATACACGAAAAGCTGATATTATATAGCCAGTTTTGTTGGTTACTGGACGTTTTGTTAAGCAGTCCAATGATGGCTTGACTATAGTTGCTACTTCTTCATATCCAGCTGAAAAGAAACACATAAATAATTTAATTAGCTTAAAATTTTCAAAATTAAATGACAAATTTCTATATAAATGTACTTAAAAAGAAAATGAAAAATAATGCACCACACACTGTATTTTATGTATGACTAGCTGACCCGCCCAGAGTTGCCCGGGCCAGTCAATTTTTTTCAAAGAAATCGCGAATATTTAAAATGTCGATTCATATTTAAAAAAAAAAGACTATATGAAAATGAACCTTTGGAATGTGTCCCCTCTGTTTTAGGCAGCGTAAACCAGGCGTGCTACACAATATGTTCTAAACAAACCTCTCCGAGCGAAATATGTTACTTACACACTTCACCGCCAGATGGCGCACACTTACACCATACCTGGAACCTCATCCCCAAGTATACAGAGAACTTTATTTCCCTTCCCCACCCACCAGAGCATTCCTCACAGGCAATAGACCCTTTAAACAAAATTCCCCTGCGCCTCATCACAATTCTGTGAATGTAGCAAAGTGGTAGCCCCAGATCACACCTACTATCACTGTACCCTGACTGAAGCCTGGCATCTTGAGCATCACCCCTCTCCCCCTAAAACCTGGCTACAAGGGATACTATCTTGGCCAGCGTTGCTTGCCAAACTCAGGAACATTTATAATTACCTAATGGATGTTTCCATCCTAATCTCTTAGTAGTCTGTCTCTCTGTCGTGTAGCGGGAGGTCGAGATTGTTCTGCTGTCTCCTTTACTTTCGACTGCTCTTCTCCATTTTATAATTATTCTACACTTCTGGACTCTCGGTGTGATTCAGCACATGCTACTCACTGAGTTGCTGTTGCATGCTGTCACGCATACGCAGCATCATTCTACGCATTCCATCCCACCGCTATCTGTCGAGAGGGGGCAAGCGCTCCAGCGGACAGGACCTTTTGAACAAACCTGTACATCTCATCCTTTTCTCTCGCTCTCTGTCGCGACGGGGTAGTCTGTGCCCCAGCGGGCAGAGCTTATTCTGCAAATATTTTTCTTCACGGAAATTTGTTGAAATACCGGCCACTGTCGCGATTCTGTCGGTTTCAGATCTGGCTGTAAACTATATATTTTTAACACCTTAATAAAGGCAACCGGGAGTGACAAAATGCTCTACAGACTTGGTTTCCTTGTCAGCAGTTCCTCTTAGGCAGTCAAACAAACCTATTTCAGAACAAAACTCCGCTATTCAACCTGTTCGTAGATCTATTAGTCGAGGGGGTAGAGACGCAAATAAGACAAAAACCTGCGGGGAAAATTGGGTGAGGGGACGGGAGGTGCATAATAGGAAAGAGTGGTCCAAGCGCTGTCCAATGATATATCACATGAATACTTAATTAAATAAATCTAAAATTTCAAAGCTAATATGCTTTCTTTATGCAATATCACACTGTTAAAAATTAAACATTTCTCCATAACATGCTTGCCACTATAAGATGGTTAAACCTTGTTCCAGTTCTTGGGTTCCGGTTGAACCATGTGCTCGTGTAGGTTGAATCATGTGCTCGTGTAGGTTGAATCAAGAGCTGGTAAAATGTTGAGTCCATAACCTAGTAAAATATTGAACCATAACCTAGTAAAATGTTAAGCCTGTATAAAGCGAAATCCAACACACTTCAGGCAATCAAGCTTGAACCGGGATTTGAGCATGACACCTCTTAAATTGTAGCCAGGGTTCTAACCGCTAGACAAGCAGGTGGCTATTTCTGTGCTCTAAAGCGACATTTTGAAGATAGATAGGACAATTTTTTGTGATTGGCTGTTATAAATTGCCATAAGATGTTGAAAGTTTGGACCAGTGTTGACGTTTTATCATAATGAAGAGTTTTGAAAAGTGAAGTGAACCGTGATTTGGTGCTTCTGCTTTATGCTCATTATCAAATGGTTCAGAGTTGAACAATTTTTTTATCATGTGTTACGTATTCAGACACAATGTTACAAGTGCACTTTTATAATCTTTGAGTACAGGGAGTTACCTTTTGTCTTGAATATCTTTCTTTAAAATTTTAACTTATAATTCATTTGGACTTGGGCTCCAAGTGGAAAGTTTAGAGTTTAGTTCGTGAAAAGTTTAGAGTTTGCAACATTTTAACCTTGGGTTTTGCGGAGATCTCTTGCTTGTCATAACACCGTAGTGGCAAAATATTATTAGGGCAATACTGGCTATATCTGGGCTAACTATTCGGGTGTTGGCTAAATATTAGCATGCAAAATTAAAACATTAAGATGTTTGCATTTTGCCATCACTGAAAATTAATATTTCACCAAAGTAAAGCCAATAAATCATTATTTTTGCAATACTGACATTTCAATGCAAGTATTTTCAACATAAAGCCGAACTTCAATAGTATAGGGATTTCTTTGGACATATTTCCAAAATATTGGCATTTCATTATAAATACGGGGGAAAGTAGGGTAAAACTGTATAATCGGGTGGAATACGTCAGTTTTGACTGGATTTGAGCAGTCTTGAAGCGGGTAATGGTTGAAGTACTTAGCAATAAGCAAGAAAAAGAAAAGGCCATTACTGAATCTTCATATTGGTATTTGTGTAGCTTCTGCGTTTAAAAGTTTATTTTATATTTTTTTGCTTTAATGTTTGCTAGTTTTCCAAATTCTTAAATAAGAACACATTTAAAGTTACCGAAATTGTTTTATAATTTTGTTTTCAGAATGCTTAATAAAGATTTATTTTCAAAAATTAAACTTTTACTAGCATTTATATAATCATTTTTACAGCTTGCTTTTTTATCTTCATTCTTTTTGAGCAAGGCCAGATTCCTACGTCGGATAAAACTGGCTATCGGAAAACAATATTTAAATCCAGTAACAACTATGGTTTACAATAGGCCAGTAACTATGCTTTACCATAGAACAATAAAAACTACAAAGACAAGAGTGATTTTGATTTTTCTAAAACTTTTAAAGAGGTGAACTTCTTTTCAGCAATTTCATAAATTGTAATAAAAATAACTATGATTTTGTCTTTAAATATTAAATCATTAGACTTATCATTGAAATATTGTTAGTTAAATTTATCAGTTAAAGTTGCAAAATAAAATATTGTGTTCCTTTTCAAAAGAAAGGTATAAATATTTTCATTTCCTATAAGATTAACATGTCCGTAGGATTTTACTGCTAGGAAGTGTTGGACCGGATGATTTAACTTTTTCTAAAAAAAGCATTTCTTAGTAAAAAATGTGATGAACTAATCATGCATTTAAATAATATTATGGTACAAAGATAAGTACAGAACATGTATACAAAATTACATTAAATTCTGTTTAAAATTCTGTTGTTAGAAAGGAACTAACTATTAATAAGGTATGCAATTTTTGCATACTTTCCACTATCCACAGTAAAAACAATATTTAATCAATATTGACATTACTTTCAAAATATTTAACATTAGTCAAGCTTCGTCATTGTAGACAGATGGTTTTTCCTTCGGCAGCGTAGAAAAGGGTTTCGTCTGTCTATGCAATAGTTTTAAACAAAAATCCAACGAAAACAGAAGAAAGATTGAAAAATTTTAAAGTCAATACAATTTGTTTAGATTTTAATTTTAGAAAATTTAAAAAGGCAATCGCGTTACAAAATAAAACACGAAATATTTGTTACAAAGCTTATTTTAAAATAGATTTTCATTTTTTAAAATTAAATTTTCGTTTAAAGCTGTTGGATAGAAATGTAATATATTCTAAAATATATCCCGAATGCTGTACAATTTTTTTTTATTTTCCTATTTCGTAAGCTTAGAGTAATAATTAAAAATCTATTTAATGGAAATTCACAAAACATAAAAAGCAAATTTGTTAAAAAAAAAAAAAAACATATCGGCGAAACCAAAATTAACAAAATGTAACAATAAAAAATCTTTCATTATAAGCAATCCTTCATTGCTAGAGAAATGTATTTTCTTACGCATATTTATTTGAAGAACAATAGCACATCCCTTTACTAGAAACACTGGGAGGCTTTAAAGTTTCAACTATATCAAAATGTTTTTCTTTATTTTTTTAAACTCTAATTAAACATAAAATTATTAGATAAATGAATTATTGTTTATTGTTCGGACATGGATAATGTTCTTTTATTTTTCAATATACTTATTAAAAGATATTGAGGTCAAATTTCTTTCAATTACTTCTGTTTTCTCTCATAATCAAGATTATTCTGTTTAAAATAATATCAATATACAAGGAACTGAAAATATTATTTCAAATGTCTTATTACACAGACTGATATATTAAAATGAAATATTTTATTAAACGATACATGTTGAATTGCATTTCAAATTTTAATGATTTTTATGCATTTTTAAATGCATAAAACAGGTTTGTTTATAAGTTTTTAAGATTAAAATTATTGAAATATTAAAACAATACATTGAATAAATCATTGTTTTTCTTCTAAAAGTTATAATTTCAAACTTTCACCTTTTTAAAGAGGATAACAATAATTTCAAAATCCTATTCAAAACAGCTGATATTGGCGTATCTTTTTTAAGGGAACTACTGAAGCGATTGCAATATTTTTTTTGTATTATTTTGTGTATTATAATTAGATGTTTTCGGTCATTTTGTTTTTATCGAATCCCAATTCCTTCTTAATAACGTTATTTTAAAAACAAAAATTAAAATTTGTTCTGTTTGCGAAATCGCGTAGCTACCTTTTTTTTTAATTTCTTGCCGAGCGATCATCAATGTATACTTTAACCCCTAAAAGGGTGGTGAGATATATTATATACCACTTGGCTTTAATAAAGATTTTGACCAGAATATTTTAATTAAATTTTATTTTTATAACTTTGGTGAAAAACAAATGTTCCCTGCATTTCCTTATTTTCAAGTAAATTTTTTCGAAAATTCCAGTGTCAAGTTCCCCATCAGTGGCTGAGAGGTTCTTCTCTCGAAGCTGGTAGACGGGAGGTGCTGGGTTCGATCCCAATCGCGCCCGTCGGCCTAATCGTTCGGAGTTTTAGTGGTTTTCTTCGAACCTTGGATTTCCAAGCGTTAATACGGGTTAGGTTCCCTTAGAAAGACCCCACGAAGGGCACCCCCCCCCTGGGCCCATATCCCTCGTGCAGATAATTGGCCGTCATAAATACAACCAATACAACCAATCCAGTGTCAAGTAAACATTACAGAAACACAATTACTTTCCCCTGAAAGGGTTAAGTTTTGATCTGATACTACTAAAAAAATCTGTTGAAATCATTTTAGTAGTTTCCGAGAAAAAGGTACATCATTATCAGCTGTTTTCCAAGTGTTGTTACCCTCTTAAACCATTATTCAGAGGTAAGCTAAAATGTTATAAAAATTGACAATAGTTATAAATATGTTACTTGCTAATATTATTATAAGGAGACATATTTCTTTAATGAAATTTTTTTTACAAGAAATAAACAATTATGTATCAGTAGTCAATGTATTTATATTTACCTTTTACAAAAGCACAATTATACACGGTGTCACAGAAATATTGAAACTTACTTTCATTTTTTAATTGTTGGAGATATGTTGGCAATGTAAATTTCAAAAGTGTTTAAAATAAGGTAGAATTTACGATTATGTTGATCAAGTAGTCCTACCATAAATGTTCCAAAAGTTACGCTTTTAAAATTTTTATATGGTCGGATAAGTTATAATTAGAAACATTTTTTTCTATGCTCATACAAGTAAAACAGTAAAAATTCTATTCTTCCATGGACAAATTCCATGAGTTATGATACGTTGAATTTTATGAAATTTCAGATCTTTCCGCTACTAAAAACGCGTTTCTATGTTTTTTGTGCCAGAAAGCTCCACATAAAATTAAAAAAAGTTCAACTTTTTAAAAATAATGGAAGGGCAATTTCATCAACACAATTTTAATTCCTACCTTATTTTGAACACTTTTGAAATGTATATTGCCTTCGTGCCTTCAATAGAGAAAACATTAAAGTGCCTTTCAATCTTTTTGGGATTCCCTGTATAACATGATACACCCATTTAAATAAACTGAAAGTGTCCTATTCTATTTTATGTATGAAACAAGGTGATTTAATCGGAATCCTCCACCCGGTTTTCATTGATTTTCGATCAGATTTGTATCTGCAATACTGCAAAAGCTTTTCTCAAAGTACTCCATTAAAGTTTATTTAAAAAAGTTACAGAAACATGAATCATATGATTCGATAGTTTATAAAATCGAGCTATAAAGCATACATACAGGGTGAGTAGAAAGTAAGAAAGTACTTAGACAAATTAAGAAAATTTAAGAGGTGATACAGCATATTACAACAAACATTTTTTGTATAGGAAACCAGGGTAATAAACAAGTTATTCAGTCGAAGGTACAGGGGGTCCTACTCTAATCGGGACACAACCATTGTTTGTTATTTTGTTCAAAACAAATATATTTTAATGTAGTCTTCACCAGAATTACTTACACATTTGTGAAATGTAATAAAATCATGAAAAACGCTTTAAGTATACAGTATTTCTAGCAGTAAGACTCAAAACAATGTTGATTACATTGAGAAATATGAGGCATCTAATTCAGAGCTATTTGGATGCAGATGGTGCCTAGTTCTATCAATTCTAGGAATATTGTTAAATTTCCTTCAAAGAAATATAAATCTGTCATAAATTCTGTTAAAACATCTTTATTATTATTAAAACTGAACAAAATTCCGTGTAAGGGGGGAATGAGATACGGCGTATTTTTGACTGAACAAATAGACTACTACCTTGGTAAACAATAACTTCTAAGAAACGATAATACAATTAAATTCAGATTTATTCAAAAGTATCCAAATATAGGCCCATATGAAAATTTCATAATTTTATTTTTACAGTAGTGGGGCATAGACGCAATTTTCAGAATTTCTTTTGCGGTAGTCCCATACGGAAAAAAATGCAATGATACTTTCTGTTGATTAAAATAAGTAGATTTTTTTATAATTAAAAATAAATATAAATCCTGTGCATCGTTTTAGTCGAACAATAAAGCATTTACTTAAAGTACTTACATAAAGTACATTAACTCATTCAAATTCCTATTTATTCAACAGTATCAGATCGTTTGTTCACAAGAGATGCTTATAAATCACTTTTAATAATATTGGATCGTTAATGAATTCATTAGCATTTCATTTGTAGTAGTCACGTACGGAAAAAATATAAATATACTCGTAATAGAGAGAATAAGGCAATTCGAAGTATATCCGTATTCAACGTATCTTTTAACCAATTCAACTTAATCCTTTTGGGACTAACGGTGCTTAAAAGTACTGGTCAATTGACTATTATTTTGTCTTAATAATTATTTATACGTGTAATAATGATAGTATACAGTAAAATTCCGATTATCCGTCACTCACGGAACCGACGGTAAGGCGGATAATCGAAAGGCACTTCAAGACCGTTACTAAAATTACATTTATTTTTGCTAGTTCATAAATAAAAATATTTAAACGCCTTTTTTAATCTGTTGTGTACATTCGTTAATAAAAAGCATAACTGATAATAAGAAATCGATTTAAGAGGCAAATTTAGAATTTTACAGAATAAATATGCAGTACATGTTTACATCCAAAGTGATCCATTATACATTTTTATTTGCATTTTGCTTGCACTTTTACTGACGCAAGATTACGGATTCTACGTAATAAAAGTACTTGGGTTGCATCTGCTTCCTCTTGCATCTCAAAACATTTAATGCACTTAGGGAGCATACTCTCCACTTGTGCATGACTGACTCCTGAATCATCAGTCCGATTCATCATATTCATCCGCTTTAGGTTTCTTTGGATTAAAAATGATTTGAATAATTTCGTCATCCATTAATTCTTCATAATTAAGCATTTTTCTTAGAATAGCGCCGACTGACTCGGGTTTACTGTGAATTTGAGTTTTCGTAATTAGTTTCTGATAATATATATATATATGGGGGAAGAGGTGGCGGTTGATAGAGTGATGGATAATCGGAAGTTTACTGTATGTCTATAAATTTTCTATTTTTGCATCAGCTATTAATAATAAAATAAATCTTTTGCTTAACTGTAAACTACTGTCAGTGATCTCACAGTACGCTGCTTCTTTCAATTTTCAGCGATTAATAAGAATCGACCAGATTTACTCATGTTACTACAGGAATATTATTAGGCTTAATTTTTGAATGGAAAGTTACCTAAATTATCATTCTAGTACAAGGAAAACTCTGAAAACATTGCACAAACATCCTACCTTAGACCGCGTTGGTATCGAACCCGTGAACTTCGGTCCAATCTTTTCATTTAATGGCCAGCATGCAAACCACTCAGCTCACTGGGGACTAATACAATGGAAATCTATATTATAAAGGATAAACGTGTCCGTGTGTAACATTGACGTCATTTTGTGAATGGCAACACTTGATGATGAAATGCCGGTTTTTCAATTTTCACCACGGCAATTTTTTAAACTTTTAAACATAGAACATTTTCAATTTTTACACCGTCGAATAGGGAAATGTACTTTCAAATGCAATTAGTTTGAAAACTATACCCCAATTTATGTGAAAACTTCATTGGAATTTACTCAGTTTTTATTGTTTTTTAATTAATGTTCAAGCATGAATGTTTTTCAAATCTATGTCTATCGCGAAGATTAATCCGCTTGCACTTGAATTAATATAAATAGCTTACCATTTGATTTCAGCTCATTTTCCATAATGAAATAAAAACTAGTTGGATGTGCCAATCCCAAAACTTTCTTCTATCTTATACATCTTAATATTTCAAAAAGTAGTTACACATGTTAATACTTCAATATTATTAGTTTAATACTATACCAACTTTATTTTTTTTCTTAAATTTCTGCTTCAGTCAATTAAACGGACTAAAAACGAGTCAAAAATTAATAGCTTTTCCTTATTCTGTTGTTATCAGATGTTTGCGAATAGCCGGCGTAGCAGGAAGCGAGTTCCCGCCTTTGCACGAGCTGCCGATGGAGAATAGAACTACGAAAAATCAAGAAAAGTATACAAAAATCGCTATCACAGAGACCCTTTACCGCGCGATATTTCCAAATTGAAGGAGGACCTGTTGGCCAAAGCCAAAACATGCACAAAAAATTTTGTTCAATTGTATGCATAATTTTATACACTTTTAGATTGTACAATAAAGAAAATGGCACATCACTATTACAGAGCCCCCCTTCCGGCAGATTTTTTTTCAAATTCAGGGAGGACTTGTTTACCATAGGCAGAAACGTACACAAAAAATTTGGTTCAACTCTATGCATAAATTCATACACTTTTCGATGGTACAATATTCAAAATGGCACAAAAGTAGCTATTACAGCGCCCCCTACCGGCAATTTTCTTCCAAAATAAGAAAAGACCTGCTTGCCATGGCTAAGAACTTAAAATAAAAATTTGGTTCAATTCTATACATAACTTCATACACTTTTCGATGGTACAATTTTGAAAATCGCAATTTTTGCAATATTTCATTCTGCTGCAAATGAAACTCTGATAATTGCATTAATGAGCCAGCATTATTTAATCAAAACTAATTTTAAAATCTTATAATTGGAAATACAATTTAAAATTATTTGTAGAAATGCATTTTTTCAATTTAGAAACACTGAATGTCATATTTTTATCATTTAAGCCTTAGCTACTGTTACAAAAATTGTCTCATAGCAAATTGTAAGTGGTATCTGAGACCGTTTGATCCAATAATTAATAAAGGCGTGATGAACTCATTATTTGTGCACATGATTATTATAATTACAATTGACCTATTCAGAAGTTTCTAGCGATAGTAGCAGGGTTCAAAACGAAACAAACTTTCACTAGTATCTTTTTACTTTTACTTCCCGAGAGGTACTGCTCAGACTAGGAACCAAGTCTGTAGAGCATAGATGTTCCTCCAAGACTCCTTTCTAGAGGTAAAAAAATATTTACAAAATTCAGCCGAAGCAGAGCCCTTCGGTGAGACTGAAAACTGCGACAGAGAGCGGTATGGTGAACAGAATGTACATATGACGATAACAAATTTTGTAAAAAGACAATAATAAGCAACAGTAAGCAATAAATATAATATACAAAGCTCCGACCCGACAGTGGGCAGTGAATAATTAGGAACCTGAACCTCTGGTTGGTTCAGTGATGGAGTAATAGAGAAAGGACACATGGAAAGTTAAAGTGTGTTTCTAAGCTTTGAGAGCAAAGTCAGGCACTATAAAATATTAACTAGTGCTAAGCAACCGTCTGAAATAACAAGAGGATGGCGAATATACCAGCTAGATGGTAGGTAGGCCGCACACTGAGGCTACGGAAGCAACATGAAGTGCGTCTTTGGAGAAAAGCAGGTTGAAACAAAGAAAAAACTTGTTCCAAACCTGTTTTTTCTCGTAACACACGCGATAATTTGCCTCAGTGTGCGGCCTGCTTTAAAGGACAAATATTTTAGAATAATAAGAGGCAAGATCAACATCACTGCACTCACAAAGAGGAGAAATGCCTCTTTTGAACTTGAAGAAGTATGCCTGAAAGAGACGTAGTTAAACTGAAACGTACAAGTTAACCCTTAACTGCTGTGATAAAAATTATCTCATAGCTACTGTAAGCGGTCTCTGAGACCGCTTGATAGAAAGATAAATAAAAGGCTCAATTAACTCATAGGATACTGTGTCTGTACTAAACTTTATATACAAGAACACTATTCTAAATAAAATTCTTCTATTTAGAAGTCGCTAACAATTGTCGACTTTTAACGAAACAAAATTTCACTATTAACATATCTATAGTTAAATTGAAAATTACTAGATAAACTGTTAAAATTTGAAAAAAGCAGCGGTCCTTGAAACTGCTAACAGCAGTCAAAGGTTACTATTTCAAATGATTATAAAATGAATATATTACTTTTTCAGATTTAATTAATATTAATAAAAATTTTGTCAAAATATTAGTTTACTTTCCATAAATGACTTTTAAAAATACTTCTTTAATGTCACATTTAACTTATATTCCTTATATGACATTTAAATTATATTCACTAATTGCCTCTAATTAGTATAATTTCAACTTAATAACCGACTGTTGAATATCTTCTTAATAAATCTCTTTTGCTAAATAAATTATTTAAGCTGCTAAAGTGAAATAACTAAGAAGGCAATTTAGAAATGTATTTAATCTACATCCGCGAATTTTCAAAAGAATAAAGTGCAGTCGCAGAATAAAATCAATAGAAAGTAAGGTTATTTAGAATAAAAAAGAAATAGACGAAAGTTTAAACTGCTACAAGTAAAACTGGTGGATTATTGAGACAGAAACTTATTCAAACATTGAAAGTGTATTTAATCTGAACGTGGTTAAGTGCGTTTACTTTGTAAGAAAAATCTTTTTCTAAATTCTATGAAAGTTGAAAATGTTTATGCGCAATTTAGTTTCTCTGAGACTTTTTAAACAATGAATAGCTTCGAATACCCAGTTAAAGAGGATTAGAAAACAAATATTTTTAACACGTTTCGTACCGCATTTGCTGTTTACAGTGCGTGCTTTAAACTGTACTACCAAATCACGTGATATTTTAGTTTATAATACAGAAATAGCTATGCATATTTATAGTGTAGGAAAAATAAATTTTTGGTTGTTTTAAACTATTTTATTTACCTAAATTACTCTTGCATGTCATAAAGCGAGCTCTTCACCGTATTTTAATTCATAAATTTCCGTCGCATGAAAAATAAGACCAGCATACAATTTTTAACCTTTTCACAGAACTCATCACAGAACAATTTATCAAAACTATGTGGATTAAATTATGGGTCATTTTAAGATAACGGCAAATTTTATTTACTTAGCTAAAACAAAATGTGAATTAAGCCAGTCAATCCAAAATTTTTAAAATTTAAAGATTCCCCCCCCCCCCCCCCCACACACACACACTAATTTTTAACCCTTAAATGCCGGGTGTTGCTTTTTGGCAACATACCCAATTTAGGCTCTAAAATACTATTAGAATAATATTGAAGCTATAACACCAAATGTTGCCAATAAAATACATTCTGAAAATATCATTAAATCGATTTTCAACATGTAGATGGCAACACTTGTGCTGTTTAAGAATAAAGATAGATTTATTTTTTTAATTGTTGCTACTTGTTCTTTTTGTTTTGTTTGGAAGCTTGCGAAATACCCTATTTTGTTCTGCAGTGAGCAAGTAAAATTTATTTCTTCTTATAGTTCCTAAAATTCTTGTGTGTTTAATATTATAGAATTTTATCAAGGAAATTTTTTTTTCAATTAAAGACCAGTATTGCCGATTAGTAACAAATTGTTTTTTAGGCGTAAACCATACTTAAAACAAAATATGATTTTTTAAAGTATTTTTCCCATGATTTATTTAAAAAATGAAAGCCGAAAAACATTTTTACAATGATTTTTGAAAAATCAGGCATTTAAGGGCCTTAACTTTAAGCCCTTAAGTTCGTTTGGAGAGATTTTCATTTAAATATATAAATTCATTTAACACTGATTCTAGGTATGTTTAAAGTTATTATTACGGACACAGACAACATAGCCCTTTTACAACTAAATATCAATATTTTTCCAAGATTTTTTTAAACAGGCTTCAAAACCATAATATTCATCACTGATAACAATTTCATAGAGCTTGGACAATAAGAACTATCTTTTAAAAAATTAAATGTCCATAACTGTGTCAATATTCAGAAACTTATTTTGAAAATTGCGTGATATTGCGGCTAAATATGTTAAAATGATGATTCGACAATTATTTATTAACGAGGGGAACAATAGACATCAGGAAATCTATAAATATATCTTTCACCTGCTATATTTAAGCGTGCATGAAATCGCAGAAAAGATATTTTCAACCTTAATATTAAGTTATAGTTCCTCAAAGTTATTGATTTTGCATATCTACTGATAACTTGGAAACTAAAGGTACGTGAAAGAAAATAAAATGTACTCTTCTATTTATGAATTTATAATAATCCTATTATTTATTAGTAATTAATATTACAAAAACATATTCATACAAAATAGGTTTTGGCTTTTACCAAATATCACATACAATCAAATATAAGGAAATGTATAAATTATTGCTCGAGGATTTGCCTAAAGAACGGATATTTAATAATTTAACGTCATTTACATTTCTCTAACTTATCATTCCATATTGATGCCACTTTGTATTTCCACATTTTGTGGCATGGAGAACTTAAATATGCAATAAAAGCATTGAATTTTCAAACTTTATAGTGCCAGAAAGCACTAAAAATTTCTGAAATTCGAAATATCATAACTTGGTAAGTTTTAGCCGTAGAAGAATAGACTTTTACTGTTTTATTTGTTAGCGCATTCAGAAACTTCCGATAAATATATTTTAAGTAACCCAGTGACTGCATATGTATATAAATTTTGTAACTTAAAAGAATAATAACTAATTGATCGATCAAATATTGTGATCGTAAATCCATCTATCGAATTGTAAATTGATTTTAATATCACGAGGAACAAGATTTAATTTTTTCTCTATTGGAAGTAATTGGGGTAATTATGAGCATGTGAATAATTCAGAATAAGCTCCACTAAAGCTCATGAGAGAGTATCTGATACTAAAGTGAAATAAAAACCAAAGGTTTACATCGTTGTTGACAGAATGAGTTCATTCCCGCCGTTTCCGCTTCACGGTTGCAATCTTATTCGCGCACATTAAATTCCTTATCTGTTAAAAGTGACAAACAGTTTTTTAGTGAATATTCTTCGTTTCTATCAGATAAAATTGAAGTAAGTCGTTGTTCTTTATCCATAATTGTTCGTTGGGAAAGAAAAATATAAGGTAGCAAGGCCCCTAAATTTAATTTCGTTTAAAAATATAAATTCAAAACAAACCGGATCGTGTGGAGCATGCCCGGTACAGTGGAACCCCTAGCTCTAGGTTCGTTTTGATAGATTTAAAAAAAAATAAAATCATACAAATCCGAGGTTGTACGCTGCCAAAGGCAGTGGGACTCTCAACATCAACTTCGTTTGAAAAGATTCTCGTTTAAAAAGATAAAATCATTGAACAATAATTTTAGGTACTATAATGAATGTTATCATCACAGCCTCGGGCAACACCAGGCGGGTCAACTGGTGGTAAAATAATGTGTTTATGAACTTGTTGTTGAACAAAAGTTATGCATGAACTTGATTTATTTTGTATTATACCATCCCAACACAAAAATAGACGTTTACAATTACACCATAGTTTTTGTGGGAAATTATGAACATCTAGGGAAATTGTGAACAGGAAATTTTAAGCACTTAAGTAACATCTCACAGCACCGATAACTAATTGTAATTGACGTATGGGAGTGAAACAATAGCTTTGTAGTGGTTTTACAAGGTTTTACATTGATTATGTTCTCATTAAAGATGTCAGTAGCAAATTTTGTTCACAATTATCCCAATTGACCCTAAAACTAATGGTTTTGGAATTATCTATTCACTGTAAAATAATCCGCTAATTGCCAGCAAAATTTACACATTTTTACGTAATTTGTTATCGATGAAAGTGATTTTTTGAATGTGTCCAAAAGTATGGATTTGAGAATGTATTTGACAGAAAATGCAGAACTTTTATTTTCTCTAAAGTTGTGGGATTTACTTTTATTATTGCACTGCAAAAGGAGAAAATCTGTAAAAATATGGAAATTGTACTGGGAAAGTATTATATCTTATAATATAGCTTATTTATAAATCTTTATAGCGTGTATATATGTAGAAAAATCCCAAACCCTTAGCGAAAATGAGAAATTAAATATCTCTTTAGCACTATTATCTGTGAAGCATATTCTTAAATCCATATTAGCTAATTTCTGACACATTCAATAAATCATTTCATTGGATAAGAAAAATTCCGTAAAAATACGGAAATTGTACTAGCAATCAAAGGATTTGTTTTTCTTTATAGTGCTGGCAAACGATCAGAAGACACACCCTATATATTGCGTTCATAAATTATTAAAGTTCTATAAAGTATTTTAAATTGTAAATTGAATGTCAAATTTACAGAATTCAGAATATAAATGATAAAGAAAATTAATTGGATTACTTTAAAAACTTCAGTTACAAATAATTTATTTCTATTATATATTAATCTATTGCATCTTGAAGCGAGAGAAATGAAAATAAGTTATTTTTCTTATTAGACAACAAATTTAAGGAGAGGCAAAGTAATTATTAATCATATTTCCTAATCGAATTTTACCTTACAAAGATAATAATGAGTTTCATAACTTAATTAGTAATTCTTTCAAAGAATAGCACTTAAGTTTATTTTGTTCATGTTTAATAAAAATAAAGTAATTAAAACTTATTTAAGTAACAGTTGTATAAAAATCAATTATGGATAAACAAGTGAAAAATGAATGAAGTCTATACTTGTGTTTAATTAAATATTGTACAGTTACTTTAAAAGTGACATAACTTAAAATGTGAAGTCTTTTTTTAAAATAAATATTTTTTTTCAATTAATGCATATTTTAGAAAAATACAACTGACTTGATATAGTATAAAGGGATCAAATTATATGCTTTTTATTTCAATGATACCCAAGAAGCAAATGATTATTTCATATTTTAAAGACACCACGTGTACACGGAAAAAAAAATTCTGCAACTGGCATCTAGAAAATAAATTCTGTCTCTAGAAAAAATAGTTCCATGTCATCCCTATAATTTTTAGTTCCCTTTGCTAGAGAGTTCTAGTTATCCCTATTAAAATTCAAGAACGTTTTCCTATATTATCGTGGTCAAACATATTTAAAAATCTCTGCAAATAAATGCGAACACAAGAAGGGAGTTTTAGTAACTATAATTCTAGTTTACGAATTAATTCTAGAAATCAAGTGATAATTTCTCGCAATTCAAACGATTGATAATATAATGCATCGTTTCATCACCCAGAAAATTATAGACTAGAAATTCTCGATCATTTCGTTTATTCAGTTTATTTGTTTACCTTATTCGCACAACTCGGAAATCTATATTCTAGTTCAGGGATTTAGAAAATTACTGTCTATTCGTTCTAGATGAAGGCGGTATATTTTTTTCATTCAGTGAATGTTAAATTTATTTTGAAACTCGAAAACAGGGCTTCTGGATAATAGTAAACGTTTCAATAACACAGGTCTGAAATGATTTTCTTTTTTTTTTTTTTTTTTTTTTTTTTTTTAATAAAGTAAGTGTTCTTTTACTTACTCATCATACATAGCATAGGGTAAGTCTTGCAATCGTTTTAAAAATCGAAAAATTTTTGGGGACGGATTTACACGTTTCAGACACTGGAGATTCCGAAAAACATATTTTTAGAAAAAAAAAAAGATTGCCGTCCGTCTGTCTGTGTGTATGTGTGTCTGTAAACGCTCTATCTCCCGAACAAATTGAGATAAAGACTTGAAATTTGGTGTGTACTTAGTATGTAATAATGGAAAGAAGCCTGTTGAATATCAGTATCCACCTCGACTATCCGGAACTGTTTTTTTTTTCGGACTCTCGAAATATTCGTTCTGATAAAAGGTACTATATAAAAATTTTTGAAATTGTTTATTTTAAGGAGTGAATATAAAAGACAATAAAAAAAAACAAACAAATTTTGCATAAAGAATGAAGTCGATCGGATAATTATTTGCCGAGATATTTGTAATCATATTTTTCACACTCTTCGATTTTTCATGACCCTGTATTTCATTCAAATTTCAATTAAAAGATATATTTTAATTGGAAATGAGACGCTTAATCCAACGCAGTAAAATTAGTTAATATATTTATAATTTTTGGAGTTATAAGCATGCTTCTTTTACGCAGTTCGGTACTACTTAATTATCCCGTTGACCAAAAGACTATCGCCAAACTATAAGATTAAATGCCAATAATGGCTTATCGTAAATGTCACATTCACTTGACATTAAACACGTTACACGTGCTTGTTGCATCACCTACTGATTTTTAATTTGACGTTTTATTTGTGTTTTTACCAATCTTTTACTAATTTATTTGTTCTTTCGTTATTTAAAATAAAAATTATGCCAATTTGTGTAATTTCGCGAGTAGTTTGGTGATTTATATAATTTGTCGAAATTGGTCGGCAGGATAATTAAGTAGTAATGGCAATTCAGTAATAGAGGATTACTATGCATTAAAAATATTTAAATATACGATTAGATTTTATTTTGGAATTACAATGCATTTTATAAATAGTTTACACATGTTTTATTTTCTTATTTTATATTATACATATCCATGATGGGTAAGTATTACGGCGGCCCCTAACGACTAGTTTTATAGTTTTTTTTTTTATGTTGATTACTGTAAAAAATAATGACAAAACTCTATATCCCAAATTTTAATTACAAATCGGTTAAAGTTTTACGAATTAAGTCTATTTCGAAACAAGAAATCCTTGCTTATATGATTTTGGTAAATATCTTTATTGACTTAACCCTTAACTGGTGTTTCGGTGCATTTTTCTACTTGTGTAATTTCTTCATCAGTAATATACTTACTGATATATTTAACTGACAAATACAGTCATGCAAAAATATAATATAAAATTCATTTTATTTGTTTATTTCATAAGTTATAATACTAACTGGGTACGAAATGACACCTTAACGCCTGTTTCGCACAAAAATTTCACGACGCAAGTTAAAGGTTAAAAGGGTAGTTCATTAAAATAATATCAGTGAAATAAGAACCTACTCTAAATTCTAAATACCCTGAATTGATAAACCGATTATTAAACATTTTTCGAAGTGGAAAAAAGTTACTACAAGGCTTGTAACCTTTTACAATTACTTAATTTTTATTTAATAATTACTTGAAGCAAGATATAAATTTAATTTATGTGGATTTATGAATAAAAAAATGAAATGTTAAAACGTCCTTATTTTGGTTATTTTATTCAAAATATACAATTGGGCCCCAATGTCTCCGGCAGCGTACGCCCGTTCTGGTCTCTAATCAAGCGAACCTTAAATTATTGTGATTTTTTATTTCGCCCAGATTAAATTCTCATTTTCAACATCATCGTTCACATTACTGTAAGAACCGATTTGGCATTCTTCCAATTTGAGTTTAATCACGGCTTTGACAAAATTTACCGGAGAGTTCTTTCTGTTTCTGAAAAAAAATTGTCAAAAAAATCGCATAAAAAAAATTAGCGAAAAATACAAACACAGCAAAGTAAAAATTTTACAATATTGGGCTAAAAGACTGAAATGATTCCTTTTACTAATTTACATATGAAAATATACCAAATTAAAAAAATTAACTTCAATTAATTATCAAAACTTACAGGATAAATTAGAACAATTGAAAATTAAAAGAAATACGCTGTTGATGTTTGAAAATGCAACAAAAAACATGAAATGTCTATGCTTCATCTTCTAGATAATTTCTTTTATTTCCTGTTAAACAAGTTTTTGAATAGTTTAATATTTACAATATTAAAAACTAATTAATATCACGAATTAAATTATGAATTATTCTCATACCCACGTAATTAAAGTTTATAATTCTAGAATATTGCAAATGCAAGGTTTTCCCTAACATGACGATTTTTTTCTTGAAATAAAAGAACTTAGCACACACACACACATAGAATAAAATAATACATAGATGTATAGTCTAAATTTCTAAATAGCAATAGCTGTTAAAATTCGAAAACGTTGCATAATATAAAAAATTATTACGTACCTCGTGAAAAACAAAAGATTATTTTGAATAGTTCACTGTTTCCTAACTAATCGGTATTCCTTTGAAAATATGTTCTAAGAAATATGACGGCATCTAAAGTTTCATCTCCAAGTCCCAGTTGTAACATTGTCTGTTTTTAGGGAAATGTCATATTCGTTTAAGAACTCTGTTAGCATTTCAATGCACTTTTTTGCTGTAAAAGATCCATATGTGCGCATAAGGCCTAAATTCCTGAATTTGCTCAAATTTAAATTTTTTGAACGGGCATTAATATTCATAAATCGCTTGCTTGCAGTAAATGCCCATTCGTCAAAAGTCAAACTAAATTTTTTTCCTGAATTTTTAAATGTTTGCATTTCACTTATAATTAACTCTTTTATTATAGTTCACTACACGATTTCGAATTGATACTGCAGATTTTGGCAAATCATTATAGCCTTTAGCTATCAGTAAGTTTCTTAAATCAGTTGAAGTTAAATGAAAAACAGTCTTTAGCTGTCATTCGCAATAAAATTAAATCCAGCGATTCCTTATCACTACTAAAATAATCTTCTATTTTCCGCTTTTTAGAAAGCAATGCATGTTCTATGCAATCTTGACTTGTGTGGAAGGAAGAGATGATGTATTAAATTCTTTCTAAACTTTAGTACCATGTTTCGTCTATAAATGTGCATGCAACCCTTAGTCGATGCACCTAACGTTTTAAGCACTTGGCTACATCTTTTACGTTTAGCGATTTTTTCATCTTTTGACCTTAAATAGCAGTGCCATACTGAAGATGTATCATTATCTTTCCTATGTGCTACAAAATCCTTTTCATTAGACATCTTTAAAGCAAAATAAGTATAAACGCCCGAAAAGCAAAGAAGTTAGCACATAATAATGACTATGAAACTCAAATGCGATGCTTATCAGTCAACTCTAATTCGAAATTTTGTGATTCCCTGTTGCTGAAACGACCGGCTTTCTAAACGCTGCGAAATCGAAATAAACAAATGATTTCATTGTTCCCAAATAATAGCCGAGCGGGTTACATCTGTTTGCAAGTCAAAAGGTT
The DNA here is from genome assembly GCA_963932465.1 of Maratus speciosus. NCBI lineage: Eukaryota > Metazoa > Arthropoda > Arachnida > Araneae > Salticidae > Maratus > Maratus speciosus. Next base: position 511,139,849 of record OZ010787.1, on the reverse strand, counting down.
TTCATGTTAAACGATTTAATCGCTTTGAAATATGTAAAAAATACTTGAAATATGTATATTTTTTCAAGGATATATAAATTTCATAAAAATTAATTCTTTTTCTTTCCAAAAGAGAAAATCTATAAATATATTTTTTTTATTTCAGCTGAATATTGTTCCATTTAAAAAAAAAAAAGGACAATCCCGAAAATCCCGGGATTTGGCAGACAAGATCCCGGGATTTTCGGGATTAAAAATGATGCGGGATCCCGGGATTGTAATCCCTATTTACGAATAAAATTTTTTTGTCATGCTCTTAAATCAAAAGTTACAAGGTAAGGAAACCCCAATGAATATTTAAAGACGCCCTGTATAATCAAGATGTCATTTTAAAATCTTTTAAACATTTATTTCTCTGCTTCACATAAGTTTGCTGACACACTTACACACATATAGATATTTTAATAATTCGAGTAAATAAGTACTGTAAGTGCAGTCTAGCTAAATAGTAATCAGCTGCAAAAATATATTTCTGAGATTAAGATAATCCCGTGGAAATGAATGTGCGTGAAAAACATTTTGCAATGCAAATACAACGAGAAATCGATCAAGAGATTCGTCTGTGACTGTTTCTTTCATCGCAGTACGTAGAGAACCGAATGACTGAATATATACTTGACACTGTAGTTAAAGCTTTTTTAATTCTTACCGTTGTAGAGTGGGTTTAAGAAGTTTTGTCTTAATTAATAGTAGTTAAATGTATTTTTAAATTGTTACATTCAATTTACCTAGTATAATAATTATTCCTTTTAATTAGTGTCCCACCGAAACACGTTTTTAAGACCGAAAACGAATAGAAACCGAATTTCGCTAATCTTCCTAGTTTTGGCCGAATCCGAAACTGTCTTAAAAATAAATTAAAAGTAATTAATACATGCATAAATATCCATATAATTGTTAATTAATTATACTTATAACGAAATACATTTCTAACAAACACACACACAAACTATATACAGGGCTGCCACTGGCGACGATTTTTCTATTCTATTCGCACCACTATTTTAAGAGATTAAATGTTGTAATATATTTCTCTTTCAGATGTTGTCAAAGTGTATGTGAAAAGTTTTGTTTTATAAAAGTGATGCGAGATAGAATTAAAATATAGTCGCCTGTGGCAGCCCTATATATACAGGGTGTATCTAAACTCTTGGGTAAAACTTTAAGGGGTGATAGTACACATCAACACAAATAATATTAAATAGGAAACTAAGGGTCCCAAACGTCTTCCGAAGGAGATAGGCGCCTTTAAAGTTTAGGGTCCAAAATTTCAAATGATTATAAAAAACGGAAAAATTGGTCGATTCGTTTGCGGTTTTCACTAAAACTATTCTTTATGTCAGTATTTTCTTGAAAAAAAATATTTAAAGATACAATTCAAAAAATGTCGATAGAGGGCGCTTTAGACTTTGGAGTAACGAACGACTATTTTTTACCGTTATTTTTTGTATCTCACTACATGCTTTCAAAAGCTTAGACTTAAATTTTGAGCTCAAAATCTGAATCGATGGGAGCGGTTAAGTAGCGTAAACTGAACTGTGTTCATGTGCTGAAATTTGAACCACCCTCCTGAACACAGTTCAGTTTGTGCTACTTAACCACTCCCAACGATTCAGATTTTGAGCTCAAAATTTAAGTTTAAGTCTAAGCTTTTGAAAGCATGTAATGAGATACAAAAAATAACGGTAAAAAATAGTTGTTCGTTACTCCAAAGTCTAAAGCGCCCTCTATCGGCATTTTTAAACTGTATCTTTAAAATTTATTTTCAAGAAAATACTGACATAAATAATAGTTTTAGTGAAAACCGCAAACGAATCGACCAATTTTTCCGTTTTTTATAATCATTTGAAATCTTGGACCCTAAATTTTAAAGGCGCCTATTTCCTTCGGAAGACGTTTGGGACCCTTAGTTTCCTATTTAATATTGTTTCTCTTGATCCGTACTATCACACTGCAAATAGAGGCGTCTTAAATTCAGACACATATGTGACTGAAAAAATATTTCAGACACTTAAGTGTCTGAATATGAAATTTCAGACATCATAGATGTCTAAATTTTAGACACGTAAGTGTCTTACTGTGATCATGGTATGGATGAACTAAATAAAGTGTCTTAAAAATGATAATACGTCTGAAATTAAGACATTTAGAAATCAGACACTTAAGTGTCTGAATGTAATACAATTGTATCATATGTATGATGACTGTATATACAATTGCAATATAAATGTAAGCAGAATTAGAAAACGCTTTCGAATGGTTGAAAGACGTTTAAAATTCCATGCATTAAATTTGGTATTACTTTATAAAACAAGCAACGTGATTAGACCATGGGGCGTTTGTCAAAATTGCAATACTAGTTCGTTTACTAAGTTTTGGAACTAAGTTATTTTTAGTGCAATAAAGTAATTAACGAATTGCCTTTCACAAAATATAAAGTTCTCCAAATAATTGTATTAAAATAACGTACCAGCTAGGCACCACCCCCTCCCCCCGACACACATGCTCACCTGATGGCTTAGCGTAGGTTTTTGTGCACCAGAAGCAATTTAAAATACTGCGACCCTACCTTAGTGGCTATTATAGTTTCATGCTATAATTTTTATACAACAGTTGCTGCCCGCCTTAACTAGTTTCTATCGGGGTAATTCTCCTCTGCTTCCCATATGCTAAGTCAATGTCCCTTCATAAAAATCTTCTGCCATATTTACACATTACTGTTTTATAATTAGATAATAAAAAGTATGCTATAAAGAGTCGCTATATTAAAATAATCCCTGGATTTACTAAGTTTAATTTGAAATGTAGCAATTTATTACTAATTTATTAAAAATTGATAAGTTATTTGAAAGTTTGACGACAAAATATTTATTTTATGCCTTTGTCTGAAAGCGTCCTAACTGTAATAATTATATCTTATAATAGATAATTGTAACGCATTAAAAAATATACTAATGAAGAAAAAAAAAATTGTATTCGTTATTCCTACATTATTTCATTTCCCGATGATAAAAATCAACTGAAATTCATTCTGCAAATCAGGACCGAGTTTGAGCTGCCAGTCTCTCAGCCAACGATTGCGTCATTAACGGAAATAATGGGCGCGGAAAAATATGCTGACAGGGTATTTCTATTGTGAAGATGTGTCTAATGTAAGATTGTTGGCCGATTAATATTTCAAGTGACGGTGATTTTAAACGACCATTAGCTTTGTGATAAGCTCCTGATTTCTTTAGTTAAATGCAGTTTTCTTTAGTTGTGCAGTGCTTGACAGAAATATTATTACAATATTGAAACACCATGTATTTTTGATATTTCAAGTGACGGTGATTTTAAACGACCATTAGCTTTGTGATAAGCTCCTGATTTCTTTATTTAAATGCAGTTTTCTTTAGTTGTGCAGTGCTTGGCAGAAATATTATTACAATATTGAAACACCATGTATTTTTAATATTTCAAGTGACGGTGATTTTAAACGACCATTAGCTTTGTGATAAGCTCCTGATTTCTTTAGTTAAATGCAGTTTTCTTTAGTTGTGCAGTGCTTGACAGAAATATTATTACAATATTGAAACACGTACACTACGTATTACGTTCTTCTTAAAGAAAGAAATGTCTAGTTATTTTTGACTGTGTGTTCACAAATGCATGCGGATTTTTAAATCTCGCATTCGTAATGATTTTTATTATGTAGCGCATTAAAAAAATATGTTGTATCACGATAAAAGTATGCTGCATCAAGAATATATTTAAAGTGCATATAACTTTTTTTAAAATAGTGTTTTATCGCTTCTTCGTGAAATACTTTATTTCATGTTTGTAAAAATGGATTACACTGGTAAAAGGTAAGAAATAACCCTTTTGTACGATTATATGAACTCTATTTCAAGCTGAAATTTTATAGGAAAATAGTGACTTTTATTAGATAATTAAACATATAATGCTATTTAAAATCTAAATTATTTTTATTTTAATAATTTGCATATTTGGTTCTTTTTTACATCCAATAAAATTAGTTTTGTTTTAAAAGGCTTGTGTGTTCATTTGTGTGTTTTCAATAAATGCATATCATTTTCAAAATAATGAATTTGTTCAATATTTCTCTAGACCTCTATTTTATAAATAAATATTTTGTAGTCCAGAAGTAATTTTCCCTGCTTGTTATTAAAAAAACAATGCATATATTTAGATATTAATGCTTGCTAAATAGCTTGATCAAATTGCAATTATCATTTAATCTATATAAACAAATGCCCATACATAAATAAAAAGAATCTAATTTCAAATGATATTTCATTATTAAGTTCTTTTTTTTCAACTTTCAATACTTTATATTATACTTAATTTTACATATTAATTTTCATTTTTTGCAACAATGACAAGAGTATCATTTCATTTCATTCTCTTACAGAGTATATTTTCGAGGTAAATGTTTCAATATTATAAAATTTAACCTTATATATGATTTATTCCAAGCTGTGCTAAAAAATTATTTTAAAAAATAAAGTTGAATAAAATCCTATTGAAAAATGTGCTGATATTTAATATTTTAGGAAGGTAATGAGGTTTGAAAATATAAATATTCTTATAATTATGTTTGATCTGCACATATATTTTTATATTATCATCATTTTTTTTTCTTTCAATTTTCAGTACATTTTGTATTTATGATATAATTTTACATATTACTTTTCATTTTTTGCAACAATGACAAGAGTATCATTTCATTTAATTCTCTTACAGAGTATATTTTCGAAGTAAATGTTTCAATATTATCAAATTTAAACTTATACTATATGATAAATGTTGTGATTGCTTTATATGATGGATGTAGAACATGAAAGGAAATCGTGAAAGCACCAGAGTGAAGTTATTTGGAATATCTGAATATTTTATAAATATTTTTTAGTTTTTCCAATGGAAAATAAATCCTACCTCTATAGTATTCATTTTTTTTTTTTTTTTTTTTTTTTTTAATAATTCTACCGAAAGTTTACTTAAAAGGTACAAAATCTGCTTTGATTTTCTGTGTTCCATCTCAACAACATATTTAATTTTCAAGCCGCAGAGTCATCTTGAAAATATACTTTAAACAAGGAATAGAAATCGTTGTAATTAATCAAAGCTGTGCTAAAAAAATATTTTAAAAAATCAAGTTGAATAAAATCCTATTAACAAAAATGTGCTGATATTTAATATTTTGGGAAGGTAATGAGGTTTGAAAATATAAATATTCTTATAATTATGTTTGATCTGCAAATATAATTTTATATTATCATCATTTGTTTTTCTTTTTCTTTCCTTTCAATTTTCAGTACACTTTGTATTTATGATATAATTTTACATATTAATTTTCATTTTTTGCAACAATGACAAGAGTGTTATTTCATTTAATTCTCTTACAGAGTATATTTTCGAAGTAAATTTTTCAATATTATCAAATTTAAACTTACATATGATAAATGTTGTGATTGTTTGATCTGAATATTTTATAAATATTTTTTAGTTTTTCCAATGGAAAATAAATCCTACCTCTATAGTATTCATTTTTTTTTTTAAATAATTCTACCGAAAGTTTACTTAAAAGGTACAAAATCTGCTTTGATTTTCTGTGTTCCATCTCAACAACATATTTAATTTTCAAGCCGCAGAGTCATCTTGAAAATATACTTTAAACAAGGAATAGAAATCGTTGTAATTAATCAAAGCTGTGCTAAAAAATTATTTTAAAAAATCAAGTTGAATAAAATCCTATTAACAAAAATGTGCTGATATTTAATATTTTGGGAAGGTAATGAGGTTTGAAAATATAAATATTCTTATTATGTTTGATCTGCAAATATAATTTTATATTATCATCATTTGTTTTTCTTTTTCTTTCCTTTCAATTTTCAGTACACTTTGTATTTATGATATAATTTTACATATTAATTTTCATTTTTTGCAACAATGACAAGAGTATTATTTCATTTAATTCTCTTACAGAGTATATTTTCGAAGTAAATTTTTCAATATTATCAAATTTAAACTTATATATGATAAATGTTGTGATTGCTTTATATGATGGATGTGGAACATAAAAAGAAATCGTGAAAGCACCAGCGTGAAGTTATTTGGAATATCTGAATATTTTATAAATATTTTTTAGTTTTTCCAATGGAAAATAAATCTTACCTATATAGTATTTTTTTTTTTTTTATAATTCTACTGAAAGCTTGCTTAAAAGGTACAAAATCTGCTTTGATTTTCTGTGTTCCATCTCAACAACATTCTTAATTTTCAAGCCGCAGAGTCATCTTGAAAATATACTTTAAACAAGGAATAGAAATCGTTGTAATTAATCAAAGCTGTGCTAAAAAACAGCTGTGCTAAAAAATTATTTTAAAAAATCAAGTTGAATAAAATTCTATTAAGAAAAATGTGCTGATATTTAATATTTTAGGAAGGTAATGAGGTTTGAAAATATAAATATTCTTATAATTATGTTTGATCTGAAACATATTTTTATATTATCATCGTTTGTTTTTTGTTTTTTCTTTCCTTTCAATTTTCAGTACTTTATATTTATGATATAATTTTACATATTAATTTTCATTTTTTGCATCATTACATTTAATTCTCTTACAGAGTATATTTTCGAAGTAAATGTTTCAATATTATCAAATTTAAACTTACATATGATAAAGGTTATGATTGCGTTATATGATGGTTATAGAACATGAAAGGAAATCGTGAAAGCACCAGAGTGAAATTATTTCCAATATCTGAATATTTTATAAATACTTTGAGTTTTTCCGATGGAAAATAAATCCTACCTATATAATATTCATTTTTTTTTTTTTTTCATATCCTACTGAAAGCTTGCTTAAAAGATACAAAATCTGCTTTGATTTTCTGTGTTCCATCTCAACAACATATTTAATTTTCAAGCCACAAAGTCATCTTGAAAATATACTTTGAACAAGGAATATAAATCGTTGTAATTAATCCAAGCTATGCTAAAAAACATCGTAATTATTCCAAGCTGTGCTAAAAAATTATTTTAAAAAATCAAGTTGAATAAAATCCTATTAAAAAAATGTGCTGATATTTAATATTTTGGTAAGGTAATGAGGTTTGAAAATATAAATATTCTTATAATTATGTTTGATCTGCACATATATTTTTATATTATCATCATTTGTTTTTTTAATTTCTACCGAAGTAAGTTATTTTTAACGTCATGTTAACAGAAAGAAAATGTTTTTGACTTCAATCTCAAGTTACTTTTTATGTATTTAATATGGGGAGAGGAAGAGAGACCCATAACAATAAAGAATGACTTTTTTTTTTGGTGAGGTTGGGGGGGGGGGGGGATCGGATTTTTTAGGATTATTTTGTTTTGTATTTGATAATGTAGCAACTCAACGCACGTTATGTTAGTTGCATTTAAATTTAGTATGTTTTTATGACCAAAAATAAATAAAATAATAAATAAACTTGCATTGAGATGCTACAAGGTTAACCCTTAGTATCATCGTGTTGCACATCTGCAACATACCCAAAAGTCAATGTTACTTACACAGTAAGCTTTAAAATACAATTTCATTTATTGTTCCTATTTCCCAATACAGCAGAATATAAATTAACCAGAGAATTTTAACAGACAGAGATAATGAGTTAATTTTTTATATCAAGGATTTTCTTTATCTTTTGAGCAGTTTCACATATTACTAAAATTAACTTCGTAAATTTCGTCAAATTAAAAAAAACTTAAGACTATCGAAAATAGATTTGTACAGTGATATTTACTATATTATTTATCGCTTAAAAAGTGTCAAATAGGCATGCTGTCCATCCAGAATCCTATAACTACTGTTCGCCTTAGCCGCCGATATGCGGTTATCAAATGTTTCTGTATTTATTTGTATGATAAATAGTATAATAATAAAAACGAAGAGACACAAAAAAAAGTAAGAGTTTCTTCCTCAATTTTTTTGAATCTCATATACTTCCAATTTTGTGGAATTTAGTGTTATATTTTATTTAACACAGATATGAAAATGCAAAAAAAAAAAATTAATTCACTGGAAATATCTAATTTAAATGGGAAGAAAATTGTTCAACAAAACAAGGATGGGTTTCATTCCGAAAGGGGTGAATCATTTTTTATAAATGGGAATAATTTGTTACCATAAAGCAGAGCTGATTGCAGCGTGGACAAAGTGGGCTGTTTCTATGGGTCTTTTGCTTTACGGGGCCCAAAATTTGGTATTAAATTTCCATAAAGCTGATATTTTAAATTTGTTTTGACCTTATACATATTTTAATAAATATTTTGTACTTTTATATCATTATTAGGTTAAAGAAAAGGATATATTTGTCCAAATATGTATTTGATGACATCGAATAGGCTTAATTTTTTTTTGTAACAATATATGAAGGCGGTGGGGGGGGGGGGGGGGGAGAAGGAATACCAAGTCTCTGGCCTAGAATTCATTTGAAGCTGTCTTTAAAAGTAATTAACATTTTTGACGCCATAGGGCATATATGATATCACTTAAATACATATTTAGGTGAATATACTGATTATAATCATCCCAAGGTCAAAACATATTTAAAATATCAGCTTTATGAAAATTTCATACCCAATTTGGGGTGCCCTAAAATCAGGGGGCACAGAAATATCCCAGTTTTCTCACGCTGCAATCAGCTTTGCTTTATGGTAACAAATGATTCCCATTTGTAAAAAATGATTCAATGTGGTCAAACATGGCTGCGTATATGGTTTAGAAAGAAAAGTGGTCAAAGATGGCTTCATATTGGCAAAAAATAACGGGACAAAGATGGCCGTAATTAAGACATTTGAAATGTCTGAAATTCAGACGCATGAAGTGTCTAAAAAATTTAAGACATTTTAAAATGTCTGAAAATCGAACACTGCTGTTTCAGACACTTAAGTGTCTGAAATTCAGACGCAAGAAGTGTCTGAAAATTTTCAGACATTTTAAAACGTCTGAAAATTGAACACTACGTTTCAGACACTTAAGTGTCTGAATTTCAGACATTTTAGTTTACAGTGCACCCCTTAAAGTTTTGCCCAAGAGTTTAGATACACCCTGTATACGTATGTGCTCCTGTTTGGAAACTTTATCTCCTCTGACCAAAACTTCTAATTTTCGTAAGAAATAATGCAATTCACCAATAACACAGAACGTTTTCCCAATTATACGAATTTAATCTAATTAAAAAATGTTTTAGGTATACATACCTCAATTTACCTTTTATAATGACTTTTTTAAATGACTCTCGGCTGTTTTATTTCGTACTCAATTCTATACCTTCCTTAGAGCGCGTTAAAAACACTTCAGCGATATTTAAAATAAAAATTTTCTATCACTATTAAGTCTATATCACAATAATATATATTCCAAACGGGAAAGTCAAAACATATATTAAAATATTTATTTGCTTAAAAGACGTTACTAAAAACGCATTAAAAATATATTAAAACCTATATTGGTATGTTTCAACTCCTTCATTGAGTCGTCATTAGAATGCATAATAAAAATTACAAATACATTGCATATGAAAACCGGAAAAAAAAATCATCGAATACAAGTTAACTTATAATGCCCCCTACATTTTTGATATCGCACGTGTCCTTCCTATGTCGCGACTCCGCAAGTTATCCAACTACTCAATCCATATATTCAGGATGCGAAAAGATAACGTATCGTTACAAACCCCTGAACCTCTTACATAAATCTCAATGGACTCTCTTATAAATAACTTTAATTAAAAATTAGATATCTAAATCAATCTACTCTCGTTGACAAGGAAAAATTAAATTTAAAAAATCAAAAAACCATACTGCGTTAAAAGCGGGACAATTAATTATTTCTCATCAATGTGAAACTACTTTTTATATTACTTACCTATTTTTTTATTTACTTATATTGATGAATTTTAAGTTGTGTTTAATTGTTAGTTCCTATCTATAAACACTGTTTTGATGAGGCCTATAGATGTCTATGAAGGTTAGAGCAGCAGTAAAGCTAGAGATCCTACATACACAACTTCCAGGTTATGTAATATTTAAACGGAGCTTCTGACTGTGAAATAGTCATTGAAACATCGTCTTCATTTTGAAAGACCTATCCAATAATATGCCACTCGATTGGTGCGCAAAAATTTTTTTCGTCTCTACCGCCATTTTGGATTTACAAAAACAAAACTTAGCCTACAACCATCGGACGGTTAAGACGAATCGATAGAAACCTCATTCATTAAAATCCATGCAGCCGTTGGGATGTTTCGAGCGTATAAAGAATTCCACATACCTAGATATGCGTGAAACACATATATCTTCTTGTCAGCCGGGTAAAAAGTATGTTAATGCTCTCTATTTGGTTCAGCCGGGATAAATCAGTATTACCCCTGTTATATTTTATATCCGCCATATGTTCTTTACATCTGATATTGAATTTTTGTTGGGTCACGTTCGTCGGGTTCGTAGTATAATCATTTCTTAGTGAAGGTTATTAGTAGACGTAGACTTAATTACTCTTATTTATACTTACACTATTAAGTCTGCAGATTTTAATGAGCATATGGAAAGCGTTTTCAAAATTAACCTCTTCGTCCCCGGGTCCCCATTCGGGGACCTCTGTTCTTTTCCTTATAAAAACTAAAATGTCCGATTTTTTTACATTTTCACATCACCTCTTAATAGCTGAATGTTTTTTGCGTTCAAAGCAAAGGAATACATGGCAGCATCTAAGCTGATTTCCACATAAAATAAATGATATTTTCATCTGAGTTTGGAAAATGCCTAAAAATGCCCAAAAGACAGTATGACCAAGAAAGTGAGAAATTTTCATAAGTATTTATCTTAAATCTTTTTCAATAAAAGATTTTGAGGATTTGTAGATTATTTACATGTTTAAAGCTCTTAAATTTGTGATTGCGTTAATTTAGGTTAATCTTTCTTGTACTATAATGCGAGCAAAAATTGTGTGCGTAGGTGTGTGTGTGTGTGTGTAAATTTTATCTTAAAAACGGCTCTAACGATTTTGATTAAATTTTGCACCCTATCGTTTTCGAGCACGAGAAAACCATTGGGCTAGGTCACATGTTCGAGAAAATTCGATTATTGGGTCATTTTGGGTCATAATGGTTCAGGGTCAAGCTAATTATATCTAAAGAACGGTTCGATCGATTTTGACTAAATTTTGTATCCAACCATTTTCGGGTACGAGAAGACAATTGGGCTACGTCACATGCTCGAGAAATTTCGATTTGTGGGTCATTTTTGGGTCACTGTGGGTCAAGCTATTTTTATCTAAAAAACGGCTATAACGATTTTGACGAAATTTTGTAATCTATCTTTTTCTGGCACGAAAAGACCATTGGGATGGGTCACGTGTTCGAGAAAATTCGATTATTGGGTCATTATGGGTCACAATGGGTCAGGGTCAAGCTAATTGAATCTAAAAAACGGCTCAGGACATTTTCACAATATTTTGTAATATACCGTTTCTGGGCATGAGTACTGGCCATTCTGGCATGAGTTTCTGGCCATTCACAATGCTAGCATTGTGAATGGATAATACTGAAGGAAAAAAAGCAGCAAAAAAGACGCCCGTCTGACATTGGTCTCAATGTGTGCCCCCTTTGTAGCTCAAACCACAAAAATTTCCTATGGCAGTCCAAAATGCTGTTTCGAGAAAGAGTTTTTTTTTTTTTTTACTTTGCACGAAAGTTCCTTTGAACAGTAATGATGGATTTGGCTTCGAAGTACCAACCTACGAAATTAGCTTTTTTTGTCGGGCGTCGTCATTTCTGTGTCACAGCGTCAAAACTAATCTGAAAATGAGAAAAAACGCATGTTTGAAATCAAACATCCGGACAAGTGGCGCCATCTCCGCTCTAACTTTGGAACTAATTATTTTCATTCACTTGAAGAAAACTTTTTATCGTGAGAAGTATTTTAGTCCAAACCGCACTTCTGTACGACAATTACTTGATTTTATATTGAATTTTAATATGTGTCGGGTACTTTTGCAGGACTGCTACAGGCGACTACTTTTATATTCTGCTAGTATTTTTCTAATATAAATTTTGGTGTATATTACTCTTGCAAATGTTCTCAAAGTGTGTGTTAAGGATTTCTGTTTTGAGAAAGTGGTGCCAGTTAGAATTAAAAAATAGTCGCTTAAGGCAGCCCTGTTTTGGGACACCCATTATAATAAAATTTGCTTGCGGGTGTTCTACATATAGAAATTGGACCTAAGTTGTAAAGTTTCAATAGTAACACCATATTTTGACATCATATTTAGATTCTTCGGTGTATTGTGTCTTCGGATGCCAAACAGGAATCATCCCGAGAAATAGTTGAAGAATTTTAAAGTTTGGAATTCCTAATGTTAAATTCATTTTTAATGTTTGCAAATCAGATTGCAAACCGGGTGGTTCTTGAGGCATAACTCATTAACTACTTGGCGGAATATACTGAATTTTTGAATTCGCATCTTTCCATCTTTCTGAAATCGATATTAATTTTAAGAAATTAATGATTACAATTCACATCTTTTTCGAAAATTAACATTTTCATAGAAATTAATTTTTAGAATCTTAAAATATAAAAATCCAAAATTACAGCACATTCAACTAAGTAGTTTTAAGCAATGCTTAAAACGTTTTCCGCGTTGCAATCTGCTTTGCAAAGATTAAAAATGAATTTAAAATTAGCAGTTCTGAACTTTAAATGTGCATAATTCCTAAACTACTTGACGGAATGCAGGGCGCGCAGCGCTTCTAAAATTTTCATACTTTGCTACCAATATTTTAAATCAAAAATCTGCATGGCAAATTCCGTTAACATCTACCTTAGAATTTTACAATAAATATTATCGTTTTAAAATTGTGGTAGGAAAGTGTGAAAGTTTTAGGAACGCTGGGAGTCCTGTGAATGACTCCCATTTGATACCGAAGGTAAAAACTACCACAAAATCCAAATATGATGTCAAAATTAGGTGTTAGCATTGGAAATTTTTAAGTTTTGTACAGTTTGAATATTTAAAAGTTTTTCGCTTATAAGTAAACATTATGACTAATCGATTATCACCAGTTACATTTTTATAGGATGACTTGTGGCAGAAATATCAAGGTTTTGCGTTTTTTCAATGTCAGCTATTTTACACGTGATTTCTTAACTTTTGTTCCTTAAACATAATGTTATGATTTCACAAATAATAAATTTGTTTTTACGCAGCGTAAAGAAAAAAATCTCACCGCATATTATTTCACTCCAAGTATGATATTTAATTTCGTGATGATTTAAGAAAAATAATCCAAACATAAATATTTTTTCAATTAATACAGTTCCTTTTTTTTCTGTTTTTTGTATTTTCTTGTTTTTTAAACTAAAATTCCAAATTAAAATTACATAGAAAAATATACTGTGATAAATGTACTGTTTTTGATTTATGGTAGTTTTAGTAGAAGAAAAAAAAAACTAATTTACAAATACTACATATTTTTATCAACTTTCTTAAGGAAATAATTTCTCGGTAGTAATACGCGAAGTTGTGTTAATCGATGAAATGAATGTTATGCTAAAAACGAGGTCAACTAAGATATTAAGTGTGATATATCTCAGAGAATGGATTTATTTCTGATATCCTATTTCCTTTTTCTTCACCATTGTAGGGGGAAAATGTGACAAAAAAGGATAATAAGGAAAGGATGAATTGCATATGGTTAAGTTCATAAACATGCTTTTGCTTTTTTAGGTTTAATATATCAATGTTTTCAAGCCCTGAGACGGAAAGTTTTCGCACAGAGCTGCCTAAAGTGGGTGTAGAGTTGGGAGAAATACCTCAATGTGCATGGCGATTACGCTGAAATGTAGCACATTATGTAATTTTCTAGATATGTAGACTGTAGACTTTAGGTGAATATTTTATCAAATAAAAATCATGCAATATAGAGATTATTTTCATTGAAGGACTCGCGTATATAATTAGAGTTGGAAAAAATTCAGATAGCAGGAATTAAATATTAACCCCTTCGTGACGAGCGTCTTTTACGGTTCTTTCAATTCTTTGGTACCAGTTTTTTCTCATCGTAATTTTTTCCTTATTAAATCGCTGAAAATCTGAGGTTAGATAGAGCGAAAATTTCTGTACACTGTAAAAAAAAAACGGAAATACTACTGGCAATCTAGACGCCAGTACTATTTCCGATTTTTTACGGGAATTTTTACCCATAAATTACAGAAAATTTTCCGTTTTTCTGATTAAAAACGAAAAATGTTCTGTAATTTATGGGTAAAAATTCCCGTAAAAAACCGAAAATAGTACTGGCGTCTAGATTGCCAGTAGTATTTCCGCTTTTTAGTCCGTTTTTTTTACAGTGTAGTGAGATACTGGTGTTCAAGTTCAGAGATGCCATGCGCCTTAAACGGCAAGTATACGTGCCACTCGTCTCGAAGGGGTTGTATCCCGTTCAGATTATGATAGATAAGTCACTTAACTTGAAGTTTTTTGAAGAAGACGATCCGGAATGAATATTTTAAACTTGAGCAAGTTTCTGAAACTCATTTAACTTTCCATACTCACTTAACTATGAGTTGAGTGGGACGCTGCTTCTGAACTCTTTTTCTTATTTGAAACTGTTCTTAAATTTCGATTTGAGTTCCACAAATAATTAATCGGCTTTTTCGAATAAATCTTTCAGTTGTTTATTATTTTCACTTAGCAAATAATAAAAACAATAATAAACTATGTATAGTCAGAAGTTGTAGTTACAAATTTAACAACTTATCCGCATTCCCAGACATCTGTCAAGAGTCTGAAAACTTTTGGCAGTGTGACGAAGTGAAGCCCAATTTCAGGTTGACAGTTCAAAAAAGTTAAGCTAAGTGACTCAACTTTCATAATGTGAACGAGGTGTTAGGTTTTGAGTGATTATCAGATACTTACCTGTGTGCTGTAGCTGCTCAGAATTCTGTGACACAGTGGATTGGTTCCTTAACTGTACTATGATGCGGCGAGGATCAGTATGTATGGTATTTGTGACGAGATAGGTGATGAAGGGAAACTGACCTATAATGAGAATAACTGAGATGATTTTACAATTGAAACTTAGGAAATATAATTATATTTTCATAACGTACATTCCGATATTTGTGAATGCTTCTCTATTAAAAACTAAGCAAGCTGTAAAATATAATTACTAAGGGGTTACACCACCTCGGGATTTAAAAAAAAATCGAATTTTTTTTTTTTGGACTAGATAAATTGTTTTTACTTTTAAGAATATTTTAAAGTTTAACCATTGTCAAATTCAAATTATTTGCGTATGTATAAAATTGGGTTTTTAGTGTGTATCTATAGCCAACATGAGAGTCGAACAAGAGACTAAAGTGGACAGAAAAATGAAAAAAGCTACTCATAAGAAGTTGAGGGACATCATGGCATCACTGAAAGACGTCATTTACGGTCCATTAATGACAGATTGAAAGTAATTAAAAAATATTTGGTTTGAAGATGCTGATGCGGTACTTTATTTTTCTTTTGCGTTTTTCTCGAAACTGCTTTTTACAAACTAGTGTACAAGATATCTCAAGATCTGCTTAACCGTTTTTGATGAAATGTAAGCCACAAAATCTTTATAATATTATCTAAGATGCAGCATAAGATTTTTTATGATTGGATGATTCATTTTTTATAAATTTTTAAAACTCAAAATTTTGATACAGTTAAAAGTTTTTTTTTTTTTCAAACAGCTGTCATTTCTACAAAAAAAAGTAACAATTTTTTCCTTTGCTACATCTTAGTTATTACTAGAGATCGACCAAATATTCGGTTTCGTTTTCGGCCTGAAATTTGAGTTTCGCTGAAAATTCGCTTTCGGCGAAAATGCGGCTGAAAATTCGGCCGAACCGAAACTCGACCGAAACTATCAGTATTCCAAAAATTTCATTTCTTCCTTCGGAAAATTTCAACATTACTCATCGATTTGAGCTTTATCGGCTCAAATGAGACTATTTATTACTATGAACTTCGTTGTTTATTAGTCATGACTGACTGAATGCAAATTATAAAGCTAGCTCTGGATATATAACTGAACTTTTTCACGTGCTCATTAAAAGCTGCAGACATAACAGTCATAGAAAATTTTCTGTTTGAAACCGCAGAAGTGTTTCGAATGCTCTTTGAGAAAGTACTAATATAACAGTTGATCATTTACAGAAATCATTATAAAAGATAAATCGAGGTGTGTATACCTAAAACTGAAATATTTTTTAATTAAATGAAATTCGTATAATTAGAAAATCTTTTTGTGTCGTTGATGAATTAATTACGTATTATTTTATATGAAAAAAAAAATTGGGTCTAAGGCACAGAGAACCAATTTCGACCACATGTGTAATTAACTAATAATTATGTACATTCAATAAATACGCATAATTAATTAATAATTATGCATATTTAATAAACACGTATAATTAATTAATAATTATGTAGGTGAGACTAGGGAGAGTTACCATGCGAGAGGCTTGACCCACCCATCAGTTTTCATATTTAAAAGAATTTCAGAGTTTTATCATTAGGTGTCAACCAAAGCTACTGGAATGCTCAAACAGCAGTCTTTGTTTCATACAGATAATCAAAATAGGTGTGGAAAAAATCAATTGTGAGGCGTTTTCAACCTAAAAGTTGCGTTTTTTAGAAATATTTTGTAAGCTTTTTTCAGATAAAATATATCATAGAAATTTAAGTAAGTAGGTTTTAAGTAATGCAGAAATATCGAGCTTTCATTCCAGGCATAAATATTGTACAGTAAGTTAGGCTTAACATAACAGTGTGCTATTATTTAGAAAAGGGCTATGTGGGGAGGCTTGACCCTGTCAATGTGAGGGAGGGTTGACCAGATGAAATCTTTTTATTATACACTATGCATAAGGAAAGGTTAATGGTTATATATAAAAAAGAATGTAAATTTATTTTGTAAAGCCACGGTAAAATAGGGTGATGGAAAGGAAAATGTTTAGATTAAAGATGTGAAAAATTGCTATAGTATCCACTGAAAGAAAAAAATTAATGAGATGTAAATGGGCAAGTTGATAGGAACTTTTTCCATTTAAATATTACTTCAATAGGTAAATAGAAACAGTGTAAAAAACTAGAAAAAACTAGTAAGTATGAAAGCAGCAGTCTTAATACTTTCAGGGAGTGCGGTATGCTTATGAAGCCACTTAATTTTAATTCCCAAACGCCACAATAGCACCAGACTTTTGCTAAAATCTTTTCCATTTAATATATATGTGAAAATACCCTTTTTCTTATTTCCAAATAAAGTTGTTCGTAAATTCCGGTGCCAGTCATTTATTCCAACATTTTAGTATTGAAAGTACTTTGCCACTGAAAGGGATAAAGAAGATAATGATCAGTTGCACATACGGCTGCAAAAGAACATATCATTGATTGAAAAACTTTTAGAAGGTATACAGACAAATTTCAGCATGAATACAGTGAGATGAAGTCAAACTGTGTGACAATTAGAGTTGTCAGGTCGAGTGTCACAAAAAGTAGGAAAATGAGACAAAAAAAAAAAAAAAGCGAGACAGTGGCTATAAATTCCCAGCAATAATACATGAAACCCTATTAAAACGGAACTTGTCTCTAACGGAATACTGTCTTAAATGTTAAAATTTCATTTTCCCTGCTGTACAATTATACCTGCTCAGACGAAATTCTGTTTAAAACAAAATTTTTCTCCTCTGACTTGCGATTGCGTCTAAACAGGTTTGTTTAAGCATCATATTTTCAAAAATGTTTTTTATAATAATTAAAGCATGTAGCAGAAATTTATATTACCTCTTTTAAGCAGATTTTATTTCTCTTCACAAATATTTTGATATTAAACAAAGTGGGTCAAGCCTCCCATATAGTGGGTCAAGCCTCTCATATGTGGGGAGCCTTGACCCATTATTTTCTCATGGTTAAAATCGATCATTTTTCAAATTTCTCGTATGTTACACTTATGTAGCAATTTTATTTTGATAATTGATTGTATAACGAATAAAACGATACATAAAATTTTATTCTACGTTCAATATTTAAAGAATTAAAAATCATTTTGCAAAAAGTGGGTCAACCCTCCCTAGTCTCCCCTATATTTATGTATGTATTAATTACTTTAATACATAGAAGTTAATAACTTAAAAAAAAATTTTGGACATTTTCGTTTTCGTTTTCAGCCTTAAAAACCTGTTTAGGTCGATTTTTAGTTTTTACCTTTACCTTAAATAAGCAAAAGTTTTATTTTTATTTTTCAGACGATGCCTTTCAAAGAAAAAAATTACACCATCAGCAAGGATTTTCAAATAAGGGTCATACTTGATGGCTCATATCTCCGCCATTTTAAATTTTTTTATTCGTTTTTTTTTAAATTTCTTCTTAAAACATCTATGAAAACTTGTAAAATAAAAATCATTGTATATATTTAACAGTTGCAAAAAAAAAAAAGTTGTATTTTTATACCCATATTTCAATTTGCAAGGTGGTGTAACTCCTTAACTATAATTTAAAGCATTAATCTACATTTTCAGAGTTTACTGGATATAATAATACTTACTTACAACACTAGTTAAACCTGACTATAAACGACTGAAATCTAAAATTTTTAATTTTGTATTAAGGGGTAGCAGAACTTTGACCGGTTCTAAATTTAAAATATTTTTGCCACCTAAAGTGCTCTTTAGACACACGAAAATAATATTTTATTAGTTACAAATCGATATCAAAAGTGAAAGAGCAATTTTTGAGCTATAGGAATAAAGCGCGCTATTGTAACGAGAACTCTTAAATTTTTTTTTCTTCTCAAAACAGCATTTAAAAATTAGTTTTAGCTCCATCACTATTCAATCACTAAACTTGAATCTTTTTAAATTAATCTTCCGATTTTTCGAGTAAAATACGTAGAAATTTTTCGAAAAATTAATCACATTTTTCTCCCTGTGTAACTTTAAGTAACAGAAATTTAGGTTGAACGTTTACATTTTACTTTGATTGAATGCTATTTCACTAAAAATGCATACTTTTAAAACAGCTACTTATTTGATTAGATTTGGACTACATTTTTTTACCCATTTGGTCTAGGTCAAGCCATCTATCGAATTATCGCTTTGAAGATTTCCTGCCTTTCAACTATCAAGCCCCAATTTTTTTTAAAATATATAAACTTAAAAATACATTTTCTACTTTCTACTTAATATATGCATAATAGTTTAATATAAAATTATTTTTATAAACACTTCGCATTCCTTAAAAAATCAAAAAGCCTTAAATTTCAGGGCGTCAAAGTGGCGTTATTCCTTACGTGAATAATTTAAATTTAAAACTAATGAAGATTCACTTTGATAAGTTCTGAATAATTTTACAAATATTTGTCGAAATCTTTTTCGTTTATGTTAGATTCTCATTGTACTGTCTATTTTTTTCACAATCTGAGAACTGTTTTTAGTTTAAAGAAATTTGAGGAAATGTATTTGCGAAATTGTCCTTAGTAACTTGAATGGTCTTACTGTCAAATCTGCTAAACTGGTTTGAATAGATAAATATTTTGCTATTTACTTCACGAATTTTAAAACTGAAAATTTCGAGTTAAAATTTTAAATAATATTGAAAAAATTGTTCTTCACTTGTTTTACAATATGCAGTAACTTTATTGTAACAATTACAATAACCACAATAAAGGATTAATTATAACACTCGTGTTTATACCTCTTCACCCTAATATTTTTTTATATTCACATTAGAATACCTTTATATATCAGAACAGTACCATACATACAGGGCTTATGATCAGATTGAAACATTTTGTCTAAATGGAGGATATTCCAAATATGGCTTCGAGGCTGAAAAAATTCACGTGATACCGGTAATTTACCTAAGGAACTTCTAACTGATAAGAAGGGAAGATGCTACTGCTTTGCCTGATGAACTGTTTCATTGGCTAGCGGGGATTTACATTACACGTCTACGGAGCGTCCCCTTCTTTACGCTAGACGTTTTTACCTTGATCACGTGATCAAAACGCAGATGGAATATCCTCCATTTAGCAACTCACTCTAAAAACTCCGTGTCCGATAAATTTTCTTAGACCTGATAGACCTGTAAACCATGGAGACATCTGGAGAGAGCAATGCTATTCATTTACAATGACTAGGGTCTCTTCTTCATTGTTCAATGAAGAAAGGAACTTCCGTTCAGAGAAATGTTGCTTTTGGCATCCAATACAAAAATCCTCATTAAAATGTTCGTACGTTGTCAGAAGTTCCTTTAATTTTTCATTAACACATAATAAAAAAAATACATCCCATGCAACCTAAATCGTCCTCCCTTACATTACATAGTGATTCTAGATATCCTTTATTTGTCATATCCTGTGATAACTACTCACTTGCTACCCAGAGTATATTGTGATTAAATTCTCCATTTACATTCTCCAAAGGAAATACCGTAGATTCAGTTATCGGACGCACATGTGAATAAGAGCTCTTCCTCGGTTTCTTTCTGTTTTCCATTCGCCTTCAATTGTCTACAAATATCGTAAAAAATCAGACGCAGAATGTGTATAAGTGTGAAATTTTCACATCCAGAAGATATCTTGTGACTGTCTATAAGAAAATTTCAACCACCCAGAAGATATCAGTTATCCTGAATAGATATGTCATGGCTGGTTTAGTGTGCGTTCTATGAATGTCAGCGAGTTTTGTGGAATACTTTATAACGCGTGCTTGAATGGGCAACAACGAAATGTCTTTCATTAAAGCAGGTGGAACTGGATGGACGAGATACAGCACAGCTATCTGGCTATCTGATAAGAATAAGTAAAGTGCACCTACTATTAAGTCTATGGTATAAACAAACGCTATCTTGATGATAATGACAAGGTCGCCAAATCTAATTCTGTCCAAAATCTCTAGGCTAATCAGCTTATACAGTGCCTATGTTGTAACTCTGATATATCATGGTACTCTAAATCCCACATACAATTTGTACGAAATAAAAAATCTTACTATGCCTTTCCACGTTCATCAGTAGCAAGCCTTCGATGGCATTCTGTGATTCCTTGATCCATTCAAAAGCTTTCCGATGCCGATTGAGCTGACTTGCTAGCCATTCCTTTGGAGTGAGCCGAAGGGCGGTGGTAGGAAAAGGAAGATCCTGGGAAGCAAAGGCACCATTCTCCCGGAAGTCAATGATGATGCACACTTTCGGATCAGACACCTCCAGCGTGTTCATCTCCTGAGATGACAAAACGCTTTTGTCCTAAAAATGTGCGTATAATAACATGCAACAAAATAACGAAATAAAGAGAAAAACAAAATGTTCAAAATACAACAAACCATCATTAAGGGGTCAGCTACTATTGAAATGTCAATCATTAAGGAAAGTTTTATCCTATATTGTACCTAGTACAATACGTGGGACAACCTATAAGGATAGAATAGAAAGAGATAACATATTAATCGTACCATATGATAAATTTTGAAGCTGATTAACAAATTATTTTCCTTCAACACCGAACCGTCATATTTGACATTGACTAATAGTAGTTAGCAGTTTCCAGAGCATAACGCGGCCAAATATCAAGGCCTTTGTGAGGATAGAAACGGCTTCAAGTGGCGTTATTTATGTCGTCTCCTGCTATTCTATCCTCCTAAGGAACAACAAATACTATTGTAACTATTATGAAAACAAATACTATTTTTTCTTTTCAACAGTGTGCAGTGCTTTCTTACGAAAATTAAAAAAAATGTTAAAAAAAAATTGTGTAGAATTTCAAATAAAAGAAAAAATATTAACCTGAAAACTATGCTACTAAAGTAATGTAAATATCTTTTACGTATTTGTAATATCACTTAGTTGTGGAAATCCATTGTGGAATGCGACAAAAAGAGATACAGAATGCAATATATATATATATTTCTTTTTACTAAGATATTTCTTTTAGAATTATTTATTTTTTTCTCGCGATCTATATCATAAATAAAAACACATATGTTTTTTTCGCACGAAAATAAAAAATTGTTCATTGTAGGGTTAAAACTCTTTTTTTTTTCTTTAGAAAAAGTTGCAACCGTTTGTAAACAAATTTAAAGTAATATTTAAACGATCATATTATTTTGAATATTTCTTTTTAAGAAACTAAATGTGTCTAGTTTTTATTTATTTTAATTCGTAAATCCATGCATATTCTCTTATTGTACTGCATTGTTGGGTGATTATCGTTGTTGACTATCGTGATTGCGTAATAAAACCTAGTAAATTCGACATCATTTCGTCATTAAAAAATAGAAATTTTCTATAAATAAATAGAAAAACGAAATTTTATCAAAAAATGACCCTTATGCAAGACATGTAAAAAAAATTGACAATTAAAGACATAGTAAGAACAATGTTTTAGAGAAAACAAAATTTTAGATATATTAACTTATTTTAGGTAACATAAAACATTTCTTTTAGAAGAAACACTTTTTATTTTTTAGGACCTTTTAGCTTATTCTTTAAAGTAGTGATTGGAATTTAATATTTTTCAGTGGCTTTTCTTTGACTTAATAAATGTTGTAGAACAGCTACTGCTTTTTGCCGCGTTTCATCAGTATATTTTTAGTAAAGTCACCCCCAGTTGACGGTAATGAAATCTCACAATATCTGTGTATTAATTTTAAAATGATTAAATGTTTATAAAATATGAAAAGAAATGTATAAGAAAAAATCGTTTGTTTATGAAGATTACTGTGTGCTTGACAATCATAATAAAAAAAAATTATCTAACACATTCTTTCTGTTTAATAAGATAGATGTTATTAAATATTGATTCCTGAACACATGGTCTTTTATTCAGCTGCTTGTTTCACTTTTCAATTCTTTTTCCTCTACCCTTTCATATATTTATTCTAAGATTAAATAAATATTTTGGGTTTCATTTTATGAATAAAGCTAGTTAACCAATTCCGAACAGAATTTCGCATTCAATTAATTTATAAAATGCAAATTC
The DNA here is from genome assembly GCA_963932465.1 of Maratus speciosus. Lineage (NCBI taxonomy): Eukaryota > Metazoa > Arthropoda > Arachnida > Araneae > Salticidae > Maratus > Maratus speciosus. Next base: position 511,116,752 of record OZ010787.1, on the reverse strand, counting down.
GCTGTACAGGCTTTCCACGTTATTATATCGATAATTAGAAATATTCTAAACTAAAAATGAGAAAGCGACTTTATTTAAAATGCTTCATTATTTAAATAAATGCTTAGAAAACGGAAATTTCCACAACTTTCTGTGATGTATAAAACTTTTGTAAGTTGGAACAATCAGAGGAAACAGCTTGCCTCAATAAAGGATGTAAATTAAGAATTTCAATTTATGGCCTCTCATTTAAATTCTATCTTACATTCCATTAGTAATTTCAAAGAATAATTGAGATTTTTGCCCTTTGCCATTCGTTGCATTTATTATTATCATAAATCGACAAGCACTTGAGAATGCATGATTTATTCCAAAGATTATTTATAAGTGTGTTCTAATTATGTGGGTCATTTTCCCAGAAATGTACAGTTTCTATTCTAAATTTTATGAAAAAAAAAATCAAATTAAGGGAAAATTATTTTATATTACTTTAACCTTGTCGAACATCTTGCGAAATTATAAGAAATATTTTAATTTAAATTGCATTTTTTCATCACGCAGATGCTATGTTCGTAACAGTGATGTCCACGGACATGACGACTACGGAACTGATGTTTGTTTCGTAAAGTTTTTGTATCAAACTACATATTAAACTGAATTTAATGATACTGATGAATTAAATTTTGTGTATTTAGTTACTTGTTAATCTATTTAATTTTACTTTTTTATGATCCTTAACTATTTTATCATATCCATTAAACTGGTGGTGAAATCTTTACGTTCATGCTCTTATTACAGTTATTATAAAAATAAATATTTTACTCAGGTAACACTTGAAACGTTTTTCTATGTTTAAAATGGTTAACAGGCTTCACGATAAAGTTTTTGTATGCCATTTATTGAGATAATTAGCAACTTAATTTCTTGTGACAGTTTATCAAATAAAACTATAAATAAACCACAATATAGTTTGCAATTGAACTCGAGATTATGTTAACAAAGCGCTAAATTAAAATTAAAAAATTCATCATGAAAAGAATTTTCTACCCACGTTACAGATCCAGTAAGTGGTACAAACTAGAACTTTTTCAGGCCACAGATATGATTTGTGATGCTCTGTAGACACGTAATTTATAAGATCTGACACATGTCTAAATAGAACAAATTTTCTATCATATTTGTTTCAGCAAAACTTTCTTAATATAAAATACTGCTTGCCGGTCCTTCGTATCTTATGCAAAAGAATGACATAACCCAAAATGTAACACTTTTGATTTCAGATTCCAGACACATGCGCTATACTACTTTAAATTGTAACTAATTGTAAACTTTAAATTGTAACTGTCATTTTTTCAGAACATAGTACGATGTTATTTGCAACATGTAAACTGACACATAATGCAATCAAGGGTGCAAAATATAAAACTGAATTTGTGTAATTTTGTCTCGTGATAGATGCATAGTCAACGAATAAGCTCGAAGCCATTATGGTCATTCGATGTATTAAACGTCCCACTCGTCCCGAACCTACTGGTCGATGTCTTAAACTTATTGAATTTAGCTTTTCAATTTTTCCAGATCGATTTTCCGTGATCGGGTCTACTACTGTTTAGGGCAGCCTAGAAGGGTGCGCGGTTTCGCTTGTTCCATGAGTAGAGGCGGTTCGAACTGCCGACCACCGCTTTTCGCGGAACAGTAGGATTCGCGAACTCTTAAACACTAAGACTGTTGGGAAGGACGTGTGCCCGATGACAGAAGATCCTACCAGAAAAATTAACATTTAATATGTTTAAGACATCGACCAGTGGATTTGAGAGAGCGGTGAGCCTTTTATATATTTGACGACCGATACGGAGACGAGCTAACTCATTTTTTACTTATGCTTTTAATGATGGTACAGTCATTCGGGGTAACTTTGAACCATGGGGTGTAACTTTGCACCACCTCCTAATTTTCAATATTTTTGACTCCAAAAGACTAAATAAACTCCAGAACTGTGCTCTGTTGGCAAGGTTCTAAACTGGGATTTCTACTCTTTATTTTAGAAAATAAATTAGCAACATTATGCGCAATTAGTGTACTAATTAGTTTACTAACTAACTATTTTGTGAAGTACTGTTTTCAAGTTAATTTTGAATGCTGTTTTGAAGTTGTTGTAATCCAATTAAATTTTCATAGTAAGTAACAATATACTCATTTATCAGATATATTATTATCTAAATGTTGTACATGTGTTAATATTTTGTGATTATTTATTTATTAATAGTTAATAAAATGTAAAATAAGAAGGCACTAGCATTTTACTGCATTTTCAGGGTAACTTTGAGCCGGCTGAAAGTTATACTGATGTTTATAATTTACTGATTATAGGTGCTACTGTCAAAAATTTCCCATATTTGCACGTATATTTTATATAAATGCCAAAAGTGTGCATTAGATATAACATGTAAATATTTTCACAAATATTTGTAAAATACATAAAATTAATTTAGATGCGGGATTAGGGGCGGAGCTACTCAAATTTGACATTTCATACGTTCGACGTTTTTTATTCTTGTTTGAATAATACTAGTACTAGTATGTATTACTGTAACTATGGATATATTATTGAGTTAAAACATTGAAAATTGTTTTTCACTGCATTTTTATCTTTTATATGGACAATAAACAGGTTTGTTTTATTTCTAAATATTCATGGTTCTCGTCTTCCACTTTTCTTATGGATAATATTTGTTGTAATATCATAAATTATACAAATCTTGTGATGTTGGGAAATGTAAATTCGGAGACTTTACATCTGAAAACATTTTTTGAGGTTCAAAGTTGTACTAACTATAATACTTTTTTTTATAATGAATTATTTTAGATAATATTTATCATATGGTGCAAAGTTACCCTAAATGGCTGAGTAACTTTGAACCAGGTTAAAAATTCATTTTTTATTGCTTTTATCATTATTATTCCTTAATATTTTACAGTCATATGATAATTTAGGATCATTTCTTCTCTTTTATGCCCCTAGTTTCAACAATATTCTTAAAATAAGAGTGTGGCATGTGAAAATAGAGAAAATGCGGATGAAAGTTACCCTGAATGACTGTAACTCAAAATTCATGTTTTTTGAGTTGTTTCACTTTAAAAGTAAGTGCGCGATATGGCTCACATTAACCTCAACTTTTTAATATTTCTTGGCAATCAGAAAGCGAGATTGCGACTGAGGGTGAAGAGCTAGACTTGCAGACAATAAATTGAAGTAATAAAAAAATACTATAATATTATACAATTAAAATACATGATGTTACAGGCGTCAGAAAATACTTTATGGTAATGTATTCAAAATATTTTTGAAAGAAAATTAAAGCATTTATCAGTATTGATATTTGTGAGAAACATGCTGTTGTTTTGATTTGCAACATACGAAAATTTTGTCATTATAGGAAAAATTTTAAAAATATAAAGTACAAACGGGCAAATTGAAAAGAAGCCGATTTTGTATAGCGTACGAAATTTTAATCATTTTGGAAAACTGTAACGCTACTAGATAAAACCTATTGATAACAGCATATAGACGCTAATTAAATTGAAGTCTTATTCAGCTCTAACTTTAAAACCATGTTTAATCGCTGATAAATATTTATACTTTATCCGGGTAGGATACCTTTGAACACGTCGAAAAAGGAAAAAATACCACTATGTTCCAAGCTTCAACACTTGTGTAATAAGTCAAAAATAAAAATCAAACGTCATTTAAATATAAAGCTCATATTTATATTTATATTTAAAAAATATATATACTTGTAAATTCGTTAATAAATATTAAAATGATAAGTTTAAAAATATTGACAAAATTAAAAAATTAACAAAAAATTAAAATTTTTCCTTTTTAAGAAATATTTTCAAAGTAAAAAACAAAAAATAAAATAAAAGCTTACCTTTTTCTGGTTTTAAGTTGTAGATAATACAGTAATGAATATTTGGTGAAAGGTTTTCTTAATTGCCATGCATAGTTTTTTAGTAACACTGCTCGCAGTATCAAAATTCATCGTTTTGAATAAACGCAATGCAAAGTTTAATTATCCTATGTAGTCTTAATATATAGTCTTAATAAAACTGCCATAATTAGTAAACTAATGGGAATTTTTTAATGCGGTTTTTTTGCATATCGTTCAGAAGTGATTACGGAATCAAAATGTGTATTAAAAAAAATTCGAAAATTTTGCAGGTTTAAAGGTATCCTACCCCCTTAACGAGACTATCTTAGTAGCAAAGCAATATTTGCACTAGATTAATTTTAACACAATTATTCTAATTGGTAAATAAATCATATTAGATGTAAATTTCCAACTGGGCGAAAAATGTCCGGACCAGGATTCGAAGCAGGGATCTTCTGGCTGAAGCCGCCAGTGCTCTACCATCTGAGCTACCAGCTCAAAAGAATTATTCTGTTCAGCTGAACCAGGTTTCAGACCAGATGCTATAAACATTAAGGTTAGCTGGGTCAGAAAGTTCCACCAGATTCGTCCGGGATAGCTCAGATGGTATAGAGCACTGGCGGCTTCAGCCAGGAGATCCCTGGTTCGAATCCTGGTCCGGACATTTTTCGCCCAGTTGGAAATTTACGTCTAATAAAAGCAATATTTAGCCAATGTTATTTGCAATGGTTAATATCTAAACAACACTGGCTATATTTTGGTTATATCTCGTCCAGTATTGGAAATATCGGCATAAAAATATTTCCCCACCGTCGGGGTGTTTACATTTTGCCAATATTACGGTAATATGGGAAAGAAACTTTTTGACATTTCATTGCCATTTTTATCAACGTACAGACACTTTTTCTGCAATATTGGTTATTGCAAATATTTACTTTGTTAAGGCGATATTTCTGTAATAGTGGAATTTCGTATTTTCAACGTAAATACAATGTTTCTGCAGTATTCGAGTTTTATTAAAAATGTTTCTTAAGAAAAACCAATTATTTTTGTAATAGTTACATTTCATTGCAAATATTTCCAACATAAGGTCAATATTTAATCAATACTGGTATTCCGTTTCAAGTTTTTCAATGCGTGCACAACTAGCATATTGAATCCTAATATAACTGATTTAATCAATATTGATTTGGTGCTATAGTGACAAATTCAAGGCTGCTTCAAAATGCAAATTTACAGAAAACAGAAATGATCAGTATTAACTCTCTCGTTCACACAGACCTCATATGAGGCTCCTAATTTAAGTCATAAATACAGTGTTCTGTAAATTTCTTCTGACTAACTTTTACTTTAAATGGTGACATCTCTTAAGCTTTTATATGGGGTTCAAATTTGTATTAATTTTTTACTACAACTGAGAGCACACAAAATGCAAATTTACAAAAAACAGAAATGATCAGTATTAACCCTCTCTCTCATATAGACCTCATATGAGACTCCTATTTTAAGTCATAGACACGGTGTTTTGTAAACTTCTTTCGATTAACTTTTACTTTGGGTGGTGGCATCTCTTAAGCTTTCATGTGTGGTTTCAAATTTGTATTAATTTTTTACTATAAATGAGAATACATGGCCGAAAATGCAAATTTACAGAAAATAGAAATAATCAGTATTAATCCGCTCGCTCACATAGACCTCATATGAAGCTCCTAATTTAAGTCACAAACACTGTGTTTTGTAAGCTTCTTCTGACTAACTTTTACTTTGAATGACATCCCTTAAGATTCCATGTGTGGCTTCAAATATGTATTAATTTTTTACTATAAATGAAAGCACACGGTCGAAAAGTTGATGTCAACAGATTTATTAAAATATCAAATACAGAAGAAACTCTTTTGAAAATTCTGATTATATCTGAAATGGCAGACTAGATGCCATAACCAAAAGGTTGTCTGAGGGAATTGTGTAGGCAACTGTGTCGCCCAGATAGCTCATTTTGTAGAGAATTGACAATTTAAGCTAAGAGGTCCTAGGTTTAGTTTCTTGTCCAGACACCTTTTTTACTCGGCTGGAAAACCAAGTTGGGTAAATTTGTAATTCTAATTATCTGCAATGTACTTACAGTTTAATTGTATGTAATTAATTACAGTTCAAACTACATGCCGCAAAAAATTCTTGCACCACTGTAACCGGAACCGCGCCCATTCCATTATTTGACAAAATGTCTGTGTTTGAATATGTGTAACTATAATCAATTACGTGCATTTAACCTAAAATTACAAATTTGCCCAACTCTGCTGGAAAAATTACAACTCGTATAAGCGAATATTTCTCAATCTGCCCAATCTAGAAAACTATTTTCAGTTTATACGTAATTTTTTTTCTTTTAATTTTCATAAATCATGAGCGAGAATGTTAAACTTTAATATTGGATTTAAAACAAACATCTTTTATTTGTTAGCCTACGTCAAGTTTCTATCACCGACGAAAGATTTTAAATATGTTTACCTACCATATATGAAATCAATATGAAAGAGAAGCGAACGCGATTTATTATATTCACTCCACTTGATTTAAAACTCATCGAAATTTAACGTGTTTACGCTAACTCTCATTTCGATATAAACTAATAAAGCAGAAAACACAAATATATTGGAAGTTCGAAATCTTTATAATGCAAATGCAAAATTAAACTGAATGCAATTAAATGATGTTAAAATAAACCTTTTCCAAGTTGCTTTAAAATTTATTTATCCAGCATTAATATTAATTATTGCATCTTAAATTTTGATGCAATGAAATAGAGATCCAAACGGAGACGATTTTCTTTTCTTATGTTCTAAAATTAATTATATTTCTAAACTGATTACATTTAATTTCTTATATTCATATTAAGAAATTATAGATAATTTATATTGCTTATTTAATTCGATTCAAAACATTTATTATTAATAAAATAAATTTTTTATTTCATACTTACAAAGTGTATGATTTTATTGGATATAACATTATAAGTAAAAGTATTTTGCGAAATTCTAAATACAGCTTTTAACAAGTATAAAGGTTTGTGTAAATTGAATGATTTTGCCACTAAAAACATGGAATCTGCACGAGGTATTTATTATGTCATGTCTGACAAAAAATACATTTACATTCCAATTGCACTATATTATTTCTACTACATTTTATCAAATTTTCTGAAACTGGCATTAAATTTGATTAAAAGCCGTGCATAATATAAACAAAAAATATGCAACATTTTTTGAACTTTAAAAAAAAATCAATATATATCTCCATGAATATACGACCTGTTATTCGACAAATGAATACATATATTGTGCTGTATCCATATATTCGTAAGCTACAGCGATAGATCATTTAGTGCATTTTATTTTACAGGGTGACCACAAATATTATTATTTTTCTTTCATTTTTTGTTTAACTCTAATTGCTCTCCTTGTCAAATCGACGTAGATAAATATGAGGTCAAACATATTCTTTATAATCCTGAAGTTCTAGAAGAATCCGATAAGTACATCTTTAAATATTCGACAAAGTGTATAAAATTAAAAGTGTACGGTGGTTAATGACTATATAGTGTACACTATATGGCCATTAATTACCGGACACTTTCAATTTTAGACATTTTGTTGAATATTTAAAGATATATTTATCGGATTTTTCTGGAACTTCAGGAATATGAAGAATATGTTCGACTTCATATTTATCAACGGCCATTTGATCAGAAGGACAATTAGGAGGCCAACAAAAAATCAAAGAAAAATAGAAATGTTTGGGATCACCCTGCAAAATAAAATGCACAAAATTATCTATCGCTATAGCTTACGAATATATGGATATTGTACACTATATGTATTCATTTGTCGAATAACAGATCATATATTCATGGAGATATATCGATTTTTTTTAAAGTTCAAAAAATGTTACATATTTTTTATTTATATCATGCAAGGTTTTTAATCAAATTTAATGCCAGTTTCAGAAAATTTTATAAAATGTAGTGGAAATAATATAGTGCAATTGGAATGTAAATATATTAAATATTTAATGAAATATGAGCAGTTGTATGAAATATTTATAAATATTTTCATGATTTGATAATCAACTATATGGAGCTCCTCATAAAAAAAGTCAGTCAAATGTCGTGAAAATTCAGAAAGATATCGGCAATATAGTGAGCGAATTTTTAGTTACTATCTAAAAGCTGCTGAATGATAAGGGACTTTCCACAAATTGTCATTTTTTACTATCTGGCTTTCAGCAAAGGAGTTTGTACTTATAGTCCAGGCAATAGGGAATTTTACCTAGCAAAACTAATGGTAGTACTAGAAATCGACTTTCTAGATGTTTTTTGGGTAGCTGAATCCGAATTTGTAACTTCCCACCAAAATTTCCCCCGGCAACCTCCCCAAATTTTGGTAAAAAGCCCCCCAAAAAAGGTTTTTATTAAAAAAATCAATTTTTTTATTGTTTTAGAGAAATGTATCAAGAAATTCAGAGAGTAGACAAAAGTTCCAACAAATTAGATATATGACATTATGACTTAGGATGTAGGGGAAGGGGGTATCTGCCTCGGAACATGCGCCCGGTGCTGCGTAAACTAAGTTGCGCAATTCCACTTACCCACTCACACGTTTACATTCGCCCTCCCATCTCCCCTCCGGACTTTCTCTATAAGGTTTACTTTATGATTTTTGGGCCGCTGAATCCGAATTTTTAACTTTCCCCCAAAAATTTCCCCCCCGACCCCCCCCCCCCAAATAGTTGTTTTTAAGTTAAATTTCTTATTGTTTTAGAGGAAAAGCATTACGAAATTCAGAAACTAGACAAAATTTGCAACAAATAGGATATATGACATTATGAATTAGGATGAACGGGGAGGGTGAGGGCTGCCTCTGAACATGCAGTGCGGCGCTATGTGCACTAAATTATGAAGTCCAGGCAATAGCGGATTTTATCTGACAAAATTAATACTAGTTCTGAATTTCGACTTACTTTATGTTTTTTGGGTCGCTGAATCCAAATTTGCAACTTCCCACCAAAATTTCACCCGGCAACCCCCCAAGAAATTGATTTTTTGAAAAAATTTGGTTTTTTAGAAAAGCGCGGGGGGATGTTCCGAGGCAGCCCCCTCTCTCCCCGTTTATCCTACGTCATAATGTCATATATTCTATTTGTTGCAAATTTTGTCTAGTTTCTGAATTTCGTAATGTTTTCCCCCTAAAACAATAAGAAATTAAGTTAAAAACAACTATTTGGGGGGGGGGGTTCATGGGGGAAATTTTGGGGGTAAGTTAAAAATTCGGATTCAGCGACCCAAAAAACTTGAAGTAAACCTTATAGAGAAAGTTCGGAGGGAAGATGGGAGGGCTAATGTAAACGTGTGAGTGGTTAAGTGGAATTGCGCAATTTAGTCCACGCAGCACTGCGGCGCATGTTCCGAGGCAGATCCCCCTTCCCCTTCATCCCAAGTCATAATGTCATACATCTAATTTGTTGCAAATTTTGTCTACTTTCTGAATTTCTAGCTACTTTTCCCCTAAAACAATAAAAAAATTGATTATTGTAATAAAAACCTTTTTGGGGAGCTTTTTACCAAAATTTGGGTTGGTTGCCGGGGGAAATTTTGGTGGGAAGTTACAAATTCGGATTCAGCGACCCAAAAAACATCTAGAAAGCCGATTTCCAGTACTACCATTAATTTTGCTAGGAAGAGTCATTATACGGTCTCTATTGCCTGGACTATTAATGAATGTCAACGAGCAAATTTAGAAAAAATATAGCCTATAGAGCCTATAAAGCCTATAGAGCGGGCGGCGGCGACACAAATGACTACGTCATCGAGTTAAGGGATGAAATCATGATGTAGGACAAGATTTGTAGGAGTAGATTAAGGAATGACTGGTCTGTCTTGACATTTCTTTGTACGATAGGTGCAGCAGCGGGCGCCAACTCGTCATTTTGGCGTCACTATCACGTCATCGAGTTACGGGATGAAACCGGTGCCAGATTAAAGGTAAAAAAAAGTCTTTTAAGAATATTTTTGTCTGCCTGCGCATATCCTGGTAGAAACCCCCCGGCAGACTAAAATCTATAACAAAAAAATACGTCATAATGTACAATTAAAACCCTCTAAACATATTATTTTACATTACATTGCTACATATATTACTTAGAATAGACTTTCAAGAGGAATTAAGGGTTTAGGAAAAGCTTATTAACAGTACGTGAAAAAATGACTGATTCGTCATAACTTGGTACAAAGCGAGAAGAAAGGGGTGCCAATTTTCTATTTTGACAGTGCTGTTACGTCATCGAGTTACGGCTTGAAATTTTGGGACATTAAACATACCGATTAGTACAATACGAATATTTCAGTCTGCCTCGTCATATCTTGGTAGGAGATGAGCAGAGCGGTGCGCCAATTCTTAATTTTGGCGGTATTAACACGTCATCGAGTTACGACATGACATCTTCATGTAGGACAAGATTATTAATAGATTAGATTATGGAATGCCTGGTCTGCCTCGACATTTCTTGGTACGATATGAGCAGCAGCAGGCACCAAGTCGTCATTTTGGCGTCACTATCACGTCATCGATTTACGGGATAAAACCGATGCTAAATTAAAGGTAAAATAATTATTTTAAGAGTATTTTGGTCTGACTGCGCATATCCTGGTAGAAACACTAGGCAGACTAAAATCTAGAAAAAAAAAAGTCATAATGTACAAATGAAACCCTATAAACATAATATTTTACATTAAATTGCCATATATATTACTTCGAATCGACTTTCAATATGAATTAACGGTATAGGAAAACCTTCTTAATAGTACGTGAGAAAATGACTTATTCGGCATAACTTGGTACAAAGCGAGAAGAACGCACCAATTCCCAATTTTGACCGTACTATCACGTCATCGAGTTAAGGCTTGAAATTTCGGCACATTAAACATACCGATTAGTGTAATACGAATATTTAAGTAGGCCTCGTCATATCTTGGTAGGAGATATATGACAATGTAATGTAAAATATTATGTTATGTTCTTTCAATTGTAAATTATGACGTATTTTTTGTTATAGATTTTAGTCTGCCGGGGTTTCTACCAGGATATGCACAGGTAGACCAAAATATTTTTTAAATACTTTATTTTACCTTTAATTTGGCACCGGTTTTATCCCGTAACTCGATGACGTGATAGTGATGCCAAAATGACGCCCGCTGCTGCTTATATCGTACCAAGAAATGTCGAGGCAGACCAGTCATTCCTTAATTTACTCCTAATGATCTTGTCCTACATGAAGATTTCATGTCGTAACTCGATGACGTGTTAATACCGGCAAAAATTAAGAATTGGCGCCCCACTCTGCTCGTCTCGTACAAAGATATGACGGGGCAGACTGAAATATTTTTATTGTACTGATATGTACCTTTAATGTGCCAAATTTTCAAGCCGTAACTCGATGACGTGATTATACCGCCAAAAATTAAGAATTGACGCCCCGCTCTGCTCATCTCCTACCAAGATATGACGAGGCAGACTGAAATATTCGTTTTGTACTAATCGGTATGTTAAATGTGCCACAATTTCAAGCCGTAAGTCGGTGACGTAATAGTACTGTGAAAATAGGTAATCGGCCCCGTTCTTCTCTCTTTGTAGCAAATTATGCCGAATTAGACATTTTCTCTCGTACTGTTCATAAGCTTTTCCTTAACCCTTAATTCATCTTGAAAGTCGATTCGAAGTAATATATATGGCAATGTAATGTAAAATATTATGTTTATAGGATTTTAATTGTACATTATGGCGTATTTTTTTGTTATAGATTTTAGTCTGCCTGGGGTTTCTACCAGGATATGCACAGGTAGACCAAAATATTCTTAAAAGACTTTTTTTACCTTTAATTTGGCACCGGTTTCATCCCGTAACTCGATGACGTGATAGTGACGCCAAAATGACGAGTTAGCGCCCGCTGCTGCGCCTATCGTACCAAGAACTGCCGAGGCAGACCAGTCATTGCTTAATCTACTCCTAAAAATCTAGTCCTGCATAATGACAATTTATAGAAAACGACAATTTATCCCTTATCATTTAGCTGTTTTTAGAGAACAACTAAAAATCAGCTCAGTCTATCACCGATATCTTTCTGAATTTTCACGATATTTGACTTGCTTTTTTTACGAGCTGCTCCATAGAGTTAACTACCAAATCATGAAAAAAAATGTTCATTCAACTGTTCATACTTCATCAACTGTTTAATATATTTACATTCGAAATACACCACATTATTTCTACTACATTTTGTCAAATTTTCTGAAACTGGCGTTAATTTTAATAAAAAACCCTGCATGATATCAACAAAAAACATGCAAGAATTGTTCGAACTTTAAAAAAATCGATATATCTCCATAAATATACGTTCTTTTCTTCCTGAAATGAATACATATATTCGTAAGCTTAAAACTGATTTTCTTACAAACATTTAAGATAAGAAATACTTTCTTCTGGGAATATGGAGCAGCTCAAACTCCTGTTGTCTCATTAATTTTAAGCTTCTAATTTAGAATTTCTGGATTTTAGTATATCTACGGGTACACTTTACAGTGTAGTTTTATTAGAAATGCACCGCCTCTTACAAGACCTTATTCTATTTTAATAATGATATTTATTTGCCTGTCCACCACAAAACACCAGCATCTCTATTGCATAATTTGGATAAAATCTCGTGTCAGAAAGTCTCCCATAAACAGCAATGTATTCAAATTCTTTAGTGTATTTCTACATATGATGTATAAATTTTTATACATAACAAATAGTACATTAAATATTAAACTCAGCTGAAAAACGCATAAGACAATTGAAAACACGTTTCCGGAAATTACAATCAATAGAGTGCAATATATGCATTTCCTTTTGTGCCACCCTGTGTATAAATTTACTTATTTTATACTCACACTACTTAGTATATTAAAATTTACTTCCACTAAAAACTCCGACACACAGTTGAAAAAGCTTTTTCAGCAATTCTTATCCATACACGGTAATGTGTTCGAAATGTTTTGTGCAACCCTGTATGTTATCTATAGACATTTATGCATGTCGCATAGTATATTAAAGTTAATTCAGATAGAAAACGCATAACACAACTGAAAATGCTTTTCAGAAAACTACCATTAATAGAAAATTATCCTTTTGTGCCGCTCAGTATAGGAATTTTTGGCAGATTTCATTATAAAGAGTAATAAAAAGAAAAGTGCTCAGTTAAACTGATGGCATTGACTCACAGGCTATGTACACAAATTGTATATTATACTCGCATTTCAAAGTCTCGACCGAGTTCGTTAGCCAGCTGAAGCCGACAACGTGTTTCAATATGCGACCATTTAAAATTTTAAAAATATTAATTGCGGCATGCGGCAACAACAACAACATCAAAATAGTGTCGGTTCTATTGAGCTTTGCCAAATTTGTAAAAAATAAATGCCTCAAAATTGTTTAACAAAAAATAAATGCATAGAAAATCATAAATGAGAAACCTTGGTGTAAGCAGTTTCATTCTGTGACTGAGGAATTGGAATTACGAATACCCTTTGGTCACATACAAAAAGTGAAAAAAAGGGAAAAAATTATCCTTCATGCATAGATATAAAAAATTTCATCGTTGTATATTGTTACAAAATTTTCACTTCCCGTTACGATAAAGAACATTTTAGTTCTCTCTCAGAGTTCTCTCTTTAATTGGTGAATGTTGGCGCAGTAATCACATATATTGTCACAAAATGATCGAAAATAGAGTAATACAGAAAACACCGTAATCGGGGTTACTTGGACTTTGGTGTATTACTTGAACCCCCCCCCCCCCCTCAAAAAATGTTTTAAATTATTCATGGAACTCCTCTTTTGAGCATATTGACGTAATTCACCCATACTCTATAGGTATCAGCGCTAACTGTGAACGGAGTACACCCAGGGTTGATTTAACACATTTTTAATTTGGGTCAAAGTTGCCCTAACCTGGGTTCATCTGAAGTTACGCTGCAGAAAATATAATCCCGTTATATTCTGATGCAACGTATGCTTTAACCAAATCAATTTAACTTGTTATTGAATTTATGTATATCATAAAATGAAAATATAACTTTTCGTAGGCAGATTTTAGTTTAGCGCCAAAGTGCGGTATTTTCGGATTAAACTTTTTTAATCAGTTTCCTTATAGCTTTATTACAGAGAAAATTAACAGATAAATCCAAATTTGTGAATTGTTATATTATTATGAATATTATCCTACATTATATGGTGATAGTTGAGTTTTTTTTTTTTCTTTAACATAACTTTCGTTTATAGGCAAATTTCTGAGAATGGTTTTGCTTAAAGTATAACAAATTTATCTAAATTTTAAGTGGAACGTATAATATTTTTTCGATTATTTGGTCGATTTAAGACACATGATCTTTTGATCCTTTAAGACAATTTCGAGGGCTTTGTGATTAATAATACCTAATAAATTAAACTAAGCAATTACTACTCGCAGAAATTGCATAGTTGACAGTGTTGTTTAACGAAGAAACTTTACTTTTTTTATGCCAGTGTGGTTAAAATTTTCAAAACACTTCATCTATTTATATTACTTCCAGAAGAGATTTATTTCCAGCAATTAAAACTGGTTTCAAAAGAATGAAAATATAGATTTTTCTTATCTTACTTCTTATTAAAATTATCTTACTTTTCTTAATTTATATACTCCTGTGCCGAGTCCTTTCCTTTTTGAACCTTTCTAACAATAGAAAATCTAAATTCATAACCAGAGAAAAATTAAAAGTTTGCAATTATAACATATAGTAGCATAATTTGCCGAATAATTGTGCATCACGAAAATACAGTAGATTGCATGCAGTTTTAGTAATAGTGTTAATAATTTTCTCGCTGTATTCTGAAGCCGGAACTTCCTTTTCACATTAAATCCATCGATTTTTACTAACTCAGTCATTTGTATTCTTTACTTACCAAGGTTATTTTTGTTTAAAGAAACTGATAAAGTGCCTCTTGCATATCAAGTGTCTAGATGTTTTCTTAGAATCTGTCATAACGTGTTTAAGCAGGAACAAACTAGGTTATTATGAAGATAATATCGGCATTTTCTTTCAAAATCAAAACAAATGACTAGACATAATATGTTAATAGGTCCGTGAGAATTTTTCTGTGTTACGTCGATTGAATATGATTTTTAATATGGTAAATAAAATAAAATAATTTTCATTTAATCAAGCACAAATATTTTTTTATTAATAATTCATCATATTATAGAATCATAATACCTCCTATTGATAATTGTATATATCACAGAGTAATATATATAGAAAATAAATTATAGATAATATTATAGATCAGGGGTCGGCAAGTAATTTTAAGCGGGGTCCGAATACTTTTGAAAAATTTTATCGAGATCCAGAGAAAAAAAAAACCATAAGTAATATAAGTACTTATTACTTTTAAATTGTTATTTTTACATATACATAGAAATAATATAAAAAAGAAAAGTCAGATAGTCGTTTTGAGAAATTACTACATACACGGGTATACGTTCTGAAAATTTTTATATACATATAATAAAATAGAAAAGGCAGATATTCGTTGAAAAATTTATGGGAAAAATTAGACTTGCGGTCTTGAGCCAGTTTTTTATAGTTTGGTTTGCGTGATGAACAGCTGATACGAAGAGTGTCTTCAAAGTGGGCATCCGTTAATCTCAAACGATATTTGTTCTTCAAAAAATTCATTTTGGAGAAAGTTCATTCCCATGTATGTGTGGAGCCACACATAGTAACCAGGTTAACAGCTAATTTTTTGCAATTTTCCTACTTTCCTGATATATGTATACCCCAAAATTCTTCAGGGGATGAAGTTTTTCACATTTGCAAAGCTGGAGCAACTTCATAAGGCGATTTAAAGAATTGAGACAACTTACCTATCTCTGCAAAGTCTTGGAATCATGTTTCAAATTCCTTCACAAGATCTGACATAAAACTTAGGAACACTGGAGCGTGCATTTCGGCATTCTTCTTTTTTAATTCAAGAATTATTCGAAAATGAATAAATTCTTCATTTGCAATACCGTTTTCGGTGGTCCAGGCTTCGACCTTCCGCGGTCCGCCAGTTGCCGACCGTGGTTATAGATAGTAATGACCCCTAAAAAAATATCTCCACTTTCACATTTAATTTGCGTAGTCATTTTTAATTTCGCAAAAATCTCATACCCTTTAAAAAATTTAAAATATTTTTTAGGAGTTTTTTCTAAATACTTTATGATCTCATAGATAATACATTGGTTTTTATTTTATAATAAAAGTTTCTATCCAGATCTGATATCATTAGAGTTTTCCATAACGTGTTGAAGCAGTCACAATGTTATTAGATGAAGCCAGAATTTAAATTTAAAATATTTTATTCGAAGTATTATTTTACTTGATCTGAGAATTTTCTGTGTAACGTCGAATGAATGCGACATTAATAATGCAAATAAACTAATCTATGTCTTTCATTACTTTTGATTTATATAATACAGAATTCTGGCATTTCGTTGTCATTTTATGGGCAAATATTCTAAAACAAAACAACGTTAGGGGACTAAACAAGATAGCTTTTGTTACTTTAAGTTATCTATATGCCTTTAAAATATCAATTTCGATTATAATTTCAATTCAAAAAATTACTGTTTTAGAAGAAAAGAGGGTAAACTTCACGACTGGAGCTTTTTAAATATTTATTTTTCTTACAAATTAAAAAATAACTAAGTTGAAAGATTTTTTTTTTTTAATTTTTCGCAAAAGCGATTTTTTTTTGTAAAATTGTGTTTAAAATCGTCACAACAAATAAATAACAGTTCAATTACTACAAAATTTTTAAATTGTGCTTTAAATATATATTTAGACTACTCTTATTCTAATTTATTGAAAAATTATGAGTTACACAGTTTGAATTCATTTATTATTAAAGTTTTTTTTTTCAGGAATTTTCAGTGTTGTTTGTCTTTTTATACCTGTACCTTTAAAATATTCATATTATTGTCTTTAAAATAATGCAGTTCATGTATACCATTATTATATTCATCATGGAATTCATAAAATATATTTATTTTTAATAGTTTAAAATTTAAATAGTTTTAAATAAATAGCAAGTTTTCGGTTAATTTTATGTTTTCTTAAAATAAATGAAATGAAAAAAAAATTAAATTACTTATTTGAATGCCTATGTCACATTTGCACGACATTTTAAATAATAATTATCAATTTTAAAGTTATAATTTACAAAAACTAAAAGAAATTGTTCAGATATCCAGTCACGACGAGTGTCTTTTATAGAAATTTTAATCTTTTATCCCCAGTTTTTCAAAACAGAAATTTTTGCCTAATTGAATCGGGAAAATGTCCTGATTAAAAAACGCAAAATTTGTGATAAAAAATAACTGATGGGAATAATCTAGGATTCAGAGCAGCTAATGCTTCACGTATACGTGACGCTCGTTTCGAAGGGGTTAAAATCCAAAATCCATTTCCTGCGATTTCAGGTATACTTACTAATAGAAAATCATGATAAATTTAATGGATTTCCGGGTAAGCAAGTGCAGTCTCGGTTAAAAAATAATGATTATTAATTTCGGAACACATAGTGGAAGGAAAGTATTGTAATCATGATTTGTATGTGTCTGTGTGAGAAAGCACGATAATTCCCAAACGGTACTTCCAATTGAGCTTCCATTAGGCGACTATATTATACACTACTGTCGCAAGAATTGTATGATAATGCTGAGAGCAGTTTTTCATTACCTCAAATAACAGAAACTTAGCAAACCTAAACTCAAATTTTCCTGATATTTTCTTACCAAAAGACGAAAATTTTCTTAAATAGCAGAAAAATTTCTTAAAATCACAGCGGTGTTCCGGCAACTTGCTGCCAATACATTTTACATTTCTCTACGAATATTTTTTCAGAATTTATCAGACAAAAGATGTTAAAAAACATTCCGTTGACTGCCAGTACGATATCCGGATTTTTACGGATTTTTTCTTCCCGGTGAAAATGATTTAGTGAGTGAGTCAAAAAGTATTGCGATGGATTTGAAAGTTTGATTCGATTTGATCGATTACTTGACAAATCATGCTAAATTTTCGTTTCTCTAAATCAGTGGGACTTTTTTTATTATATAAAACAAAATAAATAATCGGTGACGTGCGAGTATTACTCGCGCACAGAGGGTTCCGTTCAATAAATATATGAATTAAATAACTGGACATTGCATTACACAAATATATCATTAAAAATTGTTATGTAGGCTTTAAAAGCCGATGGTGCATAGAGTACGCCGCCGGTTTCTTTATGTATTTCCAAACAGTCCGAGTCTTTAAGGGTTAATATCTCGGCTAATTACCGACAATTGTTTACGAAAATCATTATCAACAATCCTTTTATACTTCTGCGACGATAAGTACCTCCAGCGCTCCTCAACTCATTTGATGAACGCCCGCAAATCGAAATTTCTGTGTAACGGAAAAATGCGATTTTCTTCAAAATTAATATACCCTAGGGTAATCGCTATAGTTTTCCTGTAATGTTTAAATTAACTTCTACTACCCTAATTTTTTCATAATTTTAGTTTTAGTAAATTTGGAAATAGAAGGGGGCGGGGGGACATATTTTTGCATTACATTTTCAACGATATCGCTGAAAATATAATACCTAAAATTAAAAGAAATGAATTTTTTTATTCGGCATAACGAAAGTTTTCACACGATATAAAAAGAAAAGATTTTCTTTTCAAGTAACTTTATTAGGTCCGCTTCATTTTTCCTAAACAGATTTGTGAATGGTTAATAACCTATAAATGTGTGGGTCAATAGCTTTTATTACTTCTGCTAATTTGAACTTCGCACGTTCCATAATTTACGAGTAAAATGGCTGTGGCAGACAGACACAGGAGTAATCTTATAATGGTTCCGTTTTTTCTTTTTAATTACGGAACCTAAAAAATCCGTAAAAACCGGAAATTGTATTGGCAAAATACGGAAATTCATTTTAGTGTGTAAAAAATAAAAACTCCCAAAGCCTTAGTGAAAACGAGAAATTAACAAGTCTTATAGCCCTATTATTTGTCAAGGATGTACTTGCATCCACAGTCGCTAATTTCTAACACATTTTCAAGTTCATTTCATCGGAGATAAAAATTCCGTAAAAATACGGAAATTGTTTTGGCAAGCAACGGATTTTTTTTTTTTTTTTTTTTTTTTTTTTCAGTGATACCTTGTATGGAAAAAATAATAGCATCGATCCGAGATCAATCAATTACAGGGAGAGAAAATAAATTATTGTATTACGCACGCAAAAGTCTTAATCAAACCCTAAAGTCAAATACATATCTTCTCACTCTGTATATGATGAAATAATTTTCTCGAAAATAAAAAAAAAGACAATTCACAGAAAACGGAATATTAAAACAACTGTTTCGAAATACTCTGATGTAACTCTACACTTACGTAAGTTCTTTAGATAGGTTAGAATCCCAAGAAATAAAATTTGAATATTTTTTTATTTTCTGAATGCAGTATTATTTTCGTCGAAATCGTTACACCATGTAAAATAAAAGCGGACAGATTTTTCTATTATCTAGAATAGCATTCAAAAGAAAAGCAGAAAAAAAGATATGTCTTAAGAGATAGAGTTTCACAAAGAGAATTCCTGTTTTTGACACTTTAGTGATATAGCAATAGGACAACTGGTGAAAAACTTTCTTTTCAAAGAGTTATAGATACTTATAAATATTTGAAATGGAAATTAGTTTTACACAGTCGGCAAATTATTTATTAAGTTATTATAAACAGATGTTGTTTTAAAAAATTGGCTTTTTAATTAAGGTTTTTTTAAATATAGCTTTGCACATAATTTTACACAAGGAAGAAATTCTTTAAAATAATCAAAACATTTCGTTAAATTTCAAAGATATTTTAGATAAATAATCCCAATACAGGCAGTAAATTGCGCACTGTGAAAGGTTTACCAAAATAAGGAGACTAACTGCTAAATCCCTAACTGCTAACTGGTTTTCTAACTGCTAATTATTGCTTTTTGCTTGCAACAAATTTCAGAACTGGTTCCCAAAACTGAAAGTGTCTTCAGGGAAAAAACTGCAACCAAAATAGAAAAAGTAAAAAGATACCCGGTTAGACATCGACCTCAGATAATAATATGCAAAAAGAATCATTTGAAAATATTGAAATGCAAACGAGGAATTTGAAAAGAAATCTCCCGTAGCTTTAATATAAGCTTGTGAGTTTTGTTACGTGACTAATATAGGCTTTTAAGGGACCGTTTGTTAGATTGAAATGTAAAATTTATTTCCCACGATTTCAAGAAATAGCAAATATCAGTGTATTTAATGTTTTTCTTGTTAAACATGTAGTCTTGAATAAAAATAATGATTATTTTAATAGCTATAACAAAAAAGAATGCTCCCATAGGTTTAACATTAGCTTGTGAGTGCCGTCACGTGACTAGCGTAGGCTCTTAACCCTTTCAGGAGCAAGGCGTTTCTGCTCCAAAAATGTTGAAATAATTGATTCACATCACAGTTTAAGAACAGATTTATTTGAAAAAATATAAAAGCTTTTCTTCACGTTTATAATATTATAAAAGCAAAATTGAACTAAAATTTTTTTGAGTACATCGGCAGATTGGATATTAATTTAAGCGTTCGCACCATGCAAACGGCACCCCTGAAATGGTTTAGAACCTACTAGTGTAGTTTTTAAGTCAGTTCAACAGACGTCAAGATAGAGGTTCAGTTATGCTATAGCGTTTAGAAAATATAGTAACCGGCTATTCCAATAATGCTTTAACCCCTTCAAGGGCGGTAGCTAGACGGTCTAGCCACCTAATTTTAATTCCAAAACTGACAAATGACACCAAGAATATTTTAATAAAATTTTGCTTTTGTAATGAAAGTACAAATTAGCAGGATTTTATTTTCTAAGAAATTCGTTTGAGTATTCTGGTGTCAATCAATTATTTGATCAGTTTACGAACAGAGTTATTCTGCCCCTGAAAGGGTTAAAAAGCGCTAAAAATTTAATTCGATAAATGTCTAACGATGCTGAGCGATAAATGTCGATCACAGCGACATCTGCTAGTTCTTCACATGCTGAAATGTTTTCCCAATTCAACCCTTATTCAATGTTTACATTTGAGTTACCAGATGTCGCTGTGATTGACATTTATTATTTAGCATCGTTAGCACTTTTGGAATAACCGATTGCCACACTATATATTATAGGCACGATAGGTGTGGTTTTGATTGAATTTGGCTGCAACGGAAAGATTTCTCAAACGATTATGAAGTGAAAACAATATACCCAACAACTTTTGAAACTTACTATCTTTTAGGTGGAACAAATCAAGTATTACAACAAAATAATGCGTCCATCCCCATATCAAATTTAAAGAAACAGTAGTCGAGGGCTAAAAATATTTTCATTCTTTATCGGTCTACCCTAAATCCTCACGCTAATCATATAATAAATATATAGGGTATTTTAAGAAATACGTTATATGTGAATGGAAAAAAAAGAATTTTTCTGTTTTTGACTTAAAAATGAAATACACGGGCTTGATTTAGTATTGAACCAAAAACGTTCAAAAACTTATAATTTCAATGAAAGACTACGTGGTTGATCGAACAAAACATAACGGCGGTTTCCTCGATTAGTAAAATTGTTCGTTTTCTTATGAAAATACTAAATTTTATATTTGTGCCTAAACTTATGTGTAGCACATTTTTATTATTATAAGTTAAATTGTTGTTTGATAACCACAGTTGTGATTTTCTGTTTTTATTTTGCATATTATTATATGCAAATAACTAGTGTCGCCCAGTGGCGTGGTCGGTAGCGACAGCCACTGCCACGGCGGGGGCCCGGGTTCGAATCCTCGGGTAAGACATGGATGTAATTGTGAATGTCCCATTGTTGTAATATAATATATGTAATGGAAAAATAAAAATTGTTGTGAATTGTTGTTGTTTCTGTATAATAAGGATCATTCGAGGCGACAGCCATAGTAGCTATAGGCCCCAAAGCATTTCACTTCTGTGGACTTCAAATGCAAATAACTAGTAACAATAGAAAATATCACTTCAGTTTTAATAGTGTTTTTTTAAATTCAAATTTCATATTGTGTCTATATTTTTGCGCAGGCCTGTACCATTCTTTGAAAATATTTTTTGAATATTTTAAGAGATTTACTTAATGAGAGTTACATTAAGGGTTGGATTAGTATCTTTGACCAAAAAAAGGGCCTTTTGAGGATTAGGTTAAAGTAATGACACAACGATTTTTTACGAAATTTTTATTGAAGTTTAGAGAAGTTGCATGAATATTTTCAGTCGAAAATATTTCAAACTTTGTTTCATATGACAAAGAGTCTAGACTGTGCTACCCCAACAGGACGTCCATTCTTCTCATGTCATTGAAACAACGTCTGTTAGTATAAATTTTAGAGAATATCATAATCCTTCAGAATCTGATTCAAAAATGCATCTTAGAAGACTGAGTCACTAGAAAAATGCCCGTCCGATTGGGGTAACACAGTCAAAGCATATTCTCTTCGTCATATGAAGCAAAGTTTTAACACTAGAACGCCCGGAAATTATACTCAATTTTCATAAAAATATTTCACTCCAGAATTTTTATTTAAAATTATTTAACTGATTTATTTAACGTAATTCCGTTTCGCTTAAATTTAACTTACTTTATGAAAATAAATCTGGCTCCAATGGACATTTAATCATATGGCCGGAGTCGAATCGACTCCTTCCGGGCGTTTTAGTGTTAAATAGTATTTCCGATTGTAAACATTCACAGAGCTTTCATTTTTGAAAGTCTGTTATTCCGTCAAATAGCACTATACTGTAAAAACGGTTATATATACGAATGATTTTACACGAGATTTCTGTCTTTTAAAGGAAAATATATGTTTCGGGTTGAAATCGTGCATTTCACCGGAATAAAGAGAGAATTTTCTTGTTAATCTTAGTAGTTGAATGTTAAAAACAAAATTGTTTTTCCAAGACAGACAAACGTTCCTTTTAATTAGGAGAAAATGGAAAGTTAAATTTTCATATTTGATGTTTTGGCCTATAACCAAGCCATTGGATGAGGTCATGTGGTGAAGGGGACATCCATTAATGGCGAGTACTGAAGTTTGAGTCCCGAAGAAGTCAGGCCGATAAAAAAACAAATGTGATATATAAATACTTGCTCTGTAAAAATGTTCACCGTATGTATAATTGTTATATAAATCATTTTAATATTGTACTATTGAACAAGTTTATTTCTAAAAACGGAAATTACAGTGGTGGAAAATTGGCGCAGAGGAGGAGCCTATTGACATCACTAACTTTTAGTAGTATTTTTCGGCTTATCTAATGACAGAATTTCTGAGATTTTATTAAAGGGGAGAATACTAAAAAATATTAGTGGTGTCAATAGGCTCCTCCTCTGCGCCAATTTTCCACCATTGAAATTACCACCTTGAAAAGCGGAAAATTTCCTTCTTCAAAACAGGGGAATACAAAAACGGAAGATTGGTGAAAAAACGGAGAATAGATGACAACTTAGCTGCCAGTAAATATTCCGTTTTTTCACGGAATTTTCTTTTACAGTGCAGTTTTTATAAATCCTTTGTTTAAAAACTTAATCTTTTCTAAGCATAAAAAAAATCTCTTTTTTAAATGATCCGAATTAGAGAAGAAAATATTACCGAGAATTAACGATTATAGTTTGCTAACCATGTGTAGCAGAATTACTTTAGTTCTGTTGATTTTATCTGTTTTTTTTAAGTACCTTTTGTGTTAATTAAAAATGTATAGTCTCTTCTTATAATATAGGTTATTAAGTACACAAAGTTTTGCTCATAAATTATTTGCAATTTTAAAAGAGCAACTTTAAAATACATGCTTTTTTAACACATTATTAGAAATAGACACTCAAAAATGAGAAACTGAAAATACTTGTTTTCTTTTAAATGAAATTGTACCATAAATGAGTGAATGATATGTTGAAATAAGCAATATTCATATGTACTTAAAAATAACCTTGTCTATAAATAAACTCTCTCTAAATTTTTAATTGAACAATCTTTAAAACTTTTTTGAAACTCTATAACGTGAGGTTTATAAAACGCTGACGGTAGTATTATTTTAGTATGTTGTTATAGTCACCTACCGAATAATTTTTCTTGAAGAAAGTATGTATAACACTTGCAGTTATTTTACAGAGTCAGATGAACTTACCGGATTACATTATTCTCTTTAGGCGATAATTGCTTAAACTGCATATTAGTGCCTATTATGTTATTTTAAAATCTACAAAATTTGTATGTTACTGAGGCTCATTACAGCATATTCTCCATTGAAAATACGGTGCTTAACATTTATAGTTCTTTTACAGGGTGATACAGAATAACTCAGATCTATCACCATTTACTGTCAGAAAAGCTTTTCCCGATGACTTTTATTTAATTTACGATTCTTCATGTGATGATTATGTCTTTGCGTAGGAATATTTTAAAGTTTTCGCAGCTCAGGTATAAAAAGTAATTTTAAGAGAAATACCAAATTTTTACCGAAGTGTTTTGATGTGTTAGATGTGATTGCCTAGACCATTTCCACCCATGCACATGCAAACCTATGCTGTGTAGTTCTACGTAAAAAGCCAGGTTTGGACTTAACCACAAGATTTCTCAAAAACTATTAATTTATTTTATTTTTCACCGATTTTTCTTGATGAAAGCTACAAAACCTCACATGGATTTATTTCTTTGCAAATAATATATTAAAAAATCAATTCATGCCAAAATTAAGCACATTTTCGACCCTATATATATATATTTTAAGAGCAAGAATTTTAAAAATCCCATGTGACATTTTCTTTAAAACTAATGTGGTAGGGGCTACAAAACATTTCAGAACTGTAGCCCAAATAGTCTCGGTGTATTTTCTATGCACTTAAGCTGAAAGAAAAACAGTTTTGAGAAAACCGCCATTTAAGTTTGACAAGCCATTTACTCATATACATTATTTAAAAGAAACTCCAGTACTACAAGCAACATAATCGGGGCCTTCTTTAGTCTCCAGCCTTGCCTGCTGCTCTCACTACTTACGTTATTATTATTAATGTTATTATTATGTACGTTATTATTATTATTAACACTAGCCGCCCTTGGCGACCAGTTTGATCTCCCTTAAAATTTTTGTTTGGGAAAGCATGCTAAGTATTTTATCATGTTACTTTTATTCATAATTTAATTTACTTGGATTCCCTTAAATATAATTAATATAATCCCTTAAGCTAATATTACTTTTTGTTGAATTAAAATATCTCAAATTGTTGATTTTCTGTAAGAAAGTAAACCCTATTGGTTTGCAATGGAAGTTTATTGGAATTTGGCGAAATATTAGAGATATCGCCAAGTTGGCATAACATTTGTCGACTAAATTTGGACGCTAAATTTAGAGATATATCGCCAAGTTGCCGACAAACTTGGCGGCCTTTGGAATCAGAACAGGGTCCTCCCTATGGTAACCCCCCTTATAGCTATGGAGATGCATTAAATGCTGTTCAATAACCAATGAGATGAGTTTCATTCGGGCGTTGCCATTAAACAATTAACAAATAATCACAATGTCTGTGCCACGTACGATAGCGTAATATATATATAGATTATTATTCGTTTAATTTTGGGATGTAAAGTTAAAAAATTGTTATTTCCATATAAAAGGAGGTTTATTAAGACCCGAAAAGCTGAAAATCGATTTTTCGACGGTCATTAAGCCCTTAAGTTTAAATTGCATCTGAAAAGATGCAATCTAAACTCCCTTCTCACGAATGAATTTCTCTCAAATTTTCTTCAGAATAAAATTCCACTATATAGAACAGATAAAATAGGTTTTTTGAAAGACAATCCATTCACCAAAATTTGGGAGTAACTTCATTTCGGTACATGAAATGATTATGATCCGATGAGCCCCCCCAAAATAAAGTTGTTTTACTATGTTTTCGGATGCAAAATGGGGGCAATTTAACTCAGGAATGGAGAAACTGAAAACTTTATGTAGGTCGAGTGGGGTATCGTTTATTATGTATTCTTTAATTCGGAATCGAATGACACCATCCGCAGGTCTATACGATGATTTGTTACAAAGTTAAGCAGCTTTTATGACTACAATGTCGAAAATTATACTTTAGTGCAGGTAAAATAGATTTTTATAGCAAAAATTGATGGCCATTCACGAAACTTTGGGGAGAAAGTCGTTTTGGCACTCGAACTTAAGATCAGATGAGTCCCCCCAAAAATAAAGTTATTTTGCCTTTTTTTGGGGAGGGGGGGGGAGAGGGCATTTTAACTCAGGGGGGAACCCAACTTTTTGAGAATAGATCAAGCGAGGTTTATTTATTATGTATATTTTAATTCAGAATCGAATGACACAGTCCGCAAGTCGATACGCGCATCCTTTGCAAAGTTACGGCAGGTTTTATTAATGCAAAGTCGAAAATTATGCTTTATGAGAGAGCACAATTTTATCACACCTGAACATAGTAAAGCAATTTTATATTTTTGGGACTCATCATATCTTCATTTCAAGGGCCAAACCGAAGTTCTTCGCAAATTTTCGTGGATGACCACCAGTTGTTGTACACTTATAACCCAACTTTTGGTCTATTTTACCTCTACTAATGTTCAAATTTATGTTTTGATAAAAAGAGTCATATGACCTTTTTTTTTTTTTTTTACTCTGATAACGTCCATAGTAGGAAATTGAATAACTAAAACTTTAAAACGGACTTGTGATATCTTTTCTGATATTGCAACCATACTCTAGGTTAAAATTATACAGCATAGGATCAACTCAACTTCAGTTACACCGATAACACCCCCAAGTGAGAAATAGAGTAACCAAATTTAAATACAATTTTTTTTAAATAAAATATTTTGCTGTATGAAAGCCGTAATCAAGTTAAAAATAGATAAAGCAGATTCAAAACAGTTGTATTTTGCATTTGTAGTGCACATGGATGGTAACAGGGTAACTAAATTAAGAAAAATGGATTTTTGATGTTTTACTGTATAACAGCGTACTCAAGTTAAGAATAGGTAGATTCAAAACATTTTTTATAGTGCCCATCGTTGGAAAATGGAGTAATTAAATATAAATAAAATTTCATTTTTTGTTGTTTTAAATAAATGTTCAGAATAAGCTTCCCAAGGTCAAATTTCTCTTGATAAATTCTTTCTTTTATTATGTTTTAATGTATGACAATTTTATGTTTAATGTATGCTCAAGTTAAAGATAGGTAGGAGAGAATAACCATAATTCTCTTTTCCGTTTATAACTCTTCTTTGAGGGAAATAGGGGGACTAAATTTAAATAAAATAAGTTTTATTGTATGAATCTGTAAAGTTAAAAGTAGGTAGGACATATTCAACACACTTTTATTTTATTGTATAGTGCCCCCGACGGAAAATAGAGTTAGTAAATTTAAATAAAGTTGATTTTTCTATGTTTTTTAATAAATATTTAAAATGAGTTTTTACTATGAAGAAATTTACACTGGTCATCAAATTTAAAGGATAATGAGAAAAAATATGCTCACTAATTTAATGTTGCAACCAATGTCCAATGCTGTAATTATTTATGTTAATTAAATACTTTTGAACTCAAAATTGTACCTCCGCGAATACGTTAGCTTCGTAAATATGCAAATTAAAAGATTGACAATGTGGTGCGCAATGGACATATGTTGGAATTCTGGTCTGTAGTGTTGTTTAAAGTGAATGCGGTGTCTGAATGTGATCAGTATTCATTAGTTATGGCTCAAAGGCATCACTTAAGTTAAGGTCAAAAGTGGCGAATAATTGGTAGGATCGAGGAAGGTTAAAAGCAAATGGAGGCCGCCCAAGTTTGGAATATCCATCAAAGTGTGATATCAAGAGCTTAGAGTCGCTTTGTAAGCACTGGATCCGTTGATAGACAGCCTAGTAATGGGAGACCAAGAGCAACAACTGCATCCGAAGACCATTTTTTGTCACTGTGTCTTGAAGAATCCGCGAAGCGACTACAAGAGATTTGGTTTCAGACCTTCAGGCTGCTCCAAGAACTCCAATTAGCCGTTCTTCTTCTGCACGAAGGCTTAACGAGGATGGACTGTATACGAGAAAAACAAAAGTTTGTGTCCCACTCACTCCAGCTTCCCAAGGGGCCCGTTTAAACTGCTGCCCTCCTCAAGTTCAATGGAAGTAAGAAGACAGGGCTCAAGTATTGTTTACTGACGAGTTCAGATATAGTCTGAACACTGATTTTAGACATATTTTGATCTGAAGATTTGAAAGAAGACGCAACTTGCCCTTCCCTAGCCCGTGAAATATCCCGTTCGAGCCCCGTTCGGTCTCCCTTGACATAGGCTGTTTATCAACGGATCCAGTGCCTCTCGATAATATCCCTCAAAGTGTGATATTCAAATCCTTGGCGATCTCCATTTGTTTTTGACCTTCCTCGATTCTACAAATTATTCGCCACTTTTTACCTTAACTTACATGATGCCTTTGAGCTATAGCTCATGAGTACTGATCACATTCAGACACTACTTGCACTTTAAACAACACTACAGACCAGAATTCAAACATATGCCCATTGCGCACCCCATTGTCAATCACCTAATTTGCATATTTCCGACTCTAACGTATGCACGGAAGTGCAATTTTGAGTTCAATAGCATTTAATTAACATAAATAATTGCAGCATTGGGCATTCGTTGCAACATTAACTTAGTGAGCATATTTTTTCTCATTATCCTTTAATTTTAATGACCAGTGTATGATTTGATAAAAAATATCGCATGATAGGATTTTTTCACGCTGGCGCCCTTGGAAGGAATTGCATAATTAAAATTTTTAAATGAATTTTTTTATGTTTTCTCATAAGGTAATCATACCCCAAGTTAAAATTAAATTGGACAGATTCAACTTTCTTATATGTTAATAAAGCTCCATAGCTGGAAAAAGAGTGTTCAAATGCGAATAAAATTAGCTTTTTATGTTTTAATGTATGATAACCGTCCTCAGGATGCGGAGGATTCTATATAGGGGAGAGCAGCCGAATTTGGACCACTTCACATATTTTCAGGTTAACTGGCTTCATTTTTTTAATACTTGAAAAATATCACTACACGTGGTCAACCTATTCATCTACTAACTAGATAACTCTTTAGATTAATTTCTTTTTGAAAATCTTAATTTTATTTTAATTTGAAAAAATTGTCAAAAGTGGTCCAAATTTAGCGACTGGTCACCTAAGTTGGACCCCCAGTCTCCTAAATTGGACGAAACAAGATTAGGCTGTTTTAATAAGTAGGGAATATAACTAACTTTTTTAAAAGAAAAGTTTGCGATTAATGAAATGTAATGGAATGAAATGTTTGCAGTAGGGTAAATGTTTTAAATTATAATATATTTAAAATATAAATTAAAGTTATAAGTAAGTAAGAATAGAAATTATAGAAACTCCCTGAATCATTTTCTGCTATAACCATTTCTGCTATTTAATTTTCTTACAAATTAGGCAAAACCAATTATCACTGTTTTGATTTTTCTTTTTAGATTCTATATCATTAGACTTTTTTTTTGCAACGGAAGTTTTCTTTACCTTATGTCTGTATTTCTTCCCTTTCACCATTTTCTTTCAAATCGAATTACGCCTATTTTATAATACTTGATGTTACAATTGCTTTTGTGCTCTAAGAGCTTCCTTTTTGTCTTTTTTTTTTTTTTTTACTTTTTCATTTCAAGGTTTACTTTATAGGGCGAAGATGTTTACTCAGCTGTTTTTTTTGTCTCCCTCTGTACTTTGGCTTAACTAATTTTGGCAAGGGAGATGACATTTATAATGAGTCTTTAGCTTTTTGCGGGGTTTTGTAGCTGCAGCTTTCTTGCGGGTCAATCTCTACACAACTTACTCTTTCCTTTTCGTTTCTTATAACTTTTCTGGACAACCTTTGCTGACACTGATGTTTTCTTCCAGATTGTTTGTCTGTGTCGTTATTATCATTTTTTACACTCTTTGTTTCAGTAGGTTTCATGATTACTGACTCTGACTCCGAAATCTCACTAAATTAAAGTAGTCAAAAACTTGCATGGAGGTAGTAATCCATTGTATAATATTAAAAAATAAAAAAGTAGTGTCCAAATCGTACAGCCCTCGAAATTCATTACTTACTTTTCAAATTTATGATCATATATCTGGTCCTATTTAAGCAAATAAAATAGGTCCAATTAAGGCAACTACGCCTTTTTTAAAAGATAATTTAAGACTAAGAACAAAAACAAAAACAAAAGCAAACAAATCAGCGTGAAAATTATGCACAATAAACACATGAATTTAGATATGTACATAAAAACATAACAACTTTCCTTAGTTTTAAAGCATTCTCTTGCACTTAGTAGAAAAAAAAAGTAGATAAAAATATCTAATTTTAGGTTTTTTAAAATTGTTTGAAAACAGCACGCGGAAGGCGGTTGCTTCTTCTAATCGTAAATGACGTCATTCTGATGAATAGAATTTCAGCGGTAAATGGCATCTCTTTCTGTAATTAACCACAGAATTGAAGCAGCCCATTTAAAGCGGCGGCCCAAATATAGCTACTCTCCCCCAAAAATGTTTTGCTTTTATAATACCTCCTGCTGGAAATAGCGTAACTAAATTTAAATAGATTTGGATTTTATATGGTTTTACTGCGTTCGTGTATGTAAAGATGCAATTTTGTAATAAATTTTTCTCTCACGGTGTTTTCTAAAATTCAAGACATTATATCCATCTTGTGTGTTCTTGATAATAATGTAATATTTTCAGAACTTAATTGTAAACTAATAAATTAGTTTTAATTAAAGTCTGCTTCGTTTGATTGGAAATTGTGTATACTTTTGTGCATGATTGACTTTAAAAAAAATAGGAGTCGTATATATATTAAAAATTGTATCACTTTGAATTTTTAAATAGTAACACCCACTGTTGACACCCGTATTTGAGTTTCTTGGATCAAGCGAGATCGGAAAAAGGTATCAGACCGGGAGCCAGCAGCACAGACACATGGTTCGTACGGATACCGTTATTTCTCCAGGAAAACTACCAGTATCTTTTTACAGAAAAAGAAATCTAGGTTAAACGCGCAAAATTTCGCCTTCTTTAAGAGATTTTCTATACGGTAATACTGGTACCGAAAAATTTTCTGGTCTGAAAAATTCAAGGAGGCGTACGAACCATGAGGCAACCACCTTATCGGGTTGGAGGCTGAAATTCCAGAATTAGCTAAAACTCGAATCCCATATTAAAACGCAATCGGTATGCCAAGTCACTTCTTGGTGGAAAACACCTAAAAACCCGATTTTACTGGTTGACTCGTAGGTTTACCATTGTGTTTTCCTGCTCCCAGTCCGCCATGTTTTCATACCTTTGGGTGCAAGAAAACGCAATGGTAAACCTATGAGTCGACCGGTAAAATCGGGTTTTTATGTGTTTTCAACCAAGATATGACTTGGCAGACCGATTGCATTTTAATATAGGAATCGAGTTTTAGCTAATTCTTTAATTTCAGCTTCCAACTCGATGAGGTGGTTGTCTGTGCTGCCAACTCCCGGTCTATAGAGTTTATACACTTTTTCTTAAATCTTCATAGAGTTACAGCAGAAAATGTGTTAGGAGTTAATCGATAAATTTCGAAAACTAAAACTAAAATATTCAAATGAAAAGTACCTGGAATACACCATTCGTCACAAGAAAACTACGCAGTTTTTATTATTTACCATAAAGTTTACCAGATTACATTATATGAAGTTCTTTTCTGTAGATACTTTAACCCGGGAGAACTCGCTAGTGAGAATGCCCAATTGCTTTTCTTTTACTTTACATTCATATAATATCAACTTTTTTTGGTTGGCTTAGTACTTTTATTCACAAAATAGGTAAAATAATTGTAAAACATTTTGAAATATTAATTAAAATGAAAAATAATTTAAATAAGAGTCTTAACCCGGGAGAACTCGCTGCATGAGATTTTCTCTTACAGTCGTACTTTTTTAAGGCTCTTATTTAAATCATTTTTCATTTTAATTAAAATTTCAAAATGTTTTTAAATTATTTTACCTATTGTGTGAATAAAAGTACTAAGCCAACCAAAAAAAGTTGATATTATAGGAATGTAAAGTAAAAGAAAAGCAATTGGGCATTCTCACTAGCGAGTTCTCCCGGGTTAAAAAAGTACGACTGTGAGAGAAAATCTCATGCAGCGAGTTCTCCCGGGTTAATAAGAGGAATCGGTTCCTTTGGACCGTCGGAAAGTAAATTTTTTTTATATTTCGAAAACTAATGATTGAGATGAAATGTAAACTTATACCTCCATGTTTTTGCCGATTACGTATCGTTTTATATAAAAATTAATTTAAGTCATAATTCGTATTTTTTGAAATTTGAATGTGTTATTAGATTTCATATTTACTATGATTTTTAATCGACAAAATGCCTGGAATATGTTTACGCGTATTGTAAACATATTCTGTAACATTGTAAATTTTCAGTGTTTCAGTGTCAGTCATCGTAGCACTCAACGTGTTAACCCCTTGAGGGTCACCGGTATATATTATATACCGCCTACGATTAATAAAGTTTTACACCAGAAAATTTTTATTAAATTTTACTTTTCTAACTTTGGTGGAAAAAAGCCGTAAAATTGCTTTTACTTATTTTGAAATAGAATTTTTCAAAGATTCCGGTGGGAATTCAGCATTTCACAAACGTAATTGATTGCCCCTCAAGGAGTTAAACGATTCCTATTTCAGAAACTGCATTCACAATGGGAAAGTATTCACAGTTCTTTGTCAAATGGCATCTTGCACGTCTCTTTGTGACAATTTATTTATAGCATGAGGTGGTGTTTTTCTCATTCAAGACTGTAAAATTCGGCGATATTTATTTCTACTACACTGTAAAAAAATCTGTAATTCTACAGAAGTAAAGTTACAGAAATCTGTATGCTTACTAAAATTTTATCTATACATTGTATAAAAAAATATGTAAATCTACAAATCTAGTTTTTGCAAAGCGACAGAAATCTGTAGCTTTACAAAAGAATCCACCAAAATTACTGTAATGTTACTAAAATTCCATCTGTAATCCGGGTTGCAGTTACATAAAAAGTTCTAGGCATCCCAGTTTCCTAAAAAATTCTTAGTAACCGTACAGTTTTTTTGATTTACAGTGCAAAAGTGTTACATGAACATTACAGAAAAGTGTTACATATCTGTTACATGAATTTTTGTTGTTGTCGTTACATAAAAAGTTCTAGGAATCCTAGTTTCCCAGAAAAATTTTAGTAACGTTACAGATTTTTTTAAAATTATTATTAAACAGTGAGATTGAGTAACAAAAGTTAAGTTCTTCAATCTTAACGAGTTTTTTGGACTTTTCTAAGGCAATAGCTATAAATGAAAATGTGGCAGGCTGAATTAAGATTTCAAGCTTAAACGTTCAATGTAAATGGTCGGATAAGATTTTAAACCGAGGTCTCAATCTGTTTAGGCTTTGTTTACAAAACTTACTGTAGCGTCCTAAACCATTTAGCTAATTTTTTTTTGACTTTATGGTGTAGAGTAGGTGGGGGTAAAGATACGCACTTTCCATACATTTTTATTTTTAACTCACACAATAGTCTAAACTTATGTACTGAGTGATTAAAATGTTAGATTAGAACCTTAGGCAAGTGCCACCCATGGAACTATTAATAAAGAGGAACTGACATATCCTTAAAATAGTGAAGCTTCAACTGTAACCGATATCACAGGAGTTGTTTGTCGACGGCGGAAACTCCCACCAGTAAGTTTATATAGATATTTTCAACTTATTTAAATGCCTTATAATTAAAAAATTTCAGTCATAAATAATGGTAGAAACAGATTTTCATTTTTACTGGTAGGAGTTTTCTTTGGTGGTAGTTAGGCCCTGCGTTTCCGCCATATTGTGACAACCATGGAAACAAACTGACAGTTTTATAAAGCATACTGACACCAGTAAAAACAAATAGAAATTTTTACGACATTTTTGAAAAAAAAATTCCATGAATAAGACGCTTAATTAAGACGAAATCTTCTATTCAATTTTACTGGTGGGATGTTTGACCTATCGGTAATCAGAAACTGAAGAACCGATCTTAAAAAAGTAGCAGCCATCTTGTGACAACCTCCTCAGTTACTTCACTCGCAACTGGTAGACAATACACTATATGTCTCCTCCTTTTTATTCATAACTCCATTGTGCCACCATCAACCGACATTCTGTCAAATTATAATCCTGTGAGAAATTGCATTTTTAAAAAACATTGCTTTGCGTATCTTTGCCCCATCGGTTGCGGTAAAAGTATGCAGCGGTGAGGCAAAGATACGCAGTGTATATTTTTGCTCCATTACTGTGAGTTTTTGCCCGATTTCAAATAAAACGAATGAGTTATGCAAAAGCATTAACTATAAATACTAGTGAAATTTACTAAATTAAAAATTGTAAGTTAAACCATGAAAAAAAAAACAGCGGTCTGTGACATCGCAAATAGCAGTTAACCTCGAACTACTGTGAGAAAAATTGTTGCATAAATACTGTGAGCGGTCCCAAAGACCCCTTGATCGTAGAATGAATAAAAGGGTTGACTGACTTATAAGATATTGTTTTTGCGCTAAACTAAACTTTATGTAAAGGCCTATTATAATAAAAATTCTCCTCATTTAGAAGTCGTTAGCGATACTACTAAATTTCCAAACGAATCAAAATTAAACTAACATCAATAGTTAAATTGAAAATTACAAGTTAAGCTATGAAAACTGATTATAGCAGCGTAAAGGCTAAGACTTAAAATCGTTTTATGAAACAAGAATATTGATTTTTAAAAGTAGGTAGGTAGATACCTACGTTCTATATTGAAAAAATTTAACTAAAAAAAGGAAAAGGTAGTTAACTAGCTTATATTAGTTAAGTAGCTATTATATTTTATACAATATATAAAATATAAAATAAAACTTTCCACAACGTAATTGTGGAAGACTTTGCATCTAGCTAAAACGATAGGACAAAGCCCGAATCTTAAACTTGTGCGTATCTTTGCCCCAAGACGGATGCGTACTTTTACCCCATTCTGTAGTATTTTACTTAACCAGCTACTAACAAGTTTAAACAAATGCGATCGAGATAAACTATACGGTATTTAGAAGCTATAGATCTTCCGTTCTCTACTGAATTTTTAGATTTGTAAAAATTTGAAGTATTGTCAGCTAAACAATAAAGTGAAAATTTAAAAATATTAGATCAAAATGCGAAAATTTAAACTTGCCGCATTTTCTTGGCACGGAGTACTACTTTTTACACAAGGTTTGAACACACAACTACTACACTTGAGACCAAACTATCACCTAGCGGTCATGATTGTAGAACTGTTTCTTCATATTAAATCAGACAATGCGTATCTTTACCCCGTGCGTATCTTTACCCCCACCTACTCTATATGTTTGGTTTTCTTTATATTTTTTGTGGTATATTCGAAAAATTAAACACGTGTTTTTTCCGAAATTGAGACTTAAGTATTTAAAGCTATTATAAGCCAAGAAGCTGCTAAAAATTAATACATGTTTCTTATATTTAATTACCTATTTTTACCTTCGCATCTCGTGAAATGAATGTTAAACGCACTTTTCCATATAAAAATCGCCTTTTTTTTCGGATTAATAATAGAGATAAAATATAAATCAAATAACTGGGCAGACGATAATCTTACGGTTAAAATTTAAGAAATCAAAAGTAAAATTAAAGTACAGTTCCAAACATATTCTAATGTAAAATATCTTCTACCCATTTTAACTTAACGTATATTTTTATGTTCAATATAAAATGTAAATCTGTCTTTTCATTGGCAGATATTTGTTTAGTGTGGTATTTTATGATTAAGGAGGTCTCGTGTTTAATCTGCATTTGTTCTTTTTTATTTTGATCTGCCTAATGAATTGCCTATTGTGGTAACTCTGTCACTAGTTACATTACATTACTGTACGAAACAAATTCTCATTATTGCAGTAGATAAAAAAAATCTTGAAAGTTATTCAATAAATCATAAAAAATTACTAAAATAGGCTGCAGTTTTTAAAGAAATTTTATTTAATTTTTTATACGTAGATTTTGTTTCTACTCGATGATGCAAAATTGAAATTATTCGATATTTAGAAGTAATTCATGAGCGATCAAAGTAGCAGCTGGTTTCTGGATATCATCTAAAAGTGGACAACGAGCATAGAAAAGTCTGAATTGAAAGAAATAGGTCTTTGTCTCCAAAAATAAAGTCCTTAACCCAAATAATAAAATAAATATTTTAATATTGGATGTTTCGATATTTCAGGATTACTTTCATTCTAGGGGAAATATGAATAAAATCACAGGAATAAGTCCGCAATCAGTCTCTTCAGAAGATTATCATTGTAGGGGAGACCGGTAGAATGGCGACACCTTAAGGGAAATTAAATTTTTTCACCTCGAAAAACTGTTTATTTTTTAATAGTAAAAATTCTAAAGCTGAATCATGATCTTTAGTATCTGTATAAATTTAACCGTAATCATAACTGTAAAGTAAGCATACATAAAAAAATATTTTTTAAGCCTCTGCACAGTGGCGGGATTACCCAGGACACTGGGGTAGTTCCGCCACTGTACCGGGGTAATGCCGCCACTATTTAATGACCTAGTAGATGCATCAAATGAATACTAGGATAAACACACAACCTACTGAAAATAGTTAGAAAGCAATGTAATTGAGCAGAATAATGGTTAAGCTTACAATTTACTTCATATTGCAAAAGTCACTCTGCTGAATCGACTCCACTACATTAAAATGAGGCCATTTCTCACCCGATTTGCATGGCGGCGGTATTACACCGAGAGGACAATATGGCGGAAATCCCCAAGCAAAGCCGAAAGAAGAACCGAACTTGTTGAACACATTGCATCAAAATGTCGGCGAATGCATGTAGATTACGGGTCATATTATCTTAATACCTAATGTTACAATAAAAGGTGCTTATCTCTACTCATTTGAAGCTCCAAAATAATAAGAAACTAGATGAAAACTGCATTTTTCACTAGAACAAACGAACGACGGACAGCAAAGCCACCCCCACTTTAGGCACTGTTTATATTGTTGGCCGCTATAGTGCAGGCACATTCACTATCTCAAACTGCCCTTAGTTTTTAAACTAGTCGGGGTGGCGGCATTCCCCCGGTCTCCCCTACAGATATTTCATAATCAAAATTCCAAATGCCTTGTTTCAGTAAGTGACATTTTCTTTTTCAAAGAACGACGCATTCTTAAGATTTTAGAGTCAGGAAGTTAAGCACTTAAAACTTCACTGTCGAATAAAAGATGGCAATAGAGTCATCATTCTTCTATTTAAACTTCAGCTCTCAGGTCACGATGGAGATAAATTGATTTCCTGCCTGAAAAGTTTTTTAAAAATACAGCTGAATCGGACCAATAAATAAATAAATAAACATATATATTTATAGACTTTTTCGTAGAAGTTTTGAATATTATGGACAGGGAAAAATTACATCAGTTATTATTTAGCTTATAAAATATTTTACAGATTCTAACATAATAGCCATATTAATATACCCGTGGAATAAATGAACATGTGTAGTCTATGATAATGTAGTATAAAAATAAACTTAAACAGATTTCATATATTCTTATTTTTGTTTTAAGCATACTAATACAAATTACTTCAATCTAAATATTGGTTTTATTCAAATGGCGTCAACATCAACATTCATTACACTTAACCCTTAACCGGAAACGTACGTCTGTGAGATGTTTGCGTCTACATATCTGCTCTTAATATTTTCTCTCTCCGACATTCCAACTTACATTTATGCTGTTATATTAAAAAATTGGTGCTGTTAATGCATTACAATTAAAGATTAAATGTTTAAGGTGACTATTTGTTAAATTATTAAGTATTCTGTTTGTGCATGGGATTTTCACGTTTCCGGTTAAGGGTTAAGGTAACTAATAATAACCATTGAAATACTGAATAACTGAAAAGATTAAACCTATAGTAACGTACTCGGAATTTAATTTCGGGAGGATTGACTTCAGAGCCTACGATAGTAAGGCGAAGCACTCTAACAAGGAGAGGGCCAACCTTGTTAATCACAGATTTTGATTATTTTAATATATGTTGTAGGGTAGAGAAACCTTAGTGTCAGGTTCAACGGATTTTATCCAACGCTCCTTAGTTCTTGAGAAACCGGGGGGTCTAATAATAGTACACAACTTAAATACTTATATTGCAACCGCCCTGATAGGTTGGTCGTAGCTGAGTTGGCACGGCGTTCGCTGGCAGATCTGCGGGCCGGGTTCGGTACCCGAACGGGCAACGTTTGTTTTTCTCATTTTTTGTTTTATAAATATACTTATAATTTAATAATTTCAATTACAAATTTTAATGTCATAGATTAATTATAATGTTAATAAACTTAAATTTATCATTTTTTATTTTTAAACTATTATTTCTCATCCTTTAAAGAGGTTTAAAAAGAAATTGGATCTATTATTGAATGATAAAAATTCCAAAATCGTGACCAAAATCTGTTGTGGTGCCATCTAGTTATGATAAAATAAAAGAATATTCAAATAAAATAAAAGTAAAAGCAGAAAGAACATAAAAATGAAAGCAAAATAATTGAAAGCGCAAGCATACGTATTACAAATTTAAAAATCTTTAATATGCAAAAAATCGGTTGTTGTTTAATTCTGATGCTAATTTTTAATATAATTATGCTTGTTACTTTAAAAACAGAATAATAGTATTATTGCATTGACTTCCTTTGTTAAAGCAATGCGTAAATGATGTTTCTTTAAAATCACGAATTGACAGAATTGCTTAATATCATTGCATCGTTAAAGAATGTATGAAATATATTTTTAAAGTGATTTTTAAAAAATTAACAGTTTTATGATGTTTTATACAACTATTTAGTTTAAAGTAAAAAATTAAATAGGTTAAAATTATAATTGATATACAATATTATAAATTTTAATTGACAATGAGATTATTAATTATACTTACAAGTATATTTATAAAACAAAAAATGAGAAAAACAAATGTAGCGCACTCAGGTATCGAACCCAGGACCGCGGATCAGCAGGCAAACGCCATACCAACTGAGCTACGACCAACCTACCCTTGCGGTTGCAAAGTAAGTATTTAAGTTGCGTACTATTATTAGACCCCGCGGTTTCTCAAGAACTAAGGAGCGTTGGATAAAATCCGTTGAACCTGACACTAAGGGATCTCTACCCTACAACATATATTAAAATAATCAAAATCTGTGATTAACAAGGTTGGCCCTTTCCTTGTAAGCTAATGTTTAACCAAAGGAACTTTTCAAATATCTCATTTGAATTTCATTTTTTAAAAATGATTTTATTTTATAGAATATCTCAGATCAATCACTAACCGGGTATCTTCCACTTTTTCGATTTTGGTTGAAGTTTTTTTTCTCTGTATTTTTTAAATTTCAGAACAAGAAAAAAACTGCAACAAAAATTGAAAACTTACGAAGATACCTGGTTAGATAGATATAGACCTCAGATAGTTCATACATTTTGATTTTTAACGCACACATTGGTCTAAACTTACGCAGTGAGTGATTAAAATGTTAGATTAGAGCCTTAGGCAAGTGCCACCATCAATCGACATTCTGTCAAATTATAATTCTGCGAGAAATTGCAATTTCTAAAAAACATTGCTCTGCGTATCTTTGCCCCATCGGTTGAGGTAAAAGAACGCAGTGGTGGGGCAAAGATACGCAGTGCGTATTTTTGCACAATTACTGTGGGTTTTTGCCCTATTTCCAATAAAACGATTGAGTTATGCAAAAACATTAGTAAATTTCACTAGTATTTATTGTTATACTGAAAATTGTAAGTTAAACCATGAATAAAAAGGAAAAAAACAGCGGTCTGTGAGATCGCAAATAGCAGTTAACTTCTAACTACTGAGACAAAAATTGTTGCATAAATACTGTGAGCGGTCTCAAAGACCCGATCAAAGAGCGGTCTCAATGATCGTAGAATGAATAAAAGGATTGACTGACTCATGAGATACTGTTTTTGAGCTAAATTTTATGTAAAGGTCTATTATAATAAAAATTATCCTCATTTAGAAGACTTTAGCGTAACTACTAAGTTTCCAAACGAATCAAAATTAAACTAACATCAATAGTTAAATTGAAAATTACAAGTTAAGCTATGAAAACTGATTATAGCAGCGTAAAGGCTAAGACTTAAAATTGTTTTATGAAACAAGAATATTGATTTTTAAAAGTAGGTAGGTAGATACCTACGTTCTATATTGAAAAAAATTAACTAAAAAAAGGAAAAGGTAGTTAACTAGTTTATATTAGTTAAGTATCCATAATATTTTATACAGTATAAAAAATAAAACTTTCCACAACGTAATTGTGGAAAGCTTTGCATCTAGCTAAAACGATAAGACAAAGCCCCGAATCTTAAACTTGTGCGTATCTTTGCCCCAAGACGGATTCGTACTTTTACCCTATTCTGCAGTATTTTACTTAACCGGCTACCCACAAGTTTAAAGAAATGCGATCGAAGTAAACTATACGGCATTTAGAAGCTATAGGGCTTCCGTTCTCCACTGAATTTTTGGATTTGTAAAAATTCAAATTATTGCCAGCTAAACAATAAAGTGAAAATTAAAAAATGCTAGATCAAAATGTGAAAATTTAAATTTACCTTATTTTCCTGGCACAAAGTGCTACTTTTTTCACAAGGTTTGAACACGCAACTACTACACATGAGATCAAATTACCACCTAGCGTTCATGATTGTAGAAATGTTTCTTCATATTAAATCAGCCAGTGCGTATCTTTGCCCCGTGCGTATCTTTACTCTCGCCTACTCTGTCCTATGTAAAAATGAAGAAATAAATAATAACCTTAAATAGTGAAATGCAAACGAGATTTGAAAAAAAATCACTGTCATTGGTTTAACATTAGCTTGCGAATGTCTTCGCGTTACTAGCGCAGCACTTAAGCTTTGGTTTATTTCTCAGCATTGCAAAAAAACCAGAAAACCTCGGATTGTGTTTAAAGCATACATCATGTTTGATATTAAATTAACAGCGACCTGGAATATTCTCAAATAACAATAGTATTTATTTTATTAAAAAATTCTATTTCAGGATAAAGCATTTTCTTTGTTGAAGCTCTTTTTAAGAGTAACTAAATTCAAATTCCTAGTCAAAGCAAGTACTCTTTCTTGATTCCTCTCTCATGCATGCTCATGAGATTTTCATCAGACATGGCTATTGATATACAAGAAATATAAAAAATTGTAAAAGAAACTAAAAACCTCGGTAACTTGATCAGATTTTCTTTTCGTTTTTACAGGAAAGCTAAGGTTATTGAATATTTTTTCCATTCATGTCTAAGAAATCCGCTGGACTTTCATATTTTAAAATCTGAAACAGAATATATATTATAGATATAAAAAACTGAATATTTCGGAAGACACCAAACGTATACATCATTGTTGAATTTGTGGTTAAAAGTAGTTATTTCTCACAGAATAACGGAACAATATGAGAAAACGCAAATTGCTGACATTTTCTATTGCATATAGTTTTATTGTAAGAGACCAATTTATTAATTCGAAATCCCGGAAACATTTATGTTCGAGTGTCCTATCGGGCACTTTAAATATACAGGGTGAATTTAAAGTCTTGGGCAAAACTTTAATGGGTGTTAGTACACATCAAGACAAACAATATTAAATGGGAAACTAAGGATCCCAAACGTCTTCCGAAGGAGATACGTGCCATTAAAGTTTAGGGTCCCAAAATTTCAAATGATGATAAAAATCGGAAAAATTGGACGATTCGTTTACGGTTTTCGCTAAAACTATTCTTTATGTCAGTATTTTCTTGAAAATAAATTTTAAAGATAAAGTTCAAAAAATGCCGATAGAGGGCGCTTTAGACTTTAGAGTAACGAAAAACTATTTTTTTACCGTTATTTTTTGTATGCCATTAAATGCTTTCAAAGCTTCGACTTAAACTTAAATTTTGAGCTCAAAATCTGAATCGTTGGAAGTTGTTAAGTGGTGCAAACTGAATTGTGTTCAGGAGTTGAAATTTGAACCCCACACCCCGGTCATAGTTCAGTTATTCTCGATCTTGGTGTCGTGGACCAGACAGAAACTACTACCCCTTAACGTAAAATATACGATAGAGGGATGACAAAATTAAATAAAAAAATTATTCAGACCATGAGCAATTTCTCCGAGCAAAATAAATAGAAACAATTTTGATGTACGTACGTGGTGCTCAATATGAATGAAGGTTGACACATAGAAAATGGTACACGCATGATGTTTGTGCGGAATGACAAAAACTGCTCGAAAGAGTGCCCACCAGCAACGATGTAGGCCTCACACCGCCGGCTGAGGGAATTGCGAACATTAGCGAATACCCCGGGCATCTCCCGGATATCGCCTGCTACGACGGCAATCTTCGCAACCAGGTCCTCGTAGGAGTCGACGGGGCTTGGGTAAACAAGGCTCTTTATATGGCCCCAGAGGAAGAAGTCTAGGCAGGAGAGGTCAGGTGAGTGTGCCAGCCAATTTATCGGACCACCCCGTCCAAACAATCGCCCTGGGTATGCTGTATCCAATGCATTTCGCACATCCGCGCTGAAATGTGCAGTTGCTCTGTCATGTTGGAACCACATACCAGCCTTTATGTTGGCTGGAACACTTTGCAGTAAAACTGGAAGCACCTCTTGCAGGAATACCAGATACGCACGCCGTCCTGGCGCCTTGGCTGAAGATATGGCCCGATCATATGATCGTGGATAATTCCGGCCCACACATTGACGTTGAAACGTCGTCGATATGAATGAGGACGGGTAGAGTGTGGGTTCGTGTACGCCCAGTTGTGTGCTTTGCACTCATTGAAAATGCCTTCCCGACTGAAACTGCATTCATCGTTGAATAGCACGTGTATGGCAAAGTGTTGCGCACCCAACTGTTGTAGGAACCATGATGAAAAATCGACACGTGGCTGAAGGTCGGTTGCTTTCAAGACGTGCACACGCTTTGCGTGATAGGGTCGAAAGGCTTCGGCTCCTAATACTCGTCAAAGCGTTATCTGTCT
The DNA here is from genome assembly GCA_963932465.1 of Maratus speciosus. Classification (NCBI taxonomy): domain Eukaryota; kingdom Metazoa; phylum Arthropoda; class Arachnida; order Araneae; family Salticidae; genus Maratus; species Maratus speciosus. Next base: position 511,073,461 of record OZ010787.1, on the reverse strand, counting down.
CACATTTGCGGCGGTGAATAACGCCTGCGTGCTCGTCTCCGGCTGCTCCTCGAATTCACGCAACACATGCTCTTCAATTTCCGGTGTCCTCGCACTCCTGGTACACCCAGTGTCATCTGACAACCAGCGCTTTTATAGCACTTTCGATCCCAGCGCCATCTGGAGGTTACATCTTTCTGGCCGGCTACATTGCCGGCCAATCGGGTGACACGGATCGTTACTACGAAATGGCTACTTAACTGTAAATTATTTCTTGTTAATTTGTGCAGAGAAATTGCTCATGTCTGTTATGAATAAATTTTGTATTTAATTTTGTCATCGCTCTATCGTTTATTTTACGCTTAGGGAGTAGTAGTTTCTGCCTGGTCTACGACACCAAGATCGGGAATAACTGAACCGTGTTCAGGGGTGGGGTGTGGGGTGTTTCATTTTTTTAAGTGAGCCTTTATCTCCAATATTTCATGAATTATAACGTTCTGTAATGTTAAAAGGACTTTGTGGACACCCTGTACCATTATCTTAACATCTTAATGCCAAGAAATAGAAAAGAAAACTGAAATTTATATACTAAACAACACTTAGAAGAAAATGTGAACAATTTTTTTAAATATTTTCTGAAGGAAGTTTAATTTTTTTTCTTAACAACTATTGTTAACATAATATTGTATGTGAGGCCCAAGATTATATGTTTTCTATAAGTACAAATTTTTCTCTGCAAATATGACTCAAGGACGTCAAAAGATTGGTCCTCTGATCAGAATCACTCCATTCTTTAAAAATCACACACTCATACTGAGTTTAAATATTAACATATTTATTGTGAATAAGCAATACTTAAAACTTAGAGAATCGCATAAATATCCACAGCACCTTGCAGCTGGTTCCACAGGAACTGCATTTTTTTTTTTAAATTTTTGCTTCGTCTACTTACATTCAGAAAATATTTAAGGGTACGCGTACTCAAACTCCGCTTCAGAAAAAATTCTTCGAAAATTTGTTTGGATTTGAGTAATGTTGGGGAAAATTGCAAGCTAATGAGCTGCTTTTATGTGTTCGTTTCTGTTTTCAACGGCAATATTATTTATAAAATAACTTTCCAAGTGAAATTTGCGCATGAGCTTTTTATGAATCAATGTTATAAATTTTCAAATTATTCCACTTATATGGAACGCTAATGATTTTCGCAAATTTGCTCTATTTTAATGAAAATATTCTCAATGAGTAAATATTTCTTATGCAAGAGTTTATCTTAATTTACAAATGTACGCTTAATTGTGTAGTTCCATTTAGTTCCCAGGTATTTTTCTGCTCCAGTAATTTCTTCATTAATCAGTAAAATTCAGATGAAAATAATAAAATATATAAGTGATATATTTAATGATTTATTCAACGGACAAATTCAGTCAGGTAAAAATACCATTCATTTTATAAAAATACATTTTATTTGTTTTTTTAGTTATAATATTAGCTGGGGACGAAATGGCACCATCTCCAGTTAAGCGCTAAATCACTTTTATATCTCTTCGTATTTAATGCATATTTCTCTAATGCATATACATTTTATTTCTGTTTAATGGCTTCAAAGAGCAGAGCAATTACTTTCATTTTACATAAGATTTAAAGCTGTGATCTGCTATGATTATTTACCAGTCCCTTAATAATAAAAAGGATGTAACTTTTTGTAGGTAGGTGTGGAGATCAGGCAAGCAGTAACTTCTTTGTAATTTTCGCTTAAATTAACTTTAGTCACGAAAGCTTCCTTATTAATTCTTCACACGCAGTTGCTTTTTACATATTTTTTTGTATTTTTAATTTCGTTCAGTCTTTTTGTTTTTGTTCCAATGTAAATTTGCATTGATATACTGATTTAAAAAACTAAGTGAGGGCGATTCGCGGTATTTATTTTAGATGTGAAACAAGCACTTACGTTTTTCAAAAAATAATTCTTATTTATATATTCAAAGAGATCTTAACACTATATATATAGTATAACACTAAATATATAGAGAAGGTATTGCAAGACAGTAAAATTTTGCAAGAATTCTCAGCCATATCCTTTGATCGCCATTATAGGAAAGTAGGATGAAATCGTTGAAACCGGATATAACAGTTTTAGTTTTGACACTAGCAGATAATGGTTGACATACTTTACTTTCATCCAGAAGCTAGAGTGACCATTACGCTATTTCCATACTCCAGGTTTGTACACCTCAGGTATTGAGGTAATTTGAATACAAGATTTTTGGTAAAGTAATGATCGCTATATTTAGAAACAGAATTTCTTCATTAACCTTTAACTGATGTCACAGAAATTGTCACATAGCTAGTGTGAAGCGGTCTGTGAGACCGCTCCATCATAAGATGAATAAAAGACGCGATTATCTCATAGGATGGTGTTTTTATACTAAACTTTTTGTACAGGACTGTTATAATTAAAATTCACCTATTCAAAAGTCTCTGGTGATAGTACTAAAGTTCCAAACGGAACAAAACTTCGGTAATGTTTGTAGTTAAACTGAAAATTGCAAGTTAAAGTATAAAAATTGAAAAAAGACGCGGTCTGAGAGACCGGTAACATCAGTTAAAGATTAAATAACCCGGGAGAACTCGTCGCATAAAATTTTCTCTCACAGTCGTATTTTTTTAAGACTCTTATTTAAACAATTTTTCATTTTAATTAAAATTTAAAAATGTTATTTCAATTATTTTACCTATTTGTGAGTAAAAGTACTAAGCCAAGCAAAAAAAAAAAAAAAAAAAAAAAAAAAAAGGATATTAAGCGAATGTAAAGTAAAAGAAAAGCAATTGGGTACCGTGAGAGAAATTCTCACTAGCGAGTTCTCCCGGGATAAAGAAAATATTACTTGGCGAAAAAATGCATTTATGTATTTTCTGTGATTAAAAGTTTATTTTATCCTTTTTTCGTGTTGCTTTTTCCTGTGATCTTCCATGCTGCATCTAAATTTCAAATTTCTGAAATCTGAACACATTTTAATTTACAGAAGCTTTTTATATTATTATGTAGGGGAGACCCGGGGAATGGTGACACCTTAAGGGATTTAAATTTTTTTCACCTCGAAAAAATGTTTATTTTTTAATAGTAAAAATTCTAAAGCTGAATCATGATCTTTAGTATCTGTATAAATTTAACCGTAATCATAACTGTAAAGTAAGCATACATAAAAAAATATTTTTTAAACCTCTGCACAGTGGAGGGATTACCCAGGACACTGGGGTTATTCCGCCACTGTACTGGGGTAATGCCGCCACTCTTTAATGACCTAGTACATGCATCAAATGGATACTAGGAAACACACAACCTACTGAAAATAGTTAGAAAGCAATGTAATTGAGCAGAATAATGGTTAAGCTTACGATTTACTTCATATTGCAAAAGTCACTCAGCTGAATCCGTTCCACTACATTAAAATGAGGCCATTTCTCACCCGATTTGCATGGCGGCGGCATGACCCCGAGAGAACAATATGGCGGAAATCCCCAAGCAAAGCCAAAAGAAGAACCGAACTTGTTCAACACATTGCATCAAAATGTCGGCGAATGCATGTAGATTACGGGTCATATTAACACAAATACCTAATGTTACAATAAAAGGTGCTTATCTCTACTCATTTGAAGCTCCAAAATAATAAGCAACTAGATGTAAACTACATTTTTCACTAGAACAAACGAACGACGTACAGCAAAGTCACTCTCACTTTAGGCACTGTTTCTATTGTTGGCCGCTATAGTGCAGGCACACTCACTATCTCAAACTGCCCTTAGTTTTTAAACTAGGTGGGGTGGCGGCATAACCCGGGCTGGCAACATTCCCCCGGTCTCCCCTATAGCGTGTTTATTAAGGATTTATTTCCCACAGTAGAACTGTTGCTAGCATTTAAAAAGGAATTTTTACGACTTACTTTCCGATCCACATTCTCTTGGTGTAAAACCATATATCCTACGTACACTGTTAAAAATATCGTAAAAAATTACCTCTGTTTTTAAAGACTATCTATTTTCTGACCAATGAGAACGCTCCTCAGGCGTTTATGCACCGTTTTCATTTGTCAGAAAATAAATAGTCTTTAAAAACCGAGGTAATTTTTCACGATTTTTTTAACAGTGTAGGATTAAAAAAGGATATTGTAAAATAATAATTAAAGAAACTGTAAGCAATATTTGAAGAAAAGGCAGTCAAATGTAGATGGACAAGAGTAATTATGATTTCTATAAAGCATATAAATAGATGAACTTCTTTTCTGCAAGTTCTCAAATTATAATAAAGATAATTACCATTTTGTCTTTAAATATTAAATAATTAGATTTATACTTGAAATATTATTAGTTTATGTCCTTAGTTAGAGTTGTAAAATAAAACATATTGTTCCTTTTTTAAAGAAAAAAATTCGTAAACTTTTCATTAACTGTAAGATTAACATTTTCTTGAAGTTTTACTCCACCGATGAGGGTAAGGCTGGATGATTTGACCTTTTTATAAATAATCACTTATTAATGAAAATGTGATGAATAAATGATATATTTAAAATGATATCATGGTACAAGGATAAGTGCAGAGTATGGGCGCAAAGTTATATTACCATAATTTTCGGCCTATAATCCACGGATAAAACAATTATTTTCGGACCCAGAAATCTTATTTCATATAATGTAACATATTAAATCGCGGTAAATATTTAACTTCAATTATTAAATAAAATTTCTGGGTCGAAACATGATTGATTGATACGCGGATTATAGAACGGAAAATATGGTATATTCTTACAATTGAACCACCAATTGGAAGAAGAGAATAAACGCCACTTTTTGACACATTCATTTTTCTACACTTTTACATTCTTTAAACGTAGCGCTTAATTGTGAGTTCGAAGAAAAGAACGAAAAGCATTCGCATCGTATAGATTCATGTGACCATAAAAATAGTTAGATGGAAGAAGGAAACAAATCCTTCCTTTATTCCCTTCTTCCAACTATCAGCTGTACAAGTATAGAAATAGTGTTTCTTTTTGCCTGTTTTTTTCGATAAACAAAAACGCATCGCTGTTGGTGGGGGACGCGATACTAGCGATCTAATAGCCGCCATTTTAGAACGCGTTCAGCAGACTTTACCAAAGCTACCAAAGTTACCGACCAATTGTAAGGCAGTATGAAATAAAAATCAAGGCGAATTGTGACGTCAGCTACAATTCAACAATGGCACCAACGAAAGCTATCCTGTTGAACTGTAGCTGACGTCACAATTTGCCTTGATATTTATTTCATACTGCGTTACAATTGGTCGGTAACTTTGGTAGCTTTGGTAAGGTCTGCTCATCAAGATATGTTTTATTTAAGAAAACTATGGTTGTATGTGTTTTGTGACGAACTCAGCTGATTTCTACAATTACCATGAGGCTGAAGCTAAACGGGGCCCGGATGAAGTGTGCAGTTTATTATGGAAAACTATACAGAACATGAATCCCTCTGTCAAAGAACTACACGCTTTTAACCCTAGATCTACCGGGAATTTTATTCAAGTTTTAATAAAACGTTCTACACCAGAATTTTTATTTAAAACTATTTAACTTATTTATTTACCTTATTTTTGTCTGGTTTATATACTTAGTTTATTTTAAAGAAATTTCTGGTTTGAATGAATATTTTGTATGTACCTGTCGGGTCCAATGGACCCGTCTGGTAGACGGAGGGTTAACGATGCTTGCGGGGGACAAAATAGAAAAAACACCCTTATAAGATTTTTTCCCACTCTTGTTGCAATGAATCGTTTTGAGAAAATGTATCAATACTTTCCTGTGCGTGGCCATTCGTTTTTACAGTGCGACAGAAATTTCGGGACCGCTAAAAGACTCATTAGGAGAACGGACAGAATTTACGTTCCAAATGAATATAAAAATCTTATTTTGGCAGCAAAAATCAGGGCTTCCTCAGTTAAACCCATTACTTCTAACGACATACTTGATTTTAAAAACTCATGACAGCGATGTTTCAAGAAAAGCTGTAAGTCATTAAACAAGGCAACAACATTCAAGATTTCGCAATATAGAGGCTTTGAATATAGATCAAGTCATAAAGGTTACTTGACATGTTCCGAATTCATCGATGGTTTCATTAAAGCTACATTTTTGCTCCAAAAACCTTCTACAAACCCGAAAATGCCAGAAACACCGGCATATGTTACTAAAATACCCATAAATGAGAAAAAAATGAACGACATACAAAAGAAATTCCAATATATTCCTGACGAATTCAAAGATTTTTACCATATTATTCTGACCTGGCCAACTACAAGATCCGAAAGTGAAGAAATAGATGAATAATAGAGTGTCCTTACGTTTTTTCTAATAAATAAATAGTTTTTGTCATTATAATGTTTATTATTTCAAATTATTTTGTATATAGTATATGATAAATTGGAAGAAGGGAATAAATCAGACACATTTACATATACATACATAAATGAATATTATATATTTCAGCCAGCTCTCTTAGTAAATAAATCAGAATTTATATTTTCTTCATTATCATTGATATCACATGAGCCTATATGTTGAAAGTAAAAAAGTTATAAAGTTTTTTTTAATTATCTCCATTCTTATTTTTTGGATTTATTCCCTTCTTCCAATTGGTGGTTCAATTACTAGCATTAGGAAATAATTAACGCATGCGGTTTTACCCTACTTTTCGCTATGCAATCGTTATTTTAATTTGGATTATTAAGTTTGATATTCTAATACCATGGCAAGCTGTTTTACTCTAAAGAAGATATAAAGCTGTGATCTGGCATGATTAATTACCATCCTTTTTATAAAAAGAAAAGGATTTAACTTTCTTAGGCAAACGTAGTGAGCAGGCGAGCAGTAATTCCTTTATAATGCTTGCTTAAATTAAGTTTAGTCACGAAAGCTTGTTTATTACTTCTTCACGCGCAGTTAATTGCTTTTATACATTTTGTTTGTACTTTTAAATATTTTCAAACACATTTTTGTTTCAATGAAAACCTGCGTTACTATTCTGTTTTAAAAAGCTGAAACAGGAGAATTTTGGGTCTTCATATTGAATATGTAGCCATTACTTAAATTAAATAATTCTTAAGTGTTTAATTTATTCAACTTCGTCATATCAGCAACGAAATATTCTGTAAAGTTACTGTCAGATTGTTTCAATTTTCATTAGTTCTAACTATATCGATTGATTGCCCCCAGTAAGCAATTGTTATTTCAATTTGAATCGTAGGTGTTTAATTTTACAAAAAATATAAAACTGGTATCTGACATGATTAATTATTAAACCTTAAAAAAAAAAAAAGATTTTATTTTTGTAGTTAAGTGTGGAGAGAAAACGTCCGGTTGTTCTTCTGTAATATTCGATTAAATTTACTTTAGTCACGAAAGCTTTTTTAATGATTCCAATCGTGCAATTTTTTTGCATATTTTTTATACTTTTAATTATTGCATGTACTTTTCTGTTTAATTGCATACTTGTAGCAATATGCTGTTTTGAAAAACTCAGGGAGGACAATTTCAGGTATTGATTTATTTTGCGAAATAAATTTTACATTTTTTAAAACAAATGTCGTTATTTATTAAAAAGTATCTCAACAGCAACTACGTATAAATGATATTTTTATGTGATATTGTCAAATGTTACATTATTTCAAGCTATAGTACCATTATATATCAAATTAGAAACATACGGGAAGTAAAATTTTAATCATTAAAAGCATTTCTGAAGAACAGAACATACTTAGTGTACTTGCTTATATCACCAAGTAGTTTGATTAGTTATTTGTAAGTTTGCTTACTTACCTACTCGTCTAAAACAGGGATCAAGATATATTTTTCGCAATTTTTAAAATCACATGAGCCAATCAGAAGCTTGTATATTCCGAGAGCAAAATATTCGCTGAAATTCAAGCTTCTGATTGGTCAATATCTTTTCAAAAACAGGCAAAAAGTCTATCTGATTATGCTCTAAGGTGCAGCCATATATAAGTAGCGGAAATACGGGAAATAAAATTGGAACATACGGCAAATAAAATTTGTTTGTTTGAGACGATTTTGGGCAAAATGCCAAGCATCTTGGTGAACCTCCCATTATTGCCAAGCTAATGTACACTGTTAAAAATCTGTATCTTTTGCTGCATAGTCACTCCACCGTTTTTATAGAAAGCGATTACTTAACTATATTATAGAGCATTCTCATTGATCAGAATATAGATATTCTATAAAAGCGGTGGAGTGACTATGCAGCTAAAGCTGCAGATTTTTAACAGTGTGTGTTAACTTGTCTCAGTCGTCTAATCGAACTGTCCAGGCGAGTACCGCAAAGTTTTGAATTACAGGTTTGACATAGTTAGTAAAAAAACCCAGTTTGTGCATATGCCTTGCACGTATGGAGCCACTCTCATATAGAAGCACCCCATATGCTCGAACTCTTCGAAATGCCTATGAGCTGATTTTTAACGTCACAGAAAATCGTCTCGAGGCTAACGAAAAAGACAGGCTACCGCGGTGCATTCCACGTATCTTTTTTTACAGACCGCTGGAGTCACGTGATGCTCGAATTCACCAATGCAGGCTTGCGAAAAGAGCATCACGTCACTCTAGCGGTTTGTAAAAAAATACATGTGGGATGCACCGCGGTAGCCTGTCTTTTTTCGTTAGCCTCGAAATCAACTGATCAACACCAGTGTCATGCCGACTGCATCCAACCACTCCTGCAACTTTCAAAGTTTTTTATTATTGATCTAACATTTAAAAAAAGAAAGTTGAGGGACCTCCATGGCTGAGTGGTTAAGGCACCACTCCACTAATCGATTGCGAGCGTAGGAGAAGGCTCCGGATGACCCCGTTGCACTCTCTTTGGGCAGTTGTTGGTTGTATTTTTCAAGTGATGTCTCTTTCCTTGTGTCTATCCAGTACTTTCCTCAACGACGGCTTACAAACGGGCAATGGTGTGAAGCAAACAAGTTTGTTTGTTTGTTTGTTTTTATCGAATACATACATCAGACTTGTGTGCTTGACACCAGGACCCGCTTATAAGTCATCTAGCAAACAAGTCGGATGTACGTGTTCAAATAAATAAATAAATAAAAGAAATTAAGTTTTTTGCTCTTTTAAGTTGTTAACAATTTAAGAAGTAAGTTGTTTTTCACTTCAATGTATAATATTTACAGTCTATTAAACTGATTTAAAACAACCAAACTCTGAAATATTATCCAAGCAATTTGCTTCAATATTCAGATGCTATATATTCGTAGCGAAAATCATATGCATTTTGCGACCAAAAGAAACAATTCCATGGAAAGAAAAGTGCAAGTTTGAGTATTTCAAGCATAAAAAGTGAAATTTTCTAGTTATAAGCTATGTTATTTATTTTACAAAATCATAAGAAAATTTAACTTTTATCATTGCCCCATAAAACTTCGTGTTTAATAGTTAAATTTTAATCTTTGCATTATCATGAAAACTCTTAACAGATATTTTTAAATTTTCACAGAATTTCCTTCCATGCAATTAAAAATATATACAATAAATAATACATGTACAATATATTCAGTTATTATCATTCCTTCACTTTCGCTTTTTTAAATAAAAAAATGAAAATGAAAATTTAAAACTCATAAAGCCCGAATCGAAGTGGAGAGATTGATTTGGGGCCTATAGCTACAATGGCTGTCGTCTCGAATCATCCTTTATTTTATACAGAAATAATCACACAAACCATACATAACAATTCCATCCATATACAAGGACGAGATAGCACGAGAAAATTTACAACACCAGATAATTACGGCCAGCAGCTCCACAAAGAGTGTGAAACGGAAGCCAGCGGGAGTCAACCCGCAGACCACCGACGCTCTCATGCGATTAGCAGCATGGTGTCTTAACTAATCGGCCACGGTGGGCCCAAACTGATAAATCAGCAATGAAAACAAAACAGAGATTGTTTGGTCGAAACACAAGTATTCCAATGAATAGCGCAACAATTCATTTCATTTTCAATTCTTCATCTTTTAGAAAGACAAAAGTGGTTAATTTAGGAACTGTTTTATAATTAACCTTACAAAAGGGTGTAGCTCATTTGCGCAAAATTTTAAGATTTTATAAAGGTAAGTAAAATTCCTCACCATGAATTTTGAAAGTCAATGTTGTATAACAGCATGAATGTATGTACACGTTGAAAAGTCGGCTTATCCGACACTACGTCATACAATCCAGCGTTGATGTTGTACCGCCAAGTTGTGTAATTTTGTTGGCACAGTTTGGGCAAAAACTTCCAATATGAGAATGTGCGCAGGTACATCGTTATTCTGATATTTAAAGTAATCTAGTTCTAGCTCTATAGATTAATTGCTTTCATAAATTTCTTTCCCAAATATTTTTCTTTACATGAAGGTTTACTGAGAAATTTTGTGGTAGTTATTCGATATCCATGGAGGAGAACCGACAAATATGTTTCTCATTTATGAATTTTTGAATTTAACACTTTACTACTCATTTTTTTACATTATTATGAAAGAAATTACCTGGTACTTTTTGAGTTGTGTAAGGAAAAGAAAAAAGAAAAAAAATATTTATTAACTATTATTTCAATTTATAGGTTAAATTTAAATTTTATGGTTCATGACATATAAGCAACATGCAATGTAGTAATAAATGTTATTAGTGCAGACATGACTGGTATCATTTGATACGTCTATATTCCGCATTATGTGGAACAAAAATGGTTTGTTGTAAATCTATTGCGCAGGGTTAAATATATAGCAGTTTTTGGCATGCACAGTTTAGAAAGAAATATTGTCCACTTGAAGGAGCTCTTAAATACTTTTTACTGCTCTGGTTGAGACAAAATTAAAGATACAGGTAATACAAATGATGCGCTTATCATTGAATTCAAATTTTTGTTCAAACATTTTTCAAAAGGTGGTGCTATATTACTCAAATAAATTACCATTAAGCTTATAGATTTTAATACCCAATATGCCTTCACATAAATGTTTAATATGCTAGAATAAATGCTCAAAATGGCTCTATAGTCAACAAAATGCTATAATCGCAAGATGATATTTTCGCACCTATGCTCGCGCTTCTATATCTATACCGACAGCTCTGAAACAAAGCATGTGTCTCTATGTTCACAATAATAAGTCAGATTTACTTCATACAGTAATGGAAAGTGCGGTTTTTGCCATTTCAGTACGTTGTTGACATGTAAAAGGGCATAATGAACATTTATTGTTCTTTAGCCTGGAAGCATACAGGGCATTAACATGCATTATTCAATATTAATTTAAGTGATTCTGCTTTGAACTTTGGGGAAATATTTCCAATAAAATTTTTAATTAGTAAATTATAAGTGTATAATTTGAAATATCTGTTGTTTTAAATTCGTATTAGTCAGAGCAGAGGAGCGTGCTCCAGAACTCTTTAATCCATTACTCGTTTACGTCCTATCATGAGTTGCAGTAGGTTGTGAAGTTAAGATGATTTCCAATAATACATTTGCGAAGTTTTAGATAAATGTGTGATTTTACTGAAAACTTTAATTTTGAAGTGTTGTGAATATGGTTTGATAAAACTTAGTTTCTTTAACACATTTTTTGGCTATCATTGTCCTTTTCTAGACTCTTAATTTTCCTACGTGTGAGTGCTTCGTCACGAGAGACTTAACCGGCTGTATTGATGCAGAGGTTTTAAGAGCGTTGATAGTTGATTTTAAGTATAACTTCAAGTGTAACTTTGGCTTAGGCGTCTCTTTGGTGTTTTTAACTGTTTTATCTAATGACCTGAGCCGTAGTAGTAGATCATACTAGTTATAAGTTCTAAATAAAATTTGTTGAGATCACGGGTGCCCTTAGTAACACATTTAAGTAAGTTATTCTTGTTGTGATAAGAAAAAAAAGAAAATTTAAATTGTGATTTATAATACTATCAATGAAGTTCGAGCTTATTTAGTAATACTGTTAATTGTGCTGATGTTTTGATAAGTTTGTTCCCTTCGCGACGAGCATCCTTACAGAATTAGTAATAATTTATCATCGGTTTTACAAAATAGAAATGATATTCCTAGTTTAATCACAGAAATACTCTAACAGAATAACGCAAAATTTACAAAAAAAAGTTAATGGTAAGACAAATCAAGGATTTTGAGCATGTTATGTGTTACGTGTACGTGATGCCTGTCGCGAAAGTGTTAATCAATTTAATGTTCTGTAGGACAATAGAAGCTATTTTTTTTCAAGGACTGCTTTGTGCTAGAGAACTTGCAGCTCAAGGAAATATAATTTACCATAGATTTTGTCTAAACACCAAGCAGATCTTTATTAAGTTTTAAATAAACTTGTATTCTAGTTCTATTCAAGCTTCCTTCTATTTGAATAATGGCACGTGACAACGCCAACTGCCCAGAAGGTCGTCATAAAGTTATTACGCGTAATTGAATTTTACGTATGTTCCAACTGTATCGATTCACTGTCATCATGAATTCCTTCTGGATACGACTCTTTGCGCGAAGCTTTACTATGAAATTTCAGAGACATTTGTTTTGAAATTTATAATGGAGAACAGTCTATACGTTCCTTCTTTATGCTTTCTAAATTTTTATTTCGATTAATTTTCATGTATTCTAACAATAAAATATTTCTTTCTACGCCATAAAAAAATTCTTAAGTTTTGTCCGATCATTTCCAGTCAGAAAGTCATTGAGAAAGAATGCCGGTTCTCGCTTAAATTATCTATGTGTCTTTCTAATCTTTTTTAATTTGGGAAGGAATTTCGTGGGATATGTATTGAGGTGATTTTTTTTTTAAATAAAGAACTGAATGATAACAAACTACATCGATGATCATTATTAATTTTCATATTATTGTAAATTTCTTTAAAATCACCTTTATTGATTGTGGGAAAATTAAATTTAACGTTGGTTCCATCTATATCGATTCACTGCTATTGTAAACATGTCTGTGTAATAAGATTTTCTGCAGAAAGGTTTACTCAGAAATTTTAGCGACAGTTGTTTATAACCAGAGAACAGTTCTTTAAGTGTTTATTCATTTACACAATTTTGAATGTATATTTCGATTAATTTCTATGTATTCTAGCCATAACTATTTCTATCTCCAACATAAGAAAATGATTAATTTCACTTAAATTTTGTTCCATACTTTGTATCCTGTAAGTCTTTTTGATTAAAAAGTCCGTTCTCGATTAATTTATCTTTGTGTCTTTCTTATTGTTTTTAAAATTTAGGAAGACATTTTATGGTATAAGTATGAGATTGATATTTATACAGAACTAATTGATAAAACAACTACGTTAAATATCATGTTTCCGTAAAAAAATGTTTATTGCTTAGGTAATTCTATTGGTACTTTGTAGTAATAAAATACAGGACGTCTCTTCACATGTCAGGAATTCACAGAAGAACAACTGTTTTATCAGAGAACGGCGTGTACCGTAAGACATATTACAGTGTTGTATTTTTTGTGCCAAACGAAAAAATACTTCAATCCTTTTATGTACTATATTCTTTTTTTGCCAAATGTCCATTTGCCAAGTTTTATTATAGAAACCGCATTACGATACGAAAATGTTATATTTTATCATTTTTTAAACTGTGGACGGACCTATGAACTACTTTTTTTAACTTCAAACGCTTACTTCGAACTACTTTTTTCTTTTGAGATAAAACATATTACTTTTTGACAACTTATTTCTGGAGTGTCCAAACTGCGGCCTGTAGAGTTACCACTATTTCCATACAAATTAATTTCCCTTATCTAAAGTCAGAAACTTTCCGTTTAAATAAGGCGAATATTTCTTGACGAACATGTTTGAACTCATACTCTCTGGTGAAGATTCAATCACGATTGTATTTACTGTCCAAGAACAAGTAAAAAAAAATTGATTGCCCTGCATCTTAAAAAACTGAAAATGATCTGCTACTTTCGCAAATGGCTTTTCTTGTTATGTGCAATGTTTGTATGCATTTTCCTAAGAATGGAATATATACTCACTGATATATAAATGCTTCTCTTAAGCATTACGTTTTTTAAATTTTTTCCTTGCTTATAACTTGCAGGGTTTTTTGTAAAATGTCACGAATTTTTCAAAAGAGTTGAAAACGTATAAGAAAAATATTATACAGGAATTTAACATAAACATACTAGATATCTGAAGTGATATGAGCATTTAAAAATTAATTTTTAACTCAGCATGTACAAAAGGTGCAACTCTCTTCCCTTATTCCAATTACTTGGATTTTCAATAAATCGTTTTTTCTTATAATAAATCACAGGATAGTTTCGCGAATCACATAAAAGTTATAAATATTCCAAACATATATAATCTCACCAGACAATTTAGTTACACTAGACATCTAGTCATACCTTAGAGACATTTAATACCGTGTAACCTGGCCACTGGGCTTGATAACGGCTTGGATTCGGCGAGGAAGGGAGTCTACAAGGTTTTACTGTTGTGCCACATAAAGTTGATGTTACTCGGTCTTGAGTAGATCATGTAAGGTAATAAAATTCGAGGGATACTGTTGTTGGCGTTTTAATAACTGTTTCAAATAGTTCCACAAATTTCCCTTAATATTAATGCTAGGAGATCTAAAGTGCCGTCGACGTGATAGGTGCCCAAGTGTCCGTAAGGCCAAAAATTCTAGGAATGCTGTTGTTGGCGTTTTAATCACTGTTTCAAATAGTTCCACAGATTTTCCCCAGTATTAAGGTCAGCTGATTTAATGTACCAGTTGACGTGAAAGACGGTGCCCAAAAATGGTCACGTATGCATGCATGCTTGTGAAACCGACTTTTGACATCTTGCAAAATGGGAGTACCCATAGCATACTCATCATGGAAAAATGGACATGTTGAATTAATGGTTACTCCTGATGTTGAAAAAAACAGCCTTGTCCTGCTTACAATCACCTTAATCAGTAGAACCAAATGATAGTACGAAAATAAAACACCAAACCAACAGAGAATGATCTTCAGCAGGGGTGTAAAAATGTAGGCGCCAGCGGGCTGTCTCTCACCACAAACTTTTATTTGTTATTTTTCGTCTAATATCTCGTCTAAATTTTTTGTAAGAATGCTAATAAAATTTAAGCAAAGAAAACTAATAAAATTTAGTGGTGAGAGACTGCCTGCTGGCGCCTAGATTTTTAAACCCCTGATCTTCAGCCTGATCTACACCTTCCACACACTGTGGGTTGACTGTCTCATTTGGCTGTTGTTGCATCCTAAACCTTGCGTCATGCAAATAAAGAGAAAATCTCGATTAGTGGGATTACATTACAGCCTTCGGAAAGCTATTATCTACTTTCAGAGTTTTATGGCCTATTGTAAACGTACAACTTTCTATGCCACCCTGAGAAAAATTGCCTCTTGTGAGATACCCAGCTCCAAATTGGCATTCCACGCAATTTCCTTTACGGTGTCACGGGTTCTATACCATAGTGCAGCCTACGGAATGTTTTCAGGGCTTTCCTTGCACGAGAGTGATAATTCGGGTTACTTTCTTCTCAAAGGTCCTCTCTGAAGACATCAATTTTATAGCAATATAATCAAAACTGCCCGATGCTTAACAAATTCCCATTCCCTCCGCAGTGTTTGCTCATGAACAGGTACGGATCGACCTTAAGTTACTGATTGCATCAATTCCTGATGGTTTTAAATATGATTTTAATTGATATGTGTGACACCGGTCTACCGTCCGTCTGAGTTAAGATCTTTCTTCCACCAAGGTTCAAACACCAAGTTTCATGGCCACAAGTGATAAACCATTCCTTGTAGACTAGTTGAACAATCTACTTCGATAAACCAACAAATTGGATAACCTCATATTCAGGCTGGTCGTCGGCACGTTCAAATACCATAAACCTTTATTGCCACTGTGTCACATCCTTTTATTTACTCATCTTAACGCAAAATTCCCGTACTTTACAATAACTTAACACTTCATATTATCGCTATAATCACAGATCAGCAATATAGACTTAGTTCACTACGTGACTCCCCTGCAACGACACACGTATCAGTGTAACGAAATCATTGTGATTCCGAGCAAGAGTTTTTTGTCAAGTGAGTTTATATACTAATGAATTTGGTAAGTTGTATCACATAAACTGAATTAAATTGCATTTCATACATACGTTAAATTAGAATTTTTATAAAAGTTTCCCTATATAGTTGGATACCAGGTTATGAAAGAAAAAGTGCTACCTTTTGAGTATGCGCAGTTAAATGTTTTTATGTAAATACTGATATTTCATAGAACATTCAGTATATCGATTTCAAGTTTCAGAATAATGTTTTTTTTCCATGTTTTCAAGTTCTCTGTAAGTTTTCCCAGAATTTTAGTAATGTCTGTCCTATTATAAGAAAAAAACATGCGAAAAACATTGGAAGTTTTGAAAGAAATATTCATATCTTCGTGAATACGCATTCTCTTCTTACGGTAATGCACCAAATATTACACATAAAAAGTTAGTTCATTTGTAAAAATTACAAATCCTTTCAAACTTAATCTGATACAGAGTGATCATTAGCAATTTTTTTCTTATTCAATTTGTCGTTGGTTCTCTAAATAAACTTGGAATTTAATCTTCTCTGGAAAGAGTGCGATCCAAGCATGTTCTTGACATGAGCGAAGTTGAAAATGATTTGTCGACTATTTCTCTAGCAATTAGAAAAATGTCTAAAGCGGAAAGTTATTCAGTGACCAGTGTTTCCAATTCCGCGGATTTTTTAAATTCAGATTTTGTGAATTGCAATTTTTGTATAATGTAATGAGAGATTAAGTAATGCTTCTATAGTTATTCGGAAATTACGGTAGCTGTATGAATAAATTTATAGTACTATCGATGACTTTTGGCTGTATAATGTGTTTAGAAGTAACTCTGTTACGTTTCACTAAAATCCGCTAAATAATTAATGAAGAATAATAATTAATGCATTATCTGAAAGTACCATCATTAAAACTTGATGATGAGATTATTAGATTATATACGTTCAAACAGTAAGATTAAGCTGATAACCTTATTTGCTTGGCATGAAAATATCAAGGTAGAATGAATTTTTTAAATGATTACAGATTGATAACATACGTGTATGCTTGAAAATAAGAGGTTACCATAAATGGCTAATTTTCCGTCCATTTAAATACTGTGTATTTTTTTTTTGTTTGTTATTAAAAGACAGATTTATTTGAGAAATCTCAGAATTTGTATGTATAGGCATTGCATATAGCATTACTAACAACGAAGAATTGACGAACCATTGTTCACATTCTATACATATGGAGACCACAAAAGAAAGTCCAGGGCAGAGAAAGATTCTGGAACAGTATATACTTTTATATATAAATTTCAACCTATATAGCATTTGAAATTACTATTAGGAAAAAGAACATGAATCGTAACCTATTAATATTTTTAATAGATATACAGTGGTGGTCAGAATTATAAGAACAATTGAAAATTGCACAGAAAAAATTTATTTCTGAACTAAATAAAGTGAAATTTATACATAAAATGCTTTATTATGCTAGAAATCATATAGAATGCAAAACATTGGAAAATGCAAAATATGAATGTTTTGCCATAATTAACAAAATACGACATTGTAAAAATTGGACAAAATTATAATGACAATGAATGTTTTTGCCTGAAACACACTAATAATTAATAATCTACCCCTTCTTCTCAATCACTTTGATCAGTCTTGACGTCATGAAGTTTGACAGTTCCTTAAGAACGTTCTTGGAAATTTTTGAGCAGGCTTTTTCAATGGAGGACATGAGTTCTTGCTTGTTTTCATATTGTATACCATTTTTGTATACTCCGTTTGCCAGAATACCCCACAGACGTTCCAGTGGATTCAGATCAGGGCTTCTAGCCGGCCAATGAAGTAGTTTCACGAAATTAGCATCAAACCACGATTTTGAAGTTTGGGAAACATGTACTGAGGCATTGTCCTGCTAGAAAAAATAGTCTCCAGTCGTTATTAACGGTGCTTCCGGTAAAAGATTATCGCCCAATACATCAACATAACTCTCAGAATTCATTCTACCCTGCACAAAAACTATTGGAGTAGTTCCACCAGTTGCGAAACTTCCCCAGACCATGATTGAGCCCCCTCCAAATGCACGCTTTGAGAAAATTTCTTTTTCTCTACGGAGATCTCTACGGAGATCTCTACGGCTACTTCAGAAGTAGCGAAAACAATCTGGTCCATCCAAACTAAACTTTTTCTCATCTGAAAAGACAACATCATCCCACTTTTTTCCCATAGTAATGCATTTTTTGGCAAACTCCATCCTCAGTCTCTTATGAACTTTTGTAAAAGGCGGTCGTGACATATGTTTACCATAGCGAACCTTTTTTTCTTTTTGTAAAACACGTCGAAGAGTTCGAGTCTTGCATTCTAAATTCAATTCACGTTTTATTTCTGTTGACGTTTGTTCTTTGGAGCAAGCTCGCCTTATTATCATTCTTTTCTCCCGTACAGAAACAGAAGGTGGCCTACCTGTATGTCTTTGCCGTCCATATTTACCGGGATTTTTAAGATAATTGTAAATGACCATTCTTGATCTATTAAGCTTTGTCGCAATTTGGCGTACAGAAAGTCCTGAACTTTTATATGTATCCACTTTCACTTTCTCGAACTCCGAAAGCTTTGTACCTAGCGGCATGACTGAAAAACAGAATATGACGATCCCAAACGCTTACTACGCATTTATATCGTCGCTGAGTTCCGTGTGCAGAGCAAAAAACATGCAAATTTTACTTTTTAGAACACACAAATACAGTTGTTCTTATAATTTTGTCCATATCTGATGGCTGTATAAATCCATAATACATTTTATGAATATGAATTTTCCACATATTTCCATAAAAACTTATAAAAATATTCTTCATTTTTCTTTTAGTTTCCATCCATTAAATTTGCATAAGTTTCCGACCAAGTGTAGCCAAGATTTGGCGCTTTTTCCCTTGTCCTTATAATTTTGACCACCGCTGTAGATTTTTAGAAACTTCAAATAAACGATTCCAAAATTACGGCTTATTCAGCCGAGTAGGTTTTGAGTTATACTTAAAAAACTACCTTCATTGCAATCTATTTTGCAACGATAAAAAATGAATTTAACATTAGGCGTTCCAAATTTTTGACGCGCATAATTCCTAAACTACCCGATCGAAAGACTTCCGGTTTGGTATTACAAGGTGAAATTTATCGAAAAATCGAAATATGATGTCCAAATGAGTAGTTAGTATGGAAAAGTTTTATAATTTGTTAAAATTCCTATATGCAGACAAACCCTTAAGCAAAATTAATGGAAGCGTTAATTAGTAATACTAATCGAAGCTGTCAGTCAAGTTTTTATGCGACGGTTTTTACAGTAGATTTATTGAACTGTATAAAAAAAGACAAATGTTTCTTAACACTTTGAAGTCTGAGCTATTTCAACCGCATATCTACCTCTGCACTGAGGGTATTTGGTACTTTTCATGATTTTTTAAAAAATACTTCGAAGATATATATTTTAATAATTTTTTATTATAAACTTCAAACTGTTCTTATTCATAATCAAGGAACTATTTAAATGTACTAAAAAGTAATATTTAATGAGAAATTATTGAAAAAAGCATGTTTTATATTTAAAAAAAAAGTTCCCCGTAAGAAAACCTCATTTTTAACATACAATTTCACATAGACTTGAATAAAAACTTACCCAAATGTTGTACAAATATTTGAAAATAGGTTTTATTTGTATACAGGGTGCAATATGTTATCTATCGCCGACCTTTAATTTCGCAACCGTTGGCCGTAGACATATAGTTACAACTGCAAAAACGTTTCAAATAAGCTAAATATTCATCTTGTGGCATAATTTAAAATAAAAAATTAAATTTATAAAAATTACGAAATCTAAATTTTTATACGGTCCCCCAGTCCCTATAGTTATATTTAGTGAAAGTTTACACATATCATAACAGATATAACACAAAAAGTTTGACATCTGTATTGCAAAAATTGACACAGTTATTAAATTTCAAAGTTTGAGATTTTTGCACATGATTTTGTCTTTCATTGAGGGATCAGTTAAAAGATGAATTAAAGTAATTCGAGATCAAATTCAGGGTGCAATGTCCTTTTTACGGCGAAACCACTTTCAGCCGGTATCTAAAATTTGAACTAACTTTTATGGGTCGAACAATATTCAAACATCAAATTAGGTAGAATCGCCAACCGGAAAATAAAACATACTCACTGAGGACTAGATAAATGGCAGCGGAATTACACCCTGATTTTGATCTCGAATTACTTTAATTCATCTTTTAACTGATCCCTCAATGAAAGACAAAATAATGTTCAAAAGTCTCAAACTTTGAAATTTAATAACTGTGTCAATTTTTGTAGTACAGATGTCAAACTTTTTGTGTTATATCTGTTATGATATGTGTAAACTTTTACTAAATATAACTATAGGGACTGGGGGACCGTATAAAAAGTTAGATTTCGTAATTTTTATAAAATTGAGTTTTTACTTTAAATAATGCCACAACGGGAATATTTACCTCATTTGAAACGTGTTTGTAATTGGAACTATATGTCTACGACCAACGGTTGAGAAATTAAAGGTCGGCGATAGATAACATATTGCACCCTGTATAAACATTATTTAGTAAAATTTGCTTTTGTGTGGTAAATTTCAAAGCGCAAAGAGCAAACCACAAGGTTCACAATCAGTTCAAATTAAGCTCTGATTCTAGATATTTTCATATAATTACTTCTGTTTAGTGTTGCCACCTATATATTTTTTTCAAAATAAAAGGTTCGTACCCAGCAAAGAGGAAATTGCTGGCCAGCAGCAAGATATGTGCTGGCAATGATGGTGAAGTGCTGGCTAATGGTCTACCACTGCATGGCCGCTGCTGGACAGCTTCAATCAACTTTGCTGTTGGAAATCATCAGATAAAATTATGATCGGCCTCCGTTTTGTCTCATGCGCTGGCCCACCACACCATGGAAGCACTACAGGAAAAGTGTCGGATTGAAGTAATGTAATGGCATACCAATGCCTTACCATGGCCATATCAATGCCAATGGCATACATGCTGGTCTGCTGTTGGCCATCACTTATGGGCCAGCTGCATTCCGCACGGACACTTTTGTACTGGTTTAAGTAATGACACCATTGCACTTTACGCTGATGGCAGTGCTGGCTGCCATCTTTTTTCCAGCTGATGGCCCACTGTTTCTTTCTTTGCTGGGTAGATAATATCTGAAATGACCGCGAATGTACCCAGCAAAGAAAGAAACAGTGGGCCATCAGCTGGAAAAAAGATGGCAGCCAGCAGTGCCAGCAGTGGTAAAGTGCAAGGGTGCCATTACTTAAATTTGTCGAAAAGTGTCCGAGCCGAATGCAGCTGTCCCATCAGTGATGGCCAACAGCAGGCCAGCATTGGTATGCCATCACATTACTTCAATCCGGCACTTTTCCTGCAGTGCTAGCACCTATCCCACTGCTATTCCTTTGCTGGCCCAGCACTTTCCCTTACAAAAATTTCTTATAGGATTCTATAAAAAAACGAAGTATTATATAATTATGGCTCATTTTTCTATAAGCTAGTTTCATCAAGAGCTATAGAAATATCTGTAGAAGTGTCTATAATAGAAAAGTCTATAGAAATAAATATTTGAACTGCATGTGGTCACCCTCCCAAGTACTGACCGCGCTCGACGCTGTCTGGTTTTCGTGATCGGACATGAACAAGTTCTTTCAGCGTACGCTACTACTGCTCGTAGTTTTTAAGCTCTCATTACACTATTTCAAGTTTGTTTATTTGTTGATTTACGTTCCCAATCATTAAACTGGTATAGAAATATTCTATTGTATAGAAATCCTTCGTATTTTATATGCTTTTTTTATTATTGATTCTGAACTGCGTAAATTATGAAAACCGAAATCCTTTGTAACCTAGTAAAACCAGAATTAAGGAGAAAAAAAAAGTGCGTTTAAATAAAGAATTTATTTATTTATTCATTTACTTATTAATTTTGTTGGTGGCAGTGGTGATATATTTTTTACAATTAAAAAAAAAATTAGCTTCACAGCTTAAATTGTGTTATGATATTCATTTCAGATTTGTGTTCAAATACTCAATGTCTTCGATATTTGCAGCGTCACCTAGCGTAAGGGTTCCCAGCAATAATACTGCAAAAGTTCGTACACTTCCATGTAGTGGTGGGCCAGTGCATGAGATAAAATGGATGCCCACCAGAATTTTGTCTGATGATTTCCTTTCCAACAGCAAAGTTGAATGAAGCTGTCCAGCAGTGGTCATGCAGTGGTAGACCATCAGCCAGCACTTTTCCATCATTGCCAGCACCTATCTTGCTGCTGGCCAGCAATTTCCTTTTTGCTGGGTATATAGTAGGTACGTTTATAGCTCAGAGAGTTAAAAGTGAACCCCGAACTCTCGGGCTTAGTTCGCTTCACCGAAAACGTCAATCCGAGTTACAGTCGGGCTTAGACCTCAAAGTGTGTTAATCTAGCTCTTATCTTACTTAACGTTTACGAAAATGTAATATAACCTCTTCTAAGTTACTCGTGATTGCGAAAAGCTTTTATTTATCTTTAGAAATCTCACAAATTAAAAGATATTCGAGGTTTAAAGAAGCATTAAAAAAATGTTTCATTCCTGCCCGTATTTATCAAAAATGGTCAAGAGTAGATTTTATATTATATTAAGTAGTTTTCTCCACCCGGTATCAACACGAAATTTTTCGGATACTACCAATTCTCAAGTAAATAGAATTTATACATCCAAGAGTAGCAAAATAATGTTAATTTTGATGTTAGTAATAATGCTATTAATGTTTGCCTGTTGAACACATTTTTTGGAAATGAAAATGTTTACTTGAAAATAGACAGCATTCGAAACACCGATATATTTTGTTGATAAGGGTTCAGTAAGCTGTTTAAAACACTGGAAAAATTACTCGGAAAATTTTGTGAAAAATTCCGCAGCAGAAGAAATATTTGTTTCAAAAATTCTTTTTAAAATCCCTGAAATCAATAGATTTCTGAGAGTAAAAAAACTTTATTTGGAATCGTTGGCAACTAGAAAGATGTTATATTAAATTTTCGAAAACCTTAAGAAAAAACATTTGACACATTTTTTTAGTGTAGGTCTGATAATATTTTTTTTTGAAAGTATGCATATTTACGTTCTGAACGCATAGTGTAGAAAATATTACATACGTGATTAAAAACAGACTATTGCATTTAGGTATATGTTTGCGTTTTGATGTCCCCTAATTCGGCTTTGGTATCGAAACTCTTTTTAAATTATTTTATGACCACATTTAATAGATGTGTACCTTTTCGATAGGGAAAATCATCAGGAAATGTGACGGGAGATAACCGAAACATATTGTCTTTTAATGACGTGATTCATATAATGCCCAAGAAAGGCTTTTAAAGGTATAAGGTTTGTCAAAATTTAAAATCCGAAAATACTTCAGTTAGAAATTTTTGCTTTAAATGGGAGGATTAGAGTATAAAACGACACCTTTGTGTTAAATAATATTGTATTTCAAGATTTTGTTCTCTTGGATTTCCCACGTCATCAAAATTGCAGTCACTGTGCAATTCATACTACATAAGATACAGTAAGAAAATACATTGTGTGGTTTGTACTTTATTTTGTTATTAAAGTATAATTTTTTGAATTCTTTAACAAAAAATAGCAGTATTTACTAAAATAACGTCTTAAGATCCAAACTCTCAAAATGCAGTTGCTGCAAACCTGCCAATGCAAGTTTATTTGGAGCTTAATGTTATTTAGAAGCGTGTTAGATGACAAACATATTCTCTTAATTGTTTGTTGCGTGAAGCTTGGAATACATAAAAGAAGACATTTTGAGAAAAACTAGCTAAATATTAAAACTAAGATTACGACATATTACACTTAATTACAGAGAATCCTTCCGTAACATATTAATCTGTATGCTTCGGTGTCTTCTTTGTCTTTCCTACCAACTGAAAATCTTCATTATGTCACTTCTCCCTACCATTAAAAACGCTAATTTCAACGAGTTGTTATATATGAAATAATTTCCTTCTAAAAATATTTCTGAGAAATCACTATAATGTGTGAATAAGTGTTATCACGCATATAACATAAATAACGGCTCAGTTTAATTATAAATTTAGTTCAACGCCTCATAGTTGAGATTTGTACCGGATACCCCACCTGATCCCAAAAATTCGATATGAAGCCAACCCGAAACCCCCCTCCTCCCAAAAAAGCGATCGTTTACCCGAATTTCGGCTAGAATCCGACAAAATAATTTTGCTCAACAAAAACAAAACTTACCCAAGCGATTAATTTATGCATATACACTCCATTCTTATTCCTATTAATAAAAAATTTCAAAAACAAATTTCGGCGAACTGTGACTTTTATATTTAATTGTTCACTAAAGATATTTAGCAATAATTCTGTTACTTTTCAATAGAATTCGGTAAATAAATAACGAAGAGCGGCATTTATCGAAAAAGAACCCATAACTTTCATTTAAGACTTAATGACGAGATTATGAGATTATAAACGTTCATGATGAGATTATGCTGATAGCCTTGCATGCATGGCATTAACATATCAAAGCGAAATGAATATTTTAAATGATTACAGATAGATAACATACGTAAAAGTAACTTAATATAGTAACTACCAATATAATATTTTCTAAAAATAATGCTCTAAACATGAATGCTTATTAGTTATTTCAAATCCACGTTTAAATAGCAAGGTAGGTTTTACTTATAAAGAGGATTTTCTTTAGAAAAATATTTATATTTAAACAGTTATTTCTCTGTGTAAATAGTATTCTTTTTCAACGAGAGAAAAAATAATACTTATTAAGGAAGGCTTACTTACATTTGATGCTAATACATTCGATCATTTGATGCTAATCTTAAAAAAATATTTTAAGGCTGTTCTCAACTATTCTGCTCAACAAGCGCAAAAGGTTTTGAAACATTTACAAATTCATGTTTTAATGGAGAGGTGAAATTGGAAGGTTTGGCTATAGAAGCGATCTGGAATCGAACTGTGTTTTCCATTTTTTGATAAATAAATGACCTATTGAGTTATAAGCGATTTTGATCACGTGACAAAGACGTTTTTCACTCTACCTTGAGTGGTTATTCTTTTTTCGCGCGGAAATTTGGTTAAAAACGCCCACTTTGACGCTATTTTCTGAAAGATCTATTACGTTTGAAAAAAAAAAAAAAAAAAAAAAAAAAACGGAAAACACAGTTCGATTACATAGTTTCTGAACAACAACACCTGCTAGTTTCATGCATTTTCGAACAAAAATAAATTAAAACTTATGTCTTAAAGTTGCCCTCTTGGATTTGAGAACAGATTAAATGATTTTTTCCAGTCGCAGTGGTGGAAAATTGGCGCAGAGGAGGAGCCTATTGACACCACTAAAATTTTATAGTATTCATCACCTTAATAAAAACGCAGAAATTCTCTCATTAGATAAGGCGAAAAATACTACAAAAATTTAGTGGTTTCAATAGGCTCCTCCTCTGCGCCAATTTTCCACCACTGCCAGTGTGTACCAAGCAGTGTTTGTTTCGTACAACAATATGGTACCCACTGCAAGGAAATATTTAATTTTAAATATGTATATTTTAAATTTTGAATAAAATTAGAAGGCTGCTCATAAGCCTTAGGAGCTCGGTGTGGAAATTCGCAGGTTTGACTGCACTCGGTTTTTGCAATATACAGGGTGTCCGGTCTCAACGGTGTCCAATAGCTAATTCCTAAACCGTTAGTCATAGACATATAGTTCCAATTACAAAAATATTTTAAATCATGTAAAGAAATATTTTAAAAGCGATTTGGATTAATAAAAACATTTCTTAAAAAATACGAAATTTAAAT
This sequence comes from Maratus speciosus, assembly GCA_963932465.1. Taxonomy (NCBI): domain Eukaryota; kingdom Metazoa; phylum Arthropoda; class Arachnida; order Araneae; family Salticidae; genus Maratus; species Maratus speciosus. Next base: position 511,047,463 of record OZ010787.1, on the reverse strand, counting down.
TTTTATACGGTCCCCCGGTCCTATAAGTTATAATTAGTAAAATTTTCCTATTACACTGACAAGTAAGAAAAAAACAGTCCCATTCATATAACACCAAAATTGAGCGAGTTATGAAACTTTAAAAATGCATGACTTATGCCACTTTCCTGCTCTGAAAACTAATGAGTTCGGCTTGGCTTTGAGGGGTCACATACCAAGTGCTTAAAGTATTCGAAGATCTTATTTCATGTGTATTTGCACTTTGAAAAAAATCGCGCAAGTATTACGATTACGTTAATATTTATTAAGTTTCAGATTGGCTAAAATAACATATGTTTTATTTTGTCAGGATTTGAGACTTTCTTTTATGATTTCTTTTAACAAAAATGTCAAATTATGTTATTTTCATAAGTTTTTATGTTACTTCAACGTTCGTATGTATGTTTTTCCAATTCAAAATTCGTACTCGAACTTTAACTCACTTTCAAATATCCGATCGAGATTATATTTTACATAGTGGCGCAAATCCAATAACAATCTAATATTATTATGATTTTCAGTTGTTACCATTTATACTTATTTTACAGGATAACACAAAAAATTTGGATAGATTACCGCCAAGAAGTAATGTTTTAGATTAGATAATACAAGACTGCGATTGTTGGTTTAACTTTTATGTATTTTTTAGCACTGAATCCGAAAATTACCTTAATTTTTAACCACCATGTCAGGATATTTCGCAAATTATAAATTGCCAAATTTAAAGAATAATCGGATACCATAAAGTAGAGGAGATGGCTGTGTTTTTAATTTTTGATAATTGATTTTTACGTAATTTTTAGCACTGAATCTGAAAATGACCTTCCTTTTTAACCATCACATTAGAATTTTTTTGCAAATCGTAAATGTTTAAGTTAAAATATAGCGAAAATCTCATACTATAAAACATATGTAAAACTTTTTTATTTTATTTTATTCAATAATTTATTCAATATTTTTGCTTATCCTAGGTTTCCTAAAGCTAAACAGCTGAGTTGTCCAATGAGATGAGGGATGAGTTTCAATTTTAATTTTGAACTTTTGAACTTTGAAATTTGCAATTTGCGAAAAATCCTGATGTGATGGTTAAAAATGATGGTCAGTTTCGGATTCAGCGGTAGAGAATACATAAGAATCAATTATCAAAAGCTAAAAAACATGACATAATCCAACTTTTGCAGGCTAGTGCAATCTAATAATATTTAAAAATACGTATCATTTTGTAAAGATCTGAGGCTGCTAATTTAGGATCATTTTATTTAATAAAAATTCTGTTTTTTCTTACTTCTTAAATATTTATTACAAATTGCATAATTTGCATTAATTATGATTAATGATTAAAGATATAATGATTAAAGATTTCAAATTTATATTACAATGTTAATTTTACTCTCAGCCATTTTTTAATATATCTGACGAAATTATGTTTCGACTAAATTTGTGAATGAACCCCAATTTGCAGCAAAAAATATGCTCCAACTTTAAACAGCTATTAATCGGTCAACTTTAATCGTAGAATAATGGGACTTTTTTTGTATTACTTGTCAGTGTAAAAGGAAAATTTTACTAAATATAACTTATAGGACCGGGGGACCGTATAAAAATTTAAATTTCGTAATTTTTTAAGAAATGTTTTTATTGACCCAAATCGCTTTTAAAATATTTATTTAACTGATTTAAACCATTTTTGTAATTGAACTATATGTCTATGACTAACGGTTTAGGAATTAGCCATTGGGCACCGTTGAGACCGGACACCCTGTATAGCCATCACATGATCACTTGGCCAATGACTTCAAGAGTTCGCGATGATATGTGGAAAGAAATTTTCTAAAACACACATAAGACATACATTATTTAATTTAAAAATATATTCTCCAAGTTGTTAGGAGTGATTTTCACCTTAATTAACGAATAAATATATTTAAATAAAAATATATGTATTTTTAAATCTAATCTTCAAAATATATGAGTTATAACGTAAGACTTTTTTTAACATCGATTTGCAAATGCTACAAATGTGTTAATTCGAAATTACAGCTCATTTCATCAAGTAGTTTTTGAGTTATGCTTAAAAATCTGCCTGCATTGCACACTGTTTTGCCAGGATTAAAAGTGAATTTAACATTAAGAGTTACAAACTTTAAACCACTATAATTCCTAAACTACTGAACCGATTGGCTTACCGTTTGTTATCCGAAGATATGGGAAAGTAGGGAATGGCGCTCACTTAAGGGAAAACATGAATAGTTAGTCAAATTTAGGCAAAAAAATCAATATTTTATTAACGAAGTATAACTCCAAAGCATAAGGAACAGTTTGCAATCAACTAATTTGCATAAAAGTTTAAGGAATTTTTTTTTATAATTTTATTTAAATAACCATCGATTGAGCGGTAATGCCCGACATGGTAGGGTAATTGCACTCAGAGTTTGAATACAACAATTAAGTAAGACAAAAGTCACATATGTAGTTTTGTAGGCTGTTCACACCACTGCAGACATTTTGCAACCACTTTACACATATTGTGCACACAGATTGTGTTACACATATTGTGGGTTACTTTTTTTATATTTAGGTTTTTTGATTTTCACCCTTTTTTGAAATCGTAAAATTCTCCTTGTTTAATGACATATTAATTAAGGCGAAAACAGGGGAATTTTACCATTTCAGAAAAGTGGTGTCAATCAACAAATCTGAATTTAAAAAATGTTGCCATTGGCAACACTTCTTCTGGAATTCCACGCGAGCGCCATTAACCGTTATCGTCATGTTTGGTTTTAAAGCATTATAATTGGCGTGACAACGCACTATAAAAATAAATAAAAGCATGAAAGTACAGCTAAATGTATATATTTTTAGACATAATGAGTAAATTAATATTTGAAAATAAGAGTGTACACTTACCTTCAAGTTAGATGCTGTAGAATTTTATAATAAAACAACTGCAAATTAATAAAATGAGGACACAAAAATACTTTCCTTCCGACGGTCACTATACCCTTACTCGGAACTTACGATGAAGTTCGCTAGGTGCCGGTACCTATCGCTCGTTTTCAATTCTATTCTGTTTAGAGATATTGAGTGAGCGGGATTACCCTTCTGAGCGTCATTATCCTACTTTCCCCTAATATTTATTGAAGAGTCCAAATATGATGATAAAATAAAATTTGATACAATTTCTCTATGAAGACGACTCCCTAAGCAAAATTCTAGTATAGAATTAATTAATAGATGTTATTAGTAATCGATTGGCTAGTAGTCACATTTTTTTTGCGATGATTGCGTAGAGTTAGTGAAGGGTGATCGCTTTTTCCCAAAAAGATTACACTTATGCGCGTGTCTTTAGGTACGTGCGTTCACTCATAGCTTCGGAAAGAGTAAAGGAATTTGATAAGAATTTATCTTTAAAATAATAGGTTTTAGAAGGATTTCTGAAGAAAAATATTCCTCTCGTACTTTGTGATTATGGCTAAAATTACAAAAAACTCCACCGAATCTTTAGTCTAAAATAAAATTTAAATAAATGCTCTAGATATGTTTTGTATATTTAATAATAATAATAACAAACTGTCACGCACGAATTCATATTGTAAATTTTGATGTCAGGTGTACATTTACAGAAAGAACAAACGATATATAATTTAACACATAAATGCATACTGAGAAATTGTTTGGAAAAAAAAAACACCCTTTTTTTGAATAGTCATTTAAAAAAGTGTCATACTAAAGTGTCATTTTATTATGTAAACAAATGAAGTGCTGATTTAAGTGGGCGACAACAGTTTAATAATTAATGTAAACCAGCTGAAATTGAAGTACCTTTGTTCTCGGGAACTACGGAAGCAATTTCAATACTTTAAAAAATAGTTTTGGCAGTAGTTAATTTATAAACTAATCGTTCGGTAAGAAACAAACAAATAAACAAAAAATACAATAATTATGCAATTTCACAAACAGAAAAATGTAGTTACGCAATTTCACACAAATATACATGTAAAACAGCTGAAATTAATACATCTTAATATATCTTTTACTTGGGAAATACTCAAGCGATTTCATAACATTTTATTTTTTTCTAAAAGTTTTGACAGAGATAAACTACACATAAATTGATCATTCGGCGAGAAATAAAAGATAACAAACTACGAAAAAAAATACATTAACATAATTATTGAAAATTTATTTTTTATCTGGCGATCAATTTATAGATTAGCTACTGTCGAATCGCTGCAGTAGTTCCTGGAAAAAAGGTACAGCTATGTAATCTGTTTTATATGTGATTTTGAAGCTTTTGTTGAGCCTTAAATGACGTACAGTATTTTCGTAGAAAATTACGTCTCTGTTTATTGAGTACTTCATAAGAACTAATTTCCGACAAAAACTAATTAATTAACACATTTAATCAACGCAAACATAAACTTTCATCTAGGTAGCTAAAATTTCAAAAAGTTTGAATTTGATAAATTAATACTACAGGTAAAATTAATTTGCCTCCCATTAACAAGGTTGTTTCTATCAATGGTATTAGATTTAAGAAACTGCTGACGAAATAAACGCATTCCTGTCATATTGCATAATCTTGAAGCATCGAGGTAATCCTCCTTTTCTCTAATGAATGATAACTTGATGTAAAAGTTACCTAATCCCATTCGAACTTACTGCATTTTGACTAAATGGATTAGCACTCGTTTTGATATTTTGTTTCTATAGACGACATGATAAAGATAATTGTTGTATTAGCGTTGTAGTTAATTTAAATATAATTCTTTTCTGTGTAGCTTTATGTATTTTTAGAGTTCCGTACTTAAAAAGTGAAAACGGAACCATTATAAGATCACTCCTGTGTCTGTCTGTCTGTCACAGCCACTTTACTCGTCTATGGAACGTGGAAAGTTCAAATTGGGGGAAGTAATAAAGACTATTGACCCACATATTTACAGATTATTAAACATTCACAAATATATTTAGGAAAAATGTAGAGGGGCTAACTTACTTGAAAAAAAATCTTTTCTTTGTATATCATGTGAAAGCTTCCGCATAGTGTAACTAAGGAGTTACATGATATTGTTTTTGAAATTTGGCGGTTTCTATTGGTCTTTTGGTGATCAATTAGTATGTGTTACTTATGTGTAATAATATGCATTTGAGGTCGTGAAGTCTGTTTTTGTTCTGATTTGTTATCACGGGTAGATACTGCTTGCAATGTGTTCGAATGGCGTTATAGGTAGTCATTATTAAGTCTGCAAAAATTAAAAGCATTGTAAAAATTATTATAGCGTTGAATAGTTGTTATTGTGCAATGTAAATATTTAAAAATAAGCATATAATTTAAAATTTTCATTTTTTCTTATGTAGGGGAGACCGGGGGAATGCCGCCGCCCGGGGTTATGCCGTCAACCCGCCTAGTTTGAAAACTAATGGCAATTTGAGATAGTGAAAGTGCCTGCACTATAGCGGCCAACAATAGAAACAGTGCCTAAAGTCAGAGTGATTTTGCTGTACGCCGTTCGTTTGTTTTAGTGAAAAAATTAGTTTTCATCTAGTTGCTTCTTATTTTAAAGCTTCAAATGAGTAGAGATAAGCACCTTTTATTGTAACATTAGGTATTTAAGATAATATTACTGGTAATCTACATGCATTCGCCGACATTTTGATGTTGAACAAGTTCGGTTCTTCTTTTGGCTTTGCTTGGGGGTTTCCGCCATATTGTCCTCTCGGGGTAATGCCACCATCATGCAAATCAGGTGAGAAATGGCCTCATTTGAATGTAGTGGAGCCGATCAGCAGATATTTATATTAGTGACTTCTGCAATATGAAGTAAATTGTAATCTTAACCATTATTCTGCTTAATTACATTGCTTTCTAACTATTTTCAGTAGGTTATGTGTTTCCTAGTATCCATTTGATGCATGTATTAGGTTATTAAAGAGTGGCGGCATTACCCCGGTGCAGTGGCGGAATTACCCCAGTATCCTGGGTAATAATCTTTACACTATTTTTCTAAAATAGACTCAAATATAATGTTTCCCGAACAAACCAAAAAAATTACACATTTAGGGTTATTTGGGGACTCTTCACTGTGTTAAAAAAAATATCTTATAAATAGAGACTAAATATATTTTAATAATTTTGATAACTTCCACAATGTTTCTTGGATAATATATGCAGAAAAGGGAAAAAAACCCAACTGAAAATATATTGATTTTATTATTAAACTTCTAAAACTTCCAGTTAAAAAAAAAAAATATATATATATATATTCTATTTATTTCATACTAAGCGCTTAATTTTGAACATTTTTTAATAGTTACTTTAAGAATTTTATCCTGCGTGTGTTTATAGGGTTTCCACTAAAATACTTTTTCATGTCCTTAACTTTTGAACGACGGCAGCTTTCTAATTATAGTAAAATAACTAAACGTCACCCGGATAAGACTGCTTACAGCGCCCCTAAGTAGTAAAATTAAGAGTTAATATGCTGATCTCAAAAACTATAGGGGATATGGGAAAATAGTCATTTACAATGTTGTGAGCAACATTGATTTATTACGAAAAGACACATACAGTGAGCAAAAAAAGTATTTGCACACCAGGTAAATTTGTTGTAGCATATGTATGAATAAATAAAAAGTAACTAAGAATTAAAAATACCAACACTTTTACAAAACAAATAAACATATTTAATATCTGACTTAATAATTATATTTAAAATATGAAAACATAAAAAAGTAGCATTTGTACTGCCAAAAAAATATTTGCACACTAGCAATAAAAATAGAACTAGAGGAATTATTTATAAGTTAAAAACAGTGCTAATATTTAGTATGCATGCCTTTTGCTTCAATTACAGCTTGTAATCGTCTGGGCATTGATTCTATTAATTTGTGATATGTTTCACTGCTGATTTGTAGCCATTCTTCCCTAAGAGCTTGCTTAAGTTCTGATTTTTTAGAAATTTTCTTTTTTCTTATTTTCGCATCCAAAATATGCCATAAATTTTCAATCGGATTGAGGTCTGGTGATTGTGGTGGCGTTTTCAATTGATTTTTTACATTATAAAGCAACCATAACCTCGTAATATATGCAGTGTGTTTCGGATCGTTATCCTGTTGGAAATAATATGAATTAGGAATTCCCAATTTCAGAGCACTATTAGATAAATGATATCGCAATATATTAATATATTGTTTAGCATTTATATTGCCTTCAATAAATGTCATTTCGCAAACTCCGTTAAAAGACATGCATCGTCCCCAAATCATTACATGACCACCGCCATGTTTTACAGTTGGTTTGAAGTTTTTAATTTGAAGAGAAGTATTTGGCTTTCGCCATACAGTTTTCTGACCATCTGAGCCAAAAATATTGAACTTGCTTTCATCAGAAAAAAATAACAGTTTTCCAAAACTCTAGTGGTTTGCTGACATAAGCTTTTGCAAATTCAAGTCTTTTCACCCTATTCGTTTCACTAATAAATGGTTTTTTCGAGGAGCTCTTCCTCGAATATTTGCATCATGAAGAATATTTCTAATTGATTGTGGTGTAACTATTGTTCCCGACGTTGAAGCGACATCAACAGCCAATTCTCGAGTACTTAGAAAATGATTTTTTGAAGATTCTTCTATGATGACTCTCCTTTGCCTGGTATTTAGCTTTCTTGGACGACCAGTTCGCGGCTTATTTATTGTCGAACCAGTTTCTTTTTTCTTCTTAATTACATAACGAACACTAGAAAAGTTTAGATTTAATTTTTTACCTATTCCTCGGTAACTTAATCCAGAATTGTGAAGAAATATAATCTTCTCACGGGTAGCAACAGACAGTTCACACGTTTTCGGCGCCATTAGAACAAAAACTCCCCAGAATCCCTGCTCCAGTTAATATATTACGTGACTTTAAAGTGCGGGGCTAATGTACTGCGGGACTGATATGCTAAACATTTGCATAATGTTCACATTTAATGCCCTTTTTAACAGTCAATGCTTCTTGTACAAATACTTTTTAGGTATGAGAAAATATTAATTTATTTTTTAAAATGTGTAATATTACTGTTTAAGGAAAATGGGTAGTTATTTTTATTTTCTTCTTATTTAAATAAATGAATAATTAAGAGAATAGTATCAAATTTGCTTTCTATGGTTACATATGCAAAAAATCGTCTGCGTACAAATACTTTTTTTGCTCACTGTATGTGCTAAAATTAGAACGCGTAAGATCATTTGTTTGCACGTGTTTCCCAACACTCATACGCCCAGAAGCGCGCTAGAACAAGAAAAGAACTACGAAGATGTCAATACATACATTTATTTGCGGGGGTCAGGTTGCTCTACTACAGCTACAATACAAGACTAGACACGTTTTATTTCGTAGCGTATCTGGTGACATGTTTTCACACATGTCATGCATGTGTCGAAGTTCCTGAAATGATGACGGAGGAAGTCTCATTTATCTTCTGTTTGATATACACCACAAGAAGTCCAATGGAGTGAGATCGCGATAACCGTGGAGGGCATTCTAGGCTTCCACTATAGTCAAAGGTTTATGTCCCGAATGTCTGAACTGGGTACTTTTGTTTGTTTGTTGGATGGTTGGACAGGGCACAGTCATGTTAAAACTATACCTGACTAATGCGAGAGCAGATCATTTGCTTAAATTACTACAATTTATGAATGGCATAAATAGAATTATTTCACACCAGTTCATTGAAATGTAAAATAAACTGTACTAAAAGACCTGTGTATTTGAGATTATTTTCTGATGCGTTTTCTTATTAATTTACAATTAATTGCAATTTTTAATCGAACAACGTGTTTTAGAGACAACGAAATGTATGTGTACTGTGTCAATAGTAATATATTTAAATTTCGTGGCAAATCAAACGTATTTACGAAAGCTAAAATGCAAACATACATGCAAATAGACAAACTGTCGAACAGACGTCTTAAATACTTTTCAATTGTGTTGGAAAATCATAAAAAATAGAGAGTTACAATCACCTAAACTTTGGTCGCCTTTTAACAATTAAAATAGCCAGTTAAGGTTACTGAAGAAATGCTGTTATGTCTGATATTGTTGAACTTGTACGATTGTGCAGTCTCAAGCTTAACAGAAACGTTTAATGTTACTCATTAATTCGAATTCAGGTATCTTTGAAGTGCATTGCATTTTTTATATTGCAAAGTGCGCGGGTATGTGTTCTGCCAGAATAGGAGGCGTTCTGTGTGTATCGCGCACTTTGAGCATGCTACGCGATGGGCCTCATTAAAAATAATTTTGTTGTTGTTGAATATCAACTTTATATGTGTTGCCATCTGTATTTTCTTTTTATCGCATATTTACTTTTCTAATTATATGTTTGGTACATATTCATAGTGGTCATTTTTAATTTAGCATGACTCTTTCAATTTTAAAGATAGAGGTGCGCTGTTTTTTTGTAATGATCTTGATTCAACAACAGGAAAATTTTTCTAACTCACAAATTTAGTCTAGAGAGGTTGTAGAAAATTTAAAGTATAACTTTTTCAAAAGTAATGGCAGGTCTATTTCTTTACTATATTCTGATACCCTACCTGTTTTTGAAACTTTTTTGTAATTTATACTACCTACTAATCTTTATTAGACAAAAATTAAAAAGCATTTATATCTTTATGAGACACACTGTAAGAAGGTATCTGCAATACTTTCTAGAAAAGTGTCAGGAAAAGTGTTTTCTATTGATTTCTTATAAATTTACAATTAATTGAAATTTATCTATTTTACACGGGAGAAATTTAACTTTCATCTCTTTTAATAAAAAAAAAATTGCATGTTTTAAACATTAAGCTAAATCTAGCACATGGTCGAGATATCATCCCTGCCTTAAACGTAATTCTATAAAATGTATTAATATTATTTTAACAGAGAAAAAGCAGAAAATACAGCTTCAACTCTTTTGGCTTTCAACATATGGCTTTAAGTTTCTTTATTAAATAAATTTATAAGCAAGAAAACACAAAGGGACACTAAAAGCTGATTGAAACTCAGAACACGTCCACCTACTTCAAATACTATCACTTTTTTTTAAAATAAAATTTTGATTCTTGAATTATCCTTTCAACATTTGAAGGTTAACTTAATCAATATCCTTCCCAAATCAGTAGGAACAAACATTCATCACAATTCTCGAAGGTTGTTTATTTTTCATTTTCAAAATTTCATTACTTTGGAACGTGTTATATGTTTTTAATACTTCATGTTATTGTTAAAAATATATATGATTTCTATCCGTTTTTCTATCCTTTAAATGTTTTTTATTTGCCCTGATCTGTCAAATTGTCGATATCATATTCAGCTAGTATACTTTTTGTTAAAAAATGTTGCTGTAATAATTATAATTTTTTATATAATTTTTATAGGGTCGAGTACAAGAATTTCAAATAGTTGTTAGCTACGGCTATTTCTATTTTAATTATATTTTATGGAGATCTACATTTTCGAACTGAATGAAATAAGTGATAAAGGCAAAAACTTAGGTGAAACTGGTAAGATCTTTTTGCTTATACAACACATTTGAATTAAATATAGTGGATACATTAGTAAAACTTCCCGTATTTTAGTTATAACAGACTTGAGCACTTATCTATAGCTGTTAGCTTTTTAAGCAAAAAATATATGGTGTCAGATGAACGATGTGCTCAAATTGGAACTCCATATATTAATTCGTTTCTATGAGGATACATATTTAATTACAATAAAATTCAAATTGAAGTAAGGAACGCGTCCCACACAAGATAATGACTATCAGGGGAGTCCATTAACTGCACCTATAACGGATAACGTTGGCCGAGTTAAAGAACTGATGGTGTCCGATAGGCGAATGCGGGCATACAATATCCTAACTGAATTGCACTATTTTGCATGAAACCAGATTACTGAATGTAACCCAAATGTGGACGCTACCAGCTGATACAACATTTTTGATTATCCTTTACAAATGTACGCTACAGCGAGCTGACACGACATCATTGATGACATTTTACAAATGTACGCTACAACGAGCTGACACGGAGCCATTGATGACACTTTACAAATCTTCGCTACAACGAGCTGGCACAGCATCATTGATATGGCACTTTACAAATGTAAGCTACAACGACATGCATAAATCTGCTTCGCCTTAAAAGCGAGCATTTTACCAATGTTCTCACACAGTGCAAATAGTTTCGTATATATACTGGGGATTTTATGTGAAATTTCTAACTTTTAATTGATTTTTGCTTTAACTTTGAGTGGAAATCGTTCATTTCATCGGAATAAACAGAAAAATTTCTGTTTATCCTTAGTAGTTAAATGTTAAAAAACAAAAATTTTCTTTCCGAGACAAACAAAGGGAAATTTTCGTATTCAATTGAGAAAAAACTGAAAATATCCGGTTAAATTTTCATATTGGATGCTTTGGTTTATAACTAAATCGTTTGAGGGGGCTAAATGGTGAAGAGGACAGAGCATTCTTCCTCTATTTAGAGAACTGAGGTTTGGATCCGGAGACGATAAAAAACGGGTGTGACAATATGCAATACATGTTCCGTATAAATGTGTATCATAATAATAATAATTACATATATATTATTGCGCTATTGCTCATATTCGTTTCAGAAAACAGAAATTTCCGTCTTGAATATCACAGAATTTCCATCTTGAAATGGGGAGACACTAAGACGGAGAATTGACGACAACTTTGCTGCCAATACATTTTTCGCTTTTTTTAAAGGAATGTTTTTTTACAATGCAACTAGTTTCCCTGCAAAAATGTAATCTTTGAATTTTCTACTATTGATACACGTAATAATATTCTATTTATGATATGCATTTGTTACTTTATTGTTTCGATCTGCCTATATTTTGGTTTTTATCTCTCTATCTGTCTAATATCTGAACTATAACTTTCTTAAAAATGCGCGAATTTCGTCCAAGTTCAAAACGCTTACTCACGTGGATTAAAACAGCACGTTTTAAAAAGGCCATATGATTGTCTAGTTACTACAGTATTTCCTGAAATTAACGGGACTCGAAACTTTCATTCGGCAAAATGTATCGAAAATATCAATTGTCCAATTCTTTGGTTAAAATGAATTTAGATGTCCTTAGTATATTCTTACGAAGCACAGTGAAGATACTATAGTTTAAAATATGCAAGAAAGGATTTTACCGCATCCATTTTTCTTTAAATGATTCAGCGTTGTAATTTTTTAATTTATTTTCCTCTGTTTGTGTTTTTCAATATGTTTGTATGATCAAAATATTAAAATTTCAACCTATATTTTTTTAGTTTCAGACTCGCTATTTTTATGGACAATCCTTATGACCCATTTCATAAAATTAAGGATTGGATTTTGAGTAATAAATATAGTTTATTTTTTGAAAATAAAAATGTTATATAGTAACTTTTAATGTATTTTTGCGCATGTCATGACATTTCATTTATTTATATTTTTAATCTAATTAACTTTTCGAAAATCTAGTCATTACACTCATAGAGCACGTTTTCAGAAAAGTACGCAAAAAGGCTGTTTCAAATGTTCAAAATCACAGGAGAAGGGGGATTATAATATTTTAAATATAAACAAGCGGGGATGACCGAGCATAGCTCAGTCAAAATTAGATTTATGTTTAACTGGATAAAATATTCTCACTGTATGATTCTCTCTGTATCATTGCTATAAAACATGTTATAATACAACAGTATTACTTACAAAAACAATCAATATGAAAAGTACGTAGTACATGCTTCTAAATTTTACATTATTTACACACTTACAACGAAAGGACATCATTCTATTTTACATTTTTAGCTCAAAATCAATTTTTGTAATTTGGCGAGTAGTTTGGTTATATTTATATAATTTGGCGAAATTGGTTGACGGGATAATCAAGTAGTATCATTTTTAGTATAAAAGTGAATATTGTCAATTTTCTAAAAATTCAACATCCAGAAAATCTGAGATTAAATAAATTATTTTGCATTTACTCTACCTAATAAAACTGAGTTATCCATATTCTAAGTCCATTAATCTACAATTATGCGCGGTTGTGAGAGGAAAGAGAGAAATTTTTTATTTCAGTCTTCTGGCCACTGTTATGGAAATTTCGTCAATCTGTGTTAGAAGTGAAAGTTTTGAATAGTTAAAAGGTTCATCAGGTTATACTTGCAAAACTCGTATATGATGTGATATACAAGGTAATGATCTCTTTCGATATGAACATCGTGAAGTTCTTTTATCGCAAAGTTCAGTAATAAATTTCGTATATAATCGAATTCTTGGATACTATTTGGCATATATAATGTGAAGTTTTCTTTGAAATATTATGTTATTAAGCAAAGAAATGAGGAAAAATATGTTTAAAAACAACGTATTTATGTTCTTATCTCCGATATTTTCTTTGAAGCTTAAAAAAGATTTTCTGATTTCTCATATTTTTTTCTTTCTATCGAAGCCTTCCCAATCTTAAATCCTAAAAGTAACTCTTTCAAGTCGCTAATCATTCTATTTCGCTTAAATGCCCGCGTTTCCCTACAGGCAGTCTAGCCACAGTTTCAGACAGAGCATTAGAAAGTTCCCATTAAACTGAGTAAGTTAAAGCCCGAGGGTGTGAAAATGTTGAGAAACTAATAACTAGAAAAAAGAAGTTTAACTCTCAGTAAAAAGTTCATAGAAATAAAGAATGAATTGGCAGAAAAGTGAATGAGAGAAATAGGTTCAAGTCTGTGTGAAATGATTAATCAATATTGGAAACTTTAAATGATAAAATATTTAAGGGAGCAAGGGACATTAAAACGGAAAATCTTCAGTTGATTTGTAGAACAATAAAGCATGCCTCAATTTATAAATAGTCTTTTCATATACATATGCAGGTTTTGAAGCAAGATCAGTGGCAGACTTGGCCGAAAAGTAAATACGAAAAAGAGGTTTAAGTGTATATGAAATTGATTAATCAATATGGGAAATGATAAAATTAAATGTTAAAATATTCAAGTGATATTCAATAAGAAAATCTTCTTTTGAGGTTGACATCACACTGATGCGTAGATGAGGGAAAATGGATATAAATTTTCTAAGTTTCATAACTTGAAAATAAATTAACTCTTGGTGTTTTTCATTTTACTATTTTGTTTACCAATTGGCACTTTATCTTTCTAAAAATGCATTTTCTGAGAATCAACACAAAAAATCTCACACACTTCTTCATTTTGAGCATGTTTTTGGGAATCTCTTAAATTTCTATTTCTCGAATTTTTTTTCTTTTTCTTATTAGTAAGATTCAATAAACTTTCGGGAAAGGATTTGTGTTTAAAGTTACATTAGTGATACTTGCATTATTTTATTTTTTATTAGTAATTTAGTAGTGTGGGGGTAAATCGAGTATCGTTTTAGGCTTGATTTGCGATGATTAAAACCTCCCATTCCCAAAATTTAAATACTTTTAAATTGCATTAATTTGAATTTATTAATTTTAGAAAACATGTTTCTTAAGAAATTTTAAAATTTTATTATTTATTTGCTAACAAATCAGTATATATGTTAATTGCCCCTAACAGAAATTTCCGAAGTCAACAAATTGTTCAAATATCTAGTTTGCTTTCAAAATGTAAATAAAATACAAATCTATCATACAAAATATATATCCATTAAAACAGCTCATCAAATTAGCTGGAGGTATTCAGAGAGCACAGTATGTACTTATACAGTCGTGGAAAAAAAAGTAAACACTCCCTCTAATTCCTCAACAAATTATCGTAGAAGAAAGTTACTGGTACCGAACGATTGGAAATAAAGTCTACTTTTAAATGATGTATATACAATTTGCTTAGGGGGCCATCTACATATTAAAACGAACCATAACTTTCTTTTTTTCAATAGCAGTACACAATTCTGACAGCATAAATGAACTCTACACCCTTCAATTAGTCTAAAAACAAATTTTTATGCAATTCGTACCACAAGTTTCCGAGAAATTAATTATTTTAAAACGAGCGTATTTTAAGGGCTGTATCCAAATTGAAGTTCGATACTCGATTGTTAACCGAGAGAGCTCCCTTCTTGATCAAGGCACCTTAAGAAGTCAATTAAACCTGTTAGATTACAGGATAGCATAAGAAATTCCAAAATATTTAGTCACTTCTATCATAGACGGCGCTTTAAACCATCATTTTGCCATTTTTTAAGCATAATTTGAAAACTACTTGGAAGAAAAATGTGAAATTTTGGATTTCCATAAAGCAGGACTTAATAAATCTGAATCCATCAAAAAATTGTACGTTGCAATTCATAATTTTTTTTAGTATTAATTTCATAATTCATATCAGAAAATTATAAAAATTGCAAATTCAACGTATTTATGCTTGGGTATATTAGTATTATTGCTACACAAAAAATTAAAACATTGGGATCATAATTTCAGAAGTTATACATAAAAATACGAAAATGTAATTTAACATTAGAAGCACTAAATTTTAAATGTTTATAATTCAAAATCTTATCATACAAATGACTTGAAATTTGGTGTCTAGGCATAGTTTGAACCAAAGATTTGAAATATCTCGTTAAAATTGGGAATTGCCTTTGAAAAAAAATGAAATTTGGATTCGTTTTAATATGTAGATAGCCTCCTAAGCAAATTTTATATACGTCATTTAAAAGTAGACTTTATTTCCAATCGTTCGGTACCAGTAACTTTCGTCTACGATAATTTGTTGAGGCGTTAGTAGGGGGTGTTTAATTTTTTTTCCACGACTGTACATTTCCGGAAAGAGACAATATCTGTGCTAAATCATTACAAAATAATGAAATTTTGAAACCAGAAAAATATGTTAAGACAACTGAAAATCAATATTTCCGCGTTATTTTTTTTAATAAGACACTTAAAAAAGCAATATTGCGTACTGTTTCACCACTATATCATTGCTAATTTTAAAATCCATAGAAAAATCCAAAAAAAAAAAAAAAAAAATGAAAACGAGTTTAATTGAAAACAGATGAACTCTTGACTGAATTACATGGTTACAACGGTTAATTTTATAAAAATAGGCAAGATTGTATAATAAGAGCAAAATGTAGAAGAAGAAATCAAATAAGAAAAGAAATGTGGGCACATAAAATATCTATATGCATTCATGAATCATCATCAAAAACGGTCAAACCCATAAATAGCATTGCAGTAGGAAACTGAGTGTTATTGAAATACATCGGGGCAAAAGTCTATTTACAAATTCATAGGTCAGGTTATTGAAAATATTGGCAATGAATTATTCATAATTAAATATTTAAAAAAATTTCTGAAATGAGTAATTATTTTTCATTTCCTGAAATAGTTGATATCGATAAAGTGGAATTTTCTTGAATAATTAAAATTTTTTCGGAAACCGTCTAGGGCGTAAAATATAAATTTAATAAGTGAAGTATCACGTGTAAAATTCAAATTATTTAAAAAAAAAATCTAATATTTCAATCTTTCAAATACGAATTCCAGCTGTTACACATCTACTTTATGCAATGTTTGTAATTAATTATCCACTAGTATTATACAATTTACCCCATCTCATAGGGAAAAATGGGTATTATTAACAGCTTAAGAATAAATTCTTGCTAACGTGTTAAAATTACTATTATTATTCTTTATAGCAAATTTATCTTACTCACAAGAGAAATAATGTAAATATTTTTTTTTTAATTATACATTTAAAAAATTGAAATTTGAATAAACCTCATTTCTTTACCATTTTACTCCATCAGACCCTAAAGCTTTCTTAAATTTATAAACAGTTTTTATATACGTATGCAGGTTTTGAAGCAACGTATGAGGCAGAACTGACAGAAAAGTAAATGAGAGAAAATAATTTAAGCATACATGAAATGATTAACCAATATGGAACAATTTGTAATTAATTGATATAGTATTAAAGGGAACAAAGACACTGAAATGGGAAATCGTTACCTGAAACTTTATAGAATAATAAAGGATGCCTCAATTTATAAAGAGCTGTTACGTATTAAGATTTTGAAGCAAGGTCAGTCGCAAAATAGTAAAAGAAACTATTTTGCTTTGAAACAGGTTAATATTTACATAAAATGATTAATCAACATAGAAAATTTTGAAATTAAATTATTAAACATTAATCGGAACAAAGGATATCAAACGGAAAATTATGTAGAAGCATAAAGTATGACTCCATTCAAATGTAGACTTTTTGCTATACATACCACCCAGCTTCGCCTGCTACGGTAATCGTTTTTTCGCAAACGAAAGTTGAATCAAACGAATCTGGGGTTGAGGACCCCACTGCATTCAGCAGCGTACAGCCAGGAGGGTTGCGCCCACTCTTGTCTCTACTTAAACTGAGCTTCAATTATTATGATTTTTATTTTTGGATGAAAACCTTTCCAAATAAACCGGATTCATTTAACTAATGAGAAAAAAGCGGAACACGATAAAACGTCAAAAATCGCATACAATTTAAGTGAAAGTAATCTAATCTAACAATTTCCAAATTTGCAATTGCTTTTACAAATATAAAAATATCGCCGCGGAAAGCGGAAAAGCGCTGAAAATCGCATAGAGGATAATAAAAAATTCTCGAAAAATTCATATATCAGTGTACGAATAGTGAATAAACTTTATTTGAAAGAGGATAGAATTTACTATGCTGGGCAAAAAAGGTTGAAACCAGATTCCTTTTACTAAAGTGAAAAAATCAACGCGGAACTTTAAAAGACGCCAAAAATCCCATAAAATATATAATCAAACAACCGAAAAACGGCTTCGGAATTCTTTTACGATTACAGTATAACTTCAAAAATCCGGCATCATCGGGACCGAGACTATGCCGGATTTTTGAAGGAATGTCAAAAGTAGTAACCAGGAATATCAAAAGTAGTTCTATATTCGTGAGCCTTTAGCCATAATTTAATTCATTAAGTGGTAATTATGTAAGGAAAAAAAAGAAAATTAAATATAAAAATAAACTTACATTGATATTTTCTATGCTACAGAAAAAAAAATCTAATAGAAAGTGAAATTATTTCTTCTCGTGTAATTTTGGAAACATCGACGTCAATTTTGTTTGCCTCAATTTTTTTGGCCGTTCTTTAACAAGTTTTTCTTGTATTTTATACAAATGAGAATCTCTATTTCGGAAATACAGTCTTGTTCTCTAAAGCAGATATTAATTCTCCAGTCAAATTTATGCATTTTTCGTGACACCTTTTCTTAATACTCGTCTTCGGAGCTGTTACTGGCGTTAGCGACTGTTCTATTTAGCACAGCGTCAGAAGAGAGACTCCAAAGAACTTGTGTACTAGTCTCCATAACGTTGCTGTGCAACAGTGTAGCCCCCAGAAAATATGTTCTGAAAATAAACGCCTCTGACAAATGATAAAAAAATGTCAACTATTATTTTTTTTTTAATTTTTACTTTCGATCTTGAAGTTTTTAATTCATAAAGAATTGCTATTTTTCTTCTACCATAACTTGAAAGCGTGAAAGTAAAAGGAAGGGCAAAATATGGTTTTCATGCCGGATTTTTGAAGTTGCCGGATTTCTGAATGCCGGATTTTTGAAGTCACACTGTATCATAATTCGCCGCGGAACGCAAAATAATCGCTAAAAATTACATAAAAACATTAATAGAAAATTTCACGCAAAATTCAAATATCGGTGTAGAAATTCCAAATAAACTTTATTGAGGATTTCTGCGCGCAGTGGCTTTTCCAGAAAATTATGAAAAAAAACAACATAAAAACATCTCACTTTAATTAGATTCAGACAAACTCAGTCGTGTAGCATTAAAAAAAAATACAAAAAGGGCTCAAGTAGTTATTTTTTAAAACAAATTGAATGCATAAAATTATAAATAACTAAAATAGTAATTAGAATAAACAATCACTCAAACAAATTATTAACCCTAGGGTACATTTGACGCATAAGACTCGTCATGCATTTGGCCATTGACGCCTATTTTTATGTTCATTTCGTACCACTATATAAAGAAAACAAAATTGTAGTATATTTCTCTTGCACATGTTGTCGAAATTTATATGAAAGGTTTTCGTTTTAAGAAAGTGGTGCGAGATGAAATAAAAAAGAAAACGGCAGTGGCAGCCCTGAAACAAATGTTTACCCAAGGGGTTAATGTCATTATCACAAAATCAATATTTTAATTACTTTGAATCGTAGACAGTTGCGATTACCAAATTAATGACAACAAGTAGGCTCAGAGGAGGGGGAACAGTACCCTCTGGGTAAAGTAAGGAGTTCGACAGAAAGCAAACACTTATGGAGTATCGGTGCATGTCATCGAATTTTTCGTACAATTCGCAAGAGCTTTTAATCTCCAGAAGACATCGAAGATATAGAACAGCATTACCATTAGCATTAAAATTAATATTATTGAGTAGCACTCGTATAAATTCAGTTACACAACTAAAAATGTGTAACCCATTAATCGTCACGCGGCAGTCCACGGGCAGTCATTTGGGACTAAATTTTTTCTCGCCCGTGAACCTCACGGGTTGAACTCATCACAACTTTAGCTAATTTATTATACATGGTTAGTACGCCTCCTTGAATTTTGCAGACCAGAAAATTTTTCGGCACCAGTATTTTCTTATAGAAAATCTTTTTTAAAAGAAGGCGAATATTTGCGCGTTTAACCTAGATTTATTTTTCTATAAAAAGATACTGGTAGTTTTCCTGGAGAAATAACGGTATCCGTACGAATCATGATTATAATTTCTTCTTTGGCTGGTTGGTTGTGTTTATGACGGCCAATTATCAACACGAGGGATATAGAGCCTAAGGGGGGAGTGCCCTCCGTGGTGGGGGAAGGGTCTTTCTAAGGGAACCTAATCCGTATTTACGCATGGAAATCCATGGTTTGAAGAAAACCGCGAAAATTCCGAACGATTACGCCGACGGGCGCGATTGAGTTCGAACCCAGCACCTCCCGTCTACCAGTTTCGAGAGCAGAACCTCTCGGCCACTGGTGGGGCAGTTTCTTCTTTGATTCTGTCACTTTCAGGATTATTTTAAATGCTTCAGTGCTCAATAGATGGCAGCACTGAATAGAAAATCTTAATTTTAAGATCGGAATGCTTAATTTTAAGAATTTGTAAGAGTTCAAAGATGTGTGTGAATGAAAAAAATCGACGATTTTTGAACGAATTTTTCGAAAATTACGCACCATTTAAGGTGTTAATGATAATATATATTCCGATTTGAGAAAACTGATCAATACACTATAAGAATACTAGGAAGCGTTTCTGAAAACGAACAGCAGCAAAAGAAACTGTAACTAAATGTTTCCTTCAATTTCGAGAATCTATGGTTTCATAGGATAAAAGAACGCTTTTCGTGGGTAACTTATTTATAGAGTTTATTATATATTTTCGTGCACGGTTATATTAAATTTTAGTAGACTAAGAAACATTCGTCCTTTTTCACAGCATCAGTGTTCAGAATTTCAAATATTAAATAAAATACGTACGAAATACAAATTACAGAGCTGCATTTGAGGCTCCTGAACTGCAGATTTAGTAGTTAGAAATGTGATCAATATTTATAGCCATTCTTTATTTACAGAAGACTTTTGTTTTAGAGGTGATATATCAAATATTAAAGATAAAAAGTAATAGTAAACATATATAAGATACACAAAATGTAAATACATTGCTTACAGGTGTCAAGTATAATAAAATCCTTTAAAAACACAGTAAAGTCATTTAAAATCCATAACGTTTTCGACCGACACTTACTCGGTCATCCTCAGTGAAAAACTATGTGACAGTGATAAACAGTGAGTTTTTCACTGAGGATGACCGAGTAAGTGTCGGTCGAAAACGTTATGGATTTTAAATGACTTTAATGCGTTTTTAAAGGATTTTATTACATTCACCTGGATTTTATTTTATTCACCTGTAAGCAATGTATTTACATTTTTTGTATCTTATATATGTTTATTAATAATTAAGGTGAATTGTGCACTAAGATTTCAACTTTCTATTGAAAAAGTAATAGTGTTTGAAATAGCTCGTGTGACTTATAAAAATATCTTTATTTGAACGAGCAGGGGTTGAGTCCTAATTATTAAAAATTTATTAATAGGAAATAAAAGTTTGGGAAATAGAATTCATAATAAAAATTTCGAAATCGAAAATTATTTTGTTCAACGTTAAAAACAAAAAATAAAATTTTATTTACTTCTGACCATTATTGGTTCAATTTTATGCGAATAAGCAAAATTGACAACTTTAAAAGTTTACACATTTGATTAACACATTGTATGCGGGCAATTTTTCAAAAATGAGCACTAAATTTACGTCCAGAAATGACACGGTTAGTTAAAACCTGCTCACAACCAATAAGAAGCAAGCATGCTTGGATTACACCTTCTTTTTTGGTCGTACAAAATTTCCGCTACCAGTGGTAATTTCTGTTCCCAACCCTCAAAAGCGTATTTTTACGTGTCCCGCATACAATGTGTTAATGTCAATAACTCCTTCATCTCATTTCATACATGTTAAATGCCAGCAAGCCAATGATATTGTAATTGTTTTCCAGATAAGCATTGTAACTCTTGTTAATTTTTTTTTTATTTTATAATTAAATTTTAATAGTTTTATCTCCAATATCACCCATTTTTAAAAATTTGGTTCCTCAGTATCAACACAGAGCTCGAAGATATTTTAATTCATGTGTTAACTTTTTTTTTCAATATATAGTAATGTAAATATATATTTATAGTAAATACAGCATGGAAAATTGAAGAAAAGAAAAATACATGCAGGGTGGCATTGAGACCTATAAGGGGACAAGGGATCTCGAAACTAATTTTGTTTCATTTTAAATACTATTCAAGTTATGCATTATGGCATATATTTTTCATACAACAAATTTAAAAAATATATTTTTTGGATAAAGAAAATGAATTTTCTTGAATATTTTAAGCGTTATGAAGAACTTTTCAAAATAACCCATGCGCATTCCATATCAATTAAAATCCCCAATATTTTTTATGCAAGTTTGTTTTATATATACAAATAAAATTGTTCATCGTATTTAATATATTTAAATATAAAGGCAAGAAAAAAATATATTTTCTAAATTTTGTCGAATTTTCAGCATTTTTGCATCCTATTTCTGCGATTAACTACCTTTAACTTTTCCAATTATATTTAGTTTCAAAAAACGATGTCTCCGAAATTTTTTTTTAATTTCTTGTTGCATAAATATATGCCATAATGCATACAGTGTGCCCTTGAATAGTATTTAAAGTAAATTTGTAAAGCTCACTTTACATAAAAATATCAGAAAACGGAAAAAATATTCACCTTGTGAAGTTAATTTTTACACTAAAATCAGTTTTATTTCTATTTAATTATAAGAAACAACATTTTCAATAAAACAGCATTTTCAAATAACATCTGCAATGAAATAAACAGCTCAATCTAATTTTTTCTGTTGATGCATATGTTTAAAATTTTACATCAAAGTTAAGAGGCGGCGGAATTTCGAAAGAGCAAAAGTAAGATTTTTTTGTTATTATTATGTTAAAAAGTTTAAAATATCAAAATATGTCGGAATATAATTTACCAATATATTCCCATACTTTGCAAAAAGTGTATTTTCTTACTTCTTGTAAAGTTAAATAATGAAAATAATATACAGATTGTCCAAAAAACATTGACTTCGACTTTTATTGCTTAAATATTGATCATAGACATATATTATAAATTACAAAGTTACGTAAAAAAAAGTACAGAATTTTACGAAATCGATTAAAATTTCCAGAGTATTAAATTTGAAGATATTCAAAATTAAAATTTTTATGCGTCCGCCGTACAAAATTTGTCCCAATGAGTAAAACGTACCCCATACACTAATAAGGTCATGTACAAAATTCAGCATTTTATCATAAAAATTCGTAGTGATATAAAATACATAAATGCTGACTTAAACCACTTTTCGATACTTGAATATGAGTTCTCAAAAGGGAAAAATCATGTCGGATGATCGCGTTTCAGGGGTCGTACACGAATTACGAAAGAATAAACATATCTCTGAGAGTTTTTACGAAAAATGCTGAAATTTTGTACATTACTTTATTAGTGTATGAGGCACATTTTACGCATTGGGAATTTTTTTGTACGGGGGCCGTATAAAAATTAAAATTTTGTATTTCTTCAACTTTAATCGCCTGAAAATTTTAATCGATTTCATAAAATTCCGTACTTTTCTTACGTAACTTTGTAATTTATAATATATCACTATGATCAATATTTAAGGAATAAAATTCGATGTTAATGTTTTTTGGGCACCCTATATAATGTATTTCAAACGATCTTTTCTCAAAATAATTTTTCCGTTTTTCATGCATAATTTTAAAGTTTTCTTTGCGTTTTAACTTTCGCTGAAGATTTCAAATATCGCTTAATGAACAATTTTGATACACACTACAAGAAATCTGTGCATCCTTTTTTGTTGGTTTACTAAGACCATCAAAATGTACAAACATGTCACTTAATTTATCTGCTTTTTTTTATCATATTTAATGAATAATTGAATTTAAAATTTTAAAAGTTGTGCTTGGAACGCCCTGTACATGCAGCATTATAGGGAATGGCAACTGAAAGTTTTTTTAACCCATTTGTTCTTGATTTCTTTTCCTCTCAGTACTTAAAAATATAACTGCTATATATATATATATATATATATATATATATATAGCAGTTATATTTGGTTAGTTATATTTGGCAGTTATATTATTTGGTTGGTTATATTTGTTTTTAAAGCAGTTTTGATTCGTTAAAAAAAAAAAAAATGTTAAATTTTTTATAAAATAGCTTTTTTATGTTGTGTTTTTGAAAGTTTAAATCCATTGTTATACTTTTGGAGTATGTGGGTTGGCCATATCTTGCGAAACCCGTGAGGATCCAATTTCTGTTTTTGATACCTGCTTTTTTCACTCCTCCCACTTTCTGAAGAGCAGGGAGTGGTTTGTTTGTTGTTTTTTCGTTATAAATTTTCATGGATTTTTATTGTTGTTTTGCACCCTCTTTTCATAATAATTTTCATAATCATTCACTTTTATTAGAGCTATATATATATATATATATATATATATATAGCAATAATTATTATATTATACTAATATGAATGTTCTCTTTGTAAAAAGAGTAAAATAGTCGTTAAAAATGGAAAAAATAATATATCTAAAAAATATTACCCCCCCACCCCCCCGAAAAATCACGATGTCCTAAATTTGAGATGCTAGACAAATATGCGTTTTTAACAATTGTGTGTCTTTGTAGAGAAACTGAGTGCGTTGCACAATAATCTTACGTTGTATAAAATAGAAATGTTACTATGATTAAAAAAAATTTTGTTTTTCATTTACATGAAAAGAAAATTCAAAATAACAAATATTCTTATTTGACATCATATAAATACGATTTAAATAACATGATACAAATGTCGACTTTCTTTCTACACACTAAAAAGAGAACTCTTCCTGCTGTTCAAGATATAACTGAAAGAAATTTTTTTGAGCTACTGCAGTTTTCCCCATCAATCAAAGACTGCCAACTGTGCCATTAGAGAAACATAGAAGGCGGTCTTCTGTTTCTCAAAAAGAAAAAAATCTTCTTTAAAAATGAATTCGACATAAAATAATACGCTATTTTTCAACGCTATAGACTTCTAGAATTCAGAAAATATATTTGGCCTCATTTATCGATAATATTAATACACAGACGATGGAATTTTAGAAATTCAGCTTAGGCTTATTATGTTCACGTGTTTGAATGAAAATATACAGTGTGATATTTTATACATATCGTTTACGACAAATATTATAAAATGACTAAACGCTAAAGAAAGTGAAAATGAATTCAGGGAGATAATATATCAACGTGTTCGATGCGTTGTCCTCATATTTCGACAAACTATGATAAACAAACAAAATTGCGACAATCTTCTGTGACAACTGTTTGAAAATACCAAACTTTGTTGTGTCGATAGATTTCTAAAGATCATAAAGTGTGGCTAGTTTTTCTTAAACATTATGTGCTGCAGATAATCCCCACAGGGAAATAACGGCAGTAAATAGGATAAAATTAATGTACTGGGCATTTAATACTTTTACAACATGCAGATTCACATTTTATGGAAACGGTTTTCACAGTTTCTATGCATAAATTCCGTATTTATTGCGACATTTTTATTCTTTTGGGTAACTGAAAACTTTCGTGATAGCAGAATTTTTCTTGATCTACCTTTTCGTGATAGCAGAAGACATGTCGCTTTTTCACTCCGTTAACTCCATTTGGTGTGTCTCCTCTTCATAAGTCTTGCATCGAAAAGACATAGCACAAAAGTCCGTGGTGGAAAGTGTCTAGGGGTTTTACATGTATTTCTTAAAATGGGACAGAATTTATTACAGTTTATGATTCTTTTTTCTTTTTGTAAATATATGGAAATTCATTTGGAAGAGTGATTGGAGGCTTTTCTATAAGAAATACGATATTATTGATGTGAAATTCCTCGAAAATAGGTTCTAAAATATTTTTCTGCCGGTAGAGTGTATTTACTTTAGTTTTATTTCATATTTGTTTGAACTTTAACGTACTTTTATAACACAATCTAGAAGAAATCATGAATACTAATTAAATTTTCTTTATATTCACTAACCCATTTTGTTGAATTCTTCTCCCATTGATAGATTAATTTTTTTTTAATTACAGCATCCTAAATAAAGTCATTCTTCATCCAGTGGTACAACAAATTTCCATTCATCCGCAAATAGGTTAGCGTAGTGACAGATCAGAGAAAAAATGGAGTACAAAAAAGTTGTAAGTACCAATATTTTCTTATAGAAAATTTTTTTCTTACTTAACCGCGCGATTAAATAAGACGAATTTTTCTATAAGATAAAAGTGGTATATTCCAATATTTTATAGCATTTTCCCCTGATCTGCCTCCACACTGTAGGTGGTAATTGAAAATAATTTGTTGATAACAATTTGTAAAACATTGAAAATAATTTGTAAGCTACCTAAGTAAAGTAGGTGAAAACCGCCAATGAGGTGCGAGAGACATTTGACATGATAGTAGTAAGAGAAATTCGAGCCAAACCTATAGCCAAAATTCAAGGCTAACCAGTAGAGTAAAATTGTCACAAAGAATATATCATCCATGCATACAGATTAAGTGTGACAATCTTTTCCATAAAATGCGAAATTTCTTTAGGTTAATAACTCAGCATAGACATAGAACACTTACTCCAGGTACATAAGAAAGATTCTTCTAGTGCAGTATCTCTAGGGGACACTGAGCAGCAAATAATAGAAATCAGATTGCTTATATCTGCTACATAGAAGCTCAATATTGGGCCAATATAGCTCTCATCAGAAATATTTCTTATGAAATATCAACGTTGGTCAAATATAGGCTTTAAATAGCAAATATGAGAAATAGGCAATATGAAATTCCAATATTACATAAATATTGGTTTGCATTAAAAATATTTGCAATGAAGTCAGTATTGCAGAATTATTGGTTTCATTGGAAGTATAGGCAATGAAATGTCGGAATATTTCATGTTTGTCATGCACTGTTTACACGAAATTTAAACACTCCAATAATGTACAACTCCGCTTGGTTCTCACGGGTGGTTAATTTTGAATACTAATACTACCCCTTATTTAATTGCAAGCTTCTGCGATTACTTAAGCCGAAGTTTTCTTTTAGAAATTAGTGGTATTTAAAAGTAAGCAACCATACGAACCCTGCCAATGTACAGTGGTTTAATTCCAATATTTAGCACAAAAGAATTCAATTTATTAATTACTTTATTTTCTAGTTAGTATTTGGGTATTTTTTATCAAAGAAACATTAAATAATAATAATAATATATGATTTTTCTGTAAATAATATGATGTATGTAAAAAAAAACTTTGATAGTACTAGTTGTTATTCAACTAATAATTTACTGGTTTTCATAATGTTGCTTTTTCCTAGTCAATATTTAAAATTTCCTTTTATTCTTGTTAATTGTATAGTAAAAGAAGTTAGCAAAAGCATATTTTATTCATATTAAATTGCTAAATATATTTTTAAAAGATTTCTTTGCTTAAATATCTATTGTAAATTAGTACGTTTAGATTGACATACGAAAAATTACAGGCGTTTAATCATATTGATATTAATCTACATGTTATTCTTTAGCTTTAGACTATAAAGTGTTGTTAAAAATAAAGTGTGTGGCATTGTTACCTGAAAAAAATGTATTAATTTGATGAATATACAAAGTAAGTTTGACTATTTTTTTTAAACAGAACTGTATCGAAATCTGGTAACTAGATATTATTTAATTATTTCGACTAACGGAGATCTCGCCCATTATCTCATACTGTCGTAAGATCCAACTATGTCGCAGAATTATCGAAATATGCTTTACGCACATGCAATAATTTTTTCCCGATATGAGTGCAATACGAATGCAATTCGTAAATACTGTTTGGTTTGGAATTTTAGTAATCTTTTAGCTTAAATTTCGGCGCTTTCTACGATTTGAAGGAAATAAGACAAATTACATTAGAAAATGTTTTAATATTATTAATGGAAAAATGTATGTCTGTAGATGGTATTTTATGCGGTATGTAGAATATGAATGCATCGCCAAACGACAAACTAAATATGTTAAAGAAAATTATAACAAATATAATAGTTCTGCAGATTTCTAAAAGGCAGCAAAGTACCTTCTTTCCGCATAAGTACTTCTACGCTGTAACAAAAAATTCTTTCAAATTGAGAGAAAAAACAGTAAATTTTGTCGCCAGTGGAAAACTATTTAATTTACAGAAAATATTTGTAATTTTTCATTAAAGCAGTTTTTTTCTGTAAAAAAACATAGATTTTTTCAGTTAAAATTACAAAATCCACATTTTTTTTTACAGAAAAAATCTGTTTTAAAGAAAAACAGCTTTTTTCTGTAAAAAATTCAATTTTTTTTTCTGTAAAAATTACAGATTTTCTTTACCGTGTAATTTCGAATTTTTACAATTTATTCACCGTGATATTAAACGTTATAAGAGTTTAAATGAAACATGCATACGTATATACGTTTCGTTGTTAATTATATGGAAATAAAGCTATATGCCGGTAGTGTTATAACTCATTATCTAAATACGTCCATTGTAATAAATTTTTAAACAACTTTAAATTATTTAGGAAAATTAATAGAATCTCTACCGTGATTGATATAATATTCCCTGATAGTTTCATGAAAACTATAAAATATTTGTTGCAAGGACAAGCTAAGCAGATTACGTGCATAAATGTTTAGCATAAGAGAGAATTATTTTTAGAATGGAGCTCGACAGAGTTCAGAAAAGCAGATAAGAATATTCTATCGAAACATGATTATCTGATATTAACAATTAACTGTTACCTGCTTATTATCCAGCGTGGAAAGCGTATAAGTTACGCTGACATTACATTTTTGAACTGATAGAGATACAATTTTAAAAGTAGTGTCTACACAAAGGAGGTGTGTATGTGCTGCAAAATTAGAAAGCTCACAGCCACCCTCCCTCCAGCTGGGAACTGTGGAACTTAGCAATCCTATCTCTGGCTGTCTCGAAAACTATTGAAAATGTGAGAAAAAATAAATGAATAAATTGATGATTCAGAGACGCCGATATAGTAACACATGATACTTGATGTGCATTAGCCAAATCAGAAAGCGAAAAGCACGAATTTAAGTTTATCATATTCCCATTGATACTATACTGCAATACATACCCCCTTTGAATATGACAGTTCTGAAAAATATGCTGACTTTTTTGAATTACATAAATGTAAGTGGTAATTGAAACAATACAAAAGAAAAAAATGCATATTTAATTAATTGCATAGCAAAAAATATAGAAAATTGGTTTCTTGCCAATGCAAAAGTATACATAGCAAGCATAAAAAACATTAATGTTTGTTTTTCTGGTTACGAAAGGAAACTGATAATTACAAGGGCGTCCGTGACGTCAGATGATGTCATAAATCTGGTATGGCATGCTTTCAATAAGATTTATCAACGTAGGTTTATCAATTTCATCTCAGGCTTTTAATATAGATTTACGGAGCTCGTCATTTCTTTCATATTGTTTGTTATGGGCGTAGATTTTGCGAAGTAAAATTCCCTTAGTTTTTCCATAAGATTGCATCTGGGAAATAAGGTGGCCAATTCAAAACATTAACCTTTTTTTGCTTCAACAAATCACATTTGCTGTGATTGCTATGTACTGAGGCATTTTCGTGCTGAAAAATGTACTTTATTAACTTTCCTTAATCACCGGAGATACGGGATAAGGGGTTCTTGCAATATCCGTTGGTACTCAAATACTATCCATTTTTTATATTTTAATGCCAGTTGAAGCTACCCCCCCCCCCATACCATTAACCTACCTATTGCAAAGGTTTTTTTTAGAAAAATACCCCTGTTCCTTTCTTAAATCTCGCCAATAGTATGCGAAACCATCATGTCTATTGAGTTTGAATTTCTTTTCGTCACTAAAAATAATCTGAAATATAAAAAATTCATTTTTGACGGGTTTTTTTAAAATCCTTAATACATGAAAAAAAGAACTTACGTCTTTCGCAGTTTGTGGCCATGTTATTGCGACAAAATTACAGTCGTGCTTATTTGTGTCTATTTTTCAGATAAGGAGCAGGTTTCGTTTTTGCAAAAACAAGACTTGAATCACGTTTAATTGTTCGAAGAACGGTATCCCGTGAAAAGTTAAGCTATAATTCTGTCTTCACTTCCTTTGCACTTTTCATTTGATTTGATACAGCCCTAGCAATTTGCCATTTTTCTCGTTTTGAAAGTGTCTGAGGACGTCCTGTTCCTTTTTAAGTACATAATTTTCTTGTTTCGACACAAATATGAAATCAAACATATTCTTTTCCTCCCAGAGGTTCTAGAACAATTCGCCTATAATTTTGGTAGATATTCGACAAACCGTGTACAATCGAAAGCATTCAGTCCATGTTCCTTAACATTTGAAGGCCAGTATATATTTTTGCATTCTAGTATACAGTGTTGAGTTCGTTTAAGATTAGAAACAATTTGAGACATCGTCTTGAATTTACAATTAAACAACACGATTAAGACAAAAACAAACTATACTTTATATTTGAATTTGTCATCGTCGGTTTGGCAGCAAGTCATTCGTTCTTGCTGAAGCAATGATGCAATTAGCGCCAACTGACATACATACATTTTTCTTTAGGTTTAGGCTATTTGTGTGAATGGGATATCATTTCCTACTGAATTAACGACGATGAGAATTTATATAACTGACGTTTTTACATATTTCCAGTAGTTTCCGAGACAAGATCGAAAATCTCCAAATTTTGCTGATAGTGGTACAGCGAGTGGTTACACTGTGTAGTCTCATCACTGATATTGTGTCTTACACTGGCTTAGATATGTATAACCACCACTTTTAAAACTGTCGATACATATATTCATAAATTAATTGACTGCACTACTGATAAGTTTTTCACCATGTCTATTGAAATATATTAGTGATATCTTATTTATTAATGAATTTATGGGGGATTTCAAAGAAAAAGCATTTTACAGGCATATTTTGCATGATTGCAGTAAAGACTACTTTAATACGAATCTGCAGGCTTAAAGTCCTGCAATGCGAAAAAAAAAAAATATTTTTAGGAGTCCAATTAGAATCAATGTCTATTTACGTTCAAATAGAGGAGATTTTTAACCGAATAGTGACAAATGGCCGATGAAAAATGATTGGTCAACAACAGACTTGGTAAAGGTGCTACTGTGCCAAGCTAATGATTATTTACTGATTTAAAATTCATCCAAACGCATATAACCAAGTTCTGTATGGCGGTTTGCTATAGTTTGACGAAACTTCAAATGTGACCATGTACCTTGGGTTATGTCGCTACTATAATTGCCGAAACGTCAGTGAAGGCTTACTGTGGAGACACGAAAAGTTTTGGTTTCTGTTAGTCTGTCTGTCTGTTCCGCGATAACTGCCGCAAAAAGCATCCGATCGGCTTGGAATTCACTGGGAATGTTGATGAGGTACCCGGACTTAGCTGTATAGTTTTTGGTTAAATTTGGTTCATTCGTTCGGGAAATATGGAACATTTTATTTTGCTCTATAATGCTTTTCAATGGCAAGTCAGACGATTTTCAGATTTTCATTTGTTGAAAGAAATGGCTCATATGAAAAATGGATTTAAATGGTAAATTTTTGATGCTGAAATTTTTAAATAACATCAAATTAGTCCAATAAATTATGTCAATATATTTGCGAGATTTTTTTAATTAGGTTTATAATATTGGGGGGAATTTTATGCATGTTTTCCAATAATATAAAGGATTTTGTTTTATCAAATTGACATAATGCATATTTCATTTTTTTCCTTTTCTTTTCTCTGTTGCTTAGCAACGAATTTGGTCCTAATAATATTAGTATAATTGCGTGTATAATGCTTGAGTAAAGCCAACGTCAAAACAGATGAATTAATGCATTTGTATCTTTGCATATAGAAGGATTTTAGCCCAGAAATAATAATAGGCAATATTTCATTTATTTTATTGAAATATTTTGCTTAAAAATACAAAAGTTTATTATTTTCATAGAGAATAACGTAACATTTTCCCATAACATTTACCAATATTTCTTTAATTGTTGCCAAGAAAATCAAAACCCGGAATAATATTTTCTTTTAAACAATTTTCAATTGAAATGTTTTGTCGTGAAACAGGAAAATGAAAAATAAAATTAAGTTTAGAAAAATTAATATGGCGGCATATTAAAAATAAAAAGAAAACTCTCGAGTATTTCTTAATATAACAAGATGAAAAGTTTTGAGTAAGTACGCATAGCAGGTGAATTAGACGTCATTTATCGAAAACAAAGATGCTGGAATAAAAAGATCTTGGGTAAAATAAAATTAACTGTTATTCACGGAGGAAAGAGATAGATGGAGATGCAGTATGCCGTAAAAACAGTTTGCAATACGATGTGCGTTATCGCTCAGATTTAAATGCGCTCATTCGGCCCAAACAAAACAAGCACGTGGAACAGGGACCAAATTCTTTGACTTCATCCGTTTAAGCACGTCGTTGTATTGTGCCGAATGTAGCGGATTTTAGGGTTACATTTTTGGCGTCACTTCAAGATTTATTGTCTGTGTACGGTTAACATGAATATTTTATTTTAAATTTAAATTTTATTAATTTATAAAAAAACTTATGCTTATCCTTATAAATCACAGCGTAAAAAAAATCTAAGATATACTATAACCATCCGCACAATCAATAAAAAATTACGAATGTAAATTTACATAGACTGCGGGGGGTAAAGAAGAAATGCAATTTTTGATTTAAAAAGTTACCAGAATAAGTAGCTCATCAGAATTTCAGAACATCAGTGTACAACCACTTGTTTAACACTTTTAATTTCTGAAACTTTACGAAGTATCTTGTATGCTCATAAATATTTATGTAATTTGAAAACTTCAAAAAGCGATTTGTAGGAAGTTGAATATTATGCAATGAGTGTTAAAAAACAATGACTTGCAAAGATGACGTTGAGGCTCCTGATCTGCAGATTTACTAGTAAATAAAGTTAATTTAGCTCTCCAGAGAAAAAAGGAAAAGAGGCAACACTATAATTGTAGGATGTTGTGTGCATGTAACTGCTGTGTTATGGTAGCTAGATTATTGTTGATGATATTTAAATAAAAGTAAAACGTTAAGTGTGCAATATGCCCTAACACTTCAAAATACTGAAACAGGATGGCCCAAAGACAATTCTTTTGATGATAATTACATAAATAATTAGTTAACAGTAACTTTTTATAAAAAAAAATATTTTTTTATTATTTAATTTAAAAAAAAAAGTAAAAATGTATTTAGAAATTAATATAATTTCACTACTTGTCATTGTGTGTACTGCTTGGCAAAAATATTGCCCTATGGAACGACCGATGGACAGAAAATGCTCTTATCTATGCTTCTCCTTTAAAATAAAGTTAAACGTTTAAAATTATTAGGTAAACTTTTTAATCTGTGATTTTTAACCCCTTCAAAGACAATGGTTTATTTTTGGACCCCTTAATTTTAATTCCTAAATGCCACATTGGCACCAGAATATTAGCATGAAAATTTTCCTCTTATTATGTACGTGAACTAAAGCTTTTGCTTGTTTTGAAATAAATTTTTGTAAATTCTAGTGTCATTCACTCATTTCAGCATTTTACAAAGTACTTCGATCCTAAAAGGATTAAAAGATAATATTGTATATCTGAATTTAAAATGTTGCCCTTTTTTTACTGCTATTTTTTAATTTAATTTATTTTACGTTATGTTATCACAGTTATTATATTTTACTGATTACGAAATATTTTAATAGTATTTCTTTTCATTAAACTTTTGAAATCCTCTTAACATAATAAGCTTATCTAACAAATAATGTCTGGAAAAGTTTCGAAGTTTACATTTTGTTAAAAGCCCGCCTGCAATTTTCGCGCCACTCTTTTACTGTTTTACATTTTAATCCATGTTTAGTTTTACGTTTATCAGTTGTTTTCGCTACTTTATCTACTACCGATTTTAACTTTAAGTAAGAATAAATCTAAAAGCGCTTACAAACTTGCGTCGATATATTTGATTTAAAACCTGTATCATATCTCATTGCTTTAATTTTTATGGACTTTTTTAAGTTTTAAATATTTTGGGGGGTCATTTTTCTATGTTTAACAGGTGATTTGTGTATATGTATTTAAAATTTATATTTTAAAAAGAAAGTCTAGTTGAAAATTAGTGTTTTCATATTTAATAAATATAAACACCTTAATTTAGAGTATTGTAGTAAGATTTTTTTTTATGTTATGGAGAAAATTTACACTGTAATAAAATACAGAAATCTTAGAGAAAATGCAATGTCTTTTTGTTGTCAACAGATTTATGAAAACATTCATCTTTCGAAATCATTTGGCGAAGCACAAATGAAAAATACCCCAGAAAACAGTACATCGAACAAATACACACACACGTGCACACACACACACACACGCACACACACACACACATATATATATATATATCTGTATATAGGGGAGACTAGGGAGGGTTGACCATAAGGGAGGTTTGACCCATCCATCAGTTTTCATATTTAAAATAATTTCAGAGTTTTATCAATAGATGTCAACCAAAGCTACTGGAATGCTCAAACAACAGCCTTTGTTTCATACAGCTAATCGAAATAGATGTGGAAAAATCAATTGTGAAGCGTTTTCAACCTAAAAAGTGCCTCTTTTAGAAATATTTTGTAAGCTTTTTTCACATAAAATATATCATAGAAATTTAAGTAAGTAGGTTTAAAGTAATGCAGAAATATCGTGCTTTCATTCCAGGTATAAAGATTGTACAGTAAATTAGGCTTAACATAACAATGTGCTATTCTTTAGAAAAGTGTTATGTGGGGAGGCTTGACCCAGTCAATGTGAGGTTGACCAGATGCTCAAGGCTCCCTTAATTAAGTGGTTTTGGAAATCTGTTTATTATACACTGTGCATAATTAAAAAGGTTATATATAAAAAATAATGTATATTTATTCTGTAAAGCTACTGTAAAATGGGGTGATGGAAAAGAAAATGTTTACAACTGCTTAAAGAAAGATGTGAAAAATTGCTGTAATATCCACTGCAAGGAAAAACTTAATGAAATATAACTGGTAAAGTTGATAGGAACTTTTCTCCATCTAAATATTACTTAAAATAGGTAAATAGAAACAGTGAAAAGACTAGAAGGTATGAAAACAGCAGTCTTAACACTCGAACCGCAATAGCGGTCATTTTGACTGGTATCAAATAAAAATACTTCGATTCGAACCAGAAATTTCTTTCTAAAATAAGTTAAATATGTACCACAGACAAATAAGTTAGATAGTTTTTAATAAAAATTACGGTGTAAAATATTTTTATAACACTTGAGTAAAATTTCCGGTGGTTCTAGTGTTAACCGTTTCACGGCCAGTGGCATGTTTATGAAGCCACTCAATTTTAATTCCCAAACGCCACAATCACACCGGAATTTCGCTAAAATCTTTTCCATTTCATATGTATGTGAAATATAGCCTTTTTCTAATTTCCAAATAAATTTGTTCGTAAATTCCGATGCCAGTCATTTATTTCAACATTTTAGTACTGAAAGTACTTTGCCCTTGAAAGGGATAAACAATGTTAATAATAAGCTAAATGTTCAATGCGGTTGCAAAAGAAAAGAGCATTGATCGAAAAACTATAGGAAGGCATGTACACAAATTTCACCAGGATGAATACAGTTAGATGAAGCTAAACTATGTGACAACTAGTGTTGTCAGATCGAGTGTCACAAAAAGTAGGACAAGGAGACAAAAAAAAAAGCAGGGAGAGTGTCTCCTAAATCCGGACATAATCATACATGAACCCTATGACAACGGAACCTCTGTCTAACGGAATACTGTCTTAAATGTTAAAATTTCATTTTCCCTGTGTACAATTATACATGCTCAGACAAAATCATATTTAAAACAAATATTTTCTCCTATGATTTGCGACTGAGTCAAAACAGGTTTGTTTAAGCGTCCTATTAAAAAAAAAAATATTTTTTAATAATTAAAGCATGTAGCACAAGTTATTTTGCTTTTTTAAACTGATTTTATTTCACAAATATTTCAATATAAAACAAAGTGGGTCAAGCCTCCTATATAGTGGGTCAACCCTCCCGTATGTGGGGAGCCTTGACCCATTATTTTCTCAATAAAATCAATCATTTTTCAAATTTCTTATATATTACATTTATTTAGCAATTTTATTTTGATAACTGATTGTATAAAGAATAAAATGATATATAAAACTTTATTCTACGTTTAATATTTAAAAAATAAAACATCATTTTGTAAAAAGTGGGTCAAACCTCCCTAGTCTCCCCTATATATATATATATATATATATGTATGTGTGTGTGTGTGTAGAATGAGAACAAGAACATACTTTTTTCCACGTAATTTTGACTCGAAAATGAATATTCGCTATTCTCAGTTTTAATTACTGAACATAATACTTTCACATCTATATTTTCGATATGCTATAAAATAATGGCACGCGCTGCGTACGGCATGAAGATGAAGGAATTTAAACTTCATTCTTACAGAAATGGTAAATATTATTTTATTTTAAACGTGATAAATTAAGAAATAATCATATACATTTATTTAGGTTCATAATTTATTTAGAATTTATTTTGCGATTTTGTTTCAAGACAAAGATACATACCTTCAAAGTAAGGAATTACTTATCGTGTCTCGCGTCATATGTTGAATCAATTTTGTGAAGAGAGTATGCGGTGTTCGAAATATATCTTTGCATTAAAAAAAAGAATTAAAAATAAACAAACAAGGATATGCACTTAATGTTTTTTATGTTCCGTAAAGTACGCATCAAAGTTTTTTTGCAATGTTTTATTCCACGATTTAAATGTGCGCACGTTCTATGAAGCATTGCAGAATCAACAGTCTGGAAGGCCGCTGTAATTCGACTTTGAACAAGTAAAAGTTAAATTTAAAAAATCAAAAAACCCGACTGCGTAAAAAGCGAACGAATTAATTATTTCTCATCAATGTGAAACTATTTTTTATATTACTTACCTATTTTTTTTATTTACTTGTACCGATTACTTTTAAGTTCTGTTTAATTGTTAGTTCCTATCTATAAACACTGTTTTGATGAGGCCTATAGATGTCTATGAAGGTTAGAGTAGCAGTAAAGCTAGAGATCCTACCTACACAACTTCCGGGTTGTGTAATATTTAAACGGAGCTTCTGACTGTAAAACAGTCAATGAAACATCGCCTTCATTTTGAAAGAACTATCCAATGATATGCCACTCAATAGGATGCGCAAAAAATTTTTTCGTCTCTACCGACATTTTGTATTTATAAAAACAAAACCTAGCCTATAACCATCGGACGGTTAAGATGAATCGATAGAGACCTCATTCATTGAAATCATCCAGCCATTGGGATGTTTCGAAGGTATAAAGAAATCCACATAATTAGATACGCGTGAAACACATAACCCTTCTTGGCAGTCGGGGGGAAATATTGTTTACCGATCTCCAATTCGTCACACTGATGAACGGAAAAGTCAAATTACAGCGGATATCCAGGCTGTTAATTCTGCAATGCTTCATAAAAGGTGGTTAGAAATCTCCTACAGACAAGATGTGTTGGGCGGGACTAATAGTCCGCACATTGAAATCGTCGAATAAAACATTGTAAATAAAAAACTTTGACATTTTCTTTATGGAACATAAAAAACCGTAAGTGCATATCATTGTTTGTTTACTTTGACTTTTTAAAAGTGTAAAGATACATTTAAGACCCCCTGTATACCCCAAAAATAAGAATATGTATTTTTCAAATGTAAGTAATTGAATCGGACATAACAACACAACATATCACATATATTGACATAAACAACATACGTCCAACATTTAAGATTTTTCAGGAATCAATTAAATGATGTGCTACATACAATTTCTAGAGATTGTAAGAACTTTTAGGTGTCAACTATATATCTTAACTATTTAAATCGGTATGTTGATTATCAGTTATTTATTTAAAAACAATTCAAATAAAAAATAATGTTTTTTTGCAGTCAATGGGATCTAGCGCCCTACAAATGATACAAAAAACCTACTAATCATATTTTTTTACTAGGTATTAGAAAAAATAGACATACATTATTTTTGTTTGGCATATTAACTCTTAAATATTCGTTCATATTCCCACAGCAAAATGTCCTGCGCGGTGTATTTGGTACACCATATATTTCAAAATTTTTAGGAAAATAAATTAATAATTTATAAGATTAATTTTAAAGCAAATACAATTATCATGGAGTACAATATCATAAAACCTTTTAACATACGCATATGTGACAATATTTTCGAATGATATAAATTTGTAAAATGCATCTTTAAGTTTGTAAAATTCAAAGGTGTACAAAATAGACCAGCGCAAGAAATTAAGTGTTTTAAAAATTGACATAAAGTGCATAGGTGCTAAATATTATGGATATTGAAGACCACTATTCTTTACGAAAAATATTTGCCTTATTAAATAGCAGAATTCTGTGATTAATGCGAAGTTCACTATTAGAAAATAGTGGTAATCAAAATATGCAATCCTTGGCACCATTTCATTAAGGCATATAGTCATATTCACCATAGTGTTCGATCTAATTTTCTTCTCGTTCTGTTGCTAATCATTAGATATACAGGGTGACCAAAATTAAAATGCATTTGTTTCAGGAGCTCTACAAGTTAAACTATTTGGAATATTTAAAAAAAAGCCTTGGAATTTATACTTTTTAGAGTACGCGGAAACGAGTTATGCAATAAAAAATATTAGTTTGAAATTTTACTTATAGACGGCGCTTAGTTAGAGATGTTTTATTAGCAAATATTAACAAAAATAACTCATTTTAAATAAATAACTTTTGAGACGACGATATTCATTCATAGCAGTGCCATAATTACTATCATTTTGATAAAAACACTTTATCATGTGCAATTTTCCATAAAAAGCTTTCGAAATTGAGCTTATAGGAAATTTTACATTTTTATTTTATATATAGTGCCATCTGCCTTAGTTTTTTTAAATTATTTTTTTATTTCAGAAATCATTTCCTAATACTCTAAACTGAATAAATACCAAATCTTGTTCAAATATTTCAAATAGTTTAGCTTATAGTCAAACACGTGTACTTTAATTATGGCCACCTGGTACATATCTGCTGCTTGTAATTTTAATTTCGCGTCTTTGTTACTGACTAATGATGTTTTTGTAATAAACGACTATTTTTAGCGGCATCGAAAAAATGAACTTATGTAATATATCCCTGTATATGTGAACTGATAACTGCAAAGACACGTTTGCAACAAAAAAAAAAAGTTCATCAAAAAAGGGGGATTTATGTATCTTTTGCGATCACTTATTCAATAACTTCTGGGAGCTATTCTGAATATATGATGTTCTTAAAAATTAGCATTTATGTCTCAGTAATAAGAACCAAGTTTTAATGAGTTTTCGATGTTTATGGAGACGTTTCTGAAATAAAAGTGTCTGCTTGCTGCTCTTAAATTTCGGAAAAGGCATTTCTGGGAATTAAAAAAAAATAAAAACCTATTGGTTTATGAGATTTATCACTTGTTGCTCATCTAGAAATTTGTTCAAGATTCTTAGGTAACTACAGAGTCTAAAAAAAAGTCGCTTTTAGGAACTTACATAATTATAAGCTAGTTCGAAATTCTCAAGGGACATTTTGAATACGTCCAAGTGCAACAATGGAGTATGTAATGGGAGTGGCTACATAGATGTACCACATGGAGGTCAATAGTAGTGCCAAGAAGCCCGAGCAAAAATGTATGTGAGCATAGTGTTTTCTAAACAGAAGAGTGATCTTATTATCAAAGTTTTTTCCTAACACGAAATCATTCAAAAAAGGGAGAAGACTGATTCGTGAGAAGATTAATACAAAAATTTGCTTCCGGGGACATTTATTTTTAATCTATTTTTAAAGAAAAATGAGCATATTTGTAAAATTATGTTCCGCGGAAGGTGATCATAGATATAAAATGAGCGGCTCACAGATATTTCATTTCATTCATAATATTTTTTCCTCTATTAGTCTGATTGTTATTTATTACACATATTTTCATTACTTACTATTTCTTATATATTACACATATGTAATTGGTGCTTACATTATTTATTATTTACATTATTTATTAATACTTATTCGTTACACCCGAAACTTATTTATTACACATTATTGGATTTGTTCCTACTTGTTTGAAATTAGTTCAGGAATTTTTAGTTCCAATGACGCAACAGCAAGACAGAGAGTCGTTTTTATTACTAGCCGATACCGGTAGCGAATGTTAATTTCTGTGACATATGAAAATGTGTTTTCCATCAAGCATGTTATGGAAAATTGAATCAATATTTCCATTGTTCTTTCACTGGTCAATGAGTATTTTTTTTTGCACGGAAAGCGAAAAATGAGGACTTGATGTGCATGACTAAAACTTCGAGACTGTCATCGGAAGATAGACCGCTGAGCCTTTCACTTTCATTTATACTTAAATTGTTATCTTCAAAGTTTGTTGTAAATGGTTCTATTAGACGCATATTGCCTTGTCTGGGACTTTTTTTTATAATAATAATCAAAGAATTCAGTGAGTGAATATAGATAATCTTGAACAATATTCATTACTTGCCGGTTGATATGCGTTCTCTGGTGCATTCATAAAAAATTGGAAAACTTTTGTGGATCGTCTTCAACGAACTCGTTTGTAACAGTAGTATTTTCTTTTGACAAGCATCCATTTTACCTCGTAGTTTGAACGTTGGTGTTTACCTTGCAATGATATGTTTAACTCGTTTAATTTTCAAAATTGTTTGATCTTCTTGAAATTTCGAAATGTTTTGCTTCTGGAAAAATAATTTAACTTCTTCACGCAGGGCGAAATTGGGTTGGTATTTCCCCCTCAACATCCATCTCACTTCAGCGTAAAGAAGGAGATAGATATACTGGGAACCCATTTCTTCAAAAAGCGCTTATATCGAATTTTGGTTATATTTTTTATAACATCTGATAAGCATTGTTGAGGCTATAATTCATTATTGAGTTCAGTGACGTACACATATTACTTTCGTTGCTATTATTATTAATTACATTATTTTTTGTATTACTGAAGAAATGAAAAATATCCCTTTTCTTTTCACTCATTATGGGTTTATATTATTTGAAAGTAAAACCAAAGAAAAATTCAGGTCAACGCCAAACTATCCAATGCCCTTAAATATTAGAGGTTAAATATCATAATATTATAACAATCAAAGGCCGATCCTAAAAGTGAATGTAAACATAAACTCAATTGAACTTATAAAGCAAATGTTACAAATATTTAGAACCGAAACTTTTCAGGAATAGTTACATATTGTTTAAAAATGATGAACGTTTTGAATTATGAATAAATAGTCATTCGTGTAGGGGATATAACTTCGCGAATCAAAATCTGGTACATACGTATTATCTGAGCTAGGAAAATACACCACCAACACTGGCAAACATTTTAAAAGCAAATAAATTTGTATTAATATCTTAATACATCAACTTCCTGTTTACGTACTCGTTTACTTAAATACGTATATATGTTACCGTGAAAGACCGAAATTGGAAAATGTCGACTTTCACCGGTAAATGTCAACACATACCAAATATATCGGTGAAAAGCCGAATATTTGATTTTTGTACATTCGGACCATCACCGGCGAATGTGGACAAGCACAGATATGCTCTGGTCAAGGTCGAAAAGAGAAACGGTGTTCGACAGAGTGGCGACAGTCTGTTGCCAAATTCTTTGTTCTACTGCGAGTCAGTCAGTTTTATGCAAGCTTTGATGGTGCGCAACGTCTTCTTAAATTTTATTTTTTATTCAATATCTTAATTTATATTGAATGGGTATTGTAGTGAGGCGTGATCTTTTTTTTTTTTTTCGGAAAATTAAATACATTAATTGAGAATAAACGAGAAATCAATTATTTTTATTTTTTCAAGAAGAGTACTGTAAAATACTTTCTGAAGTGATTTTGCTAAAAGTAAGTGCAGCACACTTTTGGATTACAGACTATTAACACGTTTTTATGTTTTAAAAATTAATATTCGCGCCTCAAATACGGCGAAGTAAATGCAAATTTCCGACGTATTCAACGTTCACCATTAGTGCATGGTGAATGTCAACATTTGCCGGTGTAAGTCAGAAATAAGGATATATAGCAAGTATTTCGGATATACACCAAGTGTCTATGTGAATGTTGACATTCTCTAGTGAAAGTCGACATTCTCCAGATTTTGGTCTTTCACGGTAACATATACATGCATCATAAATGCTTACATACATCTTACAACGTGAGTATGCTTTACACACGGAAGTATTTTAAATTTACAGAAGTTATACCCCACAGCATATTTAAAATAAGTACAACTTACAATACACATAATGCATAAAGTAGTTTAACTAATAAATTGATGTTAAAGGTTAATGTAATTAATCTTATAGGGAACAGTGTTGGTGGCGTATATTCCTGAAACAGGTGATATGCAAGAACCTAGAATCTCAACTTTAAAAACAGAGAAAATGAAACTATAAACCGACGTAAATATAATCTTAACTTCCATAACAATAGATATAACATATATAATCGTACCAAAGAAAATGTTAGCTCTTAGGACAATAAAAAGAAAAATATAACCTACAACTTCAATATGATGCGTATAATATAACAGTTGATTAAAGATCCAAAGTTGAAAAAAAAGTATCTGCGAGAACTTGCAGACCTTACACAAAATATGTCAATTCCTTAAACCCAGTTTTTTAAAGATTTGAATTATGATAACATGAGAAAAATTTCTAACAGTATATTTCAGTTTGAATTACAGAAAACAAAACATACATTTCTAAATATAATTTTATTAAAATTTCAAATTCTAGTAGCGCTAAAAAAAGTCTCAAACTAAAAAAAAACGCACTTTATAGAGACGCGTTTTAACAATATAAATACGTAAGATATACTTACGTTTTAAATATACAAAAAGAAAAAAAACTGTCCGGAAACAGGTAATATAACAGAAAAGAAAAATATTTCCGAGAACAGAGAAATAAATCTTCCATACCTGGCGCAAAACATCTATTTCTTAAATCTATTTCTCAATTTGTGATAACGTGAAAAAAACTCCACTAATTTCAAAACGCTAGAAAATATTTATGTTTAAAACAAACGAAACAAACATATATTTCTCAAACTTAATTTATTAAAATTTCAAATTCTAATAACGTGAAAATATTTGTCACTCCAAAACAAAAATACAATATATACATACATCTCAACAATTTCAATTCGTAACAATATATTTACCATTGAAAATAAAATAAAAACATATATATATATTATAAATTAAACACTTTCGAAATCAATACGATACAAGATCGGAAATTGAAAAGAAAATATATCCGAGAACAAAATTATTAAATATCCAGCTTTGAGACAAAATATATATTTCTGACGAAATCGGAACATTCAGAAATATGTATATAAATTTATTTGAGCATAACTTGAAACAAAAACATTAATAAAATTATCAATAACTCTTTATAGAAATTGAAAACGAGGTAAGAAAACAATAAATGTTAACCAGAAGAACTTCGCTGCGTTTTGAAGAGTTTATGGAAATCGAAATCGATGTAAGTAAACAATAAATGTGAGCTAGGAGAACTTCTTTGCCTTCTGAAGAGTTTAGTTGCCCGGAGGTATTCTGGTTGAGTTGAGTTGAGTTGTGCGACGAAAGGTGAAAGCATTATTTAAACCGTATCCTTTGGCAATCGTTATAAAATAACACCGACAATGAGCAAAAAATAACCTATGACATAGACGAATTTTTGTTTTATTATTAATAAAACATAAAAATGCATATAATCTCCAAATTTTTCGGCGGACCACTAGTGTAGCACTAGCACGGGCCATCGGTTGGCAACTTTTGTGATAGACAACCTGGTGTATGTCAATAAACCAGAATTATTCTGTTAAATTTAGGATATTTTTAGCAATCATGCGTGTATGCTTCCATATCACTTTTATGAACATAAAGTTCCTAATTGTTTTTAACTATCAAACACACTCACTTTTTAGCTCAAAGGCTATCAAAGCCTGAGAGCTAATGTGCCCGCAGATTCTGTATGTACGTACGTATGTATGTACGCAACGCGATATTTCTTGATAGAAATATCCGATTTGCTTCAAATTTTGTAAATAGGTTCATTCTGATAAGGCGCTTCCCTGATTAGTTTTGGGGTTCATTGGTTAAGTATAAAGGGGAGGAAAGGGCTAATCTCCCTAATTTAGATAAATGGGTTTTTCATGCAGAAATATCCGACTTGCTTCAAATTTGGTATACCGGTTTACTCTGATAAGGCGCTTCCCTGATTAAATTTAGAGGTTCATTGGCTAAGTATAAAGGTAGGGAACTGGAGCCTAATCCCCCTTAATTTAGATAAATGATTTTTCATGCAGAATTATCCGATTTGCTTCAAATTAGGTATACCGGTTTATTCTTATAAGGCGCTTACCTGATTATTTACCGCTTTGATCAAAAAGAGTGCATTCTATTTTAAGAAAATTATACATAAATAAGGGTATAATATACAGTGTAAGTAGCCTGTAAGCTCAATGCTATT
Organism: Maratus speciosus; assembly: GCA_963932465.1. NCBI lineage: Eukaryota > Metazoa > Arthropoda > Arachnida > Araneae > Salticidae > Maratus > Maratus speciosus. The sequence continues at coordinate 511,003,023 of OZ010787.1, read as the reverse complement.
AGTTTAACTGGGCACTTTTTTTTTAAAAAGAATCTTAAGAAATTTTTATGTTTTATAGATATGAGGGATATGAAATATTAAATTTCATTGTATTCTAATTTCAATAAAAGTATCTAATTATAAAGCATACTTTATTTTATTAACAGTCAAAAGGTGCGCTATTTAAGTATTTGGCTGTTCAATATGTGACGTGCCGCTGATTCTTGTTTATTTATTCACTAATCTTGATTTATGAAGCACTTAAAAAAAAAAAAAAAAAAAAAAAAAGATGTTTCTGTCAGCCCTAAAAATCCTAAAAAAGTTTTATTATTTCAACCTAACTTTTAGGCATTAGCATCCGGTAATTGATAAATGACGCAGGTCGAAAGAGTAAACGTCATGCAATGGAACTACACATTAACCTCTTGAGATCGGAATGTAAAATATCACTACAAATATACATTCATTGCTTTTGCAGAAACAAGATGACACCACAGATGACAGAAAGAAACATTTTTTTTCTGAAATTGATACTTTAGGAGACTGGTAATTCAGGTTCAGAAATATAGATATAAAATTAATAGTCTCCTTAAAATGTCAATTTAATTATCAATAACCTAAATTCACGCAATAACAAATTGAAGATCTTTAAACAAGTGAATGATCTACAAATCCTCGATTCTTAAGGTTTAGTTCATCAGACGAAACCCTATTAGTCTCACTCCTCTGGCTGTCTGTCTGTCACAGAGTTCGGTCTCAGAAACTGCATGAGTTAGAGACTAGAAATTTTTATGCTTATAACTGAATACCTCCAATCACACGACAAATAATAAAATTTTGAAAAAGTCTTATATTATTTAAATTAATTTAATTAATTTAATGACATCCGACCATTTTTGAGATTTAGATTTTAAAACGGAACTTTAATTTCAGTCTATTTTGCTAGTGAGCTAGATGGCTCCGTGGTAAAGCATCTGCCAGCTAATCAAAGGTTTCCCGGTTCAAACCCCGTCGTCAGAGTTAGAAATTATTTTTCAAGAATAGACTTCATTATCAAATAGATGCAATTTTACAGACTTTTTGTAATTTTTTTTCTCATTTTAACCTTTTCGGGCGCGTAGTAATTATGTTTGTATAACGATGAAATCTTGGACTGACACCGGAATTTACAAACGAATTTATTAGAAAATAAGAACTGACTAATTTTCCGGTACTTTATAAAATAAAGTTTTTATTAAATATTCTCGGTGCCAGTACCGTTAAAATTAGGTGTCCTTTTTTTCTGGACACAGCCTGCTAAAGGGTTAAGGTCAATATCTGTTGTAAAATACTTTATAAATTATTTTTCTTATTCAGAAATTTTGTTTTTGTTAATGGGTGAAATTTTAAATTGATTAAATTTCATTGCATGATGGATTTAATTAAAAGAAGTTTAATATTTTTTTTGAGATTTTAATGATTTCTTTTTTTGTTTAGCTAAAATTATATCATGCAATTAAATATACTTCTCAGATATACAAACATATGCTGTCACAATTGTCTGAAAAGCAATTCTTGAATATTTTTAATTTGATTAAAAAAATATTTTCCAATTGTAATAATTTTAGAATTACATTTAGGGTAACCTGGGACACAACGAGGTACCGTGGCGGAATGAAGTTTGAAGTTTTTCGGTGTCAAGGATGTGCTGCCAGGAAGCGGTAATAAGAAGAAGTGAGAAGAGTCATTCAACTTCAGCCGTTCAACTTCGGCATCCATGTTATTCTAGTTTTCTCGAGCGTTGGTGCGTGAATTTTTCGCTGTGTGATATTTTTCTCCTTTATTGTAATTTCTGATGATTTTGTAACTAAGGTAAAGTAAACATACTTGTTTACATTACAACTATAGTTAGTTCATGCTTGAAGTACGTTTAATTGTCTTTACTTTCGTGTAGTTAAACGTTTCTTTACGTATCTGTCTCGACCTTACCTCCTTAACCTAAATCGTGTCATTTAGGTTAAGGAGCGGAACGGGTGGGGCAGAATAGGGAAGTACCACTTTCTGTCCTGAAAATTTTTTGACTAAGAGATCGTTTTTAGTACGCCCCTAAATTTTTTCAATTCCCCTAAATTCAGTTGAAGGTTGGGTTGCTTATTCCATGTGCAAAAAATGGGCACACAATTCCTGTGAGGCAATAGATAGCGAAGGTGATGAGACTGTTCTAGTGGGGGAATATTGTCAATAGGCTTAAGAAAAGGACACAATCAAAGAAAACTGTAGTTAAACTTTTATAGTTAACCCTGTAGTTAACACTTTAAAATAAATAAATATTGAGCAAACTTATTATTATTTTTTTTTGCCTTTCCACTAGTTTTATATGTTTTTATAATTATTTGTCCTTACCACCCCGTTTTGCCCCGGGGCAAAACGAGGTAAATGACATAATGCTCTGTTACTAAAAAAATATATATATATTGGTCTTTTGTTTTCTTACAATATTATTAAATTTTTCTGATTATTACATCATAATGTGTTCATAGAAAATTTTGCAGCTCTCTTAATCTATTTTTGGCCAAAGGTGCGTAAACGCACCATTTCAATAAACATTTTTTTATTAACACTGTGACGAATATTTTTCACCAATTTTATTTTTCTGCTATTTATAAGGGTTCTGGAGACATCTATAAAATATCAGTAATTCAATTGGAGTTAACACTTTTTGTTGAGACATTTTCAAAATACGCTAGTTTTTCTTTTTTTAAATTGAGACGGTTATTGACAAATTTGACTTTTAGGAAATGTATAATTATTCCACTTAAGTTTAATCGTATGTTTTTTATAATGGATTAAAGTCAAGTTCTGTCAATAAAATAATAATAAAACAAATGTCATAAAAAATTAAAAAAAATTATTAATATTAAATTTAATGGTGCGTTAGCGCACCATTAACGGAATGCATGAAAATGCCGAATGCATTTTAATTCTCAAATGAAATATTATTTTTCATACACGAAACTTTTTTTTTGTCTTAATGAATGCAATTTAAGCATATTTAAATGAAAATAATACCACATCTTATAAAATTTCTATGCTTGGCTTAAAATGGGTTAATTAACAGTTTTGTACTTTTAAAATATATTTTCAACTTGGTACCCCGTTCTGCCTCGTGTTCCCCTAATGGTGTTGCCATCTATGTTCTTATTGAAAAGATTAAGGATTTAATAATTCTAAATTAAAGATTTGAATTCATTATTTAAAAGATAAAGTGTTTTAAAAGGAATATTAAACAGAAACCCTCTGTGAGATCTTCGATCACACTTACCCACTTGTTTTTATTGTAAACGGTTCAAGTTAAATAATTATGAAAATTTCTGATTTTCTTGACTAAACTGTCTTGAAGGTATTTTACAAACTCAGATGAAAGTAAAATTTATTTTATGAGGAAATAAGCATAGGTGCTGCCATTTATTGGTTTTGTTCCAAAGCAAAAGAACTTTATATAGAAGTAAAGCAAAAATGTGAATAAATCAAAGAGTTTCGTTTTATGAGGAAAAGAATAGAGCTCCACACTTATGTACCTTAGGTCTGAGGAGGTTAAAAGATGCATACGTAATGGCATAGAATTTATTTTAACTCGATCAAATTGATTGATAAAAAACTCATACAAGTTTATTTATTTGATTTTTTTTAGTGATGATTTTTATTCGATTTTTTTTTAACAGTGTTTGTAATTTATTCACAAAGGATATCTATGCTAAAGTACAGGCTTTTGAAGATATAAAGTGACGAAAAATATGAAGTTTAGCCTTTCTCCTACATTTAAAAGTCGTATGATTCACTAATATGTTCCCCCATTGTACTAAAGGTTGATGAATAGACGACTTATAGATTACATGCTAATGAAGTCATGACTAATCTTGCTCAAAAAGCTTCAAAAGAGGATTTAATTAAACATAATCCCGCGTGTTTTTCTTCATGTTTTATGAAATTAACGCTGCGTGATGAGTTGACAATTTTTTTACTGAATGAGAAATAGGATTATTATCTCCATAATTATTTCATTATTACGCTATCAACATATATCAACGAATTGCAGACTTTTAATTTTTGAATAAAGGGGGCACTAGTTTATCAATACTGCTTATAACAAGCTAAAAGACTATATATTATTTTATATATCTTTTAAATAGCTTTTATATATCTTTATATTTCAAAAGATGATTTCTGTACTTTTTATTGAAGAATAGGGCGAAAATTTTTGAATGGCATATAACATAGCTGTATATTTGTAAATAGTTTGATCTTTTGGCTAAAAACGAACATAAATGTAGCAATGAATTGGCTCTTGCGCAGCACACGTAATCAAGAACTGTTTTCTGTAAATTTAATGATCAAGTCTGAAAAGTTCTTCAAGAAAAAACCTCTTTCAAAACTTTTCCTATGGCTTTTAAAAAATTGTAAAAAATCGTGCTTTAACTTGCAGAAAAATCTTCAAAATTCATAAATTCCTACAAAAAGGGAAAATATTGTTCTGCAACTATAATTATATTTAAGGTTCATCCCTTATATCAATCCCTTTTGAATATTTCAAAGTTTTACAACATTAAATGCGTAACATTTTGCGTTATAATGTTTTGTGTTAGAGCAAATCTGATTTTTTTTCAAATAATAAAAATAATAACACAATTCAGCAATTTGCAATCTTACCTTCTGTCTGCTATTATATGTAATATTCCGATCTTCCTGTGAATCCGATATTCAGTAAAACCTATTTTTTTACACTTTTCAAGGGAGGTAACAGAAAAAGCGTAAATTGCGGGAAATGATAGTACACTGTAAAAAAAAAAAAAAAACTGACTAAAAAACGGAAATACTACTGGCAATCTAGATGCCAGTACTATTTCTGTTTTTTTACAGGAATTTTTACCCATAAATGACAGGAAATTTTCCGTTTTTCTGATTAAAAACGGAAATTTTTCAGTAATTTATGGGTAAAAATTCCCGTAAAAAACAGAAATAGTACTGGCGTCTAGATTGCCAGTATTATTTCCGTTTTTTAGTCTTTTTTTTTTTTACAGTGTAGAATCCCGCTTTTCACACCAGTATTATAGAGAATTTTTTGCTTTATTTAAGATTTAAAAAAAATCTACGTTTATATGAGGCGAAATTTTCTATACTAAAACACATTTTCAAGTTTGATCCTGTGGTAATCTGGTCCTATTTACACACGTCAAGGGAGGTAAAGAAAACATTTAAGTTGCGGGAAAACGTGAATTCCAGGAATGTAAAAGGGAGGTTATATCAACACACCGTATAGTATATAGAGGGTGTTGGTTATACTTGCGATTTATTTTAAACGGTCGAAGGGACACTTTAAAAGGGTACTTAAAAATAAGCAAATTAAACTCCTTTTTAAAATCTTTAATTTAACTTGGTTTATGTATGTAAAAATGGTATTTTGTAATCGAATTCCTGATATGATAGAATGAAACAAATATGCACACTGGTGTGTTTTGGATGACAATACAATACTTTAGTATTTTTAGAAGTTTTTTATTAACTAATTCTAAGGCGTTCTTCTATTAGCCTGGCGTAGGTGATAAATCCCCCAATATTCTTTAGGGATGCAACTGTATACGAGTTACAATAACTATGAAGTTAATTACGCACCAAACCACGCTCGCTAAAACACGCCAACTGGCTGGAAAACTGCGACAAAATGAAATATTTTAAATACTAAAAAGTAGAAAAAAAATATGAATAAAAATTACGAGTTCAACATTTCTTAAACAAAAATTAGCTAATTTAATAATAATTAAAATACACTGGCTATCAAAAATTAAGGAAAAGTCACAAAATGCCAATTTTTAAATACGGGAATACTCAAAAGGAAGTAATATAATTCGAATAATTACTATTCCTGCAGAACAGCTAGTCCATATAACACCTCATTCAGGTCACACATGGTCACAAGAGTCACAGTCACTACGGCGAAACAAAAAATAGCAAATTCCATACCTCTCTTTTATGAGTCTCAAATGACTACTATATGTGACTCCACTGACAGGTCACTGTGACTGCTGCTTTGTGGCGAGTCACCAGATGACTTTACAATGTCGTTTCATTGAGACTCTCCTGTGACTCTGATCTGGAGACTCAATTTCAAAGTCATTGTGAACGTTGCATTATGATAAATCACCAAATAATGTCAAATTAAAGTCACATGGTAACTTTTCATCACTTTTCACAGTGGTGACTTTACAGTAGGGTCTCTGTCACCATTTGACAAAGTCATGTGACAAAGTCACCATGTGACTTTAATGTGACATTATTTGGTGATTTATCATAATGCAACGTGCACAATGACTTTGAAATTGTATCTCCAGATGAGAGTCACACGAGAGTCTCAATGAAACGACATTGCAAAATCACCTGGTGACTCGTCTCAAAGCAGCAGTCACAGTGACTTGTCAGTGGAGTCACATATAGTAGTCATTTGAGACTCATAAAAGAGACGTATGGAATTTCCTATTTTTTGTTTCGCCGTAGTGACTGTGACTGTTGTGACCATGTGTGACCTGAATGAGATGTTATATGGACTATCTGTTCTGCAGCGATAGTAATTATTCAAATTATATTACTTCCTTTTGAGAATTCGCGTATTTAAAAATTAGCATTTTGTGACTTTTCCTTAATTTTTGATAACCAGTGTATGATTGCATGTCGAGAAAACAATTTAGAAATCCTAAATATAAAGTTTAAATAGGGATTTTCGTTCCTTTGCTGTTGCCATATCTTAAAAAATAAACGGAGCAAAAATTATATATTTTTGTAATACATTTACGATTTAATTCTTTCTACTAAGCATAAATCAAATCGCGGGATTTTCCATAATCGGTGTCAACGCCAAATTAAAGTTTTTAAATGAAAATGGTTTTGCACAACATGAGTTGAAATCGTGAAATTAGGCATAATTTTTAAAATAAACATTGAATGCTTATAAAAGAGCGTTTTTTAAAAACTATTTTTAATTGTATTGTATATTCTCTCAGGTTAAAATAGCTCCGAATATTTAAGTCTCAAATCAAGAAAAAAAAGCACATACTCATTTTTTTAATGTACAAGTTGCTTTTATACAGGATGTCCCTAAATCACGTGTACAATTTTTCATAAGTGATAGAGCATACAGCAACAAATCTTTTTTGCATAGGAAACCAGGTTTGCTGTCTACTTATTCTGCCAAAAATGCAGGGTATAAGCCGAACTCTTATTTTAATTTATAACATTTACAGTAATAAAGATAATGTAATGATAATTTCAACAGATTTGCATTGCTTTTATGAAATGTGATAACTTACGAAGAATTGCTTGAAATGCACACAATCCGCTTCCACAAAACACTGATCTAGACACTCCATAATTTTGAATGCAGCTCATATAGTGTCAGTGACTTAATTACAGTGCATTTCCCGTAATATCCGCACATTTCACACAAAGTAAAGTTATTTTGTTGAATATCTTCATAAATTATCTTCATCCATTTAAACTTAGGTATGGATGCTCGCTTTAAAGTTATGTATGGAAGTCCATGCTCGGCTTGCAGTGAGATGTTCTGCATTTATTAGTGAAAAGTGCATTTCAACCCAGGTTTTCAATAAATAAAAAGTTTGTTGGAATGTGCTCTATAACCTCCTAAAGGTTGTACGCAACATTTTGAGACACATTAAATAACTTTGTAAATGTATGATATCACTTTTGAGGCATTCTCACATAATTTTGACTTTTAAGACCCTGATTAATAGTTTTTATTTTAGTACATATTCTTGGTTTTTTTTATACTAAAAAACATCCCATGGCATGACTGTATAACAATATTAACGAGATAAATAAGTTTCGTACGATATTTGGGGTCTTTATATACCACGAAATTCCTTATCGTCCCGTGTCCCTGATGCTGATTTTTAAGTTTGGAGCTGTCTGTATAAAATTGTTTCAATAAAAGTAATTCGATGTATTTTTTTTTTTTGAAACTGGGACTACTGTTTTATATAAATATGCAGCAAAAAATAACCTGCACACATTTTTTACGGTTGTTATTATTTTTTGAACTCTGTCCCTGGATTTTATATTCCTTACAATCACTCTTGCTAAAATTATATGGAAAATCACTTCAGATGCAGCCACAGAATTTTTTCAAGTTTTTTCTCGTGCAGAAGTATGCTAGAAAAAGAATGGTTAAAATTCTTTGACAGGAAATTTACTTCAGAATTTAAATCAGCATTTAAATATCAATTTCAAGCATTGTGGCTTTATTGGTAGTCTTACGATCCCCAAGGTTTATTTCTGTACTTTTCGAGGTAAATTAAATTTTTCTTAAAATTTAATTTAGTGTAAATAACTGTTTCTAAAAATCAATAAACACTGTGACTATCACTTAGTCTGAACATGATTGACCTAAAAATAGGTGGTAATTTTTCTTACCGTCACCTTTTTTTCCTTGCTGTCCATTCCTTAACACCCCTTTAAGACAATGCTACTCGTATACCAAAATTTTGTACCAAAATACTACATTGTTATTATTTCTTATTTGAATGTTCTGTGGGTGCTATGCAAATTCATTATAAGTAAAAATTTAGAAGGGTAAAATGTCCAGGGTACGGTAAGGAAAATTAAACTCGCAAGTTTAACTTATACTTCAGTGAAATAAAAAAAAAATCATCGCTGCTGACAATTTTTCTTTATTTTGATTCATTAGGGCATTCGTCTATAAGTTTAAAATTTTATTTTATTTAATTTAATTTCACCAGATTTCTATCCCTGAAAGTTAAAATTTTGTGAGAATGCCTCTTTTACACATTATGCTTATATGTTAAATCGTTGCATCGCAAGAAATATAAGTAAAACTAGTATGTTGTGGCCATCACAAAACTTTCTTCTATATAAATCACATCAATTAAATCATTTAAATAGTACAAGAAATAACAACGATTTAGCACCAATTCATATCAAAGTATATCTGAATTTGAAGTTGGATGAAAATTCGTGCATTAGTTCTTGAGATAGAGCTATAGCGGAAATTCTGAAAAATGTAGCACAGCAGCGCCACCTGTTGAGCGATTTACACCAAAAATAAGCAGCACTAAATGATATAAAGGTATACCTGAATCTGAAGTTTGTTGAAAATCCAAGCATTAGTTCTTGAGATAAAGCTATTGCGGAAATCGCAAAAAATACAGCATAGAAGCACCACCTGTTGAGCGATTTACACCAAAAATTAAACAGCACTAATTTATACGGCAATCCATGTCAAGGACTAACTAAATCTGAAGTTTGATGAAAATCCGTGCAATAGTTCTTGAGATACAGCTCTTGCAGGAATCGTGAAAATGCAGCACAGCAGTGCCACCTGTTGGGCGAAAATTAAATTAAAAAAAATAAACCAAAATTAAACAGCACTAATTTATATCAGGGACTAACTGAATCTGTTTGATGAAAATTCGTGCATTTTTTCTTGAGTTAGAGCTATTGCGATAATCATGAATAATGCAGCATAGCAGCGCCACCTGTCGGGTGATTTCACAAAACAGTAATCAGCTCCAAACTATGTCCTGGACTAACTAAATCTGAAGTTTTATGGAAATCCGTGCAGTAGTTCTTGAGATACAGCTATTGCAGTAATCGTGAAAAATGCCGCATAGCAGCGCCACCTGTTGGGCGATTTTCACCAAGAACTAATCAGGTCCAGTTTATATGAAGGTCTAACTAAACATAAAGTTTTGTGAAATTCCGTGCATTAGTTCTTGAGATAGAGCGCCCACAAAATTTTTGTCACATACAGACTCACAGACAGACATTTTCTAAAAACCATCAAATCGTGTTCTGGGCATTCTAAAACGTATAAATCCGTCGAAAACCGGAAGTTGAAAATTTTCACGAATCCAATACTTTCTGCTTGTAAAGATAGAAGAAAGTAAAAATTAAATAAAAGACACAAATAGTCTTGTACGGATTTAATACATTTCACAAAAGATATAGTTCGCTAAGTTTGAAGTGATCAGGTTTTATTTTCAAAACATTCGGTGACAAAATTTCCGAATTGTATATGTGCATTTATTGAATAATTACTCTTGAAACCTATAATAAGTAAAATTGAGTAATATTAACATTTATAAACAACGGTTAAAAAAAATTACTATATATACCAGGGGATGTAATCTTGGGATTTCGGGGTTGCATAATAAAGTCAAAACCATTTTCTTTTTATTGAAAACTCCAATTGAATTTCTACATGTACTATGTATTTTTTAGATTGCCCTCTAACACCACCAAAAGAAATTTTAAATGAAAAATTTCAATTATGTATTCAAATAGGGTTTTGAAATTTATTAAAAGTGATACTTCCGTATTCACCGCATACCGGGAGTTAATAGCCGAAGAAATCGCCAAAGTTTTAGCTACTTATAGCAGCCTTTTTACTCTGTAATTTCAGTAGTTTAAGCGCATAGTTTGATTACATTTATGTTATATTGTTTCAAGTACAAACGTGTCAGACTTTCGTAATCGGGCTGCACGCGATAGAGAGAGATATAAAAAAAATTATGCTCGAAAATTACTTCATAAACAATAAAAAATCAATAGAATGAGATAAAGTTTTCAGCCAATTTTCATTTCAAAAACATTTTTCCCCTTTTCGACGGTCTAAAAATTGAAATTGTGCGATCTTTCAAAGTTAAGAAAATTGCAGTAAAATCGAAATTTATTGGTTCGGCATTACCACCGTCAATCAATATTACTCACGGGCATGTTTTTGCTTGGCAATATAGATTTGAGTATAGCATGCCCTCTTTTATGATACAATGGAATTGGTAGTTTAAAAAAATCTTAAGTACAAGATTTAAGATTTTTCAGAAATAAATAAACATAAGAATACATGCTAAATATAAATTCTAGATATTTTAATAACTTTTCTGTGTTCACCAAATTCCTTATATCTTTAAATATGCATGTCGGTTATCAGTCTTTAATTATTAGAATTAAAAATGCCAAACTAAAAAATAATAATAATTGGGGACGTGTTTGCTGTATGCAGTCAGTGGGATTTTGCACTTTACAAATGACACAAAAAATATTAAACATAATTTTATTGGGCATTTGACAATATATACAGAAATCATTTACGTGTGCAGTGCATCCTAATTATTAAATTCTCATGGATATTCATACAGCAAAACTTCTCATATATTTCTAAATTTCAAAGAGAATAAATTAGCGTTAGTTTTTAATAGATTCCTCATATCTTCTGTAATATTACAGTTGATTAATAATTTTATATGTTTCTAAAGAAGCCAATTAGCTATATAAGCATGACATTTTTCGACTCTCTAGCTTTATAAACAATGTACTTAAACATGTAAATGTTCTGAAAAAACTGGAAAAATGTTTAAAAAACACATATTGGCGGTATTTGTTTACGAATTTAAATCCTGCGTTTTAAGGCCTTATATCTTGTGAAACAATATAAGTTTGTTATTTTCGAAGAATTGTTTGTTTTATTTCGTAAGTTCAAAAGGGGAAATTCAAATATTTCAAGTATTTATATCATTTGTTCGCTGAAAATGTAATGAAAAAAAAATCACTGGAAATTTCCATTACACATAAAGCAAAAATAACATTAAATCCCAAAATTATGAAAAAATTATCGCACCGATTACAGTTAACGTAGCTGAAAAAATCAATAACGTACCCACAATACGTGACATTTTCTTTAATAACTGTTTCATTCACTGAATTGTGGAGTTGATCGACACGATTCCAGGATTACATGGAAGAGATATCTTTTTCATTGATCTAAAAAGGCTGAAGATTAAAACTCTCTTTGAATTCGCTTTTACACCATTTGCATGAAGTTTTAAAGTTTTAGTTACTTGGCTTCACTGTTGATTTTTTAATTTAATGTATTCGTTCATTCAAACTCATGCTCAAGAAATATTTTGTTTTATTTTCCGAATACTATTTACATAGGCATTATTTCAGTTATTACTCTGAAAACTGGCCACTTATAATTTCCCCCCAATTGCATTCCTGTTTATGGTGCAGACAAATAATTTGTTGCATACTAAATCTTACAGCACTATCATAAAAGTTTTATATTTAATTGTCATGACAATCAAATCTATTAATCCCTATTAAGTTAATCTTTTGAGCAACTAATAAAAAATACCCTAAAATTTATATCAATAACAGGGAGTAATAACACATTTAAAACAATTATACATATATATATATATATATATATATATATATATATACACATAGATATATATTATATTTTTAATTTACTATATTTTTGTTTTTGGTGCAAAAAAATATAATAGTTCTATATTAACATTGTTTATATTTTATTCCTTATAGCACCACAACCAAATTTTTATATTTGATTTTCATCACCATCAAATCTAACAATTCCTATTACGCTAACTTTTTAGACAACCAAATAGAAAATAGCATAAACCATTTAGGATTTTAAATATATCTATAACAGGGAGTGATAATAAATTAAAAAAACAAGTAGTTCATATACATATAATTTTATTTTAATTTATTATATTACTGTTTTTGTTGCAAAAAAGATATAGTTCTATACTAAGCATTCTTTATCTTTTATTCCTTATAGCACCACCAGGAAATTTTTATATTTGATTCTCATCACAATTAAATCTATTAATTCCTTTTATGCTAATCTTTTTGGCAACTAATAAAAAATACAATAAAAATTTTAAAATTTAAATATATCAATATCAGGGAAGTAATAGCACATTTAAAATAAAAAATATTATATACATATTACATATTTTAATTTATTATATTTATGATTTTGGTTCAAAAAAATAATTACTTACATACTAAACATTGTTTATCTTTTTTTCCTTATAGCACCATCTCCAAATTTTTATATTTGATTGTCATCACAATCAAATCTAATAATCCCTATTACGTTAACCTTTTGGACGACTAATAAAAAATACCATAAAATTTAATGCTTTAAATATATCAATAACAGGGAGTAATAACACATTTAATACAAAAAACAAATATATATACACATTATTTATTTTAATTTATTATACATATATTTTTTTCAAAAAGTATAAAGTTCTATACTTAACATTGTTTATCTTTATTACTTATATCACCATCTCCAAATTTTTATTTTGGATTGCCATCGCAATCAAATTTAATATTCCCTACCATGTTAACATTTTGGGCAACTAATATATATGAAAAAAAAAAAAACCACATAAAAATTTAAAACTTTAAACATGCCAATAACAGGGAGTAATAATATATTTAAAAAAAAATTGATTCTTGTTTTTGTATTTAGAGAAAGATATATTTTTTTAACCGTTACTCGCTTTAAACGTCACCCAAACCATTATACCTTTACGAATTCAGGTTCTTAAAATCCCTGGTAAAGATATAACTAACGCTAAAAGATCCTTACAAACCGTGACATGAAATGTATAAGGCTCTGTTAATCCTTTATTTACGGAATTATTTATCAAGAAATTGCTTCACCTCAATGATTATCTTCTTTAATATCTGAATATATATACTGGAATTTTTAGATAATAATAATAATGTGAAATTTAGATATATTTTTTCATTAAAACTGCATAAATAAATCGGTAGTTATAACTTTTTTTGTAAAATATTTACAAAAATATTCAGATTAATTAACCAAAATTACTGTTATGGAAATATCACTATTCTTATAAAAGCAATGCATTTAAATATATTATGATCCTCTGTGTAAATGGAAAGGCTTTTGCAGTTGAAAATGGTCATTTAACTTTTTTTTTATTTATTTTTTTAAAGAAAAGCTATAGCTATGTAAATGATTAAGAAAATTACCACTTTTTAAAAATATTTAGATTCGACTGTTTCTCTATGCTTTCTAAATTTGATCGAGCAGAGTATGTTGTGTGGAAAGAAAATTAAAGTTTTATTAATAGACAGAATAAACAAATTTTTTATTACATTTTCTTCAATGGTACTTAAAAGCGCCGTCAGTGCATAAAGGGTTAAAACGACATTTTCAACTTAACACTTTCCTTTTTTCTACAAAAGATAGCTGCAAAATAATAGAAGAAACAAATTTGCAGTGAACTGGTTGAAAAGATACCAATAATACAAAACTACTTTAACCTCTTCAGGTCAGGTGTTAAATATACTACATTCCATATAAGCTGCATATTGTTTTTATTTTTTAGTACCTGAATATTTTAGTCCTAATCTTTGCCTTTTCTAATCGCAGAATTTCTGGATTAAGTAAGAAAAAAAATACTGTATGGAAATTAAAGTTATTAAAATTTTTAATGTCATTAAAGGACGCCCGTTCTGAAGGAGTTAAGATTTTTTTAGTTTATTCTAGAAGTAAACTGAAAAAAAAAATTAAATCAACGTAATGAAATTAGAATATTGAATTAAATGAACATAACCAAATAGAATACAGATTTGCTTACCTGACTTTTTAGGATATATTTTTTAATTTGTTAAATATTTATACAACGTGGGCACAAATTAGTGGGCAACTTCATAACTGGATTGTTTACAGAATATTAATTGTAAGGTACCAATTCATTGGCAGATAAGTGGTATTGTATCCCAAATTTTGGGGCACCACGAGTGGCTGAGGGGTTCTGCTCCCGAAGCCGGTAGACGAGAGAGGTGCTGCATTCGAACCCCATGTCCTGCTGGTCGATCTAACCATTCGGAGTTTAACGTGGTTTTCACTGAAACCTGCGTAACACTGCGTAAATGCTGATTAGGTTCCCTTAGAAAGACCCTCACTGATGGCAACTCCCTCCCCTTCAGCCTACTTCCCTTCCATATATATAAGTGGCAGTAAAAACACCACCATCACCACCAAAGTTTGTGGGTAGATTATGATAGATGTTTCAAGTCCATGTCTGATTGAGATGTAGTTCGGGGTTGTTGTGGTGAGTACTGAGGATTACCAGTCATTTCAAACCTAGAGGTGTTTATTAACTGACTTGTACCGAGAACTATTTTTTTGAGAATCTTAGCATATTAAACATTGAACTCTTTCCTTTGTCATCTATAATTAATGACTGAGGTCTTATTTCGCATTTGTTGTTGAATTGTCGGTTGTATTTTGTTTGAAGAGGAAACATGCCATCGGAAAATAGAAGTCAAAAGACGCGAAATTTCATGGGCCAACCCCAAATGTAGTTCATAGATTATATGAATATAACAAACACTAAATGTATTTGTGGAGAATTGCAAATAAGTATAAAAATGAATTACTGTTGTTTTTACATTTTATGTATCTGGCATAAGTACAAACAGTAGAATTCCTCCTGTTTTAACTTTTGAATGCCACTGTTTTAAATTAGAAATCTTCACCTTATACAACAGCAAATTTTGAACACTAAATAAAATAAGACAAATATTACTTTTCGACATTAGTGGTAGGAATACAGAAAATATATGTCGGTAGCAAATCCAGCAATTGGAAGAAATCGGTTAAAAATGAATTTTACAGTCCTGCACTGCCTAAATACACTTCCGAATTAAAATAATGTATCCTCACTGAGATGATTTGATTAATGTGAACATGATACAAACTGTAATGAATTCAGAGTGTGATCCGAGGGTGGAAAACTACGCTGGAAGATTTGAGGTTTTGTATTTGGTAATGTTTAAAAAGTATTTCTCCCTCGGAACCCCCATATTGTACCGTCCCTTCCCGAAGCTGCAATATTTCATACCGGAGAAAAATATCTGAAATCAACACTGCTAAGAATTATATGGCAGGAGCTGATTAATTGGTGGGACATTTCCAAATAACGAAGAGAAGCCATACAACGAACATTTGCAGAAAAGGTGAACTTGTAGTGTGTTTGCTATTTTATTATGTGTGATTTAACTTTTGGCTGTCTACGCATAATAAACAACTATTTTTCTCAACTATTTTGACACAGACCCATCCTGTATGTTATGATATAATTTAATAATTTCATACTTTTCTGTTTAATAGATGTTGTAAAAATAAATGTTTTCAGGTGGTGAAAATTTCTAGATGAATTTTCTTTTTTTAAGGCTCTTTCTCCTTAAGTATATTATAAAAGAAAATTATCTGTATTGTAAGTTAAATCCATGTTAAAGCTTAAAAATCCGTTTCAATGCATGTTCATTCAAAAATAAATATAACCAATTTAATTTCATTAAATACTTCGTTTGTACCATCATCTCACTTAAAGCGTCACAATTGTTGGATCCCACGGTATGATGGTTAAAAAAGATTTCACTGTATTAAGATAAGAGCTGTCCTATTAACACTTTACAAAACAGTAGTTTTATTTAGAGCTTAGATCCTGTAAACATTTTTTGATTAAGAAATTCATTTAAAAAAGAAGTAAAATTTAAACAGCACGGAAAATATATACATATTATTAAAGAAACTTTCCAGTTTGATGTTTGTATAAATCCTCTTTTTTCAGTGCTGACACTACATCTGTGCAGAAGTTGAAGAAAATCGGTTCGACAGGAATGGGTCAAAAAACGATTGCAAAATTTTACCCACACAAATAAAGAATAAGCAAAGATAAATAAAAGCATATAAAAAAGAAAAAAAAAGTAATAATTTTGTTATACGAAAGAAATCCGGACACCTCTATATGGGCAATTCCAGCGTAACTGACGTAACATTTGATCATCGAATTTTGTTTTCAAAACTATGCAGAAAATTTACTAAAAAAGCTAGAAAAAATTAATACAATTTAAAATATTTCTTACTAAGGACTTAATACCCAAATACCTGTAGATTATTCCAATCTCTCTTTTAGTCCCAAAAATTGCAATTCAAAATTCTGTAACTGACGTAACATAAAATATACAAACATTTTTTTCTGCCTCCATTGAAGTGTAAAAATTATCAAAACTATCCCGTTACAAAAAGTGATTTAATGTTCTCAACAACACTAAGTAAGGCCAAATTATAATAGTAACTTGTTTAATTAATTTCTGAATAATAAAAAAGAAAAAAAAATGGCATTTACACGTGTAACTGTCCTAACTTTTATTGTGTAACTGGCGTAATATTATGACTTTACAAAGTCAATAATGGTACTTAACTTAGTTTGTAAACAGTAATTTACAATGCCTTTTTATTATAGAATATAAAAATATCAAGTTTTCCAATCATACTCTTAAATTAAACATATTATAAATTTTATTCCGCCCCCCTCCAAAAAAATGATAATTTTCTGTGGAATTGTCCATATATGTATGAATACCTGTGTCTAGTTTTATTTACGTTTATTTTGGTATATTAAAATTGATATATCCTTGGTATTTTGGTATACTTTGGGTATTTCAAAATTAAGCTCTAAATATTTAGGGCTATTTTAATATGTTGACTGTGTTTATCCTCAGTGCGTCGACATGCCTCTATTATTTTTAAATCAATCCCTACTCATACAGTATAGTTTAAGCACATTGCAGTGATTCATACACATAGAAAAAGTGTTAAAGAAGGTGTATTTGCCACCGCCCGGAATTCCTTTTATTTTTCAATGTTTGTTTTGTATATGCACCAAAACTGAAACAATTTCGTTCTAGTTTATTTTTTTAGACGCCTAATTAAAAATAACCTTAAAAAAATCCCCAAAAGGCGTGAAAATTGGGAAAATACCTC
Organism: Maratus speciosus; assembly: GCA_963932465.1. Taxonomy (NCBI): domain Eukaryota; kingdom Metazoa; phylum Arthropoda; class Arachnida; order Araneae; family Salticidae; genus Maratus; species Maratus speciosus. The sequence continues at coordinate 510,985,346 of OZ010787.1, read as the reverse complement.
ACAATATAAACAAATTATGTGCAGAAAGAAACGCGATTTTTTTATAAAATACGATTCAGCACAGGGCATTGATACAGGTCTAAAGAAACCTCAGTGATGTGTTAAGCCGAGATTATACTCAAAAATGAGTAAATTTTGCTTATCTTTAAGTACTTATTTTTAAGAATATGTTTAAAAATTAATTTAAAGCTAATTTTTAATTAAATTTACTTTAACGTTATGAAACAATTAAAAAAAATCACGATATGTACTAATTATATTTTTGAAATAAATTGTGAGATTTACAAAAAGAAAACAAGTTTTCAAGATCACGGATCAATATTTCTTTATCAGATTGGCAAGTTTCTTTTCTGAATAGCATTCCTTATTTTTTCATTAGAATATGGCTTCCTATTACCATACACTCGTGTCCTAAATATATTCTCTTGGGATCAAAGATGATTACAGATCTAAAAATTATTCTTTCTAAGTTATCATTCAGCGAAATTTTAAATGTCTCACGAAATATTAGGCTAAAATATATATACTTCTGATATAAGTTATTCCGTAAGGCGCCAGCAAGGGGGTAGGGTGGGTTATTGACTCTTCTTGCATTTTAAATTCCATTAATTATTATTTTTTATTTTTGATCTCTAATTATTTAAAAAAAAGAAAGAAAAAACAAGGTGATCCAACCAAGGCTTCATGGGTTACAGAAAATAGGTGAAAACCATTTTTTAAATAAAAATTTCAATGTGGAATAAATTTTTTACATTTAATATATTTGTTTACATTGCCCACTAACAGTGCCAATAATCTTTTTCATACGAAAAATAGAAATTATGCATTGAAATAACGTTTTAAAATTTATTAAAAAGCGATACTTTCGTATTGGCCTCGTGTCAGGGGTTAACAGTAAAAAAAATCGCCACAGACTTTTTGATTATGATAATTTCAGGGGATTAAGCGCATAGTTCGATTACGTTTCTTAAATTTGTGTTTTATCTGTATTTTATTATTTCATTTATTTATTGAGGAAGTTTTAACTACGTTATGAAATATGAGCTATAAACAAATGCTGAACTATTTATATCAATTTAAGTGCAAACGTACTTATCTTTCGTAATCGTCTGCATGCGATAGCGATAGATTTTAAAAAAAAAATCATGCTTGAAAATTATTTTAAAAACCATAAAAAGTAGTAAATTGGAATATAGTTTTCAAACAAATTGCCATATAATTTTCAAACAAATTGTATTTGAAAGTTCAGGTTTTGACTTATTCGACGCGACGGTGTAAAAATTCAAAATGTGCGATGTTTAGAACTTTAAAATTTGCAATATTAGGGAAATTTAATCGTGTGATTTTCCAATGTTAAAATGAGATCAGCGTTATGCATGGCAACGGTTGTCCTTTATAATATAAATATTATAATTTATCTTTTGTAAAAAAGTAAGTTTTTCAAAAGTAAAATAAAATAACTAAACACTAAGAGACCGAAGAAATGAAACATTTTCGTAGGGAGGTTCTGCCTCCTCCTAAAACCTTTACATAAAAGTTAATTTTTAATTTTGTTATACTTTGTTTCTTTTTTTCAAATTTATCTTAAATGGAGTGTTCGGGAGGATTTTACATCTAAATATTACCGAAATATAATTTTATTTAACCACAGTGATCTGCGGTTATGTAAAGCGAAAATTTCTCTACGGAAAAAGCGGTTTTTAAAAATAATAAAATTTGTCATCTATGATATGAGTTCATGAATGCGTCAAAAAATATTCATGTTCTTGGGCGGGCAAACATATTTTTTGAGAACTGCTTTATATATAGAAAATGTCAAATTCTAAGAGAGGCTTTTCGGAGCACACCAAAATGTACAACTGAAAATGCTATAAAAGTGCTCAGTATTGCCTTATGCATGTAATAAAGAACCTTTCTAATTTTACAGGTACACTAAAACATTTTCTGCTTTTTCTCGTGCCTGTATACGAGTATACATTAGCCCATTTATACCTAGCGTCCTATTTTTGAGACGTTTCGAAATTTAATAATTTCTTATAATTATCTTCTTCTTCACAACATGAAAATTACATGAAGTAATTGTCTATAAATGTCTTTATTTATTACTGAGAGATGAGAGCATAAGACTTATATTTATTTGCTTAAATGAAGGTCATTTTTCGGTGTTTATAGATTTTTCATTTTTTAAGATAGCGAAATGTAAAAAGTAAGTTTATTTGTAATATTTTTTTATCAAGGATCCAAATAAATAAGTCATAATCTTAGCTTGTAGACATTTTTGAAATACGTATTTTATTAAATTGCGAAATTATATGTTCAAGCCTATTTTTTATGCATGTTTGTAACGTACAAAATATAGAGCGCTAGGCGCAAATAGGTATATATTTCTATTAACTATTTAGGGGACAGTTATTGATGTAAAGTCCTTTTTAAGATGATTTTGAAATAATTTTTTTAGCCTCTAATACGATTGTTCTTAATTTATTATTAATTATAATGTTATTAGTCTCTATAAATAAATAAATATATTTTAATAGTTCATAAAAATACTAATTATAGTATATAATATACAATTTAAAAGTATAATTTATATAAATTTAGACAAAGCATATAATTATGTATTTTTTCACATATGGATATTCCCATATTTAATACGTTTATATTTTATCAAATAAATACAAAAATATTTTAGCGTAATTTTTTTTGTATTTTTCCAGTTCATTTTGAAATATTTTAAAGTGATTTTACCAACAAATTTGAGAAAGAAAAATTCAGTCTTAAATGGGTTAAAGATTAACTCACGGGATGCGCAGAAAGAAAATTAGTGCGGGTCAAGATATTGGAATGAATATGCCTGTAGTCCACAGCTCACGCTGTGTTCCTTAAGATAGAGTATATAAATGTGAAACAAGCTAAGCTGAATGTTTTTGTAAGAATCCTTCGTGAAAAGAAAATTTTTAAACGAATAAAATTAAAAACAATACAGTAGAAGGAAATATTAAATATTCAAAAATAAATTTCTGCCAGCATTTTTCAATATGGAGAATTGAAATTGTTCACTTTGTTTATTCGTTAGGAGTGTCAAAATAAATAGGTTTCCAAGACGTAAAGAAACATTTCTGAAACAGAAGTTTCTTTTGCTGCCCGTAATTTGTAAAGTTTTCTGAGTACTTCTTACATAATATTAGTCAGTTTTTTCAACTCAAAACGAAATATCGTTTTTGGAATCTATCAATTCTCATGTAAACAATTTCTGGTGAGTAACAAGTTTTATACATGCAAACGTAATAAAATAATATTAATTTAAGCTGTTAAATTAGCATGCTTACCTGTTGAATGTGTTTGTGGAACAACTGTGTACATGAGAATTGATAGCATCAGGAAAGCCGTTATTTCGTGTTGATAAGGGTTGAAAAAACTGATTAATACATTGTAAATTTTTTACTAAACGTTTGCAAAAATTCGGGCATTAAAAGAAACATTTGTTTGAAACATGTTTCTTTAAATCTAGGAAATCTATTGGTTTCTGAGTTTTCTGAGTATAAAAGAATGCTTTTCGGAATTGTGGATAATACGGAAGAGGTTATATTTTTGTAAACCTTGGTAGACAGAGGAACATTCATCCTTTATTACAATGCGTATTTTGAAAATAAATTGAATTTTTGGCAATTATTTCATTAAATAAAGCAAAGTATTTCATTAGTAAGCTTTATAGTCAATCACATGGACGTAATTCTTTCTTTATGTAGATTATTATTATTTTTTTTAATTTACTGACGTTTAGAAAAATATTCTTTCGTTATTATACTTCTATATCTAAATACAACAATACCTACCTACTGCGAAATTTTGATAAGTAACATAAAAGAAACATTTCACTTGTCATCGTTTATGAAAATTTTTGATGAAAATGGATGAAAATTGGTTGAATCTTAAATAACAGCATATCAAAGAGTTTGAAGTGAATGTTTAACAAACAAAAGAAGCAAGTCTCATATTCAAAACTGAGAAAATAAGTTTCTTTTCAACAAAGGATTTGTTGTGGACGTGTTTCATATTCTAGCAAGAACATTTCTGACCTCTATCTTCATTAGTATGCATGAAAAGCTTTTAATTAGAAAGAAAAATTGATTTTTAGCTCAGAAATATTTTAGAAGGGATGCAAACAACATTTTAAGTAAAGTCAGTAACATTGTGTAGATACAGTGTCCTGTAAAATAGACTGCCGATTTTAAAAATTCAATAACAAATAAACGGTGACAGCTATTGAAGTTGTTATTATAAGTCAGTAATGTGAGAAGTCAGGAATTTTTTACAACACTCGGTTTTAGTTCCAAATATCACCTATAGATGGCGCTGTTCTGTCTGAAACTATAACAACCTTGGAACTTTAAAATGCAGTAATATTTTGTGGGGCGTTAACCAGGTAATGAAGAGTAATAACTGAGTGAATTTTGATTTATTTTTATATGTTAGTGCAAGAGTTCTAGAAGTTTGAGAAAATACAGCGCTCTCTATCGGCGATATTTGGAACTAAAACAAAGACACATAGTAAAGAAATTTCTGACGTCTCTTGCAAAACAAGTCTATCGTATTCAGGACAGCCTGTAGATGTGTAGTTACGTATTGAGGAGTTAACGTACATACTATGTTACAGATTCTGAAAACGATATCAGGGCTCATTCTTTTTCAATATTTGCTATATGCTTTTTCCGATATAAGGGAATTATTTATTTACGTTGTTTATTACGTTATTTATTAGGAAATTTATATTCTAAGTTAAAATATGGTTTAACTCTTTTTATTACATTTTACTTGTTTTACTCTTTTCATACGTGAAGAACTGCTGGAAAAAAAAATGAAAAAAGATATTTTTACGAATTTTTTTTTTTTTTAAACAGCTAGTAGCTATGTTTTAAATACATTTGTCAACTTTTTGTATATAGATGTGTAGAACGTTTACAAATCAGAGTAGAATTGATTGTTACTCGCAAATATTTCATTCGGATTCAAGATACTAGTGCATATTTTGTTTTAAATATTACATTAGTTATTCGTATATAGTTTCTCAGGTACAAAAGATTACTATATTCCCATTTTATAATTTTATTTATTAGACAACACATATTTTTTATTGGTATTACCCCAAAATAAATCTACTCTGCCTAGACAAATACATTAAACGCATGTTTATTTTTCCAGAATTTGCAATCAGAAAGTGATCTGAAAACTACTTTCAGATGATGTTTTGTACTTATGTTCCCAATGTGTACATTAGCATTCAATGTATGGAGGTTTTTGTGGGGAGAGGTGTCTAAATTAAGTAAAACGTGTTATTTTTCTTAAGTTTCTATATTTTTTCAATTAATCTTGAATAAAGTCTATCACATTTTAAATGACACACTCTTAAATATATGAACTAAACGTAATATAATTATACAGTTTGAAGGAAATTGTTATTCAGACAATTGATACACTATCAAACATACTAAAACAGTAAATAAAAATATATTAATAAAATCATTACATCTCGCTCTCAGTTTATTTCTACTTTTACCCACAATGCTAATATAAAGATCAATAACATTTGCCTTCCACAATAAGAACCTATTTGTGCATTAAATTTTAATTAAATCCATATTAAGTATGTTGTTAAGTAAAATAAATTAAATGTACCTTAAAATAATTAAAACTTTCAAGCACCTATTTTCAAAACTTTCACAAATTACAGTTTAGCGAATGAAATAAATTTTTAATAACATTTTATTTGTCTCTCATTAAGCTGTTTATAAAGCATAACCAAATATTTTCAATTCCAGAAAACTATTTCAAATTCTCCAAGCTATCATAATTGAGATAGAGGAGATATCACGATATTACCATTCCACGAATATACAGTTGACGAGAGGAATCATTGTTATAAGTAGTTAGGTAATGATCCTCGATGCTGCAGAAACACTTAATAAAGCAGGCTTATGTGTCAAAACGCCCAAATATATTGCAGGAATAATGTTCAATATGCGTGTACTTGTCTTCATTGGTATTCCTGATAATTTAGCCTGAAATATACGAGAGATTACATCGATGTGTAGCTTCAACTAATATTTAGATAGGATCGCTTATAATATGATGACAGTAACACCACATCTGCATCATCATCGCTAAAACTCATCTGCTGAGAACTGTTCAGAAATTAATTGACATCGCCCCTCTGTGTTTACTTTAGGGCTTTTAAAGCTATGTTTAAAATTACACATTCTAGTAATAATAAAGTTAAGCCTGTTAGATGCATAACCTGTCCTTTACTTTGAGTAATGAAAACCCAAAGTAAAGGAAATAATAAATCACTAGATTAAAAGAAAGCATAAAGCTGTTTCAATTCTTCATAAGGGAAATTTCAAGTGCTAAATGTGACCAAAATGTGAGAGCATCGTAATGAAATACAACTATTACTGTCCACGTTGCCGTCATATGATTCTAAAGCGAGTCTAACGAAAAAAACAGGATGCTGTGGTGCATTACACGTTTCTCTATTTTCAGACCGCTTACGTCACGTGATGCTCGAATGCACGTATGCAAATGCACTAAAAGAACATCATGTGATTCTACCGTGACTCTAATGCGAAAGGCAGCACGGCAGCTTGTCTTTTTCGTTAGATTCTACTTCGAAGATAATTTATATCCACGTCACTACAAAGTCGATATACATCATTTTGCACCGACTTACAAATAATTGAAAAATTAATCATATTCCTTATTCACGGTAAATTCCCAGTAGAGTCATAAAGTGACGTTCACCTGAGAGTCACAAGAGGACAAAATAAAGAAGCCACTTTTTGGTCACCGTAGTGCTTGTAGCCATTTGATACCAAGAACATTTAAAAGAATCCCGTTCCATTGTAATCTATGCGTCAAAATCGTTTGCGATTTATTTTGATGACGATACAATATTTCCAACATAATGCAATTTTATGCATTTCGAATGTGCGTTAAAACATTCTTTCTGCAAAATACTAAGTGGAAAGCAATTCTTCATTTACAGGGTTACACAAAAGAATTAGGTTACATAATGATCTTCGTGGAAAAATTGTTTGCAGCGCATTTTAATGTTGTTACACTACTTCGGCCATAATGATATTTATAAACATTATTGAGATGCACTAAAAGATGCTTCAGTAGAAGATGCCGTGCATAACAGTCATAATTAATTTACAGGTACAGAAGAAAGACTTCGGTTAAAATAGCGTCTATGAGCCATAAATGCAGAAGTGCATTTTAAGTTGTAGTATGCGTTTTTAAGTTTAACTAAACTTTTACATACTAAGTGATGTGTATAAATTCTATAGATCATATACATGGATGCAGAAAATAATTCGTAATAATTACTGTGTAAGAATGTGAATTGCTTAAGGGAATTTTTCAATCGTTATGTATTTTTCAGCTGAAATTTATGTAGTATATCAAGAAATGATTGTAATTTTAGTAGAATAGAAATAAGCTCATACACAGGTTTAAACAAAGAACGGGATATATTGTCGTCTATGGATGGTCAAAATTTCTGAAATCTGATTTTCAAATCTGTTATACTTTTTCCAAGTTGTTTACTTATATATTTTCTTTCACTTTTTTAAACGGTGAACTACACTTACAGTATTATGGTAGTGCTGGAATGTGTTTTATAATCTATGCTTTACATGATAATTTGCCAAGAGGTCACTGCAGTAGAGAAAACAAAAATGGTTAATGAATGTTAGAAAGAGAAAGCTGTTAAAGTAAGCAGCATAGAAAATAACTCTCTTATTTAAAATCTAGTACAAAGTTCAACACGTATTTTGTTTATGGTGAAAATATATCCTTAGATGAGAAAGGAATAAACTGCATTTGGAAACATTACAGTGACATGAACTATTAAATAATACTTTTATTTTTTAAACAAAATAATTTTTTAGTGAAAATGGAAGCACAAAATCAATAGATAAATCAAACAATAGGAAAAAATATGAGTTTCTGTTTACACAGGAATTTCAAACTCTATTTCGCACACACTTACAATGGAAGTTGGAATCATCGATATAAACCACATCCACACAGGAAAGCATTATTGGAAATTTCCCACAATTTGTATGGTGCTTGCCATCGATTCTGCATGAATTGTCAAATAATTTGACATAGAATACTGCATGGAAATTCTTTTTATGAGGTACATGTCTGGGTAAATTTAGGGAATTTTGATCATTTGTTTTGAGAAAATTGTACATAAGAATAAAAATTTATCTGAAGGCATTTATTATATTTTTGTTTTTAATATAATTTTTCCTTTAGAGCTAATTTTATGAAACATGTTCCCAGCGCTTGGAAACGTGTATTTGAAGATGACTTGCAGCACGACTTTAGCAATTTTCATCGGACCGAAATCTTAACAACATTTTCCCAACACTTTTCTCTGTACAAGTATACAAGATTATTATGATTAATGAAACGTTTTTATTTTTAAACAACGTACAATAAATACTTTTAAAACACACATTTTTTTTCAAAATTTTGATGTTTAATTAAAAAAAGTTAACAATGTTAAAGATTGATATAATAAATCTGAAGAAGTCGTGTTTTATGCAAGATAATTTAATGCTTGGAATTTTAAAGGTTCCTGAAAAATGGAAGTATATCAAAATATCGATTTTTCATTAACGTGCTATGTTTATGTTGCTATCATAAAAATATATCATACTGAACGTTGTTTAACCTCAATTATCCTACAATAAATGGCATAACTAACAAGTTTTAAAACATTTCTACGTAAAATTATGAAGAAATGGCTATACAGGCAATTATTTTCGGCATAATACTTAGAAACAAACGAACGCTTAAAACATGGATACAAAACGTTTTTCCTAATTTAATCCTTTTCACAAAAATATTATATCAGTTTATAAAATATGTATAATAAATATAATTATAATTCTGATATTATAAAATTATTTAATAGAAAAAATCAACTACAAAAATTTTAGGTACGCGTATTTCAGTTTTCTTTGTACACGAAAAGCAAATGTTTTGACATGATACTGTAAAAAAGAGAAAATTTTCTGGATCTAGCAAAACTTTACGATAATATACTATAACTTCTTCAGAGAGTTATCCACGATTTTGGAAAAATGTTCCCTTATATTTAGAAACTTCAAAATACGATCGATTTCAAGGACTAACAATCTCCTTTCCGAAACTAAAGTTTATTTTCCTGCCCGTTTGAAAAAAAGAAAAACCGAAACGTTTCCGAAACTTTTTACAGTTCATTAGTTTCCTTAACACAGATTTTCTCACAGGTTTTCTTGCTGCGGTCAAGTTTCAGGTAAACCTTTTCCTGTTCAACAAACATGCTAAATTAACAGCACTAAAACTAATATTAAAATTAGAATTATTTTCTTTCTCTTGGATATATAACTTCTATTACACAGCTGAAAATTTTACTTGAGAACTGAGAGAATCTGAAAAACTGATACACCGTGCTGAAAAAACTGTTTAACTGAATTGCATCATTAGAGCATATATACGTACAGTCGTGGAAAATAAAAGTAAACACCCCTACTAACTCCTCAACAAATTATCGTAGAAGAAAGTTATTGGTATCGAACGAATGGATATAAAGTCTACTTTTAAATGATGTATATAAAATTTGCTTAGGTGGTCACACATTAAAACGAACCATAACTTTGTTTTTTTTTCAACAGCAGTACACAATTTTGACAGCATAAATGAACTCTACACCCTTCAGTTAGCCTAAAAACAAATTTTTATGCAATGCGTACCATAAGTTTCCGAGAAATTAATTATTTTAAAACGAGCGTATTTTAAGGGCTGTATCCAAATTGAAGTTCGGTACTCGATTGTTAGCCGAGAGAGCTCCCTTCTTGATCAAGGCCTCTTAAACCACGTTCAAGCAGTCATTGAAGACTGCTAGATTACAGGATAGCAGAAGAAATTTCAAAATATCTAGTCACTTCTATAATAGACGGCCCCTTAAACCATCATTTTGTCGTTTTTTAAGCATAATTCGAAAACTACTTGGAAGCAAAATGTGAAATTTTGGATTTCCATAAAGCAGGACTTAATAAATCTAAATCCATCAAAAAAATTGTAGGTTGCAATTCATAATTTTTTCGAATATTAATTTCATAATTCGTAATTCATGTCATAAAATTATAAAAATTGCAAATTCAACGTATTTATGTTTGGGTAGATTAGTATTATTGCTACACAAAAAAATTAGCACATTAGGATCATAATTTCAGGAAATAGAAATAAAAATATGAAAATGTAATTTAACATTAGAAGCACTAAATTTCGAATGTTTATAATTCAAAATATTATCATTCAAATGACTTGAAACTTGGTGTCTAGGCATAGTTTGAAACGAAGATTTGAAATATCTCGTTAAAATTGGGTATTGTCATTGAAGAAAATGAAGTTTGGATTCGTTTTAATATGTAGGTGCCCCCCCCCCCCTACGCAAATTTTATAAACATCATTTAAAAGTACACTTTATTTCCAATCGTTTGGTACCAGTAACTTTCGTCTACGATAATTCGTTGAGAAGTTAGTAGGGTGTGTTTGCTTTTTTTTTTTCACGACTGTACATTTCATGAATTTCTATTTTATTCATAAATTAAAAATTCACACCAGAATTTCTAAATATATATTTTTGCTTTATTTAATGACAAACTGTCTGTGATTAAGTAAAGTAAAAATCCTTCTTTCGGAATTTTTTATATTGATTCGGAAAACAGGAAAAGTCATTTTTTATGTTATCTGGGATGAACATAGACCTTTAAAATCCAGTCGCTGAAGACCATGAAAACATTCATGTATCAAACATAATTTTTTAAACATGTTCCAAAACTTACAGAATATTAAGTTAAAACATGAATACATTAAAATGATTCTCAGTTTTTATTACTAAAATAGGTGCTAAAAAATATAATTTACAGGTTTTAAAACATTAAAACCAATAATCAGATGGTAAAAAACTTCCCGAGCGCTCCCGCGACGAGCGGCCCATCTTCGTCCACAGCCCTTTATTCTTCTACTCTAGTCCGACTCTTTTGCGGAAGCAAGATACGTAGGTCCCCAGCCACGTCCCGAGTGAAAGACTCCCTAGCGAAACCCAGGTTGCAAAATGCAAAAATTTCCATCTCGATATGTGCCCTGGAAGTACCCTGCTTTTGTTTGTAAAGTGGGACACATGGATTTTTTTGCTTCTCTTGAAAAGCAGCATTTTTTATCACAATTTGTACCTTTCCTCAAAAAACCATAATAGCCATCTTGGTATTTTTTTTTCTCTGTTAGTCTCATTGACCATCATTTGAGTGAGGGGATTTTTTTAATTTGTTTTTTTTTTTACTCAAAAACAGTACAAAAGTGATTTTTTCCAAAACCTCAATAAAATATAAGTATTTTTTTTTAAATCTTAATTCATTTGATAAATATAGATTAAATAAAGTTATACAAAAATTTTGTTGTGATCGGATGAGTGGTTTAAGAAACAAGTAAAAATTGAATCTAAAAAATCAAAAAACCCGACTGCGTAAAAAGCGAATTAATTAATTATTTCTCATCAATGTGAAACTGTTTTTTATAGTACTTACCTATTTTTTTATTTACTTGTACTGATGACTTTTAAGTTGTGTTTAATTGTTAGTTCCTATCTATAAACACTGTTTTGATGAGTTCTATAGATTTCTATGAAGGTTAGAGTTGAAGTAAAGCTAAAGATCCTACCTACACAACTTCCAGGTTGTGTAATATTTAAACGGAGCTTCTGACTGTAAAATAGTCAATGAAAGATCATCTTCATTTTGAAAGAACTATCCAATGATATGCCCTCAATATAGTGCGTAAAAATTTTTTTCGTCTCTACCTCTATTTTTTATTTTACGGCCTCCATTTTGAATTTATAAAAACAAAACCTAGCTTATAACCATCGGACGGTTAAGATGAATAGATAGAGACCTCATTCATTAAAATCCATCCAGCCGTTGGGATGTTTTGAGGGTATAAAGAAATCCACATACCCAGATACGCGTGAAACACATAACCCTACTTGGCAGCCGGGTAAAAAGGTGCATTTACTCAAAAGCAGTACAAAAGTGCTTTTTTTTTTTTTCAAAACTTCAATAAAATATAAGTATTTATTTATTTTTTTAATTCTTAATTCACTTGATAAATATACATTAAATAAAATTATATAAAAAATTTGTGGTGATTCAATGAGTGCTTTAAGAAAAAAGGTACATTTACTCAAAAGCAGTACAAAAGTGCTTTTTTCAAAACCGCAATAAAATATGAGTATTATTTTTTTTTTAATTCTTAATTCATTTGATAAATATAGATTAAATAAAGTTATATAAAAAAATTGTGGTGATCGGATGAGTGGTTTAAGAAAAAAGGTACATTTACTCAAAAATAGTACATAAGTGCTTCTTTTTTTCAAAACTGCAATAAAATATTATTATTTATTTAAAAAAAATTCTTAATTTATTTGATAAATATAGATTAAATAAAGTTATATAAAAATTTTGTGGTGATCAGATGAGTAGTTTAATAAAAAAGGTACATTTACTCAAAAACAGTGCAATAGTGCTTTTTTTCAAAACCGCAATAAAATATAAGTATTTATTTATTTTTTTAAATTCTTAATTCATTTGATAAATATAGATTAAATAAAGTTATATAAAAAAATTGTGGTGATCGGATGAATGGTTTAAGAAAAAAGGCATATTTAGTTAGAATATGTAAAACACCTCAATAGGTTACCCCTTCAGAAAACAATTAAATAGTAGATGTTATTAGTGTTCATTTGGTACAAATGTAATTTCTATACGAAGATTTTTAGAAGATTTGGTAGGGTGTTTTCCCTTTTTGTTCAGGACTGTATCTTTTTCTCGAAAACAATTGAAGCAATCTCAATCTATTTATTTATTATTTTGGGCAGTAAGTAAAATAGAAATTAATCATTCGGAAATAAATAAAAATTAAATTACAGTAGTTACGAAATTTTGGAAACGAATAAACTTTTTTTTTTTTTAACTAAATTACGGCATTTTTTTTTTTACTTCTTGCCGAACGATTAATTTATAATTTAGCTTCTGCCAAAAATATTAAAGAAATTATTGAAATAGCTTTAATAATTTTCGAGAAAAATGTACATCTATATCATTTAATTAAAATACAATTTCGCAATTAAATCTTAAACACAAAATATTATTTATTTATTTATTTTTAAAGACATGGTGAAATTAATTTTGTTTTGCTGTAATATTAGTTCTTAATTTATAAATGAAGATAATTTCAGCAGTTCTTTCTGTATAACTACAAAATTAATCAACTTTTAACGAACTTAGTTTTTGATAAAATTCCTCACAGACTTGCTGAATTTGCATATCACTTACATTTTTCAGAGTAGCTAAAATTATTCTTAATAAATGGCCTCGGGAGTACAAAAACTATTAACGAATGTTTCTTGAGAGTTAAAAGTGAAACACAGTCGCTTTTAATAGAAACATTTTTACGTGCAAAAATGTTACATATTTAATTAAATTTTAAAAAAAGGTGCAGTATTTAAAGAAAACTTAAAAATTATTTTTTCAAAGTTTATAAACTATAAAAAAATATTTTAAGAATTTTTTTAAACATTAAGTATACACAAAAACATGCATAATACGAAATATGTAATTAACATAAATTACATGACTACAGACATACACAGATGAAATTTTATTAAAAAATATTAAAATATAATTAAAAGTAAACATTTCGGCTATTTCCATAGCTCTCATCAGTACGCGAACAAAGTCATAAAACAGAAAGAGCCACAGCAATCGAAAAACAGTTAAAATTAGGGTTTAACCAGGATAGCATAATCAGCAGGAAACCTGGTTAAGGGAAAGGCCTTCGTTAATTGGCGATTCAGCCAAAACAGTCTTCCATCCCTCAAGGAAGACACGACTAATATATACGGGCAATTAGATCACCAATTAACTAAGCTACCGAGGTTCCTGCTGATTATGCTATCCTGATTAAACCGCAATTTTTCGATTGCTGTGGCTCTTGATGTTTTGTGACTCTGTTCGTCTGCTGATGAGGGCTATGGAAATAGTCGAAACGTTTACTTTTAATTACATTTTAATTGTTTTTAATAAAATTTCATCTGTGTATGGCTGTAGTCATGTAATTTATGTTAATTAAGTTATGTTATTTAAGTTATCCAAACATAATTGAAGAGCTAATTGGAAGAACATGTTAAGTAACAAAAATTACATTTGAAGAAATTTGATGTGAACGTTTTTGTTGTCAATTTTAATGATTTATTTTCTGTTTGATACCACGTGTTTAAAATATTAACAGGTGTGGTACTAAACTCTATCAAAAAAACTTATTCATATTTAATTTTTAAATATTAAAAAATATTAATATTATTTGCATTATTAAATATTAAAATATTAAATATTAATGACTAATGTCTTAAATCTTCAAAGCTAAATAGAACTTTGGTATTTTAGGTTTACCATGTGACAGAATACCTCATAACGCCTTCATCCAAAAGATAAAATAATTTTTAAGAAAATGTGGCATAACATGTTCTTCCACTCAGCTCCTCAATTATGTATGTATTTAGAAATATGTAATATTTGATATTCATATTCGAAAAAAAAATGAAATGTAACCTAAGAATTGTTTAATACAAACGACTTTATAGAAGCTTCAAATATGCGAATTTAAATTCTGATAAATAGAAAGCAAAAATTGTTTTTTTAATGCCTGTATTACACTATATATTTAAATCTATGTCGATTCTCACCAGGCATTACTGTACCAAAAATGGGGAACTCGTGTATGTTTGTGTCTGCAATATTTCGTTATTTAATTCTATCCTTAAAAATACACTTATTATCATTTTTTGGAAAACCATGTCACTTTCATTTTACAAGCAAATAAGTATTTTTGTGTTCTCTAATAAAATATGTTAAGTCATTAAAATACAATTCACATACATGTATCTGTGATAAAAATTCTTCAAATTCATAAAAAAAATTCTTCAAATTCATAAAAAAAAATTCTGTATCCTTTAAAGCGTTCTAAACAAAAAGGTATTATATGATTTTTAGGAATTTTCAGAAAGTCTTAAAGGTCACAGAGTATTTTTTAAAAATGAATTTGAAGAAATCTAAAAAGATAAACCTAAGAATTTTTATGACAAATGCATGTATGTGAATAGTATTTTAATGATAAATTATATTTTATTAGGCAACGCGATATTACTTATTCGCTTATAAAATTAAAATGGCATGTTTTTCCGTAAAACGATAATAACTATATTTTTAAGGATAGAATTAAAGAGTTTCTTGTAAACTATATTATGATTTTTTTACAATAATGAAATATTGCAGACGCATACATATTGGTACAGTAATGTCTGATGAGTATCGGTATAGATTTAAATAGATATACTATTCTAAAATTGCAGCTGACCGACTTTTTCAACCGACTTCAAAAAAGGTGGACGTTATCATGGTTATGTAATATTTTTTATGTATGTTCTCCGATACTCCTAAACTACGCTCCCGATTCATGTATTTTTTTTTTAATTGCAAGAGGATACTCTCGAATTGATTCCATTTAAATTTCATCATAATTGGTTCAGTACTTTTTTAGAAATTAAAAAGAAACCCAATAAAATCAAAAATTTTCCTCATTCTGTTGTATGTTAGCTACTTGCGCTGGCTTTGCGCCGCTCATCATAGGGTTAGCTGGATACGAAGTGGCCGTCGTTGATTAAGCAGTACAACAGAACTGCGGAAGCTTGTCTTTTTTTTTATTAATTTATTCTATACTAATAAAAGAAAATTTCGCTCTGTCTCTGTGTGTGTGTGTGTGCGATGCCTAGCAGAATCTACGGGACGTACAAGGCTGTAAAGTTTTGTGAGGCTAGCCCAAAATATATCCTGATGCACCTGAGACTCAGAATTTTAATATTTCTAATAATTAGTTGAGTTATTAATTAAACATCGCAACTCACTCTTATCAAAAAGTCATCAAGGAAAGCACTTGCGCAAGCGCACAAACCCATCTACGCATCAGGGGCTAGCAAAAATTTTTTTTTTGACTTTCTTTCTGTTTTTCATTGTTTTCTTTTAATCCATATCGACCAAACCGCTCGGTGCAGTTAATATTGAGAGACATATTCAGAATACTCTTACTTCTCAAATGCGGCAATCAATTTGAAAAAATATCGCAGTTAACCCTTTGAAAAAACATTCAAAAAGGGTAATTTTTTTCGAAAAACTTTTTCCCCTTATTGCAACGCCCCTCCAGGGCGCAATTTTATAGGTATCGACAAACGAAAAATATGTTCTTCCAGCTGAAACCTTCTTCTAATCGATAGTGCTATCTGTTTAAAATATATATATGAATTTTAACCCTTTCAAATACACCGGCGAACGCAGGTCACTTCGCGCCTCACCGAGACGATATATCGTTTACGCAAAAAATAACTAAACGCCCGTATTTTAACACGATATTTTTAGAGCATCTCAATAGACCAGATTTAAATCACCTGCAAAAATTTTGAAACGTTCGAATGGGTAGAAATATTTTTTTACAAAATAAAATGCGTGATAATTATGACGAAATCAGTGAAAACCTGAATGTTTCGTCGCAGTTTTGTTCGCTTTCGGTACGCATATACTAAAATTACGCGGAAAATAAAATGCCATATAACATATACTTTCAATTTGATATTTTTTAGCGATTTTTTTCATTAAAAAATATAAATTTAGACAAAATAGAGTTAAAGATATAAAATCATACAAACATGAGGCTCATTTAAGGATCATTCATCACGGGCTAGCTAGTATAAAACAAAGTAGTTAGCGTATTGAAGTCGGGGATTTTTGGGTTAAAAAGTTAATATTATCTTGAGAACTTTTACTTAAATAGAAAAAAATTTCTGGATGGTTCACACTTCTTTTGCTGTTTTTTTTTTTTTTTTGTTATTATATTGAATTATACTCAGATAGTAAGCAGGTTGCATATGCCAAAATTTTATCACATGTAGCCTAAAAGTGTCACAAACAAATGAAGCTAGATAACTCTAAATTTTTTTCGTCCCTTAAGAGATATTTCGATTATAGAAATTTTTTAATGAAAACAAGAATTTGATGCCTTTCATTACAATGAATTCAGCACATATTTATACTTTATAACTTGACACCTTTTATAACTTTCATGAGAATTGTTAATTTGACTCTTTGAATGGTGGTAGTATGTTATTTACATCATCACTTAATTTTAATTTCAAATTACCAAATTGTACTTAGCACTTTTTCAATAAGTTTTTGCGTTTTATAATGCATGTGAAGAGAAACATTTATTTATTTAAATGAATCTTTCGTAAATTGTGGTGGCAGCCAATTATTTAGTCATTTTAACAGAGGAATTGCTTTTTCCAGAAAGGGTTACTGGTAGAAACCTTTTAATGTTTGATACTCTTTATCTCAATTATTATTCACGCTCTGATAATCGTAAAATGATATACATGCCAAATGTCTACCTCATGTACAGTAATAATATCACGAAACAATTTGATAATTTTTTTCTGTAACTAAGAAGTACCTTTTTAAAGCCCTATTTGCTTAAAATGCTACCCTACATGTAATTTCAGTTTCTTAAAGTACAGCTTAAACACATAAGGAAATAGTGTTAAAAAATTCCTAATAAACTGTCACTCAAAAAATTTGACTCTTTTAAACCGTCAATTTTGGCGTACATTTTCACTTTCTTCTATCTTTATAAGAAGAAAATATTGAATTCGCGAATTATTTTTGACTTCCGGCTTACGGGCGTTTTAGAAGGTCCTGGACACGATTTGACTGTTTTTAGAAAATATCTGTCCGCGGCTCTGTCTCCGTGTCTGTATGTGACACGAATTTTGTGAGCGCTCTATCTCATGAAATAATGCTCGAAATTTAATCAAATTTAAGTATCAGTTATAATCTAACATAAGTTTCTGCTGATTAAGTTTTGGTGTAATTTGGCTCACAGGTGACGCTACTATGTTGCGTTTTTTCCAAGTGTGTTGGAATTCCTAAAGGACAATTGTTTTGAAAGAACACGATTGTTTTATCTAAGCAAGGACTTTCACCACACTTCACATTCTGTGAGACCTTGAGATAAACAGACGCTGATTATGTTTTGGTATAAATCGCTCTGCTATGGTGGCGCTATTATGCTGCGATTTTTCCGATTTCCGCAATAGGTATATCTCAGGAACTAACACACGGAATTTCACTAAATTTCATGTTCTGTTAGAAATTGAAGCAAACAGATACTCATTATGTTTGGGTGTATACCGCTCACCAGATGGCGCTGCTGTATTCTGTTTCTGGACGATACAGACGAGTTTATTTACACGGAAGAAAGTTTTACGATGGCCACATCATACTAGTTACACTGGTGTGCAAAAATTAAGGACGAGATGGTTTTTTGAATGTATCGTCGTGCAGAAGATTTCCACATCGATCGAAATCATACCATTACCATACGATCTCAAAGATGTGAAAATATGTGAAAAGTGATGAAAATTATTTAAACAATCCGTTTTGTTGCCTTGTTTGAATTTAATTTATCTGCTTCGTTCTTAATTTTTCGTCCACCAGTGTACTCTTCTTTCTACAAACGGTAGCTTAAAAATAAATTAAAAATTAGCTCAAAAATTTATGGTAAGTATCACCGAACTCGCTGAAGGGAAAGCAAAAAACCCACAAATTCCCAGCACTATGCATGCATTATGTCTCTTACGTACTTTTAAAAAATCCTTCTAAAATAACCCAAGAGGAGGATTAGGAAACCCAATTGAAATTAGAAAATAATACCGAATCAATGTAAAACAAGGATAAATCAGATTTCTCTGACAGGTTTTTATAGCTAGTTTTATTTTGCAGTTGCGATTTCTAGATGAATTTTAAGCTTTTGTTTTCCTCATTAACAGCATTGCAATTAAAAAAAATACCTTTATTATAAGGTAAACTGAAGTTTAATTTCAAAAATAAGTTTCAATGTTTTGCTTTTTAAATGATGGTAAATGACCAATTAGACTATAATAAATAAAATAATTCTCTTGGAACGTCGGGGGCCAAAAAGTGACGGTTTAACGATGCTTAACTCTATATAGACACTTAAAGATTTCTTAGTGTGCTGCAAATAAGAATTTGATGCCACTCATCAGATTAAATTCCTTACTCGCTTTGATTTATAACTTACCATCCTTTGTCACTTTCTTGAGAATTTTTATTTAACCCATTTGCACAATAGCGCATATATGCATCCATTTCAAAAATTTCGAATCCATACCGGAAGTTTCGAAAGAATTTAGAAAGAAGAATTTTTACTTTATGTAATCACGATACGTCTGTGGTTAAGTAAAACAAAAATTACTATTCAGTATTTTTGGTATGAATTCGGAATTTCTGAATAAAATAGAAATTCCTGAACTGCAAGTTAATGATGTAAATTGGTTAAATAGAAAACATTTTCCGGATGTTACATACTTCTTTTGCAGAATTATATAGGTTTTTTAATCTTAAATTTGACTGAAATAGTCGTAAACAGAGTGCCAAAGTTTCATCACACGTCACCCGGCAGTGGCAAGAAAAAACGTGATAAAAGAAATTGTGCTTAGAAAATAGTGAAAAACAGATTAGAGTCTCTTGCATTACTTATTTTTCACGTTTCTAAGTCCTTGGGGCTTTCTCCAACATCATTTCCTGAAGGTAAATTGATTTCCGGCTGAATAAGTAGAATTATTCCATTTCCTTTTAAATATTCCCATAAATAAGCAAGCACTTCGCTTTAGAAAAGCTTTTTTGAGGAAGAAGAAAATATTTTCCGTACGGTTAATTAAAATTTAATTAATACTTAGAATTTTTTTAGAGGACCTTCACATTTCCAGAAGAGATAAGTTGTGTTTTTAAATATTTTCTATATCTGCTCCAAATTAGCATTTGGTATATACAGTTTAGGGAAATTAGAAATGCTCTCTAAAAACCGCAAGCATACACCGAAATGAAAATCGTTTAATACTAACTGTATAATATAACTCTAAACAGTTTAATAATATATTACAGTTTTCTACAGTATCTGGTAGAAAATACTGCAGAAAACTGTAGAAAGTACTGTAAAAAATTACTTAATTCTAAAAGGAAAAATGGTGATTCTTTTCAGTTTAACATGTAGAAACACGACTAATCTATGCTGACGGTTGTGGACGTGTCTGCAACTTTTACTACTAGACTAGCTTGTACTAAAAGGATTTAAAGCCCATTTTTGTATATTAAATACTTTTAGACTTAACCAATATTTATTTGCATTCATAAACCAGTGCCGATTTTCTAAAACACAGTGCTCCCACTGATCCGTTATTTGAATACTACTAATCTCCAGAGAAAAACATCCACAGTAGGTTTTTACAACATTTTCAAAACAAATAAACTTCCTGGAAGGGTTCTAGAAACAGGGCTGCCACAGGCGACTATTTTTTAATTCTATTTCGCACCACTTTTTCAAAACAAGATACTTTTACATACGGTTTGACAACATTTGCAGGAGAAATACACTATAAAATGTATTTTTTAAAAATAGTGGTGCGAATTGAATATAAATATAGTCGCATGTGGCAGCCCTGAGAAAATTTGTACAAAAATTATCAAATGAAAATACTGGTATTCATAAAACGGACCTGAAAACTTCATTTTCATCCATAAAGTCTATAACTTTATTTAAGTTACGGGTATGACATCGACATATAACCCGCAATCATCGACCCGCAACACGCAAAAAATTTTATTTTTTTATATATGAAAATGATGTTTTAGAAAATCGAATCTGATTTGTTAAAATAAATAAATGAAGGCTAAGTGTAAAAATATCAAATTTTATAATCTGGGTATTCAACCAACCTTTGAAGTTGAAAGCTAATGTAGGTGGAAAAGTGTCAGATATACCTCCATAGATTCAACCCAGAATGAAATTTTTTCCATACACATTGTATGGTATTTTCTGTTTCTTTTCTAACATTTGTTTTGTATTTTCAAAACTGTAATGTCAAGAATGAGCTTTAAACTTACTCAAACATGCTTTTACAGTGCCGATTCTTTATTTCTAAAAATCAATGTAGGTTATATAATATAATTTTTTAAAGAATTTATAAGAATTTTTATAATTAGAAATAAGTTTTTGAATAGAAAAATTATCTAGATTATCTATGGGGTATTAATTCCATCTCATTTTAAAATATCGAGATGAAAATAAACATTTCATTCGCGTGAGTTCTCGCAAAGATATAAATTAAAGTTTTTCTCTTGAATTTAACATTAGCATTTTCAAATTTTTGCTCCTTCTAACTATATGAATATCTAAGAACAATGCATAAACAATGTACTTATCTGGACTTATTTGATACAAGGAACTCAACATAATGTGTCAAAAGTGAATATTACAGTTTTAGAAAAGAAATTTGGCACAATTTTAACATGTAGGCGACCCCCTATGCAAAAACTGCATGCATATTGGAAAAAAAACATATTATTTTGAACATATTAACACCTTTGCTAAGATTTCATTGTAAAGAATCTGCAAACGCAGGTGGTATATAGCAGCGTATAGTAGAAATTTTATTGCAACTACAACTATTTCAAAAAAATATTGATATATTTCTATTATTGATATATTTTTGATATATTTCTATGGCATATGCTAAAGAAGATTATTGATTAGGAATAGTGATAGGAACAATAAAAATACTGCGATAGGGAGGTAGGGGAGGTATGATACACTTTTTTTTTGCTAATTTTTACAACCCTTAGAAAGCTATTTTTAAACAAATTTTTCGTGTTTTCTTATAAAGTGACTTTTTATTCATTTATTAAAAATATTGTGAATTTAAAAAATAGTCATTCAAAAAATATATCCCAATTATTTTGAATGATTACTACTGTATCAAATCTTCCCAATACTGGGGAGGATTGATACACTAGCAAGGGAGGTTTGATACATTGTTATAGAGATTGAAAAAAAAATGCAAACAATTCAATTTATGCGTCATACAATTTTTTATGATAAATCTTGAAATATTTAAGTAAAATTTGAAACAAAATGGCATTGACATATTTTTGTTTCAGAAAAGTTTTTTACAAAAATATTTAAACTATTGCTATTATTTAAACAATCCTATTAACACACTTTTTAGAAAATAAATAATGAAAAAACCCTCTAGAGATCTAGCTGCAAGGAAAAATGAACATTGTTGATTTGCAAACATTTTAACATAAATTTAGCACATTAAGATTGCTTTAACCCTTTCAGGGGCAAAGCATTTTCAATGCTAAAGTGTTGAATAAATGAATGGGACCGGAATTTACCAACAAATTTAATTAGAAATAAGAAAAGCGATATATTTCACTTTCATACTAAATGGAAAATATTTTACCAAAATGCTGGTGCCGATGTGGCGTTTGGGAATTAAAATTAAGGGCTTTCATAAATATACCACCACCCATGAAATGGTTAAAAGAAAAACTAATAATTCTATCATTTTGATAAGTAAAATCGGGTAGATTTAGCGTTTTTTCAATTTAACCTTGGTAAATTATAGAAAGATTTTCCCTTTCAGGCCATTTAAACTTTTTCCCTTCTATATGACGAGCAAAGCGAACTAACCATCTATCACCGCACTGCTTTTCTATGTAACCTACATAATGTCTATGAATAGTCTCTTAGTTCTTCCTTACCAATTTCAGTAGCTCTTTCTGTAGAACAGTAATGAATATTACACTCCTATATTAGTTTGCAAACTTAAAAAAGCTGTTAAATTTCAAATATACAAGTGTATCATTTCTCCTCAGTACTAATGTATCATTTCTCCCTATTATGCCTTATTGGATTTTCAATCACTTTGTACAAATGCAGTTGCAAAATGGTAATCTACTTTCTAGTAAAACTAATCCTAACAATGTGCTTTAGAAAGAAAAAAAAATACAAGATATTATCTTCACAATAATAAGAGTTTTGAAAGAAAATCAGCCAATGAAAAAATTTACACTGACATTCCAAAAACCCTTCAAAATTAAAAGAAAAGAAAAGTTGTCAGTTTTTCACTGATTAGACCAGATAATGATGGCTTCAGCAAACAAAAGTAGCCTTCACATGTGTTAGAATGGCTGTTAATGCCATTTGTTGAGAAAAATTGACAATGCATCAACCCTCCCTATGTATCAAACCTCCTCTACCTCCCCTACCCAATTCATTATAAAAGAGCAAAAAGTAAGAAAATTTGAGATGAAGAGATTTCGATCGGATAAAGGGGAATGAAAAGCTAACGACCTTTATTTTGAATTTACACAATGTTTTTAATTTTAAGTTGTATCTTGTAATTGAACTGTAACTGTAATTCGTCAGTCACTTGCCTGTGTTCCCTTTGCTAGAGGAGAAGAAAAAACTGTCCACAGCTGTCTGGGCGTTTTCTTCAGAAGGTTTTTTAAAAAGATTCAGACATTCTATTTAACAAAAGCACAAGTACGTTCGTTTTATCTTTTTTTGAGGTGCTAATTTTTAGCCACAGATTGAAACTATTCCCACTAATCCCGCACTTTTTAAATGTCAGTTGCAGGTACTATTATTCCTCTTTGTGTTGCTGATTTCCTCTACGTCTAATGAATATTTTTAATTCTCGTTGTCTCTTTTGATCCAGTTGCTTGTTCGTTCGTTCTTAGAGATTTTTTCTACATCATATGTGGTGAAACTTTGGCACGCGTGCCCGAGCAGGACCATAAGAAATCGTTTTTGGCTCGCGAAAAAAATATCCTCTTGAGACCCAAGCTCGCATTTTTCGTGCAAATTTTACCATTTCTAGGATTAAGGCTCTTTATGAGGCTAGAAAACTTTATATATATTCATTTATTTTTCAAACTAAAAAATATATAGAGTTTTGGCGTGTCCAATATAATGGACATTGGGTCTTAGCCCTATAAAAACCATATTATTGAATTACATGATTCTGAATGAAAAAAGCTTAATTGAAAATTTTCTTTCATTATAAATGTGTTTTTATCGTTCATAATAACCTTTAAATATTGCACAATTATAGTTTTTTTCATTATCAAAGAGAAAAAAGTACTTTTTGATGAAATTTATTTGAAAAGTATAAATCAATTTATTGATTTTTAAACAGTTTTTTTAAAAGGAACAACAAAAATATCTATCACATCAATAAAAGTTTTTTTCTAAATAAAATTATAAATAGTTAGTGGCACAGTTATCACAATTGACATTTGAATGCCAAAAAGAAATAAAAAAGAAATAAAACGCAATTTATTTATAATCTTAAATTATTATCTTCAGTTATATTTTCTTTCATTATAAATGTGCTTTTATCGTTCATACATCACCTGGAAATATTGCACAATTTTAATTTTTTCATTATCAACCAGTAGTTTTTTAAAAAGGAATTAAATAAAATATATCATATCAATAAAAGTTTTTTCTAAAAAAATATATAAAGTTAGTGCCACGGTTATCACAGTTGACATTTGGATGCCGAAGAGAATTAAAAAGAAATAAAATGCAGTTTACATATACTCTTAAATTATTATCTTCAGTTATATTTTCTTTAAATTTTTATTTCTGTTTAAATTCGATTAAATTAACTAATTTAATTATAAACGACTTACAAACAGTAAAATAATATAAAAAGCTTGTGTTTATTTTTTCTAGTTAAACGAATATACAAATACAAGTTGCATTTCACGCTTACTTATTGTACATGCTTACTTATTTTATTTTATACTTATCAAGTAAGATGAGATCGTTACCTAGGCTTCAAAAACCAGATTTTTAGCATTAAGTTCCTATTTCTTTCACTACAAACTTTGTTGACATCAGAAGTGTGTTTTTGTCGTTTATACGTCACTTCCAAATATCACATAAATTCAATTTTTGCATCATCAAATAGAAAAAGTGTATTTTAACTAAGAAACGTGTTGATCAATTTAGTAATAATAATAAAAAATTAATAACATTTTGTTTGTTTTTAACTCTTCTCAACACCAGTAATTTGTTTTTTAGAATAATGATAGTAAATAGTGGCACAGCTACCACAATTGGCAAGTAAATGCCAAGAAGAAATTTCAAAGAAATCAAAATGAGTTTATTTAGAATCTTAGAACGTTATCTTTAATTATAGTTTCTTAAAGTGTTTTTGCTAACTAAATATATAATTAAATGTATTAATTAAATTATAAATAGTATACTAACAAAAAAATACCAAAAATAGTTATGATTAAGAATAAAACATAATAAAGGCTTAATTATCTATATTTACTAAATGCTGCACAAAAAAAAAAAAAAAAAAAAAAAAAAAAAATCATTGAAATCCAAAATTTAACAATGTACTGATTCAGAAGATGCATTTTATCAGTAAAATTATACATTTTTAGGATAATATTTAAATATTTTTTTTATTTATTTAAGAATATATATTATCTACTTCGGTATCTATTATTTGTTTCAATACTGTGTTGATTTGTAAGTAAAAACTAATGTCTCTCTTCAGTATACGAAAAGAGTCTAATATGAATAAAAACAACTGATGAAGATCCAACGTCCAATAGAATAGACATTAAAAAAAAGTTGTTTATTCTCTAAAATATACATTAGATTACTTTAACTGCGATGTCATTTCATTCATACAACACTTAACATTAGATGTATGTAGCTTTAATATCAAAATACGTTTAAAAAATATAAAAAATTAGCGTTAAAACTGCCTGCTTACCTTCAACAGTCTTTCTCTTGTTGCCTGTCACTTTCAAATGATTAAAATACATATTTAGTTGCAGTTTTTTTAGTATTTCGGCTTACAGATAGCAGCACCAGACTATCTAGTATAATGAACAGCAAGTATTTACAAGTTCCAACTGAAATTAAGTATTTCACATAAAAAATAAAAATGTCCAATAGAATGGACGCGGAGTATCAGGAGGATATAGGTATAAAATTTTGAAGTAATTCATGTATGTTACAAGAACTAAAATTGTGATCGACACATATAGATTGTTAAAACGACAGCTAAGAGTGAAAGCATTTACGTATTAAAAATTACCAAATAAGCAGTTTATATCGCCAGATCATTCAATATGTAACATAATACGTTTTTCAAATCAATATACAATTTTCGATATACAAATTTAATAGGATTTTTTTTTTAAAAAATAAACTATAAAAGATAGTTTAAATAAAAGAAAGAGTCTAATGGAGTTATTTCTGTAGGCTTAAGACTAAAAAAGATATAAATAAAAAATCAAATTTGAAAATGAACATATACAACTTGGAAAAGTTTCATTTATAAAATACTAGTGGTCCCAGTTTCGAGATAATAACCATAAATACACCTAAGATTAGTCCTGAATTCAGGGATTTTTCTCCGGGATGGGGGATTGCA
Source organism: Maratus speciosus (assembly GCA_963932465.1). Lineage (NCBI taxonomy): Eukaryota > Metazoa > Arthropoda > Arachnida > Araneae > Salticidae > Maratus > Maratus speciosus. The sequence goes on along the minus strand of OZ010787.1, from coordinate 510,958,801 downwards.
CTTCTAGACCAATGATAAGCACACAGGTTGAGCAAATACAAATACACACTAGAATTTTTTTTCGCGATTTCTTCTTTTCGTTACAGGGAAAAAATCCATGCCTTTACTTCATTTAGTAATTAATAAAAAAAAAAACTATTTCTCATATTTTTAAATTTTTTTTAATCGTTTCCCGAAAGTCTACTTCATACAGTGGTATAAAATATAAGATTGGACGGAAAGGGTATAAAATAGAAACTTCTCATTTTCGGCGAAATGATGACTTTAAAAAAAATCAAAAGTCTCAGTACGAATTTCCAATAAACTTTTTGAATATAGGGAAAAAAATTAATATATCGGGCAAAAATATTGAATTTTTATGGTTTTATGAGTGGCTCAGAATCGCCGGCGAACTTAAAGAATCGGGATATACGCGAATTTGTTCGTCCAAAAAATAAAAATAAATAAAATAATAATAATAATAAAAATTATTATTAAAAAAAATCTGATCTTCAGGTGTACTCGAATCTGTCTTTTTCTATCCGGTACCAAACTTAAGGACCACTACGTTCCAGAGATTTCCCTAGACATTTCCAGCAAACAAAAAGACGATCACACACATATAAACAAACTTCTTTTATTTATGAATATAGAGTAAAGTCGATATTAATACGAAATGACTTTACATTTTAATTCACACGGCGCAAAAATAAAAGTCGTTATAATATCAAGTAATTTTACCTACTAACATTATTATTGATACTATTTATCTGTTCTGTTCCGCATTCTTTATCTCGTTTGATTATTTAAATGTATATTGCGGATGTTAAATTTCAAAGTCTTGGCACTTCTCAATATCGATAATTAATATCTGTACGTTTTAAACATGGATACGCCAATAGGTTCGCCACCGTTGTTCTAGATCTTCTTCATATGCCAAATTTCAAAGTCTTCGCACTTTTCAATATTGATAATTAATAATTGTACGTTTTTGAGATAAGGTACGCAAATAGAATCGCCACCATTGTTCTACATCTTCTTCATTTGCCTCAAAATGTAATGCTTTTATCAAGGAGACAACCTCATCTCCTCCCTATGTGAGCATTTTCAACAGCAATTTCCGTAACATATTTTTTTTTGCATCTTGAATATTAGAAACATAATTTTTTTCTTACCATAACGCTTCATGGTAGCAATAACTGTCCATGCATTGTTTGATACATCCATCAAAAGCTATCACAAAACATTTACAAATTTTCTACACTAGAACCTACACTAGTCACGCGACAATATTCGCAAGCTAATGTTAAACCAATCAAAGTGTTGTCTGAGGTGGTTTCCAAATTCCCTGCTCAACAAACGCGAAATTTTCTGATACATTTTTTGAGTCATTTTTAAACGTTAATTGGTAGGCCTGTCTATTGAAACGATTTGGAATTGAATGGCGTTTACCATTTTTTGATAAATAAATAACTTATCGTGTTATAAGAGTTATACGCAATTTTTGTCAAGTAACGACAGGTTTTTATTCTTTCATCGGTGTCGCGTCTAGAAATTTGGTCCCAAACGCTAAATTTGGCAGTATTTTCTGAAAGATCTTTTGCCTTTACCAATAAACGGAAAACGCCATTCAATTACATAGTTTCTGAAGAAGAAAACCTGCCAATTTCATGCGTTTCCGAGCAAAAATTAATTCAGAAATGAAATTTCATTGTTGTAGAGTGTAATCTAGTAAAGATATAGCATTCTAGTATACTGCTATTTTATAAGAAATAAATTGCGGCATTAATCTATCGCAGGAAAATAGTGCCTTCTAAAAGATTCTTTGAGTTTCCTCATTTTTAATATAACTGAATAAAATATTTATATATCAACCTGCTGGGAAAAAGGAAATATGATAGTCAGCAATACATATTTGTTGTTATCCACTGTCATTGATAACTAGGTTAGTGAGTTTGAGTAATGCGATTACTTAGAACGGAATTCCGACAACAGACTAGTTTATTATAATGAACTATCTGCTATGTTTACATTCAAAATTGAATAAGACATTTTATCTCTGCACATTGGCATAGTGAGAATTGAAACGTTGTTAAGTACTTTTAATTCGATAATTAAATATCTGATTACTTACTTTTTCATTTTTTGACAAGTTTATTTCTTTAAAACTATATACTGAATAAGCAAATATGACAGTTTTCAATTTTTCACGGAATTGGAAAACACGACAAGCAGCTTGTTCAAAAAAAAAAAAAAAAAAAAAAAAACAAGAATGAAAAATCATGCGTAAAGCACTAGATTATGAAACACTTTCCAACACTTTCAGAATGTTGCACTATTCAGAAAACGGTGGCCCTAGATTTCAACAATTACCGTCTATAGCCGGAAATATACTCGATATGTTTTGTGCATCCTGTATATGATCTATAGCTTTGCTTATGATTACATAGTAAGCTAAAATTAAGATTAGTTACAAAACACATAAAACAATCGGAAATTCAATTTCAGCAATTTCCAACAATACACGAAAATGCACTCGAATAATTTTGTACAGCACCGTATATTATTTACTCATTGATACACACCTCATAATAAACTGAAAGTTAATCTAAGGGGAAAAAAACGCACAACACAACTGAAAACAAACTTTCGGAAATTATTATTCATAGACGGCAATATATCCGGCCCTGTATATAAATTTATTTTTACGCCAAAAATCTCTTAGTATGATAAAAATAATTCAATTGCAAAATGCCTAACTCAATTAAACAAGTTGGAAATTGTGCGTCAAACGTGGAAAATGAGGTGCGTTCGTACTATAACTAGTTTTATAAATATTTTTTGCACCGCATATTATACTGAATGTATATTTTAGTGCACTCCATAAGTGCATATCAATTTGATACTGTTAGAAAGGCTGTAACATCATTAAAGTGCTCTTGAAATAATTTTTTTCCATTGGCCGTAATGTAACGAAAAACTTTTGACTGTCCTTGTAATTAAACTATACATCCGATTTTCATAAAATTTTAAATGACTTGACAAAATTTTCCAACAATTATATATTTAAAATTTCAGACCATTCGGTTGGGTAGTTTTTGCTCTGTTATATGCGGACAAACGGTCTGACAAACAGACAGATGGACAGACGGACTGAACGGCCACTATAAGTGCTACGCATTTATATAATTACGAAAGCACCTAAAAACACCCTTAGCAGCTCACGCTCAAACACAATAATGCTAACGAAATATTTTGTGCAACCCTATGTATGATCTATAGAATTTATACACACCACGTATACTGTTAAAAATTTTGCAGCATTCTGGCAGGTCATTCGACCGTTTTTTGAAAAAAGGGTTTCATAACCATAATTTAACTATATTCTGACCATAAAATGGCCAATAATATGGTCAGAATAGTGCTAAAATTACGGTTGTGTAACCGTTTTTGGAAAAACGGTCAAATGACCTGCCAGAATGCTGCAAAGTTTTAACAGTGTAGTATGCAAAAATTTAGTTAAACATAAAAAAGCATGCCTTATCTTAAAATGCACTTCTAGATTTTATCGCTTAGTACTGTAACTGAACTGCAGCTGTTAACTGTACTATAACTGACATATTTTGCGTGCCACTGTAATTGAACGATAATTATTATGCGCGTCATATTCTACAGTAAGCATTGTAGCGCACGTCATTAATGTATTTAAATTTCGTTATATTTAAAATAGTGTAACATTATTAAATTACGCTACAATAAATTTTTCTCTGTAGACCATTATGTAACCGAACGCTTTTGAGTGACTCTGCAAATAAATGACAAATACTTTGCATGCAATATTCAACAGAAATCATGTTTTAGCGCACTTCATAAATGCATATCAATTTCATTATGTTTGAAATAGTGGAATATCATTAACATACACATTAAACGATTTTTCCTCGGAATTAATTTCTGTTGAACGAACAGTAATACATAATGTGTAAGATTATGAAAGAAAAAGAAAATTTATTAATTCTTTTTTAAACTTTTAATATAGGTAACACAATAATATGTTTTAATTTTATATAACAATTATATTTTATAGTTCTCCATCGTGTGGTATCTTTTAACCCTTTAGTGTGCAGCTTTGCATGTATGCAAACAACAGTGTTTTGAATTTAATCGATTTTTTTATTCGTATAGACCTAAATCACACCAGGAAATTAAAATAGCAATATTTGCTTTAAATAATAACAGACTTTCCGTATTTAAACAAAGCGAAATTAAGCATTGTGAATTTCTTGTGTAAAGTCAGATTCTCAGGACTACGTGATTTCTAGAACGTATTCTATCATGGGAATGACAGGGTTAAAGGTTAAGCTTTATAAAATAAATTGTATTTGGAGACATACTAACTTGCAATATTTTAGCGTAAAACAGCCACGCGACAGTAGTTTTTACTTGCATTGAAGATGTGCAACAGAAGAAAAGATTGGCGTATTATATGAAAAATACATCTCTGATTTTTTTCATTATTTTTCCTGTGTAATAAACCTTTCAGAGAATCATATATAATTTTTTCGAAACAAAATAAAAAATCGCGCCTTTAAGGGTTAAAGCAGTTTCCAATATGCGGCCCTTAATTTTTCTGTTTGAACATACAGAACAATCTTCACTCTTTACATCGTATATCTTATCTTTTATAAACTATTTTCAATTTCACGATACACTTCTTTTGGTCACTTTCATTTTACCATTTTAGAGTATTATTTAAAAAAAAAATATTTTAAGAAGCGAACATGGCTAATGACACTTAAACACAATTTGTAAAATATTATTCCGAATTCTACATATCTTCGAAGCTTGTCGACTTAATATAAGTTCAGTATGGTTCTTTGTTGTGGTGACTGAGAGCAAACATGGGACTGGAACGTAAAAAAGCTTTGGTGGCTGAAAGTTGACATACGGCCGCAAAAGGTTAATATCATATAAAAACTACTCCTACAACTACTAAAAAAAAGTTTTCGAAAATCAGTAGTAGCAAAAAAAGGCATTGTTTTAATAAAGGCTTCTTTAAATCGCGAAAATATAATGGTTTCTGAGGTTTATAAAGATGCATTTTGCAATCGTGGACAACTCGAAAATGGTTATTGTATATTTTTGTTCGTGGTTATATTATATTTTCATAGATTAAGAAACATTTGTCTTTTTTACAGTGTATTTGATCAACTAATTTTGTGTGACTGCAAATAAATGTTGCAATTTGTGCATTGATTGCGCATTGATGAATAAATTCTTCTGTGTGAAAATATCCATTTCTCCACGGAATTTAGCGATTTAAATGCGTAAGAACACTTTATTAATGAAAATTTGAGCGATTTAATTTCTCTTTCCTCCCCTAAAAAATTTTTCTTTGTGAGAATAACAGTAATGCAAACTGCATTGAAGTATTTCCTATGAATATTTTCTTTTTATAATTAGATTATTTTTGTTCTTATTTTATTCATCTATGAATATTTTTCTTTTCTATGAAATTTTAAAATATATAATATTTTATTGTATAGTACAATTACAAAACACTAATCAGACAAGAAATAAAAAGAGAAAAAATTAAAATTAGACAAGCTATACATCATTGTACTGATACTGATTAGCTCCGTTGGTGACAGAATTAGATAAACATTATAACATTTTCATCTTTATACATAAGGGATTTTCGGAATTGTTTAGAACAATAGGAACAGAGCCGCAGAATGGGTGGTGAGGGCGGTGTCCCGGCACGAGGTGTTCTCAATTAGATTAGGGGCTGAAAGGTTTCTTCTCTGCACTTCAATTACGAAGGCTCATGCACCGGAGATACGGCAAAAACTAACAAGGTATCTAGAACTAGGTGCCAAATAGAGTTGCTTCGGTGCTGGTTAGGAAATATAATATTTTAAGAAAATGGGACTTAATATATAGCTTTAAAATTAGGTTTACTATCTTTTGCCAAAATAAAGGCATGTGCTTCGGAAAACCTTTTCTTTAACTAAGATAAAAATATCAACTGCACTGTAAAAAATAGTTACATATTAAAAGTGAAGCAGATTGTTGGTATAAGCTCCAGGTAAATGTACCCTTTTTCATCTGAAGAAACAAAAACGACTATTGAAATAGTAGTTGTGTGCAGTGTTGCCAGTGGACTACTATTTTTAAATTCAGATTTCTTGATTAGCACCATTTTTTTTTTTTTTTTTTTTTTTTTTTTTTTTTTTTGTAAAATTCGCCTTATTTAGTGACCATATTAATTAAGGCTAAAACAAAGGGAATTTTACCATTTCAGAAAAGTGGTGCCAATCAATAAATCTGAATTAAAGAAAAGTAGCCCACTGGCAACAATGATTGTGTATTAAAGTGATCGCCCAGCTTGAAAAAGGCGGTTCCTCCACAATGCCATATCAAGCAAAATATCAAGCAATTAATTTGAAAACATCGTCGAGCCGCGTCTAAACTTCAATGACCATATAGCACCCCTGAGTCGATATCTTTATTTAAGATCAAAAAACAATAATTACCCCAAAACTTTTTTTTCTTGCCGAAGATAGTAACCCTTCCACCTTAAGTAGGGCTGCAGTATATCATATGTAATTAAATAGGAGATGTGGAGGAAAATGTTTCGTCTTGAAAAGAAGATTTTTTTTCAATCGATTTTTTAAGAAATTATATTTAAAATTACTCCCTCATATAAGATTACAGCATTACTTGACAAGTGACAGAGTTTTTCTCCTTGCTAGATTTCACTAAGAACTTTTCAAAGGTTTGCATAACCATTTACATGTAAAAAACTTATAATTTTTCGAATTTCCTACTACTGAAAATATATAATATTTGTAAAAACAAAATGGCTTATAAAAAGCATTTATTTGCGATAAATTAACCCACAATAAATAAAAAGAAGAATAATGTAATTATTCTATGGTTAAAAGTCGCTAATGAAAGTATTGGGTTGGTAATACTAATAAAGATAATGCACACATAATAAAAGGAGAACTTTTCCAGCAAGTATTTCATAACATAAAAGAATATAGATATGAATAGTAACAATATTTCCTAACTTTTCCATAATTTCAATGGATTAGCAAAATAAATCTTAAAATGTGAAAAGCATTGCATATTCATAATATTACACCGTAATGGATTACAAATGAATTAAAAAAAAATTCTGAAAACATTTTTAAAATATCCGATTTCAAATTGAATGTATCAACACATATCTTTCTTTGTTTAAAATATTAAATCACCTCCGGCAAAAATCAGAAAAAAAACAGCTCAGTGATTTAATTATATTTCATCTCATTAAGCTTTCTTTTTAAAAACAAAAACTAGTCATTGAAAGAATTTACGTTAAATAAATTGATTTTTTTTTCAATTCAGTCATCATGCATGGGAGAGGACATATGCACATTTGCATTTTTTGTGTATATGTAAAAGAATAAAGAAATTTAAAATGTTGAGAACTTTTAGATAATGAATTTCTCTTTTAAAAAAACCTTTCAAAATTCTTTCTCACTTTGAAAGAATTTTTTCTTATAATTCGCAGTTTCAATTTCCTATTTCTGATTGAATTCACTGAAGAGACAATTATAATAGCTAAAATTAGAAAACAAACAAAAAGGAGAATCTTTTTTTTAAACACTAATGGTATTAAAAAAAAGAGTAAAATGTGCGATATATTTAATAAAAAACCGATATAGCTAGTTACTAGTGAAAAATGGTAATACATAATTATATGGAATAAGGAGTTCCGCAAGTACGTGCAATAATTTTTCTCAGTTCTTGAAAATTACACGTTGTAGCGTGTAATTTTTAACTATTTTGCTTACTTTAGGGGACGAGCCACTCTTTGATTTTCTTTTTTGAGTATTTTATAGCACCTTTTTACGTAATTTATGGTATATTATTAAATTGTGTTATGAAGTAAAATGATTTTATCAATGGAATTATTCTGGTAAAATTTGGAAGGCATATTTTTATTTTTGAAAAGATTATCAAATTTTAAAACTCCAACCTTCTTTTATAATTTTGAACTTTTAAAAATATATTTTTTGCATGCTTCTCTCCCGTGTTCTTTAACGATAGGAATCAGATTTCTAAAACGTTAATTAGTTAAAAAACAAATAAAATGTCATGACATATGTATAAATAGAGTAAATATGACTAGTTACTTAACATTTCTATTTTTAAAAAATAAACTATTTACATTACTGAAAATCCGATCCCTAATTTTATGAAATACACTTTGAATATATAACAAACTCAATCGAAAAGCATATAATTGTGAATTGTTTAGTATTTTGATCATACTTATACAGGGTATATCTGAAATGCTTCAAAAAACTTAGGGGGATGATAGTACTCATCAAGACGAACAAAAAATGCAATGGAACATGGGGTCGCAAACCACTTATTGAGTCACAAATACAGGGTGTTTCACCCTAACTGAATTCAGCTTATCGGTAATAATTTTGCGAAAAATTAAAATATTGCAATAAAAATGTAACGATATGTACCTTATTTTGTATGAAATGTGATAACACCACAAAAAAAGTGGTTGAAGTTTCCATTATACGCGTCAGCAGTATGCATTGGACGCTCCCCATTTTGGACTGTAATTATCAGTTCGTCGTTACATATCGTTACATTTTTACTGCAATATTTTAACTTTTCGCAAAATTATTACCGACAAGCCGAATTCAGTTAGGGTGAAACACCCTGTATTTGTGACTCAATAAGTTGTTTGCGACCCCATGTTCCATTGCATTTTTTGTTCGTCTTGATGAGTACTATCATCCCCCTAAGTTTGTTGAAGCATTTCTGATACACCCAGTATATTGAAACAAGTGGGTAAGTGTGATCACAGATTGCACAGAGGGTTTCGTTTAATATTGCTTTCAAAACACTTTATCCTTTTGCGAAATCTGTTAGTACCACATTTCGCAACCAGGGGGCGCACTCTATTCTACACAAACCTCTATCCGAACGAAACTCCGTTTTACAACCTATCCGTAGGTATATTAGTCGAGGGGACCGGTTCTATAGCATCTGAGATAGGTAGGCACCCCCTGGCGGTAAAAAGTAGAACTGAAATATGTAAGGCTATGTGCATAATATGAAAGAGTGGTCAAAGTGGTGTCGGCAAAAGTTAGAAAAGTACCCACCGAGTGCAATGGGGGAGGTTAGAAAAATTGCTTAAAATACACAAGTTAGAGCCCGGTGGGTAAATAATATAAGGCTTTTTGAAAATTTTATGATTTTTCGTATGATTGCAAGTGTTCTGCTATACGTATGCAAAATTTCAAGTCTTCAACTTAAATAGGGGCTCAGTTAGAAAAAAAAAAGCTTAAAATACACAAGTTAGAGACCAAAGGGTTAAATATAAGACTTTTTCAAAATTTTATGATTTGTCGTTTGATGTGATGTGTTCAACTATAAGTATGCAAAATTTTATGTCTTAAACTTAATTAGGGGCTCATTTAGAACAAAAAGATTGAAATACACAAGTTGGAGCCCAGAGGGTTAAATATAAGACTTTTTCAAAATTTTAGGATTTGTCGTTTGATGTGAGGTGTCAGCTGTAAGTATGCAAAATTTCAAGTCTCCAACATATATAGTTTCTGAGAACGGTCTCTGTGACGGACAGACAGACGGACAGACAGACGGACGGACAGACGGACAGAGGAGCGAGACGAATAGAGTTTCGTCAGATGATAGAAACCCTAAAAAGTATCCACAAACTGAGAAAAATGAATTTAAACAGAGAGTGGCTTTTTCTTCTTCTTCTTCTTCTTTTTTTTTTTCTTTAGAACGCTGTAGGTCACGTTCGGTCTTTTCGTCGCTGGCACGGCACTCATTTTCAGAAGGTAGAAAACAAAAAATAGTTTACACATAGCTGTCAACATCTCACGCCTTTTTGTACGGCAAAAATTTGATAGAAATTTCTGCCTTATTTAATCGGCAGATTACGACGATTTAAAAAGGTAAAACTTACTATTAAATTTTTGTGGTACAAAAAAGCGTAAGAGTTGGTTGTTATGCTGATTTCAAAAGAAAGTTTATTTTTATGTGCTTAGTTAAATGTTCAACCACGCTACACTATAAATCCCCAATCCACAGCATCCCAATCAGGGGCGTTAGGGGTTAAACGTTGGGATCAGAATATCCGGCTTAACAAAGGGGCCTTCAACCTTTTTTTGCCTGCTTCCCACCATAAATTTCGAAAGGTAATTTTCTACTTTTTAATTTCAAAGTTCCTGCCTTGGCTTGGACTTCATCATTGGACTTCGTAACATTTTACAGGGAGCAATGAGTTTTTCAGGGAGCACTGAGTAGCTGTTTTGATTGCGGAATTAGGTTACCGGCACGAATCATCATGATGCAGCCCACACATGCCTTTCCGTTACTTTTGACATGATGTTTCTGAAACCAAAGAGTTTCAATGTATGTAGAATATATCACATTTCGCACGACAACCCATAAATTTATGTAATTTTCAAACTGTCAAATTTTGACCGAACACACTGTGATCTGGGTATTCTTGACTAATTAATTGAATTGTGACCTGGCTTTCTCTAGAAAACTTTTTATCTTAACGCGTATCATCATCCATAAGCTTTACTACTAATAATTTTGAAACAGACAGAATAAGGTCTTGAGGGAATTGTTTTGCTCGAATGATAAATATGAATATGCAGTTTTATTTTAAAATAGTCGTCAGAATTACAGTGATTATCGAAAGTTGAATTATCAAAATGCATATTTAAATAAAATAAAATCTCGATTCTTGAATTTTGACCAATTTTTGTATGACTTTACTGAAAACAGCAAGCTGCTATGTTTTAATTTTCCTGACTTAAATTGTATGGCACGCTGCTAGCGCATATTCGTTTTGTGCATGATTTATAATGAATATTCATCATGTTTCCAAATGAGTTGAGCTATTTCAAATGATTATATTTATTCAAAAATTGTTAAAATAGGATGTGAGTTTGTACACATCGCACAAACTCACTACATCAACACATCGCACACTTATTACTAGAATGACAATTTAAAAAAGTAAGTTTTATGAAAATCGTCAAAAATAATTTAACAGATTTACTAAAAAGGAATTACTAGAAAACTATATTATCATAAAGAAATCACTATAAAATGTAAGAATAATATTTCAGTTTTAGATTTTTACAGCTCTGGTCTTTAAAAAGCTATTAGTTTTGAAAAAGGCCACAACAGAATGAGTAATTTTATATTTTTTTACAAATTTTTATGAAATTTTTTTATATTCAACAGAATGCAGTCGAATTTATAAACTAGAGAAACAGTTTATAATCTTACTTTTAATATACGATTAATTTTGCTTGCTACATTTCGCAATTTTGAGGAAAAAATATTGTTTTATTATCTAATCTTTTAAATTAATAATAAATAAACGAATCTGATTGTATTTTTTACTAAAATTCATAAAATTGAAGATTATGATACCTATGAACTCTACCCTTCATAAAATACAGAACCCTCTGTTTTTTTAGTAACGCAATGTTCAATTCAATTCTATTATTTGGTTTCAAGAAAGACTCAGATAAGTGGAAAAACATTCGATTACCATGGTGCGTTCCACCAAATATTTCGAACAGAATTTTTCGCCTTATTTAATCGCAATAAAGCATTATAAATTCTCATATTTACACGAGAATTATTTATAATTTGAAGAAAAAATATTAGTAAGAGATTTCCAGTTAGAAAAAGTGATGCCATATTCCTAGGATATTATAAGGAGTGAATGCACCTTGATGATTTGGCAAGATTTTGCTGAAAATCGTCACTGTGTGATGTGAAATGTGGTGACCTGATATCATGAAAACATGGTAAAATGAATCTGGATATGTCTGGAGTTTTGAGAATGTCAAAGGCTGCTCAACATGAGCATTTGTGAGTTAGCGTTACGATAATTTATTGACAGTTAAACTTGGAATGTTGCATTATGCATTACATGAGCGTAAAATGATAGAGAAAGTTGTGGAAATTGAATAGTTGCCAATGTTTAAACTTTTTTACAACTAAAACAAAAAAAAAAACAGTTTGAACCATAACAATCATTTAATGAAGCGATCCTTCTGTCAACATGGATAATAATTAACTTCTGTTATTTATTCCCTTAACAGTTTTGCACATACGCTATAGGCCCCAGAAGAGATTTCTTGCTCCGTTACTCAAATCCTTTGGATACAGTAACTTCTATTTATAATCTTCCTTTTATTTATTATTAGAAAAAATTCTATAAAATAGGACTAATATTTTATTTTGGAAATGTTGTGTTTTGCCCTTATTTTTTGTTTATCTTGCTAAAAAAAGGAAACTGCATGGTTTTAATAAATTTTCTGGTTCTTTTTTACCTTAAGAAAAACGGAAATTTGTCAAATATGAAAATGGGAGGCGGGGGGTAATTGTACTAGTTTTGTTTTTTAAATAACTTTTTTTTTTAAATAAAATGTTTAACAGTACAGTTACAGCCGGCCAAACAATGAAGAAAAGAGAACACCCCCATACATTTTAATCTCATGTTAAATTGTCACATAAAAAGCAGAAATAGCCAATCCAGTTGACTGTAAATTATGTATTTTCCGCATTTTATGTAAAAAATTAGCTTAGAGTGTCGTCTTCATACTGAAATTCTACCAAACTCCGACGTTTTCATACGAAAACCCAATTTTGACAAACCTAATCTACTTTCTCGGTAATTTCTTTCTCGAATAGCAAGCGGGAAGTCATTAAGTCAAGGAATTTAGGAATTATGGAGGTTTAAAATTTAAATTTCCTAATGTTAAATTTATTTGTAATTGTTGTAAAGCAGGTTTCTGTACGGGTAGTTTTTTTTAAGCATAACTGAACTACTTACTAGGCATAATGAGCAGTAATTTTGGATTCGCATATTTGAAGTTTTTAGGAAACCAATTTTGCTTAAAAAAAAAGTAGACGACACAACTCAGTTTTTTGAAAATTAATTAGAAAATAAATATTTATCCTTTATTTGGCGATTGTAACATTCATTAACATTCATTAACAACGCTTCAAGTTTTTCAGCTTTTTAGGTGTGGAGTAAAAAAATAGCTTTCCTTAGCCTCTTCAGGGAGGATTTTTTTGTGGTGAGAAAAAAATGACTTTTTTTACGATTTATTCATTTTACATTAATAGAGATTCAAAAAGAAAAAAAAAGGGGGTAAGCAATAAAAAATTATAAAACAATAACGTCCACATTTGGGGCTGCTGAGCGTTAACGGTAATCAATGAGGGAAGGATTTCTTATAAAATAAAAAACTAACATAAAATGTATTTCTTACATTTCTAAAAATTACTGAATCTTAATATATATAATATATCTGATATTATTTTCATCAAATATTAACGATTAATTCAAATAATCCAACAACACTGACTGCCGAAATATTACTTCACACTTTTTTTATATCTCTAACTGTACATCGTAAATAACATTATCAGGGCAGCCAAACCATACAATTTTTACTTCTATTGTTGAGGGGATCTGTAGTGAATAAGTTATTATCAAATTTTTGTTCTTTTTATTATTGACAGTAATTATAATTATAAAAATATAAACGTCCACATATGTCGCCAAGGGCGTGAAGAGGTTAAATAAACACTACCAACTAATTACCTCAAACACCCAAGACCCAACCATATATTATATTGACAATTTATGAATAAAATATAATGAGCTGAAATTATTCACATATAAATTATCTTAGCTGTTTTATACGTTAATCGAAAAAGTAATAAAAACGTCATAAAACGATATAAAACAAATTGGAAACATGTACGGAATGAAAGAATTATCTTTAAGATATCCCGTTACGTTTAAATAGCTAATTTTCGGCAAATAGCAATTTTTCGTTCTCTTCAAACGTAACTGCCCAAAACAATTTCTCTTTTCTTCTTACGATCGTATAAAGTGTACTTATGGTTGTTTTTGCTTGAACTCCCAAACTTGAAATTCTCTTCAAATAATGCGGTACTTACAGTTTAAAAGGCTTCAAAAATGAAATAATTTTCTAATATTAAGACTATAGATTTTCTAATATTAAGACTAGAGATTTTCTGATATTATGATCAAGGATTTTCTAAATTAAGGAACAGCATAAAAATATGCAAAACTGTGAGGAATCCAGGTGAATATTTCAATACATTTCGAGGAAAAAAGCCTTAAAGAATTTTCTGAAAAACATTTTTTCCATTAACAATTATTTATGAAAAGCGCTGTATCACCCAACATTATGGTTGCAATGATGCTTGTAATCAACCATCGATTTAAATATTTGATATTTCCCCCCCCCCCCCCCCAAAAAAAAAATACAGCTAATTTTATAAATTAACGTACAGAAATTGTATGAAAAGCACCCTAGGGATAGCTTAAATGGATATATTTATAAAAGTTTTTTTGTCCGGAGATTGAAGTTCACTACGTTTTTGTAACACAAAGTGCATATGTATTGGAAAGACATACGTAAACTGTTATTATTTTTGTCTCACGGGCATTTCTGTAAGTACCAAATACCGCATTATGCTCCTTAAATTTGTAAAAAAGTTAAATTAATTACAACGAAATAATTTATTTAATAAATAAAACTATGCTTTACATACGGTAAATTCCTGTTAGTGCGGATTTCCAAAAGAGGTTATATTTCACCAGTACTAACCGAAAACCACATTAAGAGGATAGCGGACTTCATCGGAAATTCGTCTAAAAATCGATCATTTTTTTTTTATTTACAGAATTATGAAAAGAGATACTCAAATTCATCTGATGCAAAAATACTTTTTTCAATTATGACTCGTCTTCGCAGAGATATAAGATTTCATACTTGTAAAAACTATTTATATTTCTAAAGTTCTTTTTACTTAAAATGCTAATTTCTCGAAATTGAAAATTTCGCCCATTTCTAACTTTTGAAACATTTTATGCGTATTCCTATCAGATTTTGAAATTTATACTGTATATCCTCCATACAATACTAAATACCGGGTGTCTCAAAAATGACTCATGGATTTTAAAATTTAATAACTTCAAAACGGTGACAGGTATTAAAAAAATTCTTGCAGGAGGGTTATGTATGAGGTCAGGAGTTTTTGTACTGTGATTTTTTATTTTAGTTCGAATTTCAAACAATAGATGGCGCTGAGGGCAATAGACGCACAGTCCAGATCCAATTTTTGGTACTTCGGGATCCATTCTATACATTTTAATCTCCTTTTTTTCGCATGGAAGAAGAGAAAGGCCGAAAAATCAAGCCTGTATTTAGCGGTTATTGCTTGCAGCGCCATCTATTGATTCTATTTGTAACTAAAACTGAGAATCGTAGCATAAAAACTCCTGACGTCTTACATAACACCCCTGTCAGAATTTTTTAAATATCTGTCACCGTTTGGAAGTTATTGAATTTTAAAATCCATCAGTCATTTTTGGGACACCCGGTAAATGTTAGCATAGAAAGACTATATATTCATTCATATTTTACTATATGAAAAAAAAAAATAGCTACTTTTAGAAAAATAAAGCATAATTATATATATATATTTTTTTTTTTTTTTTGCTTATACGTTCCGCAAACCTTTACAATTCATCTAACTTCCAGAGTGACAAATAAATAATATCATATTTTATGTAAAAGCAACGCGCATGGGACATTTTAAAATATATCAATTATTCGTTATTTTAAAATGTAAAATATTGAATATTTTAAAAGCTTTTTATTATTTTAACACAAAATTTTGAATAAAAGTATTGAACTTAACCATTACCAAGTCTCCTATATTCAAATGAATCCATCGAAAATTGAAGGATTTGATTTTTAATGTACACTGTCGCCTTAAACGATGTAATCTCCTGCGTTGAAAAACAAAGAGTTCAGTTTTTGTCAAAAATTAAATTGCTTAAAAATTTTATGCTAAAAGATTTTTTTTAATTTGATAATTTTTAGCAAAAAGCAAGTTAATGAGAATTTGTTAATACAAAACTGTAAAATAATCAGGGCAAACAAAAGATTCAACGAAATTATCGTACTTAACACGTTCACGCCGGCGCAGTGGGTCACACTTGACAGTCTCAAAGATGTCAAGTCTGCGGCTTTTTGCACACCACTGTTATTTTAGAGAAAATGTTGTTCCTTTAAATCGCCCAATTATTCTAATTAAATAAAACAACATTTTCTGTATTAAAATACTGGTATCCAAAAGGCCGGAGACTTGCCAGCTCTGAGACAGTCGAATGTGACCCACCGCGCCGGCGTGAGCGTGTTAAATAATTGAACTTTAATTAAAATAATCTCTCACTTTTCTTTGTGATTTTTGAACAAATGACCTTTATACCACAACATTTTTAAAGTTCTGCGACACACTTGAAAATTTTGTCTATTTCTTAGCATTCAGACTTGGTAATATCGGCAAACAACCGTTAGCAATTTTTTAACACATCAGGTTTTCAGTAATGAAATGCGTACCTTTTCTTCATCATTGTCACCTACTTTTTTTTTATATTCAGTAACCGAATTTAAACAAAAGTTTCTTTTGGAGAAATAATGTACAAAAGCAGTTTCGAGTCTGCCTGGTCAATTTCGGGAAAATAGTTCGTATGGTACGATGGGTCACACACATGAAGGGGATTTCTTCACTCAATTGAAAACAGCAGCCCGCTAATGCTAAACCTATGGGCCAGTTGTTTTCGAATTTCTCGTTTAAATTTTAATAATTTTAAACGATTTTTGCATAGGATAGCTGAGGTCGATATCTAATATGTCTATTTTTTGCTTTTTCAATTTCGGTTGCAGATTTTTTTAATAAAAGAACTTCCACTTTCGGAACCGGTTTCGAAAATGAAAGTGTCTATTTTTTAAAAATCTGCACCCGAAATCGAAAAAGTACAAAATGGCCCTTTTAGAGATCGAGCTCAGCTATCCTGTGCAAAAAAATCGTTAAACAATATTCAAATTTAAACGAGAAATTCGAAAACAACCTGCCCATAGGTTGAGTGTTAGCGAGCGCGAGATTTTATGTGAGTTAAGAGTCTCCTTAACCCTTAAATGCGAGATTTTTTATTTTGTTTCGAAAAAATTATATATGATTCTCTGAAAAGTTTATTGCAGAGGAAAAATAATAATAATAAAAAAAATCAGAGATACATTTTTCATATAATACGTCAATTTTTCCTTCTGTTGCACATCTGCAATATAAGTAAAAACTACTGTCGTGTGGTTGTTTTACTCTAAAATATTGCAAATTAGTAAATATTTGAATAAGTATGTCTCCAAATACCTTATCTTATATAATTTTTTATTTTATAAAATTTAACATTTAACCCTTTAATTCCCATGGTAGAATACGTTCTAGAAATTACGCAGTTCAGAGAATCTGACTTTACACCAGAAAGTATCAACAGTGGTGTAGTCGTAAAAAAAAAAAAAAAAAAAAAACAGAGGGTATACTCTCTAAGCAGAGGGTATACGCTCAAGGCAGAGCGTATACCCTAGAGTGTATATACTATAGCTTTCTTGAGAAACAGAGGGTATACGGTGTTCCTTAAAAAAATCCAGAGGGTATACGGCGTATACCCCCGTATACCCTCCACTACATCCCTGAGTATCAATGGTTAATTTCGCTTTATTTAAATACGGAATGTCTCTTATTAATTAAAGCAGATATTGATATTTTAATTTTCTGGTGTGAATTAGGTATATACGAATAAAAATATCTATTAAATGGAGATATGTCTTAAGCGGATATGTATTAACGAGAGTCCATTGTACTAATGCATTTGAAACAACCAGTATTTTACTCTTTTTTGATTTATTTTAGAAAAAAAAAAGGTGTCAAATGTAATAACATACTTTAAAAGAGCATCATATTCCATTCGCAAACAAAGCAATAATAATTAATTTCACTATTCATTATGCCGATGAATACAAAAAAAATCGAGTGATTATGTGTAATAACAATACAGATTAAAACAGAGATTTTTAAACATTCCACTTTAGAATTGCATTAACTTTTTTATTTTATTAACGTATGCAAACAAAATATTTTATTATAAAACTATTATAAATTCAAACAAATAAGAAATAACGCCAAAAGTTATAAAAGCTGGTGTAAAGCATACTTGTTAAAGTATAAAATTGTTTAAAACTGTATGAAAGTAAATGAAAAACGCCATTTTGTTTCAAGATTTGACTTGGACAAGTGCCAAGTCGTTTGTTTGTTTAACTCCTGAAACGGATTAAATTTTAACAGCCAACGTAAGCGATTTTAAGACTTATTTACAACTGAATGAATTACAAATGAATGAATGAATGAATCTTTAAATTGCAATAAAATAGAATCAAACGCGGTTTTACCGAGAATGAAGGAACCACAGCATATGATCGTTAAAACAGAGTTCAACGTTTGATACAGTAAACATAAAACAGTACGTAAAAAATCACTTAAATTAATTAAAAATTAAAGAATGATTGCTCTTAGAGCGAAACTTTTATATTTTTAAATAAGAAAAATGTGAAATTAAATTATTAATATTATATATTCAATTAAATATTTTATTCAATTATGATCTATGTAATAGAATAAAATTATGTAAAAGCTATTTGAAAAAAAATATCACGTTTGCTGTTTACTTATTAGGTGCGTTCGTAATTATATAAATACGTAGCACCTATAGTCGTCGTCTGGTCAGTCCGTCTGCCTGTCTGTCCGCATATAACAGCGCAAAAACTACCCAACCAAATAGTTTGAAATTTGATGTGTATAATCGTTGCAGAATTTTTCGAATCATTTCAAATTTTATGAAAATCGAATCAAACCTTAAAAAGATATTAATAAAAGTTTTCTTCATTCTATTAAATACTATCATTATTAATTAATTCAATGGTATCCCATGATAGGTTGCCATGGTGATTACGTCATATTTAAGATGGAGTCATATTAGTTCCGTATTACTGAATTTAATATATATATATATATAATCGCAATAAATTTTGTATTAATACTTTTCTGCATAAGAGTGCAACAGCTATTGAACGAATATCTGAATATTTATAAAATTAGTTATAGTACGAACGCACCTGATTTGCCACGTTTGACATACAATTTCCGACTTGTTAATCTAGAGTAATAGTACCAGTGGGGGACGCTGTACCAGTAATGGACACTTTTGAATTTGAAATTTAAAAAATAGGCATTAAAAGTCACGCAGTTCCGTGTCCCTCGTGGCGTTGCTCATACAATCCTTTAGTGGTAATACCTCAAACTGCCGAGATTTAACCCATTATTTGCTACTAGTGTGTTTTCGCACCATTAAAAATAAATACGCATTTCATAAGTTAACTATCGAACTACCACTATTTTTAAATAAAAAAAATTGCCTATTTTTAAAAACGAAACTTTGACTAATAAATAAAGCGAAGATTATCTTTCAAATTTTGTGGTGTAAAATGTTTTTTCAGCAATAAAGTTGAAGATCCCTTTCTTATAGTTTGGCAGTTAATGGGTTAAGAGCATACACTACTCATGCAAAGATACTCGTAACAAAAATGTTAAACCTAGGGGAGCATTCTTTTCAGATTCCTCGCTTATATTTTAATATTTTTAAATGATTTTTTAAACATAAAATAGCAAGAAGATTCATGCAGGGTTTTACACCGATGAGACATCTATCTATTTTTCTAAATCACAAATTTATCATTTTAAAAGAGGACAAAACTGGGTATTTTTTCAGTATAGGGGCCTTGGCATTTTACAAAAAGCTTGGCTCGATTTGGGCTTCAGAAAATGAGATTTGTTGCCGAAAGGATATAAACAGCTATGAAAATAAATTTTAAGTGTTTTTTTTTTTTTTTCATTGTGTTAACTTTTCAATGTAACAATACATATTTTTTTTATATAAAATATATATTTCCAGAAGCTTCATGTTTTATTAAACCCTTTCAGTGACAATTCAAACGTTCCCACTATTGGAAAAGATAGGTGTCTGCTACTGGATTTTACGTGCCATCTACTGGCACGTTTTAAGCTTTCCGAAAATCAAATAATTTAGCAGGGATGTAGTGGAGGGTATACGGGGGTATATACGCCGTATACTCTCTGGATTTTTTTAAGGAACACCGTATACCTCTGTTTCTCAAGAAAGCTATAGTATATATACACTAGGGTATACCCTTTGCCTTGAGCGTATACCCTCTGCTTAGAACGTATGCCCTCTGTTTTCTTTACGACTACACCACTGTAATTTAGTGCAGTAAATAAAATGTTTAAAGCAAAAGTTTTTACAGCACATTCATGTATAGAAAGAGTTAATTCAGATATCAAACATTTGATGTGTTCGCAGTCACTAAATTTAAGAACGCTGCACTAATACACATCATATTCAAAATATTAGAATAATTACTTTTTTTTTTACAAATTGAAAATATCGTTTGGTAATTTTATGTCTTTTAATGCAAATATGCAAACGATATTTTTATTAAGAACTTATTGTTAATAAGTAATATTATTTTTGCAAAGATTAATTGAAAAAAAATTATTTTGAAAAGTCAAAATATTAGAATATTTATTCAAGTGGTTCAAAATATTAGAATATTTCACATTAATTCTCCTTTAATTATCACCATAACTGGTAGCATCATTGATTAAATTCAGACGATTTTATTTAAAGTCAGTATTCTTTTTGCAGTTTGTTTTCTTTTTAGTCTTAAAATGGGTCGAGTGAGTAATATTCCTGACTCTGTTAAGCTTCGTATGGTTGATTTGTATCGGCACGGTGAAAAGAAATGTTATATAGTGAATTATTTGCTTTGACAACTATAATTTGTTTGAAATTATGTCATTTAAAAGGACTTGGACCCGTCGTTTGGCGAAATTATTAATTTTCCAAATTTTTGCTTAAATTGTATTTAAACATAATTAGTTATATTCCAGCAAACTTACGCAAAAATACAATTATTTAGTAAAAAAGGCGTTTTTACAGCATCCACTTCCCTTTAAATAATTCAGAGTTGCAATCTTTAAATTCATTTTTCTTAGTATGTATTTTGTCAATATAACAGCATGATGAAAATGCTAAGACTTCAACATATATTTTTCAATTGAACCATTTTCTTTGTCCGACAGTTCTTAAGGTGCATTTCATAAAATTAGCTATCAAAGTTTCAGTGTTAGAGTTTCTTTAGTTTTCAAAAATAAAAGTGCTAAATAAATAGTCATTTTTACTGTATATTTTCACGTGTCATGAGATGTTAGTTTTTTCTTTTTCACTTAAACTATCTTTTTGTAAATTTTATCCCTACATTTATGTAAAAGCATACAAAAAATATTTCAAGGTCAAAATAGTAGAAGTTGTGTTTTAAATTTTCCTAAATTTTTAAAATTTGACAACAATAATTGCATTTTGTCATTATTAACTCTTAAAACCATTTAATAATATGTCAAAATGGTTTTATAATGGATGTCACTTGGGGATGTCTATTAATAATAAATCACAAAACATACGAATTGAATTTTTCAAACTGAACGAAAACATGCTCAAGCCGGGACATATTTACAAATAAATAAATAAATAAATAGATAGTAACTCATAAAATGTTTGGTTATTTCAGAACAAAATTCACTCATTTTTACATATCTAATAATCATGCCATAACGTGACATTCTAATATCTAACATCATGTGACATTACATCAGAATGGTTTACATCAGCAGTGCATTCAAGCATCATACAGAAATATGTTGATTGTTCGATATCATTATTATGTTGTTTCATTCACTTATATTATACAGGGGACCACGAAAATAGAAAATACCCTATACATTTTGATGACTTAATTGTCTCAGAAGAAAACGGAAATAACCATTCAATTGTATATTGTGTTTTCTTTCAATTTATAAGGAGGTCGTTTTCATAAAACAATTACACCAGACGCTGAAATTTTCAATACGAACAACTAATTTTGGCATCATGTTTGTCTTTGTAGGTAAATTTTACCTTGGGATACCTAACAGGAAATTATTCGGTCAAGTAATTTAGGAATTATGCACATTTAAACTTTTGAACTTGTAATGCTAGATTCATTATTAATAGTTGCAAAACGACCTTCAATACCTTTATTTTTTTAAGCATAACTAAAAAACTACTTGGCGTAATTAAGTGATATTTTAGATTCGCATATTTGAAGCTTTTATAAATCGATACCTGTAAAAAATTCATAGGTTACAAAAATCATTGAAGAAATAAAATATATTGAAAATAAAATTTCGAAAAAAAATATGAATTGTAATTTAAAAATATTTTCTAGAAGATTCAAATAAGCTAATTTAAAATAACACTTCACTCCGCCAAATATGTTTTGGGTTATGCTTCGAAAACTACCCTCTTTCCAATCTGTTTTGCAATGATTACAAATGAATTTATCATTATGAGTATCCAAATTTTAGCCTTCAAAATTCCGAACCTACAAAGCGTAATGACTTCCCGTTTGGTACCATAAGGTAAAATGCATCTAAAAAGCCAATCAAGATGTCAAGTTTTGGTGTTTGTATGAAAAAATTCAGAGTTCGCTGCAATTTCATTAGGAAGACGACCACTAAGCTTATTTTGTTAACATAAATTGAAAGAAGGCATAATCTCCATTATAATGGCTATTTTCGTTTTATTCTGTGAAAATTTAGAGAATATAGGAGGTGTTATCATTTCTTTTCCTGACTATAGAACGCGAAGCACCGAAACAATTTTCATTTGCTAATACTGGATAAACAGCAGATTTACACTGGATAATTT
Source organism: Maratus speciosus (assembly GCA_963932465.1). Taxonomy (NCBI): domain Eukaryota; kingdom Metazoa; phylum Arthropoda; class Arachnida; order Araneae; family Salticidae; genus Maratus; species Maratus speciosus. The sequence goes on along the minus strand of OZ010787.1, from coordinate 510,935,976 downwards.
TTAATAAAAATACTACTATTACAAAAATATTTCTTTTACATTAAAAGTATTTCTAGAAAATTTCCAAAATTGCTGAAATGCTGGCTTTAATTGAAATTTTTTCAATAAAATGGTGATATATTTCAGAAATCTTTTGGTGTTATGTACCCAAAATGTACAAACATTATGCCAATATGGACCAAGATACAGCCAATACAGACAGTACTTTCCAATATTGTTTTGCTATTACGGTTTATCTGAAGTAACCAAATTGGTATTATGTTATTTTTTTTTATGTTCGATTGATGTTCCTGTTTTCCAAAAACATATAATAATAATACATTTTGACAGTTTAATATTTACTGATTTGTAGCCAGGTATTTTTCTGTAGAAAACATAATACCAAAACAACTAGAATATCTACCTACTTAATAGAAATTGAGTGAGGTAATAACATTTTCGATGTTTTAAGAGCCGTGTTTATTTTGTACTATACTTAGGTCAATAAATAAAGACCATAAAATACGAAGATAATGAGCTTTCTTTTAGAATAATATAATCCCATAAATGTGTCTTTAGAAAAATGCCTAACGGAAAGAAAAGAAAAGACTATGTTGAATAAAATAAGTGCGTGCTTGGCAAAAGAAGTTAAGAGAAAAAAACAAAGAATAAAAATCGGTTAATACAATTGGTTAGTATGAACTGTGGTAAGAAAATAAAAATAGCGTCTTCCTAAATGAGCTAATGAAATCTAATAAAACGGATAGATTATAAATTGCAAAAGAATTCTGTAAGCATTAAAGGTTAAGCGAATTCAAAATGTTTGTTAACTTAGTAAAAGCTCTTTCGGTTATTAAATATGCGTGGCATATTCAGTAAAAAATCTACAGACGGGGGTGCATTTTGTATGGCAGTTTTGGTCATATTGCTTTAGGTGGGATGCCTTGATGGAGTTTATGGAGGACTTTTGAAGGGAAAGTAACACGAATCATCGCTTTTGTGCAAAGAAAATCCTGAAAATCTTGCACAATCTCTCCCCCAGGGCCTGATAACCGGAGAGGAAAACTTCCACCAGTAAATTTAAATAGAAATTTAAACGCCATTTTAATTTATAATTTCTGATTAAAATAAGGCAAATATTTCTGTTCGTTTTTACAGGTGGAAGTTTGCACCGCGCCGTTAGTCAGGCCCTACTTCTCCTCCCGCCAGACTGCGCTGGTTTCGAATCCGCGGACACCGGCTCCGGCTTGTCATTTTGTAGCTAGCATAGAGGTCTGCACGGGCCCGGGCTTGACCCGAGGCCCGTACCCGGCCCGGCCCGCGGGCCGGGCCGGCGGAATGGAGGAGAATTTTCAAACGGGCCGGGCCGGGCCGGGCCGGCAGAATTAGGACAATTTTTTCAACGGGCCTGAAGGACCGGGCCCGGCCGATAAAAAAAATTAATTGGGCCTATCGGCCCGATATAAGAATTTGAGAGGAGCAGATAAAATACGAGGTCATTTCCAATGAATATGACTTTTTCGAGAAGTATAAATGTGCGTTACGAGCCGATGCGAGTTTAACAACATCAATACAGAAATGTAACATGTCCATCGTAGAGATCGGCATCGTACAGTTACATGATGCCTGATCGCGGGTTTAATTTTTTTCGGCAGACTTGTGCCGGTACGGAACTGGTCTTAATCGTTCTCAGGATGTGTAGGACAGGCATTATGTTTTGTAAAAGTATTAATAGCGATAATGAACTTCTGTTAACAGTATCTTTGGAAATGTACCTTAAGGTGGTTCTCATATTTACTGCTCAACAATGCGAAACTCTCAGACACATTTTCTGACTCATTTTTAACTATAAAGGCATAAAATTGACAGGCTGAGTATTGAAGGCAATTGGGATCAAATAGCGTTTCCATTTTTCATAAATTATGTACAGAGATAACAGAGACTCTTGTCACGTGACTGTACGTTTTCTCCTTTCCTGTGCTATCGCTTCCGGAAATTCGATTCAAAACGCTAACTTTGGCAGTATTTTCTGAAAGATATATTACTTTTATCTAAAAAAAAAACGGCATTTACATGGTTTCTGAATAAGAATACCTGCCAATCTCATGCGTTTCCGAAAAGAAATGAATTCATAAATGTATCAAAATGTAGCTCCTTTGGATTTGAGAAAAGCCTTAAAAATGACAGAAATATGTTCACAAATCTACCTTTTATTCAAAAGTTCAAAAGTTCTAGCTTCAAAAGTTATCATGTTTTTTAACCCTTTATTCTAAACTACAATAATCTTTTAATGAACCCTTATTTAAATTTTGAAACGTCTGTAGAGACGTTGACTAAAACACTGTAAGTAATCGTTAACGTTTACTATTGTGTGTTTTCTATTTTGCGAACACATAGTAATTTAAAATATACTGTAAAATGTGCCCATAAATATGCATGTAGTATTCATTAAAAGAATCTTAATTGTATGTCGAGAAAAAACGGAATTTTTTGTAGACATTTAGTCGGGCCGGGCCGGGCCGGGTCTGTTTTCACTGATTTTTGTACGGGCCGGGCCGGGCCGGGCCGAGAACGGTAAAAATGTAAACGGGCCGGGCCGGGCTCGGGCCGAATTTTCAATTTTTACACTGGGCCGGGCCGGGCCAAAATAGCTTTCCTTCGGGCCGGGCCGGGCCCGGGCCTGGAAATTCCGGCCCGTGCAGACCTCTAAGCTAGCATGCTAACCACTAACATGAGTGGGTTCTGTCTGCAGGGAGTTAACCTCTTCGCGATGAGCGTCGTGTATATCTGGCGTATGAGATGCGTAGAATTCTATATTTTTACCAGTAATTATAAATAGCTTATTTTTCCTTATTTAATCGCAAAACTTCAAAGATTAAATTCGGCAAATAATTTCTATTTTGAATTGATAGTTGTAAAAGATTAAAATTGCGTACGGGACTTTTGCGCATACATCTTTTTGTGTGAAAAAAAAGTATCAATAAATTTCCATAAACTTGATAAACAGCGTATCTTTGTATTTCATATAAAGGTAAGTAACGAAAATAATGTATCAAAATGTATTTCGAAAGCCTTTTCCGCAAACTAAGTTTCTCGTAGTCTATGCATATTTAAATTTTTCCATGTTTTTTTTTTTTAATTGCCAATATTTAAGGAAAAAACAATCTTAATAATATGCACTATAAGAAATATGTGCACCCGTTTTTGAGTTTTGGCTCTAAGGACATTTTTAATTAACAAAAATGTCCATTAACATGTTAATATTTATAAAAATTCAGTTTCGAGCCAGTTTTTTTTTTTGTCGTTTTTTAAATGACTGTCAGTCGGATTAAGAAGTATACATGCACAAATTTCTTGTAGTATGAATAAAGTTTGTCAGTTAGCATTACTGAGAATTTTAAGGGGAAAAAAAGCACATGGAACATTTTGAATATGTATAAACAGTGGAAAATTTCTTTTGAGAAAACGGCTTTGAAAATACATTATGACAAGTTTCTTTCATTGCATACTTCTATAAGAAGTGTTAAAATGCACTTTCTGCTAAGTATATGGCAATATACTTAATTTAAAATTTTAATAATAAATTTTAACAAAAAAAATTCGTATTTTTTTTTTTTTTTTTTTTCAAAATCGAATGTTCTCTTCGTTATATTAACAAAACTCAGGTTTTGGTTCGGAGATTCTTACATGTTTCACTGAATAAATAGATTATTGCCCCTGGTTTCAAAAAAAAAAAAAAAAAAAACTTTTTGCGTTTGTATATATTAATAAATATTTGTTCTATAAATGACTAAAGACCCTTTATCTAAAACCTTTGGTAATTGATTATATTACACATATCTTACCTTACCAGTAAACAGCCAATTATTTGCAAGTGGTTGATTTTCAAAACTTTTTGAGTTTTTTTCTGAGATTTACTGGAAAGATGCAGTAACAGCTACAGTAAACTTTGCATCCGGAAGCATTTGCTTTCTAAAACGAAATACGATTAACTTTTGGGCTTACGTTTCACATTCTGGGGACAGAATGTTGTTTATAAAGCGAGTTGGATAAAGTAGAAAACTTAAAAGATAAATAAATATAAGAAAATCGATCTCAGCAGAATATTAAATCGCTAGATATTATCATTAACTTTCATCTAAGACTGATAATAAATTACACACATACATATATGTGTGTGTATATATATATATATGCGTTTATATACATGTGTGTATATATATATGTATGTATGTGAGTGTTTTTATAATTCCGAGCATAGTCAGATGAGACGCAGTATTTTTTAACCAATACAACATAACGATGTTACTTTTATGTTCAACATAAAATAAAAATCTGTCTTTTCGTTGTCAGGTACTAGGTAAGTGCTAAGGTCCGACATCTTATGGCTAATCTGATTACATGATTACTCTTCCGCAATTAGGTCCATTAGCCAAATGGCATGTTTCAGAAAATATGGTTTGGAGCAAGAGCGTTTTTTTTAAAAGGTTAATGGTATTCACATTCACTTTGAAGGACATTCTAGCCATGATTGCAGCTCTTGTAAGTGGGCCCGATTAAAAAAAGTAGAAAAGAAAAAGCAATTTAACAAATAACGACCATTTGGAAAATGATTTTTTCAAAGACTAAAATTTAAGACATAAAAAATCGCACGGAGTTGATTATACATTACGTACGCCATGAATTAAACATTAATAGTGTTATTGCACGTAAAAATTCCAAGCGACAAAAATCGCCTGCGACTCGTACGTATTATCCACCTGAAACTTACGGATTATCCAAGCATTTCAGTGGCTGTTCGGGTAAAGGCTTTTCCATCGTCAAATTTCCAAGAAATCTGACGACACATTTTAAATGAAATTTCATTCTTAAACTTCTAAACATCCGACAATATTACTTTTTACACCGTCGGATAGAGAAAAAAATGTACTTTTAAATGCAACTTGTTTGAAAGCTGTATCTCAATTTGTTTCTGAGTTATTATTATTTTTTTTTAGTTTTTATTACTTTTTGTCATAGTGGCAACAGAAGGTATCCATCTCTGTTTAAATTAAAGGGAAATAGAGATTACTGTATAGACCAATTAGAAAACGGATAAAATGCGGATTAAACCAATAAAAACCTTCAGATATGGTTTTGATTTCCTACCCTGACAGAGAACAATAACCATTTTTCCAAATGGTTAAAAAATTGAGAAATTTTATTTTTCAATTCATATTCGTTAAATTCATATTCTTAATCAAATAAAACTTGTCTTAAATGATTCATTGAGTGGAGAGTCTGTCGAGTAGTACGAAAGTCATACGACACCAATGCCATGGCTGCTACATCGAAATAAATAACTCACAAACGTTAAAAAAAAATTGTTGCAGTTACATAAAAAGTTCTACTTATCCTAGTTTTCTAGAACATTCTTAGAAACCTTACTGATTTTTTTACAATGTAAACGTAAATATGCTGCATGAATTTTTTTTTGTTGCAGTTACTTAAAAACTTCTAGGCATCCTAGTTACTTAAAAAATTCTTAGTAACCTTGTAGGTTTTTTTACAGTGTAGTGATAGCAATAAGAATTTGTCGTAAGACTACAAAAACACTGGAAAAGGAATTCGTTTTGAAAGAGTAAACCCCTTCATTTTCAGGGAAAAACACAGTATAATCGCTACAAAAAGAAATGAAGAAAATAATTCTAACTTTCTCTAAACAGTGTTTTTTAATGGGCGTGACCTATAATGAAATTGATAAAACAAATATAAAAGAATATCATTTATGCAGCCATTCTTCTTGAAATACTCACAAAAATCACAACAAAACAAACAAACGATATATTTCATTCTTTCTTTGCTTATTGAGTTAATAAAAAAATAAAATACATGATGGGAATTAAAAAAAAAAAAACTTAAATAAAAGTATTTTATAAAAAAAAATATTTAATTTAATAAAGTAATGATAAATCTAATTATTGAAGAACTTATGTAAAATTGTGCGTTTTTACAAATTCGGAATTAAAAAAGATGTTTATATAAATCTCACGTTACCATTATCAATTAAAGGGGACGACATCGATACGAAATCACAAGAAAAACACCCAACATTAATGCACTTTTTCACCGAGAACTGCTGAAGCGATGTCCATATATTTTTCTGAAATTTTATTTATTCCTGTATAGTTTTGGCAGTAGCTTAAATTGATTGTTCCGAAAAATTAAAATTAAAAGTCAATAGTTAATTGAGAAACACCCAGCTTTCTATTGTGTGTAAAATTGCCTAACTATTTTCTTTTTAATTTTTATTTCTTGCCGAGCGATCAATTTATAGTTTAACTACTGCCGAAAGTATTGAAATCCATTCAGTAGATCTTGAGAAAAACGAACATCAATTTTAGCTGTTATACATGGGATTTATTTTGTGTGTGGAATCGTGTTACTATTCAATTTTTTTTTTATTTCTTGGCGAGCAACCTGTTTATGCTTTAGCAACTGCCACAACTATTTTTTAAAAATACTGAAATTACTTCAGTAAATTACGAGAAAATGGTACGTGAATGGCAGCAATTTTAAATGTTATTTCGCAACTGTTGTCACTCACTTAATCTAATTTAACTCAGTTCTTCTAATTCAGAAATATACCAGTCGGAAACTGTACGTCAAACGTGGCATATGAGGTGCTTCCATACTATAACTAGTTTTATAAATATTCAGATATTGGTTCAATAGCTGTTGCACTTTTATGCAAAAATGTATGAATGCAAAATTTTGTTCGATTATATATATTAAATTCAGTAATACGAAAATACTATGACTTCATCTTAAATATAACGTAATCACAATGGCAACTTTGAATCATTACCTATCATTGGATATCACTGAATTAATTACGTCTGATAGGATTTAATAGAATTAACAAAACTTTTATTAATATCATTTAAGTTTTGATTCGATTTTCATAAAATTTGAAATGACTCAACAAAATTCTGCAACGATTATATATATTAAATTTCAAATCATTCTGTTGGGTAGTTTTTGAGCTTTTACATGCGGACAGACAGACAGACGGATGGACCAGACGACGAATATAGATGCTACGTATTATGAATGCACCTAAAAATTGCCCTTATGAGTAAACACATAGCTTAACATATGAGTAAATCAAAATTGTATCTTAAACATTGTTATTACGAAAACTCTATTACAACAAGAAAATATTGCAGTCCCTTAATTTTCGTTATGACTGAAATTGAATGTAAAATCTGGAATATTTATCTGTCTTAGAGATAAACATTGTTATGTGAGCATAATTTCAATAAGAAGCATGAGTTTTCCTCATTATCGATTTTTCATTTAAAACGTTCCAACAAATACAATGGGATTCATCTAGAACAGATGGAAAAAACTACTATGTATTATTTGCAAGTTTTTTCAATAATGAACCATAAATTAATATTTTTCTTGAAGATTTTAAAAACAATAACGGTTTCAAAACTGAAGAAAAGTACGAGTTTTAAATAATGCCAAATAAATTACTTTCTGAGATATCTTACTGATTTTCAATAATATAATTCTAACAAAAGAAAAATATCAGAGAAGACTTCCTGACCGTAATTGGATACTTCCTCTCGTAATAAGCAATTATTTCTTCTCTAAAGTTTTTTCTTTTCGGGAATGTATCAAATATCAGAAACACGAATTCATTAATTATACACGATTTTAAAAAATCAGATAGAAACATGCGATTTTAAATCTGTGTTTTCCTAGAGCGTGGAATAAAAATGGTTTTAAAGGTTTTGGCCTCTCTTCAAATAGGGGAAAGTTGTACATTCGTGGAAAGAAAAGTAAACACCCCCCCCCCCCCCCACTAACTCATCAACAAATTATCGTAGAAGAAAGTTACTGGTACCGAACGATTGGAAATAAAGTCTACTTTTAAATGATGTATATAAAACTTGCTTAGGAGGCCCTCTACATATTAAAACGAATCATAACTTTGTTTTTTTTCAATAGCCGTATACAATTCTGACAGCATAAATGAACTCTACGCCCTTCAATTGGCCTAAAAACAAATTTTTATCCAATCCGTACACTGTTAAAAATTTGCAGCATTCTGGCAGGTCATTTGACCGTTTTTTCCGAAAACGGTTACACAACCGTAATTTTAACACTATTTTGACCATATTATTGGCCATTTTATAGTCAGAATATAGTTAAATTATGGTTATGAAACCTTTTTTTCAAAAAACGGTCGAATGACCTGCCAGAATGCTGCAAAATTTTTAACAGTGTACGATAAGTTTCTGAGAAATTCATTATTTTAAAACAAGCGTATTTTAAGGGCTGTATCCAAAATGAAGTTCGGTACTCGATTGTTGACCGAGAGAGCCTCCTTCTTGATCAAGGCATCTTAAGCGCTACTCAAGCAGTCATTGAATACTGCTAGATTACAGGATAGCAGAAGAAATTTCAAAATACCTAGTCACTTCTATCATAGACGGCCCCTTAATCCACCACTTTGCGATTTTTTAAGTATAATTTCAAAACTACTTGGAAGAAAAATGTGAAATTTTGGATTTCCATAAAGCAGGACTTAATAAATCTAAATCCATCAAAAAAATTGTAGGTTGCAATTCGTAATTTTTTCGAATATTAATTTCATAATTCATATCATAAAATTATAAAAATTGCAAATTCAACGTATTTATGTTTGGGTATATTAGTATTATTGCTACACAAAAAATTAGCACATTAGGAGTATAATTTCATGAGATAAAAATCTGAAAATGTAATTTAACATTAGAAGCACTAAATTTTGAATGTTTATAACTCAAAAACTTATCATTCAAATGACTTGAAATTTGGTGTCTAGGCATAATTTGAACCGAAGATTTGAAATATTTCGTTAAAATTGGGTATTGCCGTTGAAAAAAATGAAGTTTGGGTTCGTTTTAATATGTAGATGGCCCCCTAAGCAAATTTTATATACATCATTTAAAAGTAGACTTTATTTCCAATCGTTCGGTACCAGTAACTTTCTTCTGCAATAATTTGTCGAGGAGTTAGTAGGGGGTGTTTACCTTTTTTCCACGACTGTACATAGCAAGACAGATTAAAAAAGACATTGATCAAGACCTAGATATAATCGACTGAAGAAATTTTTGACATTGTATTGATAAATCTGCTTTTTCAGAGCATCTTACATACCAAATGTACATGAATAAATGAATAAAACCAGAAAAACCTTTTAAAATATTATTAGCATTCGTCTCACTGTGTACAATACCTAATACATAGTGAGACAGTACTTTATCTATGCATTCACTATTCTAATATCTAATATGCCTGTTCCTGCGTATCCATGTATCAACGTCCGCATTGTAAAATGCCAAAATGAGATAAACCGACTGCTTGGAGTTCGTGGCAGCCATGTGGTTGAGTAGTAAGACGGTTGATCCCTAACTATGGGCACCCATATCTCAAATACGTAAAAGAATATTAAAAAAAAAACATAATGCATATTATTCATTAGGGAATAAATGCGATTGTAATAATACACACTTAAACATTGTTTTTCTGTCTACCAGCTTTCTATGCGTCACTGAATAATACGTCGATATGTTAACGTACGTCTTCCTTCGGTTTCGTTAAACTCTTGGCATTAAATGCACAAATAGTGCAGAATATGCATAATATTCGAACTTAAGCACAAATTTCCTAAGGATTTATTATCTCTAATTGGTTTTAAATGAATAACTTTTCTTCACGAAAAGATAGTTTATTTTTGTAACTAACAAACAAGATAATACCCAACTTTAAATATGCTTGGCGTAAATTCCACGTAAAGAACAACTGAACAGCTTTACGGTTCAATCATAGGTTCAATCATATGGTTCAATCATAGGTTCAATCATAGACTTCGTTTTAAAAGCGTCTCTGTTTTTCTGTGTACCCTGTCCAAACTATTCCTATTGAAAATATGACTAAATTCAATTCACGAATTAGATAATAAACTGCGAAATATCTTGAAGACAATGTTTCAAATCAGAACTACACAACACTCAGTGGTGTTTAATAAATATATGTAAGTAATTGAACTAATACTGTTTTATTGCATTAAAATCCACAGAAAAATTATGTAGCAGCATACTGCAATAATTACAATATTAATGAAATATTTCCACATCACTCAATTTTACTGTGAGGATTGGGTGAGTATGAAAACGTTATAAGGCGCTTTTCTTTATTCTCTGTTGAGCACGTGCACAGAGTCATAGAATGTAGACAAATACAAAAATTTCCAGAATGCTGGTCAAACCCCATAAACAAAAGTTACGCTCTTTCTTCACGCAACTTTTCAGAAATGTACAGTCAGCATTAAAAAAAAAAAAAGATAAATCCTATAAAATTTAATCGCAAATTGTCACAGAGTAAAAGAAAAACAACCATTCGATTAAGAGTTATGTCTTCTTTCAATTTATGTTAAAAAAACTTAAGGGGCCGTCCTCATAATGAAACTGTACCAAATCTGAAATTTTCTATGAGAACACTCAATGTTGACAGCCTATTTCGGTTTTTCGGTACATTTTACGTTCAGATGCAAAACGGGAAGTCATTCGGCTAAATAGTTTAGGAAATGTGAAGGTTTGAAAGTTTGAATTCGTAATTTTAACCCTCCGAGCGTCTTGCAAAAGGGTAAAATTGTGATGTTGTTTTCTTTGCATTTTATTTTAAATGCTATTAAAATATGATTCTTTCAACATTATAAAAAAAAAACTCAATTAAAAATATGAATGTAGTCCTTAAGAGTATTAATAATTCTTCAATGTATTTAAAATTCCATAAATCTATAGAATTATGTTATCTTAAATATTGCTTGTATTGCTGTGAAACCTGGAGCTTAGTGAACGGAATAATACGCCCCAAACACTTAGAGGGTTAAATTGCTTATTGATTGTTTCAAAATAAATTCCAATGCGGGTAGTTTTTAAAGCATAACTCAAAAACAAATTGTCGCAATAAGCTGTAACTTTGGATTTGGATATTTGAAGCTTCTGGAAAACTGTTACTGTTAAAAATTATCTTAGGTTACATGTCATATCTTTTTCAAAAACCAATTTCGAAAACATACATAACATGAAAGTAGTTTTTGAAATAAATATGAAAGTATTAACAGAAATAAATTTCTAGAAATTTTAAATATTCCAATCCAAAATTACAGCTCATTCTGACTCGTAGTTTATGAGTTATGCTTGAAAAACCATGTGCATATCAATCTGTTATAGACTGAATATAGAACAATTAAAAATAAATTTAATATTACGGGTTACACATTTGAAATCATCATAATTCTTAAATTATATGAACGAATAACTTATGGTTTTGCATTTGAAGGCAAAATATTTCGGAAATCCAAATTAGAATGTCAGATTGTGGCCGTATTAAAAATTTCAGAGTTTGGTACAATTTTAGCATAAAGACGGCTCCCTAAGCTTATTTTTGTTTAAAATAAGATGAAAACAGACATAATTCTTAATAATATGTATATATGTAATTTTTTCCTCTGCAACAATTTGACAATTAATTTTTAGGTGGTGTATCTTTTTTTTTTATATTGACCGTACATCAATATCCTTTAAATACTTTGTAAAAAAAGACAAACGTTTCTTAATATACGAAAATATATTATAACCACAAACGAAAATATAAAATAATCTCTTCCGTGTTACCCATGATTCCAAAAAGCATTCTTTATCAAAAATCCCAGAAATCAATATATTTTCGATATTTAAATAATAATTTATAAAGAAAAAGTTTTCTTTTGAAATCACCACATCTTACGCTTTTTTGTACCACAAAAATTTAATAGTAAATTTTACCTTCTTTAATCGCCGTAATCTGTCGATTAAATAAGGCGAAAATTCCTATTAATTTTTTCTGGTATTAAAAAAACATAAGAGTTGACAGCCATGAATTACTGATTTTCGAAAACGTTTCCCTGTAGTTTTTATACCGTATTAACCAGTTTAGGATGCTACTAATTCTCCATTAAACATATTCAACAGCATAATTAAATTTATGCATGCAAGAGTAACAGAAAATTCCGTCGTACATTGCGTATCGAAAGGTCGTGTACGAACTTTAAGAGGCATACTGCAATAAACATATTTTGTACAAGAAACCATTTAAAAAAACCCATTTATTCACACAAATATACAGGATTTTCGCATAAACCAAATTACCATTCTTAACTGTAACATCGATGGAGATATTTTAGCAAAATCTTTAAACAGAATATCTGTGTTTTCTGTGGAATGTTATCAAGTCAAGGAAAGTGCTGGAATGGACGACAAGCATTCCTGACGTAACCCAACGTCACAACATCGACCCTTGAATACTAGGCCTGAGCGCTGACAAAAAAAAATGGCGGCTGGCGAAGGCGGATGTTTTTCAGCGTGTGTACGGTCCCTTGAATTTTTCTACAAATAAGTTTAAAAAGTTTTTTTCCGCATTCATTTTCTGAGATTAAACAAGATAAAGAAATCTTTTATAAAATACTGTTGTCTAAATTTAGAGGGCCGTACATACGTTAAAAAAAACCGCCTTCGGCAGCCGCTATTTTCGTGTTAGCGCTCAGGTCTAGTGTTCAGGGGGCAATGGTCACAATAGCGCTTTTCTTTTATATATGTAATAAGCTGCCTGATTTTCCCCACAACAGTTAGCCAAAAGCCAATCTAATACGAGTAATCCCAACAGGCACTGCGAGCTTCGCATAGTGCGTATGGTCCATTTCACTGATATTCCGGTCAGTGACATTGTATACATTGTCAGATTCCTTCCTACTTTTGAAATGCCTAGTTACGTATTATTTGGACATGAATGATGGCTATTTCTAGTACTTCATATTATTTCATCACATTTCGCAGAAAGCAAAGTAAGTGTTTAAAATTTCGCAAAAATAAACTTCATTATTATTAAAGTTATGAAAGTGAATCCTGTTTCTGCTTGACTGAGGCACCCGTAATGATGATTGAAAAAATGGGATTCGACCCTAGTCATCCAATTCGGACCTGGCCCTAGATAGTTTCAAATTACGTCACAAATCTAACATTAGTCACTTCGGTTGGAGGTCAAACGGGCAGCTGCTATTGGTAATTGAGAGGATTGTGGTCATTGATGGAGGTCATCTGTGCAGTTGTGATTATAGGCTGATAGTAATTTCTCTATACATTTTTTTGTTGTTGCAGTGTTCTTTTCTAACTCTTGAAGTGTGTACATGACCTTTCGGAACACCCTGTATTATCTTTTATAATACGAAATTACTTGTAAAAATATTAATGTCCTGTAGTTCTGCTACATGTTTATTTTCAATAACTCAACAATATGTCACTAGTACTTATCTTGGTTCCGTTTGAACTAAGTCTTGAATGTCTTTCTCTTGTTTGTTTATTTTACTGCTTTTCCACATAATAGATTTTCTGTCCTGGTTTCAATTTTTCCGCTCACAACAAATCTTCAACTAAGCTTCTGAATTTAACATTTGTCTCTATTTCACTTTTTCATCAGACAGACATAATCAAAGTAGTCTGTGGATAATACATCACACATTCTTTTTGACATTTTTGATAAAATGTTCGTTTTCTTTACAGAACCGTGATTTTCATTTCTCTCCGTTAACGGAGGTGGCTTGTGTTTTTCATGAGAAATATTACATTTCGTAGAAAAATGATGACAATTTTGAATGGAAAAACTCGTACGGTAATAGCAAAACTTTCGAAGCTAGTAAGAAACTTGAAACAAATTACTTTTATCTGAGAAATAAGAGATATTATTTTTCTTTCTTAAGCAGTGCATTTATTTGATTTTAAAATATTAGTTGGCCTAGAAACATAATTTTTTCTCAGCATTTGCGACATACACTACTAAAAATTACTTAACCCTCCGCCTACTAGACGGGTCCATTGGACCCGGCAGGTACATTTAGAAAGATTTTTCTCATAAAAAAAAATAGTGAGAATTCTGTAAATATGTGGCTTTTCCTGTAAATATGTGAAAAAGTTACATATTTACAGAAATTTCTGTCTTTTTTTTTTCCAAGAGAAAAATAATTTTGAATGTACCTGTCTGAACCATTGGGCCCTTCTGGTAGGCGTAGGGTTAATCCTGCTCTAGTCGCATGTGTATCTCTGTGATACGAGCAGCCATTTTCCTCTTGTAAGTTTTGAATGCATTAGCCGGTTCGAAAGCAGGTTAAAAAATAATACCGGTGGGGGGAAAGTAGAAAGAGCAACAGGTTCCGAATCTACTTATTTCAAAACTTGGAAGAGGAAAATGGCGGCTTGTATCCCGTCTGACGTACGGTTATAAATTATACGAGAGGCAACATTTGACAGGGAATTGTAAGTTATTTCCTTCTGTGAGTACAATTTTGAAACAGAAATCGTCTACGCATTAAAAATTGTACCAGATTTCATTTCTCCAAGGGACAACACATAATATTGAAAATCTGAGTTTCTTGAATGAAGCCCGAAAAAATATATAGTTTATGCATGGTCTCTTAAATATTCATATAATTAAAGAGAAAGAGTGTTCGGTGATTACAGAAATTTTAAAATAATAATAAAATTATGATCTTATAGGGAAAGAACCCGGTTAATTCAATTAGTCTGAAAAAGTTGTATAAAAAATTTAAATACAAAATAAATTAACTTCAGAGAAAGGTTTAGAGGAAGTGTACCAACCTTTCTATTTACTTTCAAATGTTTTAACTTCTTATATCATGTTGGAACTCATGTTAGTACTCTTATATCCTATTTGGAAAAAATGTTCCCAGTCAAATCTTACCTTTAGCATATCTTTTGGCGATAATTTGGTGATAAAAAACACGGGGTGGTGTAGAATTTTTTTTAAAAACTAACTATATGTTATAAACGAGTGCGTGATATGGTCCTGTAAAAGTCATGGTACGTATTTAAAAAGAACTTTGTTGGTAAGTACACTGTAAAATGAAAAATGTTTATTGATCTCGAAAGAAGATTTACAAGAATATAACAGGATCTCTTCCGAATTACCTATGTTTCCGAAAGCAAGAAACCTCAAAAACCAATCGATTTACGAGATTTATAGAAGCATTTCCGAAACAAAAATTTTTTTTGTGCCCGTAATTTTAAGAAACGAGTATTTTTACGGTGTATAAATCAGTTTCCGTTATCCGATATAAACACGAAATATTGCTGTTGTGAAGGATATCAATTTTTAAATAAACATTTTCAGCTGCGTAACACAATTTATAGTTGCAAGAGTTACAAAATAACGTCTATCTTATGCTATTAATTTAGTATGTTTGTCTATTGAACATGAAAATATTTATTTGAGAATCCATTAGCGCTGAAGGTTCATTTTTTATACCTAGCGTTAAACGCGCGCGTAAAAAATTTGACCAATTTTCTTGTTTCAAAAGAGCGAATTATACACCAGAATATATGACATATATAAATTACACCCATTTTAATAATTGATATCTTTAAACTCGATCATTAGAAACTGATATATGCACAGAATTTTTTAAAATATATTTAAATCCGAATTTAATCGGTAATGATTAATGATGTCGAAAGTCTTTCAAAATCTATCTTATTTTGATTTCATTTATTTATTTATTTTTAGATGTGTGGAAGTTGACAGAAGTAAAAAAAAAAAGAAACTTTTCGCGTGAACGTTAAATTGGTCTCTTTGTAATGCATTTTGATAAAAAACTGAAGAAATTTCTTTTCCACTTACCTGTGCGTACATTCTATTATCTGATAAAATCGTGTATAATAAAATTCGATTTTAGTATCCATAATATCAAAAAACGGAAGTAACTCCAATTCCTTCTAAAAAAACTTTCTTTTAAAAATTCTCTAAAAATTAGCCTCACGTAAAACTCGCTGATCATAAAATACAACAAAGATCTGTTGACCCAAGTTATCTTTTAGTAGCATAACGTCATTTTTGCGCTAGGGGATGCTGATAAAATCAGATAAAAATAAATGTTTTACTATCTTACATCATATTATTATAAAATGCCGTATGAGGTTTTATGGAAGGGAAATTTATTGCATTACTTCAA
This sequence comes from Maratus speciosus, assembly GCA_963932465.1. NCBI lineage: Eukaryota > Metazoa > Arthropoda > Arachnida > Araneae > Salticidae > Maratus > Maratus speciosus. The sequence goes on along the minus strand of OZ010787.1, from coordinate 510,919,901 downwards.
CAAGTAACTTTTAAGAGAAAAATAGAAACGACTTCAAGAGATTGTTTCAAGGGATTGATATTACGTTTGTGTTTTGTGGCAATGCCTTATCGTTATCCACATTAGAGTCCTAGATGGTTTGGATGATATTCGACCCGAATCCGAAAATTCTATTTGATCTCAACCCTATTCATAAGTTATTATGGGTTCAATATTGTTTCACTCCTAAATCTGGCTACAAACATAACCTTGTATGCAAGAAACGTGATCAGTTTATTCTTACTATACATGCGAAGTGTCCTCCATTCTAACTTTTCCCATGATCTCTGGATTTTTGAAGTGAAGAAACATCACAAGCCCTTGTATTATCGGGTTTTTTTTATTCTTTTTCTGTAGTTGTTGGTTGCCCTTTCTTTACTTACAAGTTTTTAAAAATCATAAAGTTTTTTTTTTTTTTTTTTTTTTTTTGCTGAAATTATCGGAATTTTATTAAAAAAAAATATGATGAATTATAGATATGAAAAATGGCAATAGTCAAAGTAATAAAATTAATGCTACAGGTAATCTTGAGAAGGAATGATCTCTATTCTGAAAAAATCCTCAGCGAAGAGCATCTGCTAGCGTTTCACCACGACTTTCTTTAGGCTGCATTTACATTATCTTGTAAACTTTCTAAAGAAATTCCACTTTTCTTCCGCTGTCTTTCATATTTATATTATGTTGTGTATGAATAAAAATATTTACGTCATTTTAATGCGTCAAAACAATTACATGGATGAAGTAATTGCTTCTTATAAAGAGTATTATTTTTTTTAAATTAAATAGTATACATATACATATACACAATAGTACCTAAAATCAACATTTATCTATTGAATCCTATAAACGAGCTGACTACGATGAATACAAAGACTCAAAAATCAATAATTAGATTTAAAAGAACAGTCTGTGGAATGTACGGAATATATGCAATTTAAATAAAAAAAAAAAAAAAAAAGTTAATAGCTTTGAAAAAGATATGAACTAAAAATAGAGGACTCATTGATGCTTAAATTGATCTATTTAATTCAAATTTTGTTTGTTTGTGTGTGCGTGTGTGTTTCGTAAGTGCGTTTTAAAAAATCTTGAATAATAACAGTAGTCTTTCTTGTTCCCACGGATCCCTTTTCTTGGTCTCTATTCTCTCTCTCTCTCCGTGTATATACATATATATATCTGTATATGTATATATATATACAGGGTAGCCGTAAAACAATGTGAGTTGCTCTAAGTCCTCTAGCGGTGATCTATAGTGGGAAATGTAATAAAATTTTGTGTATGTGCAAAGTGAAGCGCTAGTTTTCTATTTCAAACGGAAATAAAACTAATACCGAAAGGCCGCACTAGGGACGTTTTTGGCGCTGCAAGGGAAATATTTCTCGTATATTAATGCGTAATTGACAAGTGAAACTGCAAACACAAAATGTTTTCATATTATATGACAATTATTATCGTTAATTACAAAGATGGGTCAATATGATCAACGTTGTGATATTCCAATATCTGCATGCACACAACAAACGTTATTTTGCTCAGCTACCTAAAATTTGTATTCATTTAAAGCCCATTTACATTATAGCGTTATCGTCCTAGGAATTGGCGTTTTATTATAATTTTACTTCCTACCTTATTTTGAACTTTTCTTTAATTTATGTTGCCTACTTATCTCCAACAGGTAAAAAATTAAATTTTGTTAGACCCCGTATATATAATACACTTTTAAACATATTATTGATCAAAGATAGTTCGCTTCATTCGGTATATGGTCCCTACATTCACTGATAAAATATCCTTTTAAATGGAACTGGAAAATTGTAAAAGTCAGCTTGTTGTTTTCATCCAGGTAATTTTAAAGACAAACGTTTGGAGATTATTTTAATAATCATGTTGCAACAAAAGAAAAAATATTCTAATCGATTAATTTTCACTATGAGGGCTATATAAAAAAGTGTAATTTTTGAAAAATAATGGAAGAACCATTTCTGTAACGTAATTTTACTTCCTACTTTATTCTGAAAATTTCTGTAATGTACATTGCATGCTCATATCTAATAGTTAAAAAATTAATGCGAGTTTCAGTCTTTTCGTAACACTCCGTATATATATATATATATATAATAGCCCTTTAAACATCATATTTTTGATCTAAAGAACGACTATTGCATTTGGTACATAGTCCCTATATTCGCTGCTAAAATATCCTTATAAATGGCGCATTAAAATGTTATAAATCAGCTTATTTTTATCATCCTAATTTAGCTCAAAATATTCAGAAACACACAATCAGCTACTAGGATTACCAAAAGTTATTACGTAATCAGATATTGATAAAACAGAAAACAAAAGTATGAATGATATGAATTCTTTCTAGGAAGAAAGAAAAAATCACGGAAATTCTAATTTTAATTATTTATGAACTATATCAAAGCACTTAGCATGTACAGTCAATCTGCATTCTTCTACTAAGAATAAATAATTATAATTTCGAAGCTTTTAAAAATATAAACAAGAACGAAAAATCATGCATCAAGCATAGATTCTGAAACACATACCAACAATTCCAGAATACTTTGAAAAAACTTCACCATGTAATAAGATGAAAGATGATGCCTTAAGAAAACAGTTTAGAAAACGCATAACATATTTGAAAACCCAATTTCAAGAATTACCATCAATAGCCGGAAAAAATATCCGAATTCTTTTGTGTAACTCTGTATATGATCCATAGATTTGTACATACTATACTACATAGTATGCTAAAATTTAGTTCAGTCAGGAAACACCTAGCACAGTTGTAAATTCCCATTCGGCCATCTCCGTCAGTAAACGGAAATGTACTCGAGATATTTTGTGCTGACTTATATATGATCTATAGTTTTTATACACACCAAGTAATAGACAAAAAATTAGTATAATTTAAAAACACGCACCACAACTTAAAACGCACTTCCAGCATTTATTGTTTATAAAAGCACTGCAACCGAATTCTTTTGTGTGTCTCTAGAAATAAACAATGAATGCTATACACACCATATGCACATACAAAGTAAGCCTCTTGTAGTGCACACCAGTGATACACATCAATTTAAATATGTTTGAAATAGTGTAACATCATCAAAATACACTACAAACGATTTTTTTCCATAGGCCGTAATGTAACGGAATTTATTTGAGTGTCCCTGTAAATACCATACACTTCATTTTCAATACCAAACACGCTATAGTAAACTTTATGAACAGATATCAATTGACACTCCGAGTATATTTACGCGAGTTAGAGCTCGGACAGACAGACAGGCAAACAGGCAAAAACCGAATTCATAAACTCTTTTCAACAATGTAGGAAAGCGTTAAAAATTGTAATTAAAGAAAAAAGAATAAATAAATAAATAAGTTTGAATTAGTTAAAGCTTACATTCTATTTTTTAAAAAATATATTGTTGTTTATCCAAGCACTTATTTTCCTAAGAAAAAAATGTTACTTTAAAAAATGGCGCATTTTTGCACCATCAGTAAAGAATAGGTTAAACCTCGATATAAATATCTGTTTGCAACAAGTAATATTCTATTAAAACTATCACTTCTGTTAATCTCAAATGACGCAATCCCCGTGACCGCCCATATTAATTTTAGCAACCTACTGTAAAACTCCCAAATTCGGTATGGATATAAATATTTTTTTATTTAGAACAAAGCGTAGGCGTTGTGTTTCCGAGAGATTTTATTTCAGCACCTTCAAAATTCTGTTCGTGATTTATCAGTTCTAGATCGGCGCTCGAAACTCGGTTTCTATCTTACCACCTACACAGCTCTCTTCTATGCATTTTATCAGCCTATTTCAGAGCGAAGAGCCCGTGGAGCAAATATTTCATCTCTTATTCGTATATCTTCAAATTTTCTTGAAAAAATTACCATTCTTCTTCTTCCTTTAGTTCTGCGGCTGATTGAGAGATGCTACTCATTTTTGAAGCGTTTTACCTTTGTTTGTTTTTAAGGCTTATTTTATAACTTTTTCAACACTTTGACAACGCAGTATTCATTTATTTAATCTAAATTTTAGGAGCATTTTTGGAAGGTAGAATGTTTTCGTTAGGGTTTTCTTTTATATAATTTTTAAGGTTTACCTTTTTATCCTCATTTCACTTTTTTAAAGGTTTATTTTGAATTTTTTAACACTTTCGTAGTAGAGAATTAATTTAATCAAGTTTATGAGAACCTTTCATGAAGGAAGTATGTTTTTACTAGGATTATGTTTCATTTGTTTCTTTATAGCTTATATTATAACTTTTTAAACACTTTGATAGTGCAGTATTAATTTATTTATTTTAATTTTTGGGAGCATTTTAGGAAGATAGAAAGTTTTCGTTACGATTTACTTTTATATATTTTTTTAAGGCTTACCTCTTTATCCTCATTTCATTTTTAAATAAGTTTTTACAGCTTATTTTTGAATTTTTTAACACTTTCATAATACAGAATTAATTAATTTAATCGCATTTATTAGAACTTTCCATTAAAGAAGTGTGTTTTCATTAGTCATGTTGTAATGTTTTATTTAAGGCGTATATGTTATAACTTTTTCTCTACTATGATAGTGCAGCATTCATTCCTTTGATCTAATTTTTTAGGAGCATTTTTGGAATTTAGAATGGTTTTGTTAGGATTTTCTTTTATATATTTTTTAAGGTTTACTTTTTTATCCTCATTTGACTTTTTAAAAAGTGCTTAAGGCTTATTTTATAACTTTATCAACGCTTTAATAGTGCAGTATTAATTCATTTCATATAAATTTTAGAGGGATTTTCGGAAGGTAGGATGTTTTCATTAGAATTTGCTTTTGTATATTTTTTAATGTTTACCTTTTTATCCTCATTTCACTTTTATTTGAAATTTTATGGCTTATTTTGAAAAAAAAATTAACAATTTCATAATGCAGTGTTAATTAATTTCATCACGTTTATGAGAACCTTTCATAAAAGAAGTGTGTTTTCATTAGGATTATATTATTATGATTTCTTTAACCCGTTCGGGACCATGGGTGCATACATGCACCCTCAAAAAGAGCATACATAATATGTTTTAGCCCCCAGTAAAAAAGAACAGTAATACTGAGTTTCTTTAATTAGAGCATTTTTGTAATTGTTTAAGTAAAGGTAACTTTTATTTTAAAAGTGCTGACAACCCAATAAAAATTGTGTAAAAGCCGGCAGTCCCGAAGGGGTTAAAGCTTATTTTATAACTTTTTCAACACTTTGATAGTGCATCATTCGTTCATTTAAATCCAATATTTAGGAGCATTTTAGGAAGGTAGAATGTTTTCGTTAGGATTTGTTTTTACTATATATTTTTTACCTTAATTATGTTACAATGTTTCCTTTAGGATCTCTTTTTTACCTGAGTTTTACCTCGGTTTTTCGTTTTAATGGCTTATTTTCTAATTTATTAACAATTGACAATGTGGTATTCATTCATTTAAACTCATTTTTTGGAGCATTTTAAGAAGATAGCATGATTTCGTTAGGATTTGCTTATATATATATTTTTTAAGATCAACCTATTTATCCTCATTTCACTTATATTTAAGTATTTATGGCTTATTTTGAATTTTTTTTAAATTTTCTTAAAACAGTATCAGTTAAGTTAATCGCATTTATGAGAACCTTTCACAAAAGAAGTATTTTTTCATTAGAATTATGATAAAAATTCTTTGAATCTAAAGAATTATTTGAATAATTGTTTAAGATTTTTTTTCACCTTTGTTTTACTTTAGTTTGTATTTTTAGGGCTTATTTTTAAATTTATTTTTCCTTGTTAACGCGGTATACATTAAATTAAACTCACTTTTATGAGCATTTTAGGAAGATAGTATGTTTTCGTTATAATATGCTTTTAAATATTTTTAAAAGTTTCCCTTTTTATTTTACTTTTATTTAAGTTTTCACGCTTTATTTTGAAATTTTTTAACACTTTCATAATGCAGTATTAATTCATTTAATCAAATTTAAAAGAAGATTGTATGATGGAAGTATATTTTCATTAGAATTAGATTCTATAATATTTTCTATAATATTAATATCTTTTCTTTTTACCTTCGTTTCACCTTGGTTTGTGTTTCCATTCCTTATTTTAAAATTAATTAACACTTTAATAATGCGGCATTCAGTGTATTTGTTTAGGTTTACTCATATAATATTTATTTGTTTCATTTTTAAGTTTTTCCTTTTTACCTTATTTTTCCTTTGTGTTTTAATGGCTTATTTTAGAATTTTACAGCATTTCCATAAAGCTGTATTGATTTATTTGATATTATTAATAGGAACCTTTTAGGAAGGAACTATAATTTGACTAAAATGTGTTTTTCTTTGTTTCTAGTTATTTAAGGTTTAACTTTTTTATCTTAGTTTTACCTTTGTGATTTCACTGCCTGTTTTTTTAATATTTTAACACTCTCAGAATGCAGTATGGATTCATACAACCTGATCTATAGGAATTAGATTCATGAAATAAATATGCTTTTGACAGGATTACTTCTCTGCGTATGTAAAATAGCAATCCGAACATCAACACACACACACACACAAAAAAAAGATATACCTGCATCCACATAATTGACTGTCAAAAGAGAGAAAAGAAAAATGAAATAAAGAAGAAACTGTTAAAAGAAACAAAATATCATGGGCTTCATCATAAAAAAATGTCATTAGGGGTGATTTCCATAATGTCAAAAATGCGAAATTTCTGTTATAAGACAAAATATTTTATCTTAATTTCATTCCATCCCAACTTTACAAAAAAATTCAATTACAAAGTATACCTTCATACCTCTGTTTCTACCTCTGTGCATTCACGATAGGTTTTAAATTTTATTTATTACTTTGCAATATGCACGCATTTAATCATATTAATAGGATTTTTTCAAATATGAAGTATGATTTTGTTAAAATTTGCTTCTATGTATGTACTCGTACATATGTCTGGGAAAAACACGTATCAATAGCAGTGATTTTCAGTATCCAGGTTCAATAAACGAAAGGTCAAAGTTTAGATTTAGTTAAATAACTCTTAGATTTCTGTAGAAGGATTTCTTTACAAAAGAAAAAAATGCTGATACCATGAAGATATTATCACAAATTTTCTGATTATTCCTGTTTTATCGCATCCATTGCTAAAATTGATATAAATGGTCTAGAAAGCCATTTATACAAAACTGAATGGAATTTATTCCATTTTTCTACTAAAACAGTATTGTTAATTCTTCCTACATAGTTCTTTGGTTTGTTTGTCTGTCTATGCGTCCGTCTGTTTGTCTGTGCCTCTGCCTGTGCTCAAACTACGGTAAATATACTTCGATTTCCACGTAATTGATACATGCATTTGGGGTTTGCCAAGACATGTTTACTATTGAAAATGAAGTATGTAGAAATTATAGTTCGTTTACGGAAACACTCAAAAATATTCGGATACATTATGGTCTATGGATGAAAATTGTTTGAAGTATATTTTAAGGATGTTAAACTACTTGAAACATTACAAAATTGAAGTACAATGTTGATCCGTACTACAGTATGTTTACTATGCAAAATATTCAAACTGGTATGCGTAGCTTTTATTTTTCATTTACAGCAATACACAGAAGTATTCGATTGCATTGTTTTAGTAGAGATTGTTTGAAGTATATTTTGTGAAATTTATATACGTTATTGAGGCACGTGATAATATCTCCCATAGATTAAATAGGACATGTAACTTTTATTGTTGTTTTACAATGTCACACAAAAAAATTCAGATATGAAAAAACTATTAGCGATAATTTCAAGTATCAAGCTTTCACTTGTGTTATTCGTTTTTAAGATTAACTAAATATCATTTTGTTGTGTGGTGTGCATAAATTTCATAGAACATAAACAGGGATACCCAAGAAATTAATTAGCTTGTATGAACGGGATTTCTTGATAATTCATTCAAGTGTTATAATAATTTTTTAGTTGAACCAAATATGTCTATACTATATAGTGTGAGTTTATAATATAAATTCATACACAAAGCTGCTCAAAAAAATATAGATACCTTGCACTCTATGAATTATAATTGCCGGATAAAAGATTTTACTTTTCAGCTGAATTAAATTTTATTTTTCCTTTGCTATATGTATAAAAATCTATAGAACATATGCAGGGCTGCACAAAATAATTCGCATGCATTATTGCCTGGAAACACAAATTGCAGAAAATAAAATTCAATTGTGTCATCTGTTTTCTAAATAGTTTACTTTGATATCTCACTTTATTGTTCGAAAACAATGAAACTTTCATGCAGTATTTTTATAGAGATTTAAAATGTTTTATAATCTATCCGTGATGCATGATTTTTCGTTGTTGTTTTCTTTCTCATTTGATGATGAATATTTTTAATGTGTTTTTATTAAAATAACGTCCTTTAAGCAAATAATTGTACTTTAATATATGACTTGACATTGTTTGGAATATATATTATTATGGTATTAGTTAATAGCAGGCATAATTAAGACTGTTTTACTTATATATTTACATTTGTGATCTCCAGAAATTTATGCGAAAATGATATAGATGAATAAAACTGTACCTCTTCAGTTTCAAATGTATTATACAATATTTTAATCAAAATTTTTATTTTTTTCGTATTTATTTATGATTAAACGTGCGAGGGTCATAAACGAATCAAAATTAAAAATTAAATAGTTTAAAGAAATTATACAATTGAGAAGCAAATTTAAATAATAAAATGATGCACATATTTTTTGTTCAAACCACAAATATTTGTTAATCCTCTGCAGTATGGTTCGATTTTTACTCTTTCCTGTGCTGAAATACGGGCGATGTTTTTTAATATTTCAAGTAACTACATACACTATATATGGTAACCCAGCCAGTAGTTGATCAAATAAAGTCGGTGCTATGGTGTTTTTATTATATTTCCTTCCTTTTAAGTTTTAGAACTAAACTAACATGATTGCTACAATCCTTAACCCCTTGAGGAGCAAGCAATTACGTTTGTGAAATGCTGAATTCCCACCGGTATCTTTGAAAAATTCTATTTCAAAATATGTAAAAGTAATATTACGGCTTTTTCCACCAAAGTTAGAAAAGTAAAATTTAATAAAATTTTTCTGGTGTAAAACTTCATTAATCGTAGGTGGTATATAATATATACCGGTGCCCCTCAAGGGGTTAATGAATGAACTATAATGCGCAAAAATTACATCTGCTGAAATTAAATAGCAACAAAATTATAAGTAAATAGTTTCATTAATTGCCATTTTCCCAGTAGTTGGTCAATTGAAGAAATCAGTCGAAAATTCAAAAAATAATCTTTAAAATATCATGCTTAAGCTGTGATTAACAATAATTCATATGAAACTATTATTTTAAATAAGCAAGATGGAAGTGGATAATTTTTACCCTTAAATGCCGGGTGTTGCTTTTCGGCAACATACCCAATTTAGGCTCTAAAATACTATTAGAATAATATTGAAGCTATAATGCCTAATGTTGCCAATAAAACAGGGTTCGTACGGGTGCTTGAATTTCATGATTAAAAAATTCTTCGGTACCAGTATATTCTTATGGAAAATCTCTCCTGAAATAAGGCGAAATTTAGTCCGTTTAAACTAGATTTATTTTTCTATAAAATAATTCTAATATTGGGCCTTGAAAATAACGGTACCCGTACGAACCCTGTAAAATACATTCTGAAAATATTATTAAATCTATTTTCAAAATGTAGATGGCAATACTTGTGCTGTTTAAGAATAAAGATAGATCTATTTTTTCAATTATTGCTACTTCTTCTTTTGCTTTCTTTGGAAGCTTGCGAAATACCCTATTTTGTTTTGCAGTCAGCAAGTAAAATTTATTTCTTATTATAGTTCCTAAAATTCTTGCGTGTTTAATATTGTAGAATTTTATCAAGGAAAATTATTTTTTCAATTAAAAACCACTATTGCCGATTAGTAACAAACTGTTTTTTAGCCGTAAACCATACTAAAACAAAATATGATTTTTTTTAAGTATTTTTCCCATGATTTATTTAAAAATTGAAAGCCAAAAAACATTATTACAATTATTTTTGAAAAATCAGGTATTTAAGGGTAAACTTACCGCAATTGTCTCCAACTAATCAAAAACTAAATGTTTATATTTTCTAATTAAAAAAAAAAATCATAAAATGGCTTCTCTTACAGCAGGCAGCTGACAACAATGTGATAACAGGTGCTCCAACATTCAAACAAAAATATTATGTCTAGTGGCACGTGTAAAACTGATTTCTGTCTGAAATGGCGCAATATTTCAAACATTCGATTAACTACTGAAAGGGTAGCAACTACTGGCAGGGTCACCCTACTCAAAATCTCTAGGCACTTTAGATTTTTGACCTAATATCTAAAGAAATACTTGACAAATTCTTCTGGCATTTCATTAATATAAAGAAGGTGTTTTACCTCATATTTTGTAGTGAAGGTTTGATCATGGAGGGACCAACAACAAATTGTATAAAATTAATAATAACTGCGATAATCCTGTAAAATAAAATTCATGATATCTTCTGTAGCTGTAGCCCATATGTCGATCTTCTACAATATTTATGTTCATTTGTATAAGCATAGCACGCATATGGGTGTAAAGGTAGTTTAATTAAAAAATTTAAGAAATATCCGCATGTGTTTTGCTTATACAATGCAGCGTTTTAAACCAAATTTAACGGCGCTTTCAGGAAATATACCAAAATAAAATAGAAATAATATACTACAATAAGAAAAGTAATATATTAAATATTCTAATAAAACGTTAACTTATAAAATTCTTGTTAAATTCAAATATGAGCATTTGTATGAAATAATTTTAACTGCGCATGCGAGGAAGATAATTTTTTTTTTACATAATTTAGTTGAAATTTGTAGAATGCAACTCATATAAAAAAATCAGTTTAATATTGTGGAAATTCAGAAAGGTATCGGTGTTATACTTAGCTAAATTTTAGTTTCTTTCGAAAAGTAGTTGAATGATAAAATGCATTTGCACAAATTGTCATTTTTCATCTTTCATTTTTTTACTTTCATTTTTTATTGATGCTTTAGTTCTCCTTTGAAGAATCATCAGAACGAGAGACCATTAGAACATCGAAAGAAAAGAATTATCAAAATCGAAGCATCTATTCTAAAATTACACAATAGCCATACGTTAAATACCCCTTTTTGAGTGTCAGTTAATAAAAAATGACAATTTGTGGAAAATCCTTAATCATCCGGCTGCTTTTAGAAAGCAAGTGAATTTAAACTCACTATTTTGACGATATCTTTCTTAATTTTAACGACATCCGACTGATCCCACTGCCCTCTACATTTGACTACTGAATTATGCAAAGGAACTTTTATTATTGTGCACGAATGTGCAGTTAGAATATTTCACACAAATGCTCATATTTCATAAAATACTTAATATGTTTATATTCTAATTGTAGTACATTGTTTTTACTGTACTTCGTCAAATTTCCTGAAAGTAGCTTTAAATATGATTGAAAAACTTACATGCTATAAACAAAAAACATGCAGAAATTCCGCGATTTTTTAAAAGAAACCTTCTTATCCCCAAGCATGTACAGTCGTGTAAAAAAAAATTAAACACCCCATACTAAATCTGCAAAAAAATTATTGTAGAAGAAAGGTACTAGTACCACACGATTGGTAATAAAATCTACTTTTAAATGATGCACATAAAATTTGCTTAGGGGCCAATCTACATATTGAAACAAACCACAACTTTGTTTTTTTTTTCAATAGCGGTACACAATTCTGACAGCAGAAATGAGCTCTACACCCTTCAATTAGCCACAAGACAAATTTTTATGCAATTCGTACGATCAGTTTCCGAGAAATTAATTATTTTAAAACGAGCGTATTTTAGGGGCTGTATTCAAATTGCAGTTCGGTACTCGGTTGTTGACCGAAAGAGCCCCCTTTTTGATCAAGGAATCTTAAGCATCACTCAAGCAGTCATTGAAGACTGCTAGATTATAAGATAGCATGAGAAATTTCAAAATATTCAAAGAAATTCAAAAACTTATCATTCAAATGACTTGAAATTTGGTGTCTAGGCATAGTTTCAACCGAAGATTTGAAATATCTTGTTAAAATTGGATATTGCCATTGAAAAAAATGAAGTTTGGGTTCATTTTAATATGTAGATGGCCCCCGAAGCAAATTTTATATACATAATTTAAAAGTAGACTTTATTTCCAATCGTTCGGTACCAGTAACTTTCTTCTACGGTAATTCATTGAGGAGTAAGCAGGGAGTGTTTACTTTTTTTTCCACGACTGTACGTGCTATACTAAAAAAATGAACATAAGTGTCAACACACACACATAACACATAGTCGTGTGCTACCATTATAGATTATTTCGAGCATTTTATTTTACTGAGTTGTCTCAAATATTGCTTTTTTTAGTCAATTTGTTGTTGGTTCCCTAATTAACCTCCTGAACAAACCTTCGCTGAAAAATAAGAGGCAAACATGTTCCTTATATTTCTGAAGTTTCAGAAAAAATCTCCAAGTAGTGCTTTACATATTCAACAAAATGTCTAAACTCGCAAGTGTTCAGTGACTTTTGGCCATATAGTACTACTCACCATACCATAATTTACTACTCACATCTATATCAACAATTTCATTATAATCAAAATTTTAATACTTTTGCCTTTATGTAGCTTTCTTTACAAAAAAGCTACCTATTGCAGCCATTCGGAGGAAAGCGATTTCAAAAAATTTTGGTATATTTTCATCGACCACGACCCCCAGACCCCGAAACCACCCTCCGTTCAAAATTGATATATATATATATATATATATATATTTCTGACCTATGTCACACTGTAACTCCCGTAATTATGAACCGATTTCGATGTAATTCGGTGTGTACATAGTACATACCAATGTATCGACCGAGTTCGTTGGCCAGCTTCATCCGCCGTTTTGTTTCAAAATGGCGGCCATTTAAAATTTTTTAAAAATTTTAAAACTTGAAATGTGGTACCAAAAAATTAAAAATGGAAAAATATTTTTTTCTTATGTATTTGACCTTTATAAAAAGATTCCGGAGCAGTTTTTGTTTCGTCTATATCTTAAAACATGGCTGAGTTATAGCATTTTGAATTTCTAGCATGGCTGACATTTTGAAACGTCCTGAATTTTGTCACGCGATAAAAGGCGTATTTATGAACCGATTTGGATGTAATTCAGTGTGTACATAGTACATACCAATCTCTCGACCGAGTTCGTTGGCCAGCTTCATCCGCCATTTTGTTTCAAAATGGTGGCCATTTAAAATTTTTTTTAAAATTTAAAATTTGAAATGTGGTACCAAAAAATTGAAAATGGGAAAATATTTTTTCTTATGTATTTGACCTTTATACAAAGATTTCGGAGCAGTTTTTGTTTCGTCTATATCTTAAAAAATGGATGAGTTATAGCATTTTGAATTTCTAGCGTGGCTGACATTTTGAAACGTCCTCAATTTTGTCACGCGATAAAAGGCGTATTTATGAACCGATTTGGATGTAACTTCGTTTATACATAGTACATACCAATGTCTCGACCGGGTTCGTTGGTCAGCTTCATCCGCCATCTTGTTTAAAAATGGTGGCCATTTAAATTTTTAAGAAAAATTTAAATTTGAAATGTGGTACCAGAAAATTAAAAATTGTAAAAATATTTTCTTCTTATGTGTTTGACCTTGATAAAAAGATTTGGGAGCAGTTTTTGTTTCGTCTATATCTTAAGAAATGGCTGAGTTATAGCATTTTGAATTTCTAGCGTGGCTGAGATTTTGAAACGTCCTGATTTTTCTCACGTAATAACAGGCGTATTTATGAACCGACTGGGATGTACCTTGGTGTGTATATAGTACATACAAATATCTCGACCGAGTTCGTTGGCCGGCTTCATCCGCCATCTTGTTTCAAAATGGCGGCCATTTAAAAAAATTAAAAAATAAAAAAATTTAAATGAGATACAAAAAAATTGGAAAGTGAAAAAGATTTTTTTTGTATGTGTTTGACCTTAATACAAAGATTCCGGAACAGTTTTTCTTTCGTCTATATCTAAAAAAAATGGCTGAGTAATAGCATTTTGAATTTCTCTTGTGGCTGACATTTTAAAACGACCTGATTTTTGTCACGCGATAACAGGCGTAATTATGAACCTATTTGGATGTAACTTGGTCTGTACATAGTACATACCAATGTCTCGACCGAGTTCGTTGGCCAGCTTCATTCGCCATCTTGTTTCAAAAGGGTTGCCATTTAAAAAAAATTAAATTTTAAATTCAAAATGAGGTATTAAACAATTGGAAAATGAAAAAGATTTTTTTATGTGTTTGTCCTTGATACAAAGATTCCGGAGCAGTTTTTGTTTCTGAAAATTTGTTCTTTTGTTTATATCTTAAAAAATGGTTGATTTATAGCACTTTGAATTTCTAGCATGGCTAACATTTTGAAACGATCTTGTATTTGTCACGCGATAACACACGTATTCGTCTATTTCGATGTAAGAAGGCATGTGGATAATATACATCAACACCTCGACCAAGTTCGCTGGCCAGATTCATCAGTCATCTTGTTTCAAAATGGCGACCATTAAATTAAAAAATATATATATATTTAAAGTGAGGTGCAAAAAAATTAGAAATTGAAAAAGATTTCTTTCTTAAGTATTTGACCTTGATATAAGGATTCAGGAGCATTTTTTGTTTGTCTTTACTTAAAAAATGGCTCAGATATAGCAGTTTCAATTTCTATTGTGTGTGACATTTTGAAAAATCTGATTTTTTGCATGCGACTGCATACTATATATTAACCGATTCCGATGTGAGTGAGCATGTGCACAGCAATTACTAAGGTCTCGACGAAGTTCACTGCTTAGCCTCATCCACCATGTTGTCTTAAAATGACAGGCACTTTAAGAAATTGCCGAATTTGGCAGCCAAATATATGTTACTTTAAAGAAAAGCAGCTTGGATAAAGCTGACTAATTTCGCGAAATTCTCATTCATTATATTGATAAAAATTAGTATTGAATCTCCTATATTCGGTTTCCACTAAATTGAGCTTCGTGTGTTTGAATGATATAATTTGGCTTTTTTTTTAAATAAGGATTATGAAAGCTACCTCTTCCTCCCGGCACTGGCCGGAAGGACTTTTTAAAATAGATATATTAAAACTCGTTGACTCGTTGATATTAAAACTCGTATTTGTTGCGTGTATGATTTACAATAGTCCCATTGACAACTAGTTTTTATTATTTTCTTTAAACACTAATTAAAAAAAAGAAAAATCCCTGGTAAATTTCTAGTGGAAATCTCACACGGAGGTTTCTGTTTGGTAACAATGCAGATGGTGTTCACACTTTTTAGCTTTCTCCATTATTTAAATATAAATTAAAAAAAAAGACCTCTATGGTATAAATTTATAATATGGTTTAATTATCGTCTACATCCTCCATAAAATCAAAACACTCTATCAACTAGTGCCGTGAAGTAATTTTCACCTTGTTATTAATATAAAAAGTTAAAAACAAGCATAAAATTACTTAAAAGGTGCTGAAATTTATAAAGATGTTACTATATCCCGAGATCTTTCAAACGCACACGCGTTCATTTTCAAGGGAAAAAAGCGGCTGTTTTCACTTTTTTTTCTTCCGAGTCTCTTTTTTCCCTTGAAAATAAACGCGTGTACGTTCGAAAGATCTCGGGATATAATAACATCTTTATAAATTTTAGCACGTTTTAAGTAATTTTATGCTTGTTTTTAACTTTTTATGTCTACATCCTTACAAATACTCTTTGCTTTAAAATGTAATTAATGGGCCGAAGGCTATATATTTGTTCTTTACGATGGGAAATACTCTTATTCTATTATTAAAAAATGGTGTGAAAAGCATGGTTTTAACATTTCAACACGTAAAGCAAGTGACCTGATTAATAAAAAGGTAAAGAAAGACTTGACTGGGAGAATTGTAAGAAAAGCATACCGAACAAAGGTACGTTCACCGATTATCATCTCTAAAGTCGTATAACATGTTTGAAAAGAAAATCCAAACCCTCAAAGAACTATCGCAAAATCTTTAAACATCTGTATTGGAACTATAAATAAAATTATAAAATCTCATTTAAAGCTAATCAAAACAAATAAACACGATGGTCACTGCCTAATGCGAAAACATACTTATCAGCATAAGTCTAGTCAAAATTAACTCGGATTACTATCAGAAAAATGTTTTAACACCTATTTTTAAAGAATACATTCCTTAACTTTACCCTAACAATTTTCATTGTGTTAATTTTTATCAGGATAAGGCTACCAGCCATACCTCTAAATCTATTGCTATATTTCTAGAAAAAATGAAAAATGAAACCGGAATTCAAGCTAATCCATTTAATTGCATCCTACCATAGTCCCCCGACGTGTCTACTGTGGATTTCTGTGCATTTAGACATTTAAAAGAGGCTCTATATAAGCTGCATCCCAAAACATTGGATGGACTCAGGAAGAGTGTGGTCAAGGAGTGGAACAAAATCAACCTTGATATTTTAAGAAAAGCTCTTTTATCTTCGAAATCAAGATAAAAGTAACATGACAGTTCAACAAAAGTGGTACCAGATGTAACTTATTAGAAAATAAATTTCTTATCTTTGTTTACACATTTCTTATTCCAAAATCGTTACAAAGATATGTGAATACTTTTTGTAGTAGAAAAAAAATAAATAGTCACTTGTGGCTCTCCTTTGCATGCGATTTTCACGTGTCTCCTACTAGCGGACGAACTTGAATCCAAGGAAATCGCGGGAGCCAGACGCGGAGGGTAATGTAAGATTAAAAATAAAGTGACTAGTTTAGCAGTTCAATAGCGAAAAATCTGGCACTTTAAATGAAGTTCCGAAAACACTGAAGATAGTTCGTATATGAACAATATATATATATATATATATATATTATGATACGTTTCACATTTAAATAACTCAAATAATGGCATTTTTTCAGGCACAAAGCTAATGGCAGTGAAATACATAGTTGATATTTGTCATAAATGTCAGCGCATGTTTATAAAGACATCATGTAATAAAAACAATATAACGTTTTTATGAATTTAACATAAATTCGGTTTCTTATTATACAGGGAGCGAATAGTTGCTGATATTTGTGCACCACTTATTCCGAATAGTAATCTTCGTTTTATTTAATCGCAGAAATATGCAATTACATAAGACGAAGACGAAGTTTCGGTTTTTAAATGATACTATTCGTTAATAATTGTACAAAGAAATAAAGCACATCTGTATACCCCGTTATCGATTGTATAGGCACGTGTTTATAAAAGACTTAAAGCCTCAAAAATAAATTATCAAAAGCGAGGATTATTCTGCGTTTTGATTTCTAATTTAAGCTTTGGAAGAAATTTACCTTGGATATACATTTAGAGAATACCATTAATATTGGTATATGGTGTTGATGGGATTGTGCAACATACCTTATACATGTCGATAAATGTTATTGGATTTACCTATATACCACAGATTATTACGAATCGAAATTTATTCCACGTTAGGAGTAGTTAGACGTATGAAATGGAATCAATTACGTTTATTCGATGCACTGCATTGCTAATTCTTGCATTTTATTTTGTAAAAACATAATTGACGGACATCAAGCTTAAGAAGTACTATTTTTTCATTCTTATTGATATTTAATTAAAAATATGATATTAAAGAACGTATTTGGCTCATGTATGATCTTTATTAATTTGAGATGCATTTTTGACATGTACCGGTGAAACAGATAACAATAGATAAACTCCATTTTGTGCCGCTAATGTCATTAACGCTAAAATTCAAAATTTAAACATAAAAACTGATTTAATATTTTAAAAATTATTTTCCGTTTTTACAGGACTTAAAGTGTATCAAGTAAAATGATTTTTGAAAAAATAGAAAAGATGCTTTGCTTTACTTACCATTAATGCTTTTTTTGTTGCAGGCGTTTATTTTTTCTTTTTTTCTTTTATCATTATTACAGGCAGCACTAAAGTTGTGGCTCCTACCTCTACAAAAGTGTTTGTGATAGCGTAAACTTCTCAAAAAAGAAAAAAAAAATCTATACCGAATTTATCATGAATTAATTTTTTTTCTGCATTATGCTCAACCGCAAGAAAATGACACAACCAAAACATTTCATTTTGAGTGTTATTGCCCAATCTTGCGAAAGGAAAGTTATAATTAGTGTAATCATCTGTAAAAACGCTAGATTACGCTACATGTCACTTTGCCACCACAGAAGTGGGACAAATTGAGCGGAGAGGTAAATTTACTCAATCCACTCTATACCTTCTACGTCTTGATTCTTAAGGGTTTTACGCTTTTATGCAGGCTTTTACAGCTGCATGCAGAGCTAAGTGCTGTAGTTTTTATTTTGCAGTAAAAAAATGCAAATCTTCCTTTGCCTCTATCGTGAAATATAGTATTTTTGAGTTATTCCATTTTTCTTACGATGAGAAATATTTATATTTCTACTTGGGACTCCTGAATTGCAGAGTCCCTATGGCTACCACTGGGGAGGAATGTGTATGCATCGCTTCTTTTATTATAGTAAAATAATATTACCGGATGTTTCCTATAACGTCAATAATGTCACACTGCATTGTTAGTCACCAGATGAAGTGCGCCCTTGCTTACTAAAAGGTAGGGCAGGTCTAGGTTACAACACGTATTATGCAATTGAATACTTTACTAGGCTTTTCGGTTGATATATTTTCATTCAATCGGTCACGATCTCGTTTTCTTGGAGCATTACACATGCATAAATATTCTATTATGCTCGTATTCATAACTGATATTCAAGAGCCAAATTTCATTCATTTAAATTGAAAACATTTGCGAGGATTGAATATTTATTTAGTAGAAAAAATTTACATCCAGGAAGTATTTTCTGCAATTAAGACTAAAACAAGTTTCATTTAAAATTTATTTTTGTTAATATTTATGTTTTTAGAAAAATAAATGTATAACTAAGCATTAAAATAAATGTCATTTAAATTTAAACATTATTTATCGTTGAATGACATAATCAAAGAATAATTATGCAAATGATAACATGAGCAATATGAGCAATGATAATGCTTCTTTCAAATGTATGGTATTCTGAATCATGAAATAAAATAAACATATATTCGTCGAGGGGATTTTGATAAAAACAAATTACGCAATCAGAGGGTTAATTCACGGCAGAAGTGGCAAGTAAAAGGTGCTAAAAATGTTTAAAATCTATCATTCGAAAAATATATGTCCCTGTTAAGACACCCCTTTTGACTTACGTTTTTCCTTTTTTTTCTAAAAATGATCTACAGGATGATATAAGAAACAAAATATCTGATACGGTTTTAAAATAGAACGAACGACAACGACCTCGAGAATCAACAACATCCAAATTCCAAGACGTTAGCTTCACTATGTACTTTTCGTAGTTTAATTTATTCTGAGGAAATCAAAGAAGAGTATTTGACAATGGTAATGGATATAGAACTTAAAAAATAATCGTTGAAATCAAATAGAAGCAGATCATTTTGACTAGTTGCGGTAATGTTTGTTTTATATATATCTATTAATTTTTTTATATTAAATTGTAATATATATTAAACTATTTTTATATTAAATTGTAATATATATCAATAACTGTATAATTTCCATTTAATAACAGTTGTAAAGTAAAAATTTTGTAATGATGGTTTCTAAATTAATCTTTTCCTTTTAATGCTGCTTTTCTCATTAAGTAAAAGATAATTGCCTCTGCTGTAAAGTAAGGTGATGTTTTATAGTTCATAAAGAAGTTTTAATATCTCGCTTGTGAAAAACTGAAAATGACCATTTTAGAATTATTTATGACTAACAAAGTCATCCGATTGGACCGCCAACCCACAACCGCCGGGTCTCATTGGTGATGATTGAACGAGGTTTACTTTAACACCTTTTATGAATCTTTTTTTAATTAAAATTTTTAACAGTTGGGCTTAAAATTAATTATTAAAAATAATATACAGCCATCCTTCGAAGGGTTAGCGGCAGAAAATCCGAAAATTATAAGAATAATTTCTATAAACATTCTGACTCACAGAAAATATTCGAAACTACTGCACATATTACAATAAGTGATACTTGAATTTAAAGAGAAATATACCAAGTTTTTTTTTTCAGTTACAAATGTTCGATGTGTGACCCTCTTGTTACACGGCAATCCAGTTCGTTCCAAACATCCAAACATTTTGTAGCATCACTCTGTCAATGGTTCTGAATGCTGCTCAAATGCGTTCTTTAAGTTCTGGCAGTGTTTTAGGCATTGGTGGTACATAAACAATGTCTTTGACGCAACCCCACAAAAAGAAATCACATGGTGTTAGGTCTGGGGATCTTGGTGGCCATGTGATTAACGGTAAATCACCATAACCCACTTGAGGATGGCGCAGATTTTGTGTTTCAGCTGGAATAATATACAGCAATCCTTCGAAGGGTTAGCGGCAGAAAATCCGAAAATTATAAGAATAAATTCTGTAAACATTCTGACTCACAGAAAATAAATTTCTCGAACCTAAATCAAATGCGTTCTTTAAGTTCTGGCAGTGTTTTAGGCATTGGTGGTACATAAACAATGTCTTTGACGTAAGCCCACAAAAAGAAATCACATGGTGTTAGATCTGGGGATCTTGGTGGCCATGTGAATAACGGTAAATCACCATAACCCGCTTGAAGACGGCGTAGATTTTGTGTTTCAGCAAGATGGAGCCCCACGTCATTGGTCTTTGCAAGTACGTAGTTACTTGAGCCAAGAGCTTCCACACCGGTGGATGGGGCGTTTGGTGTTTGGAACGAACTGGATTACAGATTGGACGTATGCCGTTTAACAAGAGGGTCACACATCGAACATTTGTAACTGAAAAACACAAGGTATATTTCTTTTTAAATTCATTTATCACTTAAAGTAATAGTGCGGTAGTTTTGAAAATATGATTTCTTAAAATCGGGTCCTTCATTTGTAGTCACCCTGTATTATAAAATTAACGCTTCTCCAAAGTGCAATGTTCTTTCACTTGAAACTTTTTTTTTAAATTAACGATACTACCTATATAATATAACATATATTCTTGCTATATGTTATTCTATGTTACACCGATAAATAAAGACAACTATTTCCAAAACCCATTTAGCCCTTAGCCAATAATATCTTAAAAAAAAAAAAAAAAAAAAAAAAAAAACGAGAATTCTCGTTTCCCGTCGTGAATGTATAAGCTTTATAATATTGAATTGTTTTTACTACTAAATTTTCGAATATTGAAGTATGACCCACCAGTAGTGCTCGCCTTCTATTTAACAGTGGAGTGTGACCCACCAGTGATGCACGCCGCCCGATGCGACAGTCAAGCGTGGCCCACCGGTGATGCACGCCGCCCGATGGGGCGGTCAAGCGTGACCCACCGGTGATGCACGCCGGCGTGAACGTGTTAAATTACACTGAGCATGGTAACACCTATTACTGCCTTAGGCCTACCTACCTTAGGCTGAGCCTATATCAGCAGTAGTCAAACGTCAATGTTATTACCCATATGCGAGATATACAATAAATGAAAAATTGGCAACATTTTATTGAAGCTAAGATGTTTCTTCCACAATGAAGGAATGGTGGGATTCAGAGAGCACCAAACCGGTTTTTCGAGCCAGCTTTTCTACTTGGT
This sequence comes from Maratus speciosus, assembly GCA_963932465.1. NCBI lineage: Eukaryota > Metazoa > Arthropoda > Arachnida > Araneae > Salticidae > Maratus > Maratus speciosus. The sequence continues at coordinate 510,898,077 of OZ010787.1, read as the reverse complement.
TTCACTTTCGCTTCTATATTTAAGTTTCTTTTATTGCGAGAATGAAAACAATAGGTTGCCAAAAAGGGATCACCGCAAAAAAAAAAAAAAAAAAGAATCCCTTTCGCGGAATCATGTTGGATTCAACTTTCTCATTTAGTAATAATGGAATTCTCCCTCCACTACTATTTTTCCTCATCTAGGAGGACAGAATATAAGAAGACGTCTTTATGACGTCACTTGACGCCGTTACTAGCACAATGCGTCTGCCATATTTCATACGCCGTGGGGCACTAGTGCGCCCCATCTTACATTGAAGACTGCTGACTGTCATCGGACAAATATGATGGACACAGCTTCAAAACGCTTCCTCCTATTCTAATCTCCTGCACCCAACTACAAGTGACGATTAGAGGAGTCGAGTCAGCATGATAATGAAAGGCAAGGTTGACAATTTCTCGACCAATCAAACATATTTAATACAGGGCTGTCACTGGTGACTATTTTTATATTTTAGTCGCACCACTATTTAAAAAAATAAAACTTTTATTATTTTTATCTTGCACATGTTGTTAAAGTGTATGTAAAAGATTTTTGTTTTGAGAAAGTGGTTCGAGTTAGAATTAAAACGTCGTCGCTAGTGGCAACCCTGTTAACCCTTAAATGCATAGTAATGCATATCTACATCACTTTTTCTTTAATTCTTAGCAACCAGTATATTTATATAAAATAGTAACCCTGTAAAAATTTAAAAAATATAAAATTAAAAATCTGTTTTAAAAGTTCTGGTGTCTAATCTTTAATATAAGAGTAAAAAACATAATTCTAAAAAAATTATTTATGCATTTAAGGGTTAAGTTTTACAAAATAAAAATTTATATAAAATAAGGTATTTAGATTCGTACTTATTAAAATATTTACTAATTTGGAATATTTCAGTTTTTACTTGTATTGCAGATGTGCAACATAAGAAAAGTTTGACGTATTATACGAAAAATGTATCTCTGATTTGTCTCCTTATTTTTGCTGTGTTATAAACCTTTTAGAGAATCATACATAATTTTTCGAAACAAAATAAAAAATCATGCATTTAAGGGTTAATACTATCAGCTGTGGCTGGTAAACAACGGTCAGGTTGAGAACGAAAAATAAAACTAGCATGCGCTGTCTAATTTTAAAAGGCTATGATTTTTCTACCCTCTTAAGTATAAGACACTCTAGTTGCCAGTGTCGTATATGTTTGACACATAGTAAAAAATCATACATTAAAATATTTCATGTGTCACTGTAATAAAATTATATACGATACGATGGCTATTTTTATCTTCCTCTGTATAGTAGAATTATAATGTAAAAAGTTAGATTCACATCCGCTTATGGGTTTTTGATAAAATTGCGGACATGCATGCACGTAAATATGCATGAATATACACGTAACAACCCAGAAATACAGAAGCTGCTTTTCCCGAAGTCTTCCTTAAAAGAGTGTATGTAATATTGATACAGCACTATAACATTTTAATGAATCAATAATTAAGATCGAACAAAATAGATAAAAGTTTGAACAGTTCGTAAATAGTTTTTGAGAAATCAATCCTGAAGCGCATTCAAGAACAAGACCCTCTAACGAATACAGGGGGAATTTTAATGAGTTTCACAGAGTGTAACTAAATCTTTTGCGCCTTTAAGTACGAAAACATTATAGCTATTCTTATTGAGATGTATTTCTCAGATTCATGACCATAAAATGTTTATACACTTTTAATTGCTTTGTTAAGCCATATTTCAGTTTGAGCTAATATCGCATAACCTCTTAATTAACTCCAAATTCTCTTTCAAATGCTCTGTTACTAATTATGTTTTTTTTTTTAAATAAATAATTATACCATGAATTTAATCTTCCATGAAATTGTTATTTAGTCGTTAAGAAAATGTCGTGAGAAGAAAATAAAGAATTTGTTTCGAAGATCCTATTTAGAATATTATAAAATCAAAGTCGTTAGGATATATGTGGTGAGATTAACACATTTGTTCCTAGAATTATTTCTTTATATTCTTTGCACACGTATGACACACTTTCCTTAACCCTTTCATGGACAAAGCACTTCTGTTGGTGAAATGATTGAATGACACCAGATTTTCCAACAAATTTATTTGAAAATAAATAAAAGGTATACTTGACGTACAATTAAAAAAAAAAAAATCCAAAATTCTAGTGCCATTGTGCTATTTTGGAATCGAAATTAAGTGGCATATATAATTTACCACCGCAAGCTAACAAGGAGGCTAACCCGCGCAATCTCTGCGGGCGGTTGTAAGGGTGTCTGATATGTCTACTATCGACGCTGCTACATTAAGACAAAAAAAAAATGATCATGTATAAAAATATCGAATTTTAAAATTTGGGCTTTCAACGAATGAAGTATAAAGCTAATTTAGGAGAAAAAATGTCAGATACACCTCCGTGGATTAATCGTACCATCTATTATTAATTCCTAAACATTAACGCCTCGCATTAATTGTTGATTTTTTTTTCTTGCTATTGGGAAACAACAGGCTAACAATATTCTAGTGGGAAACATCAAGCGAGCAATATTCCAGTGCAAAACATAATATCAAGTCAACAATATGCCAGTGGGTAACAGCACAGTTAGTTGACTCTCGGGCAGTAAAAGTAAAAAAAAAAAAACGCACAGTCAATTGAAGTGAAAATCTACAAGACAGCACCAAATCTGGTAATTACAGTTTATTCGAGAAACAAAAACTAAGTGCCACAGTGGACAGTAAGAAATAAGTGATAATATAAATCACTGTTGCTTTTACATGTTATGCATCTTGTATAGGTGCAAAAACAGGATTTGTAGGGCTTTAAACTTTTTATGCCACAATTTTCAAATAGTAATCTTTGTGTTAGTTAATAGCAATTTTATGGCATTAAATAAGACAAATATTACTATTCAGCATTAGTGGTACAAATCTTGAAAAATGGCAGGAAATCCTTCCAAGCGGATTAAATTTGTTAATGAAAATACGAGTGGGCATTCATTATACGTGTTAAGTACTGTATTTGTATATTTTCAATTTTAAGCATTAAATTTGTACAGTCTTGAAAAAAAAAGAAAGCACCACTCCCATGTATTTCGCCACAAAAATGTCGCAGATAGATGGAAGAAGTAACTTTCTACTGGGAGTTGTGTCTGCTTTCGATTGTGAAAATTTTCAAATAGGTGTCGTCTACATATTAAAAATTGTACAAACTTTAAAATTTAAAAGGTTTCACTCCCTATTAACCGTATCATATTTGAGTTCCTTGGATAAGAGTAGTCTGAATTTCCTGCAATCAAAGCATCCACAAAGAGAAAAACATTAGAATTGAACCGGAAAAAATTATGGATTTTCTTTCGTATAAAATTAGTTTAGTTAATATTTAGTAATACTGTTTAATTTTTCTGGTAACTATTTGTATATTCCGAGTGCTTTACTCTTTCAAGATCTTAATTTAATTTTTCAAAATTTATCGATAAACCTCTATCACATTCATTTTTATAACTCTATCAATATTTTAAAAAGTATATAAACTATACCCTTTTCTCGACTGTCCTGATCAAAGGAACTCAAATATGGTATGAAAAGTGGGTTCATTTGTACAAATTCAACGTCTGTACAATTTTTTTATGTGTAGACAATCCTTACTTCAAAAATTGCATTCATATATAGAAAGCAGACACAATTGCCAGTCGAACAGTATCTCCACTATCTCCCTGCAGCAAATTAGTGATGAAATAGCATGGGGTAATGCGTTTTTTTTTTCAGGCTTGTACGTTTTATTTTTAGCATTTAGACTTTAGAAACCAATAAGTACCACCTTCATTCACGTTTGCAAATTTGCTTCTTGTAATCACTTCCTAAGGGAAATAATAATTTGTTTACTGCCTAATTATTTTTAAATTTAATGTAACATTTTTTTAATGTTGTAAGAAAGTCACACAAATGCAGTTACTGGAATGTTTGTGCTTTTTACGCTTTTTCAGACAATTTTTCAAATGCATTTCAACATCAATCATTGAATTCAATAGAAGCGAGATTAAATCTGCAATTCAAATTGGATAATCGAATTTCTGGAGAGCAAACCGTTTGAATTTCATTAATCCGATTCATATCTCTATTCTTGCGGACTTATTTTGCTGCGTTGAAAATATATTTCTCACATTAAAAGTTCCCTTTGAATTACATTTGAATCAGTAATTGTTGAAACGAACTAAGTCCATATTTTCACATTTCTTATTTTAAAAGAGGACTGAGATGACAAATACCTTCAATAAATCTATTTTTCAAATTGTGGCTTAAAAAATAGAGGAAATTTTGCAAATTACAAATATATATAATTTGTTTATTTTTTAACTCTCTAAAAATGATTATTACCAGATTAAAAATGTAAACAAACATTTAATCCCATTAAAAGAGACAAGCGTTTTTTGCATTTTCCTAAAAAAAAAAAGATTTTTTTTCATGTAATGGTACACTTTGTGCAAAATCGGTTGCAAGTACATCTCTGTATTAAAGCACACATAAATTAACGTCTGGATTTGTTAATTTATTTATTAAAGGTACATATATATATTAAGACAGACTTGAACACAATTAATACAATAAACCAACAGGAGTGAAAAATTAGCCGGGGTCAGTATTCGAACCTGAGTCCACAGCGTACCGTACTATTGCTCTTACCACTAAGCAAGCCTGGCCGATATAATATCTCGGCAATTTCTCACTAATAAACCATGTTGGGGAATGTCATAGGCCGGGAATCGTACGGCACACGATGACAGGAAATACGGTGAATAATTTTTGGATGGAATACTAAATTATTCATGGTATTTCCCGTCCTCGTGCGCTGGCCGTGCGGTTGCCGACCGATGACGTTTCCCAACATGGTTTATTAGTGAGAAATTGCCAAGCAAGGATATCGGCCAGGGTTGCTTAATGGTAAAAGCAACAGCACGGTGCGCTATAGACCTAGGTTCGAATCCTGGCCCCGACTAATTTTTCACTCCTGTTGGGTTATTGTATTAACTGTATTCAAGTCTGTCTTAATATATATATGTACCTTTAATAAATACGTCTCTGTAATTTTTAAATATGATAGAGTAAATGATATTGCATCTTGTGATCACCTACTTAAAAAATAACAGCCTCAGGATATTTTTGTAAATGGAGAATATGTATGACAAAAATATGCAGATTTCGGATAAATGAAATTTGCCATTTTTTATTTTTATTTTTTAGAATATGCAATCAAGATTAAAATAGGTTCAGTATATAAAGTAAAGTACTTTTTGATCATTCAAGGCAAGTTTTTCATTAAATTTTTTAGAAAAGTATACCAATGTGAATACCTCAAAACTTTCACGAGGAAAAAATGTGTTTGTTTGCATTGTTATCGTAAATTTAATTTAAGCCCAAATGGTAATTATCTTGAAATATTTATGAAATTCTTACTAAACAAGAATTTAAAAAAAAAATCAAAATGGTGCATGCATATTGGAACGAGATATGGGCTTTAAAAAACAACCTGAATTTCAAACTTCTTAGTTATCGCAGACGTCACAGCCCCCTTCAGATGTTCTCAATGATGTTCTCTTTGACGTTTATACGTCTTTATTGACAGCTTCGTGAAGAAGAAAACTCATTCCGGGTAACACCTATGCATATTTGAGAGGGAGGTTGGTTGGTTGATTTTGTGACGGCCGATTATCTACACTTGGGATATAGGCCCGAGGGGGAGTGCCCTTCGTGGGGGTCTTTCTAAGGGAACCTAACCCGTATTAACGCATGGAAATCCATGGTTCGAAGAAAACCACGAAAACTCCGAACGATTAGGCCGACGGGCGCGATTGGGATCGAACCCAGCACTACCCGTCTACCAGTTTCGAGAGCAGAACCTCTCTTGAGAGGGAGGAATTTTTAAAAATGTGTGATTTTCTTAAAATACACTAAAAGTGCGTAAAATATTTTCTTATGTATAAAATTATCTTTAGGTTAATATTTTATTTTATTAACATTATTTTTTTTCTTTAAATAGGCTCATATTTTTACCTTAAAAAACAAAATATTACGTTTTCTTTGTACTTTAAAAAATCCATTGTAAAAAAAAAAAAAAAAAAAAAAAAAAAAAAACATGTCAATAAAAACGCCATTTAATTATTATGACTATTTTCTTAAAATTATGTATATATATATTTTCTCTGTACAATAAAAGTTTCAAGATTTTTAAGATTTTTTTGCGTGAAAACACTTTTTAATGTTGAGTAAAATTTAAAAAGAAACATACGTATATAGTAAGTATGCCATCGGATGTTTAATTAATTAAAATATAGCTGGACAGCAACAGAAACGTAATAAAAAAAGAATAATTGCAAAACTTCTTATATGATACATAATTTCCGAAAAGTTTCTTCGCAGAGTCTTGCAATTACATAAAGCGAAAATTACATTTTTGAAAATTGTGGTACGAACCCTGCCTAATAACAAAACAAAATTGGGTCAATATTGGTTAAATCACGGCAAAACCTCGTTTAGTAACGGTAATATTGTCCTAAAATATCAAAAAATCACCGGCTCACACTGCATTGTCTGTCAAGACTTTTCTAGCCAAGTATAATGTCTCAGTATTGGACCATCTGCCTTATTCGCCTGACCTGGCACCTTGTGACTTTTGTATGTTCCCCAAGATGAAATCTGAATTAAAAGGAACCAGCTATCAGACCGTTGAAGTTGTGAAAGAAAAATTGGCACGCCTCATGAAAGAGCTCACAGAAGACTTCCAGCATTGTTTCAAGTAAAGGAAAATTTGCATGAAGCGTTGTAAGGATAAGGGGGGGGGGGTATATTGAAGGGGATAATAAGTAAATATCTATAAATTTAAAATAAAATATTTTACAGTATTAGTCTCGTTATTTAATAGCCACACTTTGTACATGTCCACTCTCAAATAGAGGGAAATTGTTATATTCTAATATTTCAACGCCTGATTTTCAGCTTGATTTACGCCATACGTTAAAATAATGGGAATTTTTGCTAAGGAAAAGGAATGAGTTTTTTAAAATGTAAAAATTGTCATTACTGTGTTCCTGAAATCATACATTTAATACTTCTTGATAATGACCAAGGTAATTGCATTTTTAACGTTAAGTCTATTTTATAGCTAAACTATAACAATTGTAAACCTATGGGATATTTATTCTGAAAGCAGACACAAACCGTCTTTATGATTGATTCTGCAAAGATAAATTATTGAATACGTATTTCAGTAATATGGAACTTTGTATGGATCCATGTTAAATATACTGACTTTTATTTTGGATCAAAAGGCGCAAATTGAAGTTGATCTTGCATAGTTAATTTAAAAAAGAAATTACTGCTCATAAGAACATGAGGAATTGTACAATCTAAGAAAGTTTCCGTATGAAAATGGAGAACTGAATAAAAAAATACTGTGGAGCATGGTAATGACAATTTATTCTAGGAGCAAACTTGAAATAACTATTATTAATATTAATGTTTTTTGTTGTGCCTAAAGTGTCAAATGTATAAAAAATAGAGAAATGAAATATATCCATGTAATCACTGCATTTTTTCTAAAGCTTTCCAAATCTTTAAAATAAGGGGAAAGCCTTCGTAATGAAATTTACAGCTTTACAATTTTTTTACATATTGAAATTATTTTTTTTCATGTTTAAAATAGTGTACAGTGTAATGCTAAAACAGAAATGTTCGCAAAAAATGGAAACATCCATAGGTGACTTTAGTAATTAACATTTATTGCGCAAGGACATAAAATTTCCCTTTACCTGAGAATTAACCATACACTTACACGCTGAGAAGAATCCTAGAACGTCTATATTTGTTTAAATGTTTAAAAACGGCTTCAAACTAACATTTGTGAAGCATCAGACACTCAGAAAATGAAAAAAAAAAAGGAAAAATATTTTGAACCTGAAAATCTTTATAACTCCTGAAGCGATAAAAATTAAAGTTTTTTTTTTTTTTAAGGGAAAAAATATTCTTACATTCTTTTTCTCCAAAAATAAACTTAATAATGCTCCTCTTGCATAAAACAAATCGCAAATACATTTTTCCAGAAGCTCATTATCGTAAAAAATACTATAAAAAGTACCTAAATAATTCATTTTTATATCGGATAACCAAGCAGTCTTTTTATAAATCAAAATTCAGACTGGAAGAAATAAGGTCTGCCATTAATAAATGCTCGTTTATGTGCACCTGCATGCACCATAATATGATGAAGTTTTACATATTTAAATGGTATCTGCAAACTCAGCTCATCATACAAATTTTATTCTTTTCCCTTTGCTTTAGGAATTTCAACGAGTATATCTGGAAGTTTTATGTGCTTTCATCAAGCAAAATACAAAATATCTGACCTTTTTGGGATTTGTAACGCAGGAAATCTTTTTCTTTCAACGAGAATTCTGCATTTTTAACCTTATCTTACTGCAGCATTGGAATATTTGAGGGAAATCTTATTTTAAATTTGTTAGAAATTATACAGGGTGCTCAAAAAATATGGGGACAAACAGAGAGAAGTAATAGTATACGAAAAGCAAATTTCGATTGCGAAACTAGGGTTGCTATCTGCTTATTAAGTCAAAAACACAGCGAGACTCACTCGAACTGAACCCGAATTATTGTTCATAATTTTAACAATTGTGGAAGTATTGCTGAAGTCTTTTTACCAAGCTTTCCTGTTTGGTTAATAAAGAACTAAACAATTACTGGAATTGAACGCCATCTATGTCCAAAATACACTGAACTGGATTCTCCATACATTGAAATATGGCTGACAGACACTACATAAGTTATCACTGACCTAATTACTGTACATTTTTTATCGAGTTTTGGAATATCAGAATAATGCCAACACAAAACAAGACAAGTGCGTTGAAATTTTCGCAACATGATCTTTATTAATCTTAAAGTTAAGAATAAAAATAAAGTATCGGCTTGGAAGGAGACACTTTGTATTTTTGGATGAAAAATGGATTCAAGCAAGGGTTGCAAAATTTGGTAACGCTTTTTATTTAGAAATCCAGATTCATACAACAAATTCCGAATGGTAATTTTTAGGTTATTTAAAGTCGGACATTTCGTAATTACATAATGTAAAGATTCTTCTTTTGGAATTTCCCCGTATGAATTTGGAATATATGAATAAAATAGGAGACCAAACTGGCAACGCTGATTCCAATTGTACGTTGGTTTCCTGTACAAACTGTCTTGAGGTGCTCAGTTTGTAGCCACATTAACGGAACATCCTGGATGTTCAGACTTTCAGGGCAGATTTGTTTTAAATTTTGGGCTTACAGGGCCACTCAAAAAATTTCGCTGCACTAGGATCTATGGGGAAAATTTTTTGCGGTGTATTTTAATGATGTTACACTCTATCTATTACAAAACATGATGAAATTGATATGAATTTCAGAGGTGCGCTAAAGGATGTTTTCTGTAGAATATGGAGTGCGAAGCAATTATCATTCATTTAAATGGTTACACGAAAGAATTCGGTTACATAATGGTCTACGGGGAAAAATTGTTTGTAGAGTATTTTAATTATATTACGCTGTTTTAAGCATAATGAAATGGATATACATTACTGATGTTCACTACAAGATGCTTGCTGTAGAATACGATGAGCACAGAATTTATCACTCATTTACAAGGACACGCAAAAGATATAGGATACAAAACTTCGGTGTTAAGTGCCGAAAGTGCTTTGCGTTTTTAACTGTAACTAAATTTTGCATATTATGTGCTGGGTATAAATTCTATATATTATATACAGGTCTAAACAGGCGAATTCCTAAGCATAACTGAGTATGGCCGTGAATTGATTAAAGATGGTTTTTAATTGAATTATGCATTTTCAAGCTGAACTATATTTAGTACACCAATATATGTTTGTAGAATGCAAGTAATTTCATATACAGAGCTACGCAAGGAAATAAATACATTGCAGTCTGTAGATGGTAATTTCAAGAAATGTTATTTTAGTAGTAGTTTTAAGAGTTTTCCGACTGAATTAAGATTTAGCTTAATATGTGGCTTGTATAAAAATCTGTGAATAAAACACAAAGCTGTGCAAAAAAAGTCCAGTACATTTCAGTAGGCAAAAAATGGTGAAGGTGAATTATAAACTGGGTTATGTGTTTTCTAACTAAACTAAATTTTAGCATAATATGTATAATATATACACTGTAAACAAATTATCCAGTAATATTTTTCACTTATATTATGATGTAATTTAAACTGGTATAACTGGTGTAATATTACACATTAGTGTATCATAACACTGGTTATATGGGTTAAAATACTTCATTAAATGGAGGCAGCAAGGCTGCCACCAATTTTATGGAGTACCGTTACAAAAATTTTTTACAGTGAAAATCTATAGATCATATACAGAGCTGCATAAAAGAATTCGAGTACCGTTTTCACTATGGTAGGTAGATGCTGCAATTTAGTTTTCAAATGTATTAAGCGTTTTCTAAATAGTTTACTTCGGTATTTTCTTTAGCGCATTATACGTTAAAGGTTTGTAAAGTATTCTGGAAGTGTTACAGTTTCATAAACTATACTTGTCGCATGGTTTTTCATTCTTGTTATTGGTTGCATCGATATCACATCCACAACACATAAAAAGGATGAATTTAAACATGAAAATAATGTTTTAGAAAATTAGTGCTGCTGTAAAAAATATATAATTGTTAAATATAAAACTATCGAATTATATAATCCTTGAAGAACAAAGTTAATTTAATACGAAAAGTGTCGGATACGCCTCCATGGATTGAGCATATAAATATTTTTTATTCAAAGACTATTCTTTATCTTTAATCTTATCATGATTCTGCACTTGAAAATTATTTTAACACTAGAATGCCCGGAAATTTTACTCAAGTTTCATAAAAATATCTCACTCCAGAATTTTTATTTAAAATTATTTAACTGATTTATTTAACGTAATTCTGCGTCGCTTAAATTTAACTTATTTTATGAAAAAAAACTCTGGCTCTAAGGAACATTTAAACATGTGGTCGGAGTCGAATCGACTCCTTCCATGCGTTCTAGTGTTAATACACTTTAAAAATATAACACTTAAAGCTTATTGCAAATTACTAATTTATAAAAATTGAAATCATCTACATCCTTTTAATTTTTGTTCCGCTGAATACATGTTTAATTGTACAAATATAATGCAATCATATAAATAATTTCAGCATTGTCTATTACTTGAATGCATTGGTATACAGTATAAGCTCTTTAATCCGACACTTTTGGGATCACAGCCGTGCTAAATTGGCAAATTTACGGGATTATCGAACGTCAATATGTATTTTATGTTTACGCACATTATTAACCGGTGCAAATAATATAAATATCTGAGAAAATGTTTGACTGTATTTCACCATTCTAACAACTGTTGGGTTTAAACAAAAACATAGAATACACAAGCATGTACTGTAAGTTACATTGCATGTGTAAACAACTATCATAAGCGTAGCAGTTTAAAAGAGTCTCTGATATCACGCTGCTTCTGTGATTCGGACTTCTTCAAAAAATTGTTACGGATGATAAACAAACTTATGAGTTCTGCAGAGTTGTAATTTTTGTTGGCCGCTGAAAATTTTATAAATGTATTTAATTAATACATCAGAAAGCTGTTTCCGCCTGAATCCACCCGAAAAAATAAGAACACGAGCAGATCTCTCGGTGCCGGATTATAGAATACTGGATAAGAGCTTCTACTACATTAATAAAACGCTTTACCTATAAAGGTTTGAGAAGTCTTATCAAAAAAAGAACTACATATTTTTTAATTAAAAAACGTTACTCCTATGTTTGATGTGAATGAAGATCTTTTAATTATTATCAAAATGTGTATCTTTAACCTTGATTTATCTCACTATTCGAACGCATTATTTAAGTTAATCACAGAAAAATGACAATTTTTTGTTTTATAAATAAGAATTTTTTGTTTTCAAATTAGAGAGTATAATCTTCTATAAGCCTTGTTATGTTTATAAATAGAAACTTTTGAATTATGAGAGCTAAAATTAGCAAATCTAATAAGAAACACGATAAACAAATCTTGTGAGGGCTGATTAATTTTTTTAACATATTAAAAATTCGTTCGATAGTAGGGTTTTCAGCAAGTTAATAAAGAACAAAGGAACATAGGAAAAGATTGAGGGGACGTAAGACACGCAAGGAATGTAGTCTATTTCATATCTTCAAACCCTTAAGTACATCCGCTTTCAGATTACGACCGAATTATTTCGAGAAAAGAGAGTATGTTTGATTTTGCTGATTAATCAATACTCAAGAGGTTTTTTTCTTAAAGTTAAGACATATATTCCCGTGAAACATGTAATAGGAAATTTCAATTTTTGCTTCACCAGAAATGTTTCAAATCGACCCTTTGAATGTATACTTTAGAATACCAAAAAAAGGTATCACAAGTGAAATCATTCGTAGTACTTTTAGTTATGATTCAGAAATATTGGTATTTAAATTTATGATCTAACATATTGCAGATATTCATATATTTTCCAGAATGAACAGGTGTTTTTTTTTTTGTTGTTGTTATGTGTTCAGTGTATAGTTCGGTGCTGAATTCAGGGGGTGGCCCGGGGGAGGGACATTAACTCACGGAGCAATAAGATGTCCCCCCGGAAAATTTGAGATTTTGTGTTTTCAATGGTCAAAAAGTGTCATTTCCCCCGGAACTCTATTATGCCCCTCCCCCCCCCCCCCCGGAGCCACAGGAATCCTTCCCGGAGAAACGTGTCTTAATTCAACACTGGTATAGTTTCATGTGTGCCTCCCACCCCCCTCTACTGGAGGAATGAACCAAAATATGATGGATTGCACGATTTCAGACACTCATATGAAAAAATGTATACTTAAGAATAAAAAATCGTTCACTCGCTTAAAGATGTTACACTTTTATTTATGATTCTAAAATATTAGTACTTCAATTTATGATCCAACATCTTGAAAATCAATACTTAGGAGGATTTTTTCGGAAAGTTAAGAAATATACTCCCGTGAAATATGTAACAGGAAATCTCAATTTTTTGCTTCACCCAAAATGTTTCAAACCGACTCTTTGGATGTATACTTTAGAATACCAAAAAAAGGTATCGTAAGTGAAATCATTCGTTCGTTTAAACATGTCGTACTTTTATTTATGATTCCAAAATATTAGTATTTATGTTTATGATCGAACATTTTTCAGAACCGCCATACTTTTATTTCAGATATTCATATATTTTCCAGAATGAACAGGTGTTTTTCTTTTACTTGTGCTATGTACAGGAGAGTTTATGCTCAGCGTATAGTTTCATGTGTATTTCCTCTCCCCCTCTATTGGAGGAATGACCCAATGAATGATGGATTGGATTATTCCAGACACTCATATGAGAAAATATAAGAAGAAAAAAATCGTTCTCTCGTTTAAAGATATTACACTTTTATTTAGGATTCTAAAATATTAGTACTTCAATTTATGATCTTGAAAATTGCCATAGATATTTTTCTCTGAGATTCCGATATTTTGCAAAATGAACTGTTTATTTCTATCATTCTATCTCAAGAAGAGTTTGCATTCATTGTATAGTTTCATTTATATTCCCTCCTCTTTTTGAAGGGTGGAAGCACTAAAGGCGATATTTTTTGAGAAAATGTGCATAAGAAGCAAGTAAAAGCGTTAGTTTGCGTAAACATTTTCATTTATGATTCCAAAATTTTAGCACTGAAGTTTATGATCGAACGTTTTGATGAACTGCCATATTTAGTTTCTGAAATATTTAGGCAGTTTTCAAAATGAACTTATATTTTTTTCATTCAATTTATTGAACAGTTTACTCTCAGTGTATCATTTTATGTTTATTCCCCACCTTTTGTTAGGTGCGTTCGTAAATATATAAATGCGTAGCACCTATAGTCGTCGTCTGGTTCGTCCGTCTGTCTGTCTGTCCGTTTGTCCACATATAACAGCGCAAAAACTATCCAACCGAATGGTTTGAAATGTAATATATATTATTCTTTCAAAATTTTGTCGAGTCATTTCAAATTTTATGAAAATCGAATAAAAACTGAAAAATATATTTATAAAAGATTTCTTCATTCTATTAAATCTTGTCATACGTAATCAATTCAGTGATATCCCATGATAGGTGATGATTCTAGGTTGCCATGGTGATTACGTACTATTTAAGATGGAGTCATATTATTTCCGCACGACTAAATTTAATATATATATAATCGTAATAAATTTTGTATTCATGCATTTTCGCATAAGAGTGCAACAGCTATTGCACCAAAATCTGAATATTTATAAAACTAGTTATAGCACGAATTTACCTCATTTGCCACGTTTGACGTACAATTTCCGACTTGTTTAAATTGAAGAAAAAGAGATATTTATGTGAGAAAATGTATTTAAGAAACAAGAAAAATCTGAAATAAAATCGTTCGGTAGTATAAATATGTTGCACGTTTACCCATGATTCCAAAATATTAGTACTTTCATTTATAATCCAACATCTTGAAAAAACACCAAACTTATTTTTTAAGATATTCAGATACTTTGAAAAATGAGCCCATCTTATGACTAATTTATTCAATATGTCACATAGTTTAGTCTCAGGGAGGTGGGGCAGATAGAAAAAGAAATATTTGCATGGGAAAATGCATTTAAGAACTAAGCAAAATCGTTTGTTTGGTTAACCCTTTAAAGGGAAAGCAATTGCGTTTGTATAATGCTGAATTCCCGCCGGAAATTTGGAAAAAATTTATTTCAAAACAAGAAAAACCAATTTTTCAACCCCCCCCCCCTCCCTCAAAGTTATAAAAGTAAAACTTAATAAAAGTTTCTGGTGTAAATCTTCATTAAAATTAGGTGGGATATTCCACCGTCCCTCAAGGGGTTAAACCTATTGCCTAAGTGTGAACAATTTTGAGGTTTACATTGCCTATATGTACAGTCATGGAAAAAAAAGTAAACATCCCCTACAAACTCTGTGACAAATTATTGTAGAAGAAAGTTACTAGTACCAAACGATTAGAAATAAAGTCTACTTTTAAATGATGTATATAAAATTTGCTTAGGAGGCCATTTACATATTAAAACGAACCCAAACTTTGTTTTTTTAAAATAGCAATACCCATGTTTGACACCATAAATAAATTGTACACCCTTCAATTAGCCTAAAAAGAAATTTTCGTGAAAGTCGTACGATTAGTTCCAGAGAAATTAATTATTTTATAAGGAGCCTATTTTAGGGGCTGTATCCAAATTTAACTTCGGTACTCGATTGTCGAAATACTACAGAATGACAATGTCACTTCTATTAATGTATTATTTTCTGCCCATATGACCATTTCAGTCGCTTAATATGTTTTGAATATTGCCAGCTGAAACGTTTCAATAAAATGAGTAAAATATATCTTTTTCAAATTATGTTTCTCTGCATATCATAGACCGCCCCTAAAACCAGCATTCTGATGTTTTTTAATCATAATTCGTAAACTACTTGGCAGAAAATTTTGAAATTGAGTGTTTGCTTAAAGCAGAATTCAATAAATATAAATCTATTTAAAAAAATTGAAGGTTGCATTTAATATTTTTTTAATATTAATTTCATAATTCATATTATAATTTTTTTAATTACAAATTCAATGTATTTGCGTTTGTGTTTTTCAGTATTATAGTCCACGCAATAAATTATCACATTAAGATTACAATTTTAGATGATATTAATAAAAATATGAAAATGTAATTTAACATGAGAAGCTCTAAATTTTAAATTTTGACAATTCAAAAACTTATCATTCAAACGATTTGAAATTTCGTTTCTAGGCATACTTTGAACAAAAGATTAAAAATATATTATCAAAATAGGGTGTTTCCATTGAACAAAACAAAATTTGATCTGGTTTTGGTTTGTAGATGGCCCTCTAAGCAAATTTTATATACATCATTTAAAAGTAGACATTATTTCCAATCGTTTGGTACCAGTAACTTTCTTCTATTAAAATTAGTTCTAGAGTTAGTAGGGTGTGTTTACTTTTTTTCCACGACTGTACTTATCTCCAACAGATAAAATATTAAAGAGAGTTTAAATATTTTTGAGGCACCCTGTATAGTTTCATGTTACCCCCCCCCCCTTTTAAGGAAAAAAGACACATTTGTTTGAGAAAGTTTACTTAAAAAGCAAGAAGAGGTTTTCATTCATTTAATTTAAAATTCCAAAATATTAGTATTTTACTCAACCCACGCATACAAGTGTGTGTGATACTTACTCCTAAAATAGTATGTATTAAAAAAGTTTAAAGCTCAAACTTTTATATTAAATATTTTTACACTTAAGCAATATTTATGTTAATAAATTGGCACCGTTTTTTTTAAAACATCATTTTCATATTATAAAAATGTAGTTTATATTTGTTGGGAGTGTGACATATATCACGTCCGCAAACATAAAACTTTTATTTTTAAATAACAAAATGATGTTCTAGAAAATGAGTGAAGCTTTATTAAGTTAAATAAATGATGGTTAAATATAAAAATATTGAATTTGGGCTTTCAAATCTTGAAGTACCGTAATTTCTAGCATTGTGGAACAACAAACATGTTTAGAAGCTGGAATTTTATTTAATAAAATATAATTTTTTAGTACATGGTACTTATTTGATTTCAAATCTTAAATAAAGTTTCTGGGATAACATCATTGCTTAATGCACTGAATATACACGGAAAATAAACAATTAAATTAAAAAAAATCAAAAAACCCGACTGCGCAAAAAGCGAACTAATTAATTATTTCTCGTCAATGTGAAACTATTTTTTTTTTCAATTCCTACTATTAGCTCGCACTCTCGCTATATATATCTTGTTCAAATTTTCAATTGTTAATAAAATAGTTATTATTCATCCAATCAAGCTCAAATAATTTTTTTTTAACTTGTAGTGGATGACACTTGAAGTTAATCCATTTTTTTTTCAAATATTAATTCATTAATTAAATTAAATTAATTAATTTTCAATAATCGAGAGAGCCTTCTCCTTGATCAAGGTATTTTAACACCGAGAGAGCCCTCTTCTTGATCAAGGCAATTTAAGCGTCACTCAAGAGGAATTATTCTCTTATTGACCTAAATAGGAATTGATTTAAAATATCTTTTTTTATATTATTCCTTTATATTACTCACCTATTTTTTTTATTTACTTGTATGGATGACTTTTAAGTTGCGTTTAATTGTTAGTTCCTATCTATAAACACTGTTTTGATGAGGTCTATAGATGTCTATGATGGTTAGACTTGCAGTAAAGCTAGAGATTCTACCTACACAACTTCCAGGTTGTATAATATTTTAACGGAGCTTCTGATTGTAAAATAGTCAATGAAACATCGTCTTCATTTGGAAAGACCTATCCAATGATATGCCACTCAATAGGGCGCGTAATTTTTTTTTCGTCTCTACCGCCATTTTGAATTTATAAAAACAAAACCGTGCCTGTAACCATCGGGTCTTAAGACGAATCGATAGAGACCTCATTCATTAAAATGCATCCAGCCGTTGGGATGTTTCGAGGGTATAAAGAAATCCACATGCACAGATACGCGTGAAACACATAACCCTTCTTTTCATTCGGGTAATTACGGTACAAAGCTAATTTAGGTGGTAAAATATCAGATATGCCTTCTTTGATTGAGCAACATGAGTTTCAGGAATCCAAAACATCTTGAAGAATACTTTGCCGGTATTATTAGGATTCCGTACTTACAAAGTAGAAACGGAACCATTATGACATCTTCTGTGTTCGTCTGTTCGTCTGCCACAGCTGTTATTATGGAACAAGGAAAGTTCAAACTTGTTATAGTTATAAGGGCTATTGATCCACATATTTATAGATTATTAGACATTCACAAATATTTTTTGGAAAAAATTATGGGGACTAATTAAGTTATTTATTTATTTATTTTTTTAAATAAAAATGTGGGGTATCGTTCGAAAGATCTCGTAACACCGAACTTAATTTTTTTTTTTAATTTTAGGTATTATATTTTCACAGCTATCTTTGAAAATGTACTACTGAAATATGCCCTCGTCCAATATTCCCGAATCTACTGAAACGAAAATTATGAAAAAAATAGGGGTAGTAGGAATTTATTTGAACATTGCAGAAAAACTACAGTAATTACCCTAGGTCACATAATTTTTGTCAAAATCGCATTTTCCCGTTACACACAAACTTTGCTTTGTGGGCGCTCGATGTACCTTCGACGCGGAATCATCCAAGAATCGTTGATAATGATTTTCAAAAAAAAAAAAAGTGTCAGTAATTAAGGGAGATAGTAATTTAAAACCTATAAAAAAATCGCCACGGACCAAATCGACGTTACAACATTTCGACCTCCTTTCGAACTGCACTTGGCCCAATGCGAGTTTAAAATTTGTACAAGGTAAATTTATTGTACAAAATCCTTTGTGCACGAGTAAAACTTGCTCTTGGCTTATTATATTTCATTCATTGAATTCGTCGAAGAACATACAGGGTTTTATAAAAAGCTTTAATTTTTAACCTTATGATGATAAGAAGGCTATTTAAATTGCAAATGTGTTCAAAATAATGTAAAAAATAACATTATCTAAATAAAATAGTTCTGTCATTAATTTTCAATAAGTTACACTTTTAGGTAGCTTTCTTTACAAAAAGCTACCTATTGCAGCCGTTCGGAGGAAAGCGATTTCAAAAAATTTTGGTATATTTTCATCGATCATGACCCCCAGACCCCGAAACCACCCTCCGTTCAAAATTTATATATATATATATATATATATATATATATATATATATATATCAATATATATATATATCAATATATATATATATATATCTGACCTATGTCACACTGTAACTCTCGTATTTATGAACCGATTTGGATGTAATTCGGTGTGTACATAGTACATATCAATGTCTTGACCGAGTTCGTTGGCCAGCTTCATTCGCCATTTTGTTTCAAAATGGCGGCTATTTAAAATTTTAAAAAAATTTAAAATTTGAAATGTGGTACCAAAAAATTGAAAATGGAAAATATTTTTTTCTTATGTATTTGACCTTTATACAAAGACTCCGTAGCAGTTTTTGTTTTGTCTATATCTTAAAAAATGGCTGAGTTATAGCATTTTGAATTTCAAGCGAAGCTGACATTTTGAAACGTCCTGAATTTTGTCACGCGATAAAAGGCGTATTTATGAACCGATTTGGATGTAACTTCGTTTATACATAGTACAGACCAATGTCTCGACCGAGTTCGTTGGCCAGCTTCATCCGCCATTTTGTTTAAAAATGGCGGCCATTTAAAATTTTAAGAAAAATTTAAATTTGAAATGTGGTACCAAAAAACTGAAAATTGAAAAAATATTTTTTTCTTATGTGTTTGACCTTGATAGAAAGATTCAGACAAAACAAAATCTTCTCAGCTTTTGTTTTGTCTATATCTTAAAAAATGGCTCAGTTATAGCATTTTGAATTTCTAGCGTGGCTGACATTTTGAAACGCCCTGATTTTTGCCACGTGATAACAGACGTATTTATGAACCGATTTGGATGTAATTTGGTCTGTACATAGTACATACAAATAACTCATTCGAGTTCGTTGGCCAGCTTCATGCGCCATCTTGTTTCAAAATGGTGGCCATTTAAAAAAATTTTAAAAATTTAAATGTAAAATGAGATACCAAAAAATTGGAAAATGAAAAAGATTTTTTTTGTATGTGTTTCACCTTAATACAAAGTTTCCGGAACAGGTTTTGTTTTGTCTATATCTAAAAAAATGGCTGAGTTATAACATTTTGAATTTCTATTGTGGCTGACATTTTAAAACGACTTGATTTTTGTCAAGCGATAACAGGCGTATTTATGAACCGATTTGAATGTAATTTGGTCTGTACATAGTACATAATAATGTCTCGACCGAGTTCGTTGGCAAGCTTCATTCGCCATCTTGTTTCAAAAGGGTTGCCATTTAAAAAAATGTAATTTAAAATTTAAAATGAGGTATTAAACAATTGGAAAATGAAAAAGATTTTCCTTATGTGTTTGGCCTTGATACAAAGATTCTGGAGCAGTTTTTGTTTCTGAAAATTTGTTCTTTTGTTTATATCTTAAAAAGTGGTTGAATTATAGCACTTTGAATTTCTATCATGGCTAACACTTTGAAACGATCTTGTATTGGTCACGCGATACCACACGTATTCGCCTATTTCGATGGAAGAAGGCATGTGGATAGTATACATCAATATCTTTACCAAGTTCGCGGGCCAGCTTCATCAGCCATCTTGTTTCAAAATGGCGGCCATTAAATTAAAAAAAAATATGTTTAAAGTGAGGTGCAAAAAAATTAGAAATTGAAAAAGGTTTCTTTCTTAAGTATTTGACCTTGATATAAGGATTCGGGAGCTTTTTTTGTTTGTATTTATCTTAAAAAATGGCTCAGATATAGCAGTTTCAATTTCTAACGTGGGTGACATTTTGAAAAATCTGATTTTTTGCCTGCGACAGCACTCGTATATAGCAACCGATTCCGATGTGAGTGAGCATGTGCACTGCAATTACTAAGATCTCGACCAAGTTCACTGGTTAGCCTCATCCACCATGTTGTCTTAAAATGGCAGGCACTTTAAGAAATCGCCGAATTTGGCAGCCAAATGTAAGTTACTTTAAATAAAAGCAGCTTGGATAAAGCTGACTAATTTCGCGAAATTCTCACTCATAATGATTTAGTATTGATAAATATTAGTATTGAATCTCCTACATTCGGTTTCCACTTAATTGAGCTTCGTGTGTTTGAATAATGTAAGTTGGCTTTTTTAAAATAAGGAATATGAAAGCTACCTCTTCCTCCCGGCACTGGCCGGAAGGACTTTTTAAATTTTATACAAAACCTCTAATCAAAAATGGTCAATTAGTAAAAATTTCCATTCGCTGTAACAAAATAATAGCGAAAGATACCCGTGCGTACCCGTGTCTTTAAAATTAACGGAATTATAAAGAAGAAAAAACTTATACCGTTTTTGCGTTTCATTAAAAATTCTATTTATTCAGTGAAAATCATAAAAGTTATTTCCAAAATTCTAGAATCGCAATTTGGAGAAATATTTCATATTGTCAATAATGGCCAAGATATAACCATTATCAACATTAACGATACAGTATTTTTTTTGTTGCTACGGCTAAAAAATATACGTTTAATTTTAATTTTGCCATATTATCATTTAAAGAAACATACAAAAGCATTTATTTCCCGATATATCACAAAAAATACAAAGCTTCTTATCCATTACTGAATAATCATTTCTTCATATAAAAATAAATTCAAGTAAGATATAAAATCGCTTCAACTAAATAATTTTTAACACTCTAGAGAAAACATATTCCGGCTAAAGAAGCAAAAACTTTTATAAAAAACTGATTATGAAAAATTCTTTTCCTTCTCATCTTAAAAATATTTTGAGAATATTTTAAATGCGTGCATTAAAACATTCTTCAGTGCTAGAGAAAAAACTAATATAGAACCTGTTGAACTATTTTGAGTATTATATTTATCTAAGTAAGCAACAGAAGAGTACTTCAGTCTGTTTTTGTATTATATAATCTCTTTTCATTGAAACTTTAAATACCATTAGGAATATATTTAAAAACTTATCAAACATAAAAAATGCATTAAAAATGTTATTTATCTATTTGAATATTTTATGCTTTATTGCAAATTATCTTTTTTTTCTTAGCAAACTTTATTTTTAATATCCAGTATTTGTTATAAAAAATATAAACGTGTTCAATTGACATTATTATTATCATAAACATAGCTCAAACAATAATACCTGAAAAGTTTTCTCTAAAAATATGCACTAAATTGATAATTAATTTTTGGTTACAAATACAATGATCTATGCAATACATAAAATGAAAAATAAATTATGTTGTGTGTCCGGATGTATGTTTACATACATGTATAATTTAACTTTTATAGAAATGATTTTGATGAAGAAAAATCAAGTGTTTACTATTTTTTAGGAATTTTTGCTACTCGACCCTCATTACTGTATTATCCAGCTTATAGTCCGAGGGTCAAATAAACACATTTATAATAATAAATTCTATTCAATAAACTGTAACTTATTCCTATTAGGTACTTATTTAACTTCATTTATTAAGTAAAACTTCTGGTTCAAAACATGTTCGTTTGATGCGTGGATTATACGCCGAAAATTACGATAATAGGCGTGTGACATATGCATCTTTAGAAAAATGAATTTATAATTCCCCATTGACTACTGACGGAACATAGATAACGCGTTATGCGTTATATTTCCTTATCACTATATTGCCAACGAAGATAAATCAGCCACGGAATCCAAAATCGCAATAGTGTGGTGTGCGCGGGTATTGAACCGATGGTTAAAAATGTCAGAAAAAGCGTAATATACGCTATTAAAAATGGCTATTTAACAAGTGGGTAAGTGTGATGGAAGATTGTACATTTGGTTTCGTTTCACCCATTTATGCCTGGCGTCCCATTTTTGGGACGCTTTGAATTTTAATAAATTTGTATAATTTTCTCCTTCTTAATAACATGAAAATTGTATGAAATAATTATCTATACATGTCTTTATCTGTTACCGAGAGATGATAAAATAAGATTGATATTTATTTGCTAAAATGAAGACTATTTTCGGTGTTTATAGATTTTTCATTTTTCAAGATAGCGAAATGTAAAAATTAAGTTTATTTGTATTTTTTCTATCAAGGATTCAAATAAATAAGTCCTAATCTTAGCTTGTAGATTTTTTTGAAATAATTAATTTTTTTAAATTGTGAAATTATACGTTCAAGCCGATTTTTTATGCATGTTCGTAACCTACAAAATATAATGCGCTTGGCATGAATGGATCATATTTTTATTAGCCATTTAAGGCTCATATTTTTATTAGCAGTTATGTATGTGAAGTCTTTTTCAAGATGATTATGAAATAAGTTGTTTTTAAACTGCAAATACGATTTTTCTTAGTTTATTAATAATAATACTCCTAATGTTATTAGTCTCTGAAAAGAAATAAATATATTTTTTAGTAGATCATAAAAATACTAATTATAATATATAATATACAATTTAATAGCTTATTTTATATAAATTTTGACAAAAAATATAATTATGCATATTATATTATTATAAATATTATGCATATTGTCATATTTAGTACGTTTACGTTTTATCAAATAAATACAAAAATTTTTTAGCGTAATTTGTTTTAGTATTTTTCCAGTTCATTTTCCAACATTTTAAAGTGATTTTTCTAACAAATTTGAGAAAACAAAAATTCAGGCATAAATGGGTTAATATTCCTATTAAATCCTTAATCTTAGAACATAGATGGCAGCAACATTAAATTTAATTTTGAAATTATTACAATTGTAAGATATTTTTTAATCTAATTAAAAATAATCGACAACTATTTTTCATACAATTGTAACAGAATATCTTTGTATATCTGAAAAGCATATTTAACCACATGATTTAATTTTATTAAAAAAAAAATCCCTAATTTTGCAAAACAAATACGAAAGTTCTTTTACTTAAATCCGTGGGACAGTGAAATGTAGTCAATTGAAAATTTCGTAATTTCTTGAAAAACAGAATTTTTTTAATAAAAAAAAATAATTGATAACATATTTTACAACTTTTGGCCTTAAAATGGCAAACAAAATTACAAAAATTCTGCAAATTTAAATCTATTAGGTAATGAAATCTGTATCATGGAAAAAATTTCAAACACCGACACCGAGCATCGAACCGGGAACCTTTTAATTAGCAGGCAGATGCATTAGCACAAAGCTAGCAAGCCTGCTGGAAAAAGTTGAAATTAAGATTTTTATTTTTAAATCTAAATCGGAAAAATGGTCGGATATCATTAAATTAATTCCTTTAATTAAAATAATATAAGACTTTTTCAAAATTTTATAATTTGGCGAGTGTTAGGAGGTATTCAGCTATAAATATGCAAAATTTCAAGTCTCTAGCTTATACGTTTCTGAGAACGAATTATGTGACGGACAGACAGACGAATGAGGGAGTGAGACGAATAGGGTTTCGTCAGATGAATGATACCCTAAAAATAAGTAGATTAAGATAAGTTTTAAATACTTTCTCGGCTTGTAATAGTTCAGCGTATTTATATCTCAATTTCCAAAAAGACAAGTATCCTTTTTTTTTTTATTAGAATACATTTCGCTTTTATAAACTTCACTATAACATAACTTCTCTTTTACAAATGGTCCATAATAAATGACACTACGCTATACGAAATTTAAATAAGACAAGACAAATAGAGTCATGCACGGATTTGTTACAGTTTGGCTTTAATTGCCAATGCTCTTCCAATTTAGATATTTGAACGACATTACAGCTAACACAATATTCACTCAGTCAATCATTTGGTAATAACATCTGGTCTATTATTATAAACAGCTCGACAGAATAAACCGCCAGTAAAGAAACTCCAGTAAACCATGTAATTTCACATTTAATTATTTTGTTTTGGGTTCAAATTTGTCATGGGTTACCAACTATTACACTTATTTGTTAAAACTATTTTTTTATTCTAATCTTCACCTTATGAGTTGTAGTTTTCCAACTCATATGATTTATTTACCTGTTTGAATAACTGAGTTAAAATTAATTTAGTAATCTTCACCTTAATTAATCGCCGAATTTCAGGGATTAAATTAATCAAAGAATACTATTAAAAAGTGTAAAATTTGGCGGCTAAGGAAAATTTACAGTTCCTCAATGTAAGTAATCAGCCGTCATCAAAGAACCGTGGATTTTTTTATACAGCTAATTTGTCATTACTTCAGATTTTTTTGAACAGAAAATTACTTATGAAAGGATACCGTATGTGATGTCAACTAAGGCCGAAAAGTCTACCGTCTAATTTAGCAGTGATTAGATGCGGATGGTGGCCAATTTAACCATATTGCGTTATATGTCGTTATATGTCTCATTTAAGATGGTAAAAGTGGCTATCATCCGCATCCAGTCAGACTAAATTAGACGATCCAAATTTTGGTATACAGTTGACACGACATAAGGTGCACTGGCATAATTACTGTGTACTTCAATTGCGTTTCGTGATTTCATTGTATTTTGCACACAGATAGTTAACTTTTTTTGTAAATGTCGTTAAAATGTCTTCTCTATTGTTAAAGTTATGACCGAAAATCCGGTCCTAATTTGAATTGAACTACACTGTAATTTTGACTGAATGTGTAGATTGCGACACTCGTGTTCTATAAAAAAAAATGTGTGTTGTAATGTGACTACCACCTCTACCACCTCTTAAAATCTCTAAACGTTATACTGAAACATTCTGTATAAAGCATACTTTTTATCATTACAAAGAACGCAAAAGTGGTTTTAAAGTTTGTGCTTTCAGGGATAGCAAGTGGCAAAAGGTATGAATTTTTTGCACTTTTTATAATTTAACAGTCGTACACTGTAAACAAAATTCCGCTAAAATACGGAAATTGTACTGGCAATCGAGACGCCAGTACAATTTCCGTATTCGAATTGAAAAAAAATTTCCGTAAATTCCAGAAAAATTCAGTTTTTCTGGAATTTACGAGGAAAATTTTCCGTTAAAATACGGAAATAGTACTGGCGTCTCGATTGCCAATACAATTTCCGTATTTTAACGGAATTTGTTTTACTGTGTATGTTCCCTTATTCTGCATATTTCTCATCAATACCGTACCATTTGTTTAATTCGAATTCGTTTCAACAGAAAAAAATTAACAAAAATGACGGATAACAGCATACATAGTAGAAATGTTAATTGTTTATCATAGAAGTAATTACTTGCTAATTGTTTATTGATCCTTGAATAGTTAAGTAAACAATCATATATATAGCAATCAGTGATACCGCGGTCTACAAAGTATCCAAAATAATTCACACAAAAACATACAAACATTATTCTCTTAATTGGCATTTTGAGGATTTTTATTTTCGACAAGATTAGACACTCCTACACTACCATAAAGATGTAATAGCCTATCTTGATGAGAATCTGCGAAACAAATGAATTGAACGAAAAGGATCAGTAGAATGGCCTTACCGATGCTTTTCACCTAATTATTGATTTTTGCAAACGTTAGGTATTTTGATATCGATAATAAGATGTTATAATCTATTATAAGGAAATCTGGCTGTCTCTGTGTATTTCACAACGCCTCCTCTTTTGAATACAAAATACAGCGCGATAACACTAACACCAGTTATGTGTATGAGATCCAAGTATGTCATATAAGCTCTCAGAATTTTAAATTTTAATTAGTTTCAGCTATATCGAATTTTTGTAAATCTAAACCTTCAAAAATTTCGAATTTCTTTTTACATATTTTGATTCCGTAATCGTTTATGAGCGATATGCAAAAAACCGCATTAAAAAATCCCATTAGTTTACTAATTACAGCAGTTTTATTAAGACCACATATTCAGACTACATATGATAATTAAACTTTGCTTCGCGTTTATTCAAAACGCTGAATTTTGATACTGCGCCTAGTGCTACTAAAAAAAAAAAAAAAAAAAAAAATGCATGGCAATTAAACAAAAATTTCACCACATATTCGTTATTGTATTATCAAAAACTTAAAACCAGAAAAAGGGTAAGATTTTATTTTTGTTTTGTTTTTGTACTTTGAAAATATTTAAAAAAAATGAAAATTTTTAATTTTTTAAATTATTAAGTTGATTATTTAATTTAGTCAATAGTTTTTTACAAATATTCTGGTTTTAGTATAAAGTTAACGCCATTATGTATTTATTTTCGCCAAAATTTCCTATTTATATGCATATTTTCAGATTTTATCAGGCGCGCAAGACGTGTTATGTATTTTTCTCTTATTTATCATACATATTTTTAAACTTATTATTTCAGTATTTATTTATGAATGTACAAATATATATATATATATTTTTTTTTTAAAATAAAAATTTAAACATGAGCTTTATATTTAAATGAAGTTTGATTCTTATTTTTGACTTATTACACAAATTTTGAAGCTTGGAACATAGTGATATTTTTTGCTTTTTCGAGGTGTTCAAAGGTATCCTAGCCCCTTAACGAAGTTTCTCTAAAGATGGAAACTCAATTACTCCATTTTTTGTGAAAAGAAGGAAAGAAAAAGTTAAATAATGCGATATCGTCTGCTATCCGAAATTATGAGCAAATACCTTTATTTTTATTTTGTTTCAATAAATTGATTTAACAATTTTTAGTTTACATTATTTTTTTTTAAATGTTATGTAAAGAATACTCATATGATTACTTCCGCATTTACTAAAATTTTTATCATAAATTTTAATATTATTGGTCCATATAGGGTGAACCCACCAGTTATTGACACCTAGCTAGTAACTGACACTTCAGCGAAAACCTGACTCAACTAAGCATTTTCTTGTGAAATTCTGAAGAGTAATGCTATCTAGTGGTAACTTATTTGTCTTAACTGTTATAGCTCATTTTTCAGTTATTAGTTTTTCAGAAACGGGATGGTGTCAGTTACTGGAGTTATTGACCATATTTATGAAATAAATTAATTTTTAGTAATAACAATTCAGAAATTGTACGTCAAACGTGGCAAATGAGGTGCGTTCGTACTATAACTAGTTATATAAATATTCAGAGCTTGGGGGAATAGCTGTTACATTCTTATTTAAATATGCATGAATACAAAATTTATTACGATTTTACATATTAAATTCAGTAATACGGAAATAGAATGACTCCATTTTAAATAGAATGTAATCAACATGGCAACCTAGAATCATTACCTATCATGGGATATCATTGAATTAATTACGTATGGTAGGATTTAATAGAATGAAAAAAAACTTTTATTAATATATTTCTAAGTTTTGATTCGATTTTCATAAAATTTGAAATGATTCAACAAAATTCTGCAACGCTTATATATAGATAGTAAATTTCAAACCAATCGGTTGGGTAGTTTTTGAGCTGTTATATGCGGGCAGACAGACAGACAAATGGACGGATCAGACGACGGCTATAAGTGCTACGTATTTATATAATTACGAACGCACCTAACAAAAGGTGGGGAATATATTTATATAACGCACTTAGAATGTATGCTTTTTAAAAACTTTGTCAGCAGTAATTTTTAATGTACCTCTGCTATACTTAAAAAAACAAAAATAAATATAAAATAGATTAAAAATTTTTTAATAGTAATTTGAAAAAGAAAGAATCTTTAAGGTGTCAGTTACTGGAGTTTTCACCCTATAAGAATATTTTTTTAATGGAAATAAATGGAGTGTGATAGAACATGGAACACTGAGCGTGGAGTCTGAATATAGTACATACAGGGAATATGTTCAGATTAAAAGCTTTTCTTCAAACCATGGCGATCATACTACACAACTTGGCGACACACGGAGGAATTCGTCTAGTCGAGTTAGACAAGTAAACAAACATTAGTTTGGGAATAATGGAAAGTTCTCTAAAGTTTTATTCATAGTCCTCTGAAGTCTAGACCAATGAAATTTTATTGCCTGTATGTCGCCATTTTCTTGTAAAGGCATTCTAGTATAATTTCATCAAAATTACGTAACTTACAAAATGTCGTTTTCGTAATTTTCGGTTCATTGACTTTCTAACACGATTTCCTGCTTACAATAAGAAATTTCATAAAATCAATATTTTTCTTTACTAAATATAGCATTAAATTAGATTTATTCCCCCCCCCCCTAAAAAAAAAGTGAAAATTTTCATGCAATGCAAGGGAAACATATCGGATTGCTACGCCAGCTAGTGAAACAACATTCTATTGTCGGATTATTTATTTACATTGCATACTTGTTCAGACTTAATTTACAAGATCAATACAAAATTTGCATTATTATGAGGAACATATTGTTATTTAAAAATTTGACCTCCTAATTCATTATTTGAAACAATTTTTTCGAGAGCTAGAACTGAAGTTTCGTACCTGTTTAATGTCTAATATTAATCTTAATTTTGATATTTCCGAAATATGTTGAAAACATTAATAACATTTAAGAAAATATTATGTCTTTATTAGTTACTTTAAACAAATTAATCAAGAGCAATAACTGTAGTTTATTATCTTATACAAGATTAATGTTTGTTATTTTTTATATTTCGCATATCGTCAAAACTTTAATAACATATTTAAAATTTTTATCTGTTATTTCGTTATTTTGAACAATTTAACCAAGAGCTAGAACTATAGTTTATTATCTCTTAAAGGATGGATATTTATTTAAATTTGGTACTACGGCATTTGTTCGAAATTCTAATCACATATTTTGAACTGTTATATATTAATTTGTTATGTTATGTTAGTTCACATATTTTATCTTTAAATTTTTTTCTCTAAAAAATTTGAGCTAGAAATGTAGTTTTGTACCTATTTAAGGATGAATGTGTATTTTAATATTTATATACAGGGATCTGTCAATACTGACATATTTGTGAAATAGTTTTAAATATTCTCTCTTAATTCGTTATTTTAAACGATTTAATCAAGAGCTTGAGCTTGTTTATTATATCTTAAATGATTAATGTTTATTTAAATTTAGTACTTCGGCATTTGTTCGAAATTCTAGTCACATATTTTGAACTGTTTTATATTAATTTGTTATTTTATGCAATTTAATTAAGAACTAGAACTGTTCGTTTTGTACCTATTTAAAGATCAATATAAATTTTAATAATTATATTTAGGGATATGTTCAAAACTGGTATATTTAAGACTTGTTTTAAAATCTTCTCCCTTAATTCGTTATTTTAAACAATTTAATCGAAAGCTTAAGCTGCAGTTTATTATCTCTTAAAGGATTAGTGTTTATTTAAATTTGGTATTCCGGCATATGTTCAAAACTCAAATAACCTATTTTAAAATGTTATCGGGTAATTCATCATTTTAAACAATTTAATCGAGAACATGAACTGTTGTGGTTTAGTATCTGTTGAAGGTTTGGTGTTTATTTTAATTTTGCTATTTGGGGATATGTTCAAAATTTTAATAATATCTATTTTAAATGTGTAAGCAGAAATTTTATCATTTACTTTTAAAATAAAATTCTGCGCATTAACAGACAAAAGATAAATTGTTTAGATTCGTTAAAAATAAATTGTAATGGTAAAAAAAAATATGATAAGAATTAAACCTTTTTTTAAAAAAAGGGAGATACAATTAATACATAAATTTGTGTAAAATTAAATAACCACGAAAAAAATTTATAATCCAGTATCCAACTGTAAATTAAAACATATGCGGCTTCTATTCCCACACACGTTAATGACTCTTTTTTTTCTAAGAACTTTCAGAAGGTACCATGTTGCAACAAAATGAATGGGGCACTATATTCACTTTATTTTCTGCTGTAGTACAGTAACGAAATGCGACAAAAAATATCAAAGGGAATACTTCTTTTGTAAGATTATATAGGATTAACGTTTTCTCATTTATCTCAAAGGCGATGAATAAGATGAAAAATACTATATACATAGTGCAAATTATTCAACTTATAAAATGCGTGTGTGAATAACTCCTTAACTGAATGTTTTAAAATAGTAAGAAAGTAATAAAATGTTACCCATTTTACACTGTTAATATTTATCAGCTGAAATTAATATTACAAATACTGTTTAAATGTAAAAAAGTTATGGATAATTCTTTTTTTTTACTTACTTAGAAAATGGGATTATTCACTTATTTCAATGGATGGTAATGGAAAACATGTACTGTTTAAAAAAATAGCTCCAAAAATATTCAGGTTCTTATTTTTGAGCAGATGTATTTTTAAAATGAGTACACGTGTTTTTGAAATTTGAGATTTACAAACTAAGATTAACCGAGATAATTATTAACCAAGATAATACTCAATAATTAGTAGATTTTTCTTATCAGTCAATTGAAAAATTAGAACCTGGAGGAGAAACTGAACCTATTCGGAACTATTTTTTTTTAAAGATATGCAAAAAGGAAAAACTTGCAAAAAATAGCAAAAATAATCAGAATTATTTAACACATTCCCTGCTGTAATAACTTTATATAAATTTTTCTTACATCATAATATTTTATGATAAATAGGCCACACTTTCTAGAAAACTCCACATAATTTGTTTTCGGCTTTATTAGTTCAAGAATTTTAAAACGGTGCAAAAAACACATGAGCAAGAATTATAAAAAATTACGCATAACAAGATATTGATAAAGCAGAAAACAAAAGTATGGCTTAAATAAATTCTTTCTAAATTGAAAAAATTCAAAGTAATCAAAATTTTAAATATTCATAAAATATTTTAAAATACTTAGTATGTACAGTTATGTTGCATTTTTTGCAGAGTCAAAAACTATAATTTCATATATTTCATTAAGAAAAAATGCGACTAGAAGCAAAAAAAAATAATAATTATTTAAAACAAAAATTTCAGTTTCCAATAAAAATATTGTTGACGATAGAAACATATATTTTCTTAAGAAAAAAAAAATACTTAAGAAAACGGTGCGTTTTCACACCAACAGCAGGAAATGGGTTTAATTTATATTTAAGAAGCATGTGTTAATTGAATGTTTAAAAGTAGGAAGAAAAAAAATAATATTTTACCGATTTTTCATGGCTTACATTTTTCAGCGGAAGAAATCGTCCTTTCATGTGCGAGGGAACAATAAAACAATCCTGCTCGTAGTCTTCGTGATATAAAGAAGGCCACATAAGATCCTCGGGACCGTCTTTGCCTCTCGATCCATTAGGAGTCGGAGGCAACACCCTTCGATCTAAAATTGGGGAGGCAGGCTCTGGTGGTCTTAATCTTGGATGTTCCATAGGCGGTGGTATGTATTCATCATCTTCATCATCATCAATTATACCAACCTCATACCTACTTGAGGACGCACCATATCGCCTCGCATTGTTGCGCCTACGTGTCCTAGATTTTGAGGATAAGTCTGGTGTTAAAAGATAAGGACTATAACTAAAGTAATCTTCGGGCCAATCATTCCCCATGATGCTACCTCGATGCTCACTTAAATGCCTCGGACTACCCTCCAATGGAGTTTCGTACGAAGAAAGAACTTCTGCACTATAATTGCAAGCGCTTGCTTCCATGTCCATTCTATCATTTTCTTTATTCCAAGAACGTGGTCTATGAGTAGTTGGAGAATGCTGAAGATCACTCTGGTGAAAACCGGACGTGCCAGCTGGACTGTTTCTGACGCTTTGTTTACGGTGATTACGCTCCATGTGAAAATAGAGATGAGTACTGAGATGTTTTGAAGAAGATGCCATAGCTTCATGACGCCTGATTTAAATGAAAACCCAAAAGGAGTTTACCCCTAATGATAATGAAATCACATTAATTGTGTAGCTGCATTCAAGGTAAGATAGTTTCAGAAACAAATTATGATCAATAACAAGTTCTGCAGTTCCAAGTTTTCTCATAAGTTCGGAAACCAAATAATCACGAGGTTTCTTTGAAAATAGTTCACAAAATATTGATAAAAATAAGTGAAATCATTTTAAGTTTATCAGTGCACTTTAAGTCAATTGAATCTACATTCTTTTTTCTTCAAATTTTTACCGCTTAAAGAAAATTTTCTGAAAATCCATTGCAAGAAGAATATAATTTAATTTACGTTTTGAGCACTTAATTTTTTGTACATTTCTTTTCAAATATCAGTGATAGCATGCATAAAATGTAAACGATACTAATAAATTTTACGATTAAATGCATTTTCAAACATGTGGATATTTAATATCGTTGTCAAGGTGGTTTTTCTTAACCTATATAAATTGCTTTAAAATCTTTGTTGATAATAAAATAATTTTCAGAAAAAAATTATGATAAGTAAGTTATATTTGGCGGGGGAATACAACTTTATGAAGAGTATAAAAAATTTTACTCATAAATTTTAATCAAAACTAAACATTTCTCTATAAAAATATGATAGCTCGTAACCTCATTGACCAAACTTGATATGTTTTCCAAAGAATTTTCGAAGATGCAATATGCATTTCTAAAACTGAATCTCTTCTCGATTATAGAACTTATCAGTGGTTTTACAGAAGACAAAATCTTCCCCCATCTGCTAATAATTCTATGAAGCAGATATGTTAATGAGAAAAGAACTTGTTCCAATGATTTAATTGTATAAAATTATAAAACACATATCTTACCTATTTCTTCAAATATTTAATGGCACTTTAGAATTCTTATACTTTATGTACTCACAAATAGAATTTGATATGATATGCTTGTAAATCACCAGACGATAAATGAACTTGAAAACTTAAAAATTGTAAAAGAATATTTTTTAACAAGAATCTTTCTGGCAAACGATGCATAAACTTTTTGTCATCTATTTAGTAATTCACATCCTTCTTTTCCAAATCCGATGTTTTGCATGCCCTACTGAAATCTATACAACAGCAGAAGCAGAAGCATGTCATTTGGCCTAGAGCACGAGCTGCCGTCGCAAACTAGACTTCTCTTATACATTGAAACATCGCTCAGTAATCTGTTGTGGAAAGCAGGTGACCAAGTGTGCACGGCCTGCAGATCCGTGTATGCATCTCTCTGCTCCCAATGCATGAAATGACAGTGCTGGGGCTGTTCTTCGAAGCTAGGGCTCTCAGAGACTGCCACCAGCTCACAGCAACAGGCGGGGCGATCCTAGCGACCTCTCGCTCTAAAATCGATCGGTATCGAGGCCTCTAGAATATGTTTCAAATAATGTTATTTTGTTAGTAGTTATTCTGCACGCGAAATTGAACCAGTTCATTTTAATAAATTGGAAATGACTCAAAATTATATGCGGTTGATGATTCCAATTGTTTACACTCATTAAATACTGTATCTTCATTATTGTTTTATTTTTTAATTAAAATATAGAGATGTAGTCACATTATATATGCATAGTATCTCAGATCATAGTCTATGGTATTTACACAGATGATTCTATTATTTAAATTATTTTAGGTCGGTAAATATAATTTGATATACAGTTAATTTTAATATGCTGGAAATTACTCAAAATATTATATGCGGGTGATGATTCAAATATTTAAATTTTTCTGTCAATAAATATTTATTTTTTTTTTTCGTTTTTTTTACAAATTAACTTATATCGATGTAGTCACATTATGTTAGGCGTTATAGATATGAGGAACGGATGACAAAATTTATTATCTTTTTTAAAAATGACATTAATACTTTTGTAACGGGTGCAGTCTCTAGACTGTAAAAAAAGATTTCTTAATCTAGGAAAATATAATGTACTACGATCGAAAATAAACAATAACATTTTCCGAGTTATCCACGATTCCAGAAAGCGTTATTTATCTTTAGAAACCTCTGATATTTTCGATATTTAAAAATGCATACATAAAAAACGTTCCTTTTGCTGCCAATGATTTCCGTAAACGTTTTCGAGAAATTTTATAGTCCATTAATCAATTTTCTCCGAAATATATGTTTTTAGGATGCTACCGATTTTCAAATAAGCATTTCTATGTTCAACAAATAGGTTTTACAGACAAAAATAATAAATTAACCGCATTAACATGAACATTAAATTTAATGTATTTTGTTAATTTTACACGTACACTGTAAAAAAAAACACTGCCAGTTTTCCGGTAGAAATCGAAAAAATAGTTGCCCTTATCGTACCGGAATAATTTCGACCCAACTCGGAATAAAATCCGTAAAAATAAGGAAATAGTCAGTAAAACGGTATTTTACGGATTTTATTCTGAGCTGGGTTGGAAACTATTCCGGTACGATAGGGACAACTATTTTTCCGATTCCTACCGGAAAACTGGCATTATATTTTTTACAGTGTAGAAAATGAATTGCGCAGTTGAAAAATTTTAAGTGGGAATTAATAGCTTCCTAAAAACCGATATTCCTGTTTCAAAAAACTACTTAATACACTACAAAAAATTCCCGGACACTTTTCCGAAAATCAGTTGCAGCAAATACACTTTTGTTTTTATAAACGCGTCTTTAAATCTCAAAAATATTTTGATTTCTGAGGATTCTAAAAACAGGTGATTGAATTTCCAGGCTGAGAAATTCTTCGGTGCCAGTATTTTCTTATAAAAAATCTGTCCTGAAATAAGGCAAAATTTCGGCCGTTTAAACTGGATTTCTTTTTCTATAAAAAAAATTCTGATATTGGGCCTTGAAAATAACGGTGCCGGTACGAACCCTGTAAAAATAAAGAATGCTTTTCGGAATCGTGGGTCACTTGGAAGAGGTTTATGTTATAGGTTATGGTATATTTTCTTTCGGGGTTATATTATATCTATTTTATAAAGGACAAACCTGTCCGTGCGTAACGCTGACTCATTTTGACGGTGGCAACAGCAGGTGATTAGATTTCACTTTCATTAACTTTTGTTGCAGTTTTTTATACTCCTAAATACCACACATTTTTAATTTTTACGCAGTCGAATAGGGAAAAAAATGTACTTTCACATGCAATTTGTTTGAAAATTATATGGCAATTTGTTTGAAAGCTGTATCGTAATTTACACATTTTTTATTGTTTTAAGGTAATTTTCAAGCATGATTTTCTTTTGCAAATCTATCTCTTTTGAATGCTGACGATTGCGAAAGATAAATCCGTTTGCACTTAAATTAGTATAAATTGCTCATCACTTGTTTCCAGCTTATATTCCATAACGAAATTAAAACATTCATCAACCAATAAAAAAAACAATAAAATATAAATAAAGCTCAAATTTAAGACATGTAATCGAATTTCGCGCTTAAACTACTAAAATGGACAGAATCATAAAACCTGATTGTACATAGCGATCTTTGATGATTTAATTGGATTTTAACTCCAGAAAAGAGGCCAATATGAAAATATCGCTTTTAATACGTTTCATAACTTTATTTGAACGAATTATTGCTACTTTTCATATAAATATAATTTTTGGTATAGTTAGTTGACATTATAAAAAATATATTAAATGTAAAAATCTATTAAAGTTATCAGTTAAAAAACAAAAGAAAAGTTGACCCGTTTAAGGCTTTCTCGTTGCAACCTTTGAGATTATTTGCTGATGCGCTTTTCATTAATTTTTAATTAACTACAATTTGTCAAACAACATGTTTTAACGATATTTTCTACGTAGTCTAATTTCTACGTAGAGATCGGCACGGGCCGGCCCGAACCGATTTTCATTCTCTTCACTCGGGCTGGGCCATACTTTTTTCTGAAGACTCAGGCTGGGCCTATTTTTCCGTACAGAGCCGGGAGTGGTTTTATTCCTAGTCTTCACAAACCAAAATTTTCGGTCCTAGTTTTGACCCACCCCGTATGAAAATCATTGTCTCAGCGTGGCCTGGTCCATTCAAAGGTCTGGCAGAAAAATTTCGCAAAAAATTCATACATTTTTAAATCGCCGTTATTCTACTCTTAAACATTAAAATTTATTCTTTTTAAAGAGTAGTAGATTTCTACACTTATTAAAATATAGTAAAACTTGTGAAAAGGAGCCTGCCTATGATGGATCCCTGTTTTAAACTGGAAAATGTGTTGATCCATGTAAAATTAATATACTATTACTAATACGTAAGAAAAGAATATATAATACATTTACACTTACTAAGAAGTGAGCTTGTCTATAACGCATTTTTTTTTCTTTTCTATGCAATTCGTCTTAGAAGATTTTACTGTATAGCATTTTTCAGATTTTTAACACTTCAATACGTGGAATATGAATTAACAACATTAATGATAACTGAAACATTTACATACAAGAAAATAGGGATTCATAAAAAAAAAAAAATAAATATCGCAGACTGCGGCACTTCTATAAAAATGAAGATTATAAACATGAAAAAAAAAGTTAAGATAAAAATTTTTTGTCAGAACTCCTCGTACGAGACAAAATTTAAACCAAGTCGACGTAAAAATCAATATTTTGTAGAGATTCACACGGACCGGGCCGGGCTCGGGCCTGGAAATTTCGGCCCGTCCAGACCTCTAATTCTACGTGGAAAGTCGCTTGTAGAACCATTCGAAAAATACCTCATTCATCGCTGTGACTTTAGGGGGTGTTAATATCAGATATAATAAATATGATGGTTTTCACCTATATTCTGTAAGCCAGGAAGCCCGGTTTTCCCCCTAGTTTTCGTAAATTAGGAAATACTGTTCTTTATTTACAATTTAATAAGAGTCCTGTGCATCTCTATTATTGCAAAATATGCTTTAGAATACAAACTGACGATAATGAGAAATGACATTAGGGATGAAAGCGCTGCGCCACAAATGGATGATTTTAACCACTAAAGTTTAATAGTAGTATTTTTGCTTTATTAAATCTCAGAAATCTTGTCATTAAATAAGGCGAGAAATAGTATTAAAATTTAGTGGTACCAATCGGTTCATTTGTGGTGCAGTGCTTTGCATCACTGTGACATGCTTAAACTGCTATTTCGCGAACCTTCATATATAGTATCTCACGTCATCTTTCTGTTGCATTTACACAGCATATGACTCCACTATTTACATCATTTTATTCGATAAATATCACCCGATATTGTAACAGTTATTTTTAATAAGCTTGGAATGTTGCAAAATGATATGCAAGTGAAGATATTGATATTGAAATTATTTTAATTCAATAAATATTTAATATGTATTACTGATATCTTTTGTAATTACAAACTAATATGCATAGATATAGTCATATTACAAACGTATAGTATCTCAAATCATCTATCTCTAGTATTTATACGTATGTATTTCCATGCAGTGTATTTTAAAGATGTTGGACTATTTCAAATATATTAAAAAAACATGCTTTATGTAGAATATGGAGTGCAAATAATTTATTTATCTACAGAGTCACACAAAAGAATTCAGTTACAAAATAGTCTACGAGAAAAATCGTTTACAGCGTATTTTAATAATGTTATACTATTTCAAACATAATGAAATTTATATACATTACTGAGGTGTATTACAAAAATCTTATTGCAGAATACAGAGTCCATTGCATTTATCATTCATTTACAGGGATACACAAAATAATTCGGTTACAATAATGTCTATGAGCGATAATTACTGGAAATAAGTTTTCAACTTTGGATTTCCGTTTTAAAATTAACTAAATTTTTGCATACTGCATGGTGTGAATGAAATCTATAGACCATATACAGGGCTACACAAATAATTCAAAAGTATTGCGTTTGAATTGCTTTATGGTGTTTTTAAAAGCGTAATGCATTTTCCAACAGAATTATATTTAATGCACTAAAAGGCGTTTGCATACTAAAAATAAATTTATATACAGAACTACGCAAAGACCCGAATACATTATCGTTCATGCATCGTAATTGCTTGAAGTGCGTTTTAATTTGTGTTATGTGTTCCTTGTCTGAATTAAATTTTAGTTTGATATGCGGTGCGAATAAAAATCCGTAAATAACACAAAAAAAAATAAATAAAATAAAAAATCGTATTTCCGTTTATTAGCAGAAATTGTTGAATGTGACTTTTTAACAGTGTTATGCGTTTTCTAACCATGCAGAATTGCGTAATATATATACAAATCTGTTGCTCAAGTACAAGAATGCACAAAAGATTTCGAGACATTTTCTGACTATGTAATTGCTGAAAATGACTCGTCAAATGTGTTATGTATTTTCTAAATTGCTTACTTATGATATCTTCTTTAAACTTATTAAACGCAGAAATTTTGCTACAGTATTATGGAAGTTTTGGAAAG
Source organism: Maratus speciosus (assembly GCA_963932465.1). Lineage (NCBI taxonomy): Eukaryota > Metazoa > Arthropoda > Arachnida > Araneae > Salticidae > Maratus > Maratus speciosus. The sequence continues at coordinate 510,859,148 of OZ010787.1, read as the reverse complement.
AGTTTTGCAATATGTGCTTGACGCATGATATTTATTGCTTGTTATTTATGTAATATGCTCGATTCAAGAATATCACGAATAGGATAATATTGTAGGCGTCCAGAATGATTTCAATTTGTCTCCCTTTATTCAAATGCATTATCTAAAATAAAAAATAATAAAATGTTAAAAACCATACGTATGGAAAATTATTTCTTATCTTACATATGACGACGTGAGCTTCAAAACTTGCCTTGTTCAAAATTTAGAAAATCGAGTTTTCTATATCAATCTATTCTAATGGCGAATCTGCATCTAAAAAAAACACTACAATCTGAAAAAAAACTAGTTTTATTGTATATTTCTAACATTGTAAAATCTTGGTTTATAATGAAAACCAATGGATGCACTCAGAGGTTTTTAGCGATTTTCCAAAATTTGATTTTCTGGATAAAGCGAGTTTTGCAACTCACGTCCTCATATACAGGGGGTATCTGAAATCCTTCAACAAACTAGAGGGGTGATAATACTCATGAAGACGAGCAAAAAATGCAATGGAACAAAAAAATGCAATGGTCGCAAATGACGTTTAAAGGAGGAAAATCGAGAAAATACATATGGAAATGGACAAACTGAGACAAGAAAGAAACACGCCAGAAAATTATTTATTGCACAGAATAGGTACAACACAGCTCATGATGTCCAGAGAAAACAAATATTTTACAACAATTGTTCAATGTGTGGACCGCGGACATTATTACACAGTATACATCTACGGAGGAACGTCTGGCGGACACGCTCAAATTTGCATACGTGGATTCCTGCTCACAGATTTGTTTGGCTTTCTTCCAAGTTTTTGTTATCTCTTTCTGACCGGATATGCACAAAGTTAAAGGAAAACCAGCTTCGTGCTACCAGCCAATTCTGCAGAAAAGCAGCATGCGATATTTCGATATTTTTTATTAGTTTTGCTATTTCCACACTTCAAACGTCATTTGCGACCCCATGTTCCATTGCATTTGTTGTTCATCTTGAAGAGTACTATCATTCTCCTTAAGTTTGTTGAAGCATTTAATTATTATCTCTTACTGATTTAGTTCTTTCAATATCATACATATAATATTGTTCCATTTTTTATATTTAAAGACTGACATATAGAAATGTATTCGCAAAGCACTAATTATAAATTTATTCGTATAATACAGAGTATCTCAGTAACAGAGATGCAAATTGTAACATATGCTAGATTATGCTACACAAAAATAGGGGAGAGTAGCCTTATTTGGGCCTCCGCTTTAATTGGACCGTTGCCATTCTGCCGTTAACTACAGGAAAAGACTCCATCTACCGCTGAAATCCTACTCATCAGAATGACGTCACTCATGATTAGAAGAAGCAGCCACCTATCACGTGCTGTTTTCGGACAATTACAAAAAACCTAAAGTTAGCTGTTTTGATCTAATTTTTTCTTACTAAACGTAAGTGAATATTTTAAAACTAAGGTAAGTTGTTATGTTTTCATATACATATATGAATTCATCTGTTTATTGCGCATATATTTCACGCGGATTTGTTTGATTTCGTTTTTGTTCTTAGTCTTGAAATTAACTGTTTTAAAAAATGGCACAGTTGCCGTAATTGGGCCAATTTAACTTGCTTAAATTGGACCAGATATGCGATCATAAATTTGAAAAGTAAGTAATGAATTCCGATTACGGTACGCTTTGTACTCTATATTTTATATTTTATAATGGATTACTATCTCCATGCAAGTTCTTTTTGTATATCTAGATTAATTGTTTTATACAGTGTAGGCCTATATAAACACAAAAATATTTTTACATGTCTATGCAATAAATTTTGTTTGCAATGCCTCTTATCTTGTATGTAATTGTATTTATTTTCTTAGAATTCTATATTCCTATGGCATATTTGATTTACAGAGTTGAATTCAAATATTTTCCATCTGCAGGATATTTGTGATGGAAGATTTTTTACAGTTCTAGAGGGTGGAATTATACTTTTTTTGCCATTAAAACGCATAAAATCTCAAACCTTGATGAAAATGTTGAAAAAGACATAGACAAACTGAGTGAAAGAAAAGCACCCGTGACAGCAAAAGCTGTTGAAGATATAGGAAACAAAAAGCAGACAGTAAGTTGTGAAGAAATTGACCTGCAACAAGGCTGCAGCTACAAATCCTACCCAAAAGCAAAAAGAATCATTAGAAATGTTATTTCCCTTGCTAAATTCAGTTAAATCAAAGTACAGAGGGAGCCAAAAGACAGTTGTGTTAACATCATTGTTATATAAACTAAACCTTGAAAAGAAAAAAAAAATAAAAGACAAAAAGGCAGCTTTCACAGCACAAAAACAATTGGAACATCGACTTTTAAAAAATAGGCGTAATGCAATTAGCAAGAAAATGATGGAAGAGAAGAACGACAAACATAATGTAAAGAAAACTTCTGTTGAAAAGAAAAAGTCAGATAATTCAGAATCTAAAATGAAAAATCTAGACAGTGATGATTGGTTTTGCCTAATTTTTAAGAAAAATAAAAAACAGAAATGATTCAGTGTTCAGATTGCCATATACGGTTCCATGTTGTGTGAGCTGGAAAACAAAAACAATAAACACAATTCATGTATAAGCTTTGCATCACTCATTACATGATACTCAAGAAACTGTCAATTAGTTCCATAATTTCTAGTCTTAATTACTGATAACTTTGATTTATATTTTGAATACATTTTGATTTAAAACAGTTACTCTTATTTTCAAATGTTTGATTTCATTATATTTCATTGCTGTTATTTTGTTTGATTATTTCATTAATCGCAAACTTTCTTTTAAATAAAATTAGTTATATTCCCTAGTCATTAAAACAACCTGATATTATTTGGTCCAATTTAGGAGACTGGTTGTCCAACTTAGGCGACCAGTTGCTGAATTTGGACCACTTTTGACAAATTTTTCAAATTAAAATAAAATTTAAGATTTTCAAAAAGAAATTGATCTAAATATTTATTTAGTTAGTAGATAAATAGATTGACCCTGTGTAATGATCTTTTGCAGATATTCCAAAAATTAAGTGACCACTTCACACCTGAAAATAAGTGAAGTGGTCCAAATTCGGCTACTCTCCCCTATATATAGCAAATCTTAGTCCCATTTATTCAGTAAAAAATGCGAGGCGTCTCACTTCGATCCGAACTCGACATTTTTCTCAAACTAAAGATAATAAAGATATGTTCAATCTAAAACTATTAAAATATGTTAATGAAATTTTAAACAGACCTATCTTGCTTGAAATGTGGGATGACATCACGAAAAATATTGGATGACAAGAGCAATCCTCTTACTTTATACTGTATTGAATCTCAACTATATTCCGGAATATACGTCTAGTTAAAAACTTTTTGGATGCGGATAGTGGCATCACTTTTCGCGATGATGTCACATTTTGCACACAATAGGGTGGGCAAATCTATTGAAAATTTCGCTAAAATATACTTTTATTGTTAAGGTTTCAAAGCTAAAGTTAATCAATTCAAGTTCGTATTTAAGTGAGACACCTTGTATTTTTGTCTAAATAAAAGTTTTCTAATTTAGTTAAAAAAATGCTTATTGTGCTATACCATTTTTTAAAATCTGTAACACAGGTACTGAGACACCCCATATTAAGGATTTTCGACCGTTTGCCTGAAAGTCATTTGCCCCCACAAATTCCGAAAAGTAATATTCGCCTTATTTAATCGCAAAAATTATGTCATTAAATAAGGCAAATTTTTCTATACGATGAAAATTAGTATCCTTACCTTGGTGGCCCGCAGGCCACAGGTTTAAGACTCCTGTATGTACTGATTGTATCTCGTATCATTTGTATATGGATTTCGCATGAAGGGTGATACAAACATTTAAAGTGTTTTAACTTTTTCTATATATGTGTTAATATTTATATTTTAATTACAAGCTAGCTTATATCAATGCATTCATTTTGCAATAAAATTTCAATTTAGCTAAATTCGGCAATTCATTAGCACGTATAATAAATGTTATTCTAAATATCCCTAGTAGCAAAGCAATACCGGGACACTATGCCTTATGTTGGTAGTATGTTGTCCAATATTAAACAATTGTCAGCTACATGTTATCAAATATTAAAAGATTCTTGGCTTTATATTGCCCGATATTAAATATTTTTTTGAAATATATTGTCTAATTTTATCATGTCATGATATGCTGTGCCATGTTATTTTCCCATGTCTATTGTCATGAAATATTATCTACTCTATGTTTAAATTCTGTCTTATTTCACCAATATTGCATCAAAAATGAAAAGAAATATTTCGCATTTCGTTGCCAATACGTCTAATGTAAAGCCCGTATTTCTAGAATATTGACGTTTTATTAGAAATATTTCCAATGTAAAGAGAGAATAAAATAACCTTACAAAGTTTTTTGAAACAGTCATTTCATTGCAGATATTTCCCACACTGTAAAAAAACCACTGTAAATTTGGCAGAACAAACTCGATCACGGTGAATGTGCTGTATCTTTCTTTGGTTTCCTGACTATATAAACATGGAAAATACAGTAGTTGCGTAAAATTAACAGCAGAATGTGCGCGAGATGAACAGTACTTTGTACTGTAAAAATGTCGTTTTTTTTTTACAGTGCATGTAAACACAATAATTCATCCAATATTGGTATTTCATTAGAAATATTTCCCAAAACAACAATATTGGCGCAATAATGCGTCACAATATAACCGATATCGTTTTTTATTAGGGAATTTATGTTTTCCTCGTTATTTCTATTCTGATACTAATCATTAAATATGACACTTATTTGTAAGACGTATAAAAATTTGCGAAAATATGTACATTGTCAGAGAGAGTATTTTATTAAATACCTGCATAACTGCCAAATCAAAAAGGTTCTATTCAGATCTGAGCACTTTTTTTTTTAGTTCGTGTTATGCCATCGATATCAACAGATTCTTCAGTGACGCTGCAAAAACGCACCATTTTCTTATGAAAATAAATGTTTGGATTGACAGCATTGTTATTACTATTTTTTTTTATGTTTGTTTTAAACAATAAATTATTTTTTCTTTGTTGCCAGTCGCAAATTTTCATATTTAAAAGAATTCTGACATGATAACTTTTCACACTTCGCAAAAAATGCATCCTAACTGTACAGTGGTTGGGAAAAAGTAAACACCCACTACTAACTCTGCAACTAATTATAACAGAAAAAAGTTACTGGTACCAAACGATTGGAAATAAAGTCTACTTTTAAATTATGTATAAGATTTGCTTAGGGGGACATCTACAAATCAAAACTAGACCAAATTTTGTTTTTTTCAATGGCAACTCCCAAATTTGACAATATATTTTAAATCTTCAGTTCAAACTATGCCCAGAAACGCAATTTCACGTCATTTGGATGATAATTTTTTGAATTAGAAACATTCAAATTTAGAGCTTCTAATGTTAAATTATATTTTCATATTTTTATCAATATCTCCTGAAATTTTTTGTGTGGTTATAATACTAAAAATCCCAAACATAAATACATTGAATTTTTAATTTTAAAAATTTTATGTTATGAATTATGAAATTAATATTCGAAAAAAATATTTATTGCAACCTACAATTTTTTTGATAGATTTATATTTATTATGTCCTGCTTTATGCGAATTCTCAATCTCAAAATTTTCCTTCTAGTAGTTTTCGAATTATGAATAAAAAACTTCAAAATGATGGTTTAAGGAGCCGTCTATGATGTTCATGAAAGCATGATTTGAAAAAAAAAAACATATTTTACTCATTTTATTGAAACATTTGGGCTGGCAATAGTCGAAACATATTAAGCGAGTGAAATGGTCATATTCTCAAGAAATAATACATTGATAAAAGTGACATAATCATTTTGTAGCGTTTCACCAATCGAGTACCGAACTTTAATTTGGATACAGCCCCTAAAACAGGCTCAATTTAAAATAATTAATTTCTCTGAAACTAATCGGACGAATTTCATGAAAATTTGGATTTAGGCTAATTGAAAGTTGTAGAATTGATTTACGGTGTCAAACTTGAGTACTGCTATTGAAAAATCTCAAAGTTTGAGTTCATTTTGATATGTAGATAGCCCCCTAAGCAAATTTATATACAACATTTAAAAGTAGACTTTATTTCCAATCATTTGGTACCAACAACTTTCTTCTACAATAATTTGTTGCAGAGTTAGTAGATTACTTTTTTCCCACGACTGTAAATGCTAAATGCTTTGAAATATTTTACAAATAATTAAAATTTCTATTTCTATGATTTATTTTTTCAATTTTAGAAAGAATTCATGAAAGTCATAGTTTTGTTCTTCTGTCTTATCAATATCTGACTATGTTCAGCTGTTGGATAATTCCTACTGATGGTGTGTTTTTGAGAAGTTTTATATTTTTTAAACTTATAAAGCTACTTTTTCTTTGCAGTTTTGTCAGCCTATTTGCCCTAAAATAATAGTATAAAGGGAAAACGCTAACGAAAAGTTATTATAGCGGAAAATGAGTTAATTTTCAGCAAGATTTTCGCGCAAACATAGTATGTAAGTAAAAAAGAAAATTATCTTAAAAACCTGTGTCTTCGTAACTTGATTTACATTTACAAAATATTATGGATTCTTAAAACAAATTTATGCAAATATGCAAAATAGAGTGTATTAAAAAATTAAGAGGTTATAGAGCACACTACAATAAACAATTTTTGCTCACGAAACCATGGTTGCAATATACTTTTCCGGTCAAAAATATAGAACGTCACTCTGGAAGACCAACACAAATTGTTCGAATCGCTTTTACATCACTCTGTTTATGCAATGAAACGGCAATATTGCGAAAGTTTTAACGGACTTACCATTCTTTGTATTAAATGCAATGATATTAAGAAAACTGATGGTTAAGAATGAAATATGTAACTATCTGAATAAATTTTACTTTTCTTTTCCAAAGCTCCCATATGTGTGGATGACTATGCCTGCCTCTAATCCTCTGCCATCCCATGTTTTCTTTTGAACCCTCTGTTGCATTGAGAGTTTTATTGCTCGATGGGCTCACTGAACGAACTTTTTATTACAATATATATAGGTTAAAGTGCCCCTATTTCGTCACCTCTCCTAATTTTGCCCCCCTTAACTTCTCCGCTTCTGCAAAAGTAGCGCCACTTATGACGCAAGGCACAGGGGACGGAAGGTAAAAGGAATCAGTAGTGAACGTTACGTTCGCCAAGACGCATACATAAATTAAAGACGGCGAATTTCCTATTTTTAGAAGATCTGAGTTCTTATTGCCTCGTTTGTAGAACGTTATTTACTGTACGGTAAGTATTTATTTCTTATTCATTGCATGTATTTTACCTTGGTAAGATGCTGACAGTAGCATACAGTGAGTTTTAGGGCGCTCAGTTCATCTTACGGGAACTGAAGCTCCGTCATATTGGGAAGTAGCATGGTCCCAATTTCGCCCCCCTTGCAGTTCTTATTTTTGTCCCGGAGACGAAATTAGGAATGCTTTTTCATGACATTTTTTTTCAATTTTTTCCCCTCATGTTTGGATGGCTAATGTTTCGTTATGTTACTCTTCCACTGATAATTAGTACATTTCTTTGCGCCTTACTTTAATGTAAATTAAAGTACTTACTGTAGAGGTAAAGTACTTACTGAGAGGAGCTTATCTCAAGGTTTTAGTACTTTAATGTAAATTAAAGTACTTACTCATTTAGAAATAAATTTTGATTTAGTTATAAGTTAATCGTCGGCGTATTGGATTTTTTGGGGGAACGAAATTGGGACCATTTTTTTCCCTCTGCATTTTTTAGATACTTTTGAAAAAACAATTTTTCGCATTGTTAAAAATTTTTGTACTATATTTGTCTATGTTTCTATGTGCGTGGGTAGTTAGTTTATCTAAAATCCAAATTTGGTAGATTTTCACTGAAAATTACAACTTCCAAGGGCCTAAAACTGACTGGGGGACGATAATAGGGCACCTTACCCTGCTCAAGAATCAAATACCTCTTTTCAGAATACAATTTTAACCTTGACAGAGCTACTACTCTCTGTTGCTAATTGCTTGAAGATGGAAACTTATAACTAATTTCTCTTATAACTTTTCTTTTTAATACTTTAAAGGTATTCTTTAATCAATATAAAAAAAAAGAATATTTACTTCTATAGTTTTCTATATATCTACAGCTAATACATTATTGCTTATCTCAAGGTTTGTTTGTTACTAGTGAAATTTGCGATGACCATACTCGGACTTACTTGGAGCAATCTAACTCGTATGGCCATACTCGGAGCAATCTAACACAAATTTTAGTCCCGATTTCATTAGAAAACGTCATATTTGCAAGGAAAAGACCATAGAACGCGATTGGTGGAATTTAAAAAATAGTTCAAATTTAGACCATTATCTGATATCTTACGTTACTAAAAAATATGTGGTTAGAAATATATATTTACTATAATACGAATTTATTAACCACATAATTCTTACAGCTTCTGTATATTATGTATCTAACCTTGATTAATTTCCATATAGTTGAAACTCGTAAAACACTAGTTAAACATTTACTAGTTGAAAATCTATCAACTTTTTTAAAAAGTACCATTCGCCATGGTCCATTTCATTGTAGATACAAAATAGTTTGTACAGGTACCTTGAAAGGAACTCATGCTAGACTTGTCTTAATGTAATTAGGTTGTCCTTAAACTGAACCAACAAGCAAAAAAAGAGGTTTATCTAGCCACCTAGATGAATAATTTTTGCACAATAAATCCAGGTCGCAATCAATTTATTATGTCAAACATACAGAGTGCTTTGCTGAAATAAATTTTCGTTCATAACTTTACTAATAATGTAGATATATAACTACATTTTCAATAAATTTACTGAGATTTGAGTAAAATATGGCGGCAATGAAGATATGATTGAATTAGCTACCACTGATGCCTAACAAGACTGTAGTAGATGCTCCATAATTGAAGAGCTGAGTGGATGAACCTGTTATGTGACATTTTCTTTAAAAAAATTTATCTTTTGATTGAAAGCTTTATGAGGTATCCTATCACATGGTGAAGCTAAAATACTAAGATTCTATTTAGTCTTGAAGATTTAAGACATTATTTATTAATATTTAATATTTTAATATTTAATAATGTCAATAATATTAATAATTTTTAATATTTGAAAATTAAATATGAATAAGTTTTTCTGAGAGAGTTTAGTACCATAAATGTTAATATTTTAAACACATGATATCAAACAGAAAATAAATCATTAAAATTTACAACAAAAACTTTCACTTCAATTTTCTTCAAATGTAATTTTTGTTACTTAACATGTTCTTCCACTTAGCTCTTCAATTCAGAATGCAGCTTATACACTGAGGTGACAAAAGTCATGGGATACCTGCTAATAGCGTGTCGGTCCTCTGTTTTCTCGATGAAGTGCGGCAACACGACGTGGCATGGACTCCACGAGTCGTTGGAAGTCCTCTGGAGAAATATTGAGCCATGTAGCCTCTATAGACGTCCATAATTCCGAATGTGTTGCCGGTGGAGGATTTTGTGCACGAACTGATCTCTAGATTATGTCCCATAAATGTTCGATGGATTCATGTCGGGCGATCCCGGTCGCCAAATCATCTACTAGAATTATCCAGAATGTTCTTCAAACCAATTGCAAACAGTTATGGCCCAGTGACATGGCACATTGTCATTCTGGAAAATTCCATTGTTGTTTGGGTGTATGAAGCCCATGAATGGTTGCAAGTGGTCTCCCAGTAGCTCAACGTAATCATTTCCAGTTAACGATCGGTTCAGTTTAACCAGCGGACCCAGTCCATTCCATGTAAACACAGCCCACACTAATATGGAGCCACCACAAGCTTGCACAGTGCCTTGTTGACAACTTGGGTCCATGGCTTCATGGGATCTGCGCCACACTCGTACAATTCCATCAGCTCTTACCAACTGAAATCGTGACTCATCTGGCTAAGCCTCTTTTTTTCAGTTGTCTACGATCCAACTGGTACGGTCCTTTAGCCCAAGAGCGCAGCTGTTGGCGATGTTGTGCTGTTAGTAATGGCACCCAAGTTGATCTTCTGCTGACATAGCCCATTAAAGCCAAATTTGGCCGGACTGTGCTAAAAGACACGTCCGTCGGACGTCCCACATTCATTCCTGCAGTTATTTCACGCAGTGTTGCTTGTCTTTTCACACTGGCAAGTCTATGCAGACGTCGCTGGTCGTGGTCATTAAGTGCCGGTGGTCGACCATTGCATTGTCCATGATCGGAGGTTATGCCTGAATTTAGGTATTCTCGGCACACTCTTGACAATGTGGATCTCGAAATGTTGAATTCCGTAACAATTTTCGAATTTGAATGTCCCATGTGTCTAGCTCCAACTAACATACCGTATTCGAAATCCGTTAATTCTCGTCGTGTGGCCCAAATCACATAATCAACCTTATCACACGAAGCATTTGAACACAAATGAAAGTCCTGCCCAGGCACTGACCATTTATGCAATTTGTAAGCTACACTACTACCATCTATATATTTGCATATTGCTATCCCATGACTTTTGTCACCTCAGTTTAATACATACATTATCACCAAGGGAATTAACAAGCAATTTCAGAATTTTCTCTGATATCATCACATTCAACAATTCTTTTATATGTTGTATGATGATCAGTTATTGTGGACTTTCTATCTCTTTTTTAAAAATACTTTTGGCAGTAAATTTTCTATCCATACTAACATTATTTAAAATTATATTTGTACAATCGTGGAAAAAAAAAAAGTAAACACACCCTACTAACTCCACGACAAATTACCCTAGAAGAAAGTTATTGGTACCGAACGATTGGAAATAAAGTCTACTTTTAAATGGTGTATATAAAATTTGCTTAGGGGGCCATCTACATATTACAACGAACCATAACTTTGTTTTTTTCAATAGCAGTACACAATTCTTACAGCATAAATGAACTCTACACCCTTCAATTAGCCTAAAAACAAATTTTTATGCAATTCGTACGACAAGTTTCCGAGAAATTAATTACTTTAAAACGAGCGTATTTCAAGGGCTGTATCCAAATTGAAGTTCGGTACTCGATTGTTAACCGAGAGAGCCCCCTGCTTGATCAAGGCACCTTAAGCGACACTCAAGCAGTCATTGAAGCATGCTAGATTACAGGACAGCATAAGAAATTCTAAATATCTATTCACTTCTATCATAGACGGCCCCTTAAATCATCATTTTGCCGTTTTTTAAGTATAATTTGAAAACTACTTGGAAGAAAAATGTGAAATTTTGGATTCCCATAAAGCAGGACTTAATAAATCTAAATCCATCAAAAAAAATTGTAGGTTACAATTCATAATTTTTTCGAATATTAATCTCATATTTCATTAATCATATCATAAAATTATAAAAATTGCAAATTCAACGTATTTATGTTTGGGTATATTAGTATTATTCATACACAAAAAATTAGCACATTAGGAGCATAATTTCAGGAGATATAAATAAAAATAGGAAAATGTAATTTAACATTAGAAGCATTAAATTTTGAATGTTAATAATTCAAAACCTTATCATTCAAATGACTTGCAATTTGGTATCTAGGCATAGTTTGAACCGAAGATTTGAAATATTTCTTTAAAATTGGGTATTGCCATTGAAAAAAATGAAGTTTTGATTCGTTTTAATATGTAGATGGTCCCCTAAGCAAATTTTATATACATCATTTCAAAGTAGACTTCATTTCCAATTTTTCGGTACCAGTAACTTTCTTCTACGATAATTTGTTGAGGAGTTAGTAGGGGGTGTTTATTTTTTTTTTCACAACTGTACATGTCCGTATTAAATGAATGTTGAAATCTTCTATACTAAAAAAAGAAAAGAGTTTGTCTGTGTGTGTGTCTCTATTGTCGATGGCTAGGAAATCTACCGCGTGTAGAAGTCAGAAAATTTGGGGGGGGGGGATAGTCCAAAGCAAGTTCTGATGCACTTGATGCTAAGATTTTTCTTCTTTGATAATTAGCTGAGATATTAATTAAAAACCAAAATGAAAGTTCATCAAAAAAATTCTCTTTGTGCGCGCGGACATGCACAGTTTGGATGTTATTGCAAATCTCCCAGCAGAGAAGAATGAAAAGGCACAGCGGCTTTTTTTTCGGCTGGTCTTTGTAAACGATCACTTGTCGAGCCGTTAGAAATATGGAAAAACTATAAAAATGTTCTGAAATTTCACTCTTTTAACTTTCGAACGCTGTATATCGCATAACAAAATAAACATTTTAAACCCTTTAATTTTTTTTTCGATTTCGCAATTTATTCCTACCTATTTCCGAAGCTTGCATCTGGCTCAGTTTTAAAGCTAATGAAGAACAAAAAATACCGATTTAATGCGGATACGTTCTCCTCTAAGACGGTGCAATTCTTAAAAAAAAAAAAAAAAAAAAAAAAAAAAAATGAAGATTAACCCTTTCAAAAAAATTGGCGACTGATAGCCACTTTGCGCCTCCGGAATACACTCTTTTTTCTACTCTAAAAGTAACAAAATGTCGATATTTTAACATAATCTTGTTACACGTTCTTTGTACACTTGATTTACATCACGCATCTCGAAACATTCAGATGATTACAAGTATTTTAAAATGTAACATGTGCAAAATGTTCGCCCAGAACGCGAATACGTAGGTGGCTATTGCTCATGTTTTTACAACTACGTATCCTATTGATGCACGAAAATTTTGCACAGGCTTCCGAAACTTTGTATTTATAAGAACTTATAAAAATTTCAAAGCGTTCGAACGATAAGAAGTATTTTGTGTTTAGTAATAAATGACCCGACGCGAAAAGAAGGACGAAAACACAGCCCTTTTACAACTACAATTCAATATATTTTCACGAATTTTTTACGCAGACTTCAAAACCATTATGTTTATAACTAATTACAATTTCTAACAGATTGGTAGTTTTCTAACTATTAAATGACTTGATGTGAAAAAAGTCATCTCACAAACGCCTTTACCACTAAATAACAATATTTTTTTACGAATGTTTTATACAGCCTTCTAAGCTATTATATTTATGATTCATAAAAATTTCAGAGTTTGGACAATAAGAACTATTTTCTTTAATATTAAATGAGCCAATTTGCATTATGAGTTTTTTTCCCCCTTCAAAATCTGTAATGTACAGTCGTGGAAAAAAAAAAGTAAACACCCCCTACTAACTCCTCAACAAATCATCGTAGAAGAAAGTTACTGGTACCGAACGATTGGAAATAAAGTCTAATTTTAAATGATGTATATAAAATTTTCTTAGGGGGTCATCTACATATTAAAACGAATCCAAACTTCATTTTTTTCAATGGCAATACCCAATTTTAACGATATATTTCAAATCTTCGGTTCAAACTATGCCTAGACACCAAATTTCAAGTCATTTGAATGATAAGTTTTTGACTTATAAACATTCAAAATTTAGTGCTTCTAATGTTAAATTAAATCTACATATTTTTATTTATATCTCCCGAAATTATGCATTTAATGTGCTAATTTTTTTTTGTAGTAATAATACTAATATACCCAAACATAAATAAGCTGAATTTGCAATTTTTATAATTTTATGATATGAATTATGAATTATTAAATTAATATTCGAAAAAATTATGGATTGCAACCTACAATTTTTTAGATGGATTTAGATTTATTAAGTCCTGATTTATGGAAATTCAAAAATTTCACATTTTTCTTCCAAGTAGTTTTCAAATTATGCTTAAAAAACGGCAAAATGATGGTTTAAGGGGCCGTCTATGATGGAAGTGAGTAGACATTTTGAAATGTATTCTGCTGTACTGTAATCTAACACGCTTCATTGACTCCTTGAGTGGCGCTTAAGGTGCCTTGATCAAGGAAGAGGCTCTCTCGGTTAACAATCCAGTACGGAACTTCAATTTGGATACAGCCCTTAAAATACGCTCGTTTTAAAATAATTAATTTCTCGGAAACTTATGGTACGATTTGCATAAAAATTCGTTTTTAGGCTAATTGAAGGATGTAGAGTTCATTTATTCTGTCAGAATTGGGTACTGCTATTGAAAAAACAAAGTTATGGTTTGTTTTAATATGTAGATGGCCCCCTAAGCAAATTTTATATACATCATTTAAAAGTAGACTTTATTTCCAATCGTTCGGTACCAGTAACTTTCTTCTACGATAATTTGTTGAGGAGTTAGTAGGGGGTGTTTACTTTTTTTTTTTCCACGACTGTACATAAGATTGTATAATGATAAGTCCAGCACGCCTGGGATATAACTGGGCTGCCACTTGTAACATTTTTGTATAATTTCGTAAGTTTTAAAATATAGGGGTCTTATTCAATGAAGGTATTTCCGGGCCCTGCCTCCGACAGCATCTCCTGATGATGGTAGTTATTCTGCTGGGTGGGGCTTGTTGAGCTTAAACCATATTGGTAGGCCTCCCCGCCTGGCCTGAAACTGAAACTGAAACTAAAACTGAGAAAAAAACACACATTTTAAAATTCTGAATACGCTATTTTTGTTTGAAATACGGAAAAGCATATAACACTCACTTAAAGAGAGTGCATTTTATTTTTAAATGACGCATGCTTTAAATATATATATATAGATATTGCGGTGCCCCCGGTACGAGGTTCGTTGGGAATGATTTTCGTTTAGAAATATAAATTTTTACAAAATTATGCTAAAGATATTATCATGGCCCGCGGTAACGCCAGGCGAGTCACCTAGTATCTAATATGAATTTTGTTTAACTATGTATATTCAGTCTTTAGGTAAGTCCAAATAATTTTCCGTTGTAAAGATGATAATTTATTGATTTCTACAACTCAATAAAAACCATTATGAGGGCACTTCTAACAAGATATTGCATCTTCAAATTTATACTAATGTCTGTAAAACTAGTCGGATGTGTCAATCCCAAAACTTTCTTCTTTATTATATATGTTAATATTTCAAAAATTTGTTACACATGTTAATCCTTAAGTGTTATTACTTCAAAATACTACATCAACTTTGATTTTCATCTTAAGTTTCTGTTTCATTTTACTAATCAGAGAAAAAAAACAGTTAAAATCGATAATAACATTTAATAAAATCAATATTTTTTGTTATTCTGTTGTACATCAGATGCTTGAGAATCGCCAGGTTAGCTGAATGCGAAATGCCCATAACTGCAGGAACAGCCGATGAGCAACAGAACTATGAAAAATCGCAAAAAATCGCTATTACAGTGCCCCATTCCAGCGAATTGTTCCCAAATTCACGTGGGACCTAATGGCCGTAGCCCAAAACATACACATGAAGTTTGGTTCAATTCTATACATTACTTCATACACTTTTCGATGATGCAATACTGGAAATGGCACAAAAATCGCTATTACAGCGTCCCTTCAGGCGAAATATTTCCAAATTTAATGAGAACCTGCTGACCATAGCCAAAAATATACACAAAAATTAGTCCAATTCTATGCATAACTTCATACACTTTTCGATAATACAAATCGGACACACGGACAGACAGACAGACTATTTTTTTAAACATGTTTTTGGGGATCCCTGACCCCTAAAATATGTTAAAAATAAAATTAAAGTGAAGTTAAAGTGAGTTAAAAAAAAAATAAAATTAAAAATATTGAAATGCAAATCAGAAATTTCAAAAGAATGATCACACGTGATGCTCACACTCGATATTAGATTGGAAAAGCCGTCACGTGACTAGCGTAGTTAAGCCGTCACATTTTGGCAGTCAGGAGAAAGTCACTCTGTAACATCAATGTGAAATTACCGTGACTAACTTTTAAGTCATTTGCAATTAGTCATACTGATAGATATCGACTTTCTAGTAAAGCGACTGTGTCTCCCTTTCCACGTCATCTGACAACGATGGTGTAAATAAGAGTTGCATTTGCGCCATAATGCATTTATATTTCGGTCCCGATGCTATTTAGAAGTACTTTAGACCGCAACCGTCCAAATTCTCTGTGGCATTTCAATAAATTAATAAATATTTCTAAGATAAAACAATTTATATTCAGTTAATATTAAATGATACCCGCGAAGTTGAAGAGTCAAACTAGCTTCCCTAATTATTGCATTAGTGATAAATTTAACAATAAGCTCATGCAGCCCGTAATGCCTGAATTTTGAAATAATTTTATTAGAAATTCCCTTTATACTTCTGCATATATACCACATACGCTGACTACTATATTGTAAAAGTTCGTAGATCGCTAAATATATTTCTTCTGCATTTCCAATCATTACCAAAAAGAAAAAAAATATCTCCTGGCTCCGTATCCTTCTCCTACCCAAGAATCCCCCGTAAGAAAATTTATGGATTCATGTATAAAGCATCTGTCACGACTATGTTCCACCCTCAAAATCCTATCTCAAATTCAAAAGTCACGGCTATGTTCCTCCCTCAAAATCCTATCTCAAATCAACAGTCACGGCTATGTTCCACCCTCAAAATCCTATCTCAAATCCAACAGTTATTACTTAGAAACCCTGATTTTTTAAGCAACGTTGCTTAACGTTTTAAGGAGTAAAAATTTAACATATCTTCAGTAAATAAAATTTTCAATTTTCGGCCTAAAAATTTTGAGAATTATAGATCTAATTTCTTGTGACTTTTCTCAATTGAAAAAAAGGTAAAGAATGCGTTCCATGCTGCTAATGGCGAAAACTTTGTTGAAGCAATTTTTTTTAAACTTTTATTTTTATTTTTATTTTATTTTTTACGACTGGCATTTCATTCTAATTCTAAATTTATTCTGAGCGAAATAGAGTTCTCTATTTTAATCCATTATTGGGTTCATTTCTTTGATTTTCTTTAAACGTTAGATTTCTTTTAAGAAAAACTTTAATAATGCACATATTTTATTAAAAACTAATGAATCAGTAACGTTTTACACAGTTTCTTATAAGCTTATTTGCTTCTAAGAATATGTATATATTTTTAATCTAAATGTAGATTGCCTTATTATTCGCAGAAAGTTTTACCGACTTATATTATTTATACGGTACTTTAATCTATAAAGACGAGAAGACGAGACAAAAATCGCTCTGGAATCCTTGTGCCAAAGTACCAAACACTTAAGAAAAGTATCTTTTCAATTACAGTGAAACCTCCTTGTGTGACCACCTCCATTTAGCGACCACCTCCCTGAACGACCATTTTTTCATGGAACGAAATTTCTTCCCATAGGCTCAATACTAATTTTACCTCCATTCAGAGACTAACTCAGTTTCACTCCCTCCATGAGCGACCAATTTCTTTGAAGAAAATTAAACAAATTCCGTTTTTTCCTAGTCACTAGAAGAAGGTTTTATTGGAAAAATAATTCCGGAGAGTGCATTATTCATCAAACTTCTTAAGTTTAGAATTTTTTTTCCGGTAACTTTTAAATGTTTAAACCTCAACTCTGATGACAAATTAAGAATGACGGTCAATAAACTCCCCTGCCATATTCTATTAGGAAACTCTCAAAGAAATGGATAAATTAATGAAATCGTCATTATTTGTTCCCGTCCAAAGAAAATTGCATTTATTTACTGAACTTCGAAAGGACATGGAAATAAAAGTTATAAAAGATAAAACCGTAAAATCAAAGCATACGTCAATGTATTCATTTTTTAAACTCTATTAGTAATTAACTTATGTAATTAACTTTTGTTTTAATACTTAAATTTTCATATTTTTTTCCTAATGTGAAAAATAAATTTTAGTAACATTAATCCTTACCTTTTTTCAACAATTAAAATCTAGATTTAAGCATGACGTCCATTAAGAGACCACCTCTCGGAGCGACCAATTTTTATTGGAACGGAATGTGGTCACTTTAGGGAGGTTTTACTGCACTAATATTAAATGGCAGCCATTTTAAAAAAAGATGGTGGATGAATTTGGCTAAAGAACTTGGTTTAGACCTTGTTATATCCTTTACACATGTTTATTCACATGCAAATTGGTAATTAAATACGCACGCTATCGCATGACAAAATATTAGAATGTTTCAAAATATCAGCTCATTAGAAATTCAAACTAGCTAGAAATTCAGCTGTATCTCAGACATTTTTTAAGATAAAACAAAAATCTTGTATCTAGGTTAAACATGAAAAAATCCTTTTTCAGTTTCGAATTTTTTGCATCTCTTTTTAATCTTTAAAATAAAAAAAAATTAAATAGCCGCGATTGGAAAGAAGTTGGCGGATGAAGATGTCCAACGACCTCGGTCGAGACATTTGTATGTTCTATGCACATACTAAGTTACATCCAAATAGGTTCATAAATATGAGAGCTACAGCACGACAAATATCAGATGCATAAATGTAAATACAGTCATGTTCAAAATTAAGAGAATTTTCCGATTTGGTCGACTATTTCCAGAACTACTGGACAGATTTTAATGAAATTAGATACGAATATAGGTTGATATGATGCAACAAAAATAAACATTTAGCAGTTATAATGGGCACTCAGGATCGTGCGTAAGAATCATCAGCATTGGAAGGTATAAAACAGAGCTTACATTATTGAACCAAAAATGGATTAATAAGGGTTATTGTCCCCTATTACAGTTATAAAGTTCTAACAACATGTACTCATATTTGAAATCAGGCGGTTCATGGGCCCCAGTGGCAATTTGTCTCTCTCCTCCAGAAACGGCCCTTGATGATTCTGGGAGGTGGAAAACGAGTTCCTATTTTACTCCCCAGAGTGTTCCAGAATGCTCTATATTGTTTAGGTCTGGAGGCCTGGCTGGCCAATCCATCAAGCGAATATCCTCAGTTTCCAGAAATTTGTGGACCAGAGGAGCTCTATCTGGGCGCGCGTTGTAGTCCATTAAAATGAAATGAGGGGCAACTCCATCTCAGAAAAGGCGAACATAGGGTACCAAGATATCATCCCTATACGTCACACCAGTCATAGAGCCTTTGCCGAAAACAGGGAGAGGTGTTCGATAATACAATCCAATATGATGCCTGCCCAGACCATCAAATTTCCACTAACATAGTGGTCTTTTCTTGGAAATTGGAATGTAGGTGGCGGATCTCTGGTTTTCTCCAGATGAAAGTACGTCAAGAATTTGTATTTAGGCTGAACAGAGACTCACCAGTGAATAGAACGGTCCACCATTGATTCCTTGTCCAAAGTTGATCATCTCTCCACCATGCTAAACTAGTTCTCCTGTGTGGAGAAGTGAGCGGGACGCAAGAAGCAGGTCTTATTGCAAGCAGCCATCTGTCATGCAGCCTTCTGCAAACAGTAACTATTGATACTCCACTGTCTGTGGCCGTATAAAGGTCACGAGAGAGCTGAGAAGCTGTTGCCCTCTTGTTACCCTCTCGCTTTAATAGAAAAATAGCGATCTTCGTTGGCCCTTGGACGACCTTGCCCAGGGTTTCCCTCTATGGATCCAGTGTCCTTAAACTGTTTCTATAAGTTGGACACGACACTGAGCGTTATATTTAAGTCTTCAGGAATCTGCATTTGACTGCGCTGTTTCCAGTCTTCCCGCGATTTTCCACCTCATTCCATCATCCACACGTTGGTGGTTACTCATTTTTTACTGTTTTCTTTTGAATTTCATGGAATGTTGCAATAACAATTATTCAATGATGTGTGCGAGCTAACTAAAAAGCGAAAATTTCCACGCTCGCTTATAAAGCCTCTACACCCCCCCCCCCTACACGGTTACGTATTCGACACTAAACAGTTGCATCTTTGTTTCTAGGCATCAGTTTTACCTTTCATTTAGTACATTTCATGAAATTCGACAAAATATGCAAATTCTCTTAATTTAGAACATTGATGAGTTATTCTTGAGTGTTGATGAGTGAAGATCACACATATATATATATAAGGTCAGTCTGCCTAAATGAGACACGATTCCACGTAGTTTTGTCGCATTTAGGGTATATTTGGGATTTTATTATATAAATGTATATTTTATTAAGCAACAAATTACTGAGTACTGTACCTTTAGTTAAAAACTAACTTGTTTTGTAGAAATTTAATAATTATCTGCAGTATAAAACCACAATATAGGATTGTCGCATTTAGGTCATTTTTGTCGTATTTATGGCAGCTAAAACCTAAATTAGACGTTCATAGTCCTAAATGGGATAATGCATTTTATACATGACAATTAATCTGAAAAATTTCATTTAACGATTAACTTCTGTGACAGAAAATTGCCACATTACAACTGTGAGCGGTCTGCGAAACCATTCGATTGAAAGATGAATAAAATGCGCGATTAACTCACAAAATACTGTTTTTGCACTAAACTGATTGTACAGTAGTATTTCTAATAAAATTTCGTTTTTTCTAACATTTCAAACAATAGTACTAGGCTCCAAATGAAGCAAAATTTCGCTGAATCGATAGTTAAACTGGAAATTACAAGTTAAACTGAGAAATGTTTTAAAAAAAGCAGCTCTAAGAGCAGTTAATGGTTAACAATAATTATTTTTCGATTTAATTAACCCTTAACTGCTGTGACAGGAATTGTTGCATAACTACTGTGAGCGGTCTCCGAGACTACTTGATTAAAAGATGAATGAAAATCTCTATTAACTCACAGGGTACTATTTCTGTACTAAAATTGAACCCTTAACTGATGTTACCGGTCTCTCAGACTGCGGCTTTTTTCAATTTTTATAGTTTAACTTGCAATTTTCAGTTTAACTACAAACACTAACGAAATTTTGTTCCGTTTGGAACTTTAATACTATAACCAGAGACTTTTGAATAGGTGAATTTTAATTATGACAGTCCTGTCCAAAGAGTTTAGTACAAAAACACCATCCATTGAGCTAATCGTACCTTTTATTCATCTTTCGTCGCAGCGGTCTCACAGACCACTTCACACTAGTTATGTGATAATTTCTGTGACATCAGTTAAAGGTTAAGTACAGGACTATTATAAGTAAACTTTTCAATGTTATTCTTTAAATGTTTATCACGGCGCAGCACCGTACTGTTTATCAATTTTACACTGCTAATATGCAAAAGTTATCTGAATGCTGCGTATAATGCCTAATATATATAAACCCCAAATAAATAAATGCTTTCCTAATATAAAAAACTCTCATCCCTCTTTGCCAAGGAGCTATGGCCATAACTACAATTAAATGATTGTCGCAGAAAAACATCGCTGAAAATTCTCGAAATTCGCCCGTCAATATTAACCCATAATTTATACACCAGTGAGATTTGGGTTTAAACTCCGCATAATTTTGCTGACAATCTGGTGATATTGAACTATAACTACATGATCCATACATGAAATTTAATAAGGAATCCAAATGAAATATTTGATTTTATCAAAATTCTTATTTTGTGAATAAAAAATGCGAATTAACTAAAGACGCCGACATTTCGGTCGGTGCAAACTCACAGTGTGGAGCTTACGGGTTAAAAGAGTATTTAACCCTTAACCGGAAACGTACATCTTTGAGATGTTTGCGTCGACATATCTGCCCTTAATATTTTCTCTCTCCGACATCCCAAACTTATTTGTATGCTGTTATATTAAAAAATTGGTCCTGTTAATGCATTACTATTAAAGGGTAAATGTTTAAGTTCACTATTTGGTAAATTATTAAGTGTTCTGTTTGTGCACGGGATTTCCACGTTTCCGGTTAAGGGTTAAAAGATATTTATAATAATGTTAACTAGACTATTTATTATATATAACTTTATTATAAAATGTCAAATGATAAATATATCAGCCTTAGAAATAGATAAAATCGTACAATATTTCTAATAATTCTGATTAAGCCAAAGAGAAGCTCCTGTGCCTGATATTCTGTTGCACCCCCCCCCCCCCCCCCCTTCTTCATTTTTCTTGCATAAATGAGACACGAAAATTAACATTTTCTTTACTTAAAAATACGTATATGGAAACAAATATTCATTTAGATAAACATGGTTTTATTTATTTTTTATCTTGTACTAATTTAAAAGTAGAAAATGTCAATTATAACGAATAAAAGGTGAAAACAGAATTAAAATATCAGATTTTATAAAAGTGCTAACAAAAATTATGACTTCTAAACCAGGGAATAACTCAATTGCATCACGTTTTAATCGGAGACAGCATTTAAGCTACCTAATGGTATAATGTTGGCAAAATTAACTTACTTAACGCCATTAAAATAAACATAAATTGTTTTCAATCTACACAAGATTTTCCAGAATTTTCATTATGTAAAATTATTGCAAATTCCTTAATCATATGTCTATATTATGTTACTGGAATAGACACTGTGTTTCTTACACCTTTTTTTATTAAAAAATTTAAAAAAGCGTATTTTTCTTTTTTTATCGTCTTAAACACATATTTAAACACCTGGTTAAAGAAAAGCTTTAATGGAGTATTATGCTGACTCAACACAGCTTAATTAAACATAAAATTCGATTTAAATATCATTTTAACACAATATATAAAAAATCCCATATAAACTTCTTCGTTAGTCATCTAAATGTTTCGCCGCATTTACAACAATATGTATATCGCTATTAGGCACACGATGAAAACAAGCTCTCCTAAATGCGTAGTCCACTTCAAATTCTAATTCGGAAACTTGTCACATTTTCTTTAGTATAACTGGTCAGGTAACTGAAACGGACAACGTAGCTCTTGACGTTAATAAGGATATTTGATCTTCAAAGTTAAAAAATAAAAACCGTGTGCCACTTTCGGAAATTTTTGTCGCATTTACGAAACATGGGGGCGATGCAAAATGAACGATGTGTATTTGATTGGAAATTTCTTTTAAAAAAACCATTTTACATGCAAAAAAATGTTTCGGGTTTTATTTCTGAAGTTCATATGCTTCATTATATAATACTAGCAGGAATGACCGAGCTAAGCTCGGTCAAAATTAGCTTTCTGTTTATCTCGATATATTTTTCCCACTGAATCATTCTTGCTGTTTTAGATGCAATTAGCTTGACCATGAAACATAGTGACCCAAAATAACCCACTAATCGAGTTTTTTCGAACATCCGACCTATCACAATGCTCTTCTCGAGCCTGAAAACGATGGAACACAAAATTTTGTGAAAATCGTTAGTCGTTTTCTAGGTAAAATAAGCTTGATCCACGTTGATTCAAAAGACCACTAACCGAATTTCATCGACAGATGTGAGCTATTTCAATGGTCTTTTTGTACTGTGAAACGGTATAACAAAAAAAATTGCCAAAATTGTTTGAACCTTTTTGAGATGCCGATAGCTTGACCCCGACCCATTATCACCAAAATGACCCACTAATAGAATTTTTTTGAGCATGCGACCCAGCCCAATAATTTTATCTTGTCCAGAAACGGTGTAGTACGAAGTTTTGTCAAAATCTTTTGAGCGGTTTTTTAGATACAGATAGCTTGATCCTGATCCATTAGGACCCAAAATGACCCATTGATTGAATTTTCTTGATCATGCGACCCTGCACAATGCTCTTATCATGCCCGTAAACGGTATTATACAAAATTATGTCAAAATGTTTAGAAGCGCTTTTTAAATACAATTAGCTTGACCCTGATCCAGTGTGATCCAAAATGACCCACTAATCGAATTTTCGTGAACATGTGACCTAGCCCAATGGTCTTCTCGAGCCCCAAAACGATAGAATACAAAATTTAGTCGAAATCGTTTAAGCCGTTTTTTAGATACAATTAGCTGGACCCTGACATATTGTGACCCAAAATGACCCACTAATCGAATTTTCTCGAACATGTGACTTAGCCCAATGGACCACAAGCATTACTGACGTCATACAACGTCACGATGGATTATAGCTAATCAGCTTCTCTATTTTTCCCACAAGCGCTCGCCAAAAGCCAATCAAATACCACAATACTTGTGGGAAACATTGCAAGCTCCGCCCAGTGCGCGTGGTCAATTCTCTTCTCATGCCCAGAAACGATATACGTAATATAAAATTTGGTCAAAATGTTTTGAGCATTTTTTTAGATTCAATTAGCTTGACCCTGGCCAATTCTGACCCAAAATGACCCACTAATTGAATTTTCTCGAACATGTGACTTAGCCCAATGATCCTCTCATGACCAGAAACGGCCGTATATTAAAAAATTTTGTGAAAATGTCTTGAGCCGGTTTTTTTAGATATAATTAGCTTGACCTTGACCCATAATGATCCACTAATCGAATTTTCTCGAACACGTGACCCATCCCAATGGTCTTTTCGTGCCCGAAAACGATAGATTACAGAATTTCGTCAAAACGTAGTGCCGTTATCTATATAAACTTAGCTGGACCCACGGTGACCCATAAATGACCCACTAATCGAATTTTCTTGAACACGTTACCCATCCCAATGGTTTTTTCGTGCCCGAAAATGGTTAGATACAAAATTTAGTCAAAATCGACTGAGCCGTTCTCTAGATATAATTAGCTTGACCCTGACCCATTATGACCCAAAATGATCCACTAATCGAAAATTCTCGAACACGGGAGCCATCACAATGGTCTTTTCGTGCCCGAAAACAGTAGGGTGCAAAATTTCGTCAAAATCGTTATAACTTAGCTTGACCCACTGTGACCCAAAAATGACCCACTAATCGAATTTTCTCGAACATGTGACTTAGCTCAATGGTCTTCTCGTAATCCAAAACTGTAGAATATAGAGTTTAGAGAAAATCGTTAAAGCCGTTTTTAGATAAAAATTGCTTGACCCACAGTGACCCCAAAATGACCCACTAATCGAATTTTCTCCAACTCGTAACCCATCCCAATGATCTTTTCGTGCCCGAAAATGGTTAGATACAAAATTTAGTTGAAATCGATTGAGCCGTTCTTTAGATATAATTAGCTTGACCCTGGCCCATTATGACCCAAAATGATCCACTAATCGAATTTACTCGAACACGAGACCCATCCCAATGGTCTTTTAGTGCCCGAAAATGGTTAGATACAAAATTTAATCAAAATCGATTGAGCCGTTCTCTAGATATAATTACTTTGACCCTGACCAATTATCACCCAAAATGACCCACTCATCGAATGTTCTCGAACACGAGACCCATCCCAATGATCGTTTCGTGCCCGAAAATGGTTAGATACAAAATTTAGTCAAAATCGATTGAGCCCTTCTCTAGATATAATTAACTTGACCCTGATCCATTATGACCCAAAATGACCCACTAATAGAATTTTCTCGAACACGAGACCCATCCCAATAGTCTTTTTGTGGCCGAAAACAGTAGGGTTCAAAATTTCGTCAAAATCGTTAAAGAAGTTATCTAGATAAAGTTAGCTTGACCCACGGTGACTCAAAAATGACCCACTAATCTAATTTTCTCGAACATGTGACTGAGCCCAATAGTTTTCTCGTAATCCAAAACTGTAGAATATAGAGTTTAGTGAAAATCGTTAGAGCCGTTTTTTAGATAAAATTGGCTTGACCCATAGTGACCCAAAAATGACCCACTAATCGAAGTATCTCGAACATGTGACCTAGCCCAATAGTTTCTTCGTGTCGAAAAACGGATGGATGTGAAATTTGGTCAAAATCGATTGAGCCGTTTTTTAGCTATCATGAGCTTAACCTTGACCCATTACGACCCAAAATGACCCACTAATCGAATTTTCTCGAACATGTGACCTAGCCCAATGGTCTTATCATGCCCGAAAATGGTAAAATACAAAATTTTGTCAAAATCGATTTAGCCGTTCTCTAGATATAATTAGTTTGACCCTGACCCATTATGACCCAAAATGACCCACTAATCCAATTTTCTCGAACACGGAGACCCATCCCAATGATCTTTTTGTGCCCGAAAATGGTTAGATACAAAATTTAGTCAAAATCGATTGAGCCGTTTTCTAGATATAATTAACTTGGCCCTGACCCATTATGACCTAAAATGACCCACTAATGGAATTTTCTCGAACACGAGACCCATCCTAATGGTCTTTTCGTGCCCGAAAACAGTAGGGTGCAAAATTTTGTCAAAATCGTTAAAGAAATTATCTAGATAAACTTAGCTTGACCCACGGTGACCCAAAAATGACCCACTAATCGAATTTTCTCGAACATGTGACTTAGCTCAATGGTTTTCTCGTAATCGAAAACTGTAGAATATAGAGTTTAGTGAAAATCGTTAGAGCCGTTTTTTAGATAAAATTGGCTTGTCCCACAGTGACCCAAAAATGACCCACTAATCGAAATTTCTCGAACATGTGACCTAGCCCAAAAGTTTCTTTGTGTCGAAAAACGGTTGGATGTGAAATTTGGTCAAAATCGATTGAGCCGTTTTTTAGATATAATTAGCTTGACCTTGACCCATTACGGCCCAAAATGACCCACTAATCGAATTTTCTCGAACACGTGACTTAGCCCAATGGTCTTATCATGCCCGAAAATGGTAAAATACAAAATTTCGTCAAAATCGTTAGAGCCGTTTTTAAGATAAAATTTACATACACACACACACACACACACACACATACACACACAATTTTTGCTCGCATTATAGAATAAGATTAATTTACGATTCTTGCATTAAGATTTTATGTAAAAAAACATTGTCGCATTTAGGGGTTATCACATTTAGGCAGACTGACCTTATATGTGTGACCTTCACATATATACACACACACATATATATACACATATTTATATATACCGGGTGTCCCAAAATTGACTGATGGATTTTAAAATTCCACAACTTGCAAACGGTGACAGATATTAAAACAATTCTTGCAGGAATGTTATGTAAGATGTCAGGAGTTTTTATGCTGCGATTCTCAGGTTTAGTTACAAATAGCACCGATAGATGGCGCTGCAAGCAGTAACCGGTAAATCTGGGCTCGATTTTTCGGCCTCTCTCTTCTTCCACGCGAAAAAAGGAGATTAAAATGTATTGAATGGATCCCGAAGTACCAAAAATCGGGTCTGGACTGAGCGCATATTGCTTTAAGCGCCATCTATTGTTAGAAATTCGAACTAAAATCAAGAATCACAGTATAAAAACTCCTGACATCATACATAACCCTCATGCAAGATTTTTTTTAATATCTGTCATCATTTGAAGATATTGAATTGTAAAATGATTCAGTCATTTTTGGGACACCCGGTATACACACACACACACACATATATATATACCGGGTGTCCCAAAAAGGATTGACTGATTTTAAAATTCAATAACTTGCAAACGGTGACAGATATTTAAAAAATTCTTGCAGGAGGGTTATGCATAAAGTCAAAAGTTTTATTACAGTGATTTTCGATTTTAGTTCGAATTACAAACAATAGATGGCGCTGCGATCAATAGACGCTGAATTCAGGCTCGATTTTTGGTACTTCGTGGCCCGGATAATACATTCCCATCTCCTTTTTCAGCATGGAACAAGAGAAAGGACCAGAAATCGAGCTTGTATTTAGCGACTATTGCTTACAGCGCCATCTACTGTTTGTAATTCGAACTAAAATCGAAAATCACTGTAATAAAACTTTTGACCTTATGCATAACCCTCCTGCAAGAATTTTTTAAATATCTGTCACCGTTTGCAAGTTATTGAATTTTAAAATCAGTCAGTCCTTTTTGGGACACCCGGTATATATGTATCACCTTTTGAACGGAGGGTGGTTTTGGGGTCTCGGAGTCCTGATTGGTGTAAATATACCAAAATTCTCCGGAATTGCTTTCCTCTGGACGGCTGCAATAGGTTAGCTTTTTACTTTTTTTAATGAAAGCTACCTAAAAGTAAGATTCGACTTGTTTGGTTATGAAAATATTTATTGATTTGTAAAATAATGAATCTGAGATAGTAATATATAGAGAATTAATTGCCTTGCACAGTTACTAGTAAACAAATAAACATCTTCCGTACAATTTTTTTATTTAGTAAAGTAAATTAAACCGTATAGAAATCAGTTAAACTTCATTAAATAAAATTTCTAGTAGGAATAAATTATTTTTAATTTAGTAGGTAAAACATCCCTGAATTGGGGAAGTATTAACCAGTTTTCAGAGTTAGGGGAAATTTATATATATTTTTAATCCTTTAGCCTTTTCAAAATTATGCCGCGATAAAATCATAGAATACTTAATACGCTAATTAAATGTAGCATACTGAGAGGCTAGTGTTTTTCAATCACAAATTACGAGAATTTTAGCAAAATGTGGGCTAGACAGCCCCAGTATCCCCTATATGCGGCATTCAGAATAGAATTGAATCAAGTCTATAAAACATTATCCAGATATATATGGAGGTAAAGTTTATTGGTTTTTATGCATTTCTGTCAGAATCATAGGACACTAATGCTATTTGTTGTTCTCATTTTCTACATAGCATTGGGTTTGTTACGGCACCTAACAAATTATTGTCTATAGAGCAAGAATTCGTTATCAACTATGTTGAAAGAAATAAAAAAAGAACTAAAAAAAATTTTTTTAAGACAAACTTTTACTATAATGTACTAAAAATGAAAAAAATGTTGAAAGACAATTGATTGAAATAAATACATTTTTTTAAAGAAATAAATTAAATTTCGATTGATTTTTTTTATCAGTCTGTTTAAAAAAATAAAATGGATATGAGGCATTCACACAAAATTTTAACTTTCAGGAATAAAAATCTAGTGAATTTAAACTTAATAAAATAACATTTTAAACTTATAGACAAATGTCTTAATAATACGAAAAAAAAAAATTGTGAGCAGCGAAGATTTTTTTAAATTTAATTGAGGTTTAAGTTAAACTTGCAAGTTTTATTTTCCTTACCGGTTTACCTTTCTAACTTTATATTTTCTTCTACATTTTTACTTATAATGAATTGGCATAGCACACACAGAACATTCAATAAGAAATAATAACAATGTAGTATTTTTAGTACAGAATTTTGATATAACATTGTCTTAAAGGGATATTAAGGGAGGGACGGTAAGGGAAAAAAGAGGGCGGTAAGGTAAAAAAGGGACGATAAGGATAAACAAAAAAGGGACGATAAGGATAAACAAAAAAGGGACGCTAAGGATGGGACTGTAAGGAAAATTACCACCTATTTTTAGGCAAATCATGTTAAGAATAAGTGATAGTCACAATGTTCATTGATTTTTAGCAACAGTTATTTACATTGGATTAAATTGCAAAAAAAAAAAAAAAAAAAAAAAAAAAAAAAATTACCTCGAAAAGTGCAGGAATAAACCTTGGTGACGGTAAGACTATCAATAAAGCCACAATGCTTGAAATTAATATTTAAATGCTGATTTAAATTCTGCAGTAAATTTCCTGTCAAAGAATTTTGACAGGAAATTCTTTCATTCTTTCTCTAGCCTTCTTCTGCATGAGAAAAAAGTTGAAAAAAAAATATGTGGCTGCATCTGAAAGGATTTTCTGTATAATTTTATCAAGAGGGACGGTAAGGAATCTAAAATCCAGGGACATAGATAAAAAAATAATAACAACCGTAAAAATGTGTGCAGGTTAATTTTTTGCTACATATTTATCTATATTATTATACATATATTATTATATTATTATCTATATTATTATCTATATTATTATACATATATTATTATATTATTATCTATATCATTATCTATATTATTATACATATATTATTATCTATATTATTATACATATTTTGCTACATACTTACAAGGAAAAAAATCTATCAACGTCCTCCTGAGGACCGAACCCAGATCCATTCATCCGCCGCATGGAAGTAAAAATATGGCGCATTTACCAAACATGCCACGGTTCAATCGAAGAACATCGGCTTATTTCTGAAGCAATCACTGACATTTACGTACCCTCATTGGACAAATGCTTTTATCCCTTAGGGGAGGCGGAGGCTAATTTCAAATTCTTTTTTACATAATATTGTATTATCTCCGGAAGTACATCAAAATACCTAAAATTAGGTTAATTGTAGCAGAGGAAATGTGTTAAAATTGAATTCCACGATTAGAAACCGAAAGACAAAGCAAGTTAAATAAAACCTTGTAAAAATGAACGTGATTCAGTTTAATTCCGAATGTTCCATATCAAAATCTTTTTCTCATTAATTTTTAGAGGCATGGATTATATAAAAAAAAAAGTAATCGATTTTGTTAATGTTTTTTATTAAGAATTATATTTCGCCGTTTGCCGTAATTTATATTTGAAATGCTATTTCAATATTCTATTTATGTGTATCATTTGTTTTTTAAACTTCAGATTAAATCGCACAATAAATGTTTAAAATCATGGATTATCAAGCAACAAAAATAAGTTAAAATAAGTTATCATTATCAATATTATTATTAAGAATAAGTTCTCCCTGTTGACTGTATTTATATGTAAAATGCTATTTTTGTATATCACTAAATTTTTATTAATGTCAAATAAAAAGAAACAGCTCTTTAAGTTATTATTTTTTATTATTAAATTTCGTTATTGACTGTAACGGAAATTTCAAAGATATTTTAATGTGATTTTAAAATGTGATGTAAAGATTTAATGTTTATGGACATAATTACAATTTATTAACTTCCAATGGAATCTCAAAATAAATGTTTAAGATCGTGAATTTTAAATCAACAGAAATAAAATATTATTATTAATATTTATTAAAAATAAGTTTTCGATATTGACTGTATTGACTGTTGTCTATTTACGTAGATAATTAGATTTTTATTAACGTCAAATGGAATCACACAACAAATGTTTAAGACACTGGATTATGAAACAAAAAAGTAAGTTATTAGTATTAATTTTTATTATTATATCTTAAGAGTGAGATTTCACTGTTGTCAGTATTTGAAATTAAAATGCTATTTTCATGTGCTATTTACGAATATCATCATTATTATTATTAACGTATTTTTACTAACATCAAATGAAATCCCTCTCAGACAGATAACTTAATTCAATGTAAATGAGAATGCAAGTGACATCATAAGACTCGGAAGATGTGTTAAAACCTTATCTTGATCATATCAGGAAGTAATCAGATTAATGCAATCACATTAAATCAGCGTAAGAAATTGCACTTCTACTTTGCAATCTCCGGGCATTTTATTTTCCTTTTAAATTCAAGCTTCACTTCCGTGTTTTCAGCCGAAATTTATTATTCCAGTAAACAAGGACTAGTGCTCTAGATTGATTAAAGTTTACTTTCATTTTAAGGAAGTTATAGATAACTTCTTTTAATTAAAAATCTGGATAATACATATATATACACAAAAACATATACACAAAAATTTATCATAAAAACATACACATAATAATTTAATGTAAATAAAAAAGTAATCAAAATACCATTATGGAGGGTTGAGATAGGGAATGCTAAAAAATCTTTAAAAACCTTATATCTATATATGTGTGTGAGCATGTATATGTGTATGTATATATGCTTATATATCATAAGGATATATATATATATATATATTTAAAAAATCAGGGGTATCATGCATTTCACATCATAAATTTTTCATTAAAATTTCACATATTGGCACATAATATAATGCTATATTTTACTATTTCAAAATAATCCTCATTGTTTTTTAAATGCTATTTATATACTATTTTTTCATTTTATAATATTTGTTTTAAATGGTTAATTTAATCAATGCCCTTTTATTTATTTATTTATTTATTTATTTATTTTATATTTTCTCAGTAATTATTAAGTTTATTCCTATTTTTTCATTCTACTTAAATGATAATTTAAGTCATTTCTTGGTTTCTTCAATTGATTTCACTCTTTTCTATGGATGTAGATGGCAGCACTAAACATTTTTGTTAAAAATCTAGTTACAATATAGTTTTCCTTTTTAACACCAGATGGCAGAGTGTTTTGGTTTTTATTGACTAAATGCTGGTCACATGTTTTAATAGTCTTAAATCCGATTGCATCCTCACATGTTATAATATTGTGAGTCAACTTTCTGGAATTTTGAATTCTTTTCTATATTAGAGGTATTGTGCTCTAATCATTTTACAATTTTTAATATCTTGTGTGAGGTGTATCTCTCTTTAGATATCTTGGTTTTTTATCATTTATTTTGTTTTATGATGCGCTATTAGGAGCTAAATTTTGTCATTTTAGGCTTAATGCCGACAAAATTGGGTGAAACAATGCACCTTCACTATGAATAAAACCTGCAAGCTCTTCTGATGATTCTGTGGGTTATTCATAGTTTCATATTTTACGTATAGTTTCCCTATATTCATATCTTGTTCATCTTTATAATTTAACCAATTTGTTTATATATTTATGATTTCATCCTTATTATATATATATATAGATATAGATATAGATATCATATAACTCATATATACATACATAAATACAGGGTGTTCCAAAATTCGGCCGAGAAATTCAAAGGTGTGATAGTAGGCATCAAGACGATGAAAAATTGCCATAAAACATGGGGTCACAAACCCCTTATTTAGTCACAAATACGGGGTATTTCATCCTAACTGAACTTGTGATGACGGTAATAATTTCGAGAAAAATAAAAACATTGCAATGAAAACGCAATGATATGTACCCTGTTTTCTGTGAAATGTGATAACATCACGAAAAGATCTGGAAAAACATACCGTTTGAACTCATAATCACAGTCCAAAATGTGGGGCGTCAAGTGCATACTGCTGGCGCGTATAATGCAAACTTCTACCACTTTTGTTTGATGTTATCACATTAACAAAAAAGGTGAGAATTTCTGTTTAATGTTTTATTATAATATACTTCATTTTTCTGGAAGTTATTACTGTCAACTATAGGTGCAGATTAACGGTCGTCTGTCGCCACGTGGCGATTAAGTTTTTTGCTTTGGCGACTAACTTTCGACGTCTAAATCGCCATGCTTCTTAGGGATGCCCCTTTTTCATCGAATGATTTTCGGATTTTTTTTTTCTTATCAATCGCGGGATTATGCCTCCCTCATAACCCCGAGATATTTACAGCTTCTCTTCTTTCTTATTGTCCATAATTAAAACATATGGTTAAACATGGACGCCACATTTCAGCGGAATTTTAAATTTATTGTTTTCTTATAAAAATAACTGCGATGTCCGCGAGATCGGGGGAAAAAATGACCATTGATGTGCACCACGAATTAATTCAACAGCAGTGGTATACCACAGTTAACTTGCGACGCAGAAAAATTCGAGTCGAGAAAAGAATACGTTTGGGTCCCACACATTAAATTTGTAGCTCTGGGATTATTTAGATATGTTCTTACAGGTAGACGGCATACGATTCTTTTACGAATTAGCAGAATTCGCCGAATTATTATTTAATAATTAAGCAGATTTCCGCAAAATCATTTCGTCAATCGGTTATGAAAAGAAATCGAGAATTTCCTTGATCGCTCATGAACTTTGTAAAAACCGTCCTGGAAAAATCCGGAAAATTTCGTCGATTGCTAGCCAAATAAAACCATTAATTTCATCAATTGTCACAAAATAAAACTGCAAATTTCTGTCGTGAAACAAACCGTTGTTTTCGCAATCGGTCGATAGAAGAAAACACGATTTTCGTGAATCGGTCAAAGGGAAGAAAAAAAAGAGGCAAATTCTGTCATTCCGTCTCGAAGATATCAACAATCGAAAGAATTGAATTTTGTCAACCGATCGGAGAAAAAACGGGAATATCGCCCATTTTTTTTTGCGATCATTTGACGAAATTTGTGGGATATTTTTTTATGATTCTTTGAAAAAAATTCATGTTTTTTGTGCAATCTTTTGACGAAATTCGCGTTGTTCTTGCGATCTTTTGACAACATTAGCGTTTTCTTCGCGATCCTTTGAAGAAATCGGTGTTTTTATTTTCGTGACCATTTGACAAAATTTCGTTTTTTTTTGGGGGGGGGGGGGGAATTCCTTGATGAAATTCGCGTTTTTTCACGATTCTTTGACGAAATTCGTGTTTTTTCTGCGAACGATTTTCGAAATTCGCGATATTTTTTATGTCCGAATTTTCGGAACCGAATGCCTGAAGTTTTCTGAAAATTCGAACCAGGATCACCCCTGTGAAGATATTTTTTCTTGTGTGTTCTTCAAAAACAAGTCTTTGAATTGTATTTGATTTTTATTGTGCAAAATAATAATACTCACACATTCTCATTTTTTTTAAAATATGTACTCTTGTAGAACAAATAGAAAATAAGGAATATTGTTTTCTTAATATTGTATTCTCCACTACTGTGATTAGCTTATGCATATTTTTTTAACCTGTATCTTGCTCAATTTTATATTCTGAACTCTTCACAGTTCAAAATTTATATTGCACTTAATTTATACCCAAATTAAAAGAATTTTGTGATTAAATTAAATTTACACATTTGATATATTTAGTCTATGTTTTGTTGTACATGTGTATACATGAAACAAATTACACAGACCTGCAAAAAAATACTTTTTGAAAATTGCATTAGTTTTGATAACTAATTTTTATGTTTTTTTTACTGTTGATTCCGAAAATGAAATCCATTTCTTTCTATCACGTAAGGATTTTTCGCAAAATGATTTTATAGAAAAAGCTGAAATCACGAAATTTTGACATTTCATTTAAATTTCATTGATTTATAAATCCATATAAATTACATTTATATCTGAGTTCAAGGAATAGTTAAGTATATGTAGAAGGTTATAAGTCCTTAGAGTAATGTTTTTCTTTACATCAAAAGTTTTTTGCCACTTTTTGCAGAGATTGTCCCTTTGTAGTATCCAGCAGTAGTCGGCTATCATGCTGACATTCCTTTTGCCTTGATATCGCCTCTCCATTTTCTTTATATCCTGGTTAAATCTTTCACCTTGTTCCTCACTAATTGCACCAAAATTTTCAGAAAAAAAGTCTAGGTGTGAATCGAGAAAATGAACTTTTAAGCTCATATTACACCCTAAAATCTTGAAATATTTTACCATCTGTTGTACAATAGATTTGTAGTTTGTGTCCTTTTTGTTGCCAAGAAAGCTAGTAATAACTAGTTTGAAAGATTTCCAGGCTTTTCTTTCGTTTGTTTTCCTTTTATTTTCAAAATTTTCATCTTTCATCATTTTCCTGATGTCTGGTCCTACAAACACACCTTCCTTCAGTTTTGCTTCGGATAAACCTGGGAACTGCTCACACAGGTATTTCAAACATTCAACTTCTTTTGGTAAAGCCTTAACAAATTGTTTCATAAAACCTAATTTTATATGAAGCGGTGGAAGTAACACTTTTTTGAATCAATAAAATTTTTTCCTTTACTAGGTCCATGAGGGACAGGACGTATCGCAGACGGAATGTAAGGATAAAATATTTCCTTTTTGTTCTTTAAATTGGAACCTTTCACATTACAGATATAAAATTGGCGAACATCGCTGTGATTTTAGGTTCTTTCCAAACCAGTGTATACCACACCGAAAAGATTGCTTTTTACTTTGAAATCATTGTCTTAATTGTTCTACACAAATACGACAAACTTTGTGTGGAGCCCAAGGCTTGTCTTGATCGCCCAATTTCATGCCAAAAAAATGCCATAATCAGAAATGCTTCTTTGTTGTTTTTACACAGTATAGTTACCACAAATATAGCAGAAATAATTCGGTGAATTAGCACATCCTCTGGAAGCCATGTTTTCTAATGCAGCAAAAACTTGAAGTAAAAATTACTACTATAACTTATCACTCACAGGCCGGAATAAAAACACATCTGTACAACACAGAGTAAAGAAAGACACTGATTCAGGAATAGAAATTATGTCAGTGAAAATGGGTGTGAAGAAGGGGTGGCGAGCAGATAACTGCAAGCAGGAGAGATGCGATTTCAACTGGTTTCCTCTATCTTGAATATTGTATTATATAGGCAGTTTACCAAATAAGAGAAATATTCTGTATGGAAATAGTTTCTTCTTTCTTTTTTATTAGTTTAATGGATCAATTTACTATTTTAAGTCCATAATTTATTTATAAAACTCATATAAATAATAATTTTTGGTCCGAAATATACTAAATTCATAAAAAAATAGATTGCGATTTGTGATGAAACTGTGCGTGATGGAATTTTTTCATTATTTTTCTAGTAATCAGCATCCAAAAATCTATAAAAAATACCACTTACTTTACCGGCAATTTTTTCATCGCAGGCTTGTGTTATTTTTCACTTTGAATTCCTGACTTTTTTCCCATATAAACGTTATTGCTTTTATGCAATTTTTTTCACATTGTGGCGACTGGATTTTTTACGATTAGAAGCCACTGGCTCCTTAAAAATTTTGGGAATCTGCACCTATACCGTCAACCCAAATTAAATTAGGATGAAACACCCCTTATTTTTGATTAAATGAGTTTTTTGCAACACCATGTTCTATCGTAATTTTCCATCCTCTTGATACCTACTATCTCTCTACTTTCCCCTCTGAATTTGTCGGATTTGGATCCTTCCGTATATATATATATATATATATGTGTGTGTATGTGTGTGTGTGTGTATTATAATTTAAAATAGTACTTTATTAATTCGGAAGAAATTGTTTGGCGGATTCCTTTGTTTATTCATAAAATGAATGTTTTAGAGGAAAATACTATACAGGGCGGCCCGAAAATCCTTGACACATTTTAGAAATGTATACAGTTTTTCTGGTGATTGTAACGACATAATCAGAATGATAATTATGCAGGTCAATACAAACCATTTTTTGTAAAGGTAACCACGGGCGCTATCCATGTAGTCAAAAATACAACGTATTTCACTGCAATTCGAACCAGCATTTGGTTAGAAAACTTCAACAATAATGAGAATATTTTAACAGTATATATTTTAAATATGAGAATATTTTGATTTCCTCCTATACAAGTAATTATGTACGTTCACTTTCAAAAGTGAAATGAACGTATTAGGTGTAGCACTAGCTGAGTATGGTATCGGACATGTAGGGGAGACCGGGGCAAGATGACGAATGTCTTAATTTTTCCGTTTTCCGCTAGGTGGCAGCATCAACCGGACACTACTGGCTCTCCTATTGGCCGTTCGTTAAACAATAGTATAGAGACGCTGAAAACGCTATTTTTGTGTTAGTTGTGAAGCTTTGATTGTTTACCGCTGCCACGTTATAACTTTTATGCACATGTAAATAAGTTCTGCTACAGATACTGTTAAGATATATCGTTTCTCTTTAATATTTATGAGTAACTTAGTTTAAATACTACCTATTACCATGAATAAATGTCAATTAATCGCCTTCTTTCATGGCAATGAAAACGAATATTTTTAAAGAGGCAGTCGGTGGCAAGATGACGAGCTCATCATCCCTTGACCCTGGTAGTATAAAACCAAAGTATAAACCCTCCAGAAGAACTTATGGCTAATGCTGATTACGATGCACCAAAGAAGCCTGTTAGTGTTTTTCATTTCAAACCATTGCCTAAAGCAACACAATGTGAGAAAAAAAGAAACAGCAAAGCACTGAGCTCAAGCATTCTTACAAGCACACTCATCAAAGAAATGTTAGAAGAAAGGGAAAAGCAGAAGGAAGAACAGGGACGTTTAAAAAAAGAGAGATAAAAAGCTCGTGAAGCTAAAAAGGAGCAAAAAAACTCAAACTAAGTTCCAGTAGGCTTAAGTCTATTAAATCCAGGCCAAACAGTCCAGTTGCATCAACTTTAAAGGATGGTGTTTTCAGATGCCCTGCTTGTGACGAGGAATATTGTGACCCACCAACAGAAGAATGGATCCAGTGCTGTAAATGCCAAGAGTGGTGGCATGAGGAATTTTCCAAATATGAAAATGGCATTTTTATTTGTGACTATTATCAGCTGCACAACTAAACACTTCAACATTACGTTACAATGCATTATGCTTAGTTTGATACTTTGTAAGATGTAAAAACACAATTATCATTTGTTAAACCATGTAACATATTCAAAAGATAAAATATGTTCAATCTTTTTCAGTGTTCTTAATATTAGGAAAAAATAAAACTAACCTTTATTTTTTTTATTTCAAAAATTAAATGGTAATATATTTAATACTACAAAGGAATGCTCTATCAGTTCATGTAAAATTAATTTTACTCTTAAAAATAAATTAATAAACAACAAAAATTGTTAACATAGTCATCTTGCCCCGGTCTCTTCTATATGAACAGTAATATAGGACATTTTTGCCATGAAGCTACCGCATTAGTCACATATGATGATTCTAATGATGATTTCCACAATTTTGATTGCTACCGGAAAGAGGGATCTCCCGGCACCGTACTCTTTCTACCAACTAACAACCACCTAGCAAGTAAATTTTCCTCATCACTGGTTTCACCCGCATATAGATGGAATATATACAAGGTTTTTCCGGAGCCTCACTCTTCTAATAAGTACTGACTCCGTTTCATGCTGCTTAAACGTCTATAATCGGATGAGAAACCGTGTTTTGGAACATGACTAGACTATTGGCTATAGAAAAAATATAGTATCTATTGCAACAAATTATTCAAATTTCGCCGCGATTTGAAACATTCTATGGAGAAAGTAGGAAATATTAGTAGACAATATGGACTATATTTTATGTCTCACTGCACGAAATCTGCTTATTTTACGTTATTTTTTAATGCAAAATTGCTGCTTATCAACATATAAAAGCTTTAAAGCTATCCGTTAATTTTTGCGAAAATTAGAAAACAGGAAAAACATACAGAGAGGCTACTTTTTGGTTCCCAATAAAATTTAGAGGAGAGTATCGGGAAAACAATCCCTTTCAAATAAGCTAAAGACAATCACAATCAGCTCATGTGTTTTAAAATATTACGCATTAAAATACATAAAATACTATATAGGATAACAGAAAAGAAACTCCCCAAAAATAAAACGAAAAAAAAAAAATAGAAAAAAATATTCAAAAATTATATTTACATTACATAAAAAGTTTCATATTCTAAATTTAATTAATCACATGTTTGATGTGTCTGCCAACATGTGCAGTTGTGAAAAGTAAGTGAATGACAAATTTTTCATACACGCTGACGTGGTAGCAATTCGTCGCCAACGAATAAAGACAAGTCTCATGTCGTTAATATGCTGAAAGATATAGGCGATACAGTGAGCTCTATTTCAGTTATTTTTAAAGCAGCTGGTCAATAGCAAATTTGCCATTAATTGTTATTTTATACTTTTTATTGTTTTTTTTAATTCATGTTTCAGGTCTTTTTAGAAAAAATAAACGGTCAAGTACGAGTATTACTCGCGCTCTGAGAGTTACGTACTATAAATATGTGAGTTAATAACTGTATTATTAAAAAATTCGTTGATAAAATAATAGTAATACTTTGTAAAAAAACTACACAACGTACGGAAGTAGTTCATATTTAAACTTCATTTGGCATTTCATAAAACTAAATTCAGAGTAGAAATAATATTTTCTTTTCACAGTGTCTCGAAAACAAAACCCTTATTCAAAGTTTAAACTTGCCAGTGTGCTAAGTGGGCTTCGAAAAGAGGTCGCAAAGTTGTAACGCCGCCTTGGTCCGTGCCGAGTTTGCCCAGATAGGTTTTTAATTAACTTTTAAAGACACAGGAGGGGTATTGAGAGATCCACCAAATGCAAACTAGTCTCGAAACCCATAGTATTTATGTGATTAATTCTAATTAAATAGGTCTGTTTTAACAAATTGACGTTTATTGCTTTTATACTGCTGGGCATTGCATTACGCAAATATATCATTAAAAGTTGACATCTACGCTACAAAAGCCGATGGTGCAGCCACCTCTGTACGCCACCTCTGTCATTATGTATGTCCAAACCGTCTGTGTCTTTAAGGGTTAATATCTCGGCTAATTACCAGCGATTTTTTTTTCGAAAATCATTATCAACAATGCTTTTATACTTCTACTACGAAAAGTATCATCAGCGCTCCTCAACACCTTTTCTGAATGCCCGCAAAATGGAATTTGTGTGTAACGGAAAAATTCGCTTTCTCAAAAACTATGTGACCTAGGATAATCTCTATAAATTTCCTGCAAGGTTTAAGTTAACGCCTACTACCTCTAATTTTTTCATAAATTCAGTTTGAGTAGTTTGAAAATAGAAGGGGAGGGGACATATTTTGCACTACATTTTCAACGATATCTCGGAAACTATAATACTTAAAATTAAAAGAAATGTATTTTTCAGTTCAGCGTTACGAAAGCTTTTACCCGA
Organism: Maratus speciosus; assembly: GCA_963932465.1. Lineage (NCBI taxonomy): Eukaryota > Metazoa > Arthropoda > Arachnida > Araneae > Salticidae > Maratus > Maratus speciosus. The sequence goes on along the minus strand of OZ010787.1, from coordinate 510,818,898 downwards.
TACCCCCACACGATATACAAAGAAAAAAAATATATTTTTTTTTTCAAGTAGCTTAATTAGCCCTTCTACATTTTCCCTTAATATATTTATGAATGTTTAATAAACTGTAAATATGTGGGTCAATAGTCTTTATTACTTCACCCAATTTGAACTTTCCACGTTCCATAGTTTACGAGTAAAATGGCTGTGACAGACGGACATACAGACACAGGAAGGATCTTATAATGGTTCATCTTTTACTTTTTAAGTACGGAACCCTAAAAAGATCAGAACGAACCCATTCCAACAAAAAAAATTATTATAAAAATTGAAGCAACCGTTCAAAATCTACTTGTGAACATACAATTAAAACTTTATTTGTAGTCGGTTCATAAAACATGGCACTTGGAGACAATGTGACAGTGGGAAATCCTTTATAATACACCTGCTTTTAGAAAATAACTGAAATTCTTTGTACTATATCGCCGATATCTTTTTGAATTTTAAAATTATTCTATTAGTCTTTTTTATACGAGTTGCTCTATATAGCTGACTATTAAATTATATATATATATATATAAAAAACATCTTTATCGTTCGTTCATGCGCAGTTAAAAAATTTTCCTACAAAGGTTCATATTGTGTTAAATTTTTAATAGATTTATATTCTGATTGTAGTATATGTTTCTTACTTCCCTTTGTCAAGTTTCCGTTACATTCAGTTGAAATACCCGTATGCTGTATACAAAAAAACAAACAAACAAAACAAAAAAACAAGCTGAAATTTTGATATGTCCTGAATACACGTGCGAATATTACACAAATAAATTCATCTACTACAGCTGCAGATTAATTCGAGCATTTTATTTTAAAGTGTGATCGCAAACATTTTTTATTCCATTTGTCATTTGCCTCCTCACAGTCCTAACCTTCCGTAAAAATGTATCAAATATGTTCTTTTACATTTGTGAAGCTCCATAATTTTTTTTTCAAGTTTTTCTTTATACAGGGTGTATCTAAACTCTTGGCCAAAACTTTAAGGTGTGATAGTACGCATCAAGACAAACAATATTAAATAGGAAACTAAGGGTCTCCAAACGTCTTCCGAAGGAGATAGGCGCCATTAAAGTTTAGGGTCCAAAATTTCAAATGATTATTAAAAACGGAAAAATTGGTCGATTCGTTTGCGGTTTTCACTAAAACTATTCTTTATGTCAGTATTTTTCTTGAAAATAAATTTTAAAGATAAAGTTCAAAAAATGCCGATAGAGGGCGCTTTAGACTTTGGAGTAAGGAACAACTATTTTTTACCGTTATTTTTTGTATCTCATTAAATGCTTTCAAAAGCTTAGACTTAAAATTTAATTTTGAGCTCAAAATGTGAATCGTTGGGAGCGGTTAAGTAGCGCAAACTGAACTGTTTTCAGGAGGGGGGGGGGTTGAAATTTCAACTCCTGAACACAGTTCAGTTTACGCTACTTAACTACTCCCAACGATTCAGATTTTGAGCTCAAAATGTAAGTTTAAGTCTAAGCTTTTGAAAGCATGTAATGAGATACAAAAAATAACGGTAAAAAATAGTTGTTCGTTACTCCAAAGTCTAAAGCGCCCTCTGTCGGGATTTTTTGAACATTATCTTTAAAATTTATTTTCTAGAAAATACTGACATAAAGGATTGTTTTAGTAAAATCCGCAAACGAATCGACCAATTTTTCCGTTTTTTTATAATCATTTGAAATTTTGGACCCTAAACTTTAATGGCGCCTATATCTCCTTCGGAAGACGTTTGGGACCCTTAGTTTCCTATTTAATATTGTTTGTCTTTATGTGTACTATCACCCCTTAATGTTTTCCCTAAGAGTTTAGATACACCCTGTATAATCTACAAAACATCAATCTAGATATTCGACAAATCGAAAGAATCTTAATACTTTTGACTAGTTAGTGTAAATATGAAATAAACTAAACTAAGAATATTTTGTCAAAACCCCACCTTTAAAAAATTTGTAAACATATAGATAGGGAGGCGTCAGCACATATAATTACCTCATCGAGTTCACGGCTGAAATTCCAGAATTAGTTAAAACTCGATTCGCATATTTAAACGCAATCGGCCTGTCAAGTCATATGTTGGTGGAAAACACTTGAAAACCCGATTTTAGCGGTTGACTCGTAGGTTTACCATTGTGTTTTACTGATCCCAGTCCTCGAGGTTTTCATACCTTTGGGTGCTGCAAAACAAAATGGTAAACCTACGAGTCAACCGCTAAAATCGGGCTTTCAGGTATTTTCCACCAAAATATGACTTGGCAGACCGATTGTGTTTTAATATTCGAATCGAGTTTTAGCTAATTCTCGGATTTTAGCAGTGAACTCGATGAGGTGGTTGTCTGTGCAACGGCTGCCCGGTGTAATATGAACATAAAAAAAAACAAAGAAATGAAACTAATATAAAAAAAAAATCAAAAATAAAGAATTGAAGCAGTTTATTATTTTTCTTATCAACGATGTCTCTTCCCCCTAACGAAAAATCCTTTGTTCATTTTTCTCTTATTGTTTAATAATTTTAAATCATTTGAAAAGAAAATAAATATATTTTTATATATTCGCGAAAGAAAGAAAAATTTAGTTGATTAAATTTGAAAATCCAGTTAGGAGCAATTACCCTTCCCTGCTTTCCTTAGATGTAATAATTTGTGTGCGTTGCCGAAGATACATCATAGGTGAAGTATTAATAATAAAAATTATGTAATGTTATTGGTAATGATATTGAGAATTTGCATGTAAGTGTAAAGGAAAATATGTTATAAAACTACTTCATTCGTTGCAACATCTTAAAATATTAAATGTAAGAGTTGTGAAAAAAAATACCATTTAATGTCATTTTGCTTAACTGTTATCCATAGAATTTAAATTTTACTATAAATATGTTTCAACTTCTGATAATCATAGTATATTTTATTTAATAACTAGCTGAAAAGACCGGCGTTGATCGGACCGGTCAAAGAAGAAAAGAAAACGCAAAAAAAGTTTAAAATCACAATAAAAAAAATCACTAAAAATTTACAAATCGCTGTACAAAGTCTGAATAAACTTCACTGACTGGAAAAAGAAAAAAAAATACTATATTACGCTAGAAGATTAAAACCGCATTCTTTTTACAAATGTGGGTAAATCGCTGCAAATCGAAAAAAAAAAAAAAAACCCACTGAAATATGAAAAATCATTGAGGACAAAAATTAATGTATTGGGCTAAAAGATTAAAACAGGATTTATTTTATGATTGTCGCAAAATCTCTGACAATCACGAAAAAACTCTAAAAATCACATAAAATATCCGCGAAAAATTCAAAAATTGCGTTACGAAATACGGATAAACTTTATTGAAAGGAGAACAGAATTTACTATATTGGGCAAAAAGATTAAAACCGGATTGTGAAAAAATCGCCACGATTCACCCCCCCCCCCCTAAAAAAGGAAGGGAAAACTCATTAAAAAAACGCAAAAAAAAAAAAAATAAAAAATCACAGAGGGCTTATTTTGCTACAGTGGATCTTGTAACCGGAATTTGTTCAGTAATGTCATAAAATCGGCACGAAACTCGAAAAAACGCTATAAATCGCATTGAAAATCGTAGATGACAAAATGAACTACTATATGATGATAAATGTAGGAAACGCGAATTCCTTTTACAAATGTCAAACAATTGCCACGGATCACAAAGAAACACTAAAAATCGCAAAAACGTCAAAATTGACGAAGAACAAAATTGACTATATTAGGATAAAAGTTTGAAATCGACTTCTTTTTACAAATAGAGTAATTCCGGGATTTATGCCGCATATTTTTTTGAATTTGTGTATAAAGTCCCGTGGTGGACATAAAATTAAAAAAATCATGCTGTGCTATTTAATGTTAAATATACAACGCGTGTCCTGTGACAAAAAAATTCAAATTAAATAATTAATATATTTTAACAATTTTTTCTAAAACATTACACTGCGGCGCGTCACCCGTACATCCAGGCTGAGACGACGCACTTGTGCGGAAGTTTTGCCGCGCTTGTAATAATAACAGAATGAAATTATAAATAAAAATATCAAAAAAATATTCATATATGGACTATAATTAAAGATGTAATAACAAAATGAAACTAAATGAGTACAATGAAACGTATTAGTAGATTCAAATTAATAATTGTTTGCCTAATTTCACTGTTAAAATTATCGACTTATTTTTTTACATTAAATTTTAATAGTTATTTCAGCAACAACGTAACATGAATGTATTAGAGAGGGAAAAGAAAAAAAAAGTAAAATTTTGTTTACATAATTTATTTGTTAACCCTTTCGGGACCGGCGACTTTTACGCAAATTTTATTTGGTTGGCACCACTTTTTTAAAAGAAGTTAACTTTACTTAAATAATCATGAAAATGCTCTAATTAAAGAAAGCAAATATTATTTTTCTTTTTTACTGGTGCCAGAAACAAATGTTGTATGCTCTTTATGATGGTCCCGAATGGGTTATTAGACCTGTTTTTTTTTTTTTTTTTTACTACAATCTACACAAAAAGTCTCGTAAAAGTACAGTCTTTATGTAACTACATTTGACACATGATGCAATGAAGCCAATTATACTTTTTCTTTTTTGGAGTAGTTTTCTAAACATTCCTTGCAAAGAACGTCTGCGTTACACGTAATCCAATTTTTCATTATAGACTTTCATCTTTCTTGCCCTTCTTACTTTTAATTTTTCCCTTTTTCTCCTTTGGTTTTAGTAAGCTTGATAATATGCCTAACATGGTTAATCTGTTCAAAAAGAAAAGGAAAAGTTACTAACATTTAATCATCCCGTTCAAAAGAAACTGCGGCATATATACCGGAATTGCAGTGCGGCATGTATCCCATTTTTCATTGTGCAAACGTTGGCCATCACAGTTACCTGCCATCGCTAAGGGGAATGGCCTAACCATACACACACAGTACTCTATATAAACGCTACACTTAGTTTTGACTTCGAAATCATGCATACATTTAGTAATTAGTGTATGGAAAGTATTTAAGCATAACGTGTTAAAAGTTTGGATAGTGAAATCATGCACTTACGCCAAAATAAGGATTGTACCTCTACAAGTAAACATTGAAATGGGATTCACGCTATACACTGGTTAAAATAATCTCATCATGCACCTATACTGCGCGTTTGACGACCATCTATCGATAATTACAATAAATACAAGGAGTGCGACATCTATCCCGGATGCAGCGACTCTCCCGGAGTTACCCTATAAAAAAACGCGATAAAAAGCGCTATAAAATCAGAACTCGCACAAAAAAAAAAAAAAAAAAAAAAAAAGATTCACTATAGTAAGTTAAAAGTTTGAAAGCAAATTCCGTTGCCAAACGGGAAAAAATCACCTCGGAACTCGAAAAAACGCTAACAATCGCATTAAAATCGCTGAAATTCAGAAATCGCAGAGGAAAAAATTTACTATATTATTCCAAAAATTTGAAATAGAATTCCTTTTACAAATGTCAAAAAATCACCATGGAACCGAAAAATGACATTAAAAATCGCATTAAAAATTTCTAAAAATTCAAAAAATCTCGGAGGAAAAAATTTACAATATTCGGCTAAATGTTTGAAACCAAATTCCGTTTCTGAATGTCAAATAATTGCCGTAGAACTAAAGAAATATTAAAAAATCGTATTGTAAATCGCATTAAAAATTGCTAAATTTTGAAAATCGCGGAGGACAAAATTTACTATATTAGGTTAAAAGTTTGAAACCGAATTCCGTCTTGGAATGTCAAAAAATCGCCACGGAACTACTCGAAAAATCTCCAAAAATCGCAATGGAAATCCTATTAAAACTGGATAGTATTCAAAAATCTCGGAAGGCAAAATTTACTGTATACGTATACGTTTGTATACTGTACACAGTATACGTATACGTATGACATCAAATTACTTTTCTGAATGTCAAAAAATCTTCGCGTAACGCGAAAGAATGCTAAATATCGCAATGAAATTCACATTAAAATCGCTAAATATTCGAAAATCGTACTGAGGAAAAGTTACTGTAATGGGAAAAGCACTGTAATCGGAATTTTTTCATGACTGACAGAAAATCTCTAAAAATCGCAAAAAAGAGCATTGAATATCTCCTTAAAAATCGCTAAAATTCAAAAATTGAAGAGGAGAAAATTGACTATATTCGGCTAAATGTTTGAAACCGAATTCTTTTTACATATGTAAAAAAAAGGCAGCAAAATGGGGAAGAATACTAAAAATCGCAATAAAAAAATTGCGAAAAATTCAAAAATTTCTGTACAAATTCCGAGTACACTTTATTGAAAATAAGACAAATTTACTACATTGGGCTAAAAGATTGAAGCGGGATTATTTTATTAATGTAAAAAAATTGCCTCAAAACATAAAGAACACTAAAAATTGCATAAAAATGCAAATTAAAAAAATCTATTAAAAAAAACCAAAATCAGGTTTCGAGGTGCATGTTTACATAGAAGATCTTCTTCTATTTATTTATATATTTAACCTCTTGAGGGAACTAAATCGGTTAATTAGTTAAATGATTATTATTAAAGCTTTCTTTCTGATCCCGTTTCATTCTCATTGCGCTTTTGTCGGTTTTGTAAGTACATATTTCTGGCGTTATTAGTTTTTACAAAAATTCATAGATTGACGTAAAATATTTGTCTACTTATCCTCTGACATTTTCAAATTAATATCTTAATTAGTTTTTTCCTTTTTTTGTGTTGATTAGCAAAAATTCTTAATGTCTTGACTTTCCTTTCGGAAATGAGATTAGGGGATCGGCAGATCTGCAAAAAAAGATCGCTATTTTGATCAGTTTTTAATTATATATCACTTAGCTATGCTATACTTCTTTGATTTCGTATGAAATTATCTCTGACGCTATTAGTTTTTTTGCTAATAATAAGCAAACTTACCGTTTGATTTAAAAAAAAATTATACACTGATGTAAAATATTTTTATACTTATGCTATGAAAATTTTAAATCGATATCTTAATTAGTTTTCTTAATTTTCGCAGATTAATGAAAATTCTTAATTTCTTTCATTTACACAGTGAAACCAGGTTCAGATGTGCGCGCGATTTTGCCATTTTGTGAAAAAAATCATTTATTTGATGACTTTTAAATTAATATCTTGCTAAATATCTAAAAATTAAAAATCTGAGCTTCATGTGCATCAGGACTTGTCTTGGAGAATCCTCATCCGAATTTTCAGACTTGCACGTGAGGTAGATTTCTCTAGCCATCGCCAACACACACACACAGTGCGAAACTTTCTTTTTATTAGTATAGATGCATAATATTTTTTCTGCTTAGAAATTTATAGTGACTTTGGCAATGACATCTTCCCTAATATATTCCTATATTTAATGTAACTATAATTTAATCGCATTAGAGATGCACAAAAGTTCACTATAGAATATGGTTTGTTCATTAAAACCAGTAAACATTGAAAGTACAGATTATAAAATTATATATTGATTATACTAAAAAAGAAAAAAAAACTGTTAGCCAGGACGGCATTAAAAACTGTAAATTTTACAGGAAAAAATTGTCAGACATCGCGGCTATGAAAACTGTAAATTTTACAGAAAAAGAGCTGTATCCATTACCAAACTATTTCTTATTGTAATTTTTTTTGCAGTAAAACAAAAACGTTTAAGGAATTGTGGGATTATAAAAGACAAAAAAAAAAAAAAAAAAAAATAGTAATACTTTTTTTAATAAGAAAATGGTCTTGAAATAAATATTTTACATTCAACACATTTGGCGAAACATTAACATTTTATTTTCAAATTTCAATACCAATTTTTATTTTTTTTTTCATTTTTACTGAAATCTACTCTCTTTGATTACCCCCCCCCCCCCCTTTGGCTTAAAAAGAGACTGATTCTGAAAAATTAATATAAAAACTGTGCCAACCTGAATAGGATTAATCCCTAGAGACATTTAACAAAACTCTCTTGACACAATTCATTAGAATAAAAAAGAATAAATTTTGTTTTTAATTTACAGGAGTCTAAACATGTCTTGAATTATTCAAGAAAAATTCTGTAAATGTCCTGGAAAATAATGTACAGTACATCTCTAGATATAAGACATGTAAAATATGAATGTACACAAATGAATGTACATTAGTTTATCTTATCTTATATCTTAATTAGTTTTTTCACTTTTTTTCTTGATTAGCAAAAATTCTTAATGCCTTTACTTTATTTTCGGAAATGAGATTAGGGGATTGGCAGATTACGTACAGTCATGAAAAAAAAAAAAAGTAAACACCCCCTACTAATTCCTCAACAAATTATCGTAGAATAAAGTTACTGGTACCGAACGATTGGCAATAAAGTCTACTTTTAAATGATGTATATAAAATTTGCTTAGGGGGCCATCTACATATTAAAACGAATCCAAACTTCATTTTTTCAATGGCAATACCCAATTTTAACAAGATATTTGAAATCTGTGGTTCAAACTATGCCTAGGTACCAAATTTCAAGTCATTTGAATAATAAGTTTTTGAATTATAAACATTCAAAATTTAGTACTTTTAATGTTAAATTATATTTTCATATTTTTATTTATATCTCCTGAAATTTTGCTCCTAATGTGCTAATTTTTTGTGTAGCAATAATACTAATATACCCAAACATAAATACGTTGAATTTGCAATTTTTATAATTTTATGATATGATTATGAATCATGAAATTAATATTCGAAAAAATTATGAATTGTAACCTACAATTTTTTCGATGGATTTAGATTTATCAAGTCCTTCTTTATGGAAATCCAAAATTTCACGTTTTTCTTCCAAGTAGTTTTCAAATTATGCTTAAAAAACGGAAAAAGGATGGTTTAAGGGGCCGTCTATGATGGAAGTGAGTAGATATTTTGAAATTTCTTAGGCTGTCCTGTAATCTAGCAGACTTCATTGACTGCTTGACTGACGCTTAATGTGCCTTGATCAAGAAGGGGGCTCTCTTGGCTAATAATCTAGTACCGAACTTTAATTTGGATACAGCCCTTAAAATACGCTCTTTTTAAAATAATTAATTTCTTGGAAATTTATGGTACGAATTGCATAAAAATTTGTTTTTAGGCTAATTAAATGGTGTAGAATTCATTTATGTTGTCAGAATTCTGTACTGCTATTGAAAAAAAAACAAAGTTATGGTTCGTTTTAATATGTAGATGGCCCCCTAAGCAAATTTTATATACATTATTTAAAAGTAGACTTTATTTCCAATCGTTCGGTACCAGTAACTTTCTTTTACGGCAATTTGTTGAGGAGTTAGTAGGGGGTGTTTACTTTTTTTCCCCATGACTGTACATGTTCGCATGCACACTGCTGCAAAATAAAACTCTCCACTTTCTGCCACAAATCATTGTATAAAAATGTGATTGGTACTTATCGATTAGTAATAACATCTACTAATTAATACTATAAATTTTGATCAAGGGACTACGTATAGAAATAGTAATAATTTTGACGTCATATTTCATTTCTTCCGAAAATTGTACCTTTGAGTAACAAAGACATTCAGCTGAGTATCTTTGTCATTATAGGGATTTAAAGTTGGTAATGGAAAATTCATCTTTAAGCGCTATAAAACAGATTGTAATGCTGATATTTTTGTAACATATCCCGAAAATTTATCGGCGGAATATGCTGTAATTTTTTAATTCGCTTATTTGAAGTTTCTAGAAAACGATTCCTGTTAAAAGAATTCATATATTACAATTCATATTTTATTTGAAAATATATATTTTTTGAAATAATTTTTTGTAAATTATAGGAACTGTAACGCATGAGTTTTAGAACTCAACTGAAAATCGATTTCTAAAAGCTTCAGATATGCGAATACAAATTTATAGCATATTCTACAAGAAGTTTTTGGATTATGCTTAAAAACTATCTTCAATAACATCTAACTTTGACATTACATTTGAATTTTTCAAATCAAATATATATATATAAATATGTGTAAATCATCATAACATTTTATTGGACAGATAATAATAAACTAAAAATATCAACCATATGTTAACATTATTTAAAAAATATTTAAAAAATATATCTAAAGTGTTTTTTTTACCTGTGTATCTTACTACCCCATCTTCCCCTATCTGTGTGATTCTAGGGAATTGGTGGTGAATCTACGTGCCAGTTGTCTGATTGCCACTACTGTTTCCGATTAATAACTTTCTCCTTACATCATGACAGGAATTATGAATAATAACACGAAGATCATTGTTCAGAAATAGGGGTGACAATTGGCCCACTTGAACGTGGCTCCGCCGCATCTGTACTTGAGCCACTGCAGATGCGTTCTATTTCAAAAGCTTCTGAGAGCTGATATATCCGATTCTTGACTTAAAATTTGAAAGCATATGCGATAAAAAATGTCTGAAAATTTTTTTAATAAAAAATAAAATAGTTTAAAAAAAAAATTCTTATCTTCGTGCTTTCGTTACAACCCTGTATTGTTCTCCACATTAGAGTCCTACACGGGTCGGTTTATACCAACTCGAACCTGAAAATTCTATTTAAAGTCGACCCGAAACCAACGCACATCAACCACAGATTTTGATGAATTAATTCATATTTTAATGTAATTAAGAGATATGCTCTATTATTATATCTCTAATATCTATTTTATCCTTTATATGGAAAAATAAAAATATTACATACACAATTATATTCAAATAAACAAATTTTCTTCAAAGTGATATATTTATCTGAATGTTTTCATCTTAAACAGTATTGTGGGCATTCTTTTGAAAATTGGGTTATCAATCTCGCCCCGAAAGACTGAAAACTGATCCCGAAAAAATTAGTCAACCCAACCTGCAAAGATAAATGTTTTACGAACTTGACCCAACCGAAGGGTCGGGTCGGATAAAACCGGGTCTCTCGACCTGATGCAGGGCTGTAATGCACTTTCATTTTAAATCTTATTGTTGTCAATACCACTTTTTTATGCGCAGTAGATGATATTAAAATTTTGAGGAGTCCCTGTAAAAAAAACTAAACACGATACAAAGAATATTTTTAAAAATTTTGCGAAAGTTTAACGCGATAAAGTTTTAAAAAGACATGAAAATATGCAGGCAGACATATATATATCATTTTTAGATCTTTATGATATTGAAACGGGACCATCTGCATTCCGAGACTTTTCCAACAACAAGAAAGCAATATGAAAATCTAACAAGCCATTCAAAATTTAAGCTTGAACATACATAGAAAAAAAATAGATATAAACTCATTATATAACCTTCTTCATCGAAAATCGGCCAAAAAAGTACTTTTCGTGTATAATGGTAATTTTTGTAATTTTCTTTAAAACATCTTTCTCTTTTTCTTTAAAGATTTTGTTAGATCTTTCTGGATCTTAAATTCATATTGGAGCAAAGTCTTACGCAAGAACTGTTAAATTGAGCCATTCTTAGTTTTGAAGCAATCACTCTGGAAACCTAAATATATAACCGTTAAACCATTATTTTAATCTTCTTCTCCATTTCGATCAAATGACAGCGTTTATTTAAAACTACTATCGCCAACTTAAGCATTAAAGTGATCGTCTAACAGCGAAGTTCTTACATACTTATGTAGATTAACTTTGACGTGGATTACTGGCCCATTTCAAAGAACTATTCATAGAAACTTTTCAGAGATTTAGAAGCTATTTCTAGAAGATTGGGAGATTAACTTATTTTTAAGAGATAGGATACTGGCATTATTTATTCTTTCTTGACTTTTAACGTTAAACTTTAACGATATCTTTATGTATTGTATAATATTAAAAATATATATAAGAAAAATAGTGTTTTGTAAGCCTGCTTTTATCAGGATTCAATGTTTATGTTAAAAATCACACCCAATTTTATGACTGCAATTTATAATGTTCGAAAACATTTCCGTTAGAATACGTGAATTTGACGTGGGCTTTTGTTTATATTTGGTAGAAAGCGTGAAGTTGCGAATTTATTACAAAATATAAACTTTGTTCAGTTTCTTTTTAAGATATGGTACACGACAACAGGAACGAAAAAAAAAACATTATTTAATATGTTAAGCGCAAAGTCAGCCACCGGTAGTTGAGAGCGAACTTTCCGTTTAAAACGTGTCATTCACCGATGGCTGACGTCTAAAATCTGATACAAAACTGAAAAAATATACATTGTTTTAAATAATTACTGAACAAATATTTAAAATTTACCTACCTTTTATTTATTACAGGATTATACTTTATTAAAAATTACTTTAAACATTGTAAATTTTCAGCGCTTCACTGTCAGTCATCGTGGCACTCAACGTGTTAAGTTATATATTCAGTATTTCTAAATTCTTTTCTCAACGCATAATCATAATTAATAATCGATTAATTAATAATTTAGTTCTCAAAGTATGAAGATATTGTTTTGTCATAGGGAACACTCAACACTGTACACAATTTCTAAAAAGCTAGCAGATTAGGAAGTGGGTGAAAATGAGTTATAAAATTGCATATTTGCATACATGAACTGAGGTTTTAAAAGTATTCAGTAATTATTTAATTAAAAGGGCGTAAAAAATAAAAATATGAATATCCATAAACTTAAGTCATTGTGATTAATATTTTTAAATTTTTTTTGCTGTTTTATAGATATTCGAAAGCTATATATCCAATATTTTTCTAAAATTTATATGTTGTCTCAAATTTTAAGACGTAGGCTTGGACATTATTTCTACTTTTTACATTAACCCTCTAATTCTCACTAGAGGAAATTGCTATGTAAAAAATTACTTTTTTTTTGTCTTATTTAGGCTGTTGTGGGTCAAATAAAGTAAAAATATGAAAAATTGAGATTTTGTTATATTTTAAAGGATTTTTGTATTGTGTCATATATGCTACCATGGGCAGATTGGGATGAAATATGATTTTACCATATTGCAAAAGTATTTTATTTTGTGAAAATAATTATATTTTTACATGCGGTATGGCCAAAAACAATTTTTCCTTTTTTTTATACATATACACTATATGGCCATTGATGATCGGACACTTTCAATTTCAGACATTTTGTTGAATATTTAAAGATATAATTGCCGGATTGTTCTGGAACTTCAGGATTATGAAGAATATGTTCGACTTCATAATTATTAATGGCAATTTGATCAGAAGGACAATTAGGGGGACAACAAAAAATCAAAGAAAAATAATAATGTTTGGGATCACACTGTAAAATAAAATGCACGAAATGATCTATCGCTATAGCTTACGAATATATGGATATTGTACATGTACAATATATGTATTCATTTGTGGAAAAATAGAACTTATATTCATGGCGCTATATCGAATTTTTTTAAGTTAAAAAATTTTTTGCATGTTTTTGTTTATATCATGCAGGGGTTTTTACTAAATTTAACGCCAGTTTCACAAAATTTAGCAAAATGTAGTAGAAATAATGTTGTGTAATTGGAATGTAAGTACATTAAATATTTGATGAAATATGAGCAGTTGAATGAAATATTTTTTATCTGCGCATGCGCGCACGATATTTTTTTTCCCTTCATGATTTTATAGTCAACTCTATGGTGCAACTGATAAAAAAAGCCCGTCAAATATCATGAAAATTCAGAAAGATACCGGCAATATAGTGAGCAAATTTTTAGTTGTTCTCTAAAAGCTGAACATATTCTTCATAATCCTGAAGTTCCAGAAACATCCGACAAATATATCTTTAAATATTCGACAAAATGTCTAAAATTGAAAGTGTCTGATCATCAATGGCCATATAGTAATATCTATAGTATATCTATAGTAATAAAAGGACACATAGCTCTGTCTGTGTGTGTATGTGTGTGTGCGTTTGTCTGCGATGGCTAGCAAAATCTACGGCATGTACAAGTCTCAAAATTTTTTTGTGAGAATAACCCAAAGTCTCCCCTGAAGTACCCGAGTATCATAATTTTAAAATTGTAATTATTAGCTGAGAAATTAATTAAAAACTGGAACTCACTCTCATCAACAGTAAGCTTTTTTCCCTCCGCTTACTTTTGGTTGGTTGGTTCATAAAGCACGGCTCATCAAAAATACCATTCTTTCTTTCCGCTTGCATTCGATTGGTTGGTTGTATAAAGCTTCCGTAGAAATGATTAAATCGGTAAAGAATTAAATAAACCAATTTGAATGCTTAATGTTTCAAGAGTGACTTTTTTTTATTTTTTTCATTTAAACATTAAATTTTAGCACGAAGGAGAAACACAAGCTTTGAAAACATATTTAATAATAATGAACATTTAAGACAATAGGTTAGTTTCAAATGACATCACAACCTAGCAACCAACTTGGCAACCTGGAAAGTATTTTGTTTGCCCATCTTTTTCTGTTTTTTTTTTCTCTACTTTGATTGGTTGAGCGAAAGTACTGCTAAAAAATCAGCAATTTTGGTTGGTTTCTGGAAAATTGGAGGCGCGTGGTTGAGACTGATCTATTTACATAGCAAGAAATATTGTTTTTAAACGTTAAATAAAAGATTAGAACACTCCTTACTGGCTCTTTTACCACCAGAAATTCGAAATTGGCAACAAGTCCTTGCCTTCCATTGTTTTCTGCTGCTGTAGCGAGTAGCAATATTTAAAATAGAATTTAAATTCTCATTTTTGATACTATTGATAATATATAATTTTTTCAGGAGTGTTTTTTATTTTTAAAGACATTTTTAGACGCAATTTTTCATTGCCCTTTTTGTTTTTTAAATACAAAAAAATGTTCCGAATTTATCGCTCGCCTGCTATACAGTGCCGCAGACAGTGGGGACCCGTGTAGGATGTTTGTACAAAGCATATTGCGCTCTTAATTTATGAGTAGTGGCACGGCCATACTCGATTCCCCTTATATGGCCGTAACAAAAAATCGAAATCCCTTTGTTTTCGGGGAATCAGAGCTTGATTGGAGCACTTTTACCTACTGTGGCTAATGAAGAATTTGCCTTGCATGCTTGTGTTTTCTCAGTTATAACTTAACTGAAATTGCGATTTTTTATTTTTTTAGTAAAAACTGGCTCATTGCTGTGTTTCATACTGCACTTGCGATTCACTAAAAAAATTCCAGAAATTTCTTTTCATGCATTTCCTTCAAACTTGGAGTACAAACTGTTGAAAGAAAAAAAGACTTGTTGATTCTTTAAAATATTGAAACCAGAAAAAAAAATTATTATTAGATTTTTGTTTCCCGTATTTCATAGTCAGCACCTACAGTATTTAAATTATGTACATATATCTTTATTTTTCTAAATTAAGAATCGTATAAATATCCATGTTTCTTTTTATATATATATATATATATATGTAAAGAAAAGAAAGAAAATCGATATGATTCGATTGTCGGATATTGGCGAAAAGACCTGCTTATTATTATTATTATTATTATTATTATTATTATTATTATTATTATTATTATTATTATTTGATATTATGAAACATGTAAATATATTTTTACTTTTAACGTATACCTTTATACGATGACTGAACGGAATTAGCATATTTAATTTTATATGTGATTTTGTAATTTTTCTATATGCTTGTGTAATTAAGATTAGCTTATATAAAGGTTAAATTTATTGAAAATCGTTCGCAATGTGCTGATATATATTTTTTCTAAACAATTAAAAATTACGTAAATATACATGTTTAAAAAAAAATCGACATGAGTTGATTGCCGGATATTGGCGAAAAGACTTGCTTGTTTTTTTATATTATGAAACATGTGAATATATTTTTATTTCAATCGTATACTTTTATACCATGACTGTTCAAAATCAGAATATTTAATTTTATATGTAATTTTGTATTTTTTCTGTATGCTTGAATATTTCAGATCAACACATATAATTGCAAATTTATTGAAAATTATTTACAATGTACAGACGTATGTATTTTCTTAATTATTAAGAATAATGTAAAAATCCATGCTTTGAAAAAAAAAATCGATGTGAGTTGATTGCCGGTTATTGACAAACAGGCTTGCTTATTTTGTTGGTATTATGAAACATGCAAATATCCTTGTAATTGCATCATATAGTTTTATACCATGAGTGTCCAGAGTTAGAATACTGTTTTATATGTCATTTTGTTATTTTCTACATACTTGAATATTTCAGATCAACACATATAATGACCAAATTTATTGAAAATTGTTTGCAATGTACATATATCTATATTTTTCAATTAATTAAGAATCGTATAAAAATAATCAATGTTCTGAAAAAGAATATTTCGTTATGGGTTGATTGCCGGATACGTGGAGAACTTGCAATATTGTGTAAATATTTTTTATACTATGACTACCTAAAATTCAAATATTTTATATTATAATTCCCCCCCCCCTTTTTTTTTCTAAAAATGATAGAAATCTATAATTATTATTATTATTCTATTTCCATGTACTCTTCATTTTCAGTACGTCTATTGTTTTTTATTATCCAAAGTTGTCCGCAACCAACTTTATATACTTATATTTCACATCAGAAGTCTGCTGCAAAAAATAATTAAATGGTTTAAGAAGTTATTCTGATTTGAGAAGAATTTGGTTTTTTGAAAAATTTTGATTAATTTTCTTACTATTTTGAAACTAGCAAATATTATTTTTTAAAATTTTTACTGTATATGTTACGGTCAGAATTCTCACTGTTTTAAGCAATTAATAATTTAAATATAATTAAATGCAGAAATTTACTTATAATCTTTATTTTCCGTGTTATAGTAGCGTGTTATTTAATATATTTTTAGTTGCTTATGCTTAAAGCATTGTATTTATTTATTTTATCTCCAAATCCTCCAGTTTTCCTGTTTGCAGTATAAAAAACGCCGAGGCAAAATATACGTATATTAACTATACCTCTTATAACGCATATACAGAGACTTTTTCGTATTTTTATGTATGAAAGTAACACTTAATAAGCATACAGTAGGTATTCGCGCCATCTGGCGGCGACTGTAGTGCTTTCACGGGGCATTGTGAAGGCCATATAAGGAAGGGAAGAATCGCGTTTGGCCGTCGTAGTGGTTATTTCCGAATAGTAATTTCGGCAAATTTCTTAAGTTCTTATTTCATTCCCCGCTCTCGACTAATATATCTACGAATGGGTTTAATAATGGAGTTTTGGTCGAATATAGGTTTATTAAGAACAGAGTGCGCCCCTTGAGGTGGAAAGTGGAACTAACACATTTTACAGAGCGTGCGCAGCACGCCTGCTATATGGTGTAACATGCAGAAGCGATCTGTGTTGGAGGTTGTTATAGATCATATTGGGCTCTTAATTGAATGGTGGTTACCATTATTTCCGAATAGGAATTTCGGCAAATTTCTTAAATATGTATTAAGAAATATCTAATACATATCTATATATATATTTAATACATATAATTTAATACATATAATATTTAATACATATATACATGTATTTAATACATATAATATTTAATACATACAAAGTACATCGCGCTTTGGAAGTGGAAAGTGGAACTAACATATTTTACAGAGCGTGCACAGCACGCCTGCTATATGGTGAACCATGCAGCAGCGACCGGAGGTTCTTATACATCATATAGAACTCAAAATTCAGTGGTGGTTACCATTATTTCCGAATAGGAATTTCAGCAAATTTCTTAAATCCTTATTTGTGTCCCCACTCCGTTGAGTAACATATCTACGGATAGGTTGAAAATCGGAGTTTCGTTCGGATATAAGTTCGTTTACCAAAGAGTGCGAATCCTGGGGGTGGAATGTGAAAGTAAAAGATTTTGCAAAGCGTGCGTAGCTCGCCTGCTATACCCGACTGCAGGCGGCGGTGGCCTGTGTCGGATGTTCGTATAAAACATATTGTGACCTGTGGCGGTGGAAAGTGGAACTTAACTAATTTGCAGCACGTGCACGGTTAGGACAGTTAGGTTTACTGTTAATTTAGAGATTGATTAGGGTTAGGTTACATTTAGGGTACAGTTAGGTTACGGTAAGCTTACAGTTAGGTTACATTTAGGTTACGATTGGTTACAGTTAGGTTACAGTTAGGTTACGGTTACGAATTGGTTAGGTTACGGTTAGGTTAGAGTCAGGCTATATTTAAGTTCCGGTTAGGTTACAGTTATGTTATTGTTAGGTTACGATAACGTGACGGTTAGGTTACATTTATGTTATATTTAAGTTACAGTTACGTTACGGTTAAGTTGCAGTTTGGTTGTGGTTAGGATACATATAGGTTATGATTACGTTATAATTAGGTTACGGTTAAGATTTTATCCACAAGGTGAACATTACGCATGTTTTGATTAAAAAATATATATAAACTGCAAAATACCTCTGAAATTATAATACTATAGACGAACCTTTTAGCTAATGATTGATGATGGATTTCATTCACATATAGTCGGGTTTAAGGGTCATATAATTAGTTTGTTGAAAACCAAAATATTTCTTTCAGGATTCCGATGTGAAAAAATAAATAGTTAAGTGAAATAACAGTGATTTTTACGGTTAAGTATCACCATTTTAACACGAAAATCCCGCAGTCGTCTGACACATATCCCCCCGTTTCCCGTTGCAGTCATTTTGAGCTTTTTACTGCTAAATATCAGGTTTCTTTTATACCGATTTTTCACACAGTCAGCGGACACGTATTTCAGACAAAATCGAGTTAGAGATAAAATCCTGCAAATTTCAGGTTCATTCAATACTATTATCACGGGCCCGGGCAACACCGGTCGGGCCAGCTAGTATATATATACATATGTGTGTGTGTGTGTGTGTATGTAGAGGTAAGATTGCACGATGGAAATCCGGGCCAGATGGACCAAAGCCGCCTAAAGACTACAAGCCAAACACAAGGTTTCGTGACGGTCACTTCGCGGGGCTTACGCCAGCAGAGAAGAGCACAGACTTATTTAAAACATATCAATACTTTCCTCTACATTCCAACTTAATTATCACAGCATACGGAAAAAATTATATGCAGACTTGTAGTTTAAAGACGCTAATTAGGCGCTTTTCAATCAATTTCGATTACTCCTCAACAGTAAAAATAAAGATACTATATTTATGAAATAATATCACTGTGTCAATGAAAATGTGCCTCAGTATTAAAGTTAAGAGTACATGAAAGAAAATTGGATCGTTAATAAGAAAAAAAAATCAAGCATTAAATTTATTTTAGTGAACAGTTTTATTATATTTATTCTACTTTGAAATTTAGAAACAATATCAATTATCTACTTTCTATATATTCAAAAACAAGACATTAATATATATATATACATATATAAATTATCAGTTTAAACACATATCAATTAAATTATTTTTCTTTCAATTATTTCACTTTCAAAAATAAATAAATACTAATAAGTGTGCCAATCAAAACCCACATTTAAAATTAAGTTAAAGTGAAAGCAAAACGAAAGTCAAATAAAAACAAATTCAATTTGTGTTCTATTTTTATTATTTATTGTGGCCTGAAATTATGCAGTAAATATTCTATTAAATATTTAGTGATTTGAAACCTTCACATAACAAATTTAGTATAAATAAATAGTAAAATTAAAGCATATATGAAATTAAATATCCATACAGATAAATTTTTCGTACCTACTGCAAACTTTACTTATCAGAAATGGGTAATTTTCACATAAAATCCATTAGAATTGAGAAACATAAAACTCTCATAATAAAAGAAAACAAGGTCATGAAATCGAAAATTATTATTTTAATTTTGTGTTAGTTTAACATATTATGCAAGGTACAAGCAATAGATTTTTTTAAAGTGTACTGAAACATGACAGAGGGGGAAAAAAAAGAAGAAAGAAAACACTTTCATCAATCCAAATTACAATTTTCCTAACTTATGTTCATTTTCCTCGGATATTTCAGATTTAACTGCTAAAAAACATAAGAGAAACCCAAATCCTTCCACGAAAACATTTCATTTCCAAAAATAATGTTGTGTGGGCTGTTTAAATGATTGTTCACATGTTTTAAGCTTAAAATAATCAATATTTATGAGATGATGGCCATGACTAGATCGAAAAGTAAATTTATAATTATAGGAACATTTTTTTAATTATTGTTATTTTTAATTAAACATTAAAATGTGTATAAAAACACACACAATTTTTTCGAAGAGGTGGGGGGGGGGGGGCTCGCCAACATCTGTTTTGCATAGGGGCGCTGACAAGCCTTCTTATGAATTAATTGTTTACAGTGGTTGCAAAAATAGAGATTCAAACACATTATCCCCATATCTCCAGTTTTCACGTATAAGCATGGTTTATGTAACAAATATTATAAAAGGAATTTTTATCAAGATATTAGGAGTTTAAGATTAAAACACAACAATAAATTGGTACATATACAAGGCTGCCACCGGCGAGTATTTTTCTATTCTATTCGCACCGCTATTTAAAAAAATAAATAAATTTTGTAGTATATTTCTCTTGCAAATGTTGTCAAACTGTATGTCAAATATTTTTGTTTTGAGAAAGTGGTGCACGTCAGAATAAAAAAATAGTCGAATGTGGCAGCCCTGCGTATATTGACTGGACTTTAAAAGAAGTAAACAAGATAATATGTGTCCATAGCGACTTTGCTGAAAATTTCTAATATATTTAAATTTCTAGTATGAAAATACCCATAAACATACATAAATTTTGTATTAAATTAAATCCCAAACAATTCTGCATACAAAATAATTAGTTATTATTCACACGACAAGTGCTTTTTAATAAATAGACGTTTATTAAAAGTCACTTTAATGAGAGAAAACAGAATAAATTAAAAAGGGAGGAAACTGTGACAAGTTAGAAATTACTAAATAATGGCTTGTAACTAAGACTTTTCGCTGAACATTTTTTGAGCATGATTAGTACCAAAGAACCCAGTCTGACATAAGTTTCAGCTGTCTGGTGCCAATATTTCCGAGTAAACAAAATTCAGAAGTTTTAACCGAAATTTTTGAATAGCAAGAAAGGTAATGTTGCAAATAGCTATTACCAAAATGTAAAATTTAAACAATAATATTTGTACTGTACTATAGACAAAATTTCATCAGTTTTCCGTGATAAATTCCCGAGTAATAATGATTTTAAAGTTTTTTTTTTATTAATTTGTTTAAATTAAAAGAACTAATTAAAATTTCCATTTGAAAATATAATAGTTGAGGTAGAAAAATATGTCGCATAGGACATTAAAATTTCAAACTGAATTGGCCATATATCTTCCAAATTATAAGGAGAAATGTGTTGGCCCCAACAGAATTTCTCTAGCACATATTATATTGCACTATAGCTCTAGCACATATTAAAATGAAGCTATTTTTACACATTTATAAAGAATATAATTAAACAATGAAAACTTTATTAATAACTTTTGAGATAATTCACCGATTGACACCATTCAAGCGCCAATTTTTAGCAAATTACGAGAGACAGGGAATGATATAAGTCTCGATACGAATTAGTGATTTTTGCCACTTTAAATTACTGCTGTTTTTGAAATGAAACAGAAGTACAATAATATAGTTTTGTTTTGAGACACGCACACGGGATTATTGACAATACGATACAGGGATTTAATAGCTCATTTATTTTAAAGAAGTTAAAAATAAAAGATATTCTGAACACAAAAAATAGAACTAATTAATGAACTAAGTAGTTAATTTGAAAATAAAACTTACCTTCAAAAGAATATGTTCTATTCTTTTAAGTAAACAGCACGTGCATACGTTGCATTTTAATTCTAAACAAGATTCAAATGCTCGGCATTGGCGCCAGCCCCGCGTCGTGACGTCACATATGTGGGGGAATGAAATCGTGTCTGGCTTGATAGTCTTGAGAAGGCTTTGGATGGACCTAGCGTAAGCGAAACCGTATCGATGTTGAATACAAACGAGAAAAGACAGCACGATGGAAATCCGGGTCAGACGGACCTAGCGTAAGCGAAACCATATCGATGTTGAATACAAGCGAGAAAAGACAGGAGACGGTTGGAAATACTGTTTAAAATCACCCTCAAACAGCACATAAATTTGCTATATCTATATATTCAAGAATATTAAATGTGTTAAGATTTCATCAAAAATCTGCCTGGATTTATTACCACCCACTAGATACCGACTCAACGTTTATGTTCACTACTACTATATCCTACATATATAACTTTTTCATATAATTTTATTTTTTCTACCATTTATTCAATTTTACACAATAATAATATTAATAATTAAAAAAATTTTTCTTTTCGATTTTGTGCGCAATTATATATATATATATATAACACTAATGTAGCATATATACATATGTAACACAAAAAAATGTTATTTTTTTTGCCGATGGGCAACAAGTGGTTTGTTTATCTAATACATATAAAAGTAAAATTTTGTAAGTCTGGCTATCTTTCTAAAAATATATACAATTAAGAAGGTATAATCGCAAAATTTTTTATAGAGGTCTACTAAAATACATCGGAGACAAAACAGTAATCCGTGAATAAAGGTGAATGATGTTTGTTTGTGAATACGAAGAACAAAAATGAGCTTCAGAAGAAATATAAAAATTTTATTAGCAAATTTACAATTTTCTAAATGGACACAGGAATGCGTAATTAAATTTGAATGTGAAAATTATCTAGGTTTGAGATGTATCAGTGCGAGTGTAAATTTCTCTCAGCAAAAATAAATGCTGGTGCGGTGACGTGCGTTCAGTATAGAGTCTGAATTGCATCTGAGCAGCTGCACTGAAGTTCACTGTCACTGAGTCAACAAGGAAGTGATTTCTTGATATTAATAAACAGATCACAAAGAGTTATCTCCGTAAGCAAATGAAAGATAATGTTTTTAAGTAGCTATTTAAAGCAACACAGTAAACAGTTTTGAATTATTGCTGCTTGATGATGAGTTATTTCAATAAAGAGATGAAAAGTATATTTAACACAAATAGTTATAGCAATAAATAAATGAAATGTTCTTTTCATAAACATGAAATAAGGCTTTTTACTAAATTACAAAATGATTTAGGTTGAAGTGATTATTTAGCTAATCGTTCATATCTACATTAAATTATTGAAGCTATGAGCTGTTTAGATGAATAATGTTTATCTAAACATAACTTTCACCCTATCAGGGACTTAGTCCAGATATATAAGGAGTATTGCTATTTTTCTTATTGGTCTTTTCCAAAGAGAGTTTCCACACTTAATCGTCACAACTCTGGTCAGCCCATCTTTACCTGGGTGGGCCTCTACTATACGGCCCAACGGCCAAGATCGTGGTAGTTGATGGTCGTCCATTACTAACACTATCTGTCCTGCCTGGATGTTGGTTGCGGCATCTTTCCATTTTGCCCGCTGTTGCAGAGAACCAATATACTCTTGCTTCCATCGGTTATAAAAACGTTTTTCAAATTCTGAAGGAGCTCCCAGCGATTTCTCCCTTTAGTGGTAGCAGATGATGGTTCCTCAGTCATTGAGTGTAGGACATTACCTGTAAAAAAATGTGAGGTAGAGAGAATATTTATGCTATCAGTATCATTATCGTTTAAATGCATATGGGCGCGTGAATTGAGTATTGCTTCAATTTGGGCAAGTATCGTGGTCAATTCCTCAAAGGTTAGTATAGTTTCTCCTATAAGTCTTTTCATGTGGTGTTTCGTGAATTTTATGGCAGCCTCCCAAATCCCGCCAAAATGAGGGGGAAGAAGAAGGTATGAAATGCCATTCCAGAGAGGTTTCTCTTAGATAATGCACCATGATTTCATTTTTAGAAAATGAAAGCCATTTTGTACAGTTTTCTGGACGCACCGACAAAGTTGGTGCATTGTCGCTATAAAGATGACATCGGGCACCTCGTCTTGCACTAAATCGTCGAAGGGCTGCTATAAATGCTTCATCTGTCAAATCACTCACAGCTTCAATATGCA
Organism: Maratus speciosus; assembly: GCA_963932465.1. Taxonomy (NCBI): domain Eukaryota; kingdom Metazoa; phylum Arthropoda; class Arachnida; order Araneae; family Salticidae; genus Maratus; species Maratus speciosus. The sequence continues at coordinate 510,794,908 of OZ010787.1, read as the reverse complement.
CAGCTTTTGTAGCGAGAGAAATAAATAACGCTATATAGCCCTTAGTTGTTTTTGCACACCGACCCTTTCTAAATTTAATAGATATAGGGCCTGCGTAATCAACACCGCTGGAGAAAAACGGACGTTCCAGGGTCACTCGGTGCTTTGGTAAATTCCCCATTTGTTGAGGGGTTGCAATGGACCTTTTATATTTGTAGTGTTTTAAGTATCTATTGATGCATTTGTTGATGAGCTTTTTCCCACCAATGATCCAATGGGACTGTCTGAGGATGTGGGATAGTAGAGACGGCCCAGCATGTAAAGTTGCAGTATGCTGTTGCTATATTAACAATTCATTCATTTTATGCTGTGAGGGCATTATTATAGAATTCTTCTGATTAAACGCTAACTGTTAATTTTGCAGGCGTCCTCCCACCCGTAAGAGACCCCTATTGTCAATAAACGGATGGAGGGAATGTAATGGACTTTTCTTAGAAAAAGCCTTCTGTTCTTTGACGCATTTCAATTCTTCATAGAAGTAAGAATTTCGAATCCAAAGAACGATAGTTTCTTCGGCAGCTTTTATTTCTTTATATGTAAGAGGTGTCAAAGAAATTTGAGATTCGCTGGCATTTCTGCATTTTTTAATGAACCTTTGGCAATATGCCAGAATGCGAATAATTTTTGCAAGCGAAGAGTGCTTTTGAAACAAATTGTCATATAGATCATTTGATGTGCGGGTGTAAAATGAAAAAATTGGATCAGACCATTGTTCGGCTTTGATTTGCTCATCAAATTGCTCAGCATTTGAGTCGTCTTTTGGCCAATTGGATGGGTCTAGAACCAGCCAACTTGGGTCTTTCCACCACAAGTCGCATCCTGGAAGACATTTAGGATCAATACCACGTGAAGCGATATCTGCGGGGTTCTCTTTGGATGGGACATATCTCCAGTGCTTTGTAGGTAGAATTTAGGTGATTTGAGATGTTCTATTCGCGACAAAGGTCTCCCATTTACGTGGATGTGCAGATAGTCAAGAAAGGACGACTTTCGAGTCCGTCCAGGCGAAAATATCGAACTTCTAATTCTTTAGTGTTTCCATAACAGAATAAAACAGCTTATATGGTAGGTGTGCACCGCAAAATTCTAATTTATTTAGGAACCGAAACTTACTTGATTTTACGTGACTTTAGTTTTAGAAACTAATAGAAAAGCGTTTGTATTGCCATTATGAGTCTGTCGCAATAAATTGTGTCAGTGGACCCCAGTGTTGAGGTGTCAGAAAATCCGTGTAATTCAAATGGGTTACCGGATGAAAGCGTGACACATCTAGGAACAGACAATTGACTTATTTTATTAAAGGAACCTTGAAATAGTATTAATTCGTCTGCTAGATGTTACGGAATAATAGAGTCCCAGTTCCCCTTTGTAAGCCAAAGCTTTTGATAAAATACCTTTAAAGTTACAGTACAAGGCGAAATTAGACCTAGTGGGTCGAAAATTCGTGCAGGCTCGGGTAAAATATGCCTCTTTGTAAGAGGCGGAGTGAATGTTAGTGAAGTCTTGAAAATAAAAGTATCTGAAGAAGAGTTCCAGCTTAATCCTAGAACTTTAGAGCTTCCGTTATCACTAGGAATTATTTCAAAATTTGATTCGGTAGCAGAACCATCTTTAAATTCGCTAAGAAATTCCTTTGAATTTGAATTCCATTTCCTTAAGTGGAAACCATGCGCTTCTAAAACATCTGTAATTTTATTGCAAGTTTCTATAGCTTCCCTAACAGTATTTGTACCGGATAATAAATTATCCATGTACACATTTTCCTCTAACATTCGCGAAATGCTAGCATTTTTTGTGTAATCATGAGCGGTTTGTTTTATACATTTAGTGGCCAGAAAAGATGTTGGCGCTAAACCGAATATTACAGTTTTTAATTTGTAATTTTTTATTTTCTCATTAGGATTAGATCTCCAAAAAATTTGCTGATAATTTTGATCTTCTTCGGCAACGAAAATCTGGCGATACATTTTTTCTATGTCCGCAGAAAAAACTATTTTCGGAAATCGAAAATTAAGTAAAATTTCGAAAATATCCCGTTGTAACTTAGGGCCTACACCCAAAATGCAATTCAAGGAAAGACCATTTAAAATTTTGCATGAAGCATCAAAAACTACTCTCAATTTGGTAGTGATACTAGAAGGTTTAATAACCACATGAAGAGGAAAAAAGTAATGTTCATGTTCCTAATTATAAATATCATTTTGTGCAATTAATTCCATATGACCTAGCTCTTTATATTCGCCCATAAAATCCTTGTACTGTTTTTCAAATTCTGTTTTTTCTCTAAATTTCCTTTCCATAGCCAACAAGCGAGAAATTGCGGCAGGTTTAGAATTACCTAATTCTGATTTAGATTTTATAAAAGGTAATTTAACCACAAAATGACCCTCGGAATTAATTGAATAATTTTCCTGAAAATGTGATTCAACAAAGCAGTTTGTTTTTCTTAGCAAACTTCAGGCGGCAAAATTTCAGCATTCTTATTAAATACTTCTTCGACTTCACAAAAACGCTTTAATTCTTTATCAATATTAACTTCATAAATATGCAAATTATGTATCGAATTTGGAGATGTACTAGAATGTGGCATTTTCCCAATACGAGAAAACGAAAAATTGAATTTTGAGCAATTAAATTGCTCTGAATATCTGTTACTTGACCAGGAAGTAAAATAGAAAAAAAAATCAGATCCCAAAATAATGTCTATTATATTTGGTGTCTCGAAATTCGGGTCCGCTAAGTTTATATGTTTTAAGTGTGAAAAATTCTTCTCATTTATTGTTTCCGCAGGTAGCGGAGCAGTTAATTCATCGAAAATAAATGCTTTCACAGACAACTTGGTGTCAGCATTATAAATTGATATAAGATCAATTATTAATCAGCAATTATTAATCGCAGTAACTCTTAGTTACTGCGATATTTGAATTAGACAAACCTTTCTCGGGGAACCTAGCATTTTTCCTTTTAATACCTAACCCTTTCATGCAGGATTCAGAAACAAACGTAGACTCGGAGCCACTGTCACACATGATTCTTAAAGTTTGCTTTTGACCAATGCAATCATTAATATATACACTAGCAGTGGACAAAGTGCGAAACATGTTTGTACTGAATTTAATGAAGGGGAAATTTCCTTTTTATTCTCATCGGAAATCAAAATGGCCTCTGAATCAGGTTTGTTTTTGTAGCTCTGTTTTTCATTTGAACGAGAAGCTGATATCGCGTAATTTTGCAGTTTATTTTCACATAAACTGGTGTAATCTTTGAGCCGGCAATTGTGACAGCAGTAAAAGGAATTGCATTGCCAGCTGTAATGCTTATCAGAAAAGCAATTGCCACACAATTTATTTTTCTTAACAAACTGCCTTCTCTCCCTGACACTTAATTCCTTAAATTTAATACACTTGTGATTAAATTTACAAAGTAAACATTTGCTAATGCTACTGGAATAAGATTAATTGCTTCTCTTGTTTATGTGAACCTTCATTTTCGTTTTTATATAACTATGAAGATGAACATCTGTTATTTTATAAACTGATCAAAAGAAGGAAATTTTCCTTTGATGAAAATTGAACCCATTCCTCCCGTGTTTCAGAATCAACCTTTTGTAATACGATATAAATCAACCATATATCACGGCCAGATGCCTTTTCATCGATTGATTTAAGGCCTCCGATTACTTCATCTGACATATCTGATAAACAGTGCAAGTTAAATGCGTTTGCTTGACTAAAAGGGGAATGTCCAAGAATATTTTGATTAAAGTGGAAACTATTTGTTTTTCTTATCATATTTTGACAGCAGTTTTCCCCACACTTCTGAATAACTGCTTTCCGAAATGGGAATGTGTTTTACTATAGAGGCTTGCCATCACCTAGTAGCCCCCTTAGATACTGACATTTTTGTATGTTAGTTATGCTGCCATTATTCTAACGAGATATAGTGGTCCTTAAAGGACATCCATTTTTTAAAGCTTCCGTTAAATTGTTCTATATTTAATCGCGGTAATTTAAAGTTGTTAGATACAATAGAATTAATAACAGGAATTTGTTCATTCATTAATTGAGATTGTGCATGCATATTTACAGATACTTTTTCAAGTTGTGCTTGCAGTTTGACTTTGGCTTCATAATATTTTTTCTCAAAATCATCGATTTCAGAAGATTCTGTCGGTAATTGAGCATCATATTTGTCAAAATCTGAGTAAACTGGTTCTGATTTTTCCAATTTATTGTATAAACTATTTTTTCTGAAAGATTTGCTCAGAGTTAATGAAAGTATTTTTTCTTGTAAGAGCAGATTTAGCTCTGCCACGTAAATTTATGGCTGCTTTTTCCAAGTCTTCAGCAATCTCTTTTAGGCTTCTGGGTCGTCCTTACTCATTATTTAAATCAGGGGTGTAAAAATCTAGGCGCCAGCGGTCAGTCTCTCACCACTAAAATTTATTAGTTTTCTTCGCTTAAATTTTATTAGCATTCTTACAAAAAATTTAGGCGAAATATTAGACGCAAAATAACAAACAAAATTTAGTGGTGAGAGACTGCCCGCTGGCGCCTAGATTTTTGCACCCCTTATTTAAATAATGAAGGAAATAGCGCAAAAAACAAAGCCAAACCGATAATAATAAGATAAAATGTACTTATCTTTGATAAATGCGATGTAAGGTGCTCCTTTCCATCGATGTAATCCAATATTAAGGGTAAACCTTTATTAAGTAAGATGCGGTAAGATGCGATGTTGCAGTGTACAGCGCTCAAGCTGTACTCCAATGTTGAGGGTACATTTCCCTTTATGTAATAATAAGTAATCCAGATTTGAACGATCATCCAAGATATCGCCATGGTGCCTCCATAAAATGATTAAAGGTGAATGATGTTTGTTTGTGAGTACGAAGAACAAAAATGAACTTAAGAAGAAATATAAATATTCTATTAGCAAATTTACAATTTTCTGAATGGACACAGGTATATATTAAATTGTTGAGTTGAGGAATAAGTAAATGACGTTTACTTTTGTTGCTAGGGTGTTTTCGTATATGTGTTTGTTGTGTTTGGTTGGGTTATTTTCCTATTTGAGATCAGTAAAATGCGGCATCAAGTTAGGAAATATTAGTAATTCCAACCAGTGTATGGTATTCAAATTCGGGAACTGAATGATGCAACATAGTACACGTAGCCATAAGCAAACATTTCTGTAACGCATCTTTACCATAGATACAAAAAAATGTGTTTTTATGTCAATATGAAGCAGCACAAAGAATAGTTCTTAAGGGAAACTATATGAAATGTCGACTAGAATCGTCACTAAACGTTTAGAGGTGAACAAGTATGTGAACAAAACTACAGATGGAACATGGGGGATTTTGGAACCGTCCGCAACCCCAGGAATATAGAATATTATGTAGGCGCCCGTACGCAATATTTGCAAACATAAACTGGCAAACATAATGCATCTGCGAATTATGAAGCATTTTGATATCCCATAAATCGCTTATCTCCTCGTACATGTGCACATGGCATACACATACGTTACTCTACGACATGTTAATTTCGTGGGAGAAGGCAATGATGTAGGCAATGTGAATGTGTACATTACGAGAAAGTAATCAGGTCAACGGACTAACAATTGGAAGTTCTGTACATGTCACAAACATTAAAGTTTATGTCCAAAAATTTACGGACGAAATAAGAGTATCTGATTTTATTTTTTCTCTTTTATTTCTGCATTCATTTTGACTTTATACCAAGCCAGACTCAACTTCTATTGTTGCAAATATTACAAGAGGGCGTCCCCTTTACATGTCCTATTGCGATGGTTCGGGGTAATTGCAAAATGCTACAAGTTGCGCTTGTTATTTTGTTCGAACGCCTATCACCTCTAAAAGTTTCAACGTCGATAGACCCAATAGCTACCCTTGTCAGTCTTTCTAGAAAAATCCGAAACTCAACAAGAACTTGATTCTGAGAAATTCGTGTTTTGTATGTGGTGGCATATGTAAGGCATTATACACTATGGAAATCTTGGAAACAGACAGTACAGGAAATATCTAATATTTATTATTTTAACTCAAACATAGTGATTGGTAAAGAAATCATTTTAATTGAAAAATTTTCAAACGAGTGGAAAAGTTTGTAAAGGTATGAAAGTTTCTCTACTTTCAATAATAAAACTCAGCGAAGCAATTCAGCAAATCTGACCTGGTCGCCAATATGGCAGCCTTCTGCACCACGACAACGCTTGTTTCTTACATAGCTAGTACATAGAAGAAAATATTTTAGTGATTTCCATTTTTTAACGAGAAATGGGAAACGTAAGCGCGGTCGGACAACTCAAGCGGCATCTGACGAGCCTGGCTCACAAATGGATGTGGATTTCGTTGCTGATGAGATGGAAAGTGCAGTGGAAATTGAATCGGACCCATGGAATTCACTTTTTTATACTCAATATGGTAGCGGGGGTAGAAAATTGGACTGATATACCTTTACTGATATTACTTATATATACATGCTTGCATACCTTCAAAAATCCTTTAAACTTGAATTAGTGAATGATTTGAACAAACTAACCTCTCCTGGGCATTTTTTGGGAGGGGGGAGGGCGGCGCTTGTTCTCCAAGAAAATGCTCATCGTTTCATTCAATGCTGCCGTGGATTTGAGAATCTGGTTGAAAGTTTTCTTTGGATCAAAGCCAACACATTTCTATCACTGAGAATTAAAAAAAACTCGTTGAACGTTGTGAAGAAGTCGTAAATAGGTCATGGAACTATTCTTTGCCCCAATGATGATTTCTTTTGTTATATATAAATAATAAAAAATTTTATGAGACATGTTTACTAAATTAATGACTGAAGTTTGAAGTACGCTAACCAGCAGTGCATTTTGTTTCTGAGGCCATTTTTCGCTTCATTAAACTCCACATTTTTCTTCTAGTTAAAAAATTCAGGTTGTTGTTGTTGTTTGTCGCTTACGAAATAAAAAAAGTATTTTGAATTTTTGCACGGCTAAAGCATAGATTAATTGCCTATCTATTTTTGGAATAAATAAAAACTACAATGAGTAGTATTAAAAAGATATACTAAGATTTGTTTGAGGATCAGGAATAACTCAAATAATCATAGATTGACCCAAATAACAATGGTTAATTCTTTATGGATTGAACTGCTGATAGTATCCGGTTAAAAATGTAGTTTTCCAGATTTGATAAAAGCAGAAATGCTTATTTTCTTAACATTACATTTAAGATAACATAATAGGACAAAAATATTACATTAAACTTTAAAAACAAAACTGACAACAAAAATATATAGGAATTTCTCAACTCATTAAAAAGATTCTTGAACCGCGTATTCAAAATTGTCCAATGTTTAAGACCACACTAACAATTAAATAATTTTCGCATGTCTTTGTTAATTTCTAATTCAAAATTTACCCATATCCCCATTGCTGTCGTTCTACTTGACACATTTTAAAATAATGCATTTCAATAGCCTTTCTTTCTATACTATAGATATCTCAATAAAGTTCTGCTAAACCTATCAACCTGATCCTCGAAATTCCCTGGCGTGATAGCTATAGATATACCGTTGGAGTATCTCTACTAAGATTCAATATCTGGATACCTATAAACCTCTTTATTATTCAACAGATCTGCATGAATACTTTAGCATTTATCGCGCATCTGTCAATAGCTTTCTCATGTTAAGCTTAAATTTATACAGTACATGATCGTCGTATTGTTAAAAGGAAACGTAAAAGACAGTTTTAAAATAAGGAAACTGTTTTATTAATACAGACCTAGTAGCAAATGAATGTTGGTTATATTGGGTTCAAATATTGCATAAATAATACTATCGTTGAAAAGACATCAAACAAAAGGCCAATTCTGGATAAATATTGGTATTAAATACACTGTAAAAAAAATGCTTGTTGATCTAGAAAGAAGGCTTTAGAAAACATAATGTACCCACGATTCCGAAAAGCGTTCCTTTATCATTTGAAAACTCGGAAATCAAATTTCCGATGTTTAAAGAAGAATTTGTGAAACAAAGGTTTCTTTTGCAGCTCGTAACTTTTGGAAACGTTTTTGAGTAGTTGATACAGTGTACTAATCAGTTTTTCAACCCATTATTAACTCGAAACTTCAGATGCTATCAATGTTCCGGTAAATACTTTTAACTGCGTAACCGAATTTATTTATTCAAGATTAACAAAGTTATGCTCATTTTACGCTGTTAATTTATCATTTATTTTTGTTGTTGTTGTTGTTAAACATGAAAATATTTATTTGAGAATTGATAGCATCCGAAAAGACGATATTTCGTGTTGATATTTGGTTAAGAACAATCATTAATATGTTATAAAATTTACTCGGAAACTTTTCCCAAAATTTTTCTGAAGATAAAGGAACACTTTTCGTAATCTTGGGTTACTCGGAAGAGATTACTGCCTATTTTAATAACCTTCTTGCTAGATCTTGAAATATTTCTCTTTCTTTACGCTGTCGGAAATATTTACAATAAAATGCCAACGTTGCAAAAGTATTGGAAATGTTATGAATGAAATGCCTAACTATTTCTTCTTAATAAATCAGCAATATTAACAAAATGTTAACACACCAATTTTGAGCAATATGTCATACTGATATTGGAAATTGCAAATAAAGACTATGTTATATAGTCCAGTCAAATTGTCAGAAAATAGGGCCGATAGATGCAAAATTCTGCTAGAAGAACTTATGTTTTTAAAGTGTTTATGGGGATGCTAATAACAGGAATTAATTGTTTTCCAACAAAATATCTCGAAGCTAAACTTTGCAGAGCCAAAAAAACACGAAATTTTCGGATGATTTTCAGTTTTTGGCCTATTACTCGAAAATTATAAAATTTTTGTGTACTATACTTAATTACAAAAAGAAAGAACATTAAATTCTCTACAAATTTTATAATAAAAACGTTTTTCTATACCCAATACTAAGTGCGCTACGGCTTTTTGAAAAGAACACTTTTTTTTCAACTTCACAGAAAGTGACTTACTTTTCGCCTCTCATCCCAAAAAAATTTCTTTTCGTCACTAACTGTGGAAATGAAATTTACCTATTGACGAATAAGGAGTGACGAGATAATTAAGGAGTGAAATTTTCAAGAAGGGTGGGTAGAAGGTAGGATTGCCAAATTGTACGTTTTTCTCGTAAGTTGTACGATTTTTGTCTATAGCACTTTTTAGGTATTATGTGTACGTTTAAATGTGTCCGTATGACGATTTCTTCCGTTTTTCTACCATATCTTACTTTTGATAGTTTAAAAAGAAATCTTTTCTAGTTTGCTTTAAAATTTCACCTTTTGCCAAAAATACGTTATACACATGCGCATCAAATGTAAAAACGGCTTGTTTCAGATTGGTAATACAAAAATCTTGGGAAAGTTGTGTAATATTAACGGCGCATTTGCTGTAGCATTAGATATTGTGAACTTGACCTTATTATAGATTATAAATATACACATTATAAAATTGTTAATTTAGTATAACTGTATGTTAAGTTTAGATATTTTGTTTGATGTATTATCACCCTTTATGCTTAACCCCTAATCGTCGAGCCCAGGGCTATTTCTCTGTGAATGTATCGGGCGCGACGATCACAAGGTTAGATAAAAATATTCATTTTTGAAGGGTGTCCATTGCTAAAATTTTCATGAACATCATTGAATTCTAGGATGGTCTGATTTATCTTTATTCTTACAATTCAATTAATTTTTCATTCCTAATGGGATTTGACTGCAAAATTAGTTTAAAAAATTTCTTTTTCCACAATCCAGGCAGAGGTAACATCGAAACCAAGTGGTTTTCAACCATGTCATTCAAATACAAATACAACAATGTTCTTTTCACTCATGCAATCAGAGGATGCGATACAACGTATGCTCTTTTTGGACAAGGAAAGTCAAAGTTTTATTACAATGAAAAAATATGATCAGCTTAAGGAAATAGCCTGTGTGTTCAATAAACCAGAGTCAACCCGTCAAGAAATCATCAAGGCTGGAGAAAACTTCAATACTACACTATACAGCGGATGAATAGACACCACGCAGGCATTGAACACCTTGATGTTCCCATTATTTGCTAAATCTGCCACTAAAAGCAAATTTCATCTTGCATGGCTACCACCAACGCAAGATTCTGAGCAGCAGCATTTCCACCGATGTTATTATCAGATACAAGTTTGGCTGGGAAACAATATCCCCCTGAAAAATGGGGTTGTGTTCGCAGGTCTGACGGTCTCTTTCAGCCAGTTTAAATGTGCCAAAACAAAGCACCTGAATCCTTGGTGCATGTTGTCTCATGTACCTGCATACAAGTGTGCAGCAAGGCATGTTCTTGCCAAAAATCAGGACTCAAATATTCAGCAATTTGAAAAAACTGTAACAGGGTCAACTGCGAAAATGTGGACGATATTATTTACCCAGAAGAAGAGGATGATGAAGCTGATGCCTCGGAAACCATCGACCAAATCAGCAACGACGATGACTTTGACATCCAGGCTGATGATGTCGCAACAAGCTGAAAGAAGATCAAAGCTGTTGAAAAACAAGCAAACTGCTCGTTTTCTCCTCAAACTGAGGTTGACGGACCAAACCCATCAACCCGCAAGCACTACATAATGAAGTTACTAAATACATTAAAAATCTTACCGTAACTCTTACATACATTCATGTAAATACCTACTATTAATGTTCTCCACTTAAGTTCTAAATACAAAAAAAAAAAAAAAAAAAAAAAAAAAATTACAGTGTAGTAATTTTTTTTTTTTTTACAATGTTACCGTTGTAATTAACCATTATTGCTATCATGCAAAAACGTGTAATATAAATAAGTTACATTAAAGAGGATAAAATGAATAAAAAGTTATATCAAATTTTGGTTTTTGAGATTTTTCACAAAGTTAGAAAAAAGTGTATTTTTCAGAAAGCCGTAGCGCGCTTAGTAATGAGTTTAGAAAAACGTGTTTCGTATGAAATTTGTAGAGAATGTAATTCTCTTTCTTTTTGTGATTAAGTATGCTACACAAAAATTTTATAATTTTCAAGTTAAGGGCAAAAAACTGAAAAAAGTCCGAAATTTTCACGGTTTTTTGGCTCCAAAAAGTTTAGCCTCGAGATATTTTGTTGGAAAACAATTAATTTCTGTTATTAGTATCCTCATAAACATTTAAAAACATAAAATCTTCTAGCAGAATTTTTGCATCTATTTTTGACAATTTGACTGGACTAAGAGTCGATAAAAGCAATATTGAGTCAATTTTGTTTTTCTACTAAGGGAAGACTCTTTTATTGCGGGTCCATGTAAGGATCCTAGAACTCGTCGACAAAATGTTAAATAGCCATTTTTGTTTCTCATGGCATCTAATTAAATTTTAGATTTCTTTTTTTATAAATACAGAGAATCTTTATATATCTGACATATGGCTAACTTCTAAACAGTGTGGTATATTTCCAACCGCAAAACTGTTTCAAATGTTGTTCTTGATCTTATTAAGGGCCCTTTAAATCAATAAAGATTTTTTGCAACAGTTTCGAAATTCAAATTTTATACGGTCCCTAGATCTACAAATTGTATTTAGAAAAACATTGTATATGCTCTAACAATTCCTTTTGTACGACAAAAACATACAGAGTTATGATAGTTTGGATTTTATTAATTTTTAACAACTTGTGACAGTAAAAACTAAAAATAAAAAAACGCTTTTGTGATGATTTATAAAAGATAATGACGAACATTAAGCTCGAAGCGGTCGTCATTGCGGTCGTCCGATGGCTTCAGAGCCCCGAGCCCAACCCTTTCCGCTTTTCGATGTCTTTCATTTAACAATTTTCGCTTTTAAATTTGTCCGGTTTTTAATTTCAATTTTTTGTTTCCTGGCTTCCGCTAGTGTCTCGGCATAAGGGAAGTAGGACGGACGCGCCGAAACGCCACTCTCCATAAATTCCGGTGTTGATAATCATTAATCTGTTGAAACTAATATTGTATATATAATCATTGTCCATGATTTATATGTTTATTGCTGAAAAAAAATGTTCAACTTGGAAATGAGGCAGCCGATGTGCTTAACCAATTTGTTGCGAGAATTAATTTTTGAGATTATTTGCATTTTAAATAAAATATATGAAATGAAAAAACGAAACATTGTTTATAGAATTGGAAAGCAATATTCGTGCATTACAGAGCTTGAGGAAGTTATTTACAATGTCTGAGCAGCTATGCAAACAACGTAATTATCAAACTTATTCTAATGCCAAATCCTATGGAAATTTATGTAAATGATCAAGACAGTTAAATTTTTATTGTAAATACACATTGTATGTTTATTAATACAGTAAAGTATCGTTTATACGCTTCTCACTTATGCATCTTTTACATTTATACGTCGTTTCAGTCCGGTCCAGATTCATTCCTATGTATTTTAATGTTGTAATGTTTCCTTTATACGACGCATAACATTGGTTATACGTCGTTTCTTTCATGCCGTAACCGATTTTCACAGAATTTTTTCTCCCAACATCGTTATTTTTTTCTTTTTTGCCAGCAATATTTGGGGAAAGATGAAAGACAAAGAAAACGTGTGACTTCTACAGGCGTTATTTCAAGTTCGTGGAACTTGTAGAGGGTTGAGACAAAAAGAATCGACAGTAGGTGGGCTGCTGACACACTTAGAACCTTTTTTGCTTCTCACAATACTAGTGAGAAAATTTTGCAGGAACTTAACTCCATTACATAACTTTTTCTTAAGTCTGAAACTGTAGCACGTGAAACGACGGTTAAAGATTAGTTTAATTAAAATCTGTTTGTACATTCGATAATGGAATAAAAAAGTGTAATTTAAGGTGTGCAACTGATATAAGGTTTGATACTCCCTTTTATTTTTTAATTTTAGAAATTATTATTTAATAATTTTGTTTTATTATTTTCTTTAGTATATAGTGCATCTTAAACAGCCGAAAATGGTAGTAAAATTAAATTTGTATGATTGGAGCATTATATTTCTACAGTCAAAGATTTTACATACTTTGGCGATTATAATTTCGATTGTATGTCTTTCTCAGTTATACTTCGTTTTAGAACAGTCCCCTGAAAGGGGTATAATCAGTGCTTTACTATATTTATAATTATCTGCACTTTGTAATGCCTTTATAATTTTGGCAATGAATGTAAGTACTCTAGTATATTTTACTGAGGTTCTATAAAAACAAACCCAAACTTTTTTTTTTTCAATAGCAATACCCAAGTTTGATACCATAAATAAATTTTACACCCTTTAATTAGCCTAAAAACAAATTTTCATGAAATTCGTACAATTAGTTTCAGTGAAATTAATTAAAGCCTGTTTTAGGGTCTGTATCCAAATTGCAGTTCTCAATTGTTGAAATGCTACAGAATGAATATGTCACTTCTATTAATGTATTACTGATTGCCAATATGACTATTTCACTCCCTTAATATGTTTCGACTATTGCCAGCACATATGTTTCAATAAAATGAGTAATATATATATTTTTTAATTTTGCTTTTCTGCACATAATAAACAACTCCTTAAACGATCATTTTGACGTTTTTTAAGCATAATTCGAGAACTACTTGAGAAAAAAATTGAAATTGAGAATTCGCATAAAGTAGGACATAATAAATATAAATCTATCAAAAAATTGTAGGTTACAATTCATATTTTTTTTCGAATATTAATTTCATGATTCATAATTCATATTATAATTTTTTTTAACCATAAGTTCAATGAATTTATGTTTGGGTTTTTTAGTATTATAGCCACACACAAAAAATTATCTCATTAGGATTGTAATTTCAGGAGATATTAATAAAAATAAGACAATGCAATACTAGAAGTTCTAAATTTTGAATGTTTATAATTAAAAAACTTATTATCCAAATGACTTGAAATTTCATTTCTAGGCATAGTTTGAACCGAAGGTTTAAAATATATTGTCGAAATTGTGTGTCTCTACGGAAGAAATCAAAGTGTAGCTTGGTTTTGATTTCTAGATGGCCCCCTAAGCAAATTTTATATACATCATTTAAAAGAAGACTTTATTTTAAATCGTTTGGTACAAGTAACTATTTTCTCGTATAATTAGCTGCAGAGTTAGTAGGCGCTGTTTACTTTTTTTTCCACGAGAGTATAATTTCTACTCATGCATATGTACAGTCGTGGAAAAAAAAAAGTAAACACCCCTACTAACTCCTCAACAAATTATTGTAGACGAAAGTTACTGGTACCGAACGATTGGAAATAAAGTCTACTTTTAAATGACGTATATAAAATTTGCTTAGGGGGCCATCTACATATTAAAACGAATCCAAACTTCATTTTTTTTTCAATGGCAAGACCCAATTTTAACGAGACATTTCAAATCTTCGGTTCAAACTATGCCTAGAAACCAAATTTCAAGTCATTTGAATGATAAGTTTTTGAATTATAAACATTCAAAATTTAGTGCTTCTAATGTTAAATTACATTTTCATATTTTTATTTATATCTCCCGAAATTATGCTCCTAATATGCTAATTTTTTTTAGTAGTAATAATACTAATATACCCAAATATAAATAAGCTGAATTTGCAATTTTTATAATTTTATGACATGAATTATGAATTATGAAATTAATATTCGAAAAATTATGAATTGCAACCCACAATTTTTTTGATGGATTTAGATTTATTAAGTCCTGCTTTATGGAAATTCAAAAATTTCACATTTTTCTTCCAAGTAGTTTTCAAATTATGCTTACAAAACGGCAAAATGATGGTTTAAGGGGCCGTCTATGATGGAAGTGAGTAGATATTTTGAAATTTATTCTGCCATACTGAAATCTAACACGCTTCATTGACTCCTTGAGTGGCGCTTAAGGTGCCTTGATGAAGGAAGGGGCTCTCTCGGTTAACAATCCAGTACGGAACTTCAATTTGGATACAGCCCTTAAAATACGCTCGTTTTAAAATAATTAATTTCTCGGAAACTTATGGTACGAATTGCATAAAAATTCGTTTTTAGGCTAATTGAAGAGTGTAGAGTTCATTTATGATGTCAGAATTGGGTACTGCTATTGACAAAAATAAAGTTATGGTCCGTTTTAATATGTAGCTGGCCCACTAAGCAAATTTTATATACATCATTTAAAAATAGACTTTATTTCCAATCGTTCGGTACCAGTAACTTCCTTCTACGATAATTTGTTGAGGAGTTAGTAGGCGGTGTTTACTTTTTTTTTTCCACGACTGTACATGTTTACTTTTTTTTCCCACGACTGTAGTACATGAATACATACGACGTTATATTCGTTCACCGGATCGTATGCACCAATTTATGCATTTATATTAAAATATGTTCTGTGTTATGATATATATAGTCCATATAAAGGGTGTTGCAGTTGATTGTGGACAGATTGGGCGTTTTTTCTTATGAAATTATGGGTTTGCGAGCTGAGCTAAATCTTAGTAAACTATATAGTCCAGGCAATAGGGAATTTTACCTAGCAAAATTAATGGTAGTACTGGAAATCGGCTTTCTAGATGTTTTTTGGGTCGTTGAATCCGAATTTGTAACTTCCCACCAAAATTTCTCCCGGCAACCTCCCCAAATTTTGGTAACCCCCCCCCCCCCCAAAAAAAAAAAAAGATTTTTATTAAAAAAATCAATTATTTTATTGTTTTAGAGAAAAAGTATCTAGAAATTGAGAAAGTAGATAAAATTTCCAACAAATTATATGACATTATGACTTAGGATGAAGGAGAAGGGGGATCTGCCTCGGAACATGCGCGCGGTGCTGCGTAAACTAAGTTGCGCAATTCCACTTAACCACTCACACGTTTACATTCGCCCTCTTATCTCCCCTCCGAACTTCCTCTATAAGGTTTACTTTAAGATTTTTGGGTCGCTGAATCCGAAATTTTAACTTTCCCCCAAAAATTTCCCCCCCAAATAGTTGTTTTTAACTTAAATTTCTTATTGTTTTAGGGGAAAAGCATTACAAAATTCAGAAACTAGACAAAATTTGCAACAAATAGGATGTATGACATTATGAATTACGATGAACGGGGAGGGTGAGGGCTGCCTCTGAACATGCACCGCGGCGCTGCGTGCACTAAATTTTGAAGTCTAGGCAATAGGGGATTTTATCTGGCAAAATTAATACTAGTTCTGGATTTCGACTCACTTTATGTTTTTTGGGTCGCTGAATTCGAATTTGGAACTTCCCACCAAAATTTCACCCCCAAAAAATTGATTTTGTGAAAAAATTTGGTTTTTGAGAAAAGCGCGCGGGGAATGTTCCGAGGCAGCCCCCTCTCTCCCCGTTTATCCTACGTCATAATGTCATCTATCCTATTTGTTGAAAATTTTGTCTAGTTTCTGAATTCTGTAATGCTTTTCCCCTAAAACAATAAGAAATTTAAGTTAAAAACAACTATTTGGGGGTGGGGCTTTCGGGGAGGGGAAATTTTGGGAGTAAGTTAAAAATTCGGATTCAGCGACTCAAAAAACTTAAAGTAAACCTTATAGAGAAAGTTCGGAGGGAAGATGGTCTGACTTAACCCTGCAGTGTATGTCGTTAGCCATACCGCTCGCCTTCTGTTCTGTTATGTTTTGCAATTATATATATTTTCTTTAGTTTGGTTATTCAATTTGATTTTAAGAGTTAAAGTTTATGTTGGTTATTTTAATATTTTCAATGTGAGTTTCAATTTAGATATGGTGAGTTATGGATTTGATATTTTGTTTGTGGTTTTAAATATATATATATATATATATATAACCATTAATTAAACATAACCTACCACCATCAAAAACCGAAATATTATGAATTAAAGCTGAAGTATAAAAAAGTGCTAAATAATTTATTATAACAACAAGAAAATACATATAAAATTATAACTAGAAAATTAAATAACATTAAATAAATCTTTGGTATGATAGGAATGAAAAACATTAATGGAATCCTAAAATAGGTATCAGATAACTACATGGTAGAAATCTTATTGAAAATACACATAGATTGTGCGCTATTGCAGCAATGATCTAAGCGTATAATATTTAAAAGATTGCTAAATCATTTAGCGACCTAAGAATATATATAAATATATATAAGATACCAAAAGGAAAAAATACTTCAAAATGAATTGTTAACATTCAAAATGAAAAGATATATTTAAAAACATCATAAAAAAGCTTACATTCATAATTACTTGCGTAAATGCATCATAATAATTTGAATGCTAATATATAACCATTAATTAAACATAACCTACCACCATCAAAAACCGTAATATTAGGTAGCTTTCATTACAAAAAGCTACCTATTGCAGCCGTTCGGAGGAAAGCGATTTCAAAAAATTTTGGTGTATTTTCATCGATCATGACCCCCAGACCCCGAAACCACCCTCCGTTCAAAAGTTGATATATATATATATATATATATATATATCCATATATATATATATATATCTGACCTTTGTCATACTGTAACTCTCGAATTTATGAACCGATTTGTATGTAATTCGGTATGTACATAGTACCTACCAATGTCTCGACCGAGTTCGTTGGCCAGCTTCATCCGCCATTTTGTTTCAAAATGGCGGCCATTTGAAATTTTCTTAAAAATTTTAAATTTGAAATGTGGTATCAAAGAATTGAAAATGGAAAAATATTTTTTTCTTATGTATTTGATCTTTATACAAAGATTCCGGAGCAGTTTTTGTTTCGTCCATATCTTAAAAAATGGCTGAGTTATAGCATTGTGAATTTCTAGCGTGGCTGACATTTTGAAACGTCCTGAATTTTGTCACGCGATAAAAGGCGTATTTATGAACGGATTTGGATGTACTTTGGTGTGTACATAGTACATACAAATATCTCGACCGAGTTCGTTGGCCAGCTTCATCCGCCATCTTGTTTCAAAATGGCGGCCATTTAAAAAAATTTAAAAAAATTAAAATTTAAAATGAGATACCAAAATATTAGAAAATGAAAAAGATTTTTTTTGTATGTGTTTGACCTTAATACAAAGATCCCGGAACAGTTTTTTTCGTCTATATCTAAAAAAATGGCTGAGTTATAGCGTTTTGAATTTCTATTGTGGCTGACATTTTAAAACGACCTGATTTTTGTGACGCGATAACAAGCGTATTTATGAACCGATTTGGATGATATTTGGTCTGTACATAGTACATACCAATGTCTCGACCGAGTTCGTTGGCCAGCTTTATTCGCCATCTTGTTTCAAAAGGGTTGTCATTTAAAAAAAATTAATTTTAAAATTTAAAATGAGGTATTAAAAAATTGGAAAATGAAAAAAAAAAAATTATGTGTTTGGCCTTGATATAAAGATTCCGGAGCAGATTTTGTTTCTGAAAATTTGTTCTTTTGTTTATATCTTAAAAAATGGTTGAATTATAGCACTTTGAATTTCTAGTATGGCTAACATTTTGAAACGATCTTGTATTTGTCACGCGATAACACACGTATTCGCCTATTTCCATGTGAGAAAGCATGTGGATAGTATACATCAACATCTCAGCCAAATATAAGTTACTATATATTAAGCAGCTTGGATAAAGCTGACTAATTTCGTGAAATTCTCATTCATAATGATTTAGTATTGATAAAAATTAGTATTGAATCTCCTATATTCGGTTTCCACTAAATTGAGCTTCGTGTGTTTGAATAATATAAGTTGGCTTTTTTAAAATAAGGTATTTGAAAGCTACCTCTTCCTCCGGCACTGGCCGGAAGGACTTTTATGAATTAAAGCTGTAAATATATAAATATATATATATATAAGCCGTTCTCTGAGTGTATGTCCTTTATACAAATCTTCAATTTCTGACCGATTTGCAAGAAACTTGATGTATATACGTTTTAGAACGTGGAAAAGTTCGCTGTTGACTTAAAAAAACAATCAGATCACGATTTATCCCTTTTTTATACCACCTTCCATAATTTAACATTATAGAAATATCTCCTTTTTTAATTTTTTAATTCAACCGTTTCTTTCCTGTTGCCACACATCTAAAAAACTGATTAATAATAAAAATAATGATAACTCGAGTACTTTGTTTTATAAGCCAATAAAAATTCAGATTGTCCGCTATATTTTCGCTGTTTTTGAAATTGACGTCATTCAAAGAAGAAAATTCACGTTTGTCATATATATATGTAAAAAGTGTAACTAAGCATGTGTTAAAATGACGTAGTACCTTATGTGAATGTTTCTGAAGTTAAAAGATCAATTTTAATGAAGTCGTTTCAATATCAAGAAATCAATTTAGGAGAAAGATTATAAAAAAAAAAAAAAATCGTTTGCTAGCTATGACAGTTATTTCCAATAATGTTTTATTCTGAGGGTAATCTCTTGATCTTCTGAAATTATTTCTTTTTATAATAATCAGAAATTCATGAAGTGAAGACTTTATTTTTGAGCCACGCGAACTAAAATTTCAGCAAATACAAATTCATTTGGGTGTATTTATTGCATTTTTCTGCGTATTGTCAGGGAAATCGTATTTTTCTGTCACACTTGCTGAAGAAAACAAGCATTCTGATTTTAAAAGCTGGAATACTTTACTGAAATTACGTCAAAATGATGTATTTTTCTGAAATACAAACGGTTGCTACGTTTTATTTCCTATTTTGTTGGCATGCTATGTCATTAATTACCCCCATTTAACTAAGTGCTTCAATACCTTAAATGCAATGAGAGCATTCTGCGATTTATATTATTGCAATTACATAAAATACGATTTTTCTAAGATTTATATTAAATAGAAAATGAAATTTAGAAAATGTTTCTAAGAGTTAGGTTCTTCTCTTTTAAAAGAAAGCTTCCAGACTAGACATCAAGACTGAAAGCTTTTGGAATTTAACGTCATTTTCAGGTTAGTCGCTGTAGATTTAGTTTTCATGAATGAAAGTTTCCGCTTAAAAATAATCAGGCAGTCCACCCTGGAAAATCCGTGGTTAAAGATGGCCACATACTGCATGCTCACAGCGCAGAAAAAAAAATCGCTTTTAAATTAAAACACTAAAAGCTTTTAACATTTACTATATATTTTAGAATTCCCAAAAGTTAAACCAAAAAGCATTATTGGTACTTTAGTATTAACAAGCTGTTAATCGTGATATTTTTTTTTTTTTTTTTTACTATTTATAACGATCTTTATTAATCTGAAATTTTGAATATTCGATTTAATTTGTTTTATTTATTTATTTATTTTATTTTATTTTAAATTTTAATTTAGTTATGGAATATTGCACGGAAAAAAATGCTGAATTATTTACATTGTAAGAGCAGAGCAACCGGATTCATCTTTTGTAATTGGGTTGCACGCATGTTTATAAAATATTCATCCTTAAAAATTACTTTAAAATACATATAAAATCAGTATACTGAAGTACACTTTTCAAAGAAATATCATTGAAAGTACTTTTTGCTTTTCATTCGACGTTGGAAAAATATAATGTGCGATTTTTAGAGGTTAAAAAAATTGCAGTAAAAGCAAAATTTATTGGTGAGGTCATTGCCACCATAAATATGATGCCAGCGTTACTCATGGACATGTCTTTTTCTTATAATACTGCGTTAAGTGCAAACTGGTTCATCTATCGTAATTTGGTTGCACACAAATTTTAAAATATCTATGTCTGAAAAATACTTTAAAATTCATTAAAAATCAGAAACATGAGATACGATTTCACACAAATTTCATTTGACAGTACTTTTTTTTATTCGACAACATTAAAAATGAAAATGGACAATTTTTAGAAATTAAGAAAAAATCCAGTAAAAGCACACTTTATGGATTAGGCCGTTGTCATCATCAGTATGATTTCAGCCTTACTAACTGACATTGTTTTGCTTTAAAATTTAGATAGATGGCATGCTAACGAGAATTTCACTAAACTGTTAATGCTAAACTGTAACTAAAACTGCTGCGTCATTTGGTTAATTTTCTTTTGTATTGCCTTTAAAATAATATATTATTCTTTTACACCCGTCAAAGTAAACGCGCATTCTGATGCTTAAAGTTGGGGGATTTTACTATGGTTGCGACATAGTAACGTCATATTTTCTTATTATATTTTTTATCTTTTATTGACGAGAATGCACAAGGCTCCATTATTGTGATTGCCATCTTTTTCATTTTACTTTATTTTACCTGGAAGGCCCTCATGTTTCACACGAGCAAAGCCGGGTAATTCTGCTAGTATATACATACGTATATATATATATATATATATATATATATATTATCTGGATTAATTTTTTATACAGTTTAGGCCTTTATAAACATAAAAATATTTTTGCATGTTTATGCGATAAATTTTGTTTGCAATTTCTTTTATCTTGTTTGTACTTGTATTTATTTTCTTTGAATTCCTTATTCCTACGACGTATTTGGTTTACAGAGTTGAATTCAAACATTTTCTTCCTGGAAGATATTTGAGAAGGCAGACTTTTTACAGTTCTGAAGGGCGGAATGTCTCAAACCTTCCGGGGGGAGAGGTTATTTCAACACTCTGGGGGCGGGCGCTGAATTCAACACTGTTTGAATATATAATGTTTGAGTTTTATTAATCGTCGCGTATGTTTCAATACAAGATATTTTTAAACACTTTTTTAATATAATATTGAAAATGTTGAAAAAGACAGAGACAAACTGTCTGGAAGAAAAACACCCGTGACAGCAAAAGCTGTTAAGGATATAGGAAACAAAAAGAAGAGAGTAAGTTATGAAGAAATTGACCTGCAAGAAGGCTGCAGCTACAAATTCTCCCCAAAAGCTACAAAATCATTAGAGATATTATCTCCCTTGCTAAATTCAGTTAAATCCAAGTACAGAGAGAGCCCAAAAACAGTTGAGTTAACATCTTCGCCATATAAAATAAAGCTTGAAATGAAAAAAAAAAAAAAAAAAAAAAAAAAAAAAAAAGGGAACTAGCACAAAAGCAATCGGAACACCCAGTTTTAAAAAATAGGCGTAATGCAACTAGCAAGAAAATGATGGAAGGTAAGAAGTACAAACATAATGTAAAGAAAACTTTTGTTGCAAAAAAAGAGTCTAATAATTCAGAATCTAAAAAGAAAAATCTAGACAGTGATGATTGGTTTTGCCTAATTTGTATGAAAAATAAAATAGGAGAAATGATTCAGTGTTCAGATTGCCAAATATGGTTCCATGTTGTGTGCGCTGGAAAATAAAAAAATAAAAGAAATTCATGTGCAGGCTTTGAATCACTCCTTATATGATATTTAAGTAACTGACAATTTGCTCCATAAATTCTCTTCTTAATTACTGATAACTTTGATTTATATTTTGATTTGAAACACACTTATTTTCAGACATTTGATTTCATTATATTGCATTGCTGTTATTTTGTTTTATTGTTTTATTAATCGCAAACTTTACTTTTAATAAAATTAGTTATATTCTCTGGTCATTAAAACAACCTGATATTATTTGGTCCAATTGAGGAGTCTGGGAGCCCAACTTAGGCGACCAGTTGCTGAATTTGGACCACTTTTGCCAAATTTTTTAAATTAAAATAAAATTTAAGATTTTCAAAAAGAAATTGATCTAAAGATTTATTTAGTTAGTAGATGAATAGATTGACCCCGTGTAATGATGTTTTGAAGATATTCCAAAAATTAAGAGAATTATACCTGAAAATAAGCGAAGTGGTCCAAATTCGGTTACTCTCCCCTATTATTGACTGAATAAATGGATCGTGATCCTACTTTACTATGTCACAAATTGCTTGTTGTAGTGTTCACTACCAGCTCTTAAAGCTGCTCCGGTCGCCTTTGAATCACTCAGTATATAATTTTTATTTATTTCAACGCATTACTAGATGCATATTTGATAAAATGCAGCCGAGACAATATTTATATAACTCTGTAGGTTAATAATTCATAATGTTTAGACAAATAGAGTTTAATTGAAATGACATACTACCTAAACAAGTTTTCTTTCAATAATAAAATATAAATATTTCATAAAAGTCAGTTTATTTGTGTCTATTAAAAATTAAATTGTTAGCTTTTAATTGACACAAATAAAAGTAAAGGATAGCCTCTTTTCTTAATAGCATAAAATATTTCTAAATTTAATTTTAAAATGTGCAAATTATGTTAAAATATGATGATAAGTAGAGTAATAAATGTTTGTTTTGTCACTGGGTGCTAGAAACTTTTTTGTAGTTTTCTGAACTTATTCGTTTAGCTTCCGTTAAAAAAAAAAAAAAAAAAAAAAAAAAAAAAAAAAAAAGAGAGATAGAAATTGTGAGAGTGAAAAAATCCTCTGCATTATTTTGAAGCTTTTTATTCAAGAATTCTACTGGCATATAATAACAATTATCATATTTATTATTTATTTATTTGTGTTGTGACAGATAAATGTTCGCAATTTTGCTGAAAATAAGGAAAATGGTTCCATTATGATTAACTGGGTCATTTTCAATAAATGCATACAATTCAGAAAAACATTTAAAAAAAATTACTTTTAAATTTCACATTAAAAATGAAATATGTGATAATGTATAATCTAGATGTGTCTATAAATAGAATTAATTACGCACTTTAGCTTTGGGATAATTTTTATACACTATTTTACTATATTTTATACACTATTTACCAGTAACATGGTAACAGACTTGACTGGTAACAGACTTGACATTAACAGCAAAATATCTTCCAAAACCTACATGCTAATTATTAACACTAAGAAACAAAACAAAATCTTTTATATATTAACTAGATAATAATATTCAAGCAAAAGAAAGTACTAAACTTATATTTTTAACATAAAAAATTAGGTAACAGACTTGACATTGAATAAAAATACTCACCTTTATAAAAAATTCTTTACTCCACTACACTGTTGTTTTTCAACTGCAAAAGAAAATGGCTACAAGTAAATATTTAACTAGTATAAGTGTTTTTATTGCAAATGTGCTGCTATCTCTTGGTGAAATTGTCAACCTTTATTTCATGAAATTGTAGCTTGGTAACAGACTTGACAAAATATGAGGGACAAAATGTTTTGTAGATTTTCTTAAATATTTTTTTTTTTTTTTTTTTTTTTTTTTTTTTTTTTTGCTGGAATAATGTCAGAAATTTAAAATAATGATGATTTATCTCATTAAATGTCCCAATTACTTTCCTTTTAAAGTGAAAAATGAAGTGAAAAAGTATTACAGAATTATAAAATACAGAAGAGGGACAGCTATTAGGTAGCTTTCTTTACAAAAAGCTACCTATTGCAGCCGTTCGGAGGAAAGCGATTTCAAAAAATTTTGGTATATTTTCATCGATCATGACCCCCAGACCCCGAAACCACCCTCCGTTCAAAATTGATATATATATATATATATATATAGTATATATCAATATATATATATATATATATATCTGACCTATGTCATACTGTAACTCTCGTATTTATGAACCGATTTGGATGTAATTCGGTGTGTACATAGTACATACCAATGTCTCAACCGAGTTCGTTGGCCAGCTTCATCCGCCATTTTGTTTCAAAATGGCGGCCATTTAAAATTTTTTTAAAAATTTAAAATTTCAAATGTGGTACCAAAAAGTTGAAAATGGAAAAATATTTTTTTCTTATGTATTTGACCTTTATACAAAGACTCCGTAGCAGTTTTTGTTTTGTCTATATCTTAAAAAATGGCTGAGTTATAGCATTTTGAATTTCTAGCGAAGCTGACATTTTGAAACGTCCTGAATTTTGTCACGCGATAAAAGGCGTGTTTATGAACCGATTTGGATGTAACTTCGTTTATACATAGTACAGACCAATGTCTCGACCGAGTTCGTTGGCCAGCTTCATCCGTCATTTTGTTTAAAATTGGCGGCCATTTAAAATTTTAAGAAAAATTTAAATTTGAAATGTGGTACCAAAAAATTGAAAATTGAAAAAATATTTTTTTCTTATGTGTTTCACCTTGATAAAAAGATTCGGGAGCAGTTTTTGTTTCGTTTATATCTTAAAAAATGGCTGAGTTATAGCATTTTGAATTTCTAGCGTGGCTGACATTTTGAAACGCCCTGATTTTTGCCACGTGATAACAGACGTATTTATGAACCGATTTGGATGTACTTTGGTGTGTACATAGTACATACAAATAACTCAACCGAGTTCGTTGGCCAGCTTCATCCGCCCTCTTGTTTCGAAATGGCGGCCATTTAAAAAATTTTTAAAAAATTTAAATTTAAAATGAGATACCAAAAAATTGGAAAATGAAAAAGATTTTTTCGTATGTGTTTGACCTTAATACAAAGATTCCGGAACAGGTTTTGTTTCGTCTATATCTAAAAAAATGGCTGAGTTATAACATTTTGCATTTCTATTGTGGCTGACATTTTAAAACGACCTGCTTTTTGTCTTTCGATAACAGGCGTATTTATGAACCGATTTGGATATTACTTGGTCTGTACATAGTGCATACCAATGTCTCGACCCAGTTTGTTGGCCAGCTTCATTCGCCATCTTGTTTCAAAAGGGTTGCGATTTTTAAAAAAAAATGTATTTTAAAATTTAAAATGAGGTATTAAAAAATTGGAAAATGAAAAAGATTTTTTTTATATGTTTGGTCTTGATACAAAGATTCGGAGCAGTTTTTGTTTCTGAAAATTTGTTCTTTTGTTTATATCTTAAAAAGTGGTTGAATTATAGCACTTCGAATTTCTATCATGGCTAACACTTTGAAACGATCTTGTATTTGTCACGCGATACCACACGTATTCGCCTATTTCGATGGAAGAAGGCATGTGGATAGTATACATCAATATCTCGACGAAGTTCGCTGGCCAGCTTCATCAGCCATCTTGTTTCAAAATGGCGGCCATTAAATTAAAAAAAATATATATTTAAAGTGAGGTGCAAAAAAATTAGAAATTGAAAAAGGTTTCTTTCTTAAGTATTTGACCTTGATATAAGGATTCAGGAGCATTTTTTGTTTGCCTTTATCTTAAAAAATGGCTCAGATATAGTAGTTTCAATTCCTAACGTGGGTGACATTTTGAAAAATCTGATTTTTTGCCTGCGGCAGCACTCGTATATATCAACCGATTCCGATGTGAGTGAGCATGTGCACAGCAATTACTAAGGTCTCGACCAAGTTCACTGGTTAGCCTCATCCACCATGTTGTCTTAAAATGGCAGGCACTTTAAGAAATCGCCGAATTTGGCAGCCAAATATAAGTTACTTTAATTAAAAGCAGCTTGGATAAAGCTGACTAATTTCGCGAAATTCTCATTCATAATGATTTAGTATTGATAAAAATTAGTATTGAATCTCCTACATTCGGTTTCCACTTAATTGAGCTTCGTGTGTTTGAATAATATAAGTTGGCTTTTTTAAAATAAGGAATATGAAAGCTACCTCTTCCTCCCGGCACTGGCCGGAAGGACTTTTTTTTTCTTCTACTAGATGCAAAAATCTGCATCTTTAGGGAAAAAAATATGAAAGTGATTACTTTTATGTTTTAGAAATATGTTGTGTAGTGTAATTAAATAAATATAATATTTATAGTCAGTTTTAAATAATATATTATGAGTACAATTTTTTTTTTTACTGTGGGACAGCATATGTATGCATATTTTGAAAATGACCCAACTATCTAATACTAAGAACATATTGAAATGAATTACAGTGCGGCTCTTTTAATCAAAATCCAAAATCTGTATAAAAATTTCGAAGGTTCACGACGACACAGGAATGTTTTAAATGCCTTGATAAGCCAGAAGTTTAAAGAGTGTACAGATCAAATTATTAGAGCGACATTGTGAAACAAAGCATCTTGAGTTTCACATAGATGTTAAAGCCTATTTTTACATTTTTACTTCAGATTGTTTTTATTTAAATAAAGTATACAGAAGAGAGAATAATACCCTAAAACATTCAGTATATGTTAAATGCGATTTTTATTCTAAAATTTTTTAGACATAGAATTTCCACCGTACTCAATAAAAAACGTACTTCTGAAATTAAAATAATATATGACACATTAAAAGATTTGAATTTCACGTATTTATATTAAAACAAATTACTTACCGACACTTAAATTCTGAAGTAATCTAACAAATATAATAATAGTAACAATAACAAATAAACAACGTACAGTCGTGGAAAAAAAAATTAAAAACTTGTACTAACTATGCAACAAATATTTGTAGAATATAGTTACTGCTACCAAACACTTGGAAATAATACTACTTTTAAATGATGTATATGAAATTGGCTTCGGAGCTATCTACATATCAAAACGAACCAGAACTTTGTTTTCTTTTCAATAGCAATACTCAAGTTTGATATTATAAATAAATTCTACACCTTTCAATTAGCCTAAAAACAAATTTTCACGAAATTCGTACCATTAGCTTCTGAGAAAGTAACTATTTTATAATGGGACCATTTCAGGGGCTGTATCCAAATTGAAGTTCGGTACTCAATTGTTGAAATGCTACACAATGAATACGTCACTTCTATTAATGTATTATTTCTTGCCAATATGACCATGACCATTTCACTCGCTTAACATGTTTCGACTATTTCCAGCTCAAATCTTTCAATAAAATGTGTAAAATATTATTTTTTTCAAATTATGCTTTTCTGCACATCATTACAGTCCTTTAAACCATCATTTTTACATTTTATAATCATAAATCGGAAACTACTTGGAAGAAAAATTTGAATTTGAGAATTCGCATAAAGCATGACATAATAAATATAAATCTATTAAAAGAACTCTAGGTTGCAATTTATATTATTTTGGAATATTAATTTCATAATTCATATAAAATTTTTAAAATTACAAATTAAATGTATTTATGTTTGGATTTTTTAGTATTATAGCCACACAAAATATTATCAGATTAGGTTTATAGTTTCAAGAGATATGAATAAAAATATGAATTTAACATTAGAAGCTCTGAATTTTGAATGTTTATAATTCAAAAACCTATCATCCAAATGACAATTTTATTTCTAGGCATAGTTTGAACCAAAGATTTAAAATATACTGTCAAAATTGGGTGTTGCCATTGAAAAAATAAATTGTGGTCTGCTTTTGATTTGTAGATGGCCCCTGAGCAAATTTTATATGCATCATTTAAAAGTAGACTTCATTTCCAATCGTTTACTACCAGCAACTTCCTTCTATTATAATTTGTTGCAGAGTAAGTAGGGAGTGTTTACTTTTTTCTACGGCTGTACCTGTCAAGCACATATGGAGTCCGCCGCAGCCGGGATTCAAAACACGGCCCTTTGATTTGCAAACCAATATGTTACTAATACACCACTGCAGAATTTCTTCAATCTCTCCATTACGATCTTTATCCTGGACAAGTGGATGACGACTCCTTACATCATTTCCTTCCGGAATTTTCTTGATTTGGCTACAGTCTCTAGTCAACACCCATCTATATTTTTCTCGGCTGCTTACTATCGTTTACCAAAAAAGCATTTTGTTCGGCCACCAATTGTGGTGCCCGCCACTACCTTGATTCGAATCATGGGAATCATCCTTCATTCGACTTGTAAATTAGTGTACTGCACCAGTACTGCATTTATTCCATATTTTTATTACCGTCTCTATCCTGGTGAGGCGATGAATATCCTTACACGGTAATTGAGCATACTAATACAAAATAGCTTTAGTGGGGTCACATGATGCTAAATATTCTCACGATAAGCAGTAAAAATTATTTTTTCATATAAAGTAATTAAGCAAATTTTCATTTAATTATACCGTATTTTCCCGTGTATAAGTCTACCACAAAATTCGAGAGAAATAACATGTTCATCCATTTCAATACGAAAATTCCTGTATGGTATCCTTCGCCTTATATAATCTCAGAAATTTATCACAAATTCTGCAATTTAAAAGCTTGAAGAAAACTATACGAAAATACTAATATTTAAACGTCAGGGGTATATGTAATTTCTCACGAATGTTTGGGTAGACTTATACACCGGAAAATACTGTAACTTACTAAATTGAGAAATTGCCAATTATTGGAGGTGGCTCTAATAATATGATCAGTCACTCTAACATGTGCTTATGTTTAATATCTAAGAAATACAAGAAGTATTGAGAAAGTAAAATACAGATCCAAGTCAAAAAAATTAGAATAATAGAAAAAAGGAATTGTGAAAAAAGATTTTTTTATGTATGGTTTATACAAAAAGTAATACAGGATAATACTGTAAGAATCTACATAGTTTGTAGTATCTTTTCGCATAAAAATTAAAGGAAATAATAAAATAATTAAAATAATTATTCACACTCTGAAAAAATCAAAATATTAGAATAATCATTTACCTGGTTCAAAATATTAGAATAATGCATTGTAAATAATACGTGTTTAAAAAAAAGAAAAATAGTTATTCTTTAATATTCCATAGCATCACCTTTACATTTTATAGCAGCACGAACTCGCTTTGCCACGCTAGCTGCAAGGGGTTCACAATGCTTTCTGCCCAGAGATGATCATATTGACTTTATGCTGAAAGAATCCGAACCTTGTTTTTTGGCGCAATATCTTGCAGTCTTTTCTTCATTATCCCCCACAAATTCTCTGTCGGATTTAAATCTGGCGAATTAGCCTGCCAGGGAAGTACGTTAATTTGGTGTTGGCGAACCCAGTTCTTGGTGGACACGGACCTGTGTGAAGGTGCTGAATCATGTCGGAAAATAAAATCGTCACCATCCAGATCTTCCATGAAATGCTGAAGGATTTCTTTATATATCTCAGAATGAATCCTTTCGTTAACGATGCATAGACTTCCAGGACCATCTGCAGTCATGCAAACCTATATCATTAAACTGGCTGCAAATTTCACTGATCGTTTCATGCAGTCCTTGTCATATGCTTCTTGATTCATTCTCCATACACGAACAACTTGATCGCCATATGTTACGCAAAACATACTCTCATCCCTAAACAATATCTTTTTCCAATCATCCAGACCCCATAAAAACAACTTTTTTCAACACATCGCTCTCTCCCTTTTCTGTTTAATAGTCATGAGGGGTTTTATCTTTGGTACATGAGATTGAAATCCAAGTTTATGGAGATGTCTTAGTATTGTAGATTTTCTCACACCCATACCGTGTTTTTGCCACTTTCGATGCAAATATCTTACACTTCTAAAACTTTTTTTATCTGTAGGGTAGACCGGGGCACGTTTACGCGTTTTTTTTTTCAATAAATTTTCTAATTTTTATGTTTTAACTTAGAAAATTTTAGACATTGTGGTTTTATAAAGCAGTTAAAGCAGCCCCGTTCCCGGGGCAAGTTTTCGCATCAAGTGGGGCACGTTTACGCATATTATAAATGATAACAAGGAGTAAGTGAAATAAATATTTAATGAAATTGAAATGTTTTATTTATAACTTAAAACACTGTTTAACCCTCCGACTGTCTTGGAAAAGGGCAAAATTGTAATGTTGTTTTCTCTGCATTTTGTTTTAAATGCTAAAAAAAATGATTCTTTGAACATTTTATAAAAATTTTTAATAACGAATATGAATGCAATCCTTGGAAGTATTAATCATTGTTCAATGTATTAAAAATACATTAAATCAATAGAATTATATTACTTTAAATATTGCTTGTATTGCAGTGAAACCTGGAGCTTAGTGAACGTATTAACACGGGCTTGTCAGTGAGGGGGTTAAAAAAAAATAAATAAAAATAAAGAGAATTTATTAAAGAACAGTTTATAGGCTAAACTGAAAACATGGGGCTTATTGCTAACTAAAAACAAAAACTATTTAGTCATCTTCATCATCACTGTTACAGTTTTTACAAACAAAAAATAAAGTTTCCTTTTGCACACTTGTCATGGGACACACTTGTCATGGGACATGGGGTCAAAGACACACATGTCTTTTGCATCTAAGACATTGAACCCAGTCTTGTCCTTTTTTGGATTGATTGTATGATTTCAAACAATAAATACACACACAGTTTTTATCTTCGTCATGAGATTCATTCACTATTTTTTTTGTTCCAGAGTGTACCAACTTTTGCCCTTTTGCAGTTTTTGGTTTCATACTTTTTCCTTTGCTGTCTTCTTGCTCTGCTTCCATAGAAACTATTAAATTTTTTATTTAATTTCTTCTTTTTGTTTTCTTGTACCATTATTTTGTTTTCTTTTTCGCTTCTAACTGCTCTTGTTTGAGGGTTTCTTTAACCGGAGTATGAGTTAGGACTTCCTCTTTTTCTTCCCTTTCTTGGTGCCAGGTCTTTGGTCCTGCCTTTTCAAATGGACTGTATTGTCATTCAGTCCATAAAGTTTGGCAGCCCCTCGAATAGAGTTTTGACCAAGTCTCAATTGCAGAACGGCCTTTTTCGTTATTTTGACATCTAACGTGGTTCTGTTAGTTTTTTTTAATATAATGTCTTACCATCAGTAAAATAAAGAAAATTTATTACAGGCTGAATAGACTATAAAATTAAAGCTGAACAGGCATGAAGACAGAACTATATGATTGTAAGCTATAAGAGACGAATCTGTAACTCAATTAAACATTAAATGATGATTTGCAAAGCTAAATAGCCTGAAAATACTAAAAAGGTTTGAGACAGTACGGAGCAAAAAAGCTTCAAGGGCACGTTTACTCAGTAAGAACGCGCGTAAAGGTGCCCCGATGTCAATGTGTAAACGTGCCCGTCTCCATGTTTAGATTTGTTTTAACGTGCAACGAAAATTAATAACATTTCTGTTGATACAAATACAGTTCTCAAAAAAGAATAAAATTCTGCTAATGTTCATATGTTTGTTTATCCTTAACTAAGTATTATTAGTTCACAATAAGTTTCAATAAGTTCAACATAAAATTTACTCACCTTGACAGAAAACAGGTTATCCTTTCCACGTGCGGGACCGAAGCTCGACTGCCGCTCAAAAACGTGTGAGAATACCCGCTAGGAAGCAACATCAGTCTGTCATGACTGGTGGCGAGCCAGTTATAACTCGTTTCGGAAAAAGTGCAC
Source organism: Maratus speciosus (assembly GCA_963932465.1). Taxonomy (NCBI): domain Eukaryota; kingdom Metazoa; phylum Arthropoda; class Arachnida; order Araneae; family Salticidae; genus Maratus; species Maratus speciosus. Next base: position 510,762,793 of record OZ010787.1, on the reverse strand, counting down.
TGCCTAAATGTGCCCCATGCGTAAACGTGTCCCGGTCTACCCTACTCCTTATCTTTCTATCATCTCTCTGAATAGTTTTTGGCTTTCGGCCGCTATTCAGATGCTTGTTTTCAAAATGTCCGTCGTTAAAATACTGCTTTATTGCTCTACTAACACTGAGTTGAGAACATTTTAAGTAACTGGCGATATATTGCTGATTACGACCTCCTTTATGCAAATCAATAATACGATGCTTTGTAAACTACGTTGTGTCGGGCAAACGACCCATGCTTCACGCAAAATGAAAACAATGATGATGCAAAGCGTTTTTATTACTTAAGAAGAAATCCTGCAGAAACTAATTTTATGCTTAATTTGTGTAAGCTTCTGAACCATTCAGAAAAATTCGTAAGTATTCTAATTTTTTGAACCACCTATATTAGTATTCTAATAATTTGAACAATGAAAATAATTTTACAAAAATACAATATTCACTCAAAATTTAATCTTTTGCAGTTTTAATTTTCTTTCATAACATGCAAATTTATTCAAACAACAACCGTTGTTCTTTTTCAATTGTACTACACTTAAATAAAGCTAAAGGCAATTCCAAATACAAATGTAATGAATTATTATAATTTTTTGACTTGGAGCTGTAGAAGAGAGTATCATATCATTAGCGTCAAATGGCGCTACTTTGGTCCTTGCGGGGTTAATTTGGTCCATCCCATTAAAAAAGCTTTTATTCTTTGTATTGAACAAAAAATACAAGATAACTTGGAGTTTGCGCTTGAAAAATATTTTATACCCTACTATAGGGTATTTGAATAGACTTGGGGTAATTTAATTTTTTTAGTGGAAACTCTGAATGTGTTTGTAAACAACTGTTTTCGTGTGTAAATTTTAACTCTCCAAACTATCTACAGTGAAACAATCTGGATAAGAGCTACAAATAAGATAAATGTCAATATATTACCTTTAGTAACATGTGTGATCATAGTTTTTCCTTTAACTTTTTATTTTGACAGAAAATGTTTGTTTTTTCATAAGGCTAATATGAAAACCAATATTTCGGGGCTACTTTGTGGCAGGCCCTTTTTGGTCCGAAAATAGCCCCAATTACTTATAAATGCCTTTTATACAACCAAATATCTTAAAACATGGTTTAAGTAACATTTTTTTTTCAAATGTTATTGTAGCAAAATGTTACATTAATTGTTTTTGTTCCAGTTGGTGAGGATAACATGATGAAAACTCTTTCTCGTTTCTTTAATATTAACGAGATTTTAATATTAGAGATTTCTTTATTAACGAGATTTCTTTAATATTAATGTGTTTAAATGTTAAAAAAAAAACATTTGTTTGTCGAGTTAGCAGTGTTAATTTATTAGCAAATGCTATTGCAAAGGGGTTTCAGTAAAAATGTATTCATATACATATGAAATGCATTCATTTTATATGAAACTAAATGAATAGACCACAAAAGCCCCAGCAGGGGCCACTTTGTTCCAAAACTTGAAAAATAGTTAAAAAATAAAAAAACAAAACATTTTCTCTTTAAAACCATAAGGTTTGCTTAATTTGTTTCATGTTAATTGTTTACAACTCCATTTCGACGTTGAAAAAACACATATAATATATTTTAATAATGGGAATATGTGTGGAGTGGAGCCAGGAAAAAGTGGCCCAAAGTAGCACCGGTTGACGGTAGTGTGTCGTTCGCAGCGTTCGAAGGAATCTGAATTTTAAATCGTACTTCGTATAAAAAATCTACAAAAATTTCTAACACCCATTAATTAAACAACTGCATTTTATTATAATCATTTTTTGTATTTGTACGGTCGTGGAAAAAAAGGAAACACGTAGAAGAACGTAACGGGGAAACACGTAGGAAAAAGGAAACACGTAGAAGAAACACAATAGAAGAAAGTTACTGGTACCGAACACTTGTTACCCCACATTTTGGACTATGATTATCAGTTCATACGGTACATCGATTACTTGAGCAACATGTTTTTCCAGATCTTTTCTTGATGTTATCACATTTCACTCATAACAAGGTACAGTCGTGGAAAAAAAAAGTAAACACCCCCTACTAACTTCTCAACAAATTATCGTAGAAGAAAGTTACTGGTACCGAAAAATTGGAAATAAAGTCTACTTTTAAATGATATATATAAAATTTGCTTAGGGAGACATCTACAGATTAATACGAACCCAAACTTCATTTTTTTCAATGGTAATACCCAATTTTAACAAGATATTTCAAATCGACAGTTCACACTATGCCTAGACACCAAATTTCAAATCATTTGAATGATAAGTTTTTGAATTATAAACATTCAAAATTTAGTGCTTCTAATATTAAATTACATTTTCATATTTTTATTAATATCTCCTAAAATTATACTCCTAATATGCTATTTTTTTATGTAGCAATAATACTAAAATACCCAAACATAAATACGTTGAATTTGCAATTTTTATAATTTTCTGTTTTGAATTAAGAATTATGAAATTAATACTAAAAAAATTATGAATTGCAACCTACAAAAATTAAAAATTTCAAATTGGAAATCCAAAATTTCACATTTTTCTTCCAAGTAGTTTTGAAATTATGCTTAAAAAAAGGTTAAATGATGGTTTAAGGGCCCGCCTATGATAGAAGTGACTAGATATTTAGAAATTTCTTCTGTTATCCTGTAATCTAGCAATCTTCGATGACTGTTGTGGTGACGCTTAATGTGCCTTGATCAAGAAAGATCTCTCGGTCAACAATGGAGTACGGAACTTCAGTTTGGATACATCCCCTAAAATACGCTCGTTTTAAAATAATTAATTTCTCGAAAACTTATTGTACGAATTGCATAAAAAATTGTTTTTAGGCTAATTGAAGGATTTATAGTTCATTTGTGCTGTCTGAATTGTGTACTGCTATTGAAAAAAAAAAAAAGTTATGGTTCGTTTTAATATGTAGATGCCCTACTCCGCCCCACACTCTGAAGCAAATTTTATACATGTCGTAGGCTAATTGAGAAATCCGGCTCTTTGGAAACAGCCTAGGCTCTTTCAAAGAGCCGGGCTAATTGGAGAATCCATCTCCCATTTTCCAATTAGCCTGATATTTTTCAGGCTTATTGCAAAGAGCCTTGAAAGCGTTAGGCTAATTGAAAAATGACCACTTATTATCCGATCAGGATGATATTTTTAGCTCAAAGGCTATCAAAGCCTGACAGCTTATGTGCCCGCCGATTCTGTATGTACGTGTACTACAGTTACGTAACACGTTAACTCTTGATAGAAATATCCGATTTGCTTCAAATATTTTTTCTAGGTTTATTCTGATAAGGTGCTTCCCTGATTAGTTTTTGGGGTTCATTGGTTAAGGATAAAGGGGGGAAAAGGGGGGCTAGTCCCCCCCTTAATTTATATAAATGGGTTTTTCATGCAGAAATATTCGATTTGCCCCAAATTTGGTATACTGGTTTACTGTGTTAAGGAGCTTCCCTGATTAGATTTGGAAGCTCATTATTTAAGTATAAAGGGGGCCACCCCCCCTTAAATTAGATAAATCGGTTTTTCATGATGAATTATTCGATTTGCTCCAAATTTGGTATACCGGTTTATTAATTTAAGGAGATGCCTTGATTAGATTTGGAGGTTCATTAGTTACATATAAAGGGAGGAAAGGGGGCTATCCCCCCCCCGTAATTTAGATAAATGGGTTTTTCATGCAGAAATATGCGATTTGCAATAAATTTGGTATACCGGTTAACTATGTTAAGCAGCTTCCCTGATTATATTTGGAAGATCATTATTATATATAAAGGGGGAAAAGGGGGGCAATTGTCTCTCCCCTTAATTTAGGTAGATGGGTTTTTAATGCAAAATTATTCGATTTGCTCCAAATTTGGTATACCGGTTTATTATGTTAAGGAGCTTCCCTGATTAGATTTGGAAGTTCATTAGTTAAGTATAAAGGGAGGAAAGGGGGCTAGACCCTCCCCCCCTTAATTTAGATAAATGGGTTTTTCATGCAGATTTATCCGATTTGCTCCAAATTTCGTATACCGGTTTATTATGTTAAGGAACTTCCCTGATTAGATTTGGAGGTTCAATAGTTAAGTATAAAGGGAGGAAAGGGGGGCTAGACCCTTCCCCCTTAATTTAGATAAATGGGTTTTTCATGCAGAGTTATTCCATCTGCTCCAAATTTAGTATACCGGTTTATTATGTTAAGGAGCTTCCCTGATTAGATTTGGAGGCTCATTAGTTAAGTATAAAGGGAGGAAAGGGGGGCTAGACGCTACCCCCTTAATTTAGATAAATGGGTTTTTCATGCAGAGTTATCCGATTTGCTCCAAATTTCGTATACCGGTTTATTATGTTAAGGAGCTTCCCTGATTAGATTTGGAGGTTCAATAGTTAAGTATAAAGGGAGGAAAGGGGGGCTAGATCCTCCCCCTTTAATTTAGATAAATGGTTTTTTCATGCAGAGTTATTCCATCTGCTCCAAATTTCGTATACCGGTTTATTATGTTAAACAGCTTCCCTGATTAGATTTGGAGGTTCATTAGTTAAGTATAAAGGGAGGAAAGGGGGGCTAGACCCCTCCTTAATTTAGATAAATTTGTTTTTCGTGCAGAGTTATTCGCTTTGCTCCGAATTTGATATACCAGTTTATTACGATATGGCTTCCTTCATTTGATTTGGAGGTTCATTGGTTAAGTATAAAAGGGGGGGGGGGAAGGGGGCAATTGCCCCTCCCCTTAATTTAGATAAATGGGTTTTCATGCAGAATTATCTGATTTAGTTTAATTTTTTTTCAACCGGATCCGAACTTGAAGGTTCCATTTGAAGTCAACTCGAAAACTGACCACAACCAGGTTTCGGATTGAGTTCAATTAGAACTTTCAGGTTGCCGGTAGACGGAGATTATTTTGTCTGGCTTGCATCGGGTTATAGTTCTTTGGAATATTTTTGTCGGTTAAAATTTGGTTCGGGACGGGTTTCAGGTTGACTTCGAATGGAATTTTTAGGTTCTGGTAGCGTTGCGTGTCCACGGAAACTAATTTATTTTGTTCGGATCCGGTTATGGATCTTTGGAATATTGTTGTCGGTTATCAGATTTGGTTCGGGATTTCGGGTTTTTTCAAATGGAACTCTCAGGTTCGGGACGGGTTGCATGTAGACTGAAATTATTTTGTCTTGCTCGGATCGGAGTACGGTCTGGTGTAATTTATTTTTCGGGTTTGGGTAGGGTTATGCGTTAATAAACCTAATAAAAAGAAAATATCCCAGTTAAACTTATGGCATTGAGCTCACAGGCTATTCACACTAATTGTATATTATACTCTTATTTCAAAGGATAATGCCCCTCGAAAAATAAATGAAGGTATTAGTCCCCGTTGCCCCCCTTTCTACTTAACCAAAGAACCTCCAAATCTAATCAGGGAAACTACTTAACATAATAAACTGGTATACCAAATTTGAAGCAAATCAGATAATTCTGCATGAAAAAAACATTTCACTAAATTCAGGGGGGGGGGGGGGGTATTAGCTCCCCCATTTCTCCCTTTATGCTGAACCAATGAACTTTCAAATCTAATCAGAAAAGTTCCTTATTAGAATGAACCTAGAAAAAAAAAGTAAACTAAATTAGATAATTCTGCATGAAAACACATTTATCTAAATTAAGGGGAGGTCCAATTGCCTCCCTTTCCCCCCTTTTATACTTAACCAATGAACCTCCGAATCAAATGAAGAAGCCATATCGTAATAAACTGCTATATCAAATTTGAAGCAATTCGAATAATTCTGTATGAAAAACCCATTCATCTAAATTAAGGGGACACTAGCCCCTGTCCCTCCTTTATACTTTACCAATAAATCTCCAAATCTAATCAAGGCAGCTCCTTAACATAATAAACCGGTATACGAAATTTGGAGCAAATCGAATAACTCTGCATGAAAAACCCATTTATCTAAATTAAGGGGGGGTCTAGCCCCCCCTTTCCTCCCTTTATACTTAACTAATGAACCTCCAAATCTAATCAGGGAAGCTCCTTAACATAATAAACCGGTATACCAAATTAGGAGCAAATCGAATAATTGTGCATTAAAAACTTATTTACCTAAATTAAGGGGGGCTGCCCCCCCTTTCCCCTCTTTATACTTAACTAATGAACCTCCGAATCTAATCAAGCCATCTCCTTAACATAATAAACCAGTATACCAAATTTGAGCTAATCGAATAATTCTACATGAAAAACGCATTTATCTAAATTAAGGGGAGAGGCAATTGTCCCCCTTTCCCCCCCTTTATACATAATAATGATCTTCCAAATGTAATCAGGGAAGCTGCTTAACATAATTAACTGGTATACCAAATTTATTGCTAATCGCATATTTCTGCATGAAAAACTCATTTATCTAAATTACGGGGGGATAGCCCCCCTTTCCTCCCTTTATATGTAACTAATGAACCTCCAAATCTAATCAAGGCAGCTTCTTAACTTAATAAACCGGTATACCAAATTTGGAGCAAATCGAATAATTCATCATGAAAGCCCGATTTATCTAAATTAAGGGGGATAGCCCCCTTTCCCCCCTTTATACTTAAATAATGAGCTTCCAAATCTAATCAGGGAAGCTCCTTAACACAATAAACCGGTATTCCAAATTTGGAGCAAATCGAATATTTCTGCATGAAAAACCCATTTATATACATTAAGGGGGGGACTAGCCCCCCTTTTCCCTCTTTATCCTTAACCAATGAACCCCAAAAAATAATCAGGGAAGCACCTTATCAGAATGAACCTAGAAAATTTGTTTTGAAGCAAATCGGATATTTCTATCAAGAGTTATCGCGTTACGTACATACGTACGTACGTACGTACACAGGTACATACAGAATCGGCGGGCACATGAGCTCTCAGGCTTTGATAGCCTGTGAGCTAAAAATATCACCCTGATCGGATAATAAATTGTCATTTTTCAATTAGCTTAACGCTTTCTAGGCTCTTTGCAATAAGCCTGAAAAATATCAGGCTAATTGGAAAAAGGGAGATGGATCCTCCAATTAGCCCGACTCTTTGCAAAGAGCCGGATTTCTCAATTAGCCTGCGACATATACATTATTTAAAAGTAGACTTTATTACCAATCTTGTGGTACCAGGAACTTTCTTCTACGATAAATTTTTTGCAGAGTTAGTCAAGGGTGTTTACTTTTTTTTTTTTCCACGACTGTAGATATTTTGAAGGTTATGAATTTTTTTTTTTAATGTAAATTTTGTAAATAATATAGTCATAGTAAAACCTTGCCGAACTAATTATGCACCGCCCACTATTTTCAAAATATTAATTGAAAGATCAGCATTTTAAGTAATCCATGTACATTCACTGTCTATGCAAGATTTCAAATTTCACGAAAAACTGTCTATTTTCGCGAAAACGTTTGCGAAAAAAAAAAACGAGTTTAAAGATGAACATTATTTTTGTCGCATATAGCAATAGCTGAACCTCTTTTACCATAACATTTATTCTAATGCAAAATTTTGAAGTCGTTTTTTTTTTATGACAAACTAAATAACATTCATAATGAATGAATAAAAACACAATTATGGTTTTTGGTCAATTTAAAGGTACTGGTATCAAAGGAACCATATCTACTTTCCGAATATGAATGCAGTTTTTGATAAAAATACGTATGTAGAAATACATATTACAAATTCTATCAACTTTGAATTTTTAAATGATAACAACCATATTTGACACCATATTTCAGTTTCTTGGATCGAGGCAGCTCGTAAAAGGTATAGTTTACACTTTTTCTTAAAATCTCCATCGAATTATAAGAGGTCAGAATTTGAGTCAGCGTTGCCAGACTGGGGACTTTTTTAATTAAGATTATTTGACTGCCACCACTTTTGTAAAATAGTATAATTCGCCTTATTTTTCAGAATTTTTAATCTATATTTAAATAGGCCGATTATTTTTATTTCGAAAAACCGGTGACAATCAACAATCTGGGGACAAAGACGTCTCCAATCTGACAACACTGATTTGAGTTAATGTTATATCCACGTGACAAACTTTAATTTATATCGTGCCAAAAAATCATGCGATTGACAATTTCTTTTTATGAAATACAATGAATAGACGTTAACATATTCCAGTCATTTCTTTTTTCAATTCAAAAACATATATGCGATTATGAAAATTATTAAAAAATGTATAGGTATTAAAAAAAATGCGTTATGAACGATATTTTTTTTTCACCTAAAACGAATCACCATCGTCAAAAACATGAGTGTGTAAGTTTATAGACCTTTGCAATGATTAGTTTTCGAGGTATCGATTTTAATTTTCATCCATAGAAAAAAAAATGTCATAAAATAACTTGAAAAGTTTATGGGATTTTCTTTCATATAAAGGAAGCTCATTTTATATTTAGAAATACTGTATAATTTTCACGAAAACTAATTATGTGTTCACGTACTTTTTATTTAAGATCTTAAGATTTGTTTTTCGAGATTTATGGATGGAACCCTAACATTTTCTTTTTTAACTCTATTAAAATTCATGAAAAATTATATAAACTATAACTTTAGCAGGATGAATTAAACCAAGGAACTGAAAGTATCAAAAGTGGGTGTTATTAGTTGAAAAATGAAAGTTGGTGCATTTTTTTATATATAGACAGTCACTATTTCAAATTGAATTCATACACCCAAAATGGGCAGAATTAACAGTGAAACCGTACATTTTGCATCTCTCTGCTACAGTTTGAAGATGAAATATCATAAAGTGGCACAGTTTTTTTTTTTTTTTTTTTCAGAACACCTTAAGTTATGAAGTGTTTATCCAAGTTTGTTGCATGAGACTAATACACAAAATAAGGTTTGAAACTCTTCTTTTTAAATATAACTTAAACTTGAACCGTTCTTGACTTCTCACAAGGGTTATTATTTTTATATTATATAAAGACAAAGCGCCACATACTCCTTACTTTTACTAAATAAAAATTCACGCGTACTGAAGATAATTTCAAAGTCACAGTGAAATTTCTGAACTATTTAACATAATATCTAGACAAATATATAATCATATTTTAAAAAGGCTGTCATTGCTGACGTAATATTACAAATGGAATTAACATCTTATTTCAAGGCGCTAATCTCCGACAGAAAATTAACTAGACCCAATAGGATTTCTGAATTAAGCTGATATTGATCTCGTGACCTAATTCACTTTCCGTAATTGCCTTTTTTTAATGTTAGTTTTCTTTGTCTACTAACATGATATAGTTATTATTTTTTTATTGCCGATAAGATTTGATCGTGGGCGATTTTACTTGTTATGACAAGAAGAACAAAAGGTTATATCACCAATAATCATAGAAAAGGAATTAGAACTAGTTTTTTTTATTTATTTCCAGTTAATATAATAAAAATTATTAAAAAATGATTTAAAATTACTATTGTTATTTAAAATTGTAAATCTACGAATATAATAAAATATCAGCTGTTTCATAAATTTTTATTGCCCGATTTTGGCTATTTTGGTTAGATTTTTTTTATTTAATTTTGTATACGATTTTTAGCATTTTTTCACGTTTTGTGGCGTTTTTTTACCAAATTGGTAAAAGGAATCGGGTTTAAATCGTTTAGTCCAATATATTAAATTTCGTTCTCTTTTCGATAAAGTTTCTTCGGAATTCGTACAGCTATTTTTGAATTTTTTACGTTTCGCGGTGATTCTTTGACATTGGTAAAAAGAATTTGTCCTCCGCGATTTTTAATGCTATTCTTAACTGTTTTCCGCGTTCCACGTGAATTTTTTGACACTCCACAAAGGAATTCAATTTCAAGCTTATAGACAATATACTATTTTTTTTCCTCTGCGATTTATCGTATTTAGCGATTTTTATTAAGAGCTTTTTCGCACTCCGATGCAATTTTTCGACATTCGTAAAAAGATTTTGGTTTCAAACTTTTAGCCTAATATAGTATATTTAATATTTTGTCCTCCGCAATGTTTGAAGCTTTTACAATTTTTAATGTGATTATTGGCGTTTTTCCGCATTTCACGTTGATTTTTGACATTAGTGCCGTGCTGCCAGTGGGCTACTATTTTAAAATTCAGATTTCTTGATTGACACCGCTTTTTTGGAATGATAAAATTCGCCTTATTTAATGACATATTAATTAAGGAGAAAACAAGGGGAATTTTACCGTTTCAAAAAAATGGTGCCAATCAAGAAATCTGAATTAAAAAATAGTAGCCCACTGGCAACATTGCATTCGTGAAATAATTCTGGTTACAATGTTTTAGCTTATTATAGTAAATTTTATCCTCTGCGATTTTTGAATTTGTAGCAATTTTTTATGGGATTTTTAGCGAGTTTTTCTTTTGCGTTTCGCAGCTACGTTAATAAAGGGAATCTGGTTTTAATATTTTATAACTATATAAGTTTTTTCCTATTTCCAATCATATTTATTTGCAATTCGTATAAATATTTTTGAATGTTTTTTCGCGTTACGTGTCAGTTTTTTGACATACGTGAACGAATTTCGGTTACACTGTTTTAGCCCCACTACAGTAAATTATTTCCTCTGCTATTTTTTAATTTTTAGCAATTTTTAATACGATTTTTAGCTTTTTTTCACCTTCCGCGTCTGTGTTTTGACATTGCTCAAAGGATTTTTGTTTCAAACTTTTGGCTTAGTAAATTTGCCGTATATGAATTTTTAATGTGATTTTCAATGCCATTTTTAGCGGGTTTTTTTTTTGCGTTTCGGAGCGACTTATTTAACATTCATGAACGAATTCCGGTCATACTATTGTAAGTTTTCTTCGCTTCAGTTTTTGAGTTTTAGCAATTTTAATTGCAATTTTTAGCTGTGCTTTTTGGTACTCGTAAAAAAATTTCGGTTTCAGTCTCTTAGCTTAATATAGTAAATTCTACCTTTCGCGATTTTTGAATTTTTAGAGACCTTTAATGCGATTCTTAGCGGTTTTTTCAAATTTCGCAGGAACTTTTTTAATTTAATTTTTTATTCGATTTTTCGCGTTTTCTTACATTTCGCGGCGATTTTTCCAAATTTGTAAAATGAACGGAGTTTCAGTCTTTTTGCCCAATATAGTACAGATATTTTGGAATTTTTTGAGAAATTTTTATGCGCTTAAAAAAAAATTTCGCATTTCGCGTCGATTTTTTTTTTTTACATTCACTCTCATAAATACGTTCCTCAGTTCACGGCAATATTCCTGGCAGCACTGGTGCCGGTATATATCCGAGAATTTAAGAAATTTACCTTCAGCGAGCACTTGGCAGAAGGCAAGTTTAAAATGAAGATATGGATTTCTTCAAATTGGAGGATTGGTAAGGCCTGTTAAATTTCTTGTTCAGAAAGCTCGGTAATTTAAACTTAATTGCAGGAACATTTCGTCGTTGTGAAATAGTGTTTAGTGTTTTAACACTAGTAGAAATTAAAGGATAAAAATTATTACATATTAGATGACATAATTTGTTTGTTAGATATAAAATATGAATAATATATTTTTAATTAAATTAGAGAAGAAATGTTTGCTTTTTTGAATAAAATCGACTTTTTTTTTTAACTTGATTCAAGTACTAAATATATTTTTAATGTGTTCGTTTGGAATATATTTTATATGCGAATATATTTTTTAATACTATAAAAAATAAATTGCGAATAAGTTTAAATGAATGACAAAATTGCTACTTTATTAAATTCGAAAGCATTATTTTCGTTTCTTTCTTTTAAATACACTAGAAATTTTAATTTATTGAATTTTCCATTTTTCATTTAAAAAATAAATTCAAAGTTTGGTATTAATACCGTCAATACGCATGCATGAAGGAATAAACATAATTTCCCCCTCTTTTTCAGACTACCGAGATGAATTAAAGTAAAAAGCATGTTTCAAGGAGTCCGGAAATTATTTGTTTAATAAACGGTCATGTGCGAGTATTACTCGCGCTCAGAGGGTTCTGTACAATAAATATATGAATTATTAACTGTATTATTAAAAAAAATCGTTGCTAAAAGAATAATAAGATATTGTAAAAAACTATACGTTTGGTTGTATATAGCTGTATATACCAGAAAAGTATGAATGGGTATGCCATAAAAGTTCGAAGAGATATGAAGCCTAAATGATATCAAATATTGCTATTCTGCATAACTCTTTATTTATCTTATCCCAATCAGTTTATGATGAACTTAATTCGGTACTCACAATAAAAGTAGTGCATATTTAAACTTCCTTTGGCATTTCATAAAATTAAATTCAGCGCACCGTTGTTCAAACTTTAAACTTGGCATTCTACTAACTGCGCTTCGAAAGGATGTCGCAAAGTTTCAACGCCACCTTGATCAGTGCCGTGTTTTATCAGATAGGTTTTTTTAAATATTTTTAAAGACAATGGAGGTGTATTGAGAGTTCCACTCAATGCAAACTAGTAACGAATCTCATAGTATTTATGTGACTGATTCCAGTTAAATTAGTCTGTTTTTAAAAATTTGTTTTTATACTGCTACTGGGCATTACAATACACAAATATATCATTGAAAATTATTATCTGGGAATTAAAAGCCAGTACATAGAGTACGCTACTCCTGTCATTATGTATGTCCAAACCGTCCGTGTCTTTACGGTTTCTTTTTGAGTTTTAAGCCGGTTTTTTTTTCTTTTGTGTGAGTGTGTTTCGTGGCGATTTTTCCACAGTAGAAGAGGGATTCCAATTTTAACCTTTTAAACCAATATAGAAAATGGCGTCCTCATTTCAATAAAGTTTATTTGGAATCGATACGTTACTTTCGATACGTTATTTTTTTATGCGATTTTTAGAGTATTTAGAATTTTGCGCCTTTTTTCACATTCATAAAAGGAACTTTTCAAACTTTTAGCCTAATATAGTAAATATTGCGCTACGCGATTTTTGAGGTTTTAGATTTTTAGCGTTTTTCGCGTTCCACGGAGATTTATCGACATTCGAGAAAAAATGTCTTTCAATGTCTCAGCCCACTGCAATAAATTTTTTCCTCTGCAGTTTTTGAATTTTTAGCTTGTTTTTTGCGCTCCTTGTCGAGTTTTCCGCATTATTAAATAAAATCCAGTTTAAATCTTTTAGCCCAATATAGTTAGTGTTGTCACATTTTCAATAAAGTTTATTCGGAATTTGTACAGCGATTTTTGAATTTTCCGCGATTTTTTCATACGAATGTTAGTTTTTTTTTCTCGTTCAGCAGGAATTTTTGAACACATGTAAAAGGAATTCGAGTTCAAACTTTTAGTCTAATATAGTAAAATTTGTCCTTCGTGATTTTTTAATGAGATTTTCAATGCAATTTTCTGCGGGGTTTTTTTTTTCGTTTTTTTTTTTTTTTTTTTTTTTTTTTTTTCAGTCAGAGGTGATATTTTTGTATTCGTGAAATTATTCCGCTTATGACGTTTACAGCTTTTTAAAATCTTTCTCTGCGTATCTTTAAATTTTAGCGATTATTTGGAGTTTTCAGCATTCCGCGGCGATTTTTCCTCATTTGTAAAAGGAATCCGGTTTTAATATTTTTGCTCAATACATAAATTTCGTCCTCAACAATTTTTTAAATGTTTGCTATTTTTTGTGCGATTTCTAGCATTTTTTTCGCGTTTCGCTCCGATTTTTCCACGTTAGTGAAAGGAACCCGGCTTCATTCTCCTAGCCCAGTATAGTAATTCTTTTTCTCTTTTCATTAAAGTTTATTCGTATGAGAATTTTTTGACAGGCCCGGGCAACTCTGGGCGGATCATGTAATAATTAAATATTTTAAAAAAATAAGAATGAAGTATTGCATTATTAGTAATCAGAGTAAAAGGAGTAAGACCTAATAATTTTTTCACATTAATTTTTGTGATTCAGATGAAAACATATTAGAACTGATTGTAATAAAATGATTGTGTTTGAAAAAATCTATCAACGACTATAAAAAAAACGCTGTTCATAATCTTTGTTTTTAATTCACATGACTTTTTTAGAATAAATAAAATTAAGTAATATTATTAAAATTAAAATAAAATATCGCATGATGAATAATCAGACAAAAGAATTGAAAATATTATTTACGTTTATTGATTTTCTCATATGTCTTATGTGTTTAAAAAAAAAAATAATGATAAAGAAAATTTTCTAAAAATACAAAGAAATGTCTTCTGTTTCATAAGTTTATTTTTCTCTACATTTACATAAAGTGCTTTTGTATAAATACTATAATTAAATATTGTTATCAAATAAGAAAAAGTATTTCCTTTTGAATAAACAGAGGAAACGAAATTAGAACTTGTATATTTTTATGTTCTTTTTAAGTTATTGACATGAAAAATTGTTAAAGTTATTGAAAATATTCAAATCTTTCAGATTAAAAAAAAATTCTAAGAATATAAAGACGTCATATGCTTAGTATTGTTTTATGTTTATATGAAGCTTTTTTAGTTCAAATAAATATAAATAGTAAAGTAATTCTAATTCAAAATTTTAAAATATACCGACAAAGTTTTTAAATTGTCAGTTTTTCCATAACTATTTCAAATTAAAATGAAGCATTAATATAAATACTATAATAATTATTTCAAGTAACATAATTAAATATTAGTATAATAATAAAAACAGGGTTATATAGCTAGTCTGACAAATTTACTTGCGTGGCATTTCGTTACTTTTTTATTAAATATATAAAACACTAAAGAAAGAAATGCCATGAAATTAACACTTTCGCGCTGTTAAAATTGCATACAGCCGCCGGCCAAAGTAGAAGAAAAAGAAAATCTAAGAAACAAGAGAACAAATAGAGTAACTCCATACCTTTTTATCACTAAATTGTCCCAAGAAAATGGAATAATCATTCGACGAGAAATTATATCTTCTTTCAATTTCGGTATATAAAAAAATCTTAGGAGGCCGTCCCTATTACAGAAAATGTAACTAAATTTAAATCTTTCAATACCTAATTTTCAAATAATATTCAGATTTTTCAGTAAATTTATTTTAGGATAACATACGGAAATTTACTTGGTGGAGAATATAAGGAATTATGGACATTACAAATTTTGAACCCATAATGTTAAATTCATTATTTATAGTTGGCAAACGAGATGCTATGCGTGTAGTTTTTAAGTATAACTCAAAAATTACTTTCCAGAACAAAGGGATATCTTAGATTTGTATATTTGAAACTTCTAGAAATCGATTTCTGTTTTAAAAAAATCACAGGTTACGACACATTTTTTCCCAAATATTTACTTTATTATTTATCTTCTTTTTAATTGATATTCGAAAAAATATGTATTGTAACCTATAAAAAAATGAATGGGAATTTATGTAAATTTAAAATGTTACATCATTCTGGCAAGTAGATTTTGCGTCATGTTTCCAAAGCTTCATGCGCTGAAATTTACTTTGTAACAATTAATAATGAATTTACAATGTAATAATTAATAATGAAAATTAAGAGTTCAAAATTCAATTGTGCATAATTACAAAACAGTTTCGTCGAATAACTTCTCGTTTAGTATCCTAATATAAAATTTGTTGGAAAATCCAAACATGATGTCAAAATTAGGTGTTTGTATAAAACATTTTAAGAGTTTGTTACAATTTATATGTGGAGATTCCCGACGTCGATTTTTAAAAACAGTTCCTGGAGTTTTGTGGAGTTCCATTACCTGTGATTTATTCTGTTGAGCTGAACCAGGTTTCAGACTAGATGCTATAATCATTAAGGTTAGCTGGGTGAAAAAGTTCAACCAGATCCGTCCGGGATAGCTCAGATGGTAGAGCACTGGCGGCTTCAGCCAGGAGATCCCGGGTTCGAATCCTGGTCCGGACATTTTTTCGCCCAGTTGGAAATTTACATCTAATATGATATACATGTAGTCACATACGGATGTCTAAGGACGCTGGGTCATCTTTCGCAACGTAGCACAGTGGTGAATTTATCGGAAATTTTACACAGAACTTCAATCTATTTTTGTTTTGCTTTAAGAGAAACTTCCAACTCTAAAGATTTGGAAGTCTTATTTCATAAAACAAAAGTTCACAGATACCGAACAGTATAACTTCATGAACCTGGGTGCAAAATGCAAGCCATTGCGTCCGTTTATTGAGCGAAATGATTAAATAAGAAAAGAGCAATTTGTCTAAGAAAAAGCATACAAGAGCAATTAAAATTATTCAAGCGGTGGAGGTAATCTTACAATTTGTTTCTGAATTCACAATTTCTTCGTGGTATGATGGAATATCAAGATTTCCCCCCAGAGAGTTTATGTATCGAAATGGAAAAATATTCATTATGCGATGTCTTTTTTTCAAATCCTAATACACTGTAACAAGTCCTTCAGGGCCGACATATTGTAACAGAGACATAGTCAGATTTTAAGTTTCAAAAGATTTTAGTTTAATCAAAATAGGGAAAGACTGCGATGCAGTTCCTAATTCAGCCTACATCACTCAGCACTTAAAAGTAATCTAATCCTTAAATCAGCTCGCAACAATATAAAAATACAAAGTTATTAAGTCTAAAACTAACTTACATATAGAAGTCTGACAGGTCAAAAGATATCCAAAAAATGACTTCGATGTCGAACACTGAAAATAACTGATTAACTCACAAATTCAATAAACTATATAAAGGTCACTATATGCTAGCAACCCATGATCGCCGCTGAGCTTTATTGAATAATGGAAAAAAATTACCCAAGATGGCAGCTTTTATCTAATTTCTAGCCTTCAGCTCCCGCAGAGCAAGTGTCATGCTTCAATCTCAAAAAGCAGGAGAACTGGTCTTGCGTTCCTGCCGGAGTATGTATCTACCCAAAGATCCGCCGTTACTAACTTTCTACTTTTGTACTTTACATATTGACCAGCATATCCTAATTAGCATAAAACTACAGCGAAAACCACGGACCGCAAATTCCGAGAGCCACAATCTCAGTTGAGAAAATTAAAAGAACGTAAAAGATATAGGTCGCTTTTACGCACACAGGTTAGTATCGATAGATCGCACTCACGCAAAAAACTAGACTGCTTTTATAAGAGAGTAGCTAAGCTAGTGTCCTCTACAACACTTAAAATCAAAAACTGACGATCATCCTTTATGAATTGATGGTGATCAAACACATTTCATTCTAAAATATAAAAAATAATCACTAAAAAAGGTTATTTATTAGCGTAACTGTGCAGATCGTTAATTTGTTAAACATTCCCCATCACGAAAGTATCAACTAATTTTTATCGCATTTAACCAATCAATTAAAGATAAGCGATGCATATTTTAAGGACATTAATATACACTGGTAAACAAAACGTAAGGACCACTGTTATTTTCAACGATTACAGTTAGACACTGATCCGCAGCAGCACGTGTAAATTTGCATGAATGCGGGGTGTACACTGTTTTGTAAAATTTATGATAATTTTGTACTTCCGCTTTTGTCGATCACGTGACAGCAGAGGTCAGAGATTTTAGGCAATCGGCGGGTGCTGTGAGTTGGCATTAGATGCAAAAATTGAAGGAGATAGAGTGAAGTTTGAACATTGAAATTTCGAGCATGTTTTTGAGGCATTATTTAGATGATATTACTCGTGGTAGAATAATCGGAAAGCTGGAAGAAGGACGCAAAATGAGAGATGTTACCCGTGAATTTAACATCCCTCACAGTATTGTTTCCAGGCTATGGGCGGCAATCCAAAAGAGTGGAATATGTACTAGGCGCACGGGACGAGATCGTCCTAGCAGAACGACATCCCAAGAAGATCGCTATTTTGTTATTTCGGAAAAAAGTAGCCGAGGCAGCACAGCTGGTCAATTAGCAAATCAACTTTGTGCTGCCACAGCAACTAAAATATCGCGGAAAACTGTTGCAAGACATTTGAAAAAGGGTGGATTATACGCCCGAATACCTGTTGTTTGTGTGTCCCACTCTCGAGACGCCAACGTAACGCCCGCTTACAGTGGTGCCGTATGCATCGCAATTGGACTCATGACGACTGGTCTACCGTGTCTTCTCAGATGAGAGTAGATTCAGTTTATCGGCTGATTGTAGACGTAAACTGATATGGCGCAAGGTTGGTAGTGCTTACTGTCGCGAAAATATTCTAGAAAGAGATCGATGTGCGACTTCAAGCATCATGGTGTTGGCAGGTTGGAGTTTTATGGCACAAAGTCCCTGTAGGGACATGCTGCGCCAAGAAAAAGTTTAGGAATAGAACATATTTAAAATTTAAAAGTTAATTTAAGAGATCGTCAGAGATATAAATGTGAAAAAACAAAGTAAAATTAAGAATCAAGATGATGATACATATAATTAAAATAATGCACAAGAAAAGTGACAATACACAAGGTTTCAAAAACCAAAATATAGTTAAAAGACAAAGAAAATATTTAAATTAAAAATCTCTAAAAGCTCTAAAATTATGAAAAGTTATAATTAGTCCAAAAAATAAAGCATAAAATGTTATATAATACTGCTTTAAAAACAAAGTTATAATTCAAAATTTTAAAACAATATAAAATCATGTAAGATGAAATTCTTCGGAAACAGTATTATTTTCATCATTATCAAAGTTATAACTACAAGAGTCCATAGCTTCTTCTGCATAGTTGAGCAGCTGTTTGTGATCTTTTGTATTAGTGATTACTGGGCTCAGACATGATTCATTGCCTTTTCTCTTCACAGTTTTCCACTGTGAAGAGACTTGAGTTGGAGGTTTCTTTCTTTCTTTTTGTGCACATGCTTTTTCGTTTGCTTTCTGAGTTGGATAAACAATAGGTTTCACCAATTTGCTTTTATCTGGAACTGGCATTTGTTTAGTCTTGTGTTCGGTTGATATTTTTGATTGAACTGATGATTTTTGTGACTGACTATTAATGTGTTCAATCTTCACAGGTTCTGATGATGGTGGCCAGAGTTCCAATTTTGGCATAAATCTTGTACTAGCGGTAGAATACACATCACGGGTTTTTCTCTTTGAAGTGCTAGATGATGGCTTCTCAGGTGAACAACTTGGTGGAAAGGAGGATTCAGTTTGGGTGCTTATGTGTTTTACTGATTTTGAATTATGCTTGAGTAAATTAGAGTAAGACACTCCAACAGATGGCATTCTAGTTTCAACAAGTTTCCGAGCATCAGGGTAAGAAAGTTTTTGAGTAATTTTAACAGTAACAATTTCTTTTTCATGAATCGAGTTAGGACAAGAGCAAGAGTATGCTGTATGATCACCTTTACAGTTTGCGCAGTGTTCGGGTTTTACACAGCATTTATCGTCATGACCGACTTCTGCACAACGTGTGCAGGTTACAGATCCACGACACGCAGTGTTAGTATGGCCATAACGCTGGCATTTATAACAACGGAGAGGGTTTGGGATATAAGGACGGACTGGACAGCTTAGATAGCCAGCTTTAATTCTCAGTGGTAAAACAGAGCTATTAAAAGTTAGAATAATGTGCTTAGTCGGAAGCACTTGTCCATTCCGGCGGATAGTAATACGGCGCACATCTATGATATTTTGTTCTTTTAAATTTACTAGAAGTTCTTCCTTTGTAGTGAATAGAAGTTCGGGTTCTGATATTACTCCACGTATTGTATTTAGTGTTTGATGGGCTTTAAAAGAAACTGAGAAGGAACCTATAGTTGTGCAATTTAAGAGAAATTCAGAATTTTTGGCTGAAGTGACCTCCACCAGCAAATCCCCAGACTGCATCTTTTTAAGTTTACAATCATCTCCGAATACAGATTGGAATGTTTTAGCAATTAGAAAAGGCAAAGTTCTTTTAAAAGAACTATCAGATGAACTATCAGTGCGTTTAATTATAAAGAAACGTGTAAATAATTCATTCTGTACTGTTTGTTGCTGTCCACAAGGGAGAGAGATAGAAGAAAATGAAGACTTTCCATCCATATTATAAAAAATAATATTTCAGACCCCGGCCGCACCACCCACTACCGATCACAACAAGGGGATGCACATTCGTGCACCAGTGCTAACTAGGGCCCATACGTTCGCAAGACAATCCTATGTCAGCCTCCACCATTAACGAGATGACTAGTAATTGACTGATCACTTGGTCCCTTAGCCAGTAACAAGTCAGCTGACCAGCCGATAGATGTATACGGGACCAATATGCACCTCCCGTCTATCTGAAGCAGAGGCCAAAGCAGTGTGTTGGTTTCCCTCAACTGCCAGGATCCCCCTTTCCAGAGACACGGGTCGCCACGCACGGCAAACACGTGGGTGGTTTACAATTCTCCATGAGTCGATATACAGGATTATATCGGCTCATACAGAATTGCCCTCACCTCCAAAGAGGAAACCACAATGAGAGTGAAACAAAGAGGAAAGAAAGACAAGAGAAATAAGAGGAAGGAGGAAAAGAGAAAGATCGCTCAGGTGCCCGGGGTTGCGAAGCCCGTGAATACCTAAAGAAGGCATCGCCTGGGGGCAGGTGTTGGCAGGCATCATATTCAACGGCCGCACGGATCTTTATGTGCTTGACCAAGGGTCCATGACCGGTAGACGGTGTATTGAAAACGTCTTGCTTCCACATGTTTGACCTTTTTCGAGGTGCTGTCGGCAAGAAATTTCGTTTTATGGACGATAATGCACCTTGTCATCGCACACAGTCTGTACAAAATTGTGTTGAGGCCGAAGATATCTATCGCATAGATAGGCCAGCACATTCCCATGACCTGAATCCCATTGAAAATATATGGGATTCCTTAGGGAGACGTATATCTGCTCGACAATTTCCTCCCAAAAACAAGGAAACCCTCATCCGTGCAGTGAAGGAGGAATGGGGCAACTTGCCTCAACAGCAACTGAATCATGTTTTCTGAGTATTCCACGCCGTTTTGAAAGTTGTCTCGCATTACACGGTGGCCACATCCCTTATAGATATGGCACTGACGATTGTTAAATGTGAGTAATTTGCTTTCTTTGTACAGTCATGTTTTCGGACAATATTCCCGTTTCAGAAAAATAACCTCTGTTAATACCCTGTATACATCCTTTCAACAAAATTTTTATACTAAATCCTGTGTAATATTCTGTTAATACTGTTGTTTGCTTCTTAACCCACAATCTCATGTAGATTCTCATTTACGTGTACATTTCTTCTTGGTCCTTAAGTTTTGTCCACCAGTGTATGATAATGAAGAGTTTTGCGCGAAAAGAATATAGCATTTATTTCAGCGTTTTAGCTAACGTTCTGGAAAATTTCGCCAATATCTGTATTAAAGAGACCGTGATCTCCGTTTTAAGGGGATGCTGACCAATTATGACCATACAATTCTGAAGCGGGATTCAAATTTGTTACATCTTGTATTGTGGTCATCGACTCAACCACTAAAGACGTCACACACAGATTCATTCCCTATAAGATGCAGTTAGTTAAGAACATATATTAGTCACAAAAAGACACTGAAGAGCTAATGTTCAACCAATGGCAGCGTTCTTTCCAAATTTTTCGCTTGCATTTCAGTACTTTTAAATGGTTCGAAACCAGTTCTGAAAGTGAAAGGAAGTGCAAAAGAAAAAACTGAGACCAAAATTGAAAAAAATACGAAAGTACCCGATTGAACATCGACCTCCGATAGCATATTCAAAAATGAATTATTTAAAAATATTAAAATGCAAGCGATAAATTTGAAAAGAATGCTCCCGATGGTGTAACATTAGCTAGCGAGTGTCTTCGCGTTACTAGCGTAGGATCTTACCATTAGCATCCTCAAATTTTGATCCCTTTTAATTCTATGAAGATTTTAAAAATGCCATAAACTGTTTACTTTTCCGGATTATTTTGATCAAAGAAACAACAACAAAAAAAGTTACCATTGAAAAAATTAAAATTGATGACCTTTTAAATAAATATACGGCCCCTTTCACAAAAATACCTTTATAAGCAAAAGGAAGGCATTATTGTGAATCTAATAACACTTTGTTTTGATTTTATTGTATTGATGTGATGCGTCCCTGTTTTTAACAAATGCACAAAACTAAGAAATTCACATAAATTTTATCACAAAACTATAAATTATTCCTATCGAAAATCCCATATTTCAATGTTATTAACATTATTTACACACTAAAATACTTCTCAAAATGAATAAATCACCTTTAGAGATATAAATTCTATTCAAATATAGACAATAATAATTGAAAAAAAACTCTTAATATCTTTACTATTTATAATCTTAAATATGTAAATTGAAAATTCTTTGACAGAATTGCAATTTGAGTTTAATATTATTTAATAAATTTTAGTTTTCACTAAATTGGAATTTTCAGAGTTTGATGAATGCATTTTAATTTAATTACTCAAGAATAAATACACGAACATTTTTTAAATGTCAAAGATCTGTATTTACAAGTTTCATGTATGAAAATAAATATGCTACAGAAAATGCCAATCAATTTTATCTTTGATCACAGAAATTTGTTTATATTTTATTTTATAAGAAATTATAAAAGTAATAACCAGGGTCGTACTGGCATAACTGAGAGGGCGGTGGCAAAATGGATAAGAAGGGCGCCGATTGCCTTACAAAAGGGCGAAAATACTTATTTATACAGTGAAACCTCCCTGTGCGACCACCTCCCTGAATGATCATTTTTGCATGGAACGAAATTTATTCCCATAGGTTCAATACGAATTTTACCTCCATTCAGAAACCATCCCAGCTGAACTCCCTCCATGAGTGACCCATTTCTTTGAAGAAAATGAAACAAATTCCGTTTTTTCCTGGTCGCTTGAAGAAGGTTTTATTAGAAAAATAATTCCGAAGAGCGCATTATTCATCAAACTTCTAAACTAAGTTTAGATTTTTTTTTATTCCGGTAACTTTTAAGTGTCTAAACCCTTTTGTGCCTTTTTACACAATGAATTTAACTCTGATGACAAATTAAGAATGACGGTCAATAAACTTCCCTGCCCTATTCTGTCAGGGAACTCTCAAAGAAATAGATAAATGAATGAAATCGTCATTATGTGTTCCCGTCCAAAAAAAAAAAAAAAGCATTTATTTACTGAACTTTGAAAGGACTTGGAAATAAAAGATAAAACCGTAAAATCAAAGCAAACGTCAATGTATTCATTTTTTACACTCTGCAGTAATTATATTTAAGCATTGTATTACAAAATAAAAAACAAAGCCAAAGAAAATAGAAATACTTAAGAGGGCTGGTCACTCAGCTTCGAAATTCTTCTCCGTAATGTTAAGTCTATGGACTTTTGATGCATTCATATATTTGAAATATCTTCTCGGGAAATTCACATTTTTAACATCTTTTTTCTGTGTACTCAAGATTTTAATACTTCACACACTCGTAAGATTTAACACTTCATATAAAATTAAGTCTATACTTTAGAAATATTTTACGAACTAAGAAAAAAAAAGAGACATCTTTTAGGAAATGTGCACAAAAAATAGAAGTTAAAAATATTAATTTCCCGAGGGATATTTTAAATATACGATTGCATCTAATGCCCATAGACTTTACATTAGTGAGGGGAAATCTGAAGCTGAGGGGCCAGCCCCTTAATTGCGTAATGTGGAAAAAAATTGAAAAGAAGAAGAATAACACGTTTTTTCCTACCGCAATAAAGCTTATATGTGTTCATTATTTTGCAGTTATTTTTACTCGATATCTTGAAAGAAAGAAATGTACCTAAAAAATGATAAGGTTTATTGGCAAAGTTATTTTTCGTTTTTATCTTAATGGGAATTTTTAAAAAATTGATGTATGTATCAATGAAAATTATTTATTAATGTCGTCAAAAGTTTTGGCAGATAAAAAGATGTAAAACAATTAAGAATTCTCGACTGAAGAGGAATTTTGTGCAATACACCACTTGTATTATTACACAAAACATTATGAAACTGCTATAACGGTTGCTTAATTCAATACTTTATTTTTTCGTTTTTAACGACTCATTCTTTGCAGATGCCTGTACGCCAAGCGTTTGTCGTGTGTTAATTAGTGTTTCATGGGAAAATACCTCCACATCCGATTTCTATTTTCTCCAGAAATCTCAGAATACGGTATAATCAATAAAAAGTGTCACATCTGGTATTACTACAGAAACCGCTGGGTATCTATAGAACCCATATCTCTACTCTGCCGAAATGGTAATTTGTCTTCTTAGGAACTCCCACGTTATTGACTAACAGCATTGAAAACTGAACACAAACACATTGCTGCCCTTCTCTTTACTTATATTCATCCATTCTTTTGTAAAACGACTTTTACAATTTTAGTGGTTTATCTATTTATTTTAATTACATGTGTATTTTTCAATTTATAAATCGGGATGGTGTTTGAAGTTTAAAGCGGTTAAGCAGATCCGGTTTAAAAAAAAAAAAAAAACGTTTTAAGATATCGGCATTTTCGGATGTTAAAATTATAATAGAATTTTTAAATAAATATGAAAAATTAACATTTTCTTCTTTCAAAAGGAAAATTTACATAAGTTTCCATTGCAAAATCTTGTGAAGAATTAGTCTTGGCGGTCTAACTTATATAATCATTAAGAAATTATGGAATGCTTCACTTTAGCAGAACTAAGTGTACTAAGTAGAAATAGTTTATGTGTGTTTGTGGGGAATGTGCGTGTGTGTATGCGCGTCCATGTGTGTGTGTATGTGTTGGGGGGGTGGGGGGTGTTGCTATTACAAAATCACGATAGTAATGTTTTGAAAGTTATTTTTACAAAAAAAAAAAAAAAAAAAAAAAAAAAAAAAAAAAAAAAAATCTGACCAAGGGCACCATGATTACGAAAACACGATATTAGTTTTTTGAAAGTTATTTTTACAGAGGCGCTGAAAAAAATGTGACCAAGGCCGCCATGATTAGAAAAATACGACATTAGTTTTTTTTTTATTAAACTTATTTTTACAGAGGCGCTGAAAAATATCTCACCAAGGGCGCCATGATTAGAAAAACACGATATTAGTTTTTTGAAACTTATATTTACAAAGGCTCTGAAAAATATCTGACCGAGGGCGCCATGATTACAAAAACGCGGTATTACTTTTTTTAACTTATTTTTACAGAAGCACTGAAAAATATCTGTCCAAAGGCGCCATGATTATAAAAACAAAATAATAGTTTTTTTAACTTACTTTTACAGAGACGCTGAAAAATATCTGACCAAAGGCACCATGATTACAAAAACACGATATTAGTTTTTTTTATCTTATTTTTACAGAGGCGCTGAAAAATATATGACCAAGGACGCTATGATTACAAAAATGCGATATTAGTTTTTATTTTAAATTTATTTTTACAGAGGCGCTGAAAAATATCTGACCGAGGGCGCCATGATTAGAAAAACACGATATTAGTTTTTTGAAACTTATATTTACAAAGGCGCTGAAAAAATTTGACCAAGGGAGCCATGATTACAAAAGCAGGATATTAGTTTTTTTTAAGTTATTTTTACAGAGGCGCTTAAAAAAATCTGACTAAGGGCGCCATGATTCCAAAAACACGATATTAGTTTTTTAAATTTATTTTTAGAGAGACGCTAAAAAAATCTGTCTATGGGCGCCATGATTAGAGAAGCACGATAATAGTTTTTTGAAAGGCATTTTTACAGAGGCGCTGAAAATTTTTTGACAAAGGGCGCCGTGATTAAAATACACGTTATTAGTTTTTTGAAAGCGTTTTTTATAGAAACGCTTAAAAAAAATCTGACCATGGGCGCCATGATTACAAAAACACAGTATAATTTTTTGAAATTTATTTTTACAGAGGCACTGCAAAATATCTGTCCAAGGGCGCCATTATTAGAAAAACAAGATAATAGTTTTTTGAAAGCCATTTTTACAGAGGTGCTGAAAAATATCCGACCAAGGGCGCCATGATTACAAAAACACGATAGTAGTTTTTTTTTTTTTTTTTTACAGAGGCGCTGAAAATATCTGACCAAGTGTGCCATGATTATAAAAACACGATATTACTTTTTTTAAAGGGATTTTTACAGAGGCGTTGAAAAAAATCCAAGGGCGCTATGATTAGAAAAACACGATATTAGTTTTTGAAAATTTATTTTTGCACAGGCGCTGAAAAGAATCTGACCAAGGACGCCATGATTAGAAAAACACGATATTAGTTTTTGGAAATTTATTTTTAGACAGGCGCTGAAAAAAATTTGACCAAGGAGCCATGATTGGAAAAACACGATAATAACTTTTTTGAAAAACATTTTTACAGTGGCGCTGAAAAATATCTGACCAAGGGCGCCATGATTAGAAAAACACGATATTAGTTTTCTGAAACTTATATTTACAGAGGCGCAGAAAAAATCTGACCAAGGGCGCCATGATTACAAAAACACAATATAGTTTTTTGAAATTTATTTTTACAGAGGCGCTGCTAAATATCTGTCCAAGGGCGCCATTATTAGAAAAACACGATAATAGTTTTTTGAAAGGTATTTTACAGAGGCGCTGAAAAAAAAATGACCAAAGGAGGATTATTTTTACAGAGGTGCTGAAAAAATCTGACTAAGGGCGCCATGATTAGAGAAGCACGATAATAGTTTTTTGAAAGGCATTTTACAGAGGTGCTGAAAAAAAATTTGACCAAGGGAGCCATGATTACAAAAGCAGGATATTAGTTTTTTTTTTTAAGTTATTTTTACAGAGGCGCTTAAAAAAATCTGACTAAGGGCGCCATGATTCCAAAAACACGATATTAGTTTTTTAAATTTATTTTTAGAGAGACGCTAAAAAAATCTGTCTACACTGTAAAAAAAAATCTGTAAATCTACGTAACTAGTTTTTGTAAAACTACAGAAATCTGCATGTTTACTAGAATTTTATCCGTAATCGGGGAAAATATTTACCACTCGCATAGTACAAATACATGAAATATCTTAGTTTGACCTGTCAGCCAATGAGAAAGGACTTCAATGGTGACGTAACGACTATTCACGCAGCCACAGAGGCGTTCAAGGCATCCATCTTGATTATGATTTCAAATTAGTAGGTAAGTAAATATTTCTTCTTTATGAGTTAATTTTTTTTTATATTTCCATTCTACTTGATTCCTAATAAGTACAAATCAACTACACAGTAAGACTGTTTGATTTCGAATTATAATATAACATGATTTTAGCAGGTATTAATGCGTAATCTTCCTATTATTTTTTGTTAAATATTTATCATTCAGTCAAATGACTATTCTTTACACCAGTGTTTATTAGATGCGTGCAATTTCTAATGTTTTATCTTTTAAATCAAATTTTATTGCAATATGGTTAGCAGATTAAATATTTTATTTTTAATTATTGATGCAATGAATAGTACTCCCCCCTTTGACTGATAATGAAGGCCAAATATTCCACTATTCTTCCGCAGAATACTTAAAATGTATACCAAAATTATCTGTCTTAATATTAGTCGTGCCGAGTAATCGGTATTTATTGTACTGGATTCCAGCATCGGGTCGGGTTTACTTTACTATTTTGGTTCGGATCGGGTCGGTTTGTTTTTCTTCGAATCTTGCGTGTCGGGTTCGGGTTGACTGATTTTTCAAAAGAATGTCCAAAATATTTTTTTCAGGCTAAACATCTAGGTGTAGGGCAGATGTGCCAGTAATGGACAAACTTCTACATATTTTGTTTATAAAAAAATTAAACAATAAAAATTTTACTTTAAAAAATTTCATAACTCCCCCCCCCCCCCTTACATGTTTTATAATCTGTATTATTGTTGATACTCTTAATCAAACGAATTAGGAAGCAAAAAGTGGTCCTTCGAAATTCCACTGTTTTTCATTTATGTTGGCGAACATGAAACGGTTTAACTTAATAAATTTATATATTCTTTTACTTTCCGGCAAAATTTATTAATGACTATTAATGTTAATAATGACTATTAATGACTATTAATATTAATGACTTGTTTATGCATAAATGTAATAGTTTCCCTATTTATGCAACATTATACTGTATATTATCCATCATATAAACTAAGCCTTAAAGAATGGTTCCAAGCATGGATTAAACTAAGCATGGGACAAATTTTGAAACTTTCAATTTCTTTAATTATAAAATTGTTTCTGAAAATTATGTTTCTATATTGTTCAAGGACATTGGAAATTTTTTCATTTTGTATTCTATAAACTAAAATATTGTTTTTGTGTCAAACAAATTTCATTTTCTTATTTTAGTAAAAGGTGTCCCATTCCTCCACACTCTCTCCTATGATTCTAACTCTGAATATTGGGCACTTCTCTATCTATACGCACGTATCATGGGTATATGTGTTAAAACTATCAGAAATATTATATATATGAATGCGTGTATATGAAAAATGAAATGTTGTAATATTTTTACCTATTCCCAAAGAAGAATAAATGGTTCTTAACTGTGCCGTAAATAAAAAGGATTTATCACATTTCTTATATACTTTTGATTTCTTAACTTTTAACTGATATTACCGGTCTCTCAGACCGCGGCTTTTTTTAATTTTTATAGTTTAACTTGCAATTTTCAATTTAACTACAAACACTATCGAAATTTTGTTCCGTTTGGAACTTTAGTTCTATCACCAGAGACTTTTGAATAGGTGAATTTTAATTATAACAGTGCTGTACAAAAAGTTTAGTACAAAAACACCATCCTATGAGTTAATCGTGCCTTTTATTCATCTTTCGATGAAACGGTCTCACAGACCACTTCACACTAGTTATGTGACAATTTCTGTGACATCAGTTAAAAGTTAAGCAGTATATTGAAATATGTATTTATTTTATCTGAAAATTGTTCTGCTCAAACTTTTTGTAAAAATCTTAACAAGACTTGGAAAAAACCTAAATATAAACATCTGCATTTTAATTTTACGTGAGGTTCTGAGCAATAAAATGCTGAGTTTTTACTTTCTCATGCAAAGAGAGATATAGGGTAGGTAGGGGTAAAGATACGAACGGGGCAATAATACGCACCGGCAGATTTCATATGAAGCAACATTTCGGCTATCATGACCATTAGGTGGCAGTTTGGTTTCAAGTGTACTAGTCATTTATTTAAACCTTTTGATAAAAGTAGCAATTTGTGGTAAGAAAAGGAGGTAAGTTTAAATTTTCGAATTTTGATATAATATTTTGTATATTTCACTTTTTCTTTAGTTGACAATACCTGGAATTTTTACAAATCCAAAAATTCAGTGGAGATCGAAAGCTTTTTAGCTTCTAAATGCCGTAGTTTACCTCGATCACATTTGTTTATACTTATAGGTAGCCGGTTAAGCAACATATTGCAGAATGGGGTAAAAGTACGCATACGCCTTGGGACAAAGATACGCACCTGTTTATGATACGGGACTTTGCCCTATCGTTTTAGCTAGATGCAAAGCTTTCCACTTTTCTAAATTTGTATTATATAAAATATAATAGATACATAACTAATATAAGTTAGTAAACTACATTTTCCTTTTTCTAGTTAAGTTTTTTAAATATAGAACGTATGTTCTACCTACCTACTTTTAAAAATCAATATTCTTGTTTCATGAATCGCTTTTGTTTTAAACCTTAATCTTTAACTGCTGTTAACGGTCTCACCGACAGCTGCTATATTCAGTTTTCACAATTTAACTTTTTAATTTTCAATTTAAGTATTAATTTTTGTTTAATTTTGATTCGTTCGGTAAATTAGAAGTATAGCTGAAGACTTCTGAATGCGGGAAAGTTTACTATAATAGTCCTTTACATAAATTTTAGCGCAGAAATCGCCTCTTATGATTCAGTAAACCATTTTATTCAATCTACGATTAAGCGATCTCGGAGACCGCTTACAGTATTTATGAAACAATATTTGTCACAGTAGTTAGAGGTTAACTGCTATTCGCGATCTTGCAGACCGCTATTTTTTCATGGTCTAGTTTAGTTTTCAGTTTAAATACTATAAAAATTTACTAATACTTTTACATTACTCATTCATTTTAATGGAAATGGGGCAAAAACCGGCCGTAATAGGCAAAAATACGCACTGCGTATCTTTGCCTCATCACTGCGTACTTTTACTCCAACCAATGGGGCAAGGAGGAGGATGGCCACCCAGGGAAACCCAGCAAATGCTTTTGAGTTTTAGTGCAGTCCCTGGGGGAAGAAACCAATGGGGGAAAGATATGCAGAGCAAAAATTAAAATTTCTTACGGAAATGTAATTTGACAGAATATCGTATGATAGTGGAACGTGCCTAAGGTTTTAATACAACATTTTAATAAGTCGTCGCATATCAATGTTTTTGTTAAGAATCAAAATTAATGATAAGTGCGTAATTTTACACCCCACCTACCCTATATCACTTAGGTGTGTCATGTGATTGTGAGCCATGTTGAGGACAACTTGTCACCAAGCGCCATTGAGATCAACCATGATGGCGCTTTTTAACAAGCTGTCCTCACTTCAAATACTTGTGGGCATGATACCTACATATGTTTGAATATTAAAGTATATACATTTGTCCATTTTCCTACATAAAACATAAATTGTTATTAGAGATGTAATTGTAGATTACATTTCATAATATCAATAAAACATGATTTACTTTCCTTTTATTTCGGGTTCGGGTTGAGATAAGTCTGGGTTGAGTTGCAGGTTGCCGAAAATTATTTTAGCTGATTCTGGTCAGTTTGAGGATCGAGGAAATATTTTTGGCGTGTTCGGGTCGAGTTGCGGGTTGACTTAAGTATTATATTCTGTTTTGTGTCGGATGCAACTTGACCCGTGCAGGACTGCTCTGTAGTCGGCTAATTTTCAATATATCAGGATTCGTACTGTCCTTAAAAGTACTTGCATGTTTCAAAAGGTTTTTTTTGTGCTTGAAAGTGCTTATTTTCATACAATTTTTTTTAAGTCCTTAAAAGTGCTTTACTGTCATTCTATTTCTTAATCGGGGGTGAAACTCTTCTGCATTTCTTTTCATTTCTGATTAAAAAAAAAAAAAAGCCATTGCTAACCTTTCTTCTGAAATTTCACCTCCCCCTTTTGCTCCCTTCTGCACAATACCAAAGTTTAAACTGTTTAAAACTTTTTTTAACCTTTAACTGATGTTACCGGTCTCTCACAGACAGGTGCTTTTTTCAATTTTCATAGTTTAACTTGCAAATTTCAGTTTATCTACAAACACTACTGAAATTTTGTTTCGTTTGAAACTTTAGTACTAACACCAGAGACTTTGAATAGGTGAATTTTAATTATAACACTCCTGTGCAAAAAGTTTAGTACAAAAACATCCTATGAGTTTATCGCGGCTTTTATTCATCTTTTAGTAGGAGAGCTGTTGAACATTTTTGAGCAGGTATTTGAGGCACCCTGAAAATTTGTGCAACACTTCTTTTGTAATGCCTGAATACAAAAACGAATGTCTGGCTGAAGGATCGTGGCCCAAAAACTGTGCCAGACACGTGTCTGGCACAGTTTTTGTGCCGACTAAAGTGTCTGTCATTTTCAAAATATTTTTTTCTAAGCGTAAATATTATTCTGCCTCAATCTCAGCGTGCCTCAAATACCTTTTTTGGGTAGTAAAAAATGGCACTTGACACGTGTCTGGCACAGTTTTTGGGCCGACTAAAGTGTCTGTCGTTTTCAATATATTTTTTTCTAAGTATAAATATTATTCTGTCTCAATCTCAGCGTGCCTCAAATACCTTTTTTTGGGGTAGTCAAAAAATGGCACTTGACACGTGTCTGGCACAGTTTTTGGGCCACGATCCTTCAGCCAGACATTCGATTTTGTATTCAGCCATTACAAAAGAAGTGTTGCACAAAATTTCAGGGTGCATCAAATACCTTCCCTAAAATGATTAATAGCTCTTAGACTATTTCGATGGAGCGGTCTCGCAGACCGCTTCAGACTAGTTATGTGACAATTTCTGTGACATCAGTTAAAGGTTAAAAAAATGGCTCTACTCCATTTGTTAATTTATAGTGAATAAATAATCAGTCCTAAATTTCATTAGCTATTCATTCCATCATATTCATTTCATTAAAATTTTATCTGAATTTCACCTTTAAAATTTAGTTTCCCCGTTTGCTTCACCTCTCACAGTAATAGTACAAGTAATAAAGTTTAAAAACTCTTTAAAACTGCTAAAAAAAAAAAAAAAAAAAAATCTGCTCTGTATCATTTTATTGTCACAATAAATAATCAAGATTTTTTTCCCACTCGAAATTGGCATCCCCCCCCCCCAACTTAGAGCACATATAATTTTAAAGTTTTTAAAACTCTTTATAGACGAGTGGTAGGGGAGGAAAAAAGGGCTGCATTTTGAATTAATTAGGGGAAAGCTGGAAATTGTTTTAATCCCTTTAAGTCTAGAATGAATGTACTAAGTTTTCCCCTCTTACTAGGTGAGCGGTTGAAGATATGTACAGATTTATAGTCAAAAAACACATTTTTATTAATTATCATAACAATAACTAAAAAAACTAATTCTATCAAAAACATTGTCAATACAGATGTTGTAGATGTTAAAATTCTGATTGAAATGTGCACTTACACTTAACATTTTTGTTGAATTTTTACAATTATAATTTATAGTTTTGCCTAATTCGTTAATTAAGTTCTTGAAGCCAGAACAGACGAGGTTATCAATTTATCCTTTTCTAATTTATATATATATTTTTAATTTATTGAGGTATTATTTGAGGATTTTGTAATTATTTTAGGCTTTATTTTGGATATTTTCAGAATTATGGCTTAACCTCTTGATTACGGATTATAGCCCAGTGGTAGGAAATGAAAAAAAAGGCCGAATTCGGAATTAAATACGGGAAAGCTGGAAATTGTTCTGATCCCTTCGACATAGGCCAGAAATAAACGTACTAAGTTTCCCCGTCCTACTAGCTGCAGTTTTGCCGCTACGAACAAATAGATAACTTAAAGTGTATTATTTCATGATTTTTAGCATATTTCAAAAATGATTTGTAAATGATGGGAAATATTGTTTACGATCTCTGATATTGTATTTGAATTATGCGTCGTATTTAATTTGACATATATAGTGAATAACAGTGCGTATGCCTCACATTTAAGGAGGTCGAAAATAGTAGGGAGGAGCGAGGGAACAAATGAGCCTTGTCGCTACAGGAATTATAGGTCAACCAATAGCACGATTTTAAACTTCTATATTTTACTAAAAGGACTAAGATGGTTTTAATAAAAAATATTTTCGACTAGTATACGAGCATCTTAACACGGGAGAACTCGCTGCATGATATTTTCTTTCACAGTCGTACTTTTTTAACTCTTATTTAAATCATTTTTCATTTTAATTAAAATTTCAATGTTTTTCAATTATTTTACCTATTGTGTGAATAAAAGTACTAAGCCAACCAAAAAAAGTTGATATTATATGAATGTAAAGTAAAAGAAAAGCAATTGGGCATTCTCACTAACGAGTTCTCCCGGGTTAAGACAAAATTTTGAAATAGAATTGCGACCTTAATGTTCAGCAAAAATATTAATATGGGTACTCATTTTATTCAGAATTTCAAATTCTACGACATTTTTATTGACAGTGTTTTTGAAAGAATTAATTGTTCTGAGATATTAAGATAATTTAAAGGATTTTTCGACTATAAATATGTACATATTTTCCAATGTTCACCTATACTTTCTAATAGTTTCATATTTTCTAATGTTTCGAGGGATGAAACTTAGTACTTGCATTTTAGTACAGAAGGGATTAAAACAATTTCCAGTTTCCCACCCACATAATTGTGAGTTACATCCGCCGATCACGGGGCTTTGAAATAGAATTGTGACAATATTCAACAAAAATATTAAATGTAGTTCTCATTTTACTCTGAATTTTAAGCTGACGACGAGCTGAACACCAAAATTGCAAAACCTGAATTTCATTTTAGATTTCAAAGTTCTGCCATTTGCAAAATGACGTCAGCGTTACGCACAGATATGTTTGTCCTTTATAATATAGATAAATATAGATTTTATTTTCATATCAAAATCTTAGTGTTTTTTTTTTTTTTTTTTTTTTTTCTTTTCAAACTTTTTTCACTCTTAAATCCATTTATATCTGAACCAAATCAATACTCGATCGTTTCAAAGCTACCGTATAAAATCAAGTGTGTATTTTTAAATAATATATACGTAATGTGGGTCATACAGTAAAATGCGCAGAAAAAATGAAAAGTGACTTCGGACAATGAATTTTTTTAAAAGATTAATTTTTGTATTTTTTGTTTAATGTTTTGCAGTATTTCAAAGAGAATTGAAAGTATATGCTTTTTGGTATTGTTATTATTATTTGGTATTAATATTCTGCATAATTTGATTTTTGGAGTCTTATATGTAATTTTGAAATATGCCTGGAAAGGGATGGGGAGGACACGGTTCTTCCAGAATTTTAAGTTCTAAAAAGTTTGTCGTTATCATCCAGACTCTTTGAAATTTTTAGACGTTAAAAACATAATGTTTTCGTAGCCCGAGTGAAAAAATATTAATATTTCGTGGAAAAAGGTTGGTAAGATTTTTACCACGATGTAACACTCAGGTTTTTACTAATTTTGTCGAAGTTTTTGCACATTTTATTTAGTAAAAAAATATTTCTATTTGTCCGAATGTTTCGAAATTTTCGTAGGTAAATGTAAATCTGGCCTGTTGTGTAAACAGATTGTGTTAAAATACGGACGTTTAGTTAGTTTTAGGGTAGAAAAAATATAGCCTTTGTGAGGCGCGAAATGATCTATTAGTCCGCGAGCCAGGTACAAATTTCGTCAGTTATTTCC
The DNA here is from genome assembly GCA_963932465.1 of Maratus speciosus. Classification (NCBI taxonomy): domain Eukaryota; kingdom Metazoa; phylum Arthropoda; class Arachnida; order Araneae; family Salticidae; genus Maratus; species Maratus speciosus. The sequence goes on along the minus strand of OZ010787.1, from coordinate 510,727,992 downwards.
TCTCGGCCGATAATTTGTAAAATGCTTCAGAGAGTTGTATCATGAAGCTCCGTGAACGTTAGCTGCGGTTCCGTGGTGGGTTGAGCAGCGGTAGCCTCCCACGCACGTAAAAAAAAAAAAAAAAAAAAAAAAAAAAAGTCACTTTCTCCCGATTGAAAAATTTTCAAATTATAGATAACCTAATATATTGAAGAAAAAAAAAGTCAGCTAATTATAAAGTGGTGGTTAATACGTCAGCTGGTCACACGAACATGAAAAAAATATACAAGATGCAAAGGAAAGTCTCTTTAACCTGAAAATACTTGCGAAAGGAGAGAGATACATCTATGTATTGAAGTAACGGTATAGTAAAGCGAATACGCCCGACCTGATGCAAACGACAGAAGCGTCCTTAGTGGCGAAATTTGGAAGTTACATTTTGAAAACCGTAAGCGAAAAGAGATAGAGCAAAATTTCAAGTTTGAAAGATTTGGAGCATCAATTAATTAGTACGAAACGACATTTGGTTCACACGGATAAGATAAATCGTTGCCTGTATACACAAAAATGTCCGAAATCAATGAGCGACGATTCTACTTTGCATAATCACATTCTGTAAATGTAGCAGTGCAAAATTTTAGATTGTGACGTTGTACTGTGCTGTAATGGCTGTAAAAATTTAATTTCCGATGCATTTAAAGTTTTAGATTAACCCTTTCAGGGGCAGAAGAATTCTGTTAGTAAACTTATGAAACAATTGAATGACACCAGAATATTCAAACGAATTTCACAAAAAATAAAAGCTCGTTAATTTTCACTTTCATTAGGAAAGGAAAATTTTGTTAAAATATTATTGCTGCCATTTGTCCATTTTGGAATTAAAATTAGGTGGCTAGACCATCTAGCCACCGCCCTTGAAAGGTTGAAATCTATGTCGTCGTATTCAAGAGTCTTGCAATAGACGTTCTATGCTGAGAAATGTGCATGTAGAATTACGCCACGAACACAATTGTGTATCGTGAGCAATGGCGAACTTTTCGAACAAACTGAATATTAACATTTTATCACTGTGAGACTATTTGTCTTTTTTGTTTTTTTATGTGATGTTATCAAAATACATTCAGATAAGCACATATTTATACCAGAAATTGTACGTATTTCTTCATAATTCTGGCTATTCCATTCAAACATTTACACAAAATAGAGTGGTTGGACCTTTTTGGGTATACAGGCAAAGATTTATCTTATTCATGTAAACCAAATGGCGTTTCGTACTAATTAATTGATGCTCTCAAACATTCTGATTGGAAAATTTGCTCTATCACTTTTCGTTTTCGATTTGCAATGGCTATATTCCAAATTTAGCCACTAGGGGGCGCTGCCGTCGTTTGCATTAAATCGGGAGTAGTCACTTTACTCTGCCGTTACCTCGCTTCCATAGCTTTAGTTCTCTCCGTTCGCAAGTATTTTCAGGTTAAAGGGCCTTTCCTTTGCACCCTGTATATATTTTTCATGTTCGTGCGACCAGCTGACGTATTAACCACCACTTTATAATCAGCTGAATTTTTTTCCCTTCAAGATATTGGGTTAGCTATAATTTGACAAATTTTCAATCGGGAGGAAATGACTAATTTTTTTACGCGCGTGGGAGGTTACCGCTGCTACACTCACCCACAGAACCGTAGCTGATGTTCACAGAGCTTCATAATACAACCTGTTGAAGCATTTTACAAATTATCGGCCGAGAGGAACTTGGTCATCAAAATCTGTTGCTGGCTCGCGGACTATATGTTCACCAATGTATTTGAAAGAGTTAAAATTCATGTTTTTAAAAATCAATTGCATTATCAGTTAGAAGATTTTAACTTTTAGAGCATATATATATATATATATATATATATATATATATATATATATATATATATATATATATATTTTTTTTTTTTTTTTGCCGATACTTCTAAAATATTATCCTGGAATAAATTGCTACAAATTTTCGAAAAATCTTTTCTATTTATTTTTTTTTTCAAAAGTTTAACTGCTAGGTGGGGAGAATATCGTAAATTTAATATCGGAATATATCAACGTGTTAATATTGGTGATATATCGCGATAACTACCGTAAAGTTTATGCGAATAGAAAAATTGCTTACTTTAAAAGATAAATAGCATGTGACCTAAAATTTTAGTATAAACAGATGTAGAAAGGAGTTAATAAATGTTTCATGCTATTTTCTCCTACAGCATCCTTTAAATATATATATATATATATACAGTGAAACCCGCTTAAGAAGTTTCCCAAGGGAGTGGAGGGGAAAAACTTCTTAAACGGGAAATTAGCATTTTTTGAAAAAAATTAATAGTTTAAATATTGATATTCAGAAGAGGGTTTATTTTACCTTAGTACAATAATACAAAGAGTACTTTCTATAAAATTGAGTTTTCTTAAGAAATTTAAATTAGTTTGCACACTTAAAAAATTAGCTAATAAAGTAAAAATACATAATTACCTTAGAAACTCTTTATTTAATCCAAGACAAGAAATTTCTCTTTAAGAGTGATTTGATATGTTTTTGCAAAAAATAAATAAATAAATAAATAAATAAATCGTTTTTAGTTTCTGTTTTTTTTTTTTTTCGGCAACCTTTAATCAATAACTTTTCTTCCATAACTTCATATTTTCCTCTTTTCACATTTTTAATTTTACGAGATTTTTCAGAACAGTTTAAAATGAGATCTCGTTTTGCTAGAATTCCATTCAGAGTAGCCACTGGTATGTTCAACTTCTTTGCAATTTCAACTCTTGTTGTTTTGGCGTTACTATCAACTTCTTTCAAAATTTTGATTTTGTCTTCAATTGACAAGGCTTTCCTTGTAATTGCCTTGCCCGACATCTTTGGGGAAAAAAAACAAAATTTTTTGTCCGTGTATTTTCGAACGAGAAATCTTTGATGTTATGCACTTTACACTGACTTAAAAACTGCGAAATGAATAAACCAAACGAAGATTTGGTACATTACACTTATGGAATATGGTGGTGGGAAAGAATCTGTTGTAACTATTGAACTGAAAGAACCACCCATCGGTAGGGCGGAGCAATTCCCTTTTCTCTTATCAGTCACTATTGTTACAGTGACGAGAGGCCCATCCTCTACCCACATTCCATTTCCATCAAACACGTTAAACAGATTTTAAGGTGAAATAGAGGTGACCACATCTGCTATCAGCCCTAAACATTGACCTTTTTGAATAGCGAAGAATAATAAAGAAAGAGATTTCAGCACAGAAAATAAAATAATAATCAAAAAGACAAAATAAACGAGCTTTGAAAGTAAAAATGGAAGGAAAAATAAAACTTTTTAAGCGGGAAAGAGTTTCGAACAAAACTTCTTAAACGAGTTATTTTAGTGTTGTAAGAATAAGAGAAAAATGGGAATCGAAAACAAACTTCTTAAACGGGAAAACTTCTTAAGCGGGAACTTCTTAAACTGGTTTTACTGTATATATATATATATAGGGAAGGTGGGGCAAAATCGGGTACCATAACAGTTTGTTAGTCTCAAATGCTGTGAAATGGGAAAACAAATTTTGAACACTGTTTTTAATGTAAAATGAATCCTTGAGTATAATAAAACATTCTTTTCAAAAATATATATATATATAATTGTTTATATAAAAAATAGCTTTTTTCACACGTATGCAAAAATCCGGTTTTACTTCGCTGGTTGGGTTAAACCTGGTATCCATTTAAAACTATTGGAAAACTCATTTTGGTCAAAAATGTCTTTCTTTAATATAGTAAAAAATACATTTTTAATATTTTTAACAAAAAGAAATTGCACATGTGTTCGTCCATTTGTACAAAAAAATAAATCGGTGGCAAATTTTCTACGTTGTATAGGCCTGCTTACTTTACTCTGTACGTTTTAAAGTTCTTTTAGCTTCAAAAATCACAGATGAATTTGTCATCATATTCTTCTGCATTACATGCTTCGTGGGCCTATCCCTGGCATTTCAAACATCGTATTTGGATTTAGAGTTTGAGTAAAGTTCATAGCAAAACATACAGGTTTAATTATCCTCTTCTTCTGATGATGTGTTCGCAATCTTTTTTTGCTTTCTTTTTTTCTTTTTAAAGAATCTTCTTCTTTCTTCGTCTTGCAGTTTGTTTGGCTTATTTCTGTTAAATATCCGTTTCGATCTGTAATTTATAGGGAGAAGAAATCAAAAGTTTTTCCCTTTCTTTTTCTCAATTCTGAAGCCTTCCTTAGAAGGGGATAATAACATTTTAGGCAAAATTGGAAATTCAGATTGCTGGACTACATAGTCTGAAGATGTCAAATAGATAATTTTACTAATATATTCTGTAGATGTAACATTTTGAATCAGTGATGACGTCTGTGATTGTGATGTTAACTGCTGCATCTGGAAGCAGCTCGACGTGAAAGACGCTGGATAGTGTCAACTTGTTGATGTTCGGAAGGTTGAGCTCCAATATCCTGTGATGTATCAGAAATTTTTATTTCTGCCGCTATGCCAACCTGTGGCTGGATAGACCTAGGTGTGTTATGACTTTCATGGGTTTCTCTGTCACTTCCGAAGGAGCAAAAAGATGGTCTGAAAAAATATCATTGTTGTAGGGGAAAATCCCTGTTTTCTCGAACCTTCTGATTGCAATATTTACAATTGCTGCTCTCGAAAATGTAGCTTTAAATAATTTTCCAATTTGCTAAGTTGTTACAGATCGCGCAGTGTTGGAAAATAACCACTTCCTCACCTCTTGACCTTAGTATGAGCTTAGAGGTGCCTGAATGATGCATCAAGGCGCTGAAATCGATGCGTTGCGTAAAAAAAAAAGAAGTTTAAATAAATACATTGCTTTCTCTTACTAGGTTAACTGGATTCTTTTAGTTTGAGTTGAATACCTATTAAGGATTTAAAGAACAGGCTTTTCAGGACAAGGATTGGAAAAAATCTATACATTTTTTAACCAAATAAAATAAAGACCTCTTTCGTAATCCACACTGTAAAAAGAAATACTGCCAGTTTTCGGGTAGGAATCGGAAAAATAGTTGCCCTTATCGTACCGGAATAATTTCCGACCCATCTCGGAATAAAATCCGTAAAAATAAGGAAATAGTCAGTAAAAGGGTATTTTACGGATTTTATTCCGATTTTACGGATTTTATTCCGATTTTACGGATTTTATTCCGAGCTGGGTTGGAAACTATTCCGGTACGATGAGGGCAACTATTTTTCCAATTCCTACTGGAAAACTGGCATTATTTTTTTTTTTTTTTACAGTGCATCCACTCCTATTATATACAGCAAAAGAGTCTGGGAAAGCACCATCCACCAAGAGAAGGTTTTTTTCCTGCCTGTTTAATATTTGAGAAAAAAATCTTGTTATATATTAGGTAGTCTAGTTATATAGGATTGAGATTTTAATGATTATTTGTCAATTTGGGCAGATTATTTTATTTAGAGAAACAAGTCACGAAATATATTTGCATTTTAAGTAGACCTATAACGCAAGTTATTACACCCCAGATTAGAAAGTTATTTATTAAAATGCAATAAGCATAATATAAAATTATGCCTTAATCAGTGCCATTATTTTGTTCAATAATAATTGCAAGTTATTTAATTTCATAAATGTAAGTTAAAAATTAGACCCACTTTTTAATATAAAACAAAATCAAAATTAAAGTTTTCATTATAACTAGAAAGATTTAGAATTATAACTTAACAGCATTACGAATACAATTTAAAGTTCCATGCTAATTTATTAACTATACTAAAAAACCATTCTATGAGTGCCGGACAAAACCCCGGGTATACCCAGTTTTGACCCAATCTTAAGTACCTGGTTTTACCCCAACATGACACAGTTTAAAACATGGCGTCACTACTCTTAATCCTATAGCAAAAGATCAGTAAAAATGTTTAAATATTATCAGGAAAGGAAAGAATTAGATATGTTCAGTAATATTTAATATGCTGAAAAAAGTGGTTATACGCGTAAAATCTAGAATCAAATAAAACAATTTTTTAAGAGTAATTGAAACTAAATCGTTCACACGAACGAGAACCGCACACAGTAACGTTCCAATCGGCTATACATGCCATAATGGTTACCGACAACTAATTTCTCGTGTTGGCTGATAGACAGAAGTACAAATGAAGGAGGGGTCTGCGCTACCCGGTTTTACTCGCCTACCCTGTTTTGTACAACTCATCCACATATATATATATATATATACATACAAAAAATAAAAATATTTTTAAACAAGAAAGTAAAATAATCAAACTTCAATGATAGATTATAATTTTCCAACAGATTCAGAATTATGTAAAAAAAAATCAACGTTTAATAAGGTTAAATATGATGGCTAAGTAAGCAAATTACAAAACACGTAACACATTTCAAAATTAAAGTTCAGCAATTATTATCAGTCATCTGAAAAATATCAGAATTCCTTTTTTGCAACGCTATATATGATCTATAGATTTGAATATATACTAAATAGTATGATAAACATTAGTTCAGTTAAGAAACTCATTTGCACAGTTTAAAATTCTCCTTCAACATATTTCGTCAATAAACGGAAATGAATACATCTTTTTTGCAGCCCCGTATATGATTGACAGATTTTATACATACGAAGTAACTAAATTAGTTAAATAAATTTAAAAAAAAAAACAAAAAAAAAACAAAAAAAAAACCTCGTACCACAACAGATAACGAACTACCAGCAATTGTTTATTTATACAGATAAGCGAATCCTTTTGTGTCCCCCCATAAATAAACGATGGATGCTATGCTCATCATGTTCTATAGTAAGCATCTTTTTGTACACCTCAGTGATGTGTATCAATTTCTATATGTTTGAAATAGTGTAATATCATTCCAATATACTACAAATGATTTTTCTCTATAGACCATTGAAATAGACCATAGAAAATTTGTGATTTTAATCAATGTTTTTATTTAAATCAGTTGATTAAAATCATGATTTTAATCGTTGATAATAATTGTTAACACCCGTTTACAGTCAAATGGCAAGCATGAGTTTTTGTTAATCTCGATTGATTGATAATTTTTTTCCTTCAAGACGCTTTTTGCAATATTTTTCCACATTTGATTTAAGAATTTCACAATATTTTCCTTCTACCCAACAATTGGAGAATTTTGCAGCTTTTTCTTACAAACTTCCTTGGCAGTTATCCAAAGTTTTCAGCATAATAAAATATAAAATTATAACTAAAAATTAAATAAACAGCACATAAAGAAAAACTATGAAATTATTAATTTAGATATTTTATTTCCAATATTTCGATTGACTGAGGTTTAATGCAGTTTTATTTATTTATTTTTTAAAATAAATAAAATTGTGTGATTTGTGTTTGGTTGCGGTTTTCTCTGAGACGGGAAATTTTAAGTTTACCTGTGACCCCGTGAGAGAGGGTGGAAAAGTTACTGTTCCTGCTGACCACTAAAATTTTCAAATTAGTGGTCCAAATGAATTTTTGGTGTTCTCGGACCAGCGGACCACCAATGATTTCGAACACTGATTGATTTTTCAAATGCTGAAGATTTCCTTGTAAAAGATATTTAAATTGATATACTGTTTAATTTTTTTATTATTTTCCTTGTGTGAAATTTGATTATTGTTATGTCTGCACAGGAAACAATTTTATGTCTTAAAATATTTACTCTTCTATTTAAAACAGGTGGAGAAATTAACCTGATGCGTGGACCTATTCCATTTTACCCGACTTGAAATTCTGATTCAGAACATACTAAGCTTCAAGAATTCTTTATATTTGATGACCTGAATGGTCAGAGAGGGTGCAGCACCCTCCTAAAACTGTGAGAGAAACTGTATGTAAAATGATATTATATTACAGTAAATATTAGTCTGACATACTATACATATAATTTAATGATTACATAATTTGTATTTTCAATAAATGGAGCGGCATACCGCAAACCAGCTTTAAATGTGTTGCTATTTAATTGTGTCTGTAATCATTTCTTTTTTCAGCTATTGCAAGGCTGCTGTTGGTGAATACTTTTCTTTTCTACGAGTATTGTTATAAAATAAATAAATCTTCGTCATAGATTATCATTTTGGAATACTGAAAAAATACATATATAAGTAACAATAATTAGTCGCTTGGTGGCGACACTGCTTTTATTAAATTAACCCTTCAAAGTAAGTACTTAATATACTATAGAAATACATTGTGTATTTAAAAAAAGCTTTAAAGTTTAAAGTAATACTTTTGTATTAGCTGATATTAGAGGTTAAATGGATTCTGCTACTTATAGCTGCCTTTTTGATGCTGATTATTTCATTGTTGACGCATATACTTTGATTATGTATCAGTTATGTTTGTTCTTTATTTATTCAAAAGTGTTATATTCATTATTGAATGTTAAACAGAAACAAATGCTGAACTTTTTTTGTTGTTGTTTTATATTCAAATGAATTAATTTTGCATAATTGAGCTGTGTTGCAATATAAATTTTATTTTTTTTTTTTTGTGTGTGTGTGTGAAAAGGTAAAAATTTGAAAACTGTACAATATAAAAATTTCAGCATCTATAGATTCACAACAATTAAAGAAAAAAAAAAACAGATCATAGAAGTACGGTGCATAGGCGCTAAGTGCATAATGGAAAAAACCTTTTCAAACTCGTGCAAAAATTAATATTGGTTGAAGATATTCATTTAGCCATTGTTTAAAATAAAATAATAAAAACAGGTATTATTTAAATGTAAGAAAATTATTTTTTTTTAATATTTTCTTTGTGAATAAGCAAACACTAAATGGACTATAAGTGTAACCGAGAGCGGAGAAATATTCCAAAATGTACAAGGACAGAATGGTAATATTTGTGGGGGAAAAGCAATTATTTTGTGAAATAGATCAAACTGGTTTACATTTATTTTTTAAATATATTTCAAAGACAATAGAATCAATAATTAAAACTTTAATAATTTTCAGTTTAATGAAAAAAAAAGTTTTCCACTGCAAGATAATCTCGCAAATCTGAAATTTTGTTTATTATTACACCATAATGATAAATCGAAAACCAAAGTGGGGGGGGGGGGGGAGAAAGCTACAATCCAGTGTAACCTTTCCCCATAAAGATGAGAGAAAATCCTGAATCGTGGTTCAAACTTTTAGCAAAAAATTGGAATGGAGAAAACCTTGAATTTTGATTTAACCTTTCACCAGAAAATTTTATTTAAAAAAAACTCTGAATCATGGTTAAACCTTTTACCAGAAAATTGGATTTAAAAATAATCCTGATTCGTGGTTCAACTTTTTCCCAGAAAATTGTATTAAAAAAAAACTAAATTATGGTTCAAACTTACACCAGAAAATTGGATTAAAAAAAAAAAAAAAACCTGATTTATGGTTCAACTTTTCACCAGAAAATTGGATTAAAAAAAATCCTGAATCATGGTTTAATATTTCACTAATATAATGGTATTTGTGAAAGAACCAATAAACTGGTGAAACTTATCACCAATATCTTGGTTGCAGCTAAATTTCAGAGACTTTTCACCATTTTCTTGGTGAAACATCACACTTTATTTTTTAGTGTATCGGTAATATATATTTTTTTTAATTTAGGCATACTTTATAAACTCAGTAATGATACTTTACTTTCATTATTGTTTCTATTCGCTTTTTTAATTTAACAAAAAACCGTCAGATCTGCTTCTACTTATCTGCTCGTTTACTGCTGTTGTTATAATGCTCATTTAATATCGATATGATTTTGTACCTATTTGAACATCTACAGTAAAGCTTCATTCAGTTTTCTAATGCCATAACATATAAATATTTCTGTCAATTGCTGTGGTATTGCTCAAAAACACGTCAGGCGATATTACTTATTTTGCATCGAAGTATTTTGATTGAGGAACATTCCACTCTAGATATCTAAAACTGTAAAAATTCAACTCCATATTGAAAGAATACCACAACAATAACTCTAAATAATATAAGTATTAGCATACAAAAACAATTACGTAAAATATTTTCGTAATACTGCTGAAAAACCGTTAGTGATCTACTGCAAAAATTTTTTTACAGTTAAATACCTTTTGATGAGTGTAATTTTAGACAGAACAGAAAGAAATCATTAGCAACTTTACTGCAATATCTCTTGCACGATTACAAAAAACTTTATGGCGAGAATACAAAAACTCTTTTAGATACAATACTAAAAAATAATTGGTAATTTTCCTGAAGGTACTTTAATAAAGTTACCGAAATTTTTTTGCAAAAGTATATGCAAAGTTTTGGGTGGAATACTAAAAAAATTCATAGTAAATGTACTATGAAATCCTTCGCAAATTTAGAAAAAATTCTTAGTCAATGTACTAAAAATTCCTTTGTAAGTGTAATAAAAAATCATTAGAAAATTCACAAAGTATTGTTTAGTAAACTACCTAAAAAATCGTTAGTACCTTTACTAAATAATCCTAAGTAAATTTACGAAAAATTCTTTAGTAAACTCGCTAAAAAATCGTTAGTAAGTTTACTGAACAATATTTAGTAAACTTACAAGGAATTCTTTGGAAAACTCTCTAAAAAATCCTTAGTACGTTTACTAAACTATCCTTAGAAAATTTACCACAAATTCTTTAGTAAACTCCATAAAAAATCGCTAGTAAGTTTACTAAGAAATATTTAGTAATTTACAAAAACTAATTAGAGAAACTCCCTTGAAAAACCGTTAGTAAATTTACAGAATAATATTTAGTAAATTTACAAAAAAATTTTTGGAAAACTCCCTAAAAAATTGGTAGTACGTTTACAACATATTCGTTGGTAAATTTACTAAAACTTATTTAGTAAACTCCCTAAATAAGCATTAGTAAGTTCACTAAACAATATTTAGTAAATTTACAAAAGTTTTATTGGGAAACTCCCTAAAAAATCACTAGTACGTTTACTAAACAATATTTAGTAACAGTTACTGAAGAAACTTTTGTAATTTTACATGATTATCTTTTGTTGTGGTTACATAAAATGTTCTAGGAATCCCAGTTTCCAACAAAATTCTTAGTAACCTTACACTTTTTTTTTACAGTGTATGGGCGCCATGATTAGAGAAGCACGATAATAGTTTTTTGAAAGGCATTTTTACAGAGGCGCTGAAAATTTTTTGACAAAGGGCGCCGTGATTAAAATACACGTTATTAGTTTTTTGAAAGCGTTTTTTATAGAAACGCTTAAAAAAAATCTGACCATGGGCGCCATGGTTACAAAAACACAGTATAATTTTTTGAAATTTATTTTTACAGAGGCACTGCAAAATATCTGTCCAAGGGCGCCATTATTAGAAAAACAAGATAATAGTTTTTTGAAAGCCATTTTTACAGAGGTGCTGAAAAATATCCGACCAAGGGCGCCATAATTACAAAAACACGATAGTAGTTTTTTTTACAGAGGCGCTGAAAATATCTGACCAAGTGTGCCATGATTATAAAAACACGATATTACTTTTTTTAAAGGGATTTTTACAGAGGCGTTGAAAAAAATCCACGCTATGATTAGAAAAACACGATATTAGTTTTTGAAAATTTATTTTTGCACAGGCGCTGAAAAGAATCTGACCAAGGACGCCATGATTAGAAAAACACGATATTAGTTTTTGGAAATTTATTTTTAGACAGGCGCTGAAAAAAATTTGACCAAGGAGCCATGATTGGAAAAACACGATAATAACTTTTTTGAAAAACATTTTTACAGAGGCGCTGAAAAATATCTGACCAAGGGCGCCATGATTACAAAAACACAATATAGTTTTTTGAAATTTATTTTTACAGAGGCGCTGCTAAATATCTGTCCAAGGGCGCCATTATTAGAAAAACACGATAATAGTTTTTTGAAAGGTATTTTACAGAGGCGCTGAAAAAAAAATGACCAAAGGACGATTATTTTTACAGAGGTGCTGAAAAAAAAAATGACCAAAGGACGATTATTTTTATAGAGGTGCTGAAAAAAATCTGACTAAGGGCGCCATGATTAGAGAAGCACGATAATAGTTTTTTGAAAGGCATTTTTACAGAGGCGCTGTAAAATTTTTGACTAAGTGCGCCGTGATTAAAAAACACGATATTAGTTTTTTGAAAGTTATTTTTATAGAAACGCTTAAAAAAAATCTGACCAAGGGCGCCATGGTTACAAAAACACAACATAGTTTTTTGAAATTTATTTTTACAGAGGCACTGCAAAATATCTGTCCAAGGGCGCCATTATTAGAAAAACAAGATAATAGTTTTTTGAAAGGCATTTTTACAGAGGTGCTGAAAAATATCCGACCAAGGGCGCCATGATTACAAAAACACGATATTAGGTTTTTTTTCACAGAGGTGCTGAAAATATCTGACCAAGTGTGCCATGATTATAAAAACACGATATTACTTTTTTTAAAGGGATTTTTACAGAGGTGTTGAAAAAAAACCAAGGGCGCCATGATTAGAAAAACACGATATTAGTTTTTGGAAATTTATTTTTACACAGGCGCTGAAAAAAATCTGACCAAGGAGCCATGATTAGAAAAACACGATAATAACTTTTTTGAAAGACATTTTTACAGAGGCGCTGAAAAATATCTGACCAAGGGCGCCATGATTTCAAAAACACAATACAGTTTTTTGAGATTTATTTTTACAGAGGCGCTGCAAAATATCTGACCAAGGGTGCCATTATTAGAAAAACACGATAATAGTTTTTTGAAAGGCATTTTTACAGAGGCGCTGAAAAAAAAATTGACCAAGGGCGCCATGATTACTAAAGCGGTCGCTCTGACAATGGGACAAAATGAAAATCTTCTGTCTTAAATTGGAATTCCTTTTTCTTTTTGGTCTTTTGTGCTTTCACAAAAAGCAGAAATATGAAACTATCGGGCAGCAAACTAGGGCTCTAAATATTTGACAGAAAATATGCTAAATACGTCATTAATTCTAATATTAATTTATGTGGAAGTTACTTTTCTTTGGGGTACTGAATAAAATCTGGACCAAAGCGCCATGACTATCGAAGTCTGTGTCAAAGAATTCATTTAAAATGAGAATCTGTTTCTTATACAGTGTTTCGTCCTTTATACTTGCACAAAATACAAAAATACCTGGGAACACCAGGGGCGCTAAATACTTAGACGCAGAAAATATGCAAACATATTAGACGCAGAGTTATTAGACACTTATTAGAAGCATCCTCAGAGCATAACTTATTTAGGCGTATATCTAAATAAGTGAATACATAATATCATTTTGCTTAGAATTTATCATTAGTAAAGGCTTTGAAACAACGTCTGGTCAGGATGCCATGTTTAACAATGGCATATCTGATTGTCGATAACTTATGTTATCCCGAAATTGGGTTATCTAATTGTCTTTGATCACACATAGTTTGCTTATGCTATACTTTAAAAAATAAGAAGTATTACTTTTTAATTTTCCAAATGAAAATTTTTGAAAATTATATGCCTTTCAGAATACAGAAATTTAAGCGTGCTTTAAAGAAAAAAAAGTGACGATGGGCGCACCGGGCATTTGCCTCGTTGCCCGGTGGGCCAGTACGACCCTGGTAATAACAAGTAAAACTTTAAAATAAAAGAAAGAAATTAGTTGCAAAATTTAATTTAACAATAACATTAAATGATATTGACCTATATTTGTTATACCTTGACCAATATTGGTATGAAGTATTACCAAACTGTTAGTGTGTTTCCATTTTACTAATATAGTTTAACACCGCTTTTACGTTTCCGAAATGCACACTCTCCCGAAACCTACACTGTAAGAAAAAACGGAAAGAAAACAGTAAAAAATACTGTAAATATTTCACCAAGCACTCAAAAACAGCAGTTGCGTTAATTTACAGTGATTTTAGCGAAAGATCGAAAGCGACATCTATCGGCGTTATTGACTACATCTGAAAAAAGGAGAGAAAACACAACAAAACAGGCAGGGATAAGCCGGAGATTGTATCGTGCAATGGCCGCCATTACATGTGCGGGCTTGTGCATTCCCAATTAAATACAGAAATACCCACTGTTTCTTGAATTATTTTACAGAATAAACGTAAGTTTTATCTTTTTGTTTTCTTATATCATTGTTTTAATAATATCAGATAATTTAATTATATATTATTTGTAAGATACGAATTTAGTTTTAAGACACGTGTGTATCACGAGCATAGCTTTCAGTCATTTCTCCTATAATAGGTATTTTGTCATTTGATTTTTATGTAATTTATTTAGTCACTCAGATATTTACGTATAAAACACGACTTTAAATATAGCTGGAAAACTTTATACATGCAGATTTAAAAAAAAAAAGAAATTGTTGTTTTTTATTTATGTTTTATTTCGTTATAATTATTATTTTCAAATTCAGTTTATGCGTGGGCATTCGAATACACTTTCTAAACAATGTATAAATATTTTACTGGCTAACATTTTTCGGTTCACGTTCGGCGTTAATTTAAATATTTTTTATTCATTTAATGTATTAATATAATTCACTAAATTTTCAAATCTTATTACCTGAGTTGAATTTCGGCGAATAATTTATTTTCGTATGTGCAATTTTTAAATCGGTTATTATGAGTAGTCTGGTCTGGATGCACTATTTTATCAATTCCAAAAATATTACAAAAGTTTGTTGAATTACATAGCATTAATTAGCAGCATCTCGCATATTTCTTTTGTCAATTATCTTTTACTTTTTATGAGAACAATCTTTTCATTATTATTATTTATACTTTTTAATGACAATTAGAGATTGGTAAAAGTTGCGTAAGTTTTTTTTTCTCGTGTTTATTTTACAGCGACACTTAGAGATATTTATAGAATGAAATTTTCACTTATAAAATTATCTTAGCGTAAAAAAAAGGTATTTTATCAATAAAGTTTTCGTTGCACACAGTAAAATCTTTATTTATTATTTGTGTTTGATTACTTTAAATACCGGAAAGATTTTTACATCTGAGGAGGGGGGGGGGGGGGTGAAGCATAACGCCTAAATTGAATAAACAAAAATCTTCTAATGTATATGGAAAATAAATGTAAAACTATTGCGGATAAATATTATGTAATTTAGACTAATAGGAATTTTCAAATACAAACAAACGGATAAACAAAGTCTTGCAAGGAAAAGCTTGATAATAAAGTGAATTAATTAAAAGCTAGATAAAAAATAAAATCTTCTGTTATGATTTATCGAAGAACGCATTATCTCTAGGCAAATGACTGAAAATTTTGTTGGTGATGTACATGACCAAAAAACGATATTTGTATCTTGCATATATATGGCAGAATTTATTGTATGGCAATGATATTAAAACAGCGATATAAGTAAGCAAAAAGATAATACTTCGTGCCCAATGTCTTTAAAATATATTTCACAATAAAATGAAACAAAATAAATAAAATATACATTACACGCTGGGGGGAGGGGGTGGGTGATAAATCAAAAATATATCAACAACACAAAAAGCTGAAAACCTACAAACCTGCTGTAAAATCTAAAAAACAAAACTGCTGTAAAATCAACAGCAAAAAATGCTGAAAATCTACAAGAGAGCTGTAAAAAAAAAAAAAAAAAAAAAAAAAAAAAAAAAATGTTGTAAATTTACAGCAAAATTTACTGGACCCATATTGCCAGTATTTTTTGCTGTAAAATTACTGTGATTTTTTTTACAGTGTACATTGTTTCTTTACCTGCCTTAAAATGCGTAAATAGGGTCAGATTACCCCGCTTTTAGCCTTTTCAAGGAATGCAATATAAAAAAGGCAATTTTCTGAAAATTACAGAAAAACTCTACATTTACACAACTGAGACAAACTTCTACCAGAATTTTAAAATTTTGCCTCAGTTAAAAAAGAATTTATTTTTCTTTTTAATCTTAAAGCAAAAGTTTTTCTTTTAAAATATCGGTAAAAATTTCCCCCTGCGGTGTAAAAACGAAGTTCTACTGCAATTTCCCGCAGTTGACACTTTTCAACACTTTCCAACGAAGTTGAAATGCGTTTATGAATTGAATTTGTCTGTCTGTCTGTCTGTCCGTCTGTCCCTGCTCTATCTCGCGTAAATATTGTCGGATTGCCATGTAATTTATATATCATATTGAGGATCATCATGACATGTTCGGTATTCAAAATGAAGTGTATACCATTCATGGCTCATTTACAGAGACACTTAAAAGTATTCCGTTACATTATGGTCTATTGGGAAAAATTATTTAGGGTGTATTTTAATAGTGTTACATAATCTTAAGCATAATGAAATTTATGTGCGTTATCTAGGTACACTAGAATATGGTTACTATAGAATATGTTATGTTTAACGAATACAGTACGCGTATAGGGGAACTCAAAATTTTTCCGTTATATTATAGCCTAAGAAGAAAAATCGTTTGTGGCGTATTTTAGTGATATTACTCTGTCACAAAGATAACAAATTGATATGAATTTCTGAGGTGTCCTAAATCTACTTTCTGTAGAATATGAGCATTTAACAATCATTTACGGGGTAACAAAAATAGTTATACAATCGTCTACGAGGAAAACTGTTCGTAGCGTATTTCAATTATGTTGGACTATTTCAAACATGACGAAATTGATGGACACTGCTCAGATTTACTACAAGCTGCTTACATTAAAATATCATTTTCATTGCATTTATCGTTCATTTACAGGGACATATAAAAGATATTTGGACACAATACTGTATCCGACATGTTGTCTATTAAAAATTATTGCTGAAAGTGCGTTTTCATTTATTGAATACGTTTTTAAGTTTATCTAAATTTTTGCATACTACGTAGTGTGCATCAATTGACCTTAATATAATCAATTATAGACCTTATACAGGGCTACACACAAGAATTCATAACCATTACTGAGAATGAGCATGAATTGCTTAAAGATGTTTTTTTTTTAATTTGAGTTATCCATTTTCAAGCTCAGCTACATTTTGTATACTAAGAGATACATATGAGACATACATATATACACACTAAGAGATACTAAGTAATTTAGTAACATATTTATATAATCATATACAGGATTATGCAAAGAACTGGATACATGGCCGCCTATGGAAAATAATTCCCGGAAGGGTGATTTCAGTAAATTTAAGTCTGTTTTGGCCTGATTTAAATTTCAGCTTAATATGTGACGTGTATAAAAATCTGTATGCAATATACAGAACTGTACAAAAGAATTCAAGTATGTTTCCGCCTATTGGTAGAAATTGCTGAGGGCGAATTTTCAACTGTTTTATGCATTTTCTTACAAAACTAAAATTTATCATAGTATGCATAATATGTACAAATATATGTATCATATACAGAGCTGCCCAAAAGAATTAGAACACCATCCCGCCTATGGACGCAATTTTTGAAATCTGGTTTTCAAATGTGTCTCACGTTTTCTAGAATGTTTACTTAAGTATCTCTTTAACTTATTAACCCGTTCAGGACCGGCATCTTTTACACGAATTTTATTCGTTTGGCACCACTTTTCGTTAATTATTTGACTTAACTTTATATATCACGAAAATGTCGTAATAAAATCAATTTTACTTTTCTTTTTTACTAGTATCAAACTCAAGCGTTTTAAGCACTTTTTGAGGGTGCATATATGCACCCATGGTCCCGAACGAGTTAAACGACTAAGTTTGTTAAAGTATTCTGGGAGGTTAGGAAAGTGTTTCATAATCTATGCTTGACGCATGATTTTTCTTTCTTGTTTCTATTATCTCGATTGAACGTGTAAAAGCTGTGTTCTGCTTTATTTCAAGAAATTTTTATGCCATTTCATTGCCAATGTTTCTGCAATATTGTCGTTTCTTAAGTGTTTAACCCTTTGAGCTCTGGAGGGTAAATTTCTACAAAATTCGAAATATCACATTGACACCAGTATCTTACAAAGAAAAAAATCGGTTTGCGATATACCTGAAAAAATGCATTAAACATTTTTCAAATAAATTTGATCTAATATTCCGGTGCCAATGTGACATTTAGGAATTAAAATTAAGTGGTAGAAAATTCAACCATCAGAGCTCAAAGGGTTTTAAGGGTGTATTCCAATCCAAACTACTTATTTTCTGATTCATTTTTAAATTCATTTTTGCTCTCAAACGCATAAAACTGGGAAATTCTCTTATTTAGAAACTATATAATGTGCCGTGCTTCTCGATTTTTTTTATAAATACAGAAAATATTGTAAAAAATGCTGTCAAAGTTGGCGTCTTGAACCGAATTTTCCGAATCGGGAGATCTGGGAATGAAAAAAAATGGTCACGCTGAAAAAATAATTGTTTAAAACTCAAATTCTAATTAATTGAGCGAAAAATGAAATCACACGGCTTTATATATCTCTTCAAAAATCACCTCAGAAAGTTTCATGTTTTAATTTTTTTAAATGAGTCTGGAAATGTCTCAGCAAATTTCGATCTGTTGAGGGTGGAAAAACATTTTTTCGAATACACCATTAAGACGATTCGAAGCAGATTGACAAGTAATTGAAACAGAGCTAGTTTTAGGAGATGGTATATTACAGCAAAGCATAAATTTGTAGAATTCTGATTTTTTATGATAACTAACGATAATTAAGATATTTTATCAAAATGTATAGCAGGCTTGCTGGCTTGCTTTTCTTAGTGCCAAAGGTAAAGATATCACGAGGAGAAGTGGTAGAAGTGGCCCTCATTCCCATCTAAAAAGTGCTCAGCTAGACTATCCATATTTCCATATGAAACTGACAGTACATACTATTTCACGTATCGAAATATTCTAAACATTCATTATTTTTCATGATGTTATTATGTTTCACACAAGTCAGGATAAATCTCTTAAAAACTCTTTTAAATGTCTATGTCTTTATTTTAATAAAAGTTGTGAACAATGCTTATATTTAGATTTGAAAGAGAGACACTATTTTTTTGAGTGAATAAATGGTTTATAACCATACTTTCTTATACAAAAACTGTTTGTTATAGTGTGTTCTACTTATCCTTAACGCTTAAATGCAGGATTTTTTATTTTTTTCCGAAAAAGTGACATATCATTCTTAGAAAGTTTTATTACACAGGAAAAATAATGAAAAAAATCAGAGATACATTTTTCGTAGGGGCCTCCGTGGCCGAGTGGTTAAAGCACCACGCCCCCAATCGCTTGAGAGCGTAAGAGGTCTGCGGGTTCGACTCCAGCTGGCTCCGTTGCACACTCTTTGTTGAGCTTCCGGTTGTATTTCTGTAGTATTGTAAATTTCCTTGTCACTATCTCGTCCTTGTATGTAATGGAAAAAAGGGAATAAAAATTGTGGTTAGTGCCTGTGTATAATAAGGATCATTCGAGGCGAACAGCCATATTTGCTATAGGTCCCAAAGCAATATCCACTACGGTGGACTTCAATGTCAATGTGACATTTTTCGCATAATACGCCAATCTTTTCTTCTGTTGCACATCTGCAATACAAGTAAAAACTACTGTCATAAGTAAAATAATGCATATTAGTAAATATTTTAATAAGTGTGAATCTAAATACCTTATTTTATATAATTTTTAGGGTTCCGTACTTAAAAAGTGATAACGGAACCATTATAAAATCACTTCTGTGTCTGTCTGTCCGTCTGTCACAGCCATTTTACTCGTAAACTAGGGAACGTGGAAAGTTCAAATTGGGAGAAATAATAATGACTATTGACCCACATATTTACAGATTATTAAACATTCACAAATATATTTAGGAAAAATGTAGAGGGGCTAATTATGTAACTTGAAAAAAAATCTTTTCTGTTATATCGTGAGGGGCATCGCGGGAAAGCTTTCGTGACGCTGAAATCAAAAATATATTTCTTTTAATTTTAGCTTCTATATTTTCAGAGATATAGTAGAAAATGTACTGAAAAAGTATGCTCCCGCCCCCATCTATTTCCGAATCTACTGAAACTAAAATTATGAAAAACTTAGAGGTAGTAGACGTTAATTTAAACCTTGCTGGAAAATTATAGTGATTACACTAGGTCACATAGTTTTTTAGAAAAGCGCATTTTTCCGTTAAATATAAATTTCGATTTTTTGACATTCAGCAAAGGTGTTGAGGAGAGCTGGAGGTACTTATCGTAGCATAAATATAATAGCATTGCTGATAATTATTTTTGAACAAAATCTTCGTTAATTAGCCGAGACATTAACCCTTAAAGGCACGGGCAATTTGGACATACATAATGACAGGGGTGGGATACTCAATATACCATCGGATTTTAAAGCCTAGATAAAAACTTTTAATGATATATTTGTGTAATACAATGCCCAGTAGCAGTATAAAAGCAATAAAGGTCAAATCTTTAAAAACAGACAATTAGAAATAATCACATAAATACTATGGGATTCGCGACTGGTTTTCATTGAGTGGATCTCTCAATATGCTACCCATATTTTTTAAAAGTTAAATAAAAACCTATCTGGAAAAACGCGGCGCGGACCAATGTGGCGTTGCAACTTTGCGACCTGCTTTCAAAGCGCGCTTAGCACAATGCCATGTTTAAATTTTGAACAAGGGTTTTGTTTTAACTACTCTCTAAAAAGAAAATATTACTACGCTGAATTTAATTTTATGAAATGCCAAATGAAATTTAAATATGCACTACTTTTTTTTGTTAGTACCCAATTAAGTTTATCATAAACAGATTAGGATAAGATTAGAAAAAGAGTTATGCAGAATAGCAATATATTATATTTATTTATGCTTCATATATATTTTAACTATTATGGTATACCCATTCATACTTTTCTAGTATATACAGCTATACCCAACCCTACGTTGTATAGTATTTTACAAAATCTTATTATTCTTTTAGCAACGATTTTTTTTAATGATACAGATAATAATTCATATATTTATTGTACGGAACACTCGGAGATCGAGTAACACTCGACTGTTTATTTATTTTGTAAACCTTAACTCTTAAATGCACGAATTATTCTTTTAGGATTGTGTTTTTATTTTTATATTAAAGATCAGACACCAGAAATCTTAAGATAGATTTTTAACTTTATTTAGTAGCATATTTTTGTAATTTTTACAGAATTAATATTTTTATATAAATATTGTGGTTGCTAAGAGTTAAATAAAAAGTGATGCAGATATGCATCACTATGCATTTAAGGGTTAACATTTGTACAATCATTTTTAATTATCCTGTATTTCCAGTGCAAAGCCCATATATTTTCCATTTAAAGGAAATATTTGACGAATATTGTTATTTCAGTGAAAATATTTCGAACGAATCCAAAATTAGCGCTGTATTCAGTCCTAAAAAGCAATTATGACGAATATCAGTTTGATGCCGATGGTGAAAATACTGAGCATACTTATCTTGATTTTCTTATGAAAACAAGTTGTATCATGTTTGCATGTGTTATTTTTAAGCAACCTAAAAAAGGGAAGCTTCTTTTTTTCGCCGTCAACTACGTATGTAACTAAATTTCTTGAATAACCACTGAACGGATTTTTACAATGCAATTTTAGTGCCTCAGAAAGGTTTTAAGATAAAAGAAATCGACATATCATAAATAGGATTTTTTTTAAATACCCCACACCATCAAATATTTTATTTTGTGCTTGTCTACGGCGTATTAAATATAAGGGATATGCTATATAGATTGTCTTTATGAATGTGGGAATACAAGAAATAAAATCTTACTGGTTGAAAAGATTTTGGACGAAATCTTGACAGATTAATAACTAGAGCACATTTATTAATAATAAAGTTTCGCCATACGAGCAAGTATACTTGATTGAGTCGCGAGGATTTTGGACAAAAACGTGGCAATACTGACGTTATCGCCAAATTAAGATTTCTTTACTCTTCTTACTCGTTTAATGAAAATTGTCCACTCGAGTACTGCCAACGTCTGGAAGTGTGTTGCAACAGTTTGGACAAAAAGATCTAATCTGAGCATGGGCATTGTGCATTAGAGTGGGCCGAAAAACTTTTTTCGATTTTCGATGATGGGTAGTGCGCAAAAGTTGCCACTGGTGGCACTAAATTCACACAAAAAATGTGAGATTTTTTGGACAATTCCTTGATTTTCCCGCAAATGGATTGAAGTTTTGCTCAAATGTTGCTTTTTGAATTTTTTTTTTTTAATTTATGGGATGTTAATTATTTTTTTGCTGTAAAATACAAATATTCTCAGAAAATTCAAATAATGGGAACTTTGAAGAAGGTAGCTTGTCTGAATCGGAATTTGAACCAGGGCCTTCAAATGCAAGCACTCCTAAACGCATATCTCTTTCAGACACAGCGTTCGTCGCATTTAGAACTGGTATATTATATACAATCCAGGCAATAGAAACCGTATAGGGGCTATACCTAGCAAAATTCATGATAGTTCTGGAAAAAGGCTTTCTATATGCTTTTTGGGTAGCTGAATCCGAATTTTTAACTTCCCACCAAAATTTCCCCCAGCAACCCCCCCCCCCCCAAATTTTGGTAAAATGCCCCCAAAAAAGGTTTTTATTAAAAAAATCAATTTTTTTATTGTTTTAGGGAAAATGTATCTAGAAATTCAGAAAGTAGATAAAATTTGCAACAAATTAGATATATGACATTATGACTTAGGATGAAGGGGAAGGGGAACTGCGGCGCTACGTGCACTAAGTTATGAAGTACAGGCAATAGGGGATTTTACCTGGCAAAATTAATACTAGTTCTGGATTTCGACTCACTTTATGTTTTTTGGGTCGCTGAATCCGAATTTGTAACTTCCCCCCAAAATTTTACCCGGCAAACCCCCAAAAATTGATTTTTTGAAAAAATTTGGTTTTTAGAGAAAAGCGCTCGGGGAATGTTCCGAAGCAGCCCCCTCTCTCCCCGTTTATCCTGCGTCATATATCCTATTTGTTGCAAATTTTTCTGAATTTCGTAATGCTTTTCCCCTAAAACTATATGAAAGTCAAGTTAATAACAACTATTTTGGGGGGTTTTCGGGGGGGAATTTTGGGGGTAAGTTAAAAATTCGGATTCAGCGACCCAAAAAACTTAAAATAAACCTTATAAGGAAAGTTCTAAGGGGAGATGGGAGGGCGAATGTAAACGTGTGAGTGGTTAAGTGGAATTGCGCAACTTAGTCCACGCAGCACCGCGCGCATGTTCCGAGGCAGATCCCCCTTCTCCTTCATCCTAAGTCATAATGTCATATATCTAATTTGTTGCAAATTTTGTCTACTTTCTGATTTTCTAGATACTTTTCCCCTAAAACAATAAAAATGATTTTTTTAATAAAAGCCTTTTTGGGGGGCTTTTTACCAAAATTTGGGGGGGTTGCCGGGAAAACTTTTGGTGGGAAGTTACAAATTCGGATTCAGCGACCCAAAAAACATAAAGTAAGCCGATTTCCAAAACTACCATTAATTTTGCTAGGTAAAATTCCCTATTGCCTGGACTTATAGGTAAATTGCGTCAAGTGCTTCATCTGTGCTTCAGGATGCAGGAATTGTAACAACAGGGAATAAGGATGTCGTCATCGATAAAGACAGGGTCAGAAGACAGAAAAAGAAACTTGGAAAGAATATACAGGAGGAGGGGAAAAAAGATAAAGGTAGGTAAAAGGTAATCATTTTTTTTTTTCGAGAAATTAATTATTTTAAAACAAGCGCATTTTAGGGTTCGTACCCAAATTGAAGTTCGGTGCTCGATTGTTGACCGAGAGAGACACCTTCTTGATCAAAGCATCTTAAGCGCTACTCAATCAGCCATTGAAGACTGCTAGATTACAGGTTAGCATAAGAAATTTCAAAATATCTAAGTCACTTCTATCATATACGGCCACTTAAACCATCATTTTGCCATTTTTTAAGCAGAATTTGAAAACTACTTGGAAGAAAAATGTGAAATTTTGGATTTCCATAAAGCAGGACTTAATAAATCTAAACTCATCAAGAAAATTCTAGGTTGCAATTCATAATTTTTTCAAATATTAATTTCATAATTCATAATTCATATATTGAAATTATAAAAATTTCAAATTCAACGTATTTATGTTTGGGTATTTTAGTATTATTGCTACACAAAAAAAATTAGCACATTAGGAATATAATTCTTGGAGATATTAATAAAAATATAAAAATGTAATTTAGCACTAGAAGCAGTGAATTTTGAATGTTTATAATTCAAAAACATATCATTCAAATGACTTGAAATTTGGTGTCTAAGCATAGTTTGAACCGAAGATTTGAAATATCTTGTTAAAATTGGGTATTGCCATGGAAAAAATGATGTTTGGGTTCGTTTTAATACGTAGATGGCCCATGAGCAAATGTTATATACATAATTTAAAAGAAAACTGTTTTCCAATCGTTCGGCACCAGTAACTACTCTTCTACGATAATTTGTTGAGGAGTTAGTAGGGGGTGTTTACTTTTTTCCCACGACTGTACTTAGCGCGGTCATAGTGGGAAAAATATTAGGATTTGTAGAAAATTTCCTAATATTTTTAGTTATATGAATATTTACGTTTTAATTAATTTATTACATACATGTCTGACAAAATATCTTTATATTTAACTTTTTTTTAAATTTTAATGAATATAAGTCAAAAGCTCCCTCCGTGCACGCCCTTTCGTCTAAAACCAACATTCATTGCGCTGATGTTTGAAAAATTTATTTTTTTTTACAATTTTTTGTTCAATAATAACTATTTTAAAGTCTTCAGTTAAGTTCTAGCTTATTACTTCTAAAAAATGATTTTAATTTTCACTTAGATGACAGTACATGACGAAACGTCATTATGTTGTTTGGGAGAAAGGAAGGCATTTTGTTTTTTAGATATAACTCTTTTGTTCTGAAGTGAAGTTATCGAATCTTTTCCAATTTATTAGTTCTATTTGGAGTTTAGAAAATTGTCAGCGTATACTCCGTGGTTATCATAAATAAGATAAGAAAAAACTAATTTATAATTATAATACAAAGTTTAGACAGCTTTAAATAACATTTAATATAAAGAAATGCATCGTTTTAGCAATCTGAGAATAAAAATATTTAAAAATTCAAAACTTAATTTTTCTCTAGTCCATGGTTTTCCATGGATTGCATGGATCATGAAATCATCCATGCAATTTTTAAGATTTTTTACATATCTATATTATAAAGGATAAACGTGTCTGTGCGTGACGCATACATCATTTTGAAGGTGGCAACAGCAGAGTATTAAATTTAACTTTTATTAACATTTATTCCAATTTTTTTTTAATTTCGAAATACCGCACATTTTCAATTTTTACACCGTCGAATAGGAGGGAAAAAGTACTTTCAAATGCAGCTTGTTTGAAAACTATATCGTAATTTGTTTGAAAACTGTACCGCAATGGACTCAATTTTTATTGATTTTAAAATAATTTTCAAGCATAATTGTTTTTGTCTAATTTATGTCTATCACGTGCAAACGATTATAATAGATAAATCCGTTTGCACTTAAATTTATATAAATAGCTCATTGTTTCCAGCTTATATTCCATAACGAAATAAAAACATTCATCAATCAATAAATAAAACAATTAAATATAAATAAAACAAATTTAGGACATGTAATCCCTTAAACCACTGAAAGGAACAGAATAAAATAGGCTGATTTTACGTTGCTATCTTTGGAGATTTCTTCGTCTGTTAACTCCTGACGTGAGGCCAATATGAAAATATCGCTTTTACGTTTTAAAGTTGTATTTGAACGCATTATTGCTATTTTTCATATAAATATGAAGTTTGGTTTTGTTAGTCGGCATTCTAAAAATATATTGAATGTAAATATCTATTAGAGTTATCCATTTAAAGAAAACTGTAAACCAGTTCAAAGCTTTCTTGGCGCAATCATTGAGATTATTTGCTGATACGTTTTTCCTTTCATTTTTGATTAACTGCAATTATTTTTCTTTATCAAACAATCTGTTTTAACGATATATAAATGTCATACATCAAACTCCGCTTGCGGAACCTTTCTAAAAATACATAATTAATTCCTGTACATTTTAAATTGAGCAGAAAAAAAGGATGTTAACATCAGAAATAATATACAGTGCTGGAAAAAAGTTTAGGACCACCAACAAAAACAGTGAAGCCCTTACTTAAATGAAAAAGTAATATCATTTCAAAATTATACGCATAAAGTTATGCAAGTTTCGTTATTTGTTTTAAATTACAATAATATGTTTTAATAAATAAGCTAAATTTAATTTCTATATAACACAAAAAGGTTAGAACCAGTATATTTAAAATTTAAATTACAAATGTAAATGAATTGTACAGTCGTGGAAAAAAAAAGTAAACACCCCCTACTAGCTCCTCAAAAAATTATCGTAGAAGAAAGTTAGTGGTACCGAATGATTGGAAATAAAGTCTACTTCTAAATGATGAATATAAAATTTGCTTAGGGGGGCATCTACATATTAAAACGAGCCCAAACTTCATTTTATTCAATAGCAATACCCAATTTTAACAAGATATTTCAAATTTCGGTTCAAACTATGCCTAGACACCAAATTTCAAGTCATTTTAATGATACGTTTTTGAATTATGAACATTAAAAATTTAGGGCTTTTAATGTTAAATTACAATTTCATATTTTTATTAATATCTCCTGAAATTATACTCCTAATGTGGTAATTTTTTGTGTAGCAACAATACTAAAATACCCAAACATAAATACATTGAATTTCCAATTTTTATAATTTCATGATATGAATTAATGAAATTAATATTCGAAAAAAGGATGAATTGCAACCTACAATTTTTTTGATGGATTTAGATTTATTTAGTCCTGCTTTATGGAAATCCAAAATTTCACTTTTTTTTTTCCAAGTAGTTTTCAAATTATGCTTAAAAAACGGCAAAATGATCTTTTAAGGGGCCGTCTATGATAGAAGTGACTAGATATTTTGAAATTTCTTATTCTATCCTGTAATCTAGCAGGTGCTTAAGATGCCTTGATCAAGAAGGGAGCTCTCTCGGTAAACAATCCAGTACCGAACTTCAAATTGGATACAACCCCTAAAATATGCTCGTTTTAAAATAATTAATTTCTCGGAAACTTATCGTACGAATTGCATAAAAATTCGTTTTTAGGCTAATTGAAGGGTGTAGAGTTCATTTATGGTGTCAAAATTGTGTACTGCTATTGAAAAAAAGCAAAGTTATGTTTCGTTTTAATATGTATATAGTCCCCTTAGCAAATTTTATATACATCATTTAAAAGTAGACTTTATTACCAATCGTCTAGTACCACTAACTTTCTTCTACGATAATTTTTTGCAGAGTTAGTAAGGGTTGTTTACTTTTTTTTCCACGACTGTACATTAACTTTTAGTGCATTGTTTGTTTCCCCTTAACAATGATATCTTCCAAAGGACGCTTTGGAAAGGAGTTGGACGGGTTTTTAAATCTGGATATGGGTATTTGTTTACATGTTTCCAAAATGGCTGCTTTCAGTTCAACAATCGAAGCAAACTGCTTCCTGTTGGCATAAATTTGTCAAACCAAGATTCCCCAATTGTTTTCTATGGGATTTATGTCAGGAATTTTACCTGGAGTATCCAAAGTTTTGATGTTGTTTGCAGATAACCAATCTGAAATTTACACAGACTTGCGAATAGAAACGTTATCTTGAAACAATGCGATATTCAGATCTATAAGTTCATCTTTAAAAGGAACAAAATTGTTACAGAAATAGATCTTGATAGTCACAGGAGTTCATCTTTGTCTCAATGAAAACCAAGCTTATTTTTGCTTTTGCATTAATGTATGCCCAAATCACGATTGAGTCACCATCTTGTACACGTTTTGAAAATAGATATCGTTCTGTTTACAAAAGGCTGAGAGTTTTGATACTAGTGCGCTTTTTTTGTTTCTAACATAGTTCATTGGATCATAAAAACAATTGTGCAGAACATTTTTTTGATTAATTTATTTATTTTTAGTGCAATTTGGTTTTCCGTCAGTCCGCAATCCGAAAAAGCCGTTATTTTATTTTTTTCTTCTTCAGAAATGATTTCCCGAGACCCACGCTCAAAACAGCAGTTGTATATCCCAAAATTGGAAATCTAGCGACTACTAAGATATAAACATCATCACAGATGAGTCCTGCATAAAATACTACAGTCATGGCGTAATCTCATTATGCTAGATTTAAAAGAAGCTATTGATCCTAAACTTTTTCCATTTGTTAACTTTACACGATATTAATACTTCTAGATAAAAATACCTTTTAACTTTTACAATTGAATTAAATTCACGTATTTTATCAGATACGTGTATCTAAATTTAAGATATATAACTCTTTTCGGAATTTTACTCTCGACAACAAAATTAGCCTGTGGTCTTAAACATTTTTCCAGCACTGTACATGATGTTTCCCACCAATATTCGATATCCTGGGTAGCCTGGGTTTATACCCTTGTTTTCCTAAAAGATTTTTTTGTAATTTCTTACTTTTTTTTAGAATGACCCTCAACTGTTGTTTCTTCTATGGACTTGGCACACCCTATTCACAGATATTTTCTAGTTTATCGGTCTTTTTTATCAAACATTATCTGCAGTATAAGGAGGTCTCAAATACAGGGGGAGTTTGAATAGTAAGGAAATCCTGATGAGCATTGTTTTCAGAAAATTACATTCTAGGAATTCAACAGTTTAAAACATTTTTTTTATCAAATTTTGCCTTTTCTGTAATAATGACCCACAACAGATAATTATAAAAAAGAAATACACTCATGTACAAAATTAAGACCACAAACAAAAAATCTGTAAAAACTGATGAACTATTTATTCACTGTGAACCACGAAATTTGACACAGAAGAATATTACAATGGGAGACAGAATATAGCAATATAACAATGTGGAAAAGATTTTAATTGCGAATTAAGAAACAGAGTATATCAAAAAATGTTAAAATGTTAAATCCTGAATCAGAGATAAAGCATTTATCTCGGGAAAAGTCTGTCTAATATGGAGTGTGACCAACGGTGCACAGCTATAAAAGCCTCACAATGAGCTTTCATACTGTTTATGAGAGTGTCAACAAATGTTTGTGGCAACAAAGCCCATTCTTCCATAAGCGCGACTTTTAACTCCTGGCGAGTCCTGGGAGGGAAGTTACGTTGTGCAATGGCTCCTCCTAGACCATCCCAAGCATGTTAAATAGGATCGAAGTCTGGCGACCTCGAGGACCAATTCATACGGCGAATAGAGTAATAACGGGATTTATGCCGCATATTTTTGTGATTTTGTGTATAAAGTCCCATGGTGGACCTAAAAAAAAAATCATGCTGTCCTATTTAATGTTAAATATACTACAACACGTGTACTGCGACAAAAAAATCAAAACAAATAATTAATAGTTTTTAACAATTTTTTAAACATTGCACTGCGGCGCGTCACCCGTACATTCAGGCTGAGACGCCGCACTTGTTCGGTAGTAATGCCGTGCTTGTAATAAGAACAGAATGAAATTATAAATAAAAATATTTAAAAAAAAATCATATCTGGACTATAATTAACGATGTACTAACAAAATGAGACTAAATGAGTATAATGAAAAGTATTAGGGGATTCAAATTAATAATTGTTTGCCTACTTTCACTACTAAAATTATCGACTTATTTTGTTACTTTAAATTTTAATTGTTATTTTAGCAACAACGTAACATCAATGTATTAAAGAGGCAAAAGAATGAAAGTAAAATTGTGTTTACATAATTTATTTGTTAACTCTTTCGGGACCGGCGGCTTTTACACAAATTTTATTCGGTGGATACCACTTTTTTAAAAGAAGTTACCTTTACTTAAATAATCATGAAAATGCTCTAATTAAAGAACACAGATATTACTTTTCTTTTTTACTGGTGCCAGAAACAAATTCAGTATGCTCTTTTTGAATGTGCTTATATGCACCCATGGTCCCGAATAGATTAATAGACCTGTTTTTTTCCAATCACAATCTACACAAAAAGTGTCGGAAAAGTACAGTCTTTATGTAACTACATTTGACACATGATGCAATGAAGCCAATTACACTTTTTCTTTTTTGGGGTAGTTTTCTAAACATTCCTTGCAAAGAACGTCTGCGTTACGCGTAATCCATTTTTTCATTATTATCATCTTGAATTGCATCTTTCTTGCTCTTCTTACTTTTTATTTTTCTACTTTACTCCTTTGGTTTTAGTAAACTTGATTACATGACTAACTTGGTTAGTCTGTGCAAAAAGAAAAGGTAAAGTTAACAACCCTTAATCATACCGTACAAAAGAAACTGCTGCATGTACAGTGGCGGTCAAAAGTTTCCGGCCAGCATAAAACTTTTGGTTAATTTGTACGTATACTCAAATGAAGAGGAATCTCAAAGTGATACTTATACACTTTATTGACATAACAGTTAAGAACTTATTTATGGAATAAAAATTAAATATTAATAAATTTAATTAACAAAATTAATTGCAAAAGAAAATGCATGTTCTCAAAAGTTTCCGGCCACCTTGACAAGTTTGGAAAAAGATGGTGTTGTAAAAGAAAATAACGGTGATCAACAACATTTACAATTAGTATTTTGTATTCATACATTTAGCAATAAGTACTGCGGCGCAGCAACGTGGCATCGATTCCTGAACAGTTGTAGATCATCAATGTTAAATTTTGTCCACGGTTCTTGCAATTTTTGTGAAAATGCTGCTAAATTGGAATATTTATAATTCCACACACGTTTCCAAGTTAGTTTCAACGATTTTCTATTGTATTCAGATCGGATGGTTGAGCTGTCCATTTCAAAAGCGAAGTTTTTTGTGCGAAAGCCACTGCTTGACGAGCTTGCATGTATGCTTTTGGTCGTTATCATGATGAAACAAATAGTTGCGACCACTATTTTTCCTCCAATAAGGCAGCAAACGATCTTGCAAGATATCTTATCCTTATGCATCTTGCTGCGGATTTCAAATAACAGACAGGCGCATTTTCCAGAAAATGCTCCCCACAGCATAACGTGTCCTCCGCCGTGCTTTATTGTAGAAATAATATATCTCGAACCTTATCTTTTGTTTTTAGGTCGTCGGTTGTAATGTTTTTTATCACTCACAAAAAGATTGAACGTCCATTCATCTGAAAATAGTACTTTTTTCCAGTTTTCACTTGTCCAGTCTTTGTATTCCTTGGGAAACGCCAGTCGGGCCCTCTGAATTTTCTTATTTATGAAAGGATTTTTAACACCGACTGTTCCATAAAGTTCTACGTTAGGTAAGCGCCTTGACACTATAGATAGACTTGTTTCAGCAATAACCATAACACCATAAATGGCGTGGAATTGCAGCGGCATTTTTACGCGGGTCATCAATTGCTTTTCTTCTAATAATTCTGTCCACAAGAATAGTCGTTTTTAGGGGTCCCCGAACCGTGGCAAGTTCCGAAGGCCATGACCATCTTTATATATTTTTAAAATATCTTTTACAGCGAATTTTCCGATCGACAACTTTGCCACAATCTCACGAAAGGATTGTACCTTTAGCGACCAACAAATCACACATTTAGGAACAAAAAATTGTTAAACATTTCATTTTTGAATCTCAAATACATTATTCACCTTGATTAATTAACAAACATGGCTAAAAAACCACTTTAGCGATAGCAAAAACTAATGAATGACAAATGGCCGGAAACTTTTGCACGCGCGAATTTTGAATTCCTCCCCTTTGCATCAAGTATCTTAAGTAACCAATCAAAATGATCACGTGGTCAGGGGTAATTTGCTTATTCCTAATTTTTGGAGCAATTGAACTTCTTCTTTGCTAAAACGTTCTGTTAAACAAATAAAAAAAACTAACTGGCCGGAAACTTTTGACCGCCACTGTATACCGGAATTGCATTGCGCCGTGAATCCCATTTTGCATGGTACAGACGTCGCACATCACAGTTGCCTACCATCGCTAAGGAAAATGGAGTAACCATACACACAGTACTCTATACAAATGCTACACTCAGTTTTAACTACGAAATCATACATCCACTTAGTAATTAGCGTATGAAAAGTATTTTAGTATAACGTATTTAAAAGTTTGGACAGTGAAATCATGTATTTACGTCAAAATAAGGATTGTACATCTACAAGTAAACATCGAAATGTTATTCACGCTATACACTGGTTAAAATAATCTCATTGCGCATCTATACTGCGCGTTTGACGACCATCTATCGATAATTACAAGAAATATAAGGGGTGTGGCTTCTATCTCGGATGCGGCGACTCTCCCGGATTTACCCTATCCTCTCTTCAAGAAAATCATCAACAATGTGAGTTCAGTGTGTCTTCTCTTTATAGTCCATAAACATGAAGTCCAGGCCTACAGCATTCCAGAACAACCTCACATAGATTTCAAGGACCTCATCCCTAACGCCCGGCGTCCAGTCGCGTGTGTCCCTATTAATACATCCAACAGGAGAGCCCGGTTGTTGTAGAGCCGAAGCCACCAGTCTTAGACACAACAAGAATGGGGTGTGTTCTTTTCAGTGATGAGTCGAGATTCCCCACGCAGAGTGATTCTCGTCAAATCTTCATCTAGAGAACGTGGAGCTCGCTATCATTCCTCCTACGTAAAAGAAATCGACAGATTTGGTGGCAAAAGAATCCTTGTTTGGGGCGGCATAATGTTGAGCAGTCGTACACCACTGCATGTCTTCGATGCGAGTACTGTCAAAGCACGTTGCTATAGGGATGAGGCCTTTGAAGCCTATATGAGGTTGTTCCGGGGTGCTGTAGGCCCGGACTTCATGTTTATGGACGATAATGCGAAGCCACACATAGCACACATTGTTGATGATTTTCTTGAAGAGGAGGATATTCACCGTATGAATTGGCCCTCGAGGTCTCCAGACCTTCATCCTATTGAACACGTTTGGGATGGTCTAAGAAGAGCCATTGCACAACGTAATCCCCTCCCAGGATCTGCCAGGAGTTAAAAACCGCGCTTTTGGAAGAATGGGCTTTGCTCCCACAAACATTTATTGACACCCTCATAAACAGTATGGGAGCTCGTTGTGAGGCTTGTATAGCAGCGCACGGTGGTCACACCCCATATTAGACAGACTTTTCCTATGCTTTATCTCCAATTCATAATTTAACACTTTTTGATATAACCTGCTTTTTATTTCACAATTAAAATAGTTTCCATATTACTATGTTGCTACATTCTTTCTCCTATTGCAATATACCTCTGTGCCAAATTTCGTGGCATTGCAGTGAATAGTTTATCAGTTTTCACGGATTTTATGTCTGTGACCTTAATTTTGGACATGAGTGTATGTACCAAGTACGCACAATACTTACTCAATTATATCTTCATTTAATTTTTTGAAAAGCAAATGTCTCTTCCCATGGCATCCGTGGCCATGTCAAAATTTTAAAAAATCAAAAAATTGAGAAAAATAAAATAGGAAATCTGAACACAATTATAAAGTTATCTATTAAGCATAAATTAAAGCATCCGTATAACTTTTAAGAGTTTTTTCAATACTTTTATAAAATAGATTTTTTTTTTTTTTTTTTTTTTTGCTATTTTGCCCTTTTTCGTAAAAATGACCCTTAAATATTTTGCTAATAATTTTAATCTCCATGTAGAACACTAAACTATAAACAGAAGTTAAAATAATTCATCAAAAATTTCTTTCACATTATTACAGTATTTGAATTTCACCAGTAATGAGAACGCTATTTTTAAGAACATACTTTTTATGTTTACTGGAAAATGATGCATTCTAAAATCTGCAGATGATTTAATCAAAATACGAATCAAAATAAAGGTTAATTGGTATTTTAAGCCTTTAGAATGAACATTCGAACAATGTAATTTTATTTACGTACTATAATTTAAGAAAAATATTTTATACCTTTACCAATGTCAAGCTAAAATTCGGGAAGATCATAGTTCGGGAAAAAAATCTGTTATCAGTTTTAATTAAGTGCCTTTGAAAATGTAACGGATGGAAAAGTGTCAGGTTATTTATTATCAAAAACTAATTTTCAAAGAAAATAGCTTTTCACAAGGAGTAGTTTTAACATGTCATTTAAGAAGTTTTTTTCATATAAATTTCAAAAATGACAAATATAGTTATAACGAATTATGTAAAAGGTTAAACTGATTTTTAGTTCTTGAAGAAGTAATAAGGAATTTTTTCGAAAATCTGACTATGAAATTTTATACATCTTAATGTATTGAGGCCTCCTGAACTTCTTCAGATCCGGGGGGGGTGGGGGGGTTGTAATAAATAGTACTATTTTCTAATAGTAATTTTCATGTTATTAAATCGCATATTTCTGTGAATTCTGTGAATCAATAGGTAATAATAACTTATCAAAAAGAGTGGAATCCATCCTCCTCCTCCTCTGGCTGCACCACTATCCCTAAAAACGATTTTTCTATTTCTCTGATGTACGTATGTATGTATGCATATGTATTTTCGTATGTATTTATTTTAATGTTATCTTATATACCGGGTGAGCCAAAAGTTCGTTAAAACTTTAAAAACTCATAAAAAAGGAAGAAATTATGATAAGGGAATGCGGTTTCAAACAAAAGGCTCCCAAGGTAGTCGGAGTTTTTCTGACAGCCAAAAAAAATTTTTAGTTAAAAAATCACATGTAGGCTCTGACGACATAAAACACAATGGACAGGACAACAATAAGCTCCATTCATTTGTTCTTCAAATAATAAACGTTCAACATGACCTCCAGAACATTCTACGACACAACCTGTTGTCCTGTTCATTGTGTTTCGGGTCGTCAGTGCCCTCTCCATGTGATTTTTTAACTATTTTTTTCTGCTAAAATAATCTGAACACCTTGTGAGCCCTTTCTTGGAAACCTCATTCCTTTATCATAATTTCTTCCTTTTTTACGAGTTTTTAAAGTTTTAACGAACTTTTGGCTCACCCGGTATTTAAGAGTCCAAGAGCACGTTATTTGTGTTTTTTAATACCTATGTACGTATTTATATTTCAGAAACAATGTAGCGTGCAAATGCTGTTTTTGACTACTCAAAATTGACAGGTTTGTTATAAATCACTGTCGAAAGGACTGTATAGAAATTTTTGGCAAATTGGCGAACGAGTTTTTTAGCTAAACTTCTTATAAACCACTTTTAAACCATTGTGTGACCAAAGTTAGCCGATAAGTACCGTTTTTATTTTTTAAAATCACATAGAAATATGACAAATTATAACCAGAAAATATTTATTTTAATTAGCATATAGGCAACATTTAAGATTAAAATGTTGCCCGCAAACGTTCTAAAAAGTTACTTTTCAACTGGTGAAATATGTGTAACTTTTTTTTAAAACACTTCTTTAACCTCTTCGCAACCTGGGTCCACATATGTGGACCTCTATTCTTTTTATCATAAAAACTAAACTGTTTTATTTGTTTACATTTTGACTTCACGTCTTAATAGCTGAATGTTTTTTGCTTCAAAATCAAACCAATAAATGACAACATCTATACTGATTTCCTCATAAAATAAAAAGTATTTTCATCTGAGTTTGTAAAATGTCTTCCAGACAGTATGGCTAAGAAAGTGACAAATTTTCATAAGTATATAACTTAAATCCTTTGCAATAAAAAAATTTGAGGATTTGTATATTATTCACTTGTTTAAAGTCCTTAATTGTGTGAATTGAGGTTAGTGATAATTAAACTGATATTTTAAAAGGATTTGTAATTTTAGATCCCTATTTGTGAACCTAAATTACTAGTCCCCTAAAAGATGAATTTCAGAAATTTTCTTTTGGGTAGCTTTCATTATAAAAAGCTACCTATTGCAGCCGTTCAGAGGAAAGCGATTTCAAAAAATTTTGGTATATTTTCATCGATCGTGAACCCCAGACCCCGAAACCACCCTCCGTTCAAAAGTTGATATATATCTGATATTTGTCACACTGTAACTCTCGTATTTATGAACCGATTTGGATGAAACTTCGTGTATACATAGTACATACCAATGTCTCGATCGAGTTTGTTGGCCAGCTTCATCCGCAATCTTGTTTCAAAATGGCGGCCATTTAATTTTTTTTTTTTTAATTTAAAATTTGAAATGTGGTACCAAAGAATTAAAAAATAAAAATTATTTTTTTTCTTATGTGTTTGACCTTGATACAAAGATTCCGGAACAGTTTTTGTTTCGTTTATATCTTAAAAATGGCTGAGATATAGCACTTTGAATTTCTAACGTGGCTGACATTTTGAAACGACCTGATTTTTGTCACGCGATAACAGGCGTATTTATGAACCGATTTGGATATATCTTGGTGTATACATAGTACATACCAACTTCTCGACCGAGTTCGTTCGCCAGCTTCATCCGCCATCTTGTTTCAAAATGGCGGCTATTTAAAAAATTTAAAATTTAAAATGAGGTACCAAGAAATTGGAAAATAAAAAAGATTTTTTTTGTATGCGTTTGACCTTAATACAAAAATTCCGGAACAGTTTTTGTTTCGTCTATATCTAAAAAAATGGCTGAGTTATAGCATTTTGAATTTCTGTTGTGGCTGACATTTTGAAACGACCTGATTTTTCTCACGCAATAACAGGCGTATTTATGAACCGATTTGGATGTAACTTGGTGTGTACATAGTACATACCAATGTCTAGACCGAGTTCGTTGGCCAGCTTCATTTTCCTTCTTGTTTCAAAAGGGCAGCCATTTAAAAAAAAATTAATTTAAAATTTAAAATGAGGTATCAAAAAATTGGAAAATGAAAAAGATTTTTATTATGTGTTTGACCTTGATATAAAGATTCCGGAGCAGTTTTTGTTTTGTCTATATCTTAAAAAATGGTTGAATTATAGAACTTTGAATTTCTAGCGTGGCTGACATTTTGAAACGACCTGATATTTGTCACGCGATAACACATGTATTTATTAACCTATTTCGATGTTAGAAGGCATGTGTATAGTATATAGCAATGTCTTGCCCAAGTTCGCTGGCCAGCTTTATCAGCCATCTTGTTTCAATATGGCGGAAAGTAAATAAAAAAATTATATTTAAAGTAAGGTGCAAAAATATTAGAAATTGAAAAGGGTTTCTTTTTTGGGTGACATTTTGAAATATCTGAAATTTTGCCTGCGACAGCACTCTTATATATTAACCAATTCCGATGTGAGAGAGCATATGCACTGGAATTACTAAGGTCTCGGCGAAGTTCACTGGTTAGCCTCATCCACCATGTTGTCTTAAAATGGCAGGCACTTTAAGAAATCGCCGAATTTGGCAGCCAAATATAAGCTAATTTAAATAAAAACAGCTTGGATAAAGCTGAGTAATTTCGCGAAATTCTCATTCATAATGATTTACTATTAATAAAAATTAGTATTGAATCTCCTATAATCGGTTTCCACTAAATTGAGCTTTGTGTGTTTGAATAATAAAAGCTGGCTTTTTAAAAATAAGGAATATGAAAGCTACCTGTTCCTCCCGGCACTGGCCGGAAGGACTTTTTTCTGTCATCTATGATGTCAATTTTTTGTGAAAAACCAATGAATGAGTATTTATAGCATTATTTTAGCTTCGGTAGTGAAGAGGATAAATCGCATTAATGTGTAACATGGGGCAACAGATGTTACCCACATATAACTGGAATACCTGTCTACTCTAATTATAAATTATTTGATTCTGTAAAATGCGCTTAAATGTCGAGTGGAGTCATTCCAAACTTTTTTCAGTCCAAAAATGGTTTCTGAAAAGGGTTACGGGAGCAAAGATTAGGAATAAATTTGTAAAAAAGGGATTAACATTATAAAAGAAGTAAATTTAAAGTGTTATTTTTTAGACAGACAAGTCTCTTTCTAATTGGTTCGATTAATTTTTTAAAATTTCAAAAATTCACCCGTAAATGTAAAAATTAAAAATTAAAACATAAGAGGGGACATGCACTCTCAGAGACCGCATTGATTTAGGGATCCAGGAAAGCTTCCTTATTTAAATACAGTAGCGCTCAAAAGTATTTTGACAACCTTATATTCGCTCTTATTTTATTTAATATAAAAATGTAAAAGAAAATATATTCCCTATAATTGAGAACAATATGACTGCAGTTATTCAAATGTATCAAGTTTCAACTTGTTTGTTTACATTCGGCACCACCGAAGAAATATGACTCCTCCTTAGCTCAAAAGTATTGTGACAATTAGTTTGCATTTAATTGTTGAAGGTGTCAGTGGAGCTATAGCTTCGATTAGTGTTTATATTGACTTATTGTGATTATTTTTAAATGCCGAAATGTAAAAAATATTGACGTGATTCTAGAAAAGCCGCTGTAAATGCACTTAAGAAAGGTAGACTGCAAGCAGAATTAGCTCGTTCTTTTAACGTGTCTCGGCAACTTGTTATTACATGGAATAAAGTTTTTAATAAACAGATATACATCGAAAATAAGCCTTGAAATGGCCATCCGAAAAAACAACTTGCAATGTTGACTGTATTATAAAAATTATATCTACAATGGTTGTCGTAAGTCCGCTGTAATAATAAAAAATGAATTAAAAGAAAATTATGGCATAGACATACACGTTTCATCAGTCAAACGACGCCTAAACCTCTATGGTTTACATGGCAGAAGACCAACAAAAACACGTTTGTTATCTACTAAGATTAAGAAGGCTAGAGTTGCATTTGTAAAACGCATAACACTTTCAGGGCCAAAGCAATTCCATTGCTAAAGTGTTGAAATTAATGATTGACACCATAATTTTGGTTAAAAAAAAATCTGTTTATTATGTGTGTGAAATGTAGCTTTTTCTTATTTACAAATAAATTTGTTTTCAAATTCCGGTGTGAATCATTAATTTCAACACTTTAGCAATGGAATTGCTAACTGTACTACTAATTGCTACTGTATTAATATAAAATTTTGCAGATGTGTACGTTGAACATTTAATTTACAAAAGAAAACAAATTAAAATTGAGTTTTCAAAGCAGTTTTATCTCAGAAGACATTTTTGAAACATTATGTCTACTTCATCAAAAAATCTCATTTGCCTTAGTTAACACAACATCTCGCCCTTTCATGGCTTAATCATTGCTTAACACTGAAAATTAAACTGTTAAAAATTTATTCTCGTTTAATCTGCTCCAATATCATTTTATATAATAATAGCTTTCAGCTTGTACCAGCAGTGTGCAAGGATTTGAAATTTTTGCATACTGTATTAAAATTGGTTTCCAACTATAGCAACTATATAGAGCGAAAAAAACTGGCAAAAATACTTTTATACAAAAATAAAAATTTGAAAATAAATATTACAATTACTACTTCTTTTATAAGTACCTTTATCAACGAGCTGGCTGATGACCTAGCGAAACAAGCTACACAAAAACCTACCATAGGCACACATCTCCCAGTGCCTCAATACTGCAAGAGGATCCTGAGATCCAGGATTATGACGTCAACCTCACGCCGTACACGACCAGCTTTCTGGCGGGACATGGTCCCTTCAAGGGCTTACCTAAACAGATTCAAGTACGCCTCTTCCAACCCGTGTGAATGCAGTGAGATGAGCACGACAAGCCATACTTACTCCCACTGTGAACTCACGTGCCGGCACTTAAAACGAACGGCATTTCTACCAGAAGGATGGCTCCATAA
The DNA here is from genome assembly GCA_963932465.1 of Maratus speciosus. Classification (NCBI taxonomy): domain Eukaryota; kingdom Metazoa; phylum Arthropoda; class Arachnida; order Araneae; family Salticidae; genus Maratus; species Maratus speciosus. The sequence goes on along the minus strand of OZ010787.1, from coordinate 510,688,299 downwards.
TATACTTACACGCATCCTCCTATTAAACAAACTAAAATGCATCCATAAGCACCTTTTTGCCTGGGCTTACGTAGCCTGGGCAATGGGCATACAAGAGATTCAGCTGCCCCTTGCCGCGAGGAAATTTTGTACCTCGGCAGCTGTTACTCATATCGCCAACCACAGCCTCCCTTGTTTCGTTAATTTCTCCGCTATCTTCTCTCATCTGCCCTCTGTCGTGTTAGGTTCTTTTGCACTTCGCGGGTGCGGTCCTTGCACGGGAATTTATGGAAATACAGCCCACCATCGCGATTCTGGCGGCTTCAGCTGAAAACTGTATTTTTTTAAAGACCTTAATAAAGGCGACCGGGAGAGACACTATGCTCTACAGACTTGGTTTATTTGTCTGAGCAGATTCTCTTAGGCAATCAAAAGCACTACAAGAGCAAACAAATGACAATATACAGTAATTTTAATTTCCTAATAATGATCGTTTATTCGTTTTTTCTTCAGTAAATAAACTATTTGAGGTAATGGAAAATAAGGTAAAACTACAGATCTTATTACTAGTTGCTTCTAGAAGTCAGAATTTCCAACAGAATTTACTGAAACTTTGCATACATACTCGGCAATCATTCTTGTATCATGTATAGTTTTAAATATATGATAAGTTCATCCCCTTTTATTAATAAATAATTATTTATAAAAAGTTAAATTCTCCGGTTTTTCCCAGCCTCGAGGTAAAACCACATAGATATGTTAATCTTTCACGAAGTGAAATAGTTTTAATTTAATTTTAAAATGGAACAATATATTTTATTTTACAACTTCAACTAAGGGAATAAACTAACAACATTAATGATTTAATATTTAAAGACAAAAGGGTAATTATCTTCATTACAATTTGTAAAATTGCAGAAATCAAGTTCACTACTTTATCAGCTTTAAAAGAATCGTAATCACTCTTTACTCAGTAATTTTAAATTATTTTTCTTTAAATATTGTGTACTGACTTTTCAATTATAGTTTTTTAATACCCTCTTTCATCCCACGTAAGATATCCGGCTTTACCTCAAGTGGATTGGAAAGCAATATGTAAAAATGCTCATTTAAACGCTGGCAACAATTTCATTGTGGGACATAAGTACTTATTAAATATGTTACACATAATAATAAAAAAAGCTTCAGTAACTTCAAATGTGTTAATACTTTTGAAAATTAGGAAAAATATTAAAAAAAGAAAAGAAAATTAAACACATAAACTACATAAAAGCCAAAAGGAGATATTGTAATGGTTGCTTCACCTTCTGGCCAAAACATAAGTATTTAAACCATTACCTGCTAGATTGCTGCTCAAATTGAGTCAAAAACTGGGATATCAGATTTCACCAGATTATGTTGTTTTATTCTACTTTCTCTTACCAGGAGTGTAATAAACTGCAATCTAAGTTGTAAACAAAAGACTTCTATAGATAAATCCTTACAAATGATCACTTTGATGATTTTTGGTACATTTTTGTGCGTTAATTTTTAAAAATAACTGTAAAATTTCATTAAATCCTCAGTTGTTTAAACCAATGGTTCAACATCACATAAATTGTAGGCGATCAAAGTTTATTTCTGAAAACCTATTTGAAATATTCACTTCAATTATTTTTAAATTCTTCAGATTTTTATGCTGTATTTTCATTTATAGCAATATTAAAGATTCCTATTTCCCTCGAAGCCCTTAAACATTGGCTCTTAAATATACACTTCGGGGTTGAGAGTTTGAAAGTCAGCCGTAACTATACTTTCATTGATTGTAAAAAGAAAATAAAACTCTTTTGGATAGCTTTTATTTTAAATAAAATAAATTTCTGATATTTGCCCAAAATTGCTAATTTAAACGTAGTGGGATACCAACAAATTTTATACATGGTAAATTAAAAATCTTCTGAAAACTTTTAAAAAATATCTTCATTATTCTTAAAATTATGAACAAAACGATCCTCACTCAGAGTTGAAATGAGACATATTTTTACAAATAGATATTTTCCCAATGAAGGAAAGTGTGCTTAGACTAATCTCGGAGTCGAACCCAGAACCCGTAGCTTAAATTTGCAACGTTCTACCTATTGAGCTACCTGGTCAAACAACCGGCCAGCACATAATTCACTCAAACGATATTTTGGTAATATATCTAGTCTATTATTGGAAAAAGCTCAACAGAATAAACCGCAGATACTGCGGCTATTACTTAAATATGGTCTGTGTGAATTGTGCAGGCCAGATGTCGGTCCAGGTGCTCATTAGGCAGAGCATTGATACTTTACATAAGATACAAGTTTTGTGTTACACTTAGGGCTTGGATACGTTGTCACTCATTTGGGAAAATGTGAACTCGTATGATACCTTTACAATCAGTATGGTTGAGTTAAAAGTTATAACCTGTATATTGGGCTGAATATAAATGGATTGAAAATCTGCTTTTCTATGCAAAACTGTTTGTTGTGGTTCACTTTAAAACAATTTGTAATTTTTATCCCTAGCAGTAAGACAACCTGGAGCAGTATACCTCATAAAATTAATAGTACAGAAAATTTAAAAAATACGGTATTTTGAAAAGAATAATAATTATCATAAATCGTAGTCAATGATTAAAAAATATTATTCCTCTATTTCAACATCAGAACTTAATTGAGTTAATTTGGTAACTAAACCGTTCTCTGCAGCAATAACCTTTATTTAAAATTATCCTTCATACTAATATTGCACATAGGTAAGTCATAAGGACAAAGCTGCAAAGACAAAAAATAGCTTCATTATTTTAAAAATTATGAAACGGTGCAAAAACACACCATCAGCAGGGATTATAAAAAATATCAATGTAATCAGATATTAATAAAATATAAAATATAAAGAGTGGATTTTTTCTAAAATAAAAACAAAATCATGGAAATTCAAATTTTAATTATTTAGGAAACATTTCAAGCACCTAGCATGTACAGTCATCTAAAACACAAAGAGAACACCCTACACAATGAAATCCCTAAATTTCCCTAGAAAAAAACAGAAATTGCCATTCGAATGTAAATTTTGCATTTAAATTTAAGTCAAATATAAGCTAGGAGTCGTCTTCATAGTAAAATTATACCAAACTATGAAATTTTCAACACGAAACTTAATTTTGACACCATATTTATCTTTTCCCTAAATTTTACCGTAGGATACCAAACGAGAAGAAATTCGTTAAAGTGCAGAAGTGGACATTTTTTAAAAAGGTGCATTTTTTATGTTTTATGGTTCATAACACCACATTCTGTTTAATTCATACCGAAAATTTATATACCAATGGAAAGATAAAAGTTTTACAACAACAAATTTTAGAAAGGAATTTTTATTCGAACAGTGGTCATAAAGAAGAAAAGCTAAACATATAAAATAAATGATATATACAAAAATTGTCACATGTCAATTAATACATAGTTGGGCAACCTTTACACTTAATTACGGCCTTATAATACCTTCCCATGACGTAAACGAACTCTTTTAGATTAAAATAGCAATTAACGCCTTTGTGCAGGAATATTAAAAAGCAGTAAACCAACGTTTAAAATGCACAAATAATGCGTGAAAAGCAGCAAACAGCTGTTTCGAATCTACAGCGAGATCCTTCTTCAGTGCAAGTTAGGGAAAAAAAGAACAGCGTGATAGAATCAGCTGGCTCAGCCTTGTTTTTTCTAGCACGCTATTCTTTTTTCCCTATCTTGCACTGCAGAAGGATCTCGCTGTAGATTCGAAACAGCTGTTTGCTGCTTTTCACGCATTATTTGTGCATTTTAAACGTTGGTTTACTGCTTTTTAAAGAACTCTTTTAGTTCTGAACCTATTATAATGTGATACAAAGATTTGTATTTTATTGTTGAGTTGCTTCTGTGTAACAAGTTTCTTTAGTCGGCTCCATAGAATTTCAGTTGGGTTGAGGTCTGCGATATCCCCGGAGCATTTCGACGTTGGAATACGATTATGTTGAAAACACTTTTAGTACACTTCAGTAACATAATACAGAGCTATTAAATGCACTGTAAAAAACAATTAATGGATATTGAGGTTGTGAATGGATCTTGCAACTAGGGGAATTATTTAGATGATTGACACATGATCGACAGACGTGGTAAGCTATTTGAGAAAAATATGACACATGTTTGGCAACAAAGAATGCATTGTATTGGCATTTGGGTACAAAAGGAAAAGAATACAATTTGTGCACAAGAGAAAAACTAATAAAAAAGGTGTTTCCTTAAAAAAAAATCGTTTTTAGTAGGGGTTATGGTTTTACCGGACGGTCTACAACGTTGAACCCCTTTGAAGCATGGAGTCAATGAGGCTATTAATGAGGAGCTGTGGTTTGGAGGAGATGGAGTTCTACTCCTCCAGAAGAGCTCTTTCCAGTTCTGGAGAGATTTTGGGGGTGGTAGGCGTCCAGCAACTCGTCTGCCGATAATATCCCAAACATGCTCTAATGGACTCATGTCCGGAGAACACGCTGGCCATTCCAGTCGTCGATTCCTTCCTTGAAAAGGAAATCATCCACCAAGTGAACACGATGTGGCCTGCAATTGTCGTCCATTAACATGAAGTCATCTCCAATTGCTGCAGCGTAAGGGACTACAATAGGTTTGAGGATCTGATCTCACCCATGTATCGCTGACCGGTCAGAGATACATTTCGAATGATGTGGAGGTCGGTTCGCCCATCAATGAAGATGCCAGCATAGACCATAACTACCCCAGCGCTAAATCTGACAATTCCTTGTACGAACGCAGGATTGTTTCCAGTGCCACGTTCCCACCAGATGAAAATACGCCTATTATCAGGATAAACAAAAAAAGGGGACTCGTCGGAAAAAAGAATATAGCGTCATCCATTTCTGCACTAGTTCACATGCTCTGTTGCCCACTCCCCGCGGGCTCCACGGTGCCTTGCTGTTAATGTAACCCATACCATTGGCTTGCGAGTTTACAAACAAACAGCGTGGACCCAGTTTCGGATAGTTTGAGTCGAAACTGTGGTGCCAGTAGCCGAGCGTCGGTGTTGTTGAAGAAAAGTAGCATTCATATTTCTGAGTCTCCGAGGCGTTAGCTTTAAATAGCGATCTCCGAAATCACACTTTGTGAAATTCCAGTGGCTTCTGCTACTTCGGCTTGTGTTTGGCTCCCCTCTAACCGACCAACAACTCTCCAAGCTTCTTATTTGGTTAAATGGCTTTGTTGAGACATCGATCTTATCGAAATAAAGCACTTACTGAATGTCGATCATGTTTTCCGCTTTGTCTTTCAGTAAGTGGAAAGCCAAATTTCATTCGCTGCGGTTAAAGTGTCTTTTTTGACATCAAATTTAAAATTTGCATACTCCGAAGTTCGAGAGAAATTTGCAAAATGAGAAAAATTTGCCTTTTTGGACTCTCTTCTTCCATTTTCTGTAAAAAATTGCTTATACCGTTATTTTATATAAGACTTACAATAAATATCCTTTAATATTTTTCACCACTGTATAAATCCTTCGTTATCTTTGACAAAATCACCTGCGGAAAACTTTAATTGGGATTGAAGTACTTCATTTATGTATTTTTAGGTATTCATATTCCCATTTATCACAAAAATTCTGCCTATAATGTTTGATGTCATACAAACTCATATCATGGCACTGACTGTAACTTTACGGTGCACACTGTAAAAAAATCCGACCACTTTTCCTGTAGGAATCGGAAAAGAAGTTGCCCTTATCGTACCGGAAAATTTTCCGACCCAGCTCGAAATAAAATCCGTAAAAAAAAGGGAAATAAAACGGTATTTTACGGATTTTATTCCGAGCTGGGTCGGAAATTTTTCCGGTACGATAAGGGCAACTATTTTTCCGATTCCTACAGGAAAACTGGTCGGGGTTTTTTTACAGTTTGTGTGCAATACAATTAGGATACAAATCTTTGAGTCTTCTCTTTACGTATTATATGCCATCACTCAAAGCAGGGAGATTTTGGTCTTGTCAGACCAAATAGCACTCTCCATTGTTCCACTTTCCAAGAGATGTGTTTTTTTAACAAATTCCAATGTTCTAAACTTTTTTTGGTGAGATAAAAATGGACTTTTTGTGGAATTCTTCATTTAAAGTAAATCCTCGCGGTCTGTGCCAAACAGTCCTCGCACTCAACATCACATTGGCTTTCCCCAATTCACCTTGTATGCATCCAAATTACTTTCTTCTGTCACCCATGGTTGCCAGTTGCCAGTTTGGCTCTTGTTTATATTTGAAAATTTCTAATTCACAACGGAACCTCGAAGAATAATTTTTACTTTAAGTAATCACGAAATATTCGTCATTAAATCAGAAAATACTGTTGGTATTTTCTGGAATAAATTCGGAATTTCTGAATAAAAATGGAGGCCAAACTGGCAACGCTGCTGTCACCTATGCACAGTTTCTTAATTCTTGTATCATCACTTGTTGTTTGACACGTTTTCCTGCCTTTACCATTTTGGTTTTGCAATAGCATAGTCTTCTTTTAACGCTTCAAAAATTTAGAAATGTCACTTTGGTTAGAATTCTACTAATCGGGCTGCTAATTTCGTCATAACTCTAACCACTCTCACTTAATTGCACTATTTTACATCCCTTCCTAGGTGATCACTCAACTCTTTGTGAAATTTCTTCAATTTTTTTATATTTTACTTCCAACTCTAATATCGTTCACATAAACCACTGATAAATGTCCTTCTGACATCTCCAAAACATGACAGCAACAGCTGAATCCTACTGTTATCTGATTCATTCACTGCCAAAACAAGATGTCATTTGATTTGCTCTCTAAGCACACATACTCATTGGCTATATTAAAAAAAAGCTGATTCATGTTAACCAATACAAGTTGTGTGGGCTTTTTTATGTTTATTTGTCTATAACTTTAGATTAAATTCTATCGATTGAACAAAATTTATTTCGTATCAATCTTCATTAAATTATCTTTCCACTGATATACAGTGGTGGCCAAAATTGTGGATATTTTTTGTAATTTTCATGTTTTATAACTTTGTGTGCTTGAAGAATATAATAAATTTCACTTAAATACAAAAGTTTATATATCAAATTCAAGAAAATATAATGTAGAATTTAATAAAAAAGTAATTAAAATATCTGCATTACAAAAAATGTTGCGCTTACAAAAAGTAAGATCTATCTTAGATTTCATTGTATTTTAAAGTTACACTTACATATTCAATATGTAGTAGGGTAACCCTTATATTTTATTACAGCTTCACAGCGTCTTTTCATTGAGAGAACTAGTGTATGGAGTTCATCCTTTTTAATCACATTATGTCAAGAATCAAGTATAGCTACAACAAGTTGCATTTTATTAGATAGATGCTTTTTTTTGTACAAGGATTTTCAAACGTCACCACAAATTTTCTATAGGATTCAGATAAAGACTGTTTCCTGGTAAGTGTAATAACTGTATACTTTTATTTTTAAACCATTTTTTGAATATTTTTGCCGTATGACATGGAGCTGAATCCTGCTGAAAGATAAATGGTTCTTCATTGGGGAAGAGATCCCTGATGGAAGGTATCAATTTTGGTTCCAGAATAGTTTCAATGTACTTTTTGTATTCAGAATACTATCAATTACTTGAATGCGGCCCACGCCATCTGCAGACATACAGGCCCAAATCATGGCATTTGTTGGGTTCTTTGTAGTTGCTTCAATGCAATCGGGGTGTAGCTCTTCTACTCTACTTCTCACATATTTTCGCTCATTACTACCAAAGAGCGATATTTTACCTTCATCGCTCCAGATTATTTGCTTCCGTTAATTTTCTGACTAATTGATGTGTTCTTTTGCTCACTGAACTCGTTTCTTGCGTTGCCGAAGATTTAAAAAGGTTTTTTTTCCCTCGGAATTATACCTTTCAGTTCAAAACCTGTTAATCTTCTCTTTATTTTTATCCTTTTTATCTTTTTATCGTCAGAAGCACTTGTGCATTTTTTTCAGCCTGATCTTGCCTTATTTATCTCTGATTTAGTTTCTTCATAGCGTAAGCACAACTTTCGTACGCCAGATAAAGTGACTGATCCACCAACCTCTTTTGCAATTACGGCATAAAAGAGATAATTTACTCTCAATATAAAAATTCTGCTTCTTTTTGCAGGTATCCAATCAGTTCTTGTTGTTGATGACATTGTTTTAAATTATTTTCATTAAGAAAAAAATAGAAATATTTTTTTAAAAACATTGTTCTATTTAGTTACATTAGTATTCAACCTTTTGCAAAATTCATTCCAGCAAAATACCGCTTTTACAAATCCAAACATATTACAGTTTAGTAATGTGAAATTAACATTAGGAAGTCCAAAATGTAAATTTTTATAATTCCTAAAGTACTTGAACAAGTCTCTTCCCGTTTGGCAGCCTTTGGTAACATTCACTGTAAGAGCCAAAGAAGATATCAAATTTTGGTGTTCGTATTAAAAATTTCAGAGTTTGTTACAATTTCACTCACCTTAACTTTTTTTAAACATGAATTGAAAGAAGACATAAATTCGATTCAAATGGTTATTTCCGTTTGTTTCTAAAACAAATTTGGTGATTAAAATGTATGTGGTGATGTTATTCTATTTTTAGGGTGGGAGGGGGACGATTGTACAGTCGTGGAAAACAGAAGTAAACACGCCTGCTAACTTTGTTTTTTTTTTTAACAGCAACACCCAAGTTTGGCACCATAGATGGATTCTACAACCTTCAATTATCTTAAATCCAAATTTTCATGAAATTCGTTTGATTAGTTTCCGAGAAATTAATTATTTTAAAATGAGCTTATTTTGGGGGCTGTATCCAAATTAAAATTCGGCACGCGATTGTTGAAATGCTACAGAATGACTATGTCACTTCCATTAATGTATTATATCTTCCAAATAGAAATATCTGACTCGCTTAATGTGTTTTGACTATTGCCAGTCCAAATGTTTTATTAAAATGAGTGAAATATATATTTTTCAAATTATGTTTTTCTGGACATCATAGACGGCCACTTAAACCGTCATTTTCATGTTTTTTATTCATAATTCAAAAACTACTTGGAAGAAAAATTGAAATTGAGAATCGCCATAAAGCAGAATATAATAAATATTAATCTATCAAAATAATTGTAGGTCGCAATTCATACTTTTTTCGAATATTAATTTCATAATTCGTATTATAAAATTTTTAAAATTACAAATTCAATGTATATATGTTTGGGATTTTTTTTATTATACTTAAACAAAAAAATTATCACATTAGGATTATAATTTCAGGAGATATTGATAAAAATATGAAGATGTAGTTTAACACTAGAAAGATGGGGAATTTTGCTCAAATTTTATAAAAAATTATTTCGCACCAGAATTTTTACTTTAAATTATTAACTTATTTATTTAACGAGTTTTTTTCCTCATTACCTTTTAAACTAGTTTTATAAAGAATTTTATGGTTTGAACTGAAATATATTCATTTGGTAGCGTTCAAAATGACCGCTCACCGTCTTTCTAGTGTTAACATTCGAAGCTAAACTTATCATCGAAATGAGATGAAATTTCATTTCTAGGCATAGTCTGAACCGAAGATTTTAAACATATTTTCAAAATTGGGTGTTGCTATTGAAAAAAAATCAAAGTTTCGTCTAGTTTTGAATTGTAGATGGCCCCTAAGCAAATTTTATATACATCATTTAAAAGCAGACTTTATTTCCAATCGTTTGATACATGTAATTTTTTTATGTTATAATTCTTTTGCAGAGGTAGTAAAGGGTGCTTGCTTTGTTTTTTTTCACGACTCTACATTCAAAGGGATCAAATATTAGAATTTCACAATTTTCTAAATGTAAAAAATTGATGGCAACCAAATAAAAAATAAAAAAAAGCGGTTTAGTTTCCAAAGAAAATACTGTTATCAGTCTCAAATATTATATTTTCAAAAGGAGAGAAAAATTACTTAAGAAAATAGTGCATTCTCATACCTGAAACTGGGAATGTGTTAATATGATTATGACAAATTAATTTAGTTATCCATAATTATTAAATTTAAGTGGTCATAATGAAAAATAAGTTGTTTGAAATATATATCAACCAATTTTTATTATATTCTTTAAATTGTGGCTCAGTATTATGATAAAAGTTCATTGATCAGAAATTCTTCCAATGACATACAATATTTTGTTTTCCAGGTTTTTGGTTACTCGGTTTTACATTGTAAATACAGGACGTGTGTATGTGTCCCCCCAAAAAAATGAAAACGCTTGGGGGAATTTAAATAATCGATACTATAATAAGACAAGAGCAAGTTACTTTTGAAAACCGCCACGTGTAACACTGAAGTATATGGTTAGCCACTAAATCGGCGTAGAGATTGGAGTTCTGTATAATGTCGAGAAACACACACGCATGTGATACTTCACTATGGTGTTTTTTTTTTTTTTTCAAGAAGAGCGTTGTTTATTATCAAATTTCTTTTTTCTAACGTGAAATAGCTCAAAGAAGTGTGTAGACTGTTTCAGGAGAAGTTTGGTGAACAGTATGCGCTATCTGGCTCAACCATTAACAGAATAATTCAGTTGATTTCGTAATGATCATAGAACTACATGACATGCTAAAACGAGTATTATTGACTATGATTAGGCTTACATATACGTGTCTAGAAGTTGAAGGAAGTTTAATATTAACACCTATTGTAGTTGAGCACAAATAAATATATTTTTTTTTACTTTTGTTGTATCTTTTCAATCATTTCACTAGTGATTTTTTGTGTGTGGTAAAGCTGTATTTCCAAGAAAATAACTATTACAATTACATTGGATTTTCATTGGAAATATTTTTAGAGATATACCAATATTGCAGAAATATTCGCAAAAAAAGGACAAAAAAAAAATGTTGCCAATACTCGTGCAATATTTCTAAAATGTAAATACGCTAATACTAGAAAAACTATATGACAAGATTGTCAATATTGGCCAAGATGTTAACAAGACACATCGAACATCGTCTAGGATATAGCCAATGAAAAAAAATATTGGTGTTTCTACTATGGCTAAGTTATAAATGTTAAAAAATATATATTCATTTAATTTTAGAAGAATATACAAAAATCCTATCAACCACAAATTTAAATTTCGCAATACTTTCCAATGATAACTTTTTCTTTAGCTGTGATTTGTAGTATGCCATGTTAAATATGTAGTATGCAAAATGTTTTATCACAGAAAATCATTTCTTTCCCCAGATTTCTAATTTTACTTTCAAAACATTTTTCCCGAAACGTGTCTTTTCATTTTCTCAGAATTTTTATTTATCTTTCGGAAACCATTTGACAGTATTGATCCAAAATTCAACCACATTTCAACATATGGAATTTTTTTTTCTTTTGAGAAGAGTAAAATTTCATAAGGTGACGCATGAATTACGGGAAACTTAATGAAATGATTAAAAAAATGAAAAAAAAAAATCTTGAAATGTGTTCTCATATTGGTTTAGAGAAATCTCTTCTAATGATTACTTAAATGGCAAATCATTACTTTTTCAATATTAATTCACTATTACATTTATTAGTTTTAGATTAGAAGCACTAACAATAAAAAATGAAGCGAAAACACTGACATTGCAATAAAATAATTATAAATTAAAGTAAATAATACGGAAACACTGTCATAACAGGAATATTTTCTCTGTAATATTTATAGAAAAAAATACTGGAATTATAATAAATTCACTTAATTCATAAATATCGGTATTTCAATTGAATTTCACAATACTTTACCATGTTGGATAAATTTGGTTAGGGCACATTAGCTTAACTTCGTTTATGAGACAAATGTATTTATAGTGAGTAGACTTTCTAAGTCCATTTTTAAAGTTAGCAAAAAGTTTTTTTAAATATTCTCTTGCAGTACTAATGTGTCCTGAAATATTGGTGAGTTGGACAACTGGATCAATTTCTTCCCATGCGGCATTGGAAATTAAATTCCTCGATGATATAATTATTTCCTATCTGTGCAGTCTCCTTTGAGAAATTTATCAATCAACTTCTTTTTCTGCTATTTTTAGGTTTTAGTATTTTTGTATTTCTTTCATTTTCAATTTAGTCTATCGGTATTTCGCAAGCTATTGGTAATAACTTCTGTGCTTGTGAAATCCTCAGCATCTTAAGTTTTCAACACTTCTACTATCTTTTCATTTTTTCCTTTTATAGTATCATGATTTTGTTTGTTTTTCTTCGGATGTTTTTTATTTTACTTTCTTTCATTCGATTCTTTGCTTTACGGGAATTAAGTTCTTTTGCTTTTGTTTCTTCTTCATCATTTCTATTCTTATTTATGTTTCTATTCTTATTTTTTCTGTGACTATCCACTCTTCGATTTTAATTACTTTTGAAATAGCACCTGTTCTTTTCCCTTTTGTTTTTGCAGCAGCAATTTTACTTTATTATCTGTAAAAGCAACACTTCAAAAGAGCTTGGAGAGATTAATGAAACTTCGCTTGCAAGAGTTGCGATAATATGAAGATATGTGAAGTAAGAGAGTGCACTATGTGAACTGGTTTGCATTTTCATAGTATTACGCCACAAAGCAATCTATAAATCATACGGTTTTTAGTTGAACAATGTAATGATATAACACTGAACATTCTTTTTTTTTTTTACTTCATCTAAAATGTATTCTGAATATGCTCTTCTATTTAGATTCGGTTTGTACTTACGAACTATTTTAATGTTTGAAAATACACAGGATTTAAACTTCAATGTCAATTTAACGCCTTGAATGTCAATGTCAATTTAACGCCTTTGCCTTGGTGGGATATTATATCCCATCTAATTATAATCAAGATTTCCAACATAAATTTTTAATTTAATTTAACTTTGATAACTTTGGTGGAAAAAGTTGTAAAATAGCTTTTCCTTATTTCGAAATAAAATCTTTCGAAAATTATGGTGTGAATTCAACATTATCGAACTACAATTACTTGCCCCTCAAAGGGTTAAGCTTGATGTGTAAAAGTAAATTGTCAAATCATCTAGCTAGCATCATATACATGGTGTCCGAAAAATCCTGAACACATTTTAAAATTCAATATAAAATCATGTAATTGTCGTACAAGAGTGCGATTTGTACTAAAATGCTTCTCAGGATGAAAAGTTTCCTTCAAGCGAATGAAAATAATTTCTTCTAAATTTCGATCATAGATGGCGTCACTTTGCCGTATGTATGTTTGCTTTCAAACATGCTTTTTTCTGATTTTCAGATTAATTCTGACGCTGTGACACAGAAATGATGACTGTCAGCGCTGGAAGTCGTCATTTCTGTGTCACAGCGTCAAAATTAATCTGAAAAAAAAAACAAAAAACGCATGTTTGAAAGGAAACATACATACGTCAAAGTGACGCCATCTATGATCGAAATTTAGAAGTAATCATTTTCATTCGCTTCAAGAAAACTTTTCATCCTGAGAAGCATTTTAGTCCAAGTTGTACTCCTGTACGACAATTACTTGATTTCATATTGAATTTTAAAATGTGTGTGGAAATTTCGGATACCCTGTATAATTCAATAAAAAATCTGTAACAAACATAGAAGATCATAATAAGCTCGGAAGAAAAAAATATAAATAACTGGCTGGTGAAAAAAAAGCTATATGATAGAATCATATTATTACAGACCGAGCACTGTCTCATATTAGCCTCGTACACTCTACACTATTTCATATTAGCCCCATACGCTGTCTTACATTAGCCCCTGCCCTGTCTCACATTAGCACTCTGAGTTTGAATCGTTGTAACTCAGGCTACGTTAAACATATTACAAATTACAAGAGCTAGAAAGTCTCATCACTTCTTGCTGAATAAAGGACTATTCGTCAAAAGTTCTTAAGTCTGGCGGAAAAGCTTTTCCTGATTAAAAAAAAGGTTATATAATGTATTTTCCGGAATTTTTCTTTTTAAATTTTAAGTGTATTCGTAATGGATATAAATTAAAATGAAATATTGCTTACAAAATAATCACAAAGACAATTTTATAACTATGAAAATCGATACTTTTTTTATGTTTCACATTAGCCCATTTTCTGGATGTCTCATATTAGCCCTGATTGACTTCATACTATGAAATTAATAATCTAAAAAAAATGTAGCTTATTTTTAAGTCCTACTTTTAACAAAAATTGTAAGAAAACATAATTAAATGAGAAAATGAATATTAAATTCACAATATATATCTTTCTTGATTGTTTTTAAAATGTTTTAACATTTTGTATTTTAGCACCTATTAAGTAAAAATTAAAGATATATATTGTGAATTTAATATTCATTTTCTCATTTATTTTATTAAGGCGATTCTGTAGTTCAAATTTAAATGTAGTTTTTCTATATTTATTTATTTTGAAAACATAATTCCGAATCGAACGACAATTTTCGTTTAATTCTGCGACGATTTTGTGATTATAATGATCTGGATATTCTCTCTCTATTTAATTAATTTATATTTTTTGGTCGAACGTACATTTTTTGTACTAAAGGAGGTAAGTAGATAAGGTAGAGGTCTGCACGGAACGGAATTTCCAGGCCTGGGCCCGGCCTTGCCCTGCCCGAACGAATGCTATCTTGGCCCCACACGGTCCGGCCCGTTGCAAAACTAAAAGTTCGGCTCGGGCCCGGCGCGGCTCGTTTGTATTTTCGCGGTTCACGGCCCGGCCTGTGCTAAAATAACTGAAAACAGACCAGGCCCGGCCTGTGAAAAATCAATGAGATCAGATCCGACTCAATTTCCACAGAAAATACAGATTTTTTTAAACATGCAATTAAGATTTTTTTTCTGGAATACTGCATACATATTTATAGGAAAATTTAACATTATAGATTACCATATGTTTATATTACTAAATATTCGTAAGACATACAATGCAGAATAGCGTCAGTACTGGACCGCCATATATGTAGAATGAAAATATAAGCCTGATCCTGACCCAACCCGAGTCTGGTGAAATTCTTAAGCCCTGGTTCAGACATGATGCAACTGCCAATGCCGATCTATACGCTGGACATGTTATATTTTTGTACAGATGTTGTCTATCTAGTATCGGCTCGTGCAGCATATTTATACCTATTCTCACCTCAGTCACATCTATTTAAAACTGTTCATATTTTATTGGCTTAGTTTTACACTTTTAAATATTTATATCAGGCCGAATTTTTTTCTCGTCTCGGCCCTACCTGTTTACTTTTTTCACGGGCCCGGGCCGGCCCGTTAAAAAAATTGCCTTTGATCCACCGGCCCGTAGGAAAATTCCATTTCTTTTACCGGCCCGCTAGATGGGCCAGTTATGGGCCTCGTGCCAGTGCAGTCCTCTAAGATAAGGCCCTGTTTTTGTCCCCCCCCCCCTCCCAATAGGCTACAAAATTCCTTTTCTAAGGTGATTGGAATGTTTAATGCTCCTCACTGGTGGATTCTTTAAGACTGTTTAGTGTGTTATACAAAATCAGAAACATAGCTTTATTTAGCAAATTTTAAGGTGTCTTAATAACCCTATTAAACAGTGCATTTTGCGTACATTTTTCCGAAATTTTAGACATGTAGAAGGGGTGCACTTTATATACAAAATGTTTTCGACAGCTATATGAAACCACACATGCTTTCACCAAGTCACTCAACGCAACACGCAGACATTAGTCTGTAAGAGGCTATCTAAAAAGACTGCCCTACTACGTTTCGCGTTTATCTCCTTTCGAACCGCAAGAGTCACGTGGTGCTCTTTTCGTGCATCTGCATCCCTGCTTTTCCTGCACCTGCATCACGAAAAGAGCAACACATGACTCAAGCGATCTGAAAAGAGATGAATGTGTAACATCGTTGCGGCAACTTGTCTTTTTCGGTAGCCTGGACAATGTATAAATACAGAAGTACAGTTGGACCTCTATTTAACGAACCTCTATTTTGCGAATTTCTCTATTTTGCGAACTTTTCCCTGGAACCAAGAACATTTTGCGAATTTCTTCGTAAAATAACCTCCAAATAGCGAAGTGCATTCTCTATTTAACGAACTTTTTCTTGTGATCAAATTTTTTTTTCTCTCCATTTCTCAAAATATTTCTGGACATTTCAAACTTATTCTTTCCTTAAACAAATTTTATGATGTTCAATGGCCTTGAACTGGTTTTACCAGGCGCCTTCTTTGTCAGCAGTGAGAATTCGGTAAGTACGGAGGACGAAGACGATATACCCTTAGAGTAACTTAAAAAAATGTGGATACAGTGAGAAAAAAAGAAGAAATTAACCAAGATGTGCTGATTGATGATTGTCTTTCACTTAATTCTGAAATTGAGACCTGAGAAACACTATCCGAATTGAATATTTTCGACAGTTACTCTCTCCTTTTCATTTCCTATATCTTTAACAGCTTTAGCTGTCACCTGTTTTTTTTTTTTTTTCAGACAGCTTGTCCGTGTCTTTTTCAACATTTTTAACATTATATTATAAAAGTGTTTAAAAAAATATGCTCGATTGAAAAATACGCTACGATTAATTATACGCAAACATTATATATTCAACGGTATTGAATTCACCCCCCTCTTCCCGGAAGGTTTGAGGTTTTATGAGTTTTAATGGCAAAAAAGTGTAATTCCACCCTCCAGAACTGTAAAAAGTCTGTCCTTCCTCAGGGAATCGCAAATATCCTCCAGGAAGAAAATGTTTGAATTCAACTCTGTAAACCAAATACGCCGTAGGAATAATGTATTCAAAGAAAATAAATACAAATACATACAAGATAAAAGAAATCCCAAACAAAATTTATTGCATAAACATGTAAAAATATTTTTTTTGTTTATATAGGCCTAAACTGTATAAAAAAATTAATCCAGATATAACCCCCCCTCCCCCCCCCCCCAAAAAAAAAAAAACTTGCACGAAGATAGTAATCCATTATAAAATATAAAAAAATTTAAAAAATAGTGTACAAAGTGTACCGTCCTTGAAATTCATTACTTAATTTTCAAAATTTATGATCGCATACCTGGTCCAATTTAAGCAACTTAAAATGGTCCAATTATGGCAACTGCGCAATTTTTTAAAACAGATAATTTCAAGACTAAGAACAAAAACGAAATCAAACAAAGCCGCGTGAGAAATATGCGCAATTAATAGATGAATTTATATATGCATATAAAAACATAACAACTTACCTTAGTTTTAAAGTATTCACTTACGTTTAGTAGGAAATAGGTAGATCAAAACAGCTAACTTTAGGTTTTTTAAAATTGTCTGAAAACAACACGTGGTAGGCGGTTGCATATTCCAATCGTGAGTGACGTATTCTGATGAGTAGGATTTCAGCGGTAGATGGCGTCTCTTCCTGTAATTAACGACATAATGGCAACGGTCTAATTAAAGCGTCGGTCCAAATTAGGCTACTCTCCCCTATATGCATTTGCTTTTCTAAAATTTTTGGTCTGAGCCAAATTTTACTGATTTTTGAACGGATCAGGTCACCCAGAGACAATGAATTTAATAAGGGTTGGGTCGGGACCGGTACTGAAACTTTTGCCCCGTGCAGACTTACGAAGAAGGAAGTTAATCCCGGTTCTGTATGGAAAAAATACGTTTGGCCCGGCTCGGCCGAGCCTGCAGAAAAAAGTAAGTTCCGCACCCGTATTGCCCGAAAAGAATAAACACGAAACCCGGCCCAGCCGGCCTGTGTGTCTTAAAAGAAAATATGCCAGAGTCCGGCCCGTGGACTGTGTCAGCAAAATGAAGCCAAATTTTCAAACGGGCCTGGCCGGCATAATACTGACTTTTCTTAACGGCCTCGCCTGGACGATATAAAATCTGAAACTGTGAGGGCTACAGTTGTGAAAAAACTCGAAATCGGCATGTTAGAATAAAACCTTGTTTTAAATCAACGGACATTTAAATAGTGTAGAAAGAAGGTGGAAAGGGCAAAAGTTAAACTGAGTCGGTTAGTTTACGCTACAGGAAGGAGTTACTTACTCACCTGTAATTTTTTAAAAGGCACTTAAATATTTTATTATGACACAATCTTTGTTTAAAACTTTAAATCGTTTTTCTGCATGATGGTTTTTTTCATCATTTCTCGTCTTTAAATTGTATAAGTCAAGATAAGTTATAAGTCAAGATTATAAGTCAAGAATTGTTAATGAAAAATGTTACAAACTTGGAACATGTCTTTTTGATTATTTTTGTTTCTGCAAATTAAAAAAAAATTATTTAATTTTGAAAATATGATTTTTTAAAATATAAGTTACATCATTTTAAAATTTATATTTTTAATATTTTTTAAATTAATATTTAAAAAAATCCTGAAACAAAATTTAAATATTATCCTCTTTAATTATATGAAAAAATTTTGAAATTCGACAAATAAAGTTTCGAGTTACAAAGATTTTATATTACCCCAATTAAAATAATAATAATAATCTAAATTTTTTTTTAAAACTGTATCAGAACGTTTAAAATGTGATTTTGTTTGCAAATTATATGGTTAACCATCACACAAGAAAAAATCAAAATTTTAACTCAATAAATATATTTTTACATGTTTCGTGGACCCTTTAAAGTAACATTGTTTCTTGAATTACACGCATTTCAATTTGTGTCTAATCCCTTAAACCCTGATGAGTTATTTAAGTAAGAGAATATCGCTGTAAATTTTGTCGATATCAAGATGTAATTATTTGTATTTAATTTAGGAATGGATAAGGAAAATTTTCCTAATTGGAAATTTTACCGTACGGGTGGTTGTATAAAAATTTAGTTTTCGTATTTTCTCAAATAGAACACACATGAAGTTGCAACTTATCTTACCAAATTTTGCACATTTTTTATGAAACTTTGCAATTGGAAGTATGTGTCTAGGACAATATTTAAGGAAATGGGCTATTGTTCCGATGTTTATGTATCACACTATATACTCATTAATGTTGATATATACGAGTTTGATGCACAAAATAACGATAGTTTGGCTGCAAAAACTTTAAAAACAAACATTTCTTCAAAATAATTATTCCCTACATAAGTAAAGCTTAGTTAGCATAATCATCTCCTACATTTAGGTATTTGTTATATCTGTTAAGAAGCTTTACAATCCACATCTTGTATTCTACTACAGCCAGTCCCGTATTAAGCTAGTTGTTTACTGCAGTCTTCAACTCATCATCCCTTCCCATCATGCACAAATTTTGTTGAAGCCAAGATGTTCTGACACAATTTCAACCAAGCAAAAAACGTGAAATGTGTGGGAAAGCGAGGATTCGAGAACTGTGCAACTCGTTGAGAGCAGTTGCACATCCATTTCGCACACATTTCACGTTCTTTTTTTGATTGAAATTGCGTCAGAACATCTTGGCTGCAACAAAATTTGTGCATGATAGGAAGTGATGATGAGTTGAAGACTGAAGTGAACAACTGGCTGAATACGGGACTGGAAGCAGCAGAGTACCACTTGCGGATTGTAAAGCTCCTAAACAGGTATGACAAATGCCTGGATGTATGGAAGTGATTATGTGGAGAAGTAAAGTAAGTTTCATTTATGTAGAGAATTTTTTTTTTTTTTTTGAAGAAATGTTTGTTTTTAAAGTTGTTACAGCCAGGCGGTCGTTACTTTGTGGATCAGCCATGTATATAGTTTTTGTCATCTAAAAAATATTCAGGACTTTCATTTAAAAAATCGAGACAACCCAAACTCTACCGTATGAGCGAAAAATGACTCAAAACTGACCCGAAACCGTCACATTGAATGTCAACCCGAACCACAATGAAAAAAATTAGCGTCAACGCGCGAGTTCGAGTAAAATCGGATTAGCCGACCCGATGCGTGACTCATTACCGAGAGTTACTCATCAAAGCATTATTTTTCCATTTAAAAATGAAATAACAAGTAAATTTTCATTTAAATATAACATACTAAAATGAGGACTTGCCAATTATTGGAGGTGGAACTAACGATATGAGCAACCACTACATTGAGTAATACTACACTAGTATTAAGTTTGTAAATTTATTTCACGTAAAATCACTCATCTATCCCCTGAATTCTAATTCTTAAAACCCTTTAACTGAAACGTGTCTTTTCATTTTTTATGATAGTTTTCTTCGATGAAAACTATCTGACAATGCTGATCGATATCTCAAATATATTTTATTCATAAGCGCATGTTTTTTGTGATATATGAATTTCCGTACCGAGTATTCAATGAACATGAACAATTTGTTGTGGTGTCATTTAGTCTCTATACGTATTTTTCTACTTGAGTGATTTCTTCATTAATCAGTACGATTGGGATAAAGTAAAAAAATATATAAGTTATATTTTTGAGGATTTATCCAAGTGACAAATATAAGTCTGTAAAAGTACCATTGTTTTTGTCAAAAATCATTTTGTTTTTAGGTGCGTTCGTAACTGTATAAATATATAGCACCTGTAGTCACTGCCTAGTCCGACCATCTGTCTATCTGTTCCACTGTCCGCATATAACAGCGAAAAACTACCCTATCAAATAGTTTGAAATTTAATAGATATAATCGTTTCAGAATTTTGTCGACTCATTTCAAATTTTATGAAAATCGTATCAAAACTTAAAAAGATATTAATAAAAGTTTTCTTCATTCCATTAAATCTTATTCTACGTAATTAATTCAGTGGCATCTCATAATAGGTAACGACCCTAGGTTGCCTATTTAAGATGGAGTCATACTACTTCCGTATTACTGAATTTAATTTATATAATCGTAATAAATTTTGTATTCATGCATTTTTGCATAAGAGTGCAACAGCTATTGCACCAAGATCTGAATATTTATAAAACTAGTTATAGTACGAACGCACCTCATTTGCCACGTTGATGTACAATTTCCAACTTGTTTAATAAGTTATAATACTAGCTAGGGGCGAAATGACAACATGACGCAAGTTGCTCACTAAGCATGCACGGCATCAGTTAAGGGTTAAGGGGAAGCCGACGATTGTGAAATCACATGAATTATAGCTGACATTTAAGTACTTTTTTCTCGGGAACTACTGAAATGATTGGCAGAGGCTAAACTAAAAACTGATCGCTATACAAGAAGTAAAAATTAAAAATACAATAGTTACGCTATTTCAGAAATAAAAGAAACTTCTATTTTTTTATTAATATAATTATTCTTAGGTTTTATTTCCTGAACGATTATTCGAACAATGTTTTTTTATTGACTTTATCCTGAGCAATATTCACAATATCTTCGGAAAAAAACTGGAAATTATTAATAATATTGTCCCAATATTGGTGGCTTACAATTTGTAATAATATTACTAATATTTCCAAGAAATATTTTACCAATCCATTGCGAATATTTTCACTGTTAATGCTAATATTTATGCAATGTTTGCATTTCATTGCAACGTAAAGCTAATATTTAACCAATATTGGTATTAAATTGGAAGCACTTCCGGTGTACTCAGTATTGGTATAATACAGGATCCTAATAAAATCCTTGCAATCGATACTCATTTGCTACAAGAGTATTTTACATTTTTTTTTCTTTTTTTTTCTTTTAATTTTATGCATTATTCAACAAATTAACCCTAAGTATTTATAAACGAAAACCATAACTTTGAATTTAAATGTATCGCTGAATTCTAAGAAATAGTATTAGATATGCATACAATAAGTTGCATCGTCCAAATGTGGTGTAAATATTTTCCATGAAAAACTCTTTACTACTGAAAAATTCTTACACTCTTTTTAACACTTTAAGGCTTATAAAACTTGAGATTTATTCTATTTCTACGCAACTTGACAGTTTTTACAGGACAGAATACCGTAGGAAAGTATATTTTATACGGCTTATTTCTACTAGCTTCTTCGCATAATAAACAGGGAAATGACATTGCCATATTTTAAAATGGTAGACAGTTTTTGCTTAGAAAGTGTTGGAAGATTTTTGGATTCCATTTTAGAATGCTGCAGAAAACTGTTTGAATAACGGCTTCTGTCTCTGACTGAATATTGGAAGAAGAAACAATAAAAACGCGAAATTGAGAGATAGTCATTTCAACTTTTCAGACATTGTAAAAGTAGTCTCGTTTCCTAACACTTTAAAATATATTTAAAAGTTTTTATGAATTCGGTTTGGAAAAAAAACTGTAAATTATTAACAATATTGCCCGATATATGTGTGATTACATTTTATAATTATTTTAGTAATATTTTCTAGAAACATTTCGCCACTGCATTGCGATTATTTTCATTGTTAATGCAACTTTATCTGCAATGATGGTATTTCATTGCAATGTAAAGCCAATATTTAACCGATATTGGTTTTTAATTGGATCCTAATAAAACCAATCTAACATTTACCAATTTTCTGTAAGGGGATGTTCCACTTATTACAATAAATTAATAATTTAATGTATGATTCAACAAATTAACCCCAAATATTCATTCAAAAATCGTAAGTTTCAATTTAATTGTACCGTGGAATTTCAAAAAATATTAATAGATATGCATACAATAAATTGCGTCGTCCAAAAGGTAGCGTAAATATTTTCCATGAAATATATTTACTTGAAGTCTTTCACAAGCTAAGATTCGTTTTATATCCCTGAAACTTGACAGTTTTTATAGATCAGAGCGTCATAGGAAAGTATATTTCGTATGGTTTATTTCTACTAGCGAACTTGCATTATAAACTGGGAATGATACAGCCATATTTTAAAATGATAGACTGTTTTTGTTTAGAAAATGTTGAAATATTTTTAAATTCCATTTTAGAATGCTGCTGAAAATTGTTTGAAAAATGGCTTCTGTCTCTGACTGAATTTTAAAAGAAGAAAGTAGTACCGTTTTTAACGCTTTACAATATAGATAAAAGTGTTTATGGATTCAGTTTCTACATCTGAAAAAAAAAACCTGGAAATTTTTAACAATATTGTCCCAATATTTGTTCGATAACATTTTATAACTATTTTACTAACATTTTCAAGAAACATTCCGCCACTTCGAATATTTTCACTGTTAATTCCAATATTTCTGCAATGTTGGTATTACATTGCAATGTAAAGCCAATATTTAACCAATATTGATATTTAATTGGAAGTACTTCCGATTAATGTAGTATTAGTATATAACCTGTACTGATTTACTACAAGGGAATTTTTCCCTTTTTATTACTTTACAATAAATTAATAATTTTACGCATGATTAAAAAAAATAACCCTAAGTATTTATAAAAGAAAATCGTAAATTTGAATTAAACTGTACCGTTGAATTGTAAGAAATATTATTACATGTACATACAATACGTTACATTGTCCAAATGTGTGTAGATATTTTGCATGAAAAACATTTAATTTTAAAAGTTAAGATTCATCATATTTCTCAGCTATATGAGAGTTTTTACCGATCAGAGTACCATAGAAAGGTATATTTTATATTGTTTATTTCTTCTAGCTTTCTCGTATAGTAAGCAGCGAAATAGCACGGCCATATTTTGAAAAGATAGACTGTTTTTACCTAGAAAATGTTGGAAGCTTTTTTAATTTAATTTCTGAATTCTACGCAAAATTGTTTGAATAATGGCTTCTGTCTCTGATTGAATATTGGAAGAAGAAAGAATGAAAACAGGAAATTGGAAGATAGTCATTTCAAACGTTTTTCTACACATTGTAAAAGTAATATCTTTTTTTTTTTTACATTTTCAAATATAGTTAAATGTGTTTGTTATTTCTGTTTTTATATCTTGGACAAACAACCTGTAAATTATTTAAAATATTGTCCAATATTAGTGTGATTACTTGTTATAACTATTTTACTAATATTTTCATGAAACATTTCGCCACTGCATTACGACTATTTTCACTGTTAGTGCAAGTATTTCTAGAATGTTGGAAATTCATTCCAATGTAAATCAAATATTTAATACATATTTGTATGTAACTGGAAGCCTTTCCGGCGAATGCAGTAGTGCTATAATACTGCATCTTAGTAAAACCAATGTAACCTATACTGATTTGCTACAAGGGCATTTTTCCACTTTTTCTATTCATTACTTTTTATTACTTTCCAATATGCATGATTCAGCAAATTAACCCTAAGTATTCATAGAAAAATCGCAAGTTTCGATTTAATTGTATCGTGGAATTTCAAGAAATGTATAATTAGATATGCATAGTACAATAAATTGCATTGTCACAAGGTAGCATAAATATTTCCATGAAAAACATTTACTTAAAGTCTTTTAAAGGTTAAAATTCATTTTATTTTGCCGCAATTTGACAGTTTTTATAGATCAGAATGCCATAGAAAAGTATGTTTCATATGGTATATTTCTACTAGTTTAGTGGTATAATAAGCAGGGAAGTAACAGGGTCATATTTCAAAATGATTGGCTGTTTTGCTTTGAAAATGTTGGAAGATTTTTGGAAGTAATTTTAGAATGCTGCAACAATTATTTTAATAATGGCGAGACATGTTCACTTCCAAAATTTTCACAGACGATTGTAAAATTAGTATCCTTTTCAACACCTTCCGATACAGTTCAAAGTGTTTATAAATTTGGTTTGTATATCTTACAAAAATCCTGGAAATTATTCACAATATTGGTGTGATTACATTTTCTAACTATTTTACTCATATTTTCAAGAAACATTTCGCTACAGCATAGCGAATATTTTCACTGTTAATGTCAATATTTCTGCAATGTTGGCATTTCATTGCAATGTAAAGCCCATACGTTACCAATATTTATATTTTACAGGAAGAACTTCCGATGAATGCAGTATTTGTATAATACTGTATCCTAATAGAAACAAGGTAAACTATAATGATTTGCTACAAATGCATTTTTCCCTTTTAATTTTATTACTTTAGAAGAAATTGATAATTTTATTCATGATTCAACAAATTAACCAAAAGTATTCATAAAAAATCTTAAGTTTGAATTTAATTGTACCGATGAATTTCGTTAAATAATATTAGATATGCATACAATAAATTGCATCGTAAATACTTTTCATGGAAAATATTTACGCAACATATGTAGCGTAAAGATTTTCCATGAAAAACATTTACTTGAAGGCTTTTAATAGTTAAGATTCATTTTATTTCTTCGCAACATGTCAGGTTTTATAGATTAGAGTGCCATAGGAAAGTATATTTCATATGGTTTATTTCTACTAGCTGACTTGCGTAATAAGCAAGGAAATAACGCGGCCATATTTTAAAATGATAGACTGTTTTTGCTCAAAAAGTGTTGGAAGGTTTTTGGATTCCATTTTAGAATGCTGCTGAAAATTGTTTGAATAATGGTTTCTGTCGCTGACTGAATATTGGGAGAAGAAATAATAAAAATGTGAAATTTAAGAATAGCCATTTCAAAAATGTTCACAGACATTGTAAAAGTAGTATCGTTTTTAAATTTTTCCAATATAGTTAAATGTGTTTAAACATTCTGTTTGTCTGGCCGTCTGTCTGTCAGTGCTCTAACTCAATTAAATATGCTACGATTGTCAGGTTATTGGTATCTGTTAATGAGGTTTACCATAGCATGTTTCATATTGAAAATGAATTGTTTAGCATGTATGGTTCGTTTACAGGGGGACTCAAAATCATTTCGTTTAACTATACTTTTTTTTTCCATCGGGAAGAATCGTTTTCTGTGTATTTTGATCACGTTATATTTTTTCAAACAAATAAACCCTAAATATTCAATAAAAAATCTCAAGTTTGAATTCAATTCAACTGTTGAATTAAAAGAATATTATTAGATATGCATACAATAAGTTGCATCGTCCAAAGGCATCGTGAATCGATTCCATAAAAAACATTTACTTAAGACTTTTAAAACTTCACATTCATTTTATATCTCCGGAACTTGAATGTTTTTATAGATCACATTGCCATGAAAGGTATATTTCAAATGGTTTATTTCTAAAAGCTTACTCACATAATAAGCAGAAAAATAACACGGTCATAATTTAAAGTAATACACTGTTTTTGCTTAGAAAATGGTGGAATATGTTTACACTAGATTTTAGAGTGCTGCAGAAAATTGTTTGAAAAATCGCTTCTGTCTCTGACTGAATATTGGAAAAGGAAATAATGAAAATGGGAAATTGAGAGATAGAATAATTTCAAAAATTTTCACAGACATTGTAAAAGTAGTGTCTTTTTAACACTTTCCAATATAGTTAAAAGTGCATATGAATTCGATATTATGAATTACAGGGACAGTCAAAAGTATTCCGTTACGTTACGGCCAGTTGAAAAAAAATAGTTTCAATTGCATTTTAATGATGTTACATCCTTTCGAACATAATAAAATTGATATGCATCTATGAAGTGCACTAAAATACACATTCTGTACGATATGCGGTTCAAAGAATATTTTTATTCATTTACAGGGCAAAAGAAAAATATTCCGTAACATAATGGTATAGGGGTAAATATTGTTTGCGGCGTAATTACGTAACATAATGGTATAGGCGGAAACGTTGTTTGCGGTGTATTTTAATTATGTTAGAATATTTCACATATATTTAAATTGATATACGTTATTGAGGATTACTACACGTTATTTCCTGTATAATACAAATTACATAGTATTTACATGGACACACAAAAGATTTCGAATAGTATACTGTATCCTAAGTACTGTATATTATCGATGGTTGCTGGAAAAGCATTTTTAGTTGTGACGTGAGTTTTTAATTTAGCTAAATTTTGCATATTACGTTGTGTGTATAAATGCTGCAGATTATATGCAGGGATACACAAAACATCGTAAGGGTTACTGAGTATGAACGAAAATAGCTTAAAGGTGGCTGTTAAATGGGTTATGAATTTTACGCTAAATTACATTTAGTATACTAAGATATGTTTGTAGAATATAGATAAAATGATATAAAGGGTCGCGCAAAGAATTGGATACATGGCCGTCTATGGATAATAATCTCTGGAAGTGTGATTTCAGTAGTTTTAAGCGTGTTTTAGTCTTAATTAAATTTTAGCTAAATAGTGGCGTGTATATAAAAATAGTTTGTAAAATACAGGGCTGTACAAAAGTATTCAAATATGCTTCTGGTTATCGGTATAAATTGCTGAAAGTGAAATTTCAACATACTACGCTTTGTTAACACCTTCCTACATAGTTGAAAAGTGTTTATGAATTCGGTTTGTCTGTCCGTCTAGCCGTCTGTGTGTCTGTCTGTCCGAACTCTAACTAGCGTTAATATAGTTGGATTGCTCTGTAATTTATATATGTTATTGAGATTTACTATGCCATGTTTGGTATTGAAAATAAAGTATGCGCCGTTCATAGTTTATTTGCAGACACACTCAAAAGTATTCCATTACAATATGGTCTGTGAGGAAATGTCGTAATTATATAAATACGCAGCACCTATAGTCGTCGTCTAGTCTGTCTGTCCGTCTGTCCGCATATAACAACAAAAAAGCTATCTAACCTAATTGTTTGAATTTAATATATATAATCGTTGCAGAATTTTGTCGAGTCATTTCAAATTTTATGAAAATCGAATCAAAACTTTAAAAGATAGTAATAAAAGTTTTCTTTAGTCTCTTCAATCCTATCATACGTAATTAATTCAATGATATTCCATGATAGGTAATGATTCTAGTTGCCATGGTGATTACGTCCTTTTTAAGATGGAGTCATATTATTTCCGTATTACTGAATTTAATATATATAATGATAATAAGTTTTGTATTCATGCATTTTTGCATAAGAGTGCAACAGCTATTGCACCAAGATCTGAATATTTATAAAACGAGTTATAGTACGAACGCACCTCATTTGCCAAGTTTGGCGTACAATTTCCGACTTGTTGTCATTATTTTTACATAGACAGATGAGGTAGAGTGCCTAAACAAAATTATGAGATATGTTAATTTTCACGATTTCGATCTTTTTTTCTCGATCCTTTTTACTAAGATATTATATGTGAATCATTTCAAAGGTAGTTGGCAGATATTTAAGAATCCGAGTAATAGTTACTACTTATTTTAAGCAACTATGAAAAACTTTATAAATAACATCATTTAAAAGTTGGTGAAACAATATTTTAGTGCAATTTGAGACAGTCAGACTTTAAATTCTCTTTCAGTTTTAAAATTTTACTAATAACAAAAAATTCAATGTGCTCCTTGCACCTTCCTTTTCACAGACTTATTTCACAATTTAAGGTATAACGCTACATTTAAAGAGACAATTTTGGTATTCATCGCTAAATGTTATTGTATATTATTTGCACGACTGTGATATTAGCTATCCAAAAAGTTTTTTTTTTCTATACGACCATTGGAAGTTTATTTATGACTATTTGTATTTCAGCTGTGAAACCGGAAGTGCAAGTGTGTATTTAACTAGCACGAAATGTGTATTTAATTAATCTAAGCATAGAAAATGTCTTATAATATTTATATTAAGAGAAGTACAACATGTAAATCTGGAGATTTTTAAGAAATTAAGATGAATATTTCTAACAGATTTTAAGAAATAAATCTTTAAATTCGTTTTCTATAAAAATATGATTTTCGTGAATAATCATTTCGATAAAAGGTTTCACCACTAAAACTTTTTGTTATACTTATATAACAATGATCGCCTAAAATGTTTTTAATGTTGTGAGTGTTAAGATCCTACTCTAGTCACACGGTGAAACTCGAACACTAAGGTTTAACCTATGTGAGAAATCTTTACAGATTTCTCGCTTATATTTTAATATTTTGTATGATTTTTTGCTTAGGATAGCTTAGTTCGAGATCTATTGTTATATATTTGTACTTTTTCAATTTCGATTTCTTTTTTTTTTTTTTTAATAGGAGGATAGTTTCACTTTCGGAATCGGTTCTAACAAGTTCCAAAAGTGAAAGTATCCGCATATAAAAAACTGTAATTAAAATCGAAATAGGACAAACTCATAACAATAGATATCAACCTCAGGTATCCTATGCAAGAAAAAATATTTAAAAATATTAAAATGCGAGAGAAAAATCTGTAATGAACGCTTTCATAGGATTAATATTATCGTGAGCGTTTCTCTCCGTAACTAGCGTATGCTCTTAAAGGGACGGTTCACTTGAAAAACATTTTTCTTTTAATTTTCATCTTAGAGATATGACATTTTGTGGAAATATACATTTCACCATAAGTATGCAGAACACATTAAAAGAAATTTTCAATCTTATTATAATTTTAAGATCTTAAAAAAAAAAAAAAATACAATTTTACAGCGAAATTTAAAAATGCTCCATGCGTCTTAATTTTCGATATATTTCCTGCATTTTCCGATTTAATGACTTAAAACTGTATTGAAAATAAATCTATGTATGGATTGCTTAATCACTTGAATAGTTAATTTTTTAGGGATTTTTTTCTCAATTCCATATCGATTATCATCAAAATTTTGGCTGTTAAAAAGTTACAAATGAAATTTAACCCTTAAATGCCGGGTGTTGCTTTTTGGCAACATACCCAATTTAGGCTCCTAAAATACTATTAGAATAATATTGAAGTTATACT
The DNA here is from genome assembly GCA_963932465.1 of Maratus speciosus. Classification (NCBI taxonomy): domain Eukaryota; kingdom Metazoa; phylum Arthropoda; class Arachnida; order Araneae; family Salticidae; genus Maratus; species Maratus speciosus. The sequence goes on along the minus strand of OZ010787.1, from coordinate 510,658,730 downwards.
GATGTTGCCAATAAAATGCGTTCTGAAAATATTATTAAATCGATTTTCAACATGTAGATCGCAACATTTGTGCTGTTTAAGAATAAAGATAGATTTATTTTTCCATTGTTGCTACCTGTTCTTTTTGTTTTGTTTGGAAGCTTGCGAAATACCCTATTTTGTTCTGCAGTGAGCAAGTAAAATTTATTCCTTATTATAGTTCCTAAAATTCTTGTGTGTTTAACGTTATACAATTTCATCAACGAAAATTATTTTTTCAATTAAAGATTGCCGATTAGTAACAAACTGTTTTTTAGCCGTAAACCATACTTAAAACAAAATATGATTTTTTAAAGTATTTTTCCCATGATTTATTTTAAAAAATGAAAGCCGAAAAACATTATTACAATGATTTGTGAAAAATCAGGCATTTAAGGGTTAATTATCTTAATGAAGTCGAACTTTAAAATGCATACACAGTTTCTTTGTAAGCAATATCAGTATTCTTCCTCATCCATTTCATAAATTTTGATCAAAAATTAAGACGCATGGAGCATTTAAAAAATCTAAAGGCGTTGCAAAACCAGTTTTGAGAAAAACAGATTTAAAGTATTCTAAAGGGCCGAAAAATTGTTTGTGTACAAAATTTAATTGCTTGTAACTTTGCGATAAAAATCTTATCTGAATAAGCAAATAGCTCAGCTTTACCATTTTTTTATAAACTTTAACACAAAATTAATTTTCGATTTTTTCTCAAAGGAAGGTTCCCGGCCCCCTTAAGTCTTATGCTATATTCCTTACACTAACAAAACTGGTATATTTCATCAAATGTTCAGTGCTTAAAAGTATGTATAAAATGCTGTTGGAAAGTAACAAAACTAGCTATCGAAGTATTATCACTTTTACAATCTTCACAAACATTTCCTCTCTGTTTTGAAACGAATTGCTGTTATAATAATTTTATTTGATATAAATACATTTAAAAATTAAAAAGTTAAATTCAACAATTCAAGTTGCATTACTAATATTAACAGGTAAATAATCGACTGGAATATCTGAGAATTTTCTGAAATGTTACAGCTATTTTCATAAATTTACATTCGAAAAATGCACTCAAAACAGTTTTGTCACAAAACGTAAAAAGCACAGGCAGCAAGTTGCCGAAACATCCTTGTGACTCGAAGAGATTGCTATTTGAAAAAAAATCCGTATTTTTCTGCAGAATTTCAGGAAATCTGGAGCTTAGGTTTTAGCATTTTTCGTGCTTTGAAGGGAAAATGGCATACGTAATAATTCCGTTTCTAATACGAAAAAGAACTAAGCAGCACATTTGCCGCAACACCTCTGTGATTTGACGAAAATGGAGCTTTAGATTGGAAGATTTCAGGTAATGTTTATATTAAGTTTGGGAATTTTCTGTATTTTGGTGGAAAATTGGCAAAACAAAGTGGAATTTTTCGGGGTTTAACGAAACAAGGGATAAACATGGACTTCACGGGTTATAGAATTTAAGTGAAAACCATCATATAGGGTAACTCTAGGATAGATGGGCATAGCTTTTAAAAATTGAAATAAAAATTCTTAGAATGCAAATACAAGAAATATTTATACATATTTAAAATTCTCATACACAAACTCATAATATTTTATACAAAAAATAATTAAATATTGAAAACAAAAAGTGTTAAACAACATTGAAATTAAAATGGCAGATGGCCATCCAATACAAGAAAGAAAAAGTGAAGTTAAATAGCAAAAAAATAACACATTTCATATAGTTAATCATGAAAAGCATATAGCAATTCGTAAAGATGCAGTTATGTGATGGAAAATGAGTAAATAAAACTCGAATAAACAAAATTTTAAGTAAAATTTCTATACTTCAATTTTCGTAAAATCTTGCCAAGGTTTGGCAAAGGTCTTGATAATTTGTACACGTTTCATGGAACTACTTCAGGTACCTCATGCTTTGTATCCAGACATCCTTTTTGGATGTGATATTATATTGTTTTGCACAACACACCAACAAATCCAATTCTGTTTACTCGGAATCTGTAAAATCTCATAATTTAAATATATTTCGTTTGCTACGCTACTGGAAATGTTGTGTTTTTTTTTCTCGCGTTAATTTTAGGCTTATTACGTTAATTTTGTTTATTTATCAACTTTATCAGTTTCTGTTATGAAAATTTCCGTCTGTTTTCAATATTTTCAGGTTTTATCATATTAATATTATTATTATTATTATTATTATTATTATTATTATTAAAATATTTATATTATTTAAAAATTTAAGTTATTTTATGTATTAATATACTTATAAACATAAAGGTTATATATTTATTTTAAAATTAATTATATTTAGTTAAAATTATCATTCCGTATAATTTTGAAATACTGATTAAAGGTGGCCATCTCTCCTGAAATTGAAGGACTGATGTTCGCCCAATTTAAAACATCCATAGCCATTGCACGTCTTTGTTTTAGGTTTAGAAGTAAAGATTGGATTATATACGTGCCTTAAAGTCCATATAGTAATATATATATATAACATACGTACTGCAAAACATTCAGATACCTAAGTCAAAATAAAATATTCAACCACTAAATTAAATAACATTAAAGTTACACTTACTTTTTATAATCTAAAAACACAACTGCACGCCGCAATAAATAATCTCATTGAACTATTTCGTACAAACAAAGTTTATGTTGCAATCTATGATAAAGTTTTGGAAATATTCAGACTGACCACCTCTCCTCTATGGCCATCTATGCTAGAGTTACCCTATATTATTTCAGATGTTAACATCATTTTTTCTCTTCACATACTAAAGGCACAGCGATGAGGGGGTATTTTTCGAAAGACTCTGCAAACGGATTTTGGCATGGTATTACTTACAGTAGAACCCCGCTAATCCTAAAATCCGGTTAATCCCAACCGATTTTATTTTCGAAAATTATACTTGAACATATTAACTAAAAAGATTAACTTACAAAATTTTCCGGATTACAGGATGAATATCAGGAGAAACGTGTAGAAGTTAGAATTAAACAAAAAATAGCAGTAAAGCATGTTTTTTATTGTTTAAACAGCTTGAATAGTATAAAAAAAATACTGAATAATACATATATACATGAATATAAAATGAAAACGTGCACTGTAGGCCTACACCGTAGGATCGATATTTAAAAAAATCTCGAATATCAGTTCCAGTCACCGTAAATTTCTTTTCTAAACTGCAAATATCAATTCTGATGATAAAAATTTATTTTTCTTTCGACAATTGGATTTCGCAAATAATCTACAGAAAGGTTTTTATTTCTTCTTCCCTCCTCGACGTGGTAACTGAGCATGAAGATATTATAGATTCGTGATTTTGAACCGTTTGTAATGGGTTATTACGCAATTACTCATTCTGAGGTTCCATTGGATTATTATGAACATCAGGAGTGAAACAAAGAGTACTATTTTTTTCCGAAAGTCGTGCCGGATTATCCAGCATGACGGACCTTAGGATGCCGGATTAGAGTATGTTTACTATACTGCTGAGTACTTATATGTTACGTTCTTTTAGCACGCAGTTTTTCTTTTCAATTTTTATTGGAATTTCAGGTAATCCGAACAGGCACTGGTTCCAATTAGTTCGGATTAGTGGGGTTTTACTGTATACATTGTTAAAACACGTTATTTGATAAAAATAATTGCACTTAATCAAAAAGTAATGAAATCCGTATCAGCAAATAACTTCAAAAATTGCGGTGAGAAATCCTCGAATGGGTCTATATTTTTTTCTTTAATAGTACTTTAATAGATTTTTTACATTTAATATATTTTTTAGAATGCCCACTAACAACACTAAAGGTCATATTTATATGAAAAATATCAGTAATGCGTTCAAATAAAGTTTTGAAACGTATTAAAAACAATACTTTCGTATTAGCATGCTCGCTACAGGATTTAAAAACCGACAATCTATTTAATAATCAGATTTTAGATTCTGTTATTTTCAGTGGATTAAGCGCGAAATTCGATTTACTGTATTAAATTTGTGTTTTATTTATATTTTTTCCGTTTTTTGTTTATTGATGAATGTTTTAATTTCGTTATGGAATATAAACTGGAATCAAATGATGAGCTACTTATATTAACTAAAGTGCGAACGGATTCATCTTTCATACACTGTAAAAAGAAATCTGTAAACCTACTAATGTTTTTCTTGGAAACTGGGATTCCTAGAACTTTTTATGTAACGGCAACAACAAAAATTCATGTAACAGCGTCTGTTACAGGAATTTTTGTTGTTGCCGTTACATAAAAAGTTCTAGGAATCCTAGTTTCCAAGAAAAACTTTAGTAACGTTACAGATTTTTTTTTTTTACAGTGTAATAGTTTGCACGTGATAGAGATAGATTTTTAAAAAATCATACTTGAAAATTAATTAAAAAACAATAAAAATTGGGTAAATTGCAGTACAGTTGTCAAATAAATTGCGATATAGGTTTTAAACAAATTGCATTTGAAAGTACATTTTTTTTCGCTATTCGAACGTGTAAAAATTGTAAATGTGCTGTACTTAGAAGTTTAAAAAATTGTAAGAAATGATAATAAAAGTTAAATTTAATCGTCTACTGTTGCCACCGTTAAAATGACATCAGCGTTATGCACGGGCACGTTTGTCTTTTATAATATAGATATAATCAACTGAAAAATTCATTCAGTTCACGGTTTTGATTTTTGGAAGTGTATATAAAAGATCCCCTAAGTTGTAATTCAAATTGGTACACCTCTGAAACGTTTTATTTTATGTCTTATAATTCATTAACTTTTTAGTAACTTAAATTATATTTTTCTGGAAAAAAATAGTAAACTATTTTTATTTGTGTCGTGAGGACATTTGCAGTATCAAATATTACCTTATTTTTCCCTAAAATTGAAAAAGGGTCAATCTTAACTAACATGCAAATTTTGAATTAAAATGTTTCATTCTTTTTTTGCAAATATTTTATGATTTCACAATTTTAAACTGTTTCTTACCAAGTATGTAAGCTCAACGGTCACGCGACCAGATACTTAGTTCAGTAAATATTTAAATTTTCTTTAAAAATATATGAGAAGGGAGATAGAAAATGAATGATCCTGTGTTCATTTTTGCTTGAAACATCTGTTTTAAGTAAAATTATTCTGCATAATATTATACAGTCTTCTGAATATAAAGTAAAATATGAAACAGAAGAAAAATATGAAAAAAAAACTGTATTGAGATTACTGCATTGAGAAGCTGTCTTTTTTTCTAGATTTGATCAAATAAACATGTTTTGCACCAGAAATTTTATTTGAAAAAAGATTTCAAGTAAATTACAACAAACTATAACTCACATTTTACTAAGCGATATGACATTTCTGGTTGTAGTTATATTTAAATGATATGTATTAACCTTACTCATTGGCGAAATATTGACGTAGCTCACAGGCTATCAAAGCCTGAGAGCTAATATGCCCGCCCGTTCTGTATGTATGTATGTATGTATGTATGTATGTATGTATGTATGTATGTACGTACGTACGTATGTACGTAACGCGATAACTCTTGATAGAAACATCCGATTTGCTTCAAAATTTTTTCCTAGGTTCACCGTGATAAGGCGCTTCCCTGATTAGTTTTTGGAGTTCATTGGTTAAGGATAAAGGGGGAAAAACGGGGTTAGTCCACACCCCACCCCCTTAATTCAGATAAATGGGTTTTTCATGCAGAATGATTCGATTTGCTCCGAATTTGATATACCGGTTTATTATGTTAAGGAACATCCCTGATTAGTTTTGGGAGTTCATTGGTTAAAGATAAAGGGGGAAAAACGGGGTTAGTCCAACCCCCTTAATTCAGATAAATTGGTTTTTCATGCAGAATCATTCGATTTGCTCCGAATTTGGTATACCGGTTTATTATGTTAAGCAACTTCCCTGATTAGTTTTGGGGGTTCATTGGTTAAGGGTAAAGGGGGAAAAACGGGGTTAGTCCACCCCCCTTAATTCAGATAAATGGGTTTTTCATGCAGAATCATTCAATTTGCTCCGAATTTGGTATACCGGTTTATTATGTTAAGGAACTTCCCTGATTAGTTTTGGGAGTTCATTGGTTAAGGATAAAGGGGGAAAAACGGGGTTAGTCCACCCCCCTTAATTCAGATAAATATGTTTTTCATGCAGAATGATTCGATTTGCTCCGAATTTGGTATAGCGGTTTATTATGTTAAGGAACTTCCCTGATTAGTTTTGGGGGTTCATTGGTTAAGGATAAAGGGGGGAAAATGGGGTTAGTCCACCCCCCTTAATTCAGATAAATGAATTTTTCATGCAGAATCATTCAATTTGCTCCCAATTTGGTATACCGGTTTATTATGTTAAGGAACTTCCCTGATTAGTTTTGGAAGTTCATTGGTTAAGGATAAAGGGGGAAAAACCGGGTTAGTCCACCCCCCTTAATTCAGATAAATGTATTTTTCATGCAGAATGATTCGATTTGCTCCGAATTTGGTATAGCGGTTTATTATGTTAAGGGACTTCCCTGATTAGTTTTGGGGGTTCATTGGTTAAGGGTAAAGGGGGAAAAACGGGGTTAGTCCATCCCCCTTAATTCAGATGAATGGGTTTTTCATGCAGAATCATTCAATTTGCTCCGAATTTATTATACCGGTTTATTATGTTAAGGAACTTCCCTGATTAGTTTTGGGGGTTCATTGGTTAAGGATAAAAGGGGAAAAGGGGGGTTAGTCTACCCCCTTAATTCAGATAAATGGGTTTTTCATGCAGAATCATTCGATTTACTCCGAATTTGGTTTACCGGTTTATTATGTTAAGGAACTTCCCTGATTAGTTTTGGGGTTCATTGGTTAAGGGTAAAGGGGGAAAAGGGAGGTTAGCCCGCCCCTCTTAATTTAGATAAATGGGTTTTTCATGCAGAATGATTCGATTTGCTCCGAAGTTGGTATACCTGTTTATTATGTTAAGGAGCTTCCCTGATTCGTTTTGGCGATTAATTGGTTAAGGATAAAGGGGGGTTAGTCCACCCCCTTAATTTAGATAAATGTTTTTTTTTTTTGCAAGATTATTCGATTTGCTCCAAGTTTGGTATACCGGTTTATTATGATAAGGAGCTTCCCTGATTAGATTTGGAGGTTCACTGGTTAAGTATAAAGGGGGAAACGGGGGCTAATTCCCCTTCACTTATTTTTTTGAGGGGCATTATCCTTTAAAATAAGAGTATAATATACAATTAGTGTGAATAGTCTGTGAGCTCAATGCCATCAGTTTAGCTGGGCACTTTTCTTTTTTATTTCTTTTTTTTCTATGCAGACGATAAATACATAAATAGTAAATATATATGGGTCAATATATTTCAAGTGGTCCAGCACTGGTTGCTCGACCTTTTTTAAAAAATCTGAAATTTTTTGTACAACCCTAACATGATGGAAGGTCAAAATGACTATTACTTTAATTTTATTAATTTTCGTTTGTGCATGGCAGCCATCTTCATTTCACCGTCTGCCGCAATTTTCTCACAAGAAGGTTTTACGGAATTGTAAATTATTCATCGTTTATTTCTCCAATTCAAGTGCGCATTAAAACAATTTGTACAGAATACATTGGGGTAAAAATCTGGTGATAGAGTAGTTCCCGAAACTAACTGCTTATTGGTGAAATTTAAGCATAAAGTTTCAGTTTTTTTCCAAAATTTGTCCGTTTACAAAAGGAAATTTTTCTAGCAAGGAAAACTGTCAACATGACATATTTTTTTTTTTTTTTTTTTTTTTTTTTTTTTTTTTTTTTTTTTTTACAAATAAGCCAAAACTATTTGTACTCACACGCCGAGTTCCAGATCTGGGACTTACTTTCTCTTCGCTAAAAAAATCCCAAATTTTTCAAAAATGTCAAAAATCGCCCTTTTGATGCTTTGATATCTCTGGTGGGGCACGAGATAAAAATCTGAAGTTCTGGTTTCTGAGAGTATTGTATGGTAGTGTTATGCACAAGAAATTTCAGGATGGGGATTTGACTACAAGCTGAGATATGCAAGGGCAACATGTCAAAACAAAACTGCCAAACTATTGTTTTGTTGTAGTCACAGGTAAGTATTTATCTCAGAGTGTCATTTAAATTTATTTTTTTTTTATTATCTTTAAATAATAGTAACAGAAAATAAAGCCTTTTGCAAAGCTTAGAAAATAATTTAAAATATAATTATGCCTAAGGCCTACATTTTGTTCGATTTCAGAAATTTTTGTTGTCATTTTAGTAACTAAAAGAAACCTCAGCACTTTTACATAAGGAATAAAAATATTTTCATACAAGACCTGAGACAAAATTAGAATAGGGAAAGAGGAAAGCTATTAATGTTGGGAAACTTGTTGAAACATGATTAAACGTGTCAAAACACGTTCCTGCTTGTTGGTTTCAAAACCACAATTTTAATGCTGCTTGCTAGTCCCTGAAACCTGTTCCTACCATAAGTTTGTTCCTATAAATGAAACATTATACGATGTTACCATGCATCAGCCTCAAGTAATTTTCAGAAAGTAAAGATATCCAAACCTCTTTCAAAATTTATACTGCAGAAAAATGACACTTTTGCATAAGAATTAAGCTAGGAATTATTAATGAAGGGAGACTTGCACATAGTGATTACAAAGGTTATTTCTATGAGACGGCAGGGCCAAGATTTTGAATCAAGTTATCAAGAGATGACAAGACTTAGTTCCTAAAAATTAAATTTTGAGAAAGATCAAAATTTTTAAAACAACAAGCAAGAATGTGTTTTGACACGTTTGATCATGTGTCAACAAGTATGACAACATTAGCAGATTTTACCTTTCCCTATTCTGTTTTTGTCTCAGATCTTGTATAAAAGTATTTTTTTTCTTTATGTAAGTGCTGAGGCTTCTTTTAGTTACTAAAATTACCTACAAAAAATACTGAAATCATACAAAATAAAGCATAATTATTTTTTTAATTTATTGTTAAACTTTGCAAAGGGCTTTATTTTCTGTTATTATTATTTAAAGATAATCAAAAACATAAATTTAAGTGACACCCTGAGATAAATACTTAGCTGTGACTACAACAAAAGAATAGTTTCACAGTATTGTTTTGACATGTTGACCTTGCCATATTTCAGCTTGTAGTAAAATCTCCATTCTGAAATTTCTTGTGCATAGCACTACCATACATTACTCTCAGAAACCAGAACTTCAAAATTTTATCTCGTGCCTCACCAGAGATATCAAAGCCTCAAAAGTGCGATTTTTGACATTTTTGAAGAATTTTTTTTTTTTTTTTTTTTAGCGAAGAGAAAGCAAGTCCCAGATCTGGAACTTGGCGTGTAAGTACAAGTACTTTTGGCCTATTTGAAAAAAAAAATCATGTTCACAGCTTTCCTTGCTAGAAAAATTTTCTTTTGTAGCAGGACAAATTTTCGAAAAAAATTGAAACACCAATAAGGATTTATTTTCGGAAACTACTCTATTACCAAATTTTTAGCCCAATGTATTCTGAACAAATTGCTTTAATCCGCACTTGAATTGAAGAAATAAACGATGAATTATTTACAATTCCGTAAACCCTTCTTGTGAGAAAATTGCTGCAGACGATGAAACAAACATGGCCGCCATTCACAAACGAAAATTAATAAAATTAAAATAATAATTCATTTTGAACTTCCATCATGTTACGGTTGTTGTACAAAAAATTTCAGATTTTTTAAAAATGGTCAAGCAACGAATATCTGATTTTCTGGACCACTTGAAATGGATTGACCCATATAAGCTATATATATAAAAGCTACAAAAGCTTCCAAGATCATTGAAAACTATTTTTTAGTGAAATATAAAATAAGCAATTTGAAATCGAATGGAATAAAATTTCGAATGTTTAATAAAATGAAATGTTGCTGTATTAAATGGTCCTTTGGTAAAAATAATCATAAAGTAAATTAATATTTTTACACAATTAAAAAAATTAAAACTGTGGCTAATTAACTAGGTTGGACATTACAATTTCTATTGAAGTCCAAACCACTCCTCACACAAGACAAACAGCTATGACATTTGGCTAGGGTTGTCGAAAAGTTCTATTTTCGAAAAAAAAAACCCCGCTATTTCCCCGCCAAAAACATGAAAATAATGTTACAATTTTTCAAAATCAAATTCGTGGTTTTTTGAAGGAATTTTAAAACTTTTTTCAGTATTTTTTTCTTATTATTAACTAATATTTATTTTTAAATGGTTGTCTTTAAACAACTTCAATGATAATAGTCCGATAAGCGGTCTCGAAAATTGCATTTTTAGAAAGTTATGCTGTTGTAAAACAAGAAATATTTTTTTTAAACAGAAAAATGCTATCGATTCTCAGACTTCATAATATAGGGCTTTAAAATGCACCAGGTCTCAATGCTAGGTGCCAATAGCACCAAAAGTGGTTCCCTTGTAAGAAAATGGATGTAAATGGTTAATGTCACTTAAATATCACTTACTGGTACCGCATAGATAGATGATACCGACGTGAGCACTAAAATAGTGTGAAGGAACATTTTTATACAAAACAGTGTTAGAGAGTAAGTTTTAGCTGTTGGAGATCGCGGAATATCGTGGTAAAAATAAGTAGTAGTAACACACACATTTGAAAGTGCTAAATAATGAAATCTTTTTTCCTGGCAGCAAGTTTAACATTGCACTGCACGGTGAAGCCATTTACACTAGTGTGCAAATCTTAAGCAACAGTCACAAAATGCTTATTTTTGAATACATGAATACTCAAAAGCAAATAATATAATTCAAAAGGGAACTTCCCTGCAGCAGAGCTTGTCGATGTGACATCCTGTTCACGTCACACATGGTCACAAATGTCACAGTCACTACGGTGAAGCAAAATATGGCATCTTTTATTCGTCTCATTATTACTCTCAAATGATCATTGTATGGTGACTCCGCTGAGAAATTACCGTGTCTATTGGTTGTGATGAGTCACCAGGTGACATTTCAATGAAGTCACCTTGTGATTCTCATGTGACTGTCATATGAAGAATCATTTTTGAAGTCATCGTGAGCATAGCATTACGATGGGTCACTAAATAGTGTTACAATAAAGTCACGTGGTGACTTTCACGTGACCCACATTCTACTGCGAAGTCACCATTGCACTTCTTTGGGAAAAGTCACCAGATGATTTCATTTTCTGTCATTTGGTAACTCGTCACAATGCAGCTATCATGAGGATTTTACAATGGAGTCTGTAAAGGTAACTTCATTGTAAAATGACCTCGTGACTCTTCACAAATCAGCACTCATTGTAACTTCTCAATGGAGTGACCAAGTGAATGTAAGAATGAGACGAATGAAAGATATCACATTTCAGTTCATTGTTGTGACTGTGACTCTTATGGCCATTCGTGGTGACAAGGAGAGTTCATATCAATTGGCTTTGCCGTTGAGGTAGTATCTATTTTCTACACTTGCTGTTTATAGAATTTTCTTTTGAGCATTCACGTATTCAAAAGTAAGCTTTTTGTGACTGTTGCTTAAGTTGTGCACAGTAGTGTATATTTTGGATTACGAAGAAATTTGCCATTCTAGTAAATGAAAAGAACTCTTATCATAAGCTTTGGAATTTCTTTTATCTTAAAAGGCGGAAAGCCCCTCATTAGATCGTTTTATCTGTTCAATAATTATAAATACAGTAATTTGAGGTGCTCCGAGATTCCTGTTTTGATCGACTTTTTTACTTAAAATTTGTAAGGAAAAAAAAAGTTTTCCAACAGAAAAAGTTTGGTGGTTAAAATACACTTCTATTTTTGTATTAATATTGTTAATTCTTATTTTGGGTTTCTTAAAAAGTAATTTCAGTCCAAATGGCAACTACTTGTTGCCATTTGACTACACTATGCAATATAAAATATCATTGCAACTAAGCTTTTTCATTGTTTTCTCTTGAATCAATGATTATGATTTTAAAAGTTATGCTAGGGAAAAAAAGTTTGAGTCATTTTTCTGATGAAATAAATTTTGGATTTATAAGTAATGTTTGACTAAATGAGTGCCTCTTAGCATATAATTTATAAGCTGCATTTTGATAATTAACAATGCTTGTATATATTTAATGACTTTTTAAAAACTAAAGGAATATTGCAATTATGAACTGTATGGTGTTATCGCATTTCAAATTTTAAAATACTAACTGGAAAAGAAATAAAAACAAAATCTACAAGCAATAAAAGAGAAAATTGCCTACAGAGATAGAATTGATATTTGTAATTTGGGACAGCAGGACAATACATTAGTTATTACATTACTCTATTTCCAGACACAAACGCTGTGAAAAAAGTGAAACGATAAAAACACAAAACAAAATGTGGAATATCTGTTCATTTCTACATGCAATGACAAACTATCATAAACACATGGAGGGCGTGGATCTTTCTTACACCCCACTTGGATGGTACTAAATTAAAATGCGATTAAGAAAACAATGATGCAGTGTACGATCTTGTAGAGTTTGTGCAAGTATTAAATGTTTAAAGTGGGATGTTCTATTGTGTCTAAACAAAAATAATAGTTGTTTCGTGAAATATCATTCACCAAATGTGATGTGTGTAGTATTGTGCAATATATAACAAATTAAAACATCGTAAACACTTTTATTTTTAACTTCAAAACATGCATAAAATTATTTCATGTTTCCTCTAGCAACAAAATTATTTTTATTTAATACAACTCTGCATATTACATGGTGTAGTCATCTTTATATTTTTCAAACATTACAACAGTTGGTTTGCACTGTTAAAAAAAAAAAAAAAAAAAAGAAAGAAAAAAAAAGTAAAATTTAGTGTATATTTCAGGAACCTTTTCTGGTTTTATGCGGTTTTATAATTAACAAATTCACCGGCAAACAAGGTTTTTCTTTTTTGAAACATTAATCTCAGGTCTTCTGTCATTATCTGGAATTTAATTCGGGAATTTTAATCCACATTGGTAACAAGGCGTAGAACCAACAGAGTGAAAAATTATCCAGGCCAGCGTTCGAACCTGGGGCATTGGTTCAGCGCACCAACGCTCTGCCAACTGAGCTACCAGGATATACCTAGCCTGGCACCTCTCACTCTTATGTTGGTAAGGCTGCAACTCCAGCACAAGATGGAATAACTTCATGAACCACAAGTATGAGTCTAAATTCGTCCAACATCGATAATTATATATATATTACAATTTTTGTTAGCAATGTGACTTAAAATTCATGAATTAAACTTCAGATTTACTATTTCTCGGGCGTAATTCATCGTTTAAAAATTATAATATATAAAGTCGAAGATTATTATTCGGAAATAACACCGACAATTGCATATGAGTTCGCAAAACACTATTTATAATTTTAGACTTTAAGAAAATCTAGGAACGAGGGAAAAGAAATATGTTATAATTTCAAAATCATTGTGAACGTTGCATTATGATAAATCATCAAATGATGCCACATTAAAGCCACATGGTGACTTTCTGACACATTAAAGTCACGTGGTGACTTTCTGTCACATGACTTTGTCAAATGGTGACAGAGACCCTACTGTAAAGTCACCACTGTGAAAAGTGGTGAAAAGTCACCATGTGACTTTAATGTGACATTATTTGGTGATTTATAACAATGCAACGTTCACAATGACTTTCAAATTGAGTCTTCAGGTGACAGTCACACGAGAGTCTCAATGAAAAGACATTGTAAAGTCACCTGGTGACTCGCTACAAAGCAGCAGTCACAGTGAACTGTCAATAGAATCACATATAGTAGTGATTTGGGACTCATAAAAGAGACCTATGGAATTTCCTATTTTTTGTTTCGCCGCAGTGACTGTGACTTTTGTGACCATGTGTGACTTGAATGAGATGATATATAGAATACCTGTTCTGCAAGGATAGTAATTATTCAAATTATATTACTTCCTTTTGAGTATTCGCGTGAAAATTATCGCTTGAAAATCGCTTGAAAATTGGCATTTTGTGACTCGTCCTTAAGTTTTGTCCACTAGTGTATATCTGCCAGATGCGGCAACACTAGTGGCTCGTGACATACCTCCGCTAACAGCGCTAGAGCGCAAGTGGTTAAACTGAACTGAAACATTCTTGTTATTTCATAGAGAATATACTACTATTTCAACGAAATGCATTCGGTAAATTTTTAGTTATTTAGAAGAAACGATACTAAGAAATAGCAGGCAACTCAGTGGATTACTTCCAAGGAACACTCTTTTTTACTTCCTTCTATCTTTACAAGAATAGAAAAGTATTTGATTAATGAAAAATTTCGACTTCCGGTTTTCGGTGGATTCATGCGTTTTAGGAAGTCTTGAACACGATTTGGCTGTTTTTAGAAAGTGTCTGTCTGTCTGTATGTTACATAAATTTTTGGGACGCTCTGTCTCAAGAACTAAAGCTTGAAATTTAATAAAACTTAGATTCAGTTAGTCCTTCGTATAAATTGGTGCTGATTACTTTTTCGCGTAAATCGCCTAACAGATGGCGCTGCTATACTGCATTATTCATGATTTCCGCAATAGCTATACCTCAAGGACTAACGCATAGAATTTCCTCAAACTTCAGATTCAGTTATACCTTGATATAAATTGGTGCTGATTACTTTTTAGTGTAAATCACCCAACAGGTTGCGCTGCTATGCTGCATTTTTTAATATTTACTGGATTTCAGCGATACTCATATCTCAAGAACTACTGCATAGAATTTCATATCTTTAGAATCCTGATGATGGGCATAGATTGTCATTTAATTTTGGCACGTTGATAGAGAATTTTGAAGTATTAACATGTATGAGATATAGAAAAGCTTTGGGACTGGCACATCCGAGTAGTTCTTATAGTACGGGAGTTTTTTTATTTTTTTTTTCTGCTAATTATATCTTTATTAGAATCACTTTTTTTTAAAAAATATTATCCAGTGTAGGGTTAAATTTTAAGGGAAGAAGGGATTGAGAACAAAACTATAGAACTAAAATATTATACAATTTATCTTCAGACTAGTTGGTCTTTTTAAAATTTAATCATGCTAATAAGAAACTTCCTTATAGGTTTAAAACAAATGGCGCCAGAATTAGTGGATTTTTTAGATGGATTTTTAGAATACTTTTAAATTAAAGTTTTTGAATATACCTGCAAATGCATCTTTTGTGGATTTGCTACTGAAATTTTTCTTATACAATTGCTTGCACGTGAATGTAATATACTTTGAGTATAAAAAGTTATATATTCAAAATATAGAAGTTAAGAATGACTTTCGCACATTTTGTTATATCTTCAGAAACACAGCTTTGTAAGCATTATACTACCAAAGAAGTTCATGTTTATGAAAACAACTTTCCATGTTGTTCGCAAAAATTTTAGACAGAGATTCAAAATTTTACTTTATCTGAAAATTGAAAACATCCCAATATTCAGTCTCTACATTCTATTCGAAAAGAGTTCTTTTCGCATCCTTTGTTGGCATTTGAATGAAATTGCGGTAGTTTTATCATTATTTGACTGGCGAATTTCAAAAAGTTCTCATCTCGAATTTTCCTGTTTTTTTTGCATAATTCAACTCCAAAAGAGAATTCCACTGATGCTGAAAGTGAAGGACTCGCATCTGGTTTATTTCGAACCAAACAAACCAAAACAATGTTACAGCAGAAAATTTTTCATAGTTTAGTCAACAGGATACGGTTCATTCTCAGATAAACATGAATTTTGGCTTTTTAAAACAGATAAGATTTTATCGTTTTAACTAACTATTTTTAGCTCATCTGACTCCATATAAAAACAATTTTAATTTTTACTAATGAATAGCAATGAATTTTTTTAAATGTCTAAAAGTTTCATTACTATTTCCCTGAAACCAAAACTCCAAAAATCTATGGTAATGACCACGGTAATGACATTTTTAACGTTAATCTTATTTTAGGACTAAACAATAAATATTGAAATCTTAAGGGGAGCGTATACTGAAAGCAGTCCTAAAACTTTTTTATAATTCATTCAAAAAAATTAAACTATTGATTATAAATTTCAAAACTAATAAACTTCTTAATGACTCAAGCCTTCGTAATGACATTATTGTCATGAAAATTACGATGTTGATAGGTTGATCAGAATAAGGTTACCAAATTAGACATTTAAAGTATAAATACTTTATGTAAAATAGTTCTGTAAGTACCATTGAAATCGTAAAAAAAAAAAAAATGTGCCAAAAACCTCTATATCTATTTTTTAATAGCAAGCTAAATTCATGAATTATATTTATATTTATTATGTTCTGCACCGTGAAATTACTTTCTTTAAAATTCGTTCAATATATGTGAATGGTTTTGTGCTTAAGAGAATTTTTCTGTCATATTATGCTTACAAATCCTTCTCGCAAAATTGACTGAACCGAAAAATATGCAGGAATTTTTTTTTTTTCCAGGAGAATTTACCTTTTTAGCATGTTTTGTGATAGTACTTTATTTTTATCGAGATTAGAGTTTTACGGGGTCCGATTTATAATCGACCAAAACCCCAAAAATTTTGTTTTGAAATCAACCTGAAACTCGATCACAAACCGACAAAAAAAAGTGAAAAAATTTCAGTCCCGAAACCCAACTAGCATTCTGAAGAAATAATTTCCGTTAAGCCGAATCCCGACCCAAACTCAACTCAGTTCATTCCGAAATCTAAAATGAATGAATATTAATCAATGTTTTAATGAAATTATAAAATACTCTCTAATTATATCTCTAACTAGAAGACCCGCCCGGCGTTGCCCGGGGTCCGTAAACAATAACCTTAAACAAAACTCAAGTTTCTATGATTTTATACCTTTTGAAATTCTTTTAAATGAAATTCTTTTCTGATTTCGGATGTCAGATTGCCTTCCGCATCGCCTAGTGTGTTCCCAAGAAACATCTTACCGAACGCACCTGTAATGTGGGTCCCCGCTACCTATGGCAGCATGTACCGGAAGTGCTCCGCACGTGCCGGAGACAATCGAAAACCAAGTTGAGTGAGCCAAGCCCCATAGTAATCAAATTCATTGAATCCAAAAAAGAAGGCATCATTAATGTTAGAAAATGTTGGTAACTGAAGTCTAAGTTAAAGTTTCATAATACAGAAAGTCGCTGAATTGTAATCTAAGTTGAACGAACCAAATTCCATTGTAATTGAGTCCTTAGAATCTGAGGGAAAATTGCGCCCCAAAGCCATGGAAGATGCCCCCTTCCCTAGTAAATTTTATGACTTACTTTTAGCATCAACACGATATTTAATAAACAGATGACATCCCTTATTTAAAGTTGTCTTTAAAGTACCGCGATTTTTAATTTACGGCTGTAGCTAGTAAACGTAAATCGATGCCGAAAAAGGAGATTATTGTTCTGAAAAAGTGGTAGCTGAGGTATAAAGAAAGAACGGGCACTGCGAGCCAGGGTCTTAACTGAAATGTAGTTGGGTATAAAAAAATTTTTTAGTAGTTTTAACCTTCCTAACCTGAATGGGTCTAATCGACCCATATCTATAATTTCATTCAATTCGAACCAGAAATCTTTTCGTAAAATAAGATAAATAAAAGGCACCGAAAACAAATGTAAATAAATACATTAAATAGTTTTAAAGAAAATTCTGGTGCGAAATTTTTTTATTAATGTTGACTAAAATTTCAACAGAGTAGGAAGGTTAAAGTAGCAGGAGGACGCTGAAACTATGTTAACGAAAATTGTAATAGAATCGGATAGTTTTTAAAGAAGCTGCAACAAAGGCCCCAAGAAGGAGATTAATATTAAAAATTGGTGATAGCTGAAGTCAGAAATATTTTTGACATCCATGTAGTAGAAGGAGGACTTAAGAGGTTGTTTAAAAAAGCTAGTGAATCGGACCGTTTATAAGGGACCTATAACAAAGGGCCCAAAGAGGGCCAACTGATAGTAAAGAGCAGGGTCCTAAAATGAAAACTTGTTAAAAGATCTAAGTTCTTAGCACTTTAGATCTTCAATTAGTCAAAATTAAGCATAGAGTATGAATTACTCATTAAAATAAAATTTTAAAGAAATGCGCAAAAAATGAGGGGAAAGGCTTAAAACAGGGCCCTAGGGTCCAGTACAAATAAGAGGGTATTGGTCCGGGGAGAAAAGTGCAAGACTCAATTTTAAATTTTGCATTGAGAATGCGAGAAAATTAGGTGATGAAAAATGCATGCCGCTCAAAAAGTTCCAGGGGCCCCGGATCGGGCCCTATGGAACACTAGGGTGCCCCAGGATTTTAACTGGAATCTAGAGAAGTGAGAATAACTAAATAAAAAATGTGTTTCAAAAATGAAGATCGGATTAAGAGGGGGCAATTTATTTTAACAATTTATAGTGCAAAAACTTCAAGGGACCTGTACAGGGCCCCAAGAGGCCAGGGACTTAAGTGGCATGTAGTTGGCTATAAAAATATTTTTAGTAGTTTTAAAGTAATCAGAGGACGCTTGAAATATGTAAAAGAAAATTGCAAGCAATTCTGATCATTTTTAAAGAAGCTGCACTAAGGGCCCCAAGAAAGCTATTAATATTCAAAATTGGTGGTAGCTGAAGTCGGAACTTTTTTTGTTGTTCATGTAGTACCTGGAGAGCCTAAGAAGTTGTTAGAAAAAAAGGGCTAGTTAATCAGACTATTTTTAAGGGAGCTATAATATGGGGCCGAAAAGGGGCCAACTAATGGTTGAGAGCAAGGCCCTTACATGAAAACATGTTAAAACGTTTTAGTACTTAGCGTTTTAGATCTTCGATTAGTTAAAATTACGCATAGGGTATGAATTATTCATTAGAATATAATTTTAAAGAAATGCGCGAAAACCTGGGGAAATGCTTTAAAAAGGGCCGTAGGGCAGCTATGAAAATAGGTGGATGTTGGTCTAGTGAGATGAGTCTAAGCCTCAACTTTAAAATTACGTACTGAGAAGGGGACAAATTAGGGGGTGAAAAATACATGGCACACAAAAAATTCAAGGGCCCTTGACCGGGCCCTATGGGACCCGAAACTGACCCAGGGTTTTAAATGGAATGTCAAAACGGGCGAATAGCTAAAAGAAAAAAAGGATACCAAAAATGAAGTTCGGGTTAAAAGGAAGCAATTTATTAACAATTTACGGTGCAAAAACTTCAAAGGGGCCAATGACTTAAGTGGCATGTTGTTGGATATAAATAAAGATACTTTTTAGTAGTTCTTAAAGTAATCAGAGGACGCTAAAACTATATTAAAGAAAATTGCAAGCAATTCGGATAATTTTTAAAGAAGATGCACCAAGGGCCCCAAGAAAGTGATTAATATTCAAAATTGGTGGTGGCTGAAATCTGATTTTTTTTTTTTTTTTCTTGTCATTCATGTAGTACCTGGAGAACCTAAGAAATTGTTAGGGAAAAAAAGCTAGTGAATCGGACTATTTTTAAGGGTACTATAATATGGGGTCCAAAAGGAGCCAACTAATAGTTAAGAGCAAGGCCCTAACATGAAAACATGTTAAAACGTTTCAGTACTCAGCGTTTTAGATCTTTGATTATGCAAAATTAGGCATAGGGCATGAAATAATTAAAATGTAATTTTAATGAAATGAGCAAAAAATTGGGGAAATATTTAAAAAAGGGCCTTAGGGCCCCAATAAAAATATGTGGGTGTTGGTCAAGGGAGATGAGTCCAAGACTCAACTTTAAAATTACCTACTGAGAAGGTGAAAAAAGTCCTTCCGGCCAGTGCCGGGAGGAAGAGGTAGCTTTCACACTCCTTATTTTAAAAAAGCCAACTTATATTATTCAAACACACGAAGCTCAATTAGTGGAAACCGAATATAGGAGATTCAATACTAATTTTTATCAATACTAAATCATTATGAATGAGAATTTTGCGAAATTAGTCAGCTTTATCCAAGCTGCTTTTATTTAAAGTAACTTATATTTGGCTGCCAAATTCGGCGATTTCTTAAAGTGCCTGCCATTTTAAGACAACATGGTGGATGAGGCTAACAGTGAACTTGGTGGAAACTTTAGTAATTGCTGCGCACATGCTCACTCACATCGGAATCGGTTGATATATACGAGTGCTGTCGCAGTCAAAAAATAAGATTTTTCAAAATGTCACCCATATTAGAAATTGAAACTGCTATATCTGAGCCATTTTTTAAGATAAAGACAAACAAAAAATGCTCCTGAATCCTTATATCAAGGTCAAATACTTAAGAAAGAAAACTTTTTCAATTTCTATTTTTTTTGCACCTCACTTTAAATATAATTTTTTTTTTAATTTAATGGCCGCTATTTTGAAACAAGATAGCGAATGAAGCTGGCCAACGAACTCGGTCGAGACATTGGTATGAACTATGTACAGACCAAATTACATCCAAATCGGTTCACAAATACGCCTGTTATCGCGTGACAAAAATCAGGTCGTTTTAAAATGTCAGCCACAATAGAAATTCAAAATGCTATAACTCAACCATTTTTTTTAGATATAGACGACACAAAACTGTTCCGGAATCTTTGTATTAAGGTCAAATACATACGAAAAAAATCTTTTTCATTTTCCAATTTTTGGTATCTCATTTTAAATTTTAAATTTTTTAAATGGCCGCCTTTTTGAAACAAGATGGCGGATGAAGCTGGCCAACGAACTCGGTCGAGACATTTGTATGTACTATGTACAAACCAAGGTACATGCAAATCGGTTCATAAATACGCCTGTTATCACGTGACAAATATCAGGACGTTTCAAAATGTCAGCCACGCTAGAAATTCAAAATGCTATAACTCGGCCATTTTTTAAGATATGGACGAAACAAAAACTGCTCCCGAATTTTTGTATCAAGGTCAAACACGTAAGAAAAAAATATTTTTTCAATTTTTAATTTTTTGGTACCACATTTCAAATTTAAATTTTTCTTAAAAATTTAAATGGCCGCCTTTTTTAAACAAGAAAGAGGAGGAAGCTGGCCAACGAACTCGGTCGAGACATTGGTATGAACTATGCATAAACGAAGTTACATCCAAATTGGTTCATAAATACGCCTTTTATCGCGTAACAAAATTCAGAACGTTTCAAAATGTCAGCCACGCTAGAAATTCAAAATGCTATAACTCAGCTATTTTTTAAGATATAGACAAAACAAAAACTGCTCCGGAATCTTTGTATAAAGGTCAAATACATAAAAAAAAAATATTTTTACATTTTCAATTTTTTGGTACCACATTTCAAAATTTAAATTTTTTTAAAAATTTTAAATGGCCGCCATTTTGAAACAAAATGGCGGATGAAGCTGGCCAACGAACTCGGTCGAGACATTGGTATGTACTATGTACATACCGAATTACATCCAAATCGGTTCATAAATACGAGAGTTACAGTGTGACAAAGGTCAGATATATATATATATATATATATATATATCAATTTTGAACGGAGGGTGGTTTCGGTGTCTGGGGGTCATGATCGATGAAAATATACCAAATTTTTGGAAATCGCTTTCCTCCGAACGGCTGCAATAGGTAGCTTTTTGTAATGAAAGCTACCTAAAATGAGGGGGTGAGAAATGCATGGCATACAAAAAGTTCAAGGGACCTTTAACGGGCCCAGGGTCGTAACTGGAATGTAGAAACAGGAGAATAACTAAATGGAAAATGGTTCCCAACAATGAAGAACGGATTAAAAGAAAGCAATTTATTAACAATAAAGTGCACTAAAACTTCTAGGGGCCCTGTACCGGGCCCCAAGGGTGGCAGGGTCTTAAGTGAAATGTAGAAATGAGATAAAAACTGAATGGATAAGTCACCCCAAAAATGAAGACGATCAGATAGAAAAAAAGCATGTTATTAACACTTTAGTGACTAAAAATTTAAGGGGTCCAGGGGCCCGGCCCTTAAAAATTAAAAATACGAGCCTCGGGTGCATTAGGACTTGTCTTGGACTAATCACACCTAAATTTTCAGACTTCTACGGGCAGTAGGCTTCGTTAGCCATTGCAGAGATACAGACAGACACACACACACACACACACACACACAGAACGATTTGTTCTTTTATTAGTATAGCTATCAATTTTAACTTTTATGCAGAAAACTGAATATATGAAGTGGTCATAAAAAACTTTACAGATACCTCAAGCCACTAGAGACCGTATCATTTAAAAAAAAAAAAAAAAAGGGTGTCTTTTAGAATGTGAGTTTTTTAAGGCATGGGATCGAGAATGGGGAAAGACCTACAATCAAGCTCTCACAGTTATGGTTATAGTGATAACTTTCGAATTTTTCAAAAAACAACATCCCTTTTTTCATTACAAAGTGGTAGTCACAGAAAAAACCATAACCAGAGTTAAGATGGTACCCGTAATACTAGAAATTTTGACTGAAAACTACTGCAAAGGAAAGCAGTGAGAACAACAAATCAGACCACAGAGGCTACAAAAAGAATTAGTCGGATTGCTATAAAAGTCTTTGTAAAGGTGTATATTTGATGTTTGATGGTTCATAACATCATTTTCTCTTTAAGAAATACCATAAAATTACATGGAGTAGATGTACCAGTAATAGACACTCTTAAGGAACTTCTTTCAAAAGTATTTTTAATTAATAGTTAAAATTATCATATTCCAGTTTTTTTAATATTATATTAATATATGAACAATACTTAATCATCCTCATAGTCGCATTTTCCAATGTCATTCAAAATTTAATTTTATATAACAGAAATAAATCAAGACACCCAAAATTCTAGTAACGGAGAACTTCTTTTCCAGTAATGGACACTCTCTGTTCCAGTAATGAACACCTTGCAAAAAGTAATAGATATACTTGTTTTAATGATTGTATTTAGAGACAGAGTTTAATGAACGGATACTAGTGAAACAAAATATTTAATAAAAATAATAATTAAGGATAGCAATAATTAATAAAATATTTGTGAGCATTATTCATTGTTTACATTAATTATTGTCATTATCATAATATCAATATTTTAATAATTTTAGATATAGTTGTTTTAGTTATTAGTAATAGATATAATTTATTTCATGATTGTGTTTAGAACCAGAATTTAATGAAACATACTAATGAAACAAAAATTATTTTCAAATAAATTTATCAATTAGGACGTCAATAATTAATAAAATATTTATGAGAATTATTAATTGTTTAAATTAATTACTGCTATTATCACAAGATCAATATTTCAATTACTTAGGTAGATTATTTAAAATACTAAATGTCAGATAATTACAGTTATCAATTTATTAAGACAATAAGAGGATCGGGGTTAGTAAAATATAAAATCTTTAAAAAATGTCTATGAGTATTAATGCACGGAATCGTATATTTCCTATTATTTTTAACAGTTAAACTCCCTAGAACTACATGATATATTACTTGTAGTAATTAGTATTACTAATATGAAATAAATGAAACTGTGGATTGAATGTTTTAAATACTAAATAAAATGATTTCAAAATAAAACTGCAGAACTAACGTTTAAAGCTGATCTGCAGATTTATTAATTTTATTACTACTATAAATGTAATTGTCGGATTTCCTCTAAGTCCACACAACTTTGAAGAATGTTCCTTTTTTGTTGATATGCTGCCACCACCGATATAATTACGTGATATCAGGCACGTTTTTAGAGGCTTGTCGAAAGGAATCCTAACTCATTCAATTAAATTTAACTAACAATTTATTTACACATTACTTACAAATAACAAAACAATATTTATAATTAAGAACTCGGATTTAGATGATCCGGTCCAACATTAAGCTACATATAGAAATTGCTTTCTACGTACTGGTGCGCTCATTAAAATGTTCTATATCCCTCTCACACAACTTTAGTTAACAAAAGGCTTTATCGGAGATTACCCTTAATCTCCTAACACATCGGCTTTATACTCTAAGAGCCTCACACAACTTAATACACGCTCTGTCCAGGAGCTCTACTCGGTAGAAAGTGACCTCACACCTCTAGATCCGCGCATTAACTGAACTCTCTCAGCTATCTCACTCATCTTCCCGAAAAACCTGTGCGGGGTTTTTCCTCTGAACCAGGGTCCACTCCCCTTCATACAACCTCAATTGTCACATTCCCGTGACGCCCATTATCTCGCTAGAAACTCTTTTGTCCGTCCCATACCAGGAATGCACCTGAATAGGCAGGGGAACTGCTATTCATTGACGCAAAAGACTTCAAGAGAAGGAATAAATGGAAACTTAAGACTCCCAGTACATAGAAAGTGACATGAATACAATATACAGGGTGCAATATGTTATCTATCGCCGACCTTTAATTTCTCAACCGTTGGTCGTAGACATATAGTTCCAATTACAAAATCGTTTCAAATGAGCTAAATATTCATGTTGTGGTATTATTTAAAGTAAAAAATCAATTTGATGAAAATTCCGAAAACTAACTTTTTATACGGTCCCCCAGTCCCTATAGTTATATTTAGTAAAAGTTTACACATTTCATAACATATATAACACAAAAAGTTTGACATCTGTACTACAAAAAATTGACCCAGTTATTAAATTTCAAAGTTTGAGATTTTTTCACATGATTTTGTCTTTCATTAAGGGATCAGTTAAAAGATGAATTAAAGTAATTCGAGATCAAAATCAGAGTTCAATGTCCTTTTTACGGTGAAACCACCTTTAGCCGGTATCACCAAATCGGGGAATCACCAAATAGGGTGATTTCATCTAAAAATTTGAGCTAACTTTTATGGGTCGAACAACATTCTTTTGAATGTTGTTCGAATGATGTACCGACGATACCGGCTAAAAGTGGCTTCGCCGTAAAAAGGACATTGCACCCTGATTTTGATCTCAAATTACTTTAATTAATCTTTTAACTGATCCCTCAATGAAAGACAAAATCATGTGCAAAAATCTCAAACTTTAAAATTTAATAACTGTGTCAATTTTTGTAGTACAGATGTCAAACTTTTTGTGTTATATGTGTTATGATATGTGTAAACCTTGACTAAATATAGCTATAGGGACTGGGGGATCGTACAAAAAGTTAGTTTTCGTAATTTTTATAAAATTGATTTTTTACTTTAAATAATGCCACAGCATGAATATTTATCTCACTTGAAACGTTTTTGTAATTGGAACTATATGTCTACGACCAACGGTTGAGAAATTAAAGGTCGGCGGTAGATAACATATTGCACCCTGTATATAAGTAAAAAGATAATATATATAGTAATTCGAAATAGTATCTGCTCATCAGAACCTGACAATAAATAATATTAGAGTGTTTTTTTATTTACAGAATAGTTTTGTCAGAGAGGGGTAAACAAGCATTTAAGACAGACAATAGGTTTTAAGAACTTGTGTAAATGAAAAAATTGTCTTTATTTAAATAGCGAGGGCTTGAGCCCCATGAGTTCCTTCTTTCTTCATGCCTTTAAACACTATTCTCTGGGTCCTGACTAGTTTGGTTGATTACAAGATTGTAAAATATGCAAGGCAGAGTTATAAATAATATTTTGATTACAATATTAAAAATGTCATTAATCACTTGAAATTAATTAAATCAAAAGAGTTTATGCACTATGAATATTACTGAATTTGCAATTTTAGTAATGTCCACATGGGGTGTTCATTACTGGAAATTGACTAATTAAGTATTTCAGTCCTTTAACCTTTTCAGTCTTAAAACCTGAAAAATAAATGAAATTTTTGTAAATTGCCATTAGTATATAAAATTCAAAGTTTTCTATTACTACCAAAACAAGAACATGCAAATTTTGCAAAAAAAAAATATATAAAAAAATATAAATTTATTAAGAGAAGGATATAAACTTTTAGCATGTTCATTAAGATTTTCACTGTAAAACGGTAAAACTTCAAAAAATTATTTTCAGCTCCCTGATTGTTTGGATTAAGAGTACCAACCATAACCCAGATTATATAAAATGCAAGAGGGAGTTTAAAAAATAAAGTAAAAGCTAATATTTTATTGGTTACTTTTTTTAAATATACCAAAAATTCTGAAGGGTGTCCATTACTGGCTTACCCTACCAATGGAAACATAACATAATCTAAAATGTAATGCAACAAATTTCATGAAGAAATGTTTATTAGAACAGCGGTTATAAGGAAGAAAAGCGAAACATATCGAAAAATTGAGATATACAAAATTATCACAATGTTAGTTAATAGTTACCTTTCCTCTTAATTATTGTCTTACAACGCCTTCCTGTGGAGTAAAACAAATCTTTTAGTTCAGAAGCTGTTATAATGTGATGTCAAGACTGAATTATTACTTCTATTAATTAGAATTTATTACTGGATTGCTTCTGCGCAAAAAGTTTCTTTAGTCGGCTGTATAGATTTCTAATTGGGTTGAGGTCTGAGCTACTTTACATGACTTTCTAGGTGATCAGTCAAGACTTAGCGTTGTGTGTTGAATTTTCTTATATTTTACAGTCAACTCTAATATCAAACACAAAAAGCACTGACGTGTGTACTCCAAAACGAGACAGTTAAAGACTACTGTTACCTGACTGACTCATTGCTAAAACAGGTTGTTACCTGATTGGCTTTCTAAACACTTATGCTCATTGCTCATTGGCTGCATTAAAAAAAAGGGAAAGCTACTGCGTGTTAACCCATTTGTGCCTGAATTTTTTTTCTCAAATTTTTTGGTAAAATCACTTTAAAATGTTGCAAAATGAACTGGAATAATACTAAAAAAAATTAAGCTTAATTTTTTTTGTATTTATTTGATAAAATGTAAAAGAACTAAATATGAGTATTTCTAGTAAAATAATATGCATAATTATATATTTTGCCTATATTTATATTTAAAATATTTTTAAATTGTGTATTATGAACTATAATTAGTATTTTAATGAACTACAAAAAAATATATTTATTTCTTTGCAGAGACTAATAACGTTATAAATATTATTAATAATAAAATAAGAATAATCGTATTGCAGACTTAATAACAATTTATTTCATAAACATCTTCGAAAGGAGATTGCATAAATAATTGTCTCCTAAATTTCTAACAAAAATATGTGCCCATTTGTGCCTAGAACCCTATATTTTGTACATTAAAAAAATGCATAAAAAATAGGCTTGAACATTTAATTTCGTAATTTAAAAAAATACGTATTTCAAAAAAGCCCACAATCTAAGATTATAACTTGCGATTTTGGGTCCATGATAGAAAAAATACAAATAAACTTACTTTTTACATTTCGCCCTCTTGAAAAATTAAAAATCTATAAACACCGAAAAAAGCCTTAATTTAAGCAAATAAATATCCACCTTGTGCTGTCATCTCTCGGTTATAGATAAAGACATTTATAAATAATGATTTCATGCAATTTTCATGTTATAAAGAAGAAGAAAATTATACAAATGCATTAAAATTTGAAACGTCCCAAAAATGGGAGGCTAGGCATTAATGGGTTAATTTAAGCATGTTATGCTTATGTTTTTGTTTTTTATTTGATTATAGCTTTTGACAATACTAATAATTGAAAAATATTTATTTCATTACATTAATTATTAAATTATCTTTCCACTGATATATAACTTAATGGCATTACTTAAACAGAAACTGGTGTTATGAGCCATCAAACCTCAAAAATACACTTTTTTTCAAAAAGGTTGCCACACTTTTCGCCACTTCCGTATACTCTACAATAAGCATCTTGTAGACCAACTCAGCAATGCGCATCAATTTCATTATGATCAAAATTGTGTAACATTTTAAAATACACTGTAAATGATTTCCCCCCGTAGGCCATAATGTAATGCAATTTTTATGTGCATCCGTGTAGATGAATGGTAAATACCATGCACTCCATATTCTACACAAAGAATGTTGTATTGCACCACAACAATGTATATGAAATGCAGCATGCTTGAGATGGTGCAACTTTATTAAAATGCACTGCAAACTATTTTGCCCCATAGACCATAATGTAAATAAATACCATAAGATGAGAAGATGCCATAACGAAGACCATAACGAAATCTTTTGTGTTCTGTAAAAGAACTATAAATGCTACAAATTCCACATTCAATAACGAATGTCCTCCAGTAAACCTGTATAACATTTACCAAGCTTTTGGTAATCCAAGAATACTTAGAGCACGGAGAGACAGACGGCCAGACAAACTGAGGTCATAAACACTTTTCAACTATGTTGGAAAGTGTTAATAATCAAGTATGTTAGCAAGTGTTAAAAAAGACATTATACAAAGGAATTGTATAACATCAATTTGCTGAAAGTCTTTTAAAAGCCGGTGTGAACACATTTTCGACTTTTTTTCTTCGGAGTTTCTGAAATATTTGATTCAATTTAGGATGCTGCTACACAGACACATTTTATTTTTTTCGAAAATAGGAAATTTATTCATTTCTTTTAAAATTTCTGAAACAATATAATTTCTATCTTTACATATGACTTTCCGTTAAACTTAATTTGTCTTTTCAGATAAAATGAACTCAATAAAATAAATGCAAATTGTATAATGTTCTCTATTTCTAAAACGAAAGCAATTCAACACATTATTGTTGTGAATACAAAATATTTCAAGCTTGAAAACAGATGTTTTCTTAAACGAAATTTTATAAAAGTAGCTGTAGGTATCTTCGCCTTTATTCCCCACCTCTTTTGTGTATGTGTGTGGCATACAATTGTTTACGCATCTTTAAAATCAATTTTCTCTCATTTTCTGTGTACAGAATATTTTAGAAACGTTCAAAGAAAGAAAAAACTGCTCTAGTTTCCCAAATTTAAAATATCATGAAGTAGAATATAAACGATTGTATAATTTTAAGACTATAACTCAATCTAGATAAAAGTTAGTTATTTTAGTCATTCACTTTCAGAATGTTAACTATAAGTTCTTATTTTTGTTTGAATGTTTCTTTTCTGTTTCTTTACGTTACAGTCAAAATTATTTTGTTTTTACCTCAAAGTAAAAAGCAACCACATTTTCTAAAATTTAATCGCTCATTTACAACGAAGAAAGTATAAAGAAGAATTATATTCACATTTTCAACTAATGCAAAAAAATATATATAAATAAATAAATAAGTGAATATACGCCACTAAAAGAAAACTCTGCTGAAAAGTCTACACTAGTCACTCAAAGAAACTCGTTCGTAAGCTAATTTTAAACAAATGGGAGCGTTCTTTTCAAAATTTTTGTTAGAATTTAAATATTGTTAAATGATTTTTTTTTTTTTTTTTTTTTTTTTTTTTTTTTTGCATAAGATAGCTGAAATTGATCTGTAACGTTGCTAGGTTGCACATTTTCGATTTTGGTTGTCTACTTTTACTATCGGAACGGGTGCGAAAGCCAGAGTAGCCTTGATAAAAAAGCTAGGAAAAAAAATCTAAAAATTGCAACCTAACAACGTTAGAGATCGATCTCAGCTATCTTATGCAAAAAACAAAGTCATTTAAGAATATTGAAATGCAAATATTTAAAAAGAACGCTCCCATAGGATTAACATTAGCATAAAAGTTTCTTATCGTGACTAGAGCAGACTCTTAAAATTAGTAATTGAACGTACGTTAAAAGAAAAAAGAGACTCACACTGTAAAGACGAGCAATGCGCTTGGTCAATATTTTATGAATTAGTTGCGAATCTCTTTCGAAACCCGTTCCAAAAGTAAAAGTATCCTAATAAAAAAAAAATATGTAAATAAAATCGAAAAAGCAAAAAAAAGCCTTTTTTACAGATCGATCTCAGTTAGGCAATGCAGAAAAAATCGTTTAAAAATATTGAGATATCTTAAAATATTTCTTCCTTAGGATTAACATTAGCGAACGGGTGTTTTCGCGTGAGTGAAGCAGTCTCTTAAATGTATCCGGATACGTATAAGCGTCTATCGGTTAAATATATAATTCAAGTATAGGTATATTTGAAGTAGTATACGTATATTTCAAATATACGTATTTACTTTTAATACCAATGGATCTTAACAGTCTTGCGTCACTGACTGGAGAAAAAACTGGAAATTGGTGATGCACCGCAGCAATCTGCATAATGTGTTTCTACAGAAGATCTTGTTATTTTCCCCTGAAAATATTTTAATTAATTTATGTTACTTCTAATAGTCATTGAATTAAGTGTTAAAATGTTACATGTTGGAAGAGTTTAAATTGTTTTATATTTCTTAAATTTACCTTTATGATTGTTTTAATATATTCTCATAATGATTGCTTGAAAATAAACAAGGTGAGGTACTGTGTCACGTGATAATGTGAAGTTTCCTATGATGGCGTCCAATACCGGCATTTAACCCTAATACCCACAGTAAAACATTTCATAATTAACAGCTTAGTTTTGTGGTAGAAACAATCAAGAACTAAACTGAGGGAAAAAATTTCGATTTTTTTTTTTCAAGTACCCGCTACTTGCATAAGAACCAAGTGGTAGGTAAAGCCGGAGGCATTGTGGTTCTTTGATCAAGGAATCACGACGGCTCCAGTAAACCGCATGAATGCAGAACTCTAGCGGACTCGATGACTTTGATCCGTAGACCAACAGGAGATAACCATTTTTATTCACTCATTCAACAAAAAACGTTTAAACGTTTATACGTTTTCTCACTGGGGAAAGTTCGTATATACGCTGTGCCTTATATACTGTTCCGTATAATACGTATAACCGCCTTTGCCGCATCATACGTATCCAAAATCTATACTCCTTATAATACGTATACCTATACTCACATAAACATTTAATAGGGAGCACTAATAAAAACATATACTTCCAAATTAAATTTAGTGCAGTGTAGGGTTTTAAATTATTTGAATCAGTTTTCAAAGAGCCATGTTGTATATAAAAAGGTACAGTAAACACTGTCTAAGGCGGATTCTGCTTAAGACGGAAATCTGTTAACTCGGAAAGATTTTTGAAACTCGGCGAATCCATAGGCATCAGAGCTGCCACGGGCGAGTATTTTTATATTCTGCTCGCACCGCTATTTTAAAAAATACATTTTGTAATATATTTCTCTTGAAAATGTTGTCAAAGCGTATGTAAAATGTTTTTGTTTTGAAAAAGTGGTGCGAAATAAAATAAAAAAATAGTCAGCCCTGAGACATAGAGTAAACTTTGCATAAGACGTATTCGACGCGAACAACTTTCTCAGTCACGGTCGATTCTGCGTTACTGTAATTTTTTCTACAATCGTATTTCGGAAGATTGTTCAGTTTAAGTAATTACTCAGCTGATATTTTTAAAGGGATTTTATCTTATATAGCGGAAACTGGTGATATTTGACAACACAGAAAGTTTGATCCACTGACGTTTCATTTAAAAAATCTATTTTACTGATAAGTACAAGATGTAAGCATGTTAAGTTAGTAAAGAACGGAAAAGTAAACATGTGTGCAAAAGAATAGTATTCTATATTATAATACGCACAAATCTTGTGTGTGTGTGTGTAAATTTTATCTTAAAAATGACTCTAACGATTTTGACTAAACTTTGTATCTTACCGCCTTCAGGCGGGAGAAGACCACTGGGATAGGTCATATGTTCGAGAAAATTCAGTTAGTGGGTCCTTTTGGGTCACTGCGGGTCAGGATCAAGCTAATTTTACCTAAAAAACGGTTCAAACGATTTTGACTGAATTTTGTATCCTACCATCCTCTATTACGAGAATACCATAGTGCTAGGTCACATATTCGAGAAATTTTAATTAGTGGTTATTTTTTGGGTCCCTACGGGCCAAACTAATTTTATCTAAAAAACGGTTCTAACGATTTTGACAAAATTTCCTATCCTACCGTTTTGGATTACAAGAAGAACATTGGACTGAGTCACACTTTCGGAAAAATTCGATTAGTTGGTGATTTTTGGGTCACTACGGGTCAAGCTACTTTCATATAAAAAACGGCTTTACGAGTTTGACTATATTTTGTATCCTACTATTTTGGATACGAGAAGGCCATTGGTTGAGTCTGATGTTAGATAAAATTCGATTAGTGGGTAATTTCGGGATCACTACGTGTCAAGCTAATTTATCTAAAAGATGCTCTAACGATTTTGACTAAATTTTATATCGTCTTGGGTTACGAGGAAACCATTGGGCTAGGTCACATGTTCGAGAAAATTCGATTAGTTGATCATTTTGGGGTCGTTATGGGTCAATCCATTTCAATGGGAATAAAGCTTGAAACAGTTATTAAATTGTTGAACTGTTAGCAGTAAACGAAATCGCGAAGTTGGCAACATTTTACCAAATTTGGCGATATATGACGAAATGTTGCCGACATTGGCAAGATTTGGGCGGGAAAATCGACTTTCTACCAATGCCAAAATACATGATTGGCGCCAAATAAAGAAAAAGTTACCAAGTTTGCGCCTTACTTTTCGGTTAATGTTTTGCGAAAAAATTGATTTTCAGAATCTGAATGAATTTTCCAGAAATTCGCAATAGGATTCGATATACATGATTCAACCAACTTGCGTCCACAGAACGTTCTTGAACAAAAGCTACGTTGTTCCGTACAACGCATACTTTCCTGAAGAAGTACAACTGTCACACCAATATCGATGTTATATTGAGTTGAACAAAAAGCTATTTTTTACAGAGATTAGCTCGTTCTTCCTTCTTAGCTTGCACAGTTTTAATCTATAAGTAAAAAAGTAAAAAAACTTAATTATTAAAGTTTTCTTCGGTGGATCTCAAATTGCTCTTCGAGAACACACCGGGTCATTTTGACTTTCATTTACCTTTTTCAGTACTTTCAAAAAATAGCATTACTTTAGAGTTTACCAATCACCTTCTTTAGCGTTTTTATTGCCACAATTAAAATTTTAAATTCCTTTCTAAGACTTTATTTCATGAAAGAAGTCTAATTATTAGAGCAACGTTTAAGTAAATAACGTTTTTGAAAGCATAGTCCTGTTTAAATGATTTTTTTCTGTATTGAAATTAATTTCTACGTTAAAATTTATTAAACTATTTTAAAGTACAGTTCAAACACTTTAACAAAATATAAACATTTGGTGTAAACTTATGGGGATATAGCTTGATGAAAATTAGACCGGGTCTAATTAACCCGTTGTGCAACGGTTGATCGAAAAGTCAGGTGCTCTACGGAAGGGTTTATTATAAACCAATCACTTATAATCTCTGAAAAGTAGCTCTTTTTTATCAAAAATTGAACCTAAAGAAAATTTTTCCCAAATAGATTAACTTATTTAGTTGAAAAACTTCTGAGTTTTTTAATGTGTATTTTATTGCATCAGATTAGTCTAATTTTATTGTATAGAACGCGCAGAAGTGGATTTAGATCATTTCGTTATATATTAAAATTATGAGGAAATGATGAAATACTTTTGGAAATCACTTTGTACAAAAATGATTATGCTTCGGTATATTTTCAGTTGCTAAATATCTTTTGAAATACATTTACATTATTTAGTAACAGAAAAATACAGTTTATTTGCTTATATAAAAATATAATACATGAGGGAATGACGGCTAATAGAAATTCTTACTTTGATTTAGTACTTAGAAGGCATGTGCTAGCTATTGAAGAACGTTGTTGGGCAAAAACAAAATAGTTTTTTTTATGCTCCTGTATAGACTGTATGTATGTACCACTGTATGTACTACTGTATGTACTGGATGCTACGGTATGTACTATCATTTGCTCAGTAAATAGGAGAAGATTTATGGCAATATGAGGGCCATATAAAGCCAATTACTAGAGACAACAATAAAATGTTTCCTAATTTACTTTATTGCAAGAAATATAAATATAATTAATTGACTAAATATTTAGGTATGTTTAATATTAAAAACATTATAAACATACATGCATTAATGTGAGGGGGAAAAAAATCAAAAATTGAAACCAGATAAATTTAAAAGGGAAATTGCACAAATTAAAGACACCGAAAAGAGGGATGGGAGGGCTTGGGGCCCTGAAACTACCGGACGACCCCTGCTGCTTCCAGCTTATTATTAGTCTCTGTCGGCGGTTGGGGGTGGGCGAGTGGGTCAACCGCCGCAGCGGACGGCCTCTTTTCGTCTGCAGCTCTTTATTCTTCTACTTATTCCGACTCTTTTGCGGAAGCAAGGTTCATAGATCACCAGCCACGTCCCGAATAAAAGACACTCTAGCGAAAGCCAGGTTGTAAAAAAAAAAAATCAAAAATTAAAACCGGACAAATTTAAAAGGGAAATTGCACAAATTAAAGACACCGAAAAGCGGGAAAAGGGGCTCTTGGGGCCCTGAAGCTACCGGACGACCCCTGCATCTTCCAGCTTATTATTAGCACTTTCTCTCACACATGTGTGAATGGGGACACAGTAAAGGAATGATATTCGCAATCAAAAAATATTTAAATACAGTTTTTCAATTTCAATATGCAAATACGTTTATATGTATAACTAATCAATATTAATATTTTAAATATTTTTCTTTAAATTGTAATTTTAAAAATACGTACACAAGACCCTTGGTGCACGAAATTGCCATTTTCTGAGAGTTACTTACACCTGTATCTTTAAATTTGAACCAGTTATACGTAAATGAGAAATGACAAATTTTAATGGGGGACTACGCATCAAATTTCCAAGGTAGAATTATGACATATTGCTAGAAAAGTGAAACACGGACTATAATGCATATGCATTTTATCTTAAATAAAGGTAATCAATGCTCACATTATTATAAATAGCAAAAAACGACAAAATATTTACAGAAGCATTATCAGAAAAGCTCAGTTACGTAAAATACATGAGAAAAACTCGTTGAAAAGGCTTTGTGAATTGTTTTTATTTATATATATATATTTGTGGGAATTAATGCAACATTTATTTATTTAGTCTCTGCTTATCAATTCTTTTTAGATGTACAGGATGTCCATAATTAAACCACCCTACTTTAAAGTTGTCTACAGACAAAACTATTGTCCATAAAGCTGTGAAATTTTGTAAAAGACATAATAAAAGGATGGGAATTTGTTTAAGCTAAAAAATATACAAATAGAAATAGTTCAAAATTTCGCCACCAGAGGGCAATTTTTAATAAGTTACACATTTAGCATTACGATAGTTTAGAAATTTTATTTACAGGATGTTCATAATTAATCGATCCTATTTTAAAGTTCTCTACAAATGAAAATATTGTGACATTTTTTGGAGGACATAATAAAAGTGTGGAAATATGTTTGAGCGAAAAAAAAATTAGGAGGCCGTTTTCTAACGAATTACACATTTAGCATACATTTACGGTAGTTTAACAAATTTTGTTAAAAAAAAACATGTTCTGAATGACTTTCATCATTTTCAGATACCATCTGGAATCTTACGATAGCATGTTTCACAGTTGATCACAGTATGTAATGCTAGGAACATGTCGTGAAATGCTGTCTTTAGAATAAGGTTAAGTTAATAAACAAAATTTTCAAATTATCGTAATGCTAAATGTGTAATTTATTAAAAATCTTCCCTGGCGGCGAAATTTCAACTCTTTTTATTTATATATTTTTTTTTAGCTTAAACAAATTCCCATCCCTTTATTATGTCTTTCACAAAATTTCACAACTTTATGAACAATAGTTTTGTTTATAGACAACTTTGAAGTAGGGTCGTTTAATTATGGACACCCTGTATTTAGATGATTTTTTTTCCACTTGTTACCATATTTTATATCTAAATAGCGCCATCATCGATTTGCGAAAGGTTCCTATTTTCAGTGATAAAAAGCGATATAAATGGTACGATGAAATAATATAAATTAAAATTCAGTTAATTTTAAAGGATACAGATTTTCAGTTTTTTAATAATCTTGTTGCAGCAAAAAGAAAAGTTTCCTGCCTAACCAATTTTCTCTAAAGGGATCGTATAAAAAATAGTGTCATTTATTTAAATAATAGGAGGGATTATTTCATTAACATAATCTTATTCCTTATGTTATTTTCAGCATAATTACAATTTAAATTGACTATTTATGTGTTGTTGAAAAAATTTAAAACGCGTTTCATATTTTTGGGACACCCTGTATATTATAAGTAGCTGCGTGGCAACCCAGTGTGTTGCATTTACATTCTATTACAGCTTTCAATTTCTTGAGGGGAAAATATATCCATTACCACTGTACATTTCGAAAAACTTATAACGTTACTTATATTAAATACTTAATTTCAAAGAAGAAATCATATTTACATTGTAGTTTAAGCAGAAATTTGAAAAGCGACATTTGCAGATTACGTGATTTTAAAAATATTCTTCTTTTAAGTTTTGTTTCTAATTTCGAAGCTAAATGACGTCACTTTGGCAAACTTATAAAAAATATGTTTTTACTTTTTGAATTAAAATAAATGCTTTCCGAGAAAAGAAAAAGTACGTAATTTTTACTTGATAAACCATTTTGTTTTAGCGTCTTTGTGAAACGTTTTAGCTGCCATCATACAAAAGTAATCAATTGAAAATGGTATATTCTTAACTTTCTTTAATTTTATTTCTTCTGAATAGAGGTCAATAACTGTCCATCTAAATACAAGGAATTTTAATCTCCCTCCTTCGTTTAATGTACAGCTGAAAAAAATCTACAAAGTAATGATTTCTAAATGTCAATATGTTGAAAGACGATATTTATTTCTGTGAAATGAATTGAATAATGAAGCTTGAATATGTGAAAATATGTTTTTATTTATTCAAATTTTCTTGAAAAATTTAACATAATTAAGATTTTTTTCATCCTCCATTTTAATAGAAAATAATTTCTCTCTTCAGTTTTAATAAGAAAATGGCATAAAAATATTTTAATAATTCCTATCGTTTCTCGTTTCCTCTATTTTATCCACAAAAAATGGAGTAATTTAGTTGCCCCCCTTACAGAATTGTCATAGAACATTACTAAATAATAAGATTTCGAAAACTAATTCAGATTTCAAAATTCTGAGACCTTATATGACTTTCTCTGATCCAAGTGGAAAACTGGTGTTAATTTCATCGCTCAACGTTCGCTATTCTAGGACGTGGAGTAGAGAAATACAAACAGACAGGCAGGTTTTAATATAATAGATACCTTTATCCGCTGACCCTTTAACGCTCCAATTCCTATATAGTTTTTTTTTTTTTTTTTTTTGCTAATGTCAGTTTTTGTGCTTATAATGTTCTTCTCTACTTTTTATGATGTTTGAACATTTATTATACCTTTTAATTATACCAAAATAACATTAAAATAACTTTATTTTTATAATATTTTTATCATATGCGTATGATACTTTTGAAACATTTTCCCAGTAAATATATGGGGAATTTGTTTTTCTTAACATTCGTAATTTTTTTCCATCATACTTGACGGGCTTTCGCATAATCTAAACTCCATCTATAGTCATTCGATTTCGAAAATTTCTCTAAGGAGTATTTCGAATTTCTTACCTAGAAGTTTTTAAAATGGGCAAAATTCCAACTGTAAAAATAAAAGAATATTATTCCAAATACATAAACAACATTAAAGTCGGCAGCACAGTCCAAACTTTTATGATGTGCTAAAAGAGGATTTGTTTTTTTCTTATTTTGGAAGTACGTGATTTCTCTGAACTTCTTGAAATTTTAAACACTTCTAGGAAAACTTCAAATTTCTGCTACTGCTTTTTTAAATGCAAAAGAAATCTCCATCTTATATTTTAAGATTAAATTTAAAAAAAACGCAAATGGATTACAATTCATAACTTTTACGGAAATTTATTTCGAAAAAAAAATATATATATATATGTTAATTAATTTTCGAAAAAAATATGAATTATAACATATATTTTTATGTATAAAAGAAATCAATTTTAGAAGCTATTTTTAGAAGTATACTCAAATCTAAAATAACACCTCATTGCGCTAAATCTTTTTTGAATCATGTTTAAAAAACTACATGCATTACAATCTGTATTTCAATTATTGCAAATGAAATTAACATTAAAAGTACCAAAATTTCAACATTTTGATTCCTAAAGTACTTGACCAAATGATGTCAAAATTAGCTTTTCGTATTAAAAATTTCAGAGCTTGCTAATATTTTAGTATGAAGACTACCCTCTAACCTGATACATAAATTGCAACAAGAACGAAAAATCATGCTTCAAGCATAGATTATAAAACACTTTACAACACATTTATAATACTGTAACAAAATTTCATCGTTTAATAAGGTGAAATATCATGTCTAAGTATACAATTTGGAAAACACATAACACATTGGAAAACATAATTCGGGACGCAAGTTCAGCAATTGTCATCAATAGTCTAAAAAATATCCGAGTTATTTTGTGCAGCCCTGTATATGATCTATAGAATATTTAATACGGGATTTATCACATTGCTAACTAAGCGTAGAGCCAACGTAATCGTTATTTGTATTCATAATCTTAATAAATATTGCATTTTAGCATAAGAGTGCAACATCTATCGAATCAAGCTCTGAATATTTATAAAACTAACTAAAATTTAGCACTAGTTATAGTACGAACGCATCTCATTTTCCACGTTTGACGTACAATTTCCAACTTGTTTAACTTTTAATGTACTTGACAAACTCCCTTCAATTGTCGGCATACTTTAAAATTACAATCCTCTTGGGAAATCAAAATACAAAAAAAAGAAATATACCTTTATTTCTCTTTCCAACGGTGAAATTTGTTTAAAAAAATACGAATATTAGCCTTTGAAAAAAATTAATTTCCGAAAGTCTATTTCAGTAATTTTCGTTTTTTCCATAGGATGCCCATGTAAAAAAAAGTGTGAAGAAAACATTGCTTTTTACAACTAAATATCAATATTTTAGCACGAAAATTATACATTGGCTTCAGAAACATTATTTAACTCATAAAAATAACTCATAAAAATTCCTCATAACTCATAAAAATTTCAAAGAGTTTCAACAATAAGAATTTTTTTTTTTTTTAGTTGAAATGTATTCGATGGTAGTCGATGTAAATATATATAGATATAGATATAGAAGGACACTTCTTAGATGCCCTTCTTACTTAGATTTTCGTTTAAAATATAAAATTATTTAGCACTTATTTAAGTATATTTAAAGCTATTATCAATGGCCCGGGCAACGTCGGGTGCATCAACTAGTATTTTATAAATATAGGTACAGTCGTGGGAAAAAAAAAAGTAAACACCCCCTACTAACTCCTCAACAAATTATTGTAGAAGAAATTTACTGGTGCCGAACGATTGGAAATAAAGTCTACTTTTAAATGATGTATATAAAATTTGCATAGGGGGCCATCTACATATTAAAACGAACCGTAACTTTGTTTTTTTCAATTGCAGTACAAAATTCTGACAGCATAAATGAACTGTACACCCTTCAATTAGTCTAAAAACAAATTTTTATGCAATTCGTATCATAAGTTTCCGAGAAATTAATTATTTTAAAACGAGCGTATTTTAAGGGCTGTGTCCAAATTGAAGTTCGGTACTCGATTGTTAACCGAGAGAGCTCCCTTCTTGATCAAGGCACCTTAAGCAGTCAATTAAGCCTGTTAGATTACAGGATAGTGTAAGAAATTTCAAAATATTTAGTCACTTCTGCCATAGACGGCCCCTTAAACCATCATTTTGCCGTTTTTTAAGCATAATTTGAAAACTACTTGGAAGAAAAATGTGAAATTTTGGATTTCCATAAAGCAGAACTTAATAAATCTGAATCCATCAAAAAAATTGTAGGTTGCAATTCATAATTTTTTTAATATTAATTTCAGAATTCTTAATTCATATCAGAAAATTATAAAAATTGCAAATTCAACGTATTTATGTTTGGATATATTAGTATTATTGCTACGCAAAAAATTAAAACTTTAGAATCATAATTTCAGAAGTTATAAATAAAAATATGAAAATGTAATTTAACATTAGAAGCACTAAATTTTGAATGTTTATAATTCAAAAACTTATAATTCCAATGACTTGACATTTGGTGTCTGGGCATAGTTTGAACCAAAGATTTGAAATATATCGTTAAAATTGGGTATTGCCATTGAAAAAAAGAGGTTTGAATTCGTTTTAATATGTAAATGGCCCCCTAAGTAAATTTTATATACGTCGTTTAAAACTAGACTTTATTTCCAATAGTTCGGTACCAGTAACTTTCGTCTACGATAATTTGTTGACGAGTTAGTAGGGGGTTATTTTTTTTTTCCACGACTGTAACTATTATAAAATTAATAGACACTTTTGCGTTGCAAACTTAAAAATAAGTTCAATCTTTATTAAGCAGACCACTCTCAAACTGTAGGGGAGACTAGGGAGGGTTAACCCACTTTTTACAAAATGATTTTTCATTTTTTAAATATTGAATATATTGAATTTTATATGATTATTGAATTATTGAAATTTTATATATCGTTTTATTCGTTATACAATCAGTTATGAAAATAAAATTGCTATATAAGTTTAATATACAGTGTGTCCACGTATAACCTGACCGACCTTTATTTTCGCATCCGTTGGTCCTAGATGCATACTTCCAATTACAAAAATGGTCAAAATTAGGTGCAGAGTTAAGATAAAAAAAATTGAAGCGAAAAAACAATTTATCGAAGAATTACAGAATCTAAATTTTTATACGGTCCCCCGGTTCTATAAGTTATATTTAGGAAAATTTTCCTGTTACATTGAAAAGTAAAGCCAAAAAAAGTCCCGTTATTCTACGATTAAAATTGACCGAGTAATAGCTGTTTAAAATTCGAGCATATTTTTTGCTGCAAATTAGGGGTCATTCACAAATTTAGTAGAAATATAATTATCGTCAGCTATATCAAAGAAATGGTTAAGAGTAAAATTAGCATTGCAATATAAATTTGAAATCTTTAATCATTCTGACATATTACTGCAAAATATACAATTTGTACTGAACATATAAGAGAATAAAAATAGCAGAATTTTTGTTAAATAAAAGGATGAAAAACAACAGGCTCAATTCTTTACAAAAATGATACATATTTTAAAATGCTGTTAGATTACACCGTCTTTCAAATTTTGGGTTGTGCCATGTTTTTTAGCTTTTGAAAATTGATTCACATGTATTTTTTAGCGATGAATCCGAAAATGACCTTCAGTTTAAACCATCACGTCAGGATTTTTCTCAAATCGCAAATTTCAAAGTTAAAAAGCTCAAAGTTAATATTGATCCCCCTCCCCTCCCAACCTCAACGGACCCCTGAGCTGTTTAGCTGTAAGAAACCCAGTATAAGTCACAAAATTGAATAAATTATTGAATTAAATAAAATTAAACTGTATAAAATAGTCGTACATCTATTTTTTGTATCCGATTTTTTGCTATTTTTTAACCTTGAAATTTACGATTTGCGAAAAATCCTGACATGATGGTTAAAAGTGAAGATTTTTTTTTTTTTATTTAGCTTTAAAAAATACATAAAACGTAATTATAAAAGTTAAAAAACACAACCATCGCAGGTTTATGTTATCTAATCTAAAACCATTTCTTAAACTTGTTGACGGTAATCTATCCGAATTTTGTTGTGTTATCCTCTAATATAAATATGTATAAGATGGTAAGCGTCAAAAATCATAATAATACATCATTGTAATCGGATTTAAGTCAGTATATAAAATTTTAACTTCGATCAGACATTTGAAAGTCAGTTAAAGTTCGAGTACAAATTTTAAACTGGAAAGACGATCGTTGCAAGTTAAATAAAAGCTTATGAAAATAACATAGTTTTTGTTAAAAGAAATCATAGCCCCAAATCCTTACAAAATACAACATATGTTAAAATACAATTACTTTAACTAATCTGAAACTTAACTAATAAAGTTAACTCAATCGTAATAGTTGTACGATTTCTTTCAAACCGCAGATACCTTGAAATAAGTTTAAGTACTTTATATACGACCCCTGAAAGCATGGTCGAAATCATCTGTTTTGATATGCAAAAAGTTATATAAGTCATGCATTTCAAAGTTTCATAACTCGGTCAATTTTTATGTTATATGAATGGGACTTTTCCGTCTTACTTGTTAGTGTCACAGTAAATTTTTACTAAATATCACTTATAGGACCGGGGAACCGTAAAAAAATTTAAATTTCGTAATTTTTTAATAAATATTTTTATTGACCCAAATCGCTTTAAAAATAATTCTTTATCTTATTTAAACCATTTTTGTAATTGAAAGTATGCACCTAGGACCAACGGTTGCGAAAATAAAGGTCGGTCAGGTTATACGTGGACACACTGTATAAGGAATTTGAAAAATGATTAATTTTAATCATGAGAAAATAATGGGTCAACGGGGAGGGTTGGCCCACTATATGGGAGGTTTGACCTGCTTTGTTTTATATTGAAATATTTTTGAAGAGAATTAAAATCATTTAAAAAAAAAATAACTTTATGCTACATGCTTTAATCATTATAAAAAATATTTTTGAAAATATGATGCATAAACAAACCTGTTAAGACGCAATCGCAAGTCAGAGGAGAAAATTTTTGTTTCAAACAGGATTTTGTCTGAGCAGGTATAATTGTACAGCAAGAAAAATGAAATTTTAATATTTAAGACAGTTTTCCGTTCTAGACAGGTTCCGTTTTCACAGGGTTTCGTGTGTTATTATGTCTGGATTTAGGAGCGACTGACCCCTTTTTTTGTCTCCCTGTCCTGCTTTTTCTAAAACTCCACCTGACAACTCTCGTTGTCACATAGTTTAGCTTCATCTCACTGTATTCATCCAGGTGAAATTTGTCTACATACCTTTCTAAAGTTTTTCGACCAATGGTATTAGTAGGAGAGCTGTTGAACATTTTTGAGTCGGTATTTGAGGCACCCTGAAAATTTGTGCAACACTTCTTTTGTAATGCCTGAATACAAAATCGAATGTCTGGCTGAAGGATCGTGGCCCAAAAACTGTGCCAGACACGTGTCAAATGCCATTTGGCACTTGACACGTGTCTGGCACAGTTTTTGTGCTGACTAAAGTGTCTGTCGTTTTCAAAATATTTTTTTCTAAGTATAATATTATTCTGTCTCAATCTCAGCGTGCCTCAAATACCTTTTTTTTTTGGTAGTCAAAAAATGGCACTTGACACGTGTCTGGCACAGTTTTGGGGCCACGATCCTTCAGCCAGACATTCGATTTTGTATTCAGCCATTACAAAAGAAGTGTTGCACAAATTTTCAGGGTGCCTCAAATACCTTCCCTAAAATGTTTAACAGCTCTTGGACTATATGTTCTTTTGGAGCCCATGAGCACTGAACTTATCATTAACGTATTTTATCCATTTCAGCGGCAAAGTACTTTCAGTACTAAAATGTTGAAATAAATGACTGGCACCGGAGTTTACGAACACATTTATTTGGAAATAAGAAAAGGCTATATTTCACATTCATATTAAATGGAAAAGATTTTAGCAAAATTCTGGTGCCATTGTGGTGTTTGGGAATTAAATTTAAGTGGTTTCATAAACATACCGCTGCCCCTGAAAAGTTTAAGACTGCTGCTTTCATACTTTCTAATTCTTCCTATTCTTTTTCATTGTTTCTATTTACCTATTGTAAGTAATATTTAAATGAAAAGAAGTTCCTATCAACTTTATCATTCAGGGGCTGTGCATATATAACGCTATCATTTTAGGGAGGAGGGGGGGTCTGGCACATGATATCGTAAGATATCTGTAGGGAGGGTGGGGGTTTCTTTTGATATCGTTATCAATTTTGATGCAAATTTTTTCTTTTTATTTGTAACCTTGTCTTCACATCAAAATAGTATGTTATCTTATTTTTATGAAAATACAAAGATATTATTAAAATTATTAAATGACTATAAAACTATTTATTTCCAAAATATGGAAAACACCAACGTTTGGCATTCCTATTCTGTCATATGTGTATGCATATATAATACGCTGTTCGAGAAAACACATGAGAAGTATCTTTGAAATGGTACTTGTCTTTACTAGTAAATAAAAGAGAAAGCA
Organism: Maratus speciosus; assembly: GCA_963932465.1. NCBI lineage: Eukaryota > Metazoa > Arthropoda > Arachnida > Araneae > Salticidae > Maratus > Maratus speciosus. The sequence goes on along the minus strand of OZ010787.1, from coordinate 510,614,734 downwards.
TGTTATCCACCTGTTTTGTTAATAAGAAGTTATGTGTGCGGATGCAAGTGCAAGGACACATTATTGTACAAAAATATTATGTAAAAATTATATATTATTAAATACTTTTAAATAGAAACTATTTCTTCTAAGTATTATTTGATATAAAGTTATTTCATATATAAAGGGATATTTTATTGACTTCTCTTGAATCAATAAAGTATGCGAATAATCAATGGAATCATATTTACACATCACTCCAAACAAAAGAAAAAAAAAATCAAATTTTTAGACATTGATAACGATATTATTACTAGGGGGGGGGGGGTTCGAGGGATGATAGATCATGGCATCGTAAGGGGGAGAGGGGGTCCGAAATTACCAAAATGTTCATATCGTTATATTTGCACAGCCCCTTACATTTCATTAAATTTTCTTTTGCAGTCGATACTATAGAAATTTTTCACATCTTTCTTTAATCAATTTTACACATTTTGTTTTCCATCACCACATTTTACTGTAGCTTTACATATAAATTTACAGTCTTTTTATATATAACCATTAACCTTTCACTATGCACAGTGTTTTATAAAATGATTTCCAAAACAAATTAATTAAGGGAGCCTTGAGCATCCGGTCAACCCTCCCTCACATTGACTGGGTGAAGCCTCCCAACGTAGCTCTTTTCTAAAGAACAGAACACTGATATGTTAAGCCTAACTTACTGTACAATCTTTATGCCTGGCATGAAAGCTCGATATTTCTGAATTACTTAAAACCTACTTACTTAAATTTCTATGATATATTTTATCTGAAAATAGCTTACAAATTATTTCTAAAAACCACAACTTTTAGGTTGAAAACGCCTCACAATTGATTTTTTTCGCACCTATTTCGATTATCTTTTTGAAACAAAGACTGTTGTTTGAGCATTCCAGTAGCTTTGGTTGACACCTATTGATAAAACTCTGAAATTCTTTTAAATATGAAAACTGATGGGTGGGTTAAGCCTCCCGTACGGTCAAGCCTCCCCAGTCTCCCCTAATCAATTCGTAATATTTAAGAACACAGAAATAAACAAACAGCTCAATAGATTGATATAAATATCATATTTTTACAAGGATTTGCGACAAAAATAGCGTGGAGTATATCATTGTTTTCACGATAGTACAAAACAGAACGACGAGTTAAATACATAATTTTGAAATTTCAGACTGCTTGAACTTCAATGTAATTACCTCACTTTCAGACAGCTGTGTACGAGAGACCGAGAAAATAATTTGAGGTAATAGCGAATTTGTGTTATGAACTGAAAAGTCTTACTGAGTTTAATTAAAGCTGACACATGAAAATTTAAGCAAGCTTTAATTTATTTAGGATTAACTGATGTAGGTTTAATAACTTCTCTCCTTTACAATTTTAAATATGAAAGACTCTTTTTTATAAATTCTTAGGATAAATGGAACATTAAACGATATTCTGGTAATTCTAAAACAGAAAAAGAACTAGGCTCCAACTGTGTATTTTTGAAATATTTCGAACATCTTAGTTAGATTCAGAAAATATAATTATAATTTCTAGTGATTTTGTTGAAATTAATTTCTTTTTGACTATGTAATTTAATGATCGTTTAATATATATATACAGCATATTTGCACGAAAATTATATTTCATATGTGAGAATCTTTTTCCTTTTATATTATTATATTCTTCGTCATACACTTTCTCGCAAATTTGTTTGCTAAAAGAATAATAGAGTACTGTTGTTCATAGTCCTCAGCGGGAGGCACATGCAAACTTTCAACACTCTTCTGAATAGAGTTTTTCGCGTTATCTAAAACATAAATTCTGCATTTGGATATATAGCGAGCATTACTCTTCTGAAAAACTTGTGGCAGTTTGCTGTGTCCCCCTCTCCTCCCCCTCCCCCTTCCTATGGTACTGTTACATACCGGATGTCCTAAAAGTTCCCGTACTCCAACTGAACTCATTGTCCGTGTTTTTTTTTTTTGTTGTTGTTGTTTTAATATTAAATTTTATCGTGGCTTACTATTTCATCAATTCTTAACCCTTAAATGCCTGATTTTTCAAAAATCATTGTAATAATGTTTTTTAGCTTTCATTTTTTAAATAAATCATGAGAAAAATACTTTAAAAAATCATATTTTGTTTTAAGTATGGTTTACGGCCAAAAAACAGTTTGTTACTAATCGGCAATGCTGGTCTTTAATTGAAAAAATAATTTTCCTTGATAAAATTCTATTCTATTAAACACAAAAATTTTAGGAACTATAATAAGAAATAAATTTTACTTGCTCACTGCAGAACAAAATCGGGTATTTCACAAACTTCCAAACAAAACAAAAAGAACAAGTAGCAACAATTGAAAAAATAAATCTATCTTTATTATTAAACAACACAAGTGTTGCCATCTACATGTTGAAAATCGATTTAATAATATTTTCAGAATGTATTTTATTGGCAACATTAGGCATTATAGCTTCAGTATTATTCTAATAGTATTTTAGAGCCTAAATTGGGTATGATGCCGAAAAGCAACACCCGGCATTTAAGGGTTAAGTTTTCACCGTTTTGTTCTTTTCTCGCTCAATCGGCGCGAGAATAAAGTTCTATGTTATTTTGTTCTTAGAGGTGGACATTTTAAAAATTATTATAAATGTAAGTCCAGTATTTTTTCCTACGTGATGTTAAACGTGCTTTTTATCATTAGCATAAAAGTAATAGTTTTATGGTTTGTCGTTTTGTGAATAATAAATACATATGTCGTCAGTACGGGAAATTTTAGGACACTCTGTATTTCATTATTGAGGTGCCTCATGTCAAGAATAGACTGCTACTGTTTTTCGTTTAATAAAGGTGTCATTAGAATCATTCTAGCATTTTTGAAGAACATTTTTCCTGGTAATTAAACAAAATAGATTATGGCTACGTTAACGGAGAGACACGGTGCCGTTTTCTATCATTTTAAACACTCATTCATACACCAATAAGAGTAGAGAGGAGAGTAAAATGAAATTTTACCGCAGGTCAAACATGGTCCCTTCACCATGTGTAAACTTAGAAATTTATATTGTGCAGGTACATCGATCAGAAATCAGTCGAAATATGTCAGAGTTAAACTAATTCCTCTAATAGCACAGCTAAATGATGTGACATCAGTATGAAGTCAGCTTCGCACAGTGGAGTATTCGACCCAAAAATGCAAAAATTAAAATTTGTACAACAATTGTAAAAATCGTGTTTTTAATAGTGCCTACTGGTGCATCGATCTATGTAGATTTCAGCCATTTCCAGCGGCTCCTAGCCTCAGTTGAATATAGGAGGTTTCTTTGCTTTATTGTTGCTTAAGACGTGGTTTATTGTTGCGTTTCAACTTTGTTATTATGTTTAAATGCATATTTTTTGTGGCTTCGTGAATTGTTAAACTCAATAGCTTTATTTTTAATATAATAAAAAAATTAAATTAAAAATGTGTTCTTTTACGCCTTTTTAGCTCTGATTTAGATATATATAGCTTTTAAAGGTGTGTCGGTGTTTACTTGACCATTTTTGAATTATAGTCGCATTCCTTAAAGTTTTGAAGGCCAATTTTTTTTTTTTTTTTAAATCTTATTATATTTAATCTTTATTTTTAATCTTATTAGCATATAATTGGCATTTTTAAATATAAATTGTTTTGGTATTACCTTAATAACTCTCAAAAACCAGAGTCTCTATACTACAGTTCAACTTTAGAGACTCAGTTTTGCTAAATAATAAATACAAATAATGTATATGTTACGGTCAATTTGATAAATTCGGTTATTATTAATAATAACCGCGTCTTTTGGTAAATTTGATAAATAAAACATATTAAATATATTTACCGGTTATTATTAATAATTCCCAATGAATTTTGGTCAATATGATTAATTATGCTTAGTCACGACAATGCCCTTTATTGGAACATGTAATATCATATTTCTATGAAGCGAATAACAAAAACAATTCTTAAGAGAATATAAAACTCAATCAAAAGATTTATCCCATTAATAGAACGCCAAGGCTTAAGGAATTAAACATAATTAATTTATAATTACTGAATCAATTATGTAAAAATTTTAATTAATGGAATAATGAAAGAATAAATAATTCAGTTTTAAAATGCATACTTTTGGCAATGAATATTAACAAAAATGTAGTATAAGTAGTAAGTTTAAATTTAGACTTCTATTAAATTAATTTTAACATATAGCAAATATATTAAGAGAAACTATTCTCGGAATGAGACAAATTTTACACCACTCTAATAGAAGAAAAAAAAGAAGAAAAAGAGATAGGTCATTATGTCTCTTACTCGCCCGGAAGTGCCAAATTAGAGTGCCATCAAAGAGTAGAAGAAACACATCTTGACAGTACTGTGGCTACAAATACAATATTATTTTTTATAACAAACTAATAATTGTAAACAAATTACATTAGAAATACAATATTATTACGTATCTAACAAATTATTTATTTTAGAAAGAAGGGGTATTGTGGTATTTGGAATCACAAAGGATTTTCGAATTTTTATTACATTTTTAACAAATTATTTATTTTGGCAGGAAGAGCTATTGTGTCATTTGGAGTTACAAAGGGTTTTTGATTTTTTACACTTTTATAAACTTTATTTACAATTGCCTTTACAATTGTAATGTTGAAATCCTAGACCACGTAAGTTAGAATTCTTGCGAGCGCATTCTCTTAGACTTATGGCATTCACTAGAACTTCATTAACTGAAATTAAAGATTCTTTGCAGACAGTAAAATCATCCTTTGTGCGCAGTTGATTTAACCCTTTATGTACTGAATTATGAATTCATGAAAATTTTATCTTCTAAAGCCTTTTTCGTGAATTGTTTAAACTACATTAGAAGATTTACATAATCATTTAATAAATTTTAGAAGGATTGTAGAAGTATTGAAGGATTTAGAAGGATTTATTAAATTTGAATTTATAGGGATTTTGTGCAATACTTATAACCCCACTCAAATCTTTTATTTTAAATATTTTTCTAGGTATTTTGTAGAATTAGAAAATGTACGAATATAATGTTCTTACAATATAGATAGAGAAATATTTCCAAATTGAAAAATCTCCCCTCCCAACGTCAAGAAAGCTGAAAAGATTTCAAAGGCAAAAGAAATCATCCTTTTAAAAATATTTTTGTGTTGTGTAACTAATAATGCTTTTGGAACAAGATAAAATAATGTATCTAGTTATAACTCATTCTAAACTGTATTACAACTAATCGATGAATTAAAGGAATTTTATAACAAGTTATTTTAATGGTACTTATAAGTACCATCAGTAGATAAAGAGTTAAAATTCCATGTTTTGTGTCAAGTTTATATAAGTTTTCATTTTCCTTGGAAATGTCTGCACACTAGTCTGCATGATATCAGATGATTAAAAAACAATAACTTCCCTTAATGCATTTTTTATGCTGATTACACAACTGTTCTTAGTTTTCTTGTATCACGTAAAGTTTGTTTGCAATCGACCCGAGGTGATTGCGAAGATCCATCGCTGAGAACAAGCATTAAGTGGTAGTCACACATAACGTAAATTTCCCTTCATCACACACGAAAAATCAAAAGCTGGAATTTTCGTTGATCCTCAAATAAAAAAACTGATGAAGGACAAGGATTTTGAAAAAACGATGAATGAGACAGAAAAAGACGCATGGACCGCTTTTAAATGTGTTACATCGGAAACTTTCTAGGGAATAAGAAAGATCCAAATTACAGGAATATTGTTGAAACAATGCTGGAAAATTTCAAGAAGTTGGGCTGTAATATGAGTGTAAAAATGCATTTCTACGTTCCCATATCGACTACTTTCCAGAAAATCTGGGACTTTACATTGAAGAGCATAAGGGAAGATGGAATGTAAATGTGATGGCAGACTACTGTTGGATGCTGAAGAGGGACATAAACGATGAAGGAGGATCTGCAAGAAAGACAAAAAGAAGAAAGTTTGTTTAATTGAAAACTGTCTGCTTTTCGTTTTATTAAAGACATTTCATGAACTTATAAGGACGTTTTTTACAGAATTTTTAACGTGTTTAATGAAATACTTTGTGTGAATTGTGATAAATTTTAGATTGCGTTAATTAAAATATTTAAAACACAATTTCTCATTTTTTGTAAAATCCTGACTTGATAGACAAAAATTGAGGTTTTTTTCGGAATCAGCAGCAAAATTTGATTCAGAAAAACTTGTTCATAAGAAATAATCCGACAAAAAGTTTAAAAATGCAGGCTAGTGTAATAGTTTGGCTATCAGCCTCACCCATATCTACCTCTGGTATAATTATTTGAACTGTTTCTCTTACATTTGCACTTGGAAATTTTAACTTAGAAAACCGTAATATTTTTTTCCGCTTTCTTATTTAGTTATCTGTTTATTTGAGCATCAAGCTTCTTGATATTTTTCGAGACTTCATCTAGAGAAAAAGAGGAGTCTTCCTTGTTTTTATCAAAACATTCCATTTCAACATCACCGAAACATTTTTTTCCTCTGTTCTATTTCAAAATTATGTTGTTCTCCCTTCAATTACCGTTTAACTCCTATTACCATTTTTGATTGAACCTGGAACATTTCTCTCCATTCTCCAGTTCTACGTAGATATTATTATCATTCATTGTGCCGATATCCTCATCCTCGGTTGAGATAGCTGTCTGAAGTTGGATATCGTTTCTAGACTGATTTCGAACCTGGAACATTTCTCTCCATTTTCCAGTTCTACGTAGATATTGTTATTATTCATTATACCGATATCCTTATCCTCGGTTGAGATTGCTGTCTGAAGTTGGATATCATTTCTAGACTGATTTCTTATACAGCAAGACCTTCTTCACTTGTAATTCCTGACAAAGTATCGACTGGCAAATACGTTATTAAACCTACATTCGATTTATAGGCAAATAAAGCTTCTTATGCAATACGATCTATTTCAGAGTGGCCCCACAAGTGGCCGAGAGGTTCTGCTCTCGAAACTGGTAGACGGGAGGTGCTGGGTTCGATCCCAATCGCGCCCGTCGGCCTAATCGTTCGGAGTTTTCGTGGTTTTCTTCGAACCTTGGTTCTCCAAGCGTTAATACGGGTTAGGTTCCCTTAGAAAGACCTCCACGGAAGGCACTCCCCCCCTTAGGGCCTATATCCCTCGTGCTGATAATTGGCCGACATAAATACAACCAAACAACTATTTCAGAGTGATGTGCTGTATTTTTCATAATTTGAATGAATTTTCTCCCTTCTGACCACATTTTTTGTACTGTTTGTTTCAAGCCAATTGGATAACATATTTTCAATGTCTTGGTTTGCTCTTTCAACTGAGCCTTGCGATTGACTGTGTCTTGATTTTCCATGAAAAATTTTGAGTATATTCCACATTTCACAAAATTCTTCAATAATTTTATTTGCAAATTCTTAGCCATTATCACTTTGCAAAACACAGGGTGCTTCAAATATTGTGAACACATTCTCTGCAGTTCCACAACTTAGATGCTAAGCAACTTCTTCAGCTTTCTTTTTTGTTTTTAACGTTCTTAATTGATAAGTTTCAAACTCCTAACAAAAATTGCATCAAATTGATATTATTTGGCACGCAATGAATAAATAGAAATCGAAATTGTGGCGAAAAGGTCTGTGACCGCTTAATCATGTTATGCATCTCCGGTTTTCACCCCCCCCCCTTTGCTCCCACAATAGGGGTCACTTTTCTAAATTTTGACGATACCCGTCAAGAGATATATCGTTGGAAAGGTCTGTGATATCTTAATGATATTATGCATCTGAGGTGTCCATCCCCAGAATTTGCCCCCGCGTGATGAGATAAATATTACTTATTCAATATAAAAAATTTCATAAGTGTTGATACCACTATTTTAGAATAGTAATTTAGCAAATATCTTAAATTGGTGTTTAAGACCTACAACCCCTCGACTAATGTATCTACGGATAAGTTGTAGAAAGGAGTTTCGTTCAGATACACTTTTGTTAAGAATAGAGAGCGCTTCCTCGTGGTGAAATGTGAAACTAACAGACCGCGATTTTATTTAAATTATGAAATCTAACAACGCGATCTGTTTGAAACTTTAAGATAGTTTATAACACATAACAAAAAGTTTAAAAATAATTGCGCGAGAGATTTCGGGAAGGAGAGGGTGGAGAGGCGTTAAATTTTTGTTTTAAACCTTAGCGTTTGAGACCGTTTTATGTGCGGTTTTTTGACGGAGTCCTGATGTAAATGCTATTTGTTCAATATAAAAAAATTCATAAGTGTCGATACCACTATTTTAGAATAGTAATTTCAGTAAATATCTTAAATTGGCGTTTAAGACCGCCCCCCCTCCGACTAATGTATCTACGGATAACTTGTAGAAAGGAGTTTCGTTCAGATAAAGATTTTTTAAAGAATAGAGTGCGCTCCCTGGTGGTGGAATGTGGAATTAAAAGAACGCGATTTTATTTGAATTAGGAAATCTAACACGGCAATCTGTTTGAAACTTTAAGATAGTTTATAACACATGATAAAATGTTTTCAAAATAATGGCGCGAGAAGTTTCGTGGGGGGGGGGGGGGGCGAAATTTTTTTTTAACCTTAGCGTTTCTTACCTTTTTATGTGCGGTTTTAAGGATTTAATAATTATAAATTATATCAATTTGGCTTTATTAATTAAAGAATAAAGTGTTTGGAAAGGAATAATAAACGAAACCTTCTGTGCGATCTGTGATCACACTTACCCACTTGTTTTAATTTGTTCAATGGCGTCTTTTCATTTTTTCTCCTTTCTATTCGGCCAACTGTGAGGAAAGTGTAAAGCGACGTCTGACGGGCACGCGGAACGCCGCGAATTCTACGGCGGTCGGCCCACCCGCCATCGAAACAAACATTGAGCTCGAAGCCGCAACGGTCGAGGTCGTCCCATGTCTTCAGGGTTTCGAGTCCACCTCTTTCCGTTTTTCCACGTCTTTAATTTAATGAACTTTGCTTTTAAATTTGTCCGGTGACGTCCTTTCATTTTTTTTTCCTTTTCTGTGCGATCATGTGTGAGACAAGTGTATAGGGACGTCCGACGGGCACGCGGAACGCCGATCTCCGCGAATTCTGCTATTTATTAATAGTATTCCCATGGTTTCATTTAACTTCAAATACTCGTGTTTCCATTGAATCATTTAATTTTTGAGTTATTATTGTTGGTAGAGAATAACATGCTTATCAATGCCCCCTTTTCATTCTTTAGTGGTGTCATATTGCTTTCCATTCTTGTATACTTCACGGGGTAATATACCCCAAATGTTCTCAATTGGGTTTAAATCCGGACTTAAAGCTGTCTAATCTATAAGGGAACATCTACTGTTAATCTTGTGACCATTCGTGCGGTTTTTTACAAATACTTGCAATTATTTTACTATAAAATATAATTAAGATAAAAAGTGATATAACTAGTAAAATACTATTGTGCTCCACTCATTTAATATATATCTAATTAGTAACAAAAAACATTTCTCTTGCCTATATAATCAATCAAAATTTTGTTACTCTTGTGACCAGAGTGTCACAAGAATCATTTAATATATACATAAGTAATTTTTTTTATTATAAATTAGATATATGTTTGTGTGTGGAACACAGTGGTATTTAGCTGGTTATATCAATTTTTATCTTACTTATATTTTGTAATAAAATAATTGGAATTATATACGAAAATTTGCTCTAATTATCACAAGAGTAACGAATGGACGTTCCCATAACATTAAAATTTGGGCAGAGAGCTACAATTTCGTACTATGGGAGGTGTCTACTTAAGCATTGCCGTGCTGAAATCCCCATTCAGGACTCCTAAGATGTCTTCAATTTGAAGAGTATATATTGCTCAAGTGTCTTTTGATACTTTGGGGGATTTTGTTTCACATGGGGGAATGTCAGGCAGATTGACCAATGAGGCCAATCACCCCCATACCATCAGAGACATACTGCCTTGTCTCTACCTGTCGTCTACTGAAGAAATTATTTTTCTATTTCCTGACGTTATACTACTAAAAATTACAGAACTCAGAGCCATACGGATAGCAATTCATTTCGCCGCCGCTAAATAATAAGGAGAGCCACTTGCCCCCATACGACCAAATATAGTAGTACGTGCAATAATGTGTACGCTATCTTGGTACTAATCAACAGATATTTCATACAACTCCTCATCATTTTGCTTCTTTTTGGGAACAACGGATTTCGAGCTTATTCTATCGACGATAATTTTCGGAATTTTCAAGCTATGATTTTGAGACGTTCACAAAAGTTGCCCTCTATATTTAGCTAATACATTATGCATATTATATTTTGATTGTATTCGCGCATGCGCAGTGAAACATTTTTTAGTAAACCTGCTCATTTTTCATCCAATTTTTATTATTTTTTTAATTCTGATTGCAAAGTATTGTGTATAATGTTGTTTGTCATATTTTCTGAAAAGAAATTTTTTTATATTAAGAACTCTGCAAATTATAAGCAAAACACTTGACGAAATTTGGGACTGTTTTTATAAAAACCTTAATTTCTCTACGAGTATACAAGCTATCCTCATAAAGATGAACGCAGTATATTACATTAAGCCACTTATTAATAATCTCTAGTTTGAACGCTTTTGCTACATTAGTTTTTACAGGGTTATCCAAAAGATATTCGTTCTTTTTCAATTTGTTGACGATCCCCTATAGGGTTTCGGGAAAACATATTCGCGGAAATTTATTACCAATACTATATTGTTTACACACCTGCAGTATCAGGTTAATTCCTCAAGAATTTTTCTAGATATTTAACAAAACGTCTGAAATCGCAAGTGGCCAGTCACCTTTGGCCATATAGAGTAGATGTTTTGAAATTTCTTATGCTATCCTGTAATCTAGCAGTCTTCAATGACTGCTTGAGTGGCGCTTAAGATGCCTTGATCAAGAAGGGAGCTCTCTCAGTCAACAATCGAGTACATAACTTCAATTTGGATACAGCCCCTAAAATAAGCTCGTTTTAAAATAATTAATTTCTCTTAAACTTATCGTACGAATTGCATAAAAATTTGTTTTTAGGCTAATTGAAGGGTGTAGAGTTCATTTATGCTGTCAGAATTCTATACTGCTGCTGAAAAAAGCAAAGTTATGGTTCGTTTTAGCGTGTATATGGCACTCTAAGCAAAGTTTATATACATCATTTAAAAGTAGACTTTATTACCAATCGTGTGGTACCAGTAACTTTCTTCTACGATAACTTTTTGCAGAGTTAGTAAGGGGTGTTTACTTTTTTTTCCACGACTATACATTCGAGCCTAATCCTTTTTAGACGGTTTGTGGTTTGATATTAGGCGTGGTTTGCAGGGTATACGAGTATTTTTATAAATGACTTACACTTCTTACACTTCTTACAGTCTCTTATGCGTCTATGTAATATTTTCTTTCAGACACTGACACCGTGATTATTTTTAATTTGCCTTATGGATATATTTTACTTTGACACCAGTTTTGAAATTTTTTGTTCAGCCTCACATTTGTTACATGTTGTCGAGCGCATCTCATTTTCCCTCGAATTTTTTTATTACTAGCAAGTACTCTGTATATACCTCGTTTTGAACGAGTTAATATTCTAGAAATTTCAGTAAAGGGGTTATTTTTCGATTTCAACTGAAATATCCTTAAAATTTCCTTTTTATATATTCCCAAATTTTCGGCAGCTTAAATAACCGATGGAAATTGAGTATTTTCTGTTATACTGCTCAGAGAAAACTGCTTGTGAGGCGGAACGGAAGGTTGATTGAAACCAATCCAGCATTTATTAACGTTTACGTAATGTACCTAAACTTATGAGACAGTAGTTCTTTAACAAGGATAAAAAATGAGTATTTTTTAATAATGTTGATGAAACCAATATAATATCGCTAGTATGTTTCATTTCAATTATATTTTAAATTTTTATTGTGAAATTATTCCATATATTTCTCTTTTAAATCTTATTATCATATTTTAGTGCGTGCCTAAACTTTTGAGACAGGCAGTATGACATAGTCTTGCATAAGGCTAGCTGCAAAAACCTTTTAGTAATCCTAAACCTATATTAACATCTGTTTTGTATTTAATAAAAACGTTTTGTAGATATAAAATATCTATGATTTATATTCATGTTGTTTATGATCTTGTAACAATGAAAGCAGTGAGCCCAAAATGCTAGATTTAATTTCCAACTTATTATCATTTTAGCAAAAAATCTTAACAAGACTAGTATATAACAGGTGTCCTATTAATTTGTTAACATTTCAAAAATTAAAATGTGAAGGAATTGGTTTATTTGAATGCGATTTCTGAAAAATTATTCTCATGGGTCGGGATTTTTTTTTTTTTTTTTTTTTTTTTTTTTTTTAAGGTGAATATTTTTGTCACTACAGAGCGATTCAACATTCAAATCACAAAATTTTGTGGAAAAGTGCGTTTATTTGCAGGCAAATATTTACAAGCTCATAGTAGTAACCGTTCTACGTGTCCGCCACTACAAGGAATTTCATTTTATAAGCGATTGGGAACACCGTTAATTCAGGAATGTAGCATATCCGGATGGATGCAGGAAATTTCGTGACGTAAGTCGTCCTTTAACTCCTAAAGAAAAAGGACTACTGTGGTACACTCGAGACTTTACTCAACCCCATAGCCAAAAATCAATCGCTGTCAAGTCCGGTGAGCGGAAAGGCCAAGTATTTTTATTGTAACTACTGATTAGCCGTTATTCTCCAAATATGCTTGTCAAGAACTGCATCACTGGAGAATTGATATGAAAGGGTTCTCTGTCTTGCATGAAAATTACTGTAAGTAAGTTATTACATTCCAAAAAGCTAGGTATGATTTTTTCATTTAGCAGTTTCAAGTAGTACTCTCCAGTAACGAAGCATGGTTTCCATCCTACTTTTACACAGGGCTCTTCAAAGAAAAAAAGGACCCAAAATAATGAACGAAGTGAAGCCACACAAAACATTATCACGTGGTGAATGTAACGGCTCCTCAGTATAGGCATGTGGTTTCTCCTGCGCCCAGATTCGACAATTATGCGTATTTGTTCCATGCCATAAAAATGAGCCTCATCTGTCCACAAGACGTTTAGAATCCACTGTGCAACATTTGGGACTTTCGTGAAAACCCACCTTTCAAATTCCTTTCGCTTAGCTGTGTCGTTTAGCAAGATCTGGTGGAGTGATTGCAACTTGGAAGGATACAAGTTTAACATACCACGAAGGAAACGGAATACCGATGTCTTTGGTATGTCAGTTATTTTCGGTATTTCTCTTGCACTACTTACCCCACTCCTGGACTGTTCACTTCGAGTGTCCATTTGCGAAGCTACAGCGGAAATAGGGCTTCTGATAAACGTGGTGTACCGCTAAAAGGTCGACCAGACAAATGTCCTGCTTCTTCGAAACGTTGAACCAGAGAGAGAGTAGTTAGGGCGTTAATGGACCTTTTCCTTTCTTTAGTCCTTTCTGTGTCCAAAATCATCGTAAAGATTCGATCGGCGGTTCCTGGCTAAGGTAAAACAGCTTCATCAGTAGTGCCTTATTCACCAATGTCAATATCACATTGAAAAACGTACGTCTGCACCAGTAGCGGGAAAATTTGAAATAAGCTGTTAAGCGTACACTTGGCATTTTATAGGGATCTAATTTACGTATTTCCTTAATTGGAATGCGTGAAGCGCCCTCTACTGCAAAAAAAAATTACTATTTTTTATTTAGCAAAATAAATCTCTCACCATGAAAATAATTTTGCTGCAAACCGCATTTAAGCAAACAAATTCCTTCACATTTTTACGATTTTTTGAAATGTTAAAAAATTTATGGGACATCCGATACTTTACACATCTTTTTGTCATGTCATGAAGTTTTGTTTCTTTTAAAACCACCACCCCTATTCACCGTAGTTTACCTTATTCATTTTCCACGTCAAGTGACAAGCCTTTTAGTCACAATGCTATAAGGTTCAACTCTTTCACCTCAAATAGAGATAAAATGATGTTACCTATTTCTGACACTAAATTACGATTTTTCAATTTGTTTATAGCAGCATTTTCTATTTATAGACGCTTATTATTAATATTTGTAGCTCGCTGCTTCTACACAAATTTCTAATAGCCGAGTCTTTTTCATTTTTTTCATAAATGAGACTTCTTATTCTCATTTCTTTGAACGTGACATACTTTACCATAATCTTGTACGATAATATTTTAAGAAATTAAATCAGATCACGTATTGAAGCTATATATTGAATGACGTGTACATATATTTCTTAAACGTGTGGACACGTGTTCTGGGATTTCAGAAACACCAGTCTATAATTAGGTGAATAATATATCTCAAGGAGTTTTAACTTCGTGATGTTATATATAAAGCAAATTCATATCGTAACTTTGATCACATTTAAAATAAGACGTATTGTCCATCAAACAAATTGAAATGTCAGTTTAATTCAGAAAATTATTTTACCACGTTTATCATTTTTTCAAAGGATATAATTCAAAAATTTTCTGTTACATCTGGCTTTTAACCCGTAACTGGAGACATGAATTTCCTTACGCGATCAGAGACATAGAGTCATAAAGACTCCAATGTTATTTTTCTTTTTTGTCTTTTGTATACAGCATTGGAATTTATTTTGGAAACGCAATATATTCTGGAAATCATGTAATGATAAAAAAACTACTTGAGGGTACTGAGGAGAGGATTTTATTCAAGCAGAAAAACCACGTAATAATCAGTGCCAAAGAACAACGCGGAGTCATTTTGACTCCCGTCTCCAGTTACGGGTTAAAGGGTTATGTAAATACCTTTGAAATTTCAAAAACAAAAATTTAAAGCTTCTTGTTTTGTAAATGTTTAAACCTGCTTGTACAAAATTTTAATGGAATATTTAATGGAAGAACTCTGCTTTTTAAGAAATTAAATATATTTCATTTTCATTAATTTTAAATCATAAATATGTTCATATTTTCTACCAAATGATGCAGTATTGCTCAGATTAAATCTGAAATCACTAAACCGTATAAGATACTTTTTCTTTAATAAAAAGAACCTTCCAAAATGGAATACCGAGGATTCGGGAATCAATTACCTTCTTTTCGGCGGAACCATGAAATATTTCTTTTTAAGGCAGGATTCCGTTTAAGACAGGTTTTCGTCTTAGTAAATAATTGTAGTGAACCCTCTGGATCGTTGTTATTACCATGTACATAGTCAAATACAGAATAACTCAAAATGGAATAAAAACTAATTTTTTTTTCAAACCACAGCACCTAATTGGGTTTCAATAAAAATTCTTTTAAAAATCCTTTTTCCTAACTAAAACCTATAAGTTCTGATAGATTTTACAATATTAGCCACAATTAACTTAATTACTAAGTCAGCACAACCAATTTAATTACCATGTCAGATTTACAAATATCTTTTCACAGTTAAATTTAGATTATTTGTAACTATCAGTAATTACTTAAATCTGATAATAGAGAGATTCCTGATTACAAATGCAACATTATTCAAAAGCTCAAACTCATTTCATCTTACAAATGGAACTTTATTCAAAAGCTGATACTGATTTCATCTTACATTACAGCTCATAATCCTAAGCAAGGCAGCTTTAGACGCACAAATACACCCTACCAAAGCCAGGACATGTCTTTTATACTGAAATCAACAGAGAAAACAACCTAAACTTTTAACCCAGAACATTCCAACGGAAAAATATAAAGGTGTTTATAAAATATATTCCGTTTTATACAGTCTTCGTTTAGGCAGATTACACTGTACTTAGAACAACAGTGTCTAATTAAAATGATGTATTCTCCAAACAAATCATAATTTTTCAATAATAAAAAGTAATATTTCATAAAAGTCAGAAATTTTGAGGCATTTACAAACGTAAGCAAATATATTTAATGATAAATGAGTGGTCACAATTTTAGACAAGTTCGTTTGATTCCTTTTACTATTTAAAATATTAAAATTTCGTGAGAAAATTGCTAGCCATTCCCGCAAAATCGTCCGCACAAGCTGCAAAATCTCTATTCGATACCTACCAATCTTCCGGCTTTTTTAAAAACCTATAAACAGACTTTGAACTAGAAAATTATTTAATTAACCTTAACTGCTACAACAAAAATTGTCGCATAGATACTGTGAGCGGTCTGTAAGATCGAATGATAATTAACCTTTAACTGATGTCACAGAAATTTTCACATAACTAGTGTGAAGCAGTCTGTGAGACCGCTCCATCGAAAGATGAATAAAACACGCGATTAACTCATAGGATGGTGTTTTTGTACTAAACTTTTTGTACAGGACTGTTATAATTAAAATTCACCTATTCAAAAGTCTCTGGTGATAGTACTAAACTTCCAAACGGAACAAAATTTCGGTAGTGTTTGTAGTTAAACTGAAAATGGCAAGTTAAACTATAAAAATTGAAAAAAGTCGCGGTCTGAGAGACCGGTAACATCAGTTAAAGGTTAATAAATGGCTTCATTTACTCAAAGGGTTACTGTTTATGTACTAAACTTTATGCACATGACTATTCTATTTAAAATTCACCTATTTCAGGAGCTTCTAGTGATAGTACTAGGGGACCAAATGAAACAAAATTTCACTAGTGTTTATAATGAATATTACAAGTTAAATTGCGAAAATTGACAAAAATAGCGTTATGTGAGACCGCTAACAGTGATTGAGGATTAAATATTTTTTGTTACTAGGTGGAAGTCAATTGATTTTATTTCATTTATTAAATGAAATCTCTCGTTTAGATATTATAAGACTTGGAGAAAATTGGAAAGTTAGCAACTAGAGTGGGTGGGGGTAAATATACACACGGGGCAAAGATACGCACTGGCTGATTTAATATGAAGCAACATTTCTATAATCATGACCGCTAAGTGCAAATTTAGTTTCTAGTGTAGTATTAAGAAAGTGAAACAACGTCAATAAGCATAAATATAAGTATTATGAAACACATACAGCTGTTTCGAAGCTTCTAAGGGTTCATCATCAGTGTTTAAAATTAAAGATAAAATTAAATTAAAACAATGGATTAAAAGGGAGGGGTGACAGAGATCCAGAGAGGCGTACCTCACTTCTTGACTGTCAACGGCGAAATGCGATTCACGGATGACAAACAACCGCGGAGTCGATCTCACATTAAAAGGGGGGTGACAGAGAGCCAGGGAGTCGTACACTAAAAAAAAATCACAGTAATTTTACAGCAAAAAATACTGGCAATACGGATGCCAGTAAATTTTGCTGTAAATTTACAGCATTTTTTTTTTTTTTTTTTTTTTTTTTTTTTTTTTTTTTTACAGCACTCTTGTAGATTTTCCTCATTTTTTGCTGTTAATTTTACAGCAGTTTTGTTTTTTAGATTTTACAGCAGTTTTGTAGATTTTCAGCATTTTTTGTTGTTGATATATTTTTGATTTATCCTCCCCCCCCTTCCTTCCAGCATGTATTATATATTTTATTTATTTGTCTCATTTTATTGTGAAATATATTTTAAAGACACTGGGCACCAAGTATTATCATTTTGTTTACTTATATTGCTGTTTTAATATCAGTGTCATACAATCAATTCTGTCATATATATGCAAGATACAAATATCGTTTTTTGGTCATGTACATCACAAACAAAATTTTCAGTCATTTGCCAAGAGATAATGCGTTCTTTGATAAATCATAACAAAGGAAGATTTTACTTTTTTATCTAGCTTTTAATCAATTTACTTTATTATCAAGCATTTCCTTGCAAGACTTTGTTTATCCGTTTGTTTATATTCGAAAATTCCTATTAGTCTAAATTATATAATATTTATCTGCAACAGTTTTACATTTATTTTCTATATAGATTAGAAGATTTTTGTTTATTCAATTTAGGCATTATGCCTCACCCCCCCCCCCCTCCCCAGAATTAATAAAAGGATTTTACTGTAGGCAATTTGCTTATACGAAAACTTTATTGATAAAATACTTTTTTTTACGATAAGATAATTTTATAAGTCAAAATTTAATTTTATAAATATCTCTAAATTTCGCTGTAAAATAAACACGAGGAAAAAAAAAACTTACGAGGTCAAGCAACTTTTACCAACCTGAAATTGTAATTAAAAAGTATAAATAATAATAATGAAAAGATTGTTCTCATAAAAAGGAAAATATAATTGACAAAAGAACTATGCGAGATGTTGCTAATTAATGCTGTGTAATTAAACAAACTTTTGTAATATTTTTGTGATTGATAAACTAGTGCATCCAGGCCATACTACTCATAATAACCGATTTAAAAATTGCACGTACGAAAATAAATTATTCGCCGAAATTCAACTCAGGTGATAAGATTTGAAAATTTAGTGAATTATATTAATACATAAATAAATAAAAACATTTAAATTAACGCCGAACGTGAACCAAAAAATGTTAGCGAGTAAAATATTTATACATTATTTAGAAAGTATATTCGAATGCTCACGCATAAACTGAGTTTGAAAATAATAATAATAACGAAATAGGCATAAATAAAAAAAAAACAATCTTCATTTAAAAAAAAAATCTGCATGTATAAAGTTTTCCAGCTATATTTAAACTCCTTTTATACGCAAATAATATCTGAGTGACTAAATAAATTACATAAAAACCAAATAATCAAATGACAAAATACTTATTCTAGGAGAAATGACTTGAAAACTGTTGTCGTCATACACACTTGTCTTAAAACTAAATTCGTATCTTACAAATATATAATAGAAAATATCTGATATTATTAAAACAATGATATAAGAAAACAAAAAGATAAAACTTACTGTTGTTCTTTAAAATAATCCAAGAAACAGTTGTTAGTTCTGTATTTAATTGTGAATGCACAAGCCTTCACGTAATGGCGGCCATTGCACGATACACCTTCCAGGCTTCCTCCCTGCCTGCATTTTCTTCCCTTTTTACTTTCTTCTATCTTTACAAGAAGAAAGTATTGGATTCGTGAAAAATTTCGACTTCCGATTTTCGACGGATTTATACGTTTTAGAATGCACAGAACACAATTTGATGGTTTTTAGAAAATGTCTGTCTGTGAGTCTGTCTGTCACTCTGTCACTCTGTGAGTCTGTATGTGACAAAAATTTTGTGGGCGCTCTATCTCAAGAACTAATGCACGGAATTTCACAAAACTTCATATTTAGTTAGACCTTGATATAAAATGAACCTGATTAGTTTTTAGTGAAAATCGCCCAACAGGTGGCGCTGCAATGCGGCATGTTTCACGATTTCTGCAATAGCTATATCTCAAGAACTACTGCACGGATTTTTATAAAACTTCAGATTCAGTTAGTCCAAGATATAGTTTGGTGCTGATTACTTTTTTGTGCAAATCGCCCAACAGGTGGCGCTGCTATGCGTCATTTTTCACGATTTCTGCAATAGCTATATCTCAAGAACTACTGCACGGATTTTCATCAAACTTCAGATCAAGTTAGTCCCTGATATAAATTAGTACTGTTTAATTTTTGGTGTAAATCGCCCAACAGGTGGCGCTGCTGTGCTGCATTTTTCACGATTTCCACAAGAGCTGTATCTCAAGAACTATTGCACGGATTTTCATCAAACTTCAGATTTAGTTGGTCCTTGACATGAATTGACGTATAAATTAGTGCTGTTTACTTTTGGTGTAAATCGCTTAACAGGTGGCGCTGCTATGCTACAGTTTTTCAGAATTTCCGCTATAGCTCTATCTCAAGAACTAATGCACGAATTTTCATCCAACTTCAAATTCAGATATACTTTGATATGAATTGGGGCTAAATCGTTGTTATTTCTTGTACTATTTAAATGATTTAATTGACGTGATTTATATAGAAGAAAGTTTTGTGATAGCCACAACATACTAGTTTCAGATGCTTTCAGTAGTGCCGATATATATCGCTTTCGATCTTTCGCTGAAATCACTGTAACTTAACGCAAGTACTGTTTTGGGGTGCTTGGTGAAATATTTACAGTATTTTTTACTGTTTTCTTTCCCGTTTTCTTTTACAGTGTACCTCACTTTTCGACTATCAACGGCGAAATGCGATTCACGGTTGACAAACAACCTCGATCTCATTTTAATTTAATTTTATCTTTAATTTTAAGCACTGATGATGAATTCTTAGAGGGTTCGAAACAGCTGTATGCGTTTTATACATACTTATATCTATGTTTATCGACGTTATTTCTCTTTCTTAATATATTGGCACAAAGTACAATACTCCCCCTTTTTATGGTCTAGTGTAGTAGTTCTGTGTTCAAGCCTTGTGAAGAAAGTAGCACTGCATGCCAAGAAAATGAGGTAAGTTTCAATTTTAGTGTTCTAATTTATTTTTGCGGAATAAAATGGGTGCAAATTATCGCTTATTCCACATTTTTTGAAACGCTCCTTTAGCCAGTGATTTATTTATGGACACACAATATCTCCTATGAGAATAGCAATTAACTTCCATAATTGCTTCCGATTGCCAACGTTTAGCATGATGTTTTCTCTTATTATTTAAACTCTCGGTGTTTTCCCAGAATTCTTTTCTTAATTTTATTTAAAATATCATATATACAATTTTTTTTTTTTTTTTGTCAGAAGGAATCATTGAAAGAACAACAAATTCAATGAAGAAAAATAAGAGGTTGGTATATTCGAACATCACATAGTATTATCTAATTCTGCTTAATTAAGGATTTCATATTTTATTAGCTTACTAAATAATAATTTGAACGTTATGAATAAGTTCATAAGAAAGCTTACAGTAGAAGAATATTTTTAATAAAATAAATGCAAGCGCATAATCAGTCTGTATCATGTAACATGTATGATGAAAATTTATGTTTTAAAAAGTATCTTCACGATTCATGATAATCTTCCAGGCTATAAAAACAAAGATCATGAAAGAAATGGATGTGTCCTTGAAACAAAACTTACAGCTTTTGATATCTAATATGCAGTTTTCTTTACCTTATTTGATAAAATTTTGCTATTATAATATTTAGCATTTTTACTCGACAGTTTACAAAGTACCATTACTGTAACAAGATTCTGCTGTGAATGGAAGAGAGCGTCACGCTATGCTCCGTTCATAATAAACTTGTCAAATTTCAGAGGTAAAATGTGGTTCAATAGGGAGTAGATAAAGTGATAATGAGCTGTTGTTACGCAAGAATGAATAAACTATTTTTGAAGAGAAAAGAATTATAGAAATTACATATTCTTTAGTGTTACTGGCGGTTTAATTTTATTCTAATTTAATTAATTAAGGCAATTGTATTACGCATTTATATTAAGATAAATGTTTCTAACATGTACGTGTTTCAATAGTTTCGAGTAAAATCAATCAATTCTTATGAATGAATATACAGTGGACCCTCTTTAATGCGTTTCCACTTAAGACGTACCTCCGATTAATGCGGACAATTTCTCTTCGCCATCATATTCTAATTAATGGTACGGGAAACGCTTAATGTGGACGAAAAATCGCCGCCCTTGAAAGTTTTCACTAACGGGAGTTCACTGTATATATATTTTCTAATTCAAAGACTTTATAATTCTGAAAATTTTATTGGCGCGCTAATTAATCCTAACATATTTTTAATACAATTCTGGACGTTCACGGTTTTATCTTGGTTATTGATTTTTAGTTAACTTTTGACAACTTCCCGACAAGCGTTCAGTACACATTTTTTAAATATTTCTAAACAAAATTCTTTGCTTACATAGTCGTAGAAATTCTGTGAATATATAACGCGAAAATTACTATTTGAAAACAGTTATGAAAATTTAAGCATTGTACGCACCCTATACGT
The DNA here is from genome assembly GCA_963932465.1 of Maratus speciosus. NCBI lineage: Eukaryota > Metazoa > Arthropoda > Arachnida > Araneae > Salticidae > Maratus > Maratus speciosus. The sequence continues at coordinate 510,592,825 of OZ010787.1, read as the reverse complement.
TACGTATACTTGACGTTCGTTGCGAAGGGGCTAAAAAAAGGCGGAAGTTCCCAATTAGATCTACACAGGGTATCCCTGAAATTATGGCCCAAAGGTTTAAAAAAGGTTGTCCACATAAAAAGCACCATTTTTTCAGAGATAATGCGATCGCAATTGTAATATGATGCTAGTTCGGTACACGTTTAAGCCATAGCTTAATCTTTCAGCAGTCACGACCACAAATTTTAGAACAAAAGTGGTATTTTTTAAACCATTCTCAAATGAAACATTGGAACTTTCTGAAGGTCATTTTTATTCCCTATTATCATTCACCGATGACTGTCGGTCTAAAATATGATATAAAACTAAAAATATATATATATTGTTTTAAGTAATTACTGAAAATTTATTTAAAATTTACTTACCTTTTATTTCTTACAGGATTATACTTTCCTAAAAATTACTTAAAACATTGCAAATTTTTCAGCTTCAGTGTCAGTCACTGTCGCACTCAACGTGTTAAATGTGTATCTTTATATATTTTTTCTGCTTCCAAATATTCTTAAAATTGAATTTTCTACATTGATAGCGGTTTTTCTTACTTACCGTTTTTATTACTATTATAAAATAACTTTTCTAACAGTGTAACTAAACAAAACGTTTATGTCGTAAAAAGAACGACGTGCGCCCATTCCGATAAGGCACTTTCCCCTCTCTGAGGTTTTTTTCTTGCGTTAAAGACACGGGTGGCTCACTCTATGCGCCATCGATTTTTAAAGCCTAAATAACAACTTTTAATGATATCCTTGTTTAATGCAATGTTCCAGTAGTAGTATAAATATAATAAACGTAAAATTTTGAAAAAAAAATAATTAAATTAGAATTAATAGAACACAGACGGTTTGTAGTAGCATAAAGACGTGGATGGCATACTGAATGCGCCAATGACTTATATCAACTTTTGATGCAAAAGAACAAAAGTGTCTAACGTCTAGTAATAGCGTAAAAGTAATAGACATCACATTTATTAAAAAATAATTTAATTAAAAAAGAAATTAGAATATATTACACAAATGCACAGATGGCATATTCCATACACCAGTGGTGACTTACTAATAAAAATAATGAAACAGAGCAGAAAAAATTGCGAACTTCAAATTTAACACGTTCACGCCGGCGCGGTGGGTCACACTCGACTATCTCAGAGCTGACAAGCCTCCGGCTTTTTGGATACCAGAATTTTAATACAGAAAATGTAGTTTTATTTAATTAGAACAATTGGGCGATTTAAAGGAACAATATTTTCTCTAAAAGAATAGTGGTGTGCAAAAAGCCGGAGACTTGACAACTCTGAGACAGTCGAGTGTGACCCACCGCGCCGGCGTGAACGTGTTAAACATTGGTTGATCATTAAAGGGACTTTCGAAAAGGGTAAATAAAGCGCAAATGTCCATCACGTAATTGAGGATTAAAAATGGAAAACGGTTAAAGTAACAAAAAAAAATCGAAAATCTTTTCTTTTTCACGAAAAAAATGTCTCAAGTGCCAACCATAACAAATAGGAGAGAACACTTGAAGTTGCAACCCTAGTTGTAATGGTTCAAAAAAGAGTCGAAAGATGTCGCTGGTTGAATGCGCCACACTAAGTGAAGTGGAGTACGCTAAAAGTGCCAGTGATAAGACGCGCGGCATCTGGTGGGCATTACGCGACTTGCTCTTGTTGTTATTGTTTACATCAATGGGGTGTATTTTGGGATATAAGCAAGTTAAAAAATATTAAATAAATAAATAAAATAAATGTTTACAAATAATAATATTAGGTATTTAAACACTAAACGAAAGGAGGCTTACGTACCTACGTTTTAAAGTGTTGACTAAGAGCCCAAAAGAAGTGAAATGAAAAACGCTGTAAGTACCAGAAATGGGACTTTTTTTCGCTCTCTTGAAAAATATCCTCTTTTGGACTTCCAGCGTTTTCTATTTTTAGTCCTCAATTGTTCTAGAATTCACAACTGTTTTTTGAGCGAGTGGTGCATTCAGTACACCTCCCGTGTCTTCAAAGTTTAAATAATTATTTCCGTTTTTAATTTCTTATTATTAGATAAACATTTTCATTTCTTTGTTTCACTTTTTTTTTCATTTCGTTTACCAATGTATTAACAATTCCATGTAAACAAATTGTAATAATAAAAATATTTCTTCGAAAATATGAATGGAAAATGAATGAAAGAAAAATTAACAGAAAATCACGATATATTATATCCTACGATAGAATTTTGCACATTTGGGGAAAACTAAAGTGACAATCCTGATCAGGATCCGAAAATCTCATATCAGCAACGCTCCTGTGACCATATACCTGATTCTTTCGAACAATTTTGAATTTCGTTAAGGTTTTTAATTTTCCCAAGCTGAAGAAAAAATAAATTAGTGTATTTATTAAAGTTAATAAAAGAATAAATGCCCATTAAACATTCAATAATAAAAAGTTTTTTAAAGAACTTTAAAAAATGATTACTATTTTTTGACTTACTTTATGACTATTAAACGTTTAATGTTCAAAAATATTTTTTAGAACACTTAATTTTTATTTTTCGTTTATCCGTATAAAAAAACAAATAAGATTTTTACATTTTTGTAAATTTCCGTTGAATGTGATTTTTAATTTCCCTAAGTTTATAAAACTGGAAAATAATATTATTTTTTACGGCGATCGGAATCGGGGCCGATTCTGAAATTTTGTAAAATTAGACAGGTTTTGAAAGGTCACCCAACTGCTTTAAATAAATGTTTTTTTTTTTTTAAATCTATTTTAAAATAATATTTTTAACGAAGAATACTGTATTGTTTTTTAGTTTCGAGTGCATTTGTTTTTGTTTTTTTTTACTTAAAATTTATATTCTAGGCTATTTTTAAATGTTGCATTCTTTTTTCTGCTTTCTTAGGATTTTTGTTTAACCTCTTCCCTACTTATTATTAGTGCAATATTATTGATAATTATTGAAATATTTCTTCTCCAATTTGACTTCAGAGGAACAAATTTAATCTATTCGAATTATTTCGAATCTTAGACATCAAAGCATATCAAGCTGAGATAGAAATTGCAATTTTGTTTGAGTATCATTAATAAAACGAGAAAAAACAAATGTTCACATATGTGGATCTAGGGAGTGAAGAAGTTAACCCTTAAGGGTCCTGTCCCTGCCGGCGAAGACACTCACGAGCTAATGCTAATCCTATAGGGAGGGATTTTTCTAATATCTCGTTTGCATTTCGACATTTTTAAATAATTTTTTTTGCATTGGATAGCCGAGGTCCGTCTCTACAGCGCACCTTGCTTACTTTTTCGATTTTGGTCGCAGATATTTTTAATAAAGTTACTTTCATTTTCAAAAGCGGTTCTGAAAATGAAAGTGTCATTCTAAAAAATACCTGCAACCAAAATCGAAAAAGTAACCAAGGTGCGCCGTAGAGACGGACCTCGGCTATCCAATACAAAAAAAAATTATTTAAAAATGTCGAAATGCAAACGAGATATTAGAAAAATCCCTCCCCATAGGATTAGCATTAGCTCGTGAGTGTCTTCGCCGGCAGGGACAGGACCCTTAAGCACTGAGCTCGATGTATATATGTTGTATGTAGAGCTCAGTGCCCTTAAGCTGCTATCCGATTCACCAACTTTTCGAGCAACCAACTTTTCAGCCGATTTTAACCCCAACTTTTTCCCGTTCAAAGGGAGAAAAAGGTTACAATTGTCGTTGCTAAAGTTGGAGGAAAATCAGTACTACTAGTACTAGCCGTTAATATTTATCGCCTATTCGTATCAATCGCTTACCTCTGATTAGCTGAAATGTTGAAAGTTCGGGGGGGGGGGGAGTCGCGACTAACGCAGACTTTTTTAGAGCTGTGGATAAAAAGTCGGGGGTCTTGCTGTTTGCTACACTGGGTGTTGAGACAATATTTCGCGAAAAGTTGGAGGAAATCAAGAGTTGGCTCAAAATTTGCTCGAAAAGTTAGTGCATCTGATAGAAGCTTTAAATGCATAGTGTAACTTTACGGTTACAGGAGTTACATGATCTTTTTTTTGCCATTTGACACTTCCGTTGGTCTTTTGGTGAACTATTATGTGTTACTTACGCGTGATAACATGCATTTAAGGTCGTGAAGCCTGTTTTTGTTCTGATTTTTTTTTTTTTTTTTTTTATCACGGGAAGGTTATAACATCTTTTATTGATATTGCTTGCAATGTGCTCGACTGGCGTTTTTTCTATATCTTTATAAGGTAGTCATTATTAATGCTGCAAATTATTAAAAGCATTATAAAAATTATTATATCGTTGAATAGTTGTTAGTGTGCAGCGTAACAACTTTAAAATAAGCATATAATTTAAAATTATCTTTTTTTGAGCAATTTTTGTTATATAACTCAAGAGTGACATTATGAAATTATGTCCAACAGAAACATAAATCAATTTTTTCATTATTTTTTAGTGGATAATTAACAAAAGTAGATTCAAATATGTTTTTCGAATAAAATAAAAAATCATGCATTAAAGGATTAAAATCATCTGATTGACGAGTGAAGTTCGTTTCTACGCTGCCGATTGCAGCGGGGTTCCCCAGTTAACCGTCTATACAGAAAAAGATCGGTTAGTTTCAAAATGCTTACCTGATTTAATTGCCAGTTAGTTGAGGCTGCCAACTTTCATTTTAATCGACATGAGGCGATGCGTACGAGCACGGTGAGTCAGGACCGTATCTGCGAGCAAGTACATCTTGTGTATGGTAATTGCCGCAAATATTTCGTGCCAGTATTTTCAATATTTACCAAGATATAATCAATATGTAGCCAGTACAAGCAATTAAAGCGGCTCTCAAATCCCCTGCTCAATAACATGAAACTTTCTTACACAATATTTGACTCATTTTTAAACGTAAAGGAATAAATTTGGATGGCCTGACAATTGAAGTGATTTGTAATTGAAATGAGTTTTCCATTTTTTGAAAAATAAATTAGTTACCGAGTTAAAAGCAATTATGGTCGTGTGGTGACCGGCTTTTCTCCTATCGCGCGGTGTCGCGTTTGAAAATTCGATTCAAAACGCCCACTTTGACAGTATTTACGGAAATACCTTTTGTGTTTATACAAAAAAGGGAAAACGTCTTATTACATAGTCTCTGAATAACAAAACCTGCCATGCGTTCCCGAATGAATTTCATGCGTTTCCGAACAAAAATGAATTAAAAAATGCGTCAGAAAGTGGCACCTTTGGATTTAAGAACAGCCTTAAAGCACAATTTCTTTTGATACTCTATGCGTTGTGATTTTTATCAAAGAAATATACCGGGTGTTTCACTGAGCAGTAATAAAAAGTTCTTACGATCCTTAAATTTGAATGCCAATATTTTCAAATAATAATTTTTGTTTTATTTAATCGCAGAATTTCTGCCATTAAACAAGGTAAAATTTAGTATTCAGAAATAGTGGTATTCAAATTCAAGGTTAGTATGGACCCCTGAAGATACCCAGCGCAGCACTTTCCATGTAAAAAAAAAATAATAAAAGTATTAGAAGTCAACTTTAAAAGCAAAACATTTTTTACAGGGAACAGAAAATCAAGTACTTTTGTATTAAATTTATGATTAACACATTTTTGTTAATTATACTATTAATTTCAGTATTATAGACATTTTTAGCAAAATTTGTTGAAACTTATTTATAGTTTCAAAGTGTTACTCTATCACGTATAACAATACTAAAGCCTTATTTTTCTAACATTCTTTTGAAAAATTACTGCCATAACGCGAGACAATATCCTAATAATTCCTTAAGCTTTCTCATATCTTTAATAGCCCCAGATGTTCGTGGAGGAATTAGATCGAAATCGAAAAAATAAACGAAACTGGCTATTAACTCTGTCCAATAAATAAACGTAGTTAGGTTATTAGTTATATAAAAAGTATTATTTGAACATAAGTTTTTTTTTTTTTTTTTTTTTTTTTTTTGCTGGTAATTACCTAATTATAAACAGTAAAACATACAAATTTACTTCGGGCCTTTACAAAATAATCTCTAATTTCAATTCAGCTGTATAATATTTTCAATATGATGTGATACGGGTTGATGTTTTTAAATATTGGTCTTACATAAAAGAACTGTCAGAATATTTTAAGTTGATTAATGTTATACAATACGTTGTTTCAAAACAGTATTAGACGAATAATACTTATATTTAGTGTATCATTTGCAATATTGACACTATATTGAATAATATTGGTGAGAAATATTCCTCTTTTAGAACTATTGCACCAATAACTGTTAACCAATAACTATTGCGCAATTTCTTGTGAAATAACATATATAATTTTTATGACGTAAGAACATTTTTTCTATGCACATACAAGATGCACAACGATGAATGATGTATCATGCGAAATGTTTTGAACTGGCTTTTCATATGGTACACTCATATTTTGTTAAAATACACTGTTTAATTAAAAACTGCACTTACTTAAAAATTAATTAAAAAATATATCAGCAAATAAACTCAAAGATTTCGCTGCAAAAGCCTCGCACCTGCCTACTGATATTTTACTATTACATTGTCATATATTTCTGCAATAATGGCATTTCATTACATATATTTTCAATGTAAATATATGCAATGCAATGCAATATAGGCGTATATTTTGAATGTATTTAACCACAACGCACAATAACGGTACTTTATTGGAACTATTTTCATAGCGATCAACTGCTGCTGTTTTTTTATCAATACTAGTTCCTAATAGAAATAAATGCAATTCAAAGTAATATAGGCATATACTTAAAATGTATTTAACCACAATGTACAATAATGCTGCTTTATTGGAACTATTTTCATAGTTGCCAACTGCTGCGGTTTTTTATCAACAGTAGTTTCAAATAGAAATCTTCACGTTATTTAATCACAGAAATGGGGCATTCTTACAATCTTTTGACTTTCATGCCCGTGAGTAATAATTTTTATATTAATACACTTTTTTGCATTTTTTTTAATTTCATATACTTGGGAACACCCCATTGCATGATTGCACAACATTATTAACGTGACAAATAAGTTTTGGACGATGTTGGGGGTCCAAACACCTGGAAAACTCCTATACCGTCCCGTGTCCTTGAAGCTGATTTTTAAGTTTGGAGCTGTCTGGATAAAATTGTTTCAATAAAAATAATTCGATGTAATTTTTTTCTGAAACTGAAACTATTGTTTTATATATATGTAAGTAGCTAAAAATTAGCCTGCACACATTTTTACGGTTGTTATTATTTTTTAAACTCTGTCCTTAGGTTTTAGATTTTTTACCATCCATCTTCTAAAATTATACAGAAAATCACTTCAGATGCAGCCACAGAATTTTTTTCAAGTTTTTTCACATGCAGAAGTATGCTAGAGAAATAATGTCTAAAATTCTTTGCAGGAAATTTACTGTAGAATTTAAATCAGCATTTAAATATCAATTTCAAGCATCGTGGCTTTATTGGTAGTCTCACCGTCCGCAAGGTTTATTCTTGCACTTTTCGAGATAATTTTTTTTTTTTTAATTTAATCCAATGTAAATAATTGTTTCTAAAAATCAATGAACATTTTGGCTACCATTTAGTCTTATCATGATCTGCCTAAAATAGGTGGTAATTTTCCTTGCTATTCCATCCTTACCGTCCTTTTTTCCCATTTCGTCACTTTTTTCCTATACCATCCCCTTTTTTTACATTACTGCCCCTTCTTTAACACCCCTTTAAGACAATGTTATACCAAAATTTTGTACTAAAAATACTACATTGTCATTATTTCTTATTTGAATGCCCTGTGGGTACTATGCAAATTCATTATAAGTAAAAATTTAGGAGAAAATAAAAGTTATAGTGGTAAAATGGTAAGGAAAATTAAACTCGCAAGTTTAACTTAAACCTCAGTTAAATAAATTATTTTTCGCTGCTGACCATTTTTTTCTTTATTTTGAATCATTAATGCATTCGTCTATCAGATTGAAATGTTATTTTAGCAAGATTAATTTTGCCAGATTCTTTTCCCCAAAAGTCAAAAGATTGTGAGAATGCCCTAAATCTGCAATTATTCAAGGCGAAAGATATATTAGGAAATAGTGGTGGCAAAAATTCGTACGAGTTGACAGCGGTAAATTTCAGCAAGATTGGCGCAATATGAGATCCCAATACAGCCGCAATAACCCATATAATGGTTTGGTACTAGGGATAATGGAAAAACATTGGAAAGTAAAAATATTATATGAAGCAAAACCAAAATCAAATTATAGATTATTGCTTGCACACAACTAGCTTCAAAACATAGATACAGCCAATTTACTTCCCACACATTTTATTCATAAAATCCATTTTTGTTCCGAATAGTACAAATAAACATTTGCTTTTAATTTACTTAACATTGCACAACCTTATTTACTATAAAACGGATTGCTTTATTCTTAATAGAAATTCTGTCATAAAAGTCGTTTCAGATACATGCCCGAAGGTGCGAAGCTGATTAAAATAAGGAACCAAAAATTAAGGAAAAATTCATTATTACTTATTATCCCTTATTTAATATTATGACTTGCTCATTTCTCCAGAATGTAGTATTTTCAACTATTATTTAATAGAATCAAATATTTATGCGTGCACAATAATCGAAATGTTTGTCTAAAAAAATCTCTGTATATACCTGGGTATTACTGTATTATTACTCTATTACTGGGGGTGGGGGGGGGGCTCAAGAGCTAAAGCACCGCGACTAGGGGCCTATTGGGCTATCCCCCAAAGATGAAAAAATGGCTGCCGGCCCGGCCTACAGGCGGAGGTAGATTTCGAAGTTAAGTATAATAATTTCCCGAACAAAAACTAAATCATGATTAGAGGTAAACCCACTTTAACAATTTTATCTGGCCGCTTTTGACGAGTTTTTATTTCATTTTTATATAATAGCTGGTTTTATCAGAATCATCTTAAGGCGGTATTAAAAAAAAATACTTTTCCATGCTCAACAACTCGGAAATTTTCTCGCGCATTTTCAGATTAATTTTTAATAGAAAAAATATGAAACTTACTGACGTAATTTTTGAAGAGATTTATAAGCGACACGTGTTTTTATTTTTCGTTCAATTAATTAAAACTTTATATATAAACAATTATTTTCTCAATCGGACAATATTTTTCGTTTCTAACACAATCGCTACGGGATATTCGGCTCAAAATGCCCACTTTGACAACATTTTTTGAAATATATTCTGCCTCTATCAAAACATCGATCATTACGGTACATTATATAGTTTCTGAATAAGAGAATCTGCCAATTGTGTGCGTTTTAGAGCAAAAATGAATTTAAAAATGAGTCAGAAAGTAAGCAGTCTGGATTTGAATACACCCTTAATACGATGATTTTAGGTAGCTTTCATTACAAAAAGCTACCTATTGCAGCCGTTCGGAGGAAAGCGATTTCAAAAAAATTTGGTATATTTTCATCGATCATGACCCCCAGACCCCGAAACCACCCTCCGTTCAAAATTGATATATATATAGATAGATATATATATCCATATATATATATATATATATATATATATATATATATATATATGTATGGTGTTTATTATTTCATTTTATATCCTATAAATATCTAAATAGGTTTTATTGATTTTTCCATTTCATATTATTTGTTTCTATTCTGTTTTCATTTTTAATCAATTCACTTGATTTTAATGGTTGTTTGGGCACAGGGGAAAATAACTTTTAGCTTTAGCTTATTTTTCCCACAGAAAACAACCATTTTGCTTATATCATTGAATTCTGTGCCCTTGAAAACGTAATTCAATATATAAGCATTTCCATTATTTGTCGGTGTCCATTTTCTTATTTTTCTTCCATTATAATTCTTATAATTAATTTAATCTTTATATACTTACAGCTTTAATTCATAATATTACGGTTTTTGATGGTGGTAGGTTATGTTTAATTATTGGTTATATATATATATATATATATATATATCTGACCTATGTCACACTGTAACTCTCGTATTTATGAACCGATTTGGATGTAATTCGGTGTGTACATAGTACACACCAATGTCTCGACCGAGTGTGTTGGCCAGCTTCATCCGCCATTTTGTTTCAAAATGGCGGCCATTTAAATTTTTTTGAAAATTTAAAATTTGAAATGTGGTACGAAAAAATTGAAAATGGAAAAATATTTTTTTCTTATGTATTTGACCTTTATACAAAGACTCCGGAGCAATTTTTGTTTCGTCTATATCTTAAAAAATGGCTGAGTTATAGCATTTTGAATTTCTAGCGTGGCTGACATTTTGAAACGTCCTGAATTTTGTCACGCGATAAAAGGCGTATTTATGAACCGATTTGGATGTAACTTCGTTTATACATAGTACATACCAATGTCTCGACCGAGCTCGTTGGCCAGCATCATCCGCCATCTTGTTTAAAAATGGCGGCCATTTAAATTTTTAAGAAAAATTTAAATTTGAAATGTGGTACCAAAAAATTGAAAATTGAAAAAATATTTTTGTCTTATGTGTTTGACCTTGATAAAAAGATTCGGGAGCAGTTTTTGTTTCGTCTATATCTTAAAAAATGGCTGAGTTATAGCATTTTGAATTTCTAGCATGGCTGACATTTTGAAGTGTCCTGATTTTTGTCACGTGATAACAGATGTATTTATGAACCGATTTGGATGTAATTCAGTGTGTACATAGTACACACCAATGTCTCGACCGAGTTCGTTGGCCAGCTTCATCCGCCATCTTGTTTCAAAATGGCGGCCATTTAAAAAAATTTAAAAAATTTAAAATTTAAAATGAGATACCAAAAAATTGGAAAATGAAAAAGGTTTTCTTTGTATGTGTTTGACCTTAATATAGCGATTCCGGAACAGGTTTTGTTTCGTCTATATCTAAAAAAATGGCTGAGTTATAGCATTTTGAATTTCTATTGTGGCTGACATTTTAAAACGACCTGATTTTTGTCACGCGATAACAGGCGTATTTACGAACCGATTTGGATGTAACTTGATCTGTACATAGTACATACCAATGTCTCGACCGAGTTCGTTGGCCAGCTTCATTCGCCATCTTGTTTCAAAAGGGTTGCCATTTAAAAAAAAAAGTAAAATAAATTTAAAATAAAGTATTAAAAAATTGGAAAATGAAAAAAAAAATTTTGTGTGTGTTTGGCCTTGATACAAAGATTCTGGAGCAGTTTCTGTTTCTGAAAATTTGTTCTTTTGTTTATATCTTAAAAAATATTGAATTATAGCACTTTAAATTTCTAGCATGGCTAACACTTTGAAACGATCTTGTATTTGTCCCGCGATAACACACGTATTCGCCTATTTCGATGGAAGAAGGCATGTGGATAGTATACATCAATAGCTCAACCAAGTTCGCTGGCCAGCTTCATCAGCCATCTTGTTTCAAAATGGCGGCCATTAAATTAAAAAAAATTATATTTAAAGTGAGGTGCAAAAAAAAAAAAAAAAAAAAAAAAAAAAGGAAATTGAAAAAGGTTTCTTTCATAAGTATTTGACCTTGATATAAGCATTCACGAGCATTTTTGTTTGTCTTTATCTTAAAAAATGGCTCAGATATAGCAGTTTCAATTTCTAATGTGGGTGACATTTTGAAAAACTTATTTTTTGCCTGCGACAGCACTCGTATATATCAACCGATTCCGATGTGAGTGAGCATGTGCACAGCCATTACTAAGGTCTCGACCAAGTTCACTGATTAGCCTCATCCACCATGTTGTCTTAAAATGGCAGGAACTTTAAGAAATCGCCGAATTTGGCAGTCAAATATAAGTTAGTTTAAATAAAAGCAGCTTGGATAAAGCTGACTAATTTCGCGAAATTCTCATTCATAATGATTTAGTATTGATAAAAATTAATATTGAATCTCTTATTTTCGGTTTCCACTAAATTGAGCTTCGTGTGTTTGAATAATATAAGTTGGCTTTTTTAAAATAAGGAAAATGAAAGCTACCTCTTCCTCCCGGCACTGGCCGGAAGGACTTTTTTTCTTCAACCGCTATGTATTTTTAATTTGTTTTTGCTGTAAGAATTGGTCCTATCAAAGACTTGTCAATATAAATGTTGTAGACAATATTAAGAAGATATATAATAAATTCAAGTGGATTTAATATCTTGTGAATTGACGAAGTTATGGATTATTTCTTCTTCAAATCCCCCTTTTTGTTTTCGTTTTAGGTAGATTTCGTATGAAATACTACCTATTACATTCTTCCCTATGTTGGAATTTCTGAAAATTTTTTGCAGATCTACACCTATCATGACCCTAGAACCCAAAACCACCCTCAGTAAAAGACTTTATATATATATATATGAATGATATATATATATATAGGGTAGATGTGCCAGTCACGGACACCCTTCTAGTAATGAACACCCCTTGATGTTTTGGTTCATTAAAAAATAACTAATAAATATTTAGCTTTAATTATTTTTTTAATAATTCCCCCTTGCATGTTTTATAAACTGTGTTATTGCTGACACTTTTAATCAAAATAATCAGGAAGCAGAAAATAATGTTTCAAAGTTCCGCTGTTTTTCTGTGAAAATATTAATGAAGAGGCTAAGAGCTGGCTTTGTTTAATTAATTTATATATTATGTATTTTCTTGCAAAATTGGAATGTTTTTGTTTGAGTAGCAATAGAAAACTTAGAATTTTATATACTAAAGACCATTTACAAAATTTCATTTATTTTTAAGGTTTTAAGAGGCATTAAGTGGTTTTAAGTCCATTACTGGGATGGTTAATTAGTCATTTTCCAGTAATGGACACCCCATGTAGACATTGCTAAAAATGCAATTTCAGTAATGTTTATAGTGCATAAAATATTTTGACTTAACTGAAAACCTATATAATCAAATTTAATTTTTAAATTATACTTACCAAAATGTAATAACACCAAAACTTTTACAAATAGCTGCTTTCAAGTTATGGTACTTTTCGGTTAGCCGGGCGCCAGTGCCATATATACATGTATATATAACACTGGCGTCTGGCTAACCAAAAGTACCCAAGTTATTTTATGTGATTAATAAAATTTCAATATTTTATTCTTTTTTTTAAATATATATGTACCTTGCATATTTTATAATCTGGCAATCAAACCAGCCAGGAAGCAGAAAATATTGTTTAAGAGCACAGTCAAAGAGGGGGTCATAGGGCTTAATCTCTCTCCGTTTAAATAAAAATGATTAAGTTACAGAAGTTATTAAAAATCTATTTTCTGTCTTAAATGTTTCCTTATTCATCTCTGACATCAACAACAACAACAACAACAACAAATCTAATATTTATGGAAGTTATTGTTAACATTAATGAAACTAGTGAATCTGCAGATCAGTGGACTGAAACATCAGTTGTACAGTTTTATTTTGAAATTATTTTATTTAGTATTTAAAATATTCAACTCACAATACCATTTCTTTCAAATTTGTAATATTAATTATAAATGATATATCAAGTAGTCTCTGGAAGATTAATTGTCAAAAAAAGTGAGACAAAACTAAACACTAATATTCCAAAACTTTTTTTTTTATTACCTTTAAAATCCCCCAGTTTCAATAATTTTATAGCTGTAATTGCCTAGTATTTAGTATTTTAAACCATCTAAAATAATTAAAACATAGATCATCTGATAAATACAATAATTGATGCAAACACTAAATGATTATCACAAATAGTTTATTAATTACTGTATCCTAATTGTTAAATTTATTCGAAAATAACTATTTTGTTTCATTAGTATGTATTCATTAAATTCTGGTCCTAAATACAGTAATAAAAACAATTATATTTATTGCTTTTTATGGGGTGTCCATTACTGGAACAGAGGATGTCCATTACTGGGGTTTTGGGTGTTTTGATATATTTCTGTTATTTAAAATTAAATTTCGATTCATACTGGGAAATGAGACTATAAGAATGGTTAAATAATGTTGATAGGTTAATATAATATTGAAAAAACTGGAATATAATAATTATAACTATTAATAAAAAAATAATTTTGAAAGAAATTCCTTAAGGGTGTCCATTACTGGCACATCTACCCTAGATATCACTTTCTTATGGTCACGATAACGTCCACAATTCTGCACAAATCTTTTCCAAATTGATACATAAAATCAAGGGGCATAAAATCTCGGTCAAGTTCATTAATGGGCAAAATTGGACCAAAGGGATGGAAATAGGGAGGGGTTTTGTGAAAACCAAAACCCCCCCATAACGTCTTAATTTTTGTACATATCAAATCAGTTTAAAGTTTTTATTACTTCTAAAAATATGGCCAAAAGTTTATGTACCGCAGATTTTTGATAAAATTAAAAAAGGGCTTAAGGGGCGCAAAAAATAGGGTTTTTGGGAGAAAAAATTCATAACTTAGTTAATTCTCAAGATATCAAATCCAATTAATTTTATTATAAATCTCCTTAATATTATCTACAACTTTTATATTCACAAGTTTTTGATAGGACCAATTCGTACCGCAAAAAAAAAATAATAAAAAAAAAATAAAAACGAAAACAAAAGGGGGGGGGGGTTGAAGAAGAAAAAAATCCATAACTCCGTCAATTCACAAGATATATAATCCCCATGAATTTATCATATATCTTCTTAATATTGTCTACAACATTTATATAGACAAGTTTTTGATAGGACGAATTCTATAGCAAAAAACATATAAAATAGCGGTTGAAGAAAAAAATCATCTTATTAAGGGTGTATTTAATTCCAAACTGCTTATTTTCTTACTCATTTTTAAATTCATTTTTGCTCTCAAACGTATCCAATTGGTAAATTCTCTTATTCAGAAACTATATAAAATACCGTAATGATCGATTTTTTGATAGTGGCAGAATATCTTTCAAAAAATGATGTCAAAGTGGGCATTTTGAACAGAATTTCCCGAAGCGACTGTCTTAGAAACGAAAAATATTGTTCTACTGAGAAAATAATTGTTTATAAATCAAGTTTCAATTAACTGAACGAAAAATAAAAACACAGGTCGCTTATAAATCTCTTCAAAAATCACGTCAGCAATTTTCATATTTATTCTATTAAAAATGAAACTGAAAATGTGCCAGAAAATTTCGAGTTGTTGAGCATGGAAAAGTATTTTTTTAATACCTCATTAACATGATTCCGATAATGCCAGCCATTATTTAAAAATGAAATAAAAACTCGTCAAAAGCGGCCAGATAAAATTGTTAAAGTGGGTTTATCTCTAATTATGATTTAGTTTTTGTTGGTGAAATTAGTATACTTAACTTCGAAATCTACCTCCACCTGTAGGCCGGGCCGGCATAGATTTTTTATTTATTTATTTATTTATTTATTTTATTTATTTATTTATTTATTTATTTATTTTTTTGCAGTACGAATTGGTCCTGTCAAAAACTTGTCAATATGAAAGTTGTAGTAATATTAAGAAGATTTATAATAAATTTAATGGGATTTATTATATTGAGAATTGGTGAAGTATTGAATTTTTTTCTCCCTAAAACCCCATTTTTTGCGCCCCTTGAGCCCATTTTTAATTTTATCAAAAATCTGAGATACATAAATTTTTCTCCCGATTTTTAGAAATAATAAAAATTTCAAACTAATTTGATATGTAAAAAAATAAGAAGTTACGGGTTTTTTTCGGTTTTCACAAAACCCCTCCCTATTTACATCCCCTTGGTCCGATTTTGCCCATTAACGAACTTGACCGAGATTTTATGCCCCTTGATTTTATGTATCAGTTTGGAAGAGACTTGTGAGGAATTATGGAAATTATCGTGTCCAGAAAAAAGTGATATATATGCATATAGATAGATAGATAGATAGATAAATTTTTTTACTGAGAATGGTTTCGGGTTCTAGGGGTCATGATCGGTGTAGATATGCAAACGTTTTCAGAAATTCCAACATAGGGGAGAATGTAATAGGTAGTATTTCATACGAAATTTACCTAACAGGAAAAAACATCCCCACTTAGTACCTATATAGGTCAGTAGCTGGCATAAAATTCAGCAGACATTTGATAGGAATATCCCGAATTTCCCATGGGCCAACCAAATGTCGACCCAGGAGCTCGAAACGATAAGCAGCATATGCTTCACAGCTACAGAGGACATGTAAAGCAGTCTTCTCTTCGTACTTACAACTCCTACAAAGAGGATCATTGACTAACTTCATAATACTAAGGTGTCTAAGGCTCCAATGTGTCCATTTAGCAGTTCCACCATATTTCGTAGCCTATTCCTTCTGAGCCCAATTTTGCCTTTCCCCTTTTACTAGAGTATCTGCTATTGAGCTCTATCGCTTGTCTCTGCCGAGTGTGCCTGGTTGAGTCAATCCCTTCTTGAGACTACTGCTCTCTTAAAATGTTAAAAACAGTAGTTCTAATGCAGTCCTTAGATATGCAAATAGCTGGTTCTGGTCCAATAAAGGGAGTAACCGAACCTTTTCTTGCTAGACTATAAGCAAGCTCGTTACCCAGGATGCCAGTATGACCAGGCACCCAATGTATAATAACATTGTTACCATTTCTGTCAATCCTGTTCAAAGAGTAATAAAACTCCCAGACAATCTAGAAGTAATTGTATGATTCTGTAGGGCAAATAACGCTGTCCGACTATCAGAGTAGATGTTATCAGGAAGGCCACTATACCCCCTCTCAATGCAAATGTAACTACACATAAGTACTGCATAGACCTCTGCTTGAAAGACAGTGGCGTAACTATCCAGCGTGTAAAAGAAAGATGTACAATCAACTGGGCAGAAAACGCCAGCTCCCGTTCCAGCATTTATCTAGGAACCGTAAGTAAAGCATGCCATAACTGTCTCAAGTTCCATCGAAGAAAGAGTCTCCCAGTCGACTCCAGAATGAAGACTAATCTTGAATGGCGTCAAATACATGCTTTAAAGGCATATCATTACCCTTCATGATAAATACTGAGTGCTTACTGAGTGCTTACTGATTTTACAGTTAAGCCTACCCCAAGTAAGATACCTCAAGTAAATTTGCCACTGTCAATGTAAAATGAGTCTATATGAGCAGATCAATGCTTCTGGCTCAATAATCATTTGCAGTGGGTGCATACCCAACAGCAGTTCCATACTTGATGTAGATGTTGTCCTAAGTACACCTGTCATGGACATGCAGGTCATCCTCTGCAGCTTTGCTAATTCAGACTTGGCAATGTCAGTCATGGTTCTTGGCCACCAAACTATACTGCCATAATTTATCTTAGGGCAGATCACTACATTGTATATCCACCAGATCACTTTTGGACTAAGTCCTCGTTTTGCCAATGGTAATTGCATGACCAGAAAATCTTTTTGACCTTATTGATGCAGTAATCCTTGTGCCACTTCCAACACAACCACTCATCAATGTAGACACTAAGATACTTCACCTCCTTTGGTCAACACAAAGTGCGCCCATAGAGAATAATCTCATTAAATTTAAGTGACTTTTTCCTAGTGAAAGCAGCGATGACCACCTCGGGAACTCAGCTTTCGCGTTAGTGACAAGAGTCGTCTTTTCTGGGTCAACAGAAAGATCAACATCCCTGCACCACCGCTCTACCTTTTTAAGGATATTATTGAGGATGTCCGAAAGAATATTTTTGAATTTACCTCTAATGATGATAACGATATCATCAGCGTACTCAATGCAGTATGCAGCACGCAGATGTATCTCAACAAGGAGTCCATCCACCACCAAAAACCAAAGTACAGGAGAGAGAACTACGCCCTGTGTGCAGCCCTTCTTTGCCTGAATATGAATTGTATCCCCCAACAATCTAGCGTGGACAGACCTATTCCTGAGCAGGCAGTTGATCCAATTCAGAGTTACTTCATCCGCTCCCCTATCGGCCAATGCCCTGAGGATATACCTGCGTAAGACAAGAAACGTGTAAAGAAATAGTTTTCTAAATAACTTCGGCTCGATAAAGCGAGCAGTTATGAAAGGTAATTTTATCTGTTATACTAGGTAATTTGATGTGTGTGGTCGTCGGTTACTTTCTCACTGATATCTACTGAAGTTTTAGCATGTTTTTTATAATTTCAATATTTTATATTCAATATTTCAGCATCGTACTTCAATATAACACCATTCAGGTAATGAAATACTGTAATTGATAATTGAAAAAATACGTTTTTTAACATATTTCCGTATTATTATCTTCAATTCAAACTTGAATGACCTCATGGGTGGTGTACAATATGACCGACATATAAGTCGGAACATTTAAACACGAATATTTGAAAATATCGCTTCGGAAAATCTTCATTTAACTTTAAAGTCTTAATCATTGCTGCTCATTAAGAAATTTAAAATTTTATGCATTTATAGGTTATACTTATTGATTATTCGTGTACCCAAATTCATTATACCCAAAAACTTCGAAACTCGAAATGCTCAATTTCTATGATATTGTGCCAGCTATACTTATTTGTTGTTTTTATGCAATACAAGTAACATACAGTATGTGCAGTAATAGTGTAAGTAATAACATGTAGTAATAGTGCATGTTACTATTTACACTCAACATGTAGCAATAGTACTAGTAACATGTAGCAATAGTGCGTATTACTACTTACACTCATCATGTAGCAATAGTACACTGTAAAAAAACCACTGTAAATTTGCCAGAATAAACTCGATCACAGTGAATGTACTGTATCTTTCTTTGGTTTCCTGACTATATTAACATGGAAAATACAGTAGTTGCGTAAAATTAACAGCACAATGTGCTGGCAATTTGGACGCATTTTTTTACAGCACAAACTGCTGGCGTCCACCAGCACATTGTGCTGTTAATTTTACGCAACTACTGTATTTTCCATGTTAATATAATCAGGAAACCAAAGAAAGATACAGCACATTCACTGTGATCGAGTTTCTGCGAGAGATGAACAGTACTTTGTACTGTAAAAATGTCTTTTTTTTACAGTGTACTAGTAACATGTAGTAATAGTGTAATGAAATTTAAAGGACAAAAGAAAAATGGGACGTTTTCAAAAGCTACTATACCAAGAAAATGCTAATCATTAAATGATCTTCTTTAAAAAAAAAATTGTAATCGGTTTAACAAACTGCAAGCAGAAAATCGCGGCCATAGACTTCAACATAAATTAATTGCCTTTAGTGAGTAATGAGCAAGACATCATATTAAATAAGTGTTAATAAGTAATAACGAGATTTTCCTTAATTGATGGTTACTTTTTTTAATCAGCTTAGCACTTTCGGGCATGTAACCGAAACGACTTTTATGACAAAATTTCTATTAACCCTCTCGCTGCGTAAGTAATTCTTCGCGATGAGTGTGTTTTACAGAATTTTTAATAGTTTATCACCGGTTCTTTAAAGCAGAAATTTTTGACTATCGTAATCGGGGAAAATATCCTGATTAAATCAGACAAAGTTTTCGCTAAAAAAATAACTGGTAGGAATAACCAAATAGCATTAATTTGGCGGAAAAATGCATGCCCGAGCATATCTCGGACTGCGCAGCGAGAGGGCTAGAAACTATTAATTACATTTCAAATAAGAAATCATGTCATTTTGAATTCATGAAATCATGTCATTTTTTTCTTAATTGTATAAATAGCATTTACCACGAAAAGAAATATTATAAATTGAGTTGATAGTTTACTACACATTATCTAAATAGACGTATTCTGCACATAGTTTTTCACGAATTTAATTTTAGTAAAAAAGGAAAAAATAAAGTCTTAAAAGTATTAAGGATGGACGTAAACCGGTATCCCTCAACTCTTATATCTTAAGAAAAGACATATACATATACTTCAATTACTTAAATATTTACTTGGTCTGAGATATTAATTTGAATATATATTTTTCGGTATCGCAATTGAGATGTTTAACAATAGTTTGCAGTTACGGAAATCAAAATAAGTAATATGCAAGTGCAAATAATATTACACAAGTTTTCTTATCCAGTGATTCATAAAAAATTGTCTCTCTATTTTAGCTTCAACTAGAGAATTTTTGTATATCAAAGTAGCAGCATCCCCACATGATCAGATTTGAAGTTTTCATCCGCACAATGGCATCTCGGATTACAGAGATTGGTGATATTGAACATATATATGACGAGTTCGGGAGGGATTTTGTGAAAATAGGCCATTTATATTGAAATAGGAGGAATAACTTCGCCTACACTGTAAAATAAATACGACCAGTTTTCCTGTAGGAATCGTAAAAATAGTTGCCTTTATCGTACCGGAAAAATTTCCGACCCAACTCGGAATAAAATTCGTAAAATCAGAATAAAATCCGTAAAATAATGTTTTATTGACTATATTCTTTTTTTTACGGATTTTATTCCGAGCTGGTTCGGAAAATTTTCCGGTACGATAAGGGCACCTATTTTTCCGATTCCTACAGGAAAACTGGTCAGATTTTTTTTTTACAGTGTAGTACAAAAAGAGCAATGTTTCTAAATCTAGCAAAAAGTTTTTAAAATATAACAAAACCGTTTCTTAATTACCAACGGTTCCTAAAAGCGTTCCTATATCTTCAGAAACCTCAGAAACTAACATATTTCCGATATTTAAAGAAGCGTTTCTGGGAAAAAAATTATTTTCTTGTTCATAATTTTGAAAAGTGTTTCAAAATAGTTTTTGCGGTGTATTAATCAGTTTTTTGATTTCGGTATTAACACAAAATATCTGTTTTTCCGCTGTTATCAATTCTCAAGTAAACGTTTTCAGATGCGAAACAGAATTATACATCCGAGAGTAACAAAACAATATTAATTTGAATGTTAATATTGTTCATTTAGCTTGTTTGACTGATAAACATGTTTGTTGAACACAAAAATACTTACCTGAGAATTGATAACATCCAAAAAACTTATATTTCTTGATGATACGAGTTGAGTAAACTGCTTAATACACTCTACAATCTGCTGAACATTTCTGAAAATTACAGTCAGCAAAAGATACTTTTGCTTGATACATTCTTCTTTAAATCTGGGAAGTTAGTTTATGACGTTTATGAAGATAAATGAGCTCTTTTCGGAAACCTTGGTTACTCTGAAGAGGTAATATTTTTTTTTTTTTAAATCTTCTTACTAGATCAATAATTGTTACTCTTTTTGCAGTCCAAAGAGGACTTACCAAGTGGATGGTTTCGTTTAAATGCGTACTGATTAATACATTCTAAAATCTACTCAACGTTTCCGAAAATTATAGTCAGCAAAGATACTTTTGCTTGAAAAATTCTTCTTTAATTCTCGAAAATCTATTAGTTTATGAGGCGTATGAAGATAAATGCCGGTTTTTCGGAATCCTTGTTAACTCGGAAGAGGTTATATCATATTTTTTAAAACCTTCTTACTAGTTCAAGAATTATTACTTTTTTTGGAGTCCAGAGAGGACTTATCTAGTGGATTCGTTCGTTTAAACGCGTGCTGATTGATACACTCTAAAATCTGTTCAACGTTTACAAAAATTAGTCAGCGAAAGGTACCTTTGCTTGAGAAATTCTTCTTTAAATCTCGGAGAAACCTATTAGTTTATGAGGATTATGAAGATAAATAAGTGCTTTTCGAAATTCTTGGTAACTTGGAAGAGGTTGCATCATATATTTTTAAAACCTTATTATTAGATGAAGAAATATGTAGGGTAATCCGACCAGTAAATCAACACTTAAGCGCATTTGAAAAGAAAATGATTCATTATATTTTAATAAACAGTACCTATTGGTGTTTGATAATGCAAATACATTTGTTGGTTTACAAATTATTAAAAAATAACAAAAGAAATTTTTTATTTTACTTGCTTGGGATGCTAGAGATGTCGTAATAGAAATCGATACAAAAACCAAGTAAATGAACAGTTGTTACCAGTGAATGAACGCAAAATTTTCCAATGAATGAGCAGGCAACAATTTAAAAATACTTACATTTCATACACCGTAAAAAAAATAATGCCAGTTTTCCGGTAGGAATCGGAAAAATAGTTGCCCTTATCGTACCGGAATAATTTCCAACCCAGCTCGGAATAAAATCCATAAAATCGGAATAAAATCCGTAAAATACCGTTTTAGTGACAATTTCCTTATTTTTACGGATTTTATTCCGAGCTGGGTCGGAAATTATTCCGGTACGATAAGGGCAACTATTTTACCGATTCCTGCCGAAAAACTGGCATTATTATTTTTTTTTATTTACAGAGTAGTTCTTTATTTATTTTGTAACTTGTACAAATAACTTTTAAAATGTTTTTACTGAAGTACAGGTTTTTTAATCCCAGAAAGATAATTAATTAGCTTGAAAAATTGTCACTTTTAAATTTCAGATTTTAAATTGCAGATTTAAAAAAAAAAGAAACAAACGCATTCTATTTCCTGAAATCACTGGCCCTGTACTTCTCTATTTCCGTAATAACTCCAGGTGAACGGATGGATGTTGCAGAAATTGGTTCAGGAGTTTTTATTGTGCCTTTTCATATTATCCTTAAAATACCTGATCTTATACATTGTAAAAAAAATACTGCCAGTTTTCCGGTAGGAATCGGAAAAATAGTTGCCCTTATCGTAACGGAATAATTTCCGACCCAGCTCGGAATAAAATCCGTAAAAATAGGGAAATAGTCAGTAAAACGGTATTTTACGCATTTTATTCCGATTTTACGGATTTTATTCCGAGCTGGGTTGGAAATTATTCCGGTACGATAAGGGCAACTATTTTTCCGATTCCTACCGGAAAACTGGCATTATTTTTTTTACAATGTACTTTACTGCAGGCCACTTCCAATTCCACCACATGTGGACTTGTAGTCCACATATTGTCATGGTGCTTACTTCATATTTCCAACCCTGGATGCTATTTTTAAAAAAGGGTCATCTATTTCTCCCCTGGATGTTTGTCTATAAATGGATTTTTCCTTTATGTTTGTTTCATGAAATTGTAAACATCACCCTTTACTGATTCCTTATGCATTGTAAATATAATTTTCACTTTCGAACTATCCAATGTTCAATGAGTTTTTCTTCTTCAAAGGACAACACAGAGAATGTCCAATACGCTTATTTTCAATTGTTTTCCCTCGCAGTTTCACAGACAACGTTGTTTTTGAAATATTAAAATGAAGAGATGCCTTTTCAAATTGAGCTGACCTGACCCACATAGCTTGTATAGCATTTTCAAAGTCCACTGTAGAGTACTTGAAACTCCCATATTTCCTTTTTGAGGAATCTTCTTGGTCATCAATAAGAATAATTCTATCAACCGTCTAAAAGCATAGAAAAAGTGAGATTTGAATATCATCAATAGTTATTACCTTTAAAAGTGTGTGTATATATGTTCTTTTGTTACGTTTTTATATCTGTTAACTTTTCATTTGTTACCATTATTGAAAAATCACTTAATTCAAACTATAGGTATAAAAGAAGCCACAAAAACATAAAGCCCAAAACCAAAACTGTTCATTCACTAGGAAAAGTAGCCAAATGTATTTCTTCCAGTGAATGAACAGCTGTTCAATCATTGGATTTTTACCATTTGCCTAACCAGTTATTAAACATCCCTATTCCCAAATTGTATATATTCCACAATGCTTAAAACAATTAGAAATATGGCTATAATATATATATTTAATGTATGTACAATAAAATTAGTGCATAACGCAAATGAAAACAGTAAATTCTTATCAAACATATGAAATGACGTTGCACTTACCTTATTATTTCAGCATAGAAACAATGTGTTTCTCAGACATGAAAAATACAACATATTCTCAAAGTAAAGTAATGTGACTTCCGTAACCAAACAGGAATGCAATAGCTTCCTATTGAATGGAATTAAGGCAATGTTGTATCCTCATCTAGTGGGGATATTTTCAAACCTTATTCTATTAATATATAAAAAATGTTCATTCACTGGGGGCTGTTCACTTACTGGTCAGACTACCCTATCACATTTTTGCAGTCCAAAGAGGACTTATCAAATAGATGCGTTCGTTTAAACGTATAAGACATGTAAATAAACACTACACTGTAAAGAAAAAGACAATCGTTTCGTAAATGCTCTTTCAATTTTACGAAAACATAATACAGGGTGATTCGCTGGTGATAGGCCCCGTGAATAACTCTGGATAGGATGAAGCAATATGAAAAAAAAAATTCTGCATGCCTGGAAATATGTATAATGGAGGGCATTACATGCGCACACCGCATTTTTTCCTAAATCCCCGTAATTTATTAAACGCCCGAACCACATCACACAGTAACTGGAAGATTTCAAAGCAGGAGGGTGAAATACAGTAACGAGCAGTGATAAATTATTGGATCACCAGAAATTAATGGATCTGAGATTAGCTCGGATATAGCGGCAGATTCTGTATGTCTGTTTTTGCTGAAAGCCCTCACGACCAATCAAACGTTACTACTCCGCTTTATTTGATTTACCATGCGATCTAAAATAGCAGTTATGGTGATTACCTTTTAAGCAACAGATGATAGAAACATACTTCAAATTACAAAACATGCTTAAATGAAGTACAGCTTTAAAAATAGAAAAACGAATTTTTTGTGGCATAAAATTTCAAAATTTATAAAATTCAGTGGATTATAACAAGCTAAATGTTTGTTGTAGATAAATTGACGTTTTCTAATGTCCTTCTAAGACACAGGGCAACATTTACCTAAATATAATTTATAAGCGAAGGGGCTGTATAAAAAATTAAATAGCCCCAATAACACATTTTTTGACTTCAGCTATTATTTTTCCACTTGTTCTTTATTGTGTGGAATCTCTAATACGTTCAAATGAAATCAAGGCTCAAACATTAAACAGATCATGTTTATAGTTTCGTAGGATTTTGAAAGATTTAGCACGACACGATATATTTATGAAATAACACATAATCATTTACAGGTAACTTTTTGCGAAATACACAGATGAATATGTTTCTAAAATCAGTCAGATACATTTCTAGGTCTCTGACTAATTTTCGCAAAATTTTTCTTGATGGATAAATGTATATATAAAGTTTTTTGCAATGATAAGAGCGAAACTTTGAGATAACTGAAATTAAGTCTAACGCTTTGGTAAGTTATTGCGCCAATGAACAGGGCTTAACATTGAAAGGTTTGGTGCATGTTTTTTAGGTAACTACGGTGGAACCTTCATGTGCGACCACCTCCATTAAACGACCATCGCCCTGAACAGCCATTTTTTCATGGAACGAAATTTATTCCCATAGGCTCAATACTAATTTTACCTCCATTCAGAGACCACCCCAGTTGAACTACCTCCATGAGTGACCCATTTCTTTGAAGAAAATAAAAAAAAATCCGTTTTTTCCTGGTCACTTGACGAAGGTTTTATAAGAAAAATAATTCCAAAGAGCGCATTACTCATCAAACTTCTAAACTAAGTTTACAATTTTTTTTTATTCCGGCAACTTTTAAGTGTTTAAACCCCTTTGTGTTATTTTAGGCAATGAATTTAACTTTAATGGCAAATTTAGAATGATGGTCAATAAACTCCCCTACCCTATTCTGTCGGGAAACTCTCAAAGAAATAGATAAATTAATGAAATTGTCATTATTTGATCCCGTCCAAAAAATTTGCATTTATTTATTGAACTTCGAAAGGACTTGGAAATAAAAGTTATAAAAGATAAAACCGTAAAATCAAAGCAAATGACAATGTATTCATTTTTTAAACTATGTAGTAATTAACTTTTCTAATTAACTTTTGTTTTGATACTTAAATATTCATATTTTTTCCTAATGTGAAAAATAAAGTTTAGTAACATTAATTTTTACCTTTTTTCAACATTTAAAATCTAGATTTAACCTTCCGTCTACCAGACGGGTCCATTGGACCCGACATGTACATTCAAAATATTTATTCAAACCAGAAATTTCTTCAAAACAAACTAAATGTATAAATCAGACAATAATAAGTTAAATAAACAAATTAAATAGTTTTAAGTAAAAATTCTGGCGTAGAATGTTTTTATAAAACTTGAGTAAAATTTCCGGTAGTTCTAGGGTTAAACATGATCTCCGTTAAGAGACCACCTCTCGGAGCGACCAATTTCTATTGGAACGGAACGTGGTCGCTATAGGGAGGTTTTACTGTATTTCTATTAAATCATTTTCCGGAGCAACATAATGAGTGAAACGAACATAAATCCTGCACAAAATTAAACGAAATTCGAAGTCTTCAATAGTTATTTCGTAGGAGGAATTCCTCAACTATTGCAAGACCATAAGGGCGCAAGAACATAAGGCTGTACTTTTAGATTCACATATTTGAAGCTTTTAGAAATCGATTTCTGTTAAAATATTTATCGACTACATTTAATTTTTTTCGAAAACTAATTTCAAAATAAATGTATTTTTATAGGCAACAAAGCAGTCCTTTTATGTCAGAATTTTTTTTTTCGTAAATCTCGGAGATATATTACATCGAGATTTCTGATTCATTCTTCTGCAAAATATCCTCAAGATAAGGGTATGTTTTTCGAAAACTTTTGTAAAAATAAAAATAAAAGTAAGTAGTTCCATGTAGTTACGAGGTTACACTGAATTTTTTTTTAACGTTTCTGGTATATCTAGAATATTTTTTGTCATTTTTTACTGGGTGCGGTTAAACGTGTTTTTATTGCCTAAATTTAATTTTTTAAATATTGATGTGTGGCTACTAGAGATGGGCAACATCGTTCCTTTTAAGGAATCGTTCCAGCCGAATTGTTCACCGAAAGGAAAGAGTTCTTTGGAGTCGTTCCTTTCGGAATCGTTCCGAAAAAAAGGAACGATTCCGAGAAAAAGGAACGATTCCGAGAAAAAATGAACGATTCCGAGAAAAAAGAACGATTTTGAAAAATAAAGGATTCCAAGGGGAAAAAACATTTCCGAAATAAAGAGAACCACATGCAATCCATAATATTTTTTACTAATTTATTTTCTTATGTACCCATCCATTTTCTTACGCATCCAGTCGCCTTAATTTTGTAATGTTAATGACAGATGATTTTGTTTTTAAGAGCATTTCATTGATCAGTGTGTGCAATTAATTTGCAGTTATTTTTAACTTTATGATTTATGGTATAAAGCATAATTCCTCTTGGAAATTTAAGGGCGGCGCAAGGTCTATTCGATTTTCAGTGTAATCATTGGTTTCTCTTGAAAATATGTCGTCAAATGACCGTCCATTTATATTATTATTTTATACAGTATGTCTTTACTCTCAACGATGGTCAATGGCTAATTCCTAAACCGTTAGTCATAGACCTATAGTTCCAATTACAAAAATTATTCTGAAAGTCGTTTGGATCAACAAAAATATTTCTAAAAAAGTTACGAAATTTAATTCGTTATACGGTCCCCCGGCCCTATAAGTGATATTTAGTAAAAATTCCCTGTTCTCTTAAAAGAAAGACAAAAAAAAGTCCCATTCATCTAACACTAAAATTCATGAAGTTATACGAAACTTTGAAATGCAAGACGTATGCCACTTTTCAGCACCTGAATACACATGAGTTTAGCCATGTTTCTAGGGGTCGTAAACAAAGTGCTTAAAGTATTTGAAGGATTTATTTCATGTGTAGCTGCACTTTGAAAGAAATCGTATTACGAAATAAATTATGAACAAAAGTTATGCTATTTTTAGAAGCTTTTATTTAACCTATTAACCGCCAAAACTATAAAGTAGGAATTTTCAAATTTCTTGTTGAAAGTCGCTTGTCACCACAAATTCAGAAAGGTATTTTTCGCTTTATTAAAATATAAAAATTTCTGCCAATAAATAAGGCAATTTTTTAAATTGTAAAATAGTTGTGACAAAGTAATTAATTTAAGCATGAGCAATTATTTTGACCATTGCGTGAACGCAACACCAGCGGGTAATGGCTTAACTTGAAATGATCGTATGTATGTCTTTCCAGTTCAAAATTTGTACTCGAAATTCAACTCACTTTAAAATATGCGATCGAGGTTAAATTTTACACATTGACGTAAATCAGATGACAATATAATATTATTATGGTTTTCAGTGCTTACCATATGTACTTATTTTACAGGGTAACACAAAAAAAAAATTCGGATAGATTACTGCCAACAAGTTTACTAAAAAGTTTTAGATTAGATAACACAAGACTGCGATGGTTGTGTTTTTTTTATTTTTAAAATTATGATTTTTATGTATTTTTTAGCGCTGAATCCGAAAATTATCTTCATTTTTAACCATCATGTCAGGATTTTTCGCAAATAGTAAATTTCAAAATTGAAAAAATAGCTAATACTAAAATAGAGTCGATGGTTGCATTTTTTAACTTTTACTATTGATTTGTATGTGCTTAGCACTGAATGGAAAAATTACCTTCATATTTAACCATCATATTAGACATTTTTGCAAATGGTAAATTTCAAAGTTAAAAAATAGCGAAAATCTGATACTATAAAAGGGATGTAAAACTTCTTTTATTCAATTTAATTTTATTTAATTCAAGAATTTATTCAATTTTTGGCTTATACTGGGATTTTTACAGCTAAACAGCACGGGGATCCGATGATGTGGGAAGGAAGAGGTTCAATTAAAACTTTGAACTTTTAAACTTTGAAATTTACAATTTGCGAAAAATCCTGACGTGATGGTTAAAAATGAGGTCATTTTCGGATTCAATAGTAAAAAATACATAAAAATCAATTATCAAAAGTTTAAAATAGACGTGATTGTTATTTCTTTTACTATCAGATTTCCATAAATTTTTCACCTTTTAGTTTTCAAATTTACGATTTGTAAAAAATCTGTACTTTTGTGATAAAAAATGAAGGCCATTTTTGGATTCAATGCTACAAAATGCGTAAGAACTAATTATCAAAAGCTAAAACACATGACACAACACAAATTTGCATCCTAGTGTAATCTAACAACATTTCAAAATATGTGTCATTTTGTAAAGAATCGAGGGTATTGCTTTTCAACATTTTATTTAACGAAAATTCTATTATTTTTTTCCTGTTATATGTTTAGTACAAGCTGTATATTTTGCATTAATATTTCAGAATAATTATAGATTTCAAATTTATAATGCAATTTTACTATCAACTATTTTTTTATATATCTGAAGATTATTTATATTTCTAGTAAATTTGTAAATGACCCCTATTTCGCAGCAAAAAATATGCTCCAACTTTAAACAGCCATTACTTCGGTCAGTTTTAATCGTAGAATAATAGGACTTTTATTTGTCTTACTTGTAAGTGTAATAGGAAGGTTTTACTAACTATAACTTGAAGGACCGGGGGACTGTATAAAAAATTAAATTTTGTAATTATTCAAGAAATGATACTATTGACCCAAATCACTTTTTAAAAACTTCTTTACCCCCATTTAAAACATTTTTTGTAATTGGAACTATATGGCTATGACTAACGGTTTAGGAATTAGCCATTGGACATCGTTGAGAGTGGAAATCCTGTATAGGAAATTTTATTGTTGCTCTGATATTTGTCACCAGGGTCCAGGAATTTTTAGTCTCATAGATTCCTCTTCAAAATCTACCTCTAGGTAATATTAATTTCATTTTTCATTCTGAATCTCATTTTTCATTTGGATGACCCTACTGGTTTGGATATGTAACTTGTTAAAGTAGATTACATTTTTGTTCGTTTTGTTCCAGTGTCCGTACTTTCAGTAACTTTATCCCCTTTATCGTCTTTCTCCTCAGTTCCCTAACTTTACGCACACAGGATATTTCGCATAATTCATCAACATTATTATCACTGCCTTCAGGATCTGGTTCAGAAGTGGAACACCCTGTTCTATAGCAATCATCTTGTAGTGCAATTCAGTGATATATATTAATTTTAATGCATTTGAAATACCTCAATGTCATTAAAATGCACTGCAAACAATTTTTTCCCGTTGACCATAATGTAACGAAATACTTTTGAGTGCCCCTGTAAATGAACTATTAATGCTACACTCTTCATATTGAATACCAAACATCCCATGCTAAGCATTATTAACAT
The DNA here is from genome assembly GCA_963932465.1 of Maratus speciosus. NCBI lineage: Eukaryota > Metazoa > Arthropoda > Arachnida > Araneae > Salticidae > Maratus > Maratus speciosus. The sequence continues at coordinate 510,562,746 of OZ010787.1, read as the reverse complement.
ATATCAATTGCATGGGAATCCGAGTATATTTACGGGAGTTAGGTATATCACACACTGAGACGACAGAACGACATAAAGCGCAACATGAGGTGCAAAAACCGGTCGAAACAAAGAACGAAGTTGTTACAAACTTGTTTTAAATCAGTTTTTCTAGCGAATTCAAGCGACATGTCTTATATGTCGCCTTAGTGTGTGACTTGCCTTAGAGCGTGAACAGACGGTCTGACGGACAGACAAACCGCATTCATAAGCACTAACTTTATTGGAAAGGGTTAAAAAGTAAAGCACGTTTTTGCACGCTGTCTTTCCTGAGTGACTGATGTATGTCTTGTCTTATACCCTAACATCGCTATTTGTGAACTGCTGTTAACTACGTAGAATTTCAATTAACTTACAACTCTTTTTGAATCTCCAATTTCACGAGAACCTATAGGAATTTCTCTAATTTCACACCCTCATCCGCCATCACCCTCTCTCCACTTATATTGAACCTCAGTGCGGTGTAAGTGAATTGCGATGTTTGTTTGGATTGGGATCTTTGGAGCTTCATAACTCATGAAGTCATGGAACACTTGTGTTACACGAAAGGGTAAAAGTTCCTTTAGATGATTTGTAAACAGATTCATTAGCAGCATGGCTATGGCTAGTGATATTTATAAGATAATATTATATATATTAATATTATTATATGTATATATATAGTAATATATATTATTTTATACATATATAGTACATATTATCTCCGCCAAAAGATATAGTGATTCACTAAACTTCAAAGTTCTATTTCTTTAAATATGAAATTTGCTAACATTTTAACTGAAAAACGGTTTATTGGTTTAATTAAATTAAACAAATTAAAAGTATGTCCATTATCATTACAGAGTGTAGTACTATATAAAGAACTATCCTTTTGACGATGTTTCGGCCGTTGAATGAAAGGCATCTGTTGTAAACGTGTTATAGATAATACCAACCTTAATTTTTTGAGAATTTGACTATTTTTTATTCGGAGTTAAACTTTTTATTGTCAAAACTATTTAAAATAGATAAAACATTTTGTTAAATTCGAACTTTTCAGAAAACTTTATGTAATTTAAGAAAATAAATAAATAAATCTTCTAAGTGAAAAGAATAACAATAAGAAAGGAAAATACATAAAATTTAGCATCGTATTTTCAGTAAGTTTTACCTCAATAAAAACGGAAGTTTGGTATTAGGCTTGAAACATTAAATTTAGTTTGGCATGAAGGGAGCCTTGCTTTGATCGAAATTAAACTCAGATATGTATTATCCATCACCACCGCATTGATTTCAGGATTTGCGAGTATCAATAACGATCAAGAAATCTGAAATATTATAAGAAATTATTACAATGAACGATTTTTTTTTCTTTTTGCTTTTATTTTACGTTGAATTAAAACAAAGTCACAGTTATTTAAATTCTAATTATTTAGCAAGAAATAGAAATAAAATAACAAATGAAAAAACTGTACAAAATCACAACGTGCATTCTTTGAAAACCAATAATTAAATTCGTATATTGTAAAACTTTTTAAATGCAATATTAACCTTCCGCATACCAGACCGGTGCAACAGACCCGATAGGTACATTCAAATTGATTTTTCACATTTAAAAGAATGAAAATTTTGTAAATATGTGACTTTTTCTGGAATGTTCTACTCAAAAGAATAGAACATCCCAGAAAAAAACCCATATTTACAGAAATTTCAATTTTTAAAATAAATTAGAAATATCATTATAAATGTACCTGTCGGGCCCATTGAACCCCTCAGGTAGGCGGGGGGGTTAACATAAATCTATTAAACCGAAACAAGCATAAAATTTGCAGCTTTACATATATGTCGCAGTGTTGGAGAAAGTCCGATAATCTATATGTAGCACGTGATTTTTCTTTCCCGTTTTTATACTCAAAACGGCCATTAAGAGAGCGAACCGCGGTTAAATTATTTCAATCTCACCCACCACTGTTACTGTTATCTTATTATTAGACATTATGCTTTTTGAAATATTCATTATCTTAAGAAAGAAAGAAACGTTTTACAAAAATTCCTTGTTCTAACAGATTTTGCTCTATGTAATAAACCTCAACGTAAGTTGATTAAAACAACAATCTTCGAGAGTTTCGAGATTTTTTTAATCATCTTCTTCAGGAGAGAAAAACAAGACGCCAAACTGTGGAAATAAAGTGGTACTCGAGCGCTCGTAGCTGTCATATATTTCTTTTGACAAAGAGGATTCTCAAATTGAAATTATGTTTGAGGAAAAAACATGAAATAGTGAAATATTCATGAAAATGTGTAACTCTACAATTATTAAAATAATTGAAAATCAGTTATTATTATCCTATTAAAATTCAATTTTTATGGCCTAGTGATATATTTCTTATATCATTCAAAACTATTTCTAATCAGATTTAAAAAAATATTTTTCACTATTAATTAAACAAGCATTTTCTTTGTTTTTCTTAAGGCTGTTCTTAAGTGATCTGCTCAAAAAGCGTAAAACGTTTTGACACATTTACAAATTCATTTTTTAACGGAAAGATATAAAATTGGAAAGTTTGACCATGGAAGCGATTTGGAATCGAACTGTGTTTTGCATCTTTTGATCAGTAAATTACCTATTGAGTTATAAACGATTTTGATCACGTGGCAAACATGTTTTTCACCCATTTTTGAGCGATTATGCCTCTTTCGCGCGGAAATTCGGTTCAAAACGTCCACTTTGACACTATTTTCTGAAAGATCTATTGCGTTTGCAAAAAAAAACTGAAAAAACAGCTCGATTACATAGTTTCTGAACAACAGTTCCTGCTCGTTTCATGCATTTCCAAATAAAAATAAATTAAAACTTTTGACGCAAAGTTATCCTTTTGGATTTGAGAAGAATTAAGAATTCATTTAGAAAAAATTCATTTCGTATGATACGTTTTAGAAAAAGTATTAGTGTATTAAAGCACACATGGTGTTCCATTACCTTCGGGGTCCAGGTACTCAATCGGTAGAGCACGTAAAGTTTCTGGGTTCGAATCCCATCTCGGGCACTTTTCACTCAGGTGGAAAAAATCCAATTCGTATAAAATATTTTTTTTAATTATTTCTTTCAGATTAATTTAGCACAAGAAGATCAAATAGTAATGTTTATTAAACGCCCTACTCCGCCGCGCACTTCAATTTCATTTTTCTTTCTTTTCTTTTCTTTTCTTTTCTTTTCTTTTTTGAGGAGGGGGGGGGGGGCACACACATTAGAAGGATATTTTGACAATAAAGTCAGCTTTAATAGAATCAAAATCTGTTATCTTGAAATAAAATAGCGTATTTTAATTTATTAAAACTGGCCAGTCTACAAGAAAAGAACCGATTCCCAAGGAATCGTTCCTTTTCGGAACGACTCCGAGGAATCGGTCCTTTTCGGAGTCGGTCCATTTCGGAACGACTCCGAGGAATCGTTCCGAAAAGGACCGATTCCAAGGAGTCGTTCCTTTTCGGAATCGTTCCAAAAAGGACCGATTCAGAGGAACCGTTCCAAAAAGGACCGATTCCGAGGAACCGTTCCAAAAAGAACCGATTCCGAGGAACCGTTCCGAAAAGGACCGATTCCGAGGAGTCGTTCCTTTTCGGAATCGTTCCGAAAAGGAACGATTCCTTTTTACAGAATGGAATCGTTCCTTCAGTTTCATTGCCGGAATCGTTCCTTTCGAGTCGTTCCTCAGCAAAGGACACATCTCTAGTGGCTACTGATATATTTTACTGTCACATAATACAATGCACTCACTAGTTTAACTATTTGATTATACTATATTCAGAGGCAAAATACTTTTAAGTGGCAATACAGAGTGTTCAGATAATATACCAAAAACTCAGAAGGTTGTTACTGGACATCAAGAGGAACAAAAATTGCTATGGATCATGGTGTCGTAAACCGCTATTTACTGAAAAATACAGAGTGTTCTACCATAATCAAATTCGGTTCCTCGTTAATAACTTTGATAAATAAATGTATTGCAATGAAAATTTGAAGATACTTACCTTGATTTCTGTTAAATATGATAATATTACGAAAAGTTTGAATAAACAGTGTGATGTAATCAGTAATACCATATGACCTGTTAATCACAATGGTGCAAAATGTGGAGCGTTGAGTTCATGCTGCGTATAGTGAAATAGCATTTATCTTGATGCTATCACATTAAACAGAGAGGAAAGTATGTCTATTAAAATTTTCATCACTATATTTCCAAATCACTTTCCAAAACGTTATAAACCATAAATCCAGTTTGGTTAGAAAAGAACACCCTGTATTTTTGACTGAATAAATGTTTTGCTATACCATATTCCAGTACAATATTTGTTCCACTTGATGTCTACTAATAACCCTTTGAGTTTCCTGGTATATTATCTGAACACCCTGTACATTTTCGACATTAAAAATATATTCATTAAAAACACTTTATCACTAATATTTATGAGAGTAGTAAAAGCAATGATTAAGTGTATGCGTGTTGGCTGAAATAAAAGTTTTATTGCGTCTTTTTATACTTTAGTCTTGTTGATAAAGTGCGGTGCACTTATATTTCTTCATAGATTAAGACTGATTACATAGATCTCACTGATTACTTTCTACCCTATTAGTGTCTCCGTCTAACTAGTTTCTCTCTTGTAACATAAATCCTAAGCTAATGCATGAAAAAGAAAAAACTCTAATCTTTCCGTTGTCATAAAATATGATGAAATGAAAAAGAAAACTTTCACTGTCAATATATATTCTCTAGAAAAAAAATAAAAGACCATTAATGGAAAGATTAAGAAAACAAGAAAAGCTTCACTCATCTAAAGCTAACTGTCAAACGGTAGCTTCAATCAACCATCGAGAATTAAAAGATTAGGAGCAGTATGTTACTAGTTGAGCTACTGAAAACATATTTGTTCGCAAAACATGAAAAATCTAAAAATGTAATTTTTTGTTAAGGTAATTATGGATATTTTTGCTGTGCAGCAGTAAATTTTGATAAATATGCGTCAATAAAATTAAGAAAATTATGATTTTAAAGATTTATTATTCATTGTTTAATATTAAAATGAACAAACTAAACACTAGCACCAAAATAGTATTAAAACATTATTACTTATATTGGCTACATCTGGGGCAATATTAGTATACAACAATGGGATATATTTTGTCAATATTTCACAAATATTATCAAAAAACATTTCGCCATTTTGTTGTCAATAATTCCAACGCCAAAGACAGTATTTCTGCAATATTTTTATTCTATCGTAAATATTTTCGATGTGAAACCAGTATTTCTGTAACAGGGTCATTCCATTGTGAATATTTTCAACGAAATGTCAATATTTTAATAACATTGAATCTATTTTTGATTAATGTGATATTGGCTCCATATCTGTCAACAATATAACCATTTTGGTTTACTACTAAGGATTCTAGTTTAGTGTGCTTCATATAAAATTATTATTAATTGGAAAATTTTTGATGCTATATCTTAAGTATTTTGAAGATTTTATGAATGCCGGGTCTGTCCAATGTCCAACATAATGCTCGTGAAATATCACTATTTTAACAGTATTTTTTGTCTTTGATCGCAGATTTTTTTGACTAAACAAGGCAAAAGTTATTATTCGAACTTATTTTTATTCCGTAAGTTCCCGATTGGACAGTCTTGCTTTTACGCATGTTTAAAAGTTCATGATTTTAGCCCTTTAAATTTTAAATATCTTAGTTGAACTCGTAGAATAATGATTAATCATTTTGTACCTCAATAAAAAGTTTTGGTACATTCGAAAGAATGATATAATTTTATTAACCATAAACTTCTCTTACGATTGGCATTAAAATTGAATTTTTTATTACTTTATAGTTTTATTGACCTCCTTAAGTATTCTTGAAAATTTTCTTTGTATTTCGAAGGTTTGAGATAATTTTAAATTAAAAGGCTGTAAAATATACCCCGATGTACACTATATGTCCATTAATGACAGGAAACTTTCAATTTTAGACATTTTGTCGAATATTTAAAGATATATTTGTCGAATTTTTCTGGAACATCAGATTATGAAGAATGTGTTCTAATTCATATTTATCAACGGCGGTTTCATCAGAAGGACAATTAGGGGGCCAAAAGAAAATAAAAGAAAAAAAAGTAATGTTTGAGATCACCCTGAAAAATTAAATGCACAAAATGATCTATCGCTATAGCTTACGAATATATGGATATTACACAATATATGTATTCATTTGTGGAAGTAAAGAACGTATATTCATGGAAATATATATATATATATATTTTTAAGTTCAAAACATTTTTGCATGTTTTTTGTTTATATCACGAAGGGTTTTTTTTTTTTTTTACCAAATTTAACGCCAGTTTCAGAAAATTTGACAAAATGTAGTAGAAATAACATCGGTGTAATTAGAATGTAAATATATTAAATATTTGATGAGATATGAGCAGTTGAATCAAATATTTTTTATCTGCGCATGCGCGCACGATACAAAATATTTTTTTTCATGATTTGATAGTGAACTGTATGGAGCAACTCATAATAAAAAGGCAGTCACATATCGTAAAAATTCAGAAAGAATTCGGCAAAAATTGAGCTGATTTTTAGTTGTTCTCTAAAAACAGCTAAATGATAAGGGGTTTTCCACAAATTTTCGTTTTTAATTTTTTTACTTTTTTTACTATTCATATTTTATGGATAGTTTAGTTCTTCTCGGAAAATCAGCAGAACGAGCCTATTCTAAGAAAAAAAGAAGTATCAAAATCTAAGCACTTCTTCTAAATCTACGCGTTGACATTCATTAAATACAAACTCTGTTGCTGAAAGCCAGATAATAAAAAATGACAATTTGTGGAAAATCCCTTATCATTCAGCAGCCTTTAGAGAGCAACCAAAAATTCGCTCACGATAGTGCCGACATATTTCTAAATTTTTACGATATTTGAGTGGCTTTTTTTATGAGTTGCTCCATAGAGTTGACTATTAAATCATGAAAAAAAAATATTTTTTATCGTGCGCACATGCACAGATAAAAAATATTTCATTCAACTGCTCATATTTCATCATATGTTTAATATATTTACATTCCAATTACATCATATTATTTCTACTAGATTTTGTTAAATTTTCTGGAACTGGCGTTAAATTTGATAAAATACCCTGAATGATATAAACAAAAAACATGCAAAAAATTTTTGAACTTTTTAAATAAATCGATATATCCCCATGAATATACGTTCTATTCTTCCACAAGTGAATACATATTTTGTATTCATATATTCGTAAGTCATAGCGGTAGATCTTTTCGTGCATTTTATTTTACAGGGTGATTCCAAACATTATTCTTTTTCTTTGATGTTTTGTCGGTCTTCTAATTGTCCTTCTGATTAAATCGTCGTTGATAAATATGAAGTCGAACGTATTCTTCATAATCCTGAAGTTCCGGAAAAATTCGACAAATATACCTTTAAATATTCCAAAAAATGTCTAAAATTGAAAGTGTTCGGTCATCAATGGCCGTATATAGCGTATAATACGCTAAATTTTACATATCAACTAAAAATTATATTCCAAAAAATTTTAACTGGTTACCTTCATAAGACACAGGAAGTAGAGCACTTTAATAGTATAAGGAATTTTTAGATAGAAGAATTTATTGCCTCGTGAGAATAAATCTAATCTCACTATTGTCAAACTTAATAGCCTTGACAACATAAATAAGAAGGTAAGATACCCATATGAATGAAAGTATGAGGTATTTTCTGTCAAAATCGTTTCTTAGCTAAGAGAACCGAACCAGTTTAATTTTTGTCAAAATTGTCCATTTTATTAAATAAAAACAAGAACATTGACAACCGCGACAACCAACACAATTGAAAATGTGAAAATGTATGAGGCAGTAGATCAAAAACATATATTTACTACCGCAAGAGAAAAGTGCATTGCCATTTTTGTCAGACTTGACAACCTTAATATCTAAGAAAATACCAAGAATGCTGCAAATGGGTGAATGAAAATATAAGGCGATTTCCTGTCCCGTGTGAATAAATCCAGTCTCCTTTGTGTCAAACATGTCACGATTATTATGTAAGAAGATACCAAAGACATTGAAAATGGGAATGAAAGTATGAGGTATTTTAGATCAGAAATATTTACTGTAAAGTGCAAATATGTCCCATAATGATTTTGTCAAATTTCACAACCGTAACGTGTAAGAGAATAAGAATAACATTGAAAATGTGAATGAAAGTGCAAGGCATTTTATATCAAACATATTTTCTTCTCCATAAGCACAAATCCAGTCTCATTTTTCTCAAACTTGACAATTTTAATGTGTAAGAATATAGACCCGGGTGCCGGCAGCACAGACAACCACCTCATCGAGTTGGAGGCTGAAATTCCAGAATTAGCTAAAACTCAATTCCCATATTAAAACGCAATCGGTCTACCAAATCATAACTTGCAGGAAAACACCTAAAAACCCGATTTTAGCAGTCGACTCGTAGGTTTACCATTGCGTTTTTCTGCACCTAAAGATAGGAAAACATGGCGTACTTGGAGCAGGAAAACACAATGGTAAACCTACGAGTCAACCGGTAAAATCGGGTTTTTTAGGTGTTTTCCACCAAGATATAACTTGGCAGAGCGATTGCGTTTTAATATGGGAATCGAGTTTTAGCTAATTCTGGAATTTCAGCCTCCAACTTGATGAGGTGGTTGTCTCATGGTTCGTACGCCTCCTTAAATTTTGCAGACCAGAAAATTTTTCGGCACCATTATTATCTTCTAGAAAATCACTTCTTAAAAGAAGGCGACATTTTGCGCGTTTTAACCTAGATTTCTTTTTCTATACAACGATACTGGTAGATATCCTAGAGAAATAACGGTATCCGTACTAACCATGTGTCTGTGCTGCCGGCTCCCGGTCTAATATGCTAACAACATTAAACATTTAAATTAAAGTATGGGGGAATTTCGGCTCAACAACATTTCTGGCCCCTTTGAGAGCACCTCCAGTCTTACAATTCTCAAACTTGTCTAGCATAATACATAAGATATTAAGAACATTTAAAATGTAGCAACTTGGCCCTTAGGTAAATAACATTTATTTATCGCAATATTCAGAAGAAATATTTCCACACTGTACATCTACTAAACTGTACAAAAGAAAAAGCAAATAAAAAAATCTCCATACATTTTAATCCCAAATGGTCCTCGAAAAAAAAAAAAAAAAACGAAAATAGTCATTTGACTGGCAATTATGTCTTCTTTCAATTTATGTTAAAAAATAAACTTAGGGGTCATCTTCATGCTGAAATTGCATCAAACTCTGAAATTTTAGAAAATGAAAAGGAACACCTAATTTTGACATCGTATTTGCCCTTTTTTGGGAAATTTTACCTTAGGATACCAAAGGGAAAATAACTCGTTCAGTTACTTTAGGAATTATGCAGGTCTAAATTTGGAACTCCTATTTTTAAATTAATTTGTAATTTTTGCAAAACATATAGTAATGCAGGTAGTTTTTTAAACATAACTCAAATTGCAATAAACAAAACTCCATTCTAATTTTTAATACGCATATTTGAAGCTTTTAGAAATTGATTTATGTTTAAAATGTATACATTACAATGCAGTGTGTTTTCGAAAATTAATTGCAAAATACATATTTTCGAAATTATTAGAAATTCTTGTAAATTAGTCCTCTGGAATTATTTCACTATTGCTTTGTATAAATGCACATAGTTCGATTTTTAGCTAATGGATGGATTTTTTTTATCTATTTGGAAATAAAATTCTGGCCTGCTACGTTTTCAATTCTCAAAATCTAATCTTACTCACTTCATCGTGTGAAATAAATATAATCCGTTGTATGTATTTTCCCGCTGATTTTAATTTGTTCGCTGAGTATTATAGGATTTGCACTTTCAACATAATGCATCGAAGTTTCCAATGACATAATCATTATTAGCTTATTTCATAGGATTTTATGGCATAAATTTTATCTGAAGTACGTGCAGCATCCAAGAAGATAGTTCCGTTTGAAATTATGCTGCAGTTAATCTATAACTTCAAGAGTGCACGTGCGCGCCAAGTGTCTCAATAGGAATGCGATTACGGTGCAAGCTCAAGGCATCTACTTTAATATATGATAAAATATTTTGTTGTGTGTACTTTTTAATATTTTATTGGCCAACGGAACTTTTTTTTTCTGGAGCCTTTATGCATATGTGGCATTCTCACAAAATTGCAACTTTCAGGAATAAAAATCTGGTAAAATTAAACTTAATAAAATAACATTTTAAATTTACAGACAAATGCCTCAATGATTCGAAATAAAGAAAAAATGCTCAGCAGCGACGATTTTTTTTTTTTTAGTTAAACATACGTGTTGAATTTTCCTTGCCGTCCCCTTGACATTTTACCACTCTAACTTATTATTTTCTTCTAAATTGTTACTTATAATGAATTTGCATAGTACCCATAGAACATTTAAATAAGAAATAATAACAATATCGTATTTTTAGTACAAAGTTTTGGTATAACATTGTCTTAAAGGGATGTTAAGAAAGGTACGGTAAGGATGGGATGGTAAGGAATATTACCACATATTTCTAGGCAAATCGTGTAAGACTAAGTTTTAGCTACAATGTTCATTGATTTTTAGCTACGGTTATTTACATTGGATTAAATAAAAAAAATTAATTTACTTCAAAAAAGGCAGGAATAAACCTTGGGGACAGTAAGACTACCAATAAAGTCATAATGCTTGAATTTATATTTAAATGCTGATTTAAATTCTGCGCAAAATTTTCTGTCAAAAAATGTTAGCCATTCTTTCTTTAGCATAACATGAGAAACAACTGCATGACAAAATAGTTGAAACAAATTATGTGGCTGCATCTGAAGTGATTTTCTGTTATAATTTTAGCAAGAGGGCCGGTAAGGAATCTAAAATCCAAGGGACAGCGTTCATATACTTATGTAAAACAATACTCCCAGTTTCGGAAAAAAATTACATCGAATTGCTTTTATTGAAAAATTTTTATACAGACAGCTCCAAACTTAAAAATCAGCATCAGGGACACGGGGCGGTAAGGAATTTCGTAGTGTATTTAGACCCTCAACATCCAAAATTTATTTATCTCTTTAATATTGTTATACAGTCATGCAATGGAATGTTTTCCAATATAAGAAATAAAAACCCCCAAGAATATGTACTAAAATAAAAATTATCATTCAGGGTCTTAAAAGTCAAAATTATGAGAGAATGTCTTATATACTCTTACGGGATTTAAACTTTATTTTTCAGTCACCGCTGTGCTGTAAGTATTCAGTTAATGTTGCAAAAATAGTTATGTATCTTGGTAGAAAAAGAGCCAGTTTCCAAAATACCTACATTTTGAGTATGTCTGCTGTAGAGGTCTGCACGGGCCGGAATTTCCGGGCCCGGCCCGCCCCGTTTGCATTTTTACAGTTCTCGGCTCGGTCCGTATAAAAATCAGTGAAAACAGGCCCGGCCCGACTCAATTTCTACAAAAAAAAAATCCGTTTTTTCTCGACATACAATTAAGATTCTTTTAATGAATACTACATACATATTTATGGGAACATTTTACACTATATTTTAGATTACTATGTGTTCGCAAAACAGAAAACACACAATAGTAAACATTAAGGATTACACAGTGTTTTAGTCATCGTCTCTACAGACATTTCAAAATTCCAATAAGGATTCATTAAAAGGTTAATGCAGTTCAGAAGAAAGAATTAAAAACATGATAACTTTTGAAGCTGTATAATAAAAAGTAGATTTGTGAAAATATTTCTCTCATTTTTAAGGCTTTTCTCAAATCCAAAGGAGCTACATTTTGACACATTTATGAATTCATTTCTTTTCGGAAACACGTAAGATTGGCAGGTATTCTTATTCAGAAACTATGTAAATGCTGTTTTTTTTTCATAGATAAAAGCAATATATCTTTCTCTGAAAATACTGCCAAAGTTAGCGTTTTGAATCGAATTTCCGGAAGCGATAGCATAGGAAAGGAGAAAAATGTATAGTAACGTGACAAGAATCTCTGTTATTTCTGTAAGTCATTTATCAAATATGGAAAAAGCTAATCGTTTCCGAATGCCTTCAATAGTCAGGCCTTTCAATTTTATGCCTTTATAGTTAAAAATGAGTCAGAAAATGTGTCTGAAAGTTTCGTATTGTTGAGCAGTGAATATGAGAACCACCTTAATGTTATTTCCAAAGATACTGTTAACAAAAGTTCATTATCACTATTAATACTTTTACAAAACATAATGCCTGTCCTACACATCCTGAGATCGATTAAGACCAGTTCCGTCCCGCCACGAGTCTGCTGAAAAAAATTAAATCCGGAATCGGACATCTTGTAATTGTACGATGCCGATCTGTACAATGGACATGTTACATATCTGTATTGATGTTGTTAAACTCGCATCGTCTCGTGACGCACATTTATACTTCTCGAGAAAATGATATTCATTGAAAATGGCTCGTATTTTATCTGGTTAGCTTGAATTCTTATATCGGGCCCATAGGCCCGATTAATTTTTTTATCGGCCCGGCCCTGCAGGTTCGTTCAATTTTTTTGCCGACCCGGCCCGCGGGCCCGTCCGGGTACGGGCCTCGGGCTAAGCCCGGGTCCGTGCAGACTTCTAGCCTGCTGATCAACTCACAGTAGTCATACATTTAATAAAAAAGGTGTTTCTTCATACATACGAGAAGTAAAATCTAATTGGTCGTGCAGCTTTATAGTTAAAACCGACATAGTTTCATCATAGCCAAGCTACACTCTGAAAAAAGAGCAATATTACTTTTTCTAGCTGCTGTAGTTTTTAAGGTTTACGAAAATATAATAAAACCTTTTTCGAGTTACCCACTATTCCGAAAAGCGTGTATTTATCTTCACAAACTTCAGAAAACAATGGATTTGCAAGATTAAAAAAGGCTTTTCTGATACAAAAGTTTCTTTTGCTGCCCGTAATATTCGGAAATGTTACAAAGTAGCTTTTAGTGTGCATTAATAAGTTTTAACTCAGTATCAACGTTATTAACACGAAATATCAGTTTTTCGGATGCTATTAATTTCTAGAGTCAACATTTTCAGCTGCGTAACGGAATTTATACACGCAAGTTTAACAAAATAATGTTAATTTTAATGTTAAGTTTAATGCAGTTAATGTAGCATGTTTGATTTTTAAATATGTTTGCTGAACAAGAAAATGTATACTTGAGAATTGATAGAATCCGAAGAACCTATATTTTGTGTTCATACCGGATAGACAAAATTGATTAAGGCACTGTAAAAACTACTCGGAAACGTTTCCGAAAATTGTGGTTAGCAAAAGGAGCTCTTTTTTTTCTGAAAAGTTTCTTTAAATCTCGGAAATCTATTGTTTTCTAAGGCCTCTGAAAATAAAGGGACTATTTTTGGAATCTTTGGTTACTCGGAAGATGTTATATTATACAGGGTATTTCCTTAATTCCATTTCGTCTCAAATAACTGATGAATCGAGTTAGCTAAGATCATGAGCCGGGTCGTATGTTGAGGTATAGTGAAACGGATATGTGTAACTTTATAAGGTAGTTGGCTGCATCGCTAGCGTCAAACTGTGGAGTTAGCGTTTTTATCTCAAAAACGGTACGAGATACGAGAATAAATCTGTTACAAAGTTGTAGAGCGTCCTCAATTAAATATGAAATTTTAATCTTAATAACTTTATCAGAAGCTACGAAATGAATTTTTTTATATCCAATCACCAGCTTAACGCTATTTCGACCAGCGTCAAATGACACACACCTTTTAAAGTTTTGATTTATGTTTATTTTACTTCTAATTTGTAAAGCCAATAAGTATGAAAACAAGCCTTAAATGTTTAATACATTTAATACATAAATGTTTAATACATTGTTTAATACATTGATTTGTGATTGTTGTAATAAAAAAGATACAACAAAATATACACAATAATTACAAATAAATTAATCATAAATAGAAAGCTTTCAAAATATGTTAAAATTATTAATAAAACTAAGACAAGTAAGTAAAAGTGCAATTTACTTTACTATGAAAATCAAATTACTTATACTGGGTGTCAGTGTTTCTAGCGTCGAGGCACGTGTAGAAAGCGTCATAAATCACCCAATTAACACAGTTTGTTGGCTCATCATTGGCATTTTGCGGAAAACATTAGTAAATGGTGGGATTGGAAATAGTAGGGTTGGCAAATGGTTGGTAAATGTTGGGTGCAAAGATAATTTGGAGAGTAATTTGGAGCAGCAAACGGTTGGACCACTGTTGGGCCTTTGTTGCCAAATGGTCAGTTAGTTAATGCTGCGGCATTTATTTTTTAGGGCTAACGTGGAAGGACGATTAATTAACAATTAGCAAATGTTGTCCCAACTATCCTGTGCTACTTGGGCATTTCTCTCAGTGGTGTACACATTGGGCATACTCAACTTGTTTATTTTATAAAATGAACTTTATCTTACTTATATGTGTTAGTTTTATTAGTAAATGTGCATCCGCCTTATAATACTACACTTCTGCATACAATTATTAGTGTAATTAAGCGGTGATTACATATGAAAAAAATTACGAGTCTTCTAATATAGTAATTGCATTTTATGTAAGACATCATTTCATACTAAATCTTTGTGATCGACTTTTTTTCCTTATCTTGTACCGTTGTAAAGATGTAATTACTAACTCTGCACTATGCCACTAGGGAAACTCCTGAGCTCAGGTATGCCGCTAGGGATACTAAGGTGCATAGTTATAACTAATTCAATTCATCAGTTATTTGGGGTAAAATGGTCTTAGAAAACGCCTCGCTAAATTCACAAAACATCTTTTCTATTGGGTCGTTCGGAAAGTCGTTTCCGTTTTGGAAAATCAATTCGTACCAGAAAATTCTGCCCGTTAATTATTAGATATCGGAATTAATGTCTAGTAATTAAATGATAGAACTTTCCGGTACAAATTAATTTCCCCAAATTAAAACGAATTTGCGAACGACCTAATAGATCAAGAAATATTTCTCTTTTTTCAGTGTAAATATAACAAAAAAATTACGTTCCCCTTTTCATACATTCCATAAAAATCACCCTCCTTTAAAAATCATCACTTTTTAATAATCACTATTATTTTTTTGTTTTGTTTTTACGCCCACCAACAACTTCGCAATAATTATAAGTATAGTAAAAGTAAATTCCAATGTCATTGCTTTTAATTTATCAGCCAGAAAATTGTTCTTTCACCAATAAGTCAAAGAAATTAAATAGACTCTGTAGCCTTCATTTTGTGCAAAAATCACGACAATATCAATTTTCCAATTTTATGCTTAAAATGTTTTTAGATATGCGTAGTACAGTCTGGCGAAATTTTGAAAAAATCCGATAGTTAAAAGCATACGCAAAAGATATTTTACTGAATCTTTTTCCCTTTAAATGATTCAGAGTTGTAATCTTTGACTCAATTTTATCCAATTTTATATCTTGGGAACAATTTTACTCTATAGGATAGCCTTCATTCTTGGCTATAGCAATAGCCATGGTTAATTTCCATCACATCAGAATTTTTCTTAGAACAGTCATGACATTTTTTTCCCAAACCTCTTGGTAAACTTTTCAAAGTCATTTCAATGTTTGTGAATTCAGTCTAACATGCCAAATATAGAAAAGCCATGGGTTGAACGAATTTACATGTATTTCTTCAAAAAGGGATACAATTTATTTCCGTTTGTGATTCTTTCTTTGCTAAATATACGGCACTTGACTTATGGAAGAGTGACTTAAAGATGGGTTCTTATGAAGGTTGATTAGTGATTTTTCCACATAAAGCTGGAATTTCTTCTTCATAAATGATTTCTAAAACATTTTACTTATAATAACGTGAATTCACAATAGTAGCCAAAATTGTAGAACTTTTTAGGTAGTTTTCGTATGAAATACTACCTATTGGGATCGTTCCTATGTTGGAATTTCTGAAAACTTTTTGCAGATCTACACCGATCATGACCCCTAGAACCCAAAACCACCCTCAGTAAAAAACTTTATATATCTCTCTGTCTATCTATATATATCACTTTTTTCTGGACACGATAACTTTCGTAATTCTGCACAAATCTCTTCCAAACTGATACATAAAATCAATGGGCATAAAATCTCGGTCAAGTTCGTTAATGGGCAAAATCGGACCAAGGGGATGGAAATAGGGAGGGGTTTTGTGAAAACCGAAAACCCCCTATAACTTCTTAATTTTTGTACATATCAAATCAGTTTAAAGTTTTTATTACTTCTAAAAATAGGGCTAAAATTTTATGTATCACAGATTTTTGATAAAGTTAAAAATGGGCTCAAGGGGCTCAAAAAATAGGGTTTTTGGGAGAAACAAATTCATAACTTCGTCAATTCTCATGATATCAATTCCAATTAATTTTATTATAAATATCCTTAATATTATCTACAACTTTTATATTCACAAGTTTTTGATAGGACCAATTCGTACCGCAAAAAAAAAAAATTAAAAACGAAAACAAAAAGGGGGTTTGAAGAAGTAAAAAATCCTTAACTCCGTCAATTCAAAAGATATAAAATCCCCATGAATTTATCATATATCTTCTTAATATTGTCTACAAAATCTATATAGACAAGTTTTGGATATGACCAATTCTTACAGCAAAAACAAATTAATAATACATAGCGGTTGAAGAAAAAAATCATTTAAGTAAGGATGTATTCAAATCCAAACTGCTTATTTTCTGACTCATTTTACAATTCATTTTTACACTCAAAGGCTTCCAATTGGTACGTTTTCTTACTCAGAAGCTATATAATGTACCGTAATGGTCAATTTCTTGATAGAGGCAGAATATATTTTTAAAAAATGCTGTTAAAGTGGGCATTTTGAACCGAATTTCCCGATGCGGATTGTGTTGAAAAAATCATTGAATTAAGGATGCACTCAAATCCAAACTGCTTATTTTCTGACTCATTTTTAAATTCATTTTTGCTCTCAAACGCATTTAATTGGTAGATTCGCTTATTCAGAAACTGTATAATGTACGGCAATGATCGATTTTTTGATAGAGGCAGAATTTATTTCAAAAAATGTTCTCAAAGTGGGCATTTTGAACGGAATTTCCCGAAGCAATTGTGTTATCACTTTCTTCTGAACACGATAACTTCCGCAATTCTGCACAAATCTCTTCCAAACTGATACATAAAATCAAGGGACATAAAATCTCGGTTAAGTTCGTTAATGGGCAAAAGCGGACAAAGGGGATGGAAATAGGGAGGGGCTTTGTGAAAACCGAAAAAACCCCATAACTTCTTAATTTTTGTACATATCAAATCAGTTTAAAGTTTTTATTACTTCTAAAAATAGCGCCAAAAATTCATGCATCACAGATTTTTGATAAAATTTTAAATAGGCTCAAAGGGCGCAAAAAATAGGGTTTTGGGGAGAAAAAAATTCCTTACCTCGTCAATTCTCAAGATATCAAATCGAATTAATAAGTTTTTGATAGGACCAATTCGTACCGCAAAA
Source organism: Maratus speciosus (assembly GCA_963932465.1). NCBI lineage: Eukaryota > Metazoa > Arthropoda > Arachnida > Araneae > Salticidae > Maratus > Maratus speciosus. Next base: position 510,545,119 of record OZ010787.1, on the reverse strand, counting down.
AAAAAGGGGGAGGGGGGTTGAAGAAGAAAAATTTTCATAACTCCGTCAATTCACAGGATATAAAATCTCCATGAATTTATCATATATCTTCTTAATATTGTCTTCAACATTTATATAAACAAGTTTTTGATAGGGCCAATTTTTACAGCAAAAACAAATTAAAAATACATAGCGGTTGAAGAAAAAAATCATCTTATTAAAGGTGCATTCAAATCCAAACTGCTTATTTTCTTACTCATTTTTAAATTCATTTTTGCTCTCAAATGCATCCAATTGCTAGATTCCCTTATTCAGAAACTATATAATATACAGTAATGATCGATTTTTTGATAGAGGCAGAATATATTTCAAAAAATGATGTCAAAGTGGGCATTTTGAACGGAATTTCCCGAAGCAATTGTGTTATCACTTTCTTCTGGACACGATAACTTCCGCAATTCTGCACAAATCTCTTCCAAACTTATACATAAAATCAAGGGACATAAAATCTCGGTCAAGTTCGTTAATGGGCAAAAGCGGACAAAGGGGATGGAAATAGGGAGGGGTTTTGTGAAAACCGAAAAAAACCCATAACTTCTTAATTTTTGTACATATCAAATCAGTTTAAATTTTTTATTACTTCTAACAATAATGCCAAAAATTCATGCATTACAGATTTTTGATAAAATTAAAAATAGGCTCAAAGGGCGCAAAAAATAGGGATTTTGGGAGAAAAAAAATTCCTTACTTCGTCAATTCTCAAGATATCAAGTCCAATTAATTTTATTATACATCTTCTTTATATTATTTACAACTTTTATATTCACAAGTTTTTGATAGCACCAATTCGTAACGCAAAAAATAAATTAAAAACGAAAACAAAAAGGGGGGGGGGGTTGAAGAAGAAAAATTTTCATAACTCCGTCAATTCACAAGCTATAAAATCTCCATGAATTTATCATATATCTTCTTAATATTGTCTTCAACATTTATATAGACAAGTTTTTGATAGGGAAAATTCTTACAGCAAAAACAAATTAAAAATACATAGCGGTTGAAGAAAAAAATCATCTTATTAAGGGTGCATTCAAATCCAAACTGTCTATTTTCTTACTCATTTTACAATTCATTTTTACTCTCAAACGCATCCAATTGCTAGATTCTCTTATTCAGAAACGATATAATGTACAGTAATGATCGATTTTTTGATAGAGGCAGAATATATTTCAAAAAATGATGTCAAAGTGGGCATTTTAAACAGAATTTCCCGAAGCGATTGTGTTAGAAACGAAAAATATTGCCCTACTGAGAAAATAATTGTTTATTAATCAAGTTTTAATTAATTGAAAGAAAAATAAAAACACAGGTCGCTTATAAATATTTTCAAAAATCACGTCAGGGTGTTTCATATTTTTTATAATTAAAAATGAATCTGAAAATGTGCCAGAAAATTTCGAGTTGTTGAGCATGGAAAAATATTTTTTTCTAATATCGCCTTAACATGATTCTGATAAAACCAGCTATTTTAGAAAAAGGAAATAAAAACTCGTCAAAAGCAGACAGATAAAACTGTTAAAGTGGATTTATATCTATTAATGACTTAGTTTTTGTTGGTGAAATAAGTATACTTATCTTCGAAATCTACCTCTGCCTGTAGGCCGGGCCGGCAGGGATTTTTTGAAAAGGTGTATTTTTTGACTTCGAGGGTTCAAAACCCCATTTTCGCTTTACGTAATACATTGAAATTATACACCAATGGAAGGCTAATTTAATCAAGAATGCAATGCAATAAATTTCATGAACTAAAATGTCTATCAGAACCACACTTATAAAGAAGAAAAAGGAAAAATATCGAAAAATAAGATGTACAAAAGCATAGATGCCAACATCTCTTAATTATTTCGGAGTCTGATCTAAAATTTGCATGCACAAACCGGAAAAAATATATAAGAAAACGTGTCTTCTCTCTATGAGGTACATTTTCGATTTCACTTTGAATTTTTTAGTTAAATAAAATTTCTGGTTGAAAACCTGTTTATCTTTGATCAGACTCCGGAATAATTAAGAGATGTTGGCATCTGTGCAAAAGTTACCACAGTGCCAGTTAGTACACTGAAAAAGAAATGAAGTACTCAAAAATGAGTAAATCGATGTACTCATATCGAATTGAGTATGTTTGGATCAAAAATGAACATATGTTTTCTCAATTTTGAAACCTCACATGTTAGCAAACCCAAACAAAACTATAATTTTGTACCCTGTGATGATTTATTTCATTTATGGTGGCAAAAAAGATGTTCATGGTGATTCAAATAATAATTTATGTACTGTATTTTGAAATAATTTAAAAGTGCTTACAAATAAAGCTCTGGTTATAAAAATACTCGATTTGGGTATCTTGCTAATAATTTTGCAATTTTTCTTAATAAATAATCAATTAAACGGTTCTTGTTAATAATTTAGAACGGAAAATAAATGTTAGTACATTTTTACTTTAATTTGTAGGTTTAGGGGGGCAGTATATAACGATTCATATTTGAACACAACCATGGGATCAAAAATGAGTACATCTGTTTCTCAATTTTGAGTACATTTGGATCGGAGCTATTTTGAGTATATCAAATATTTAAAATTGAGTACTTTTTACTCAATTTTGAGTACCCATTTTTTTCAGTGTATTTAGTTGAGTAACATTTATTGTTACATACGGCAGACTTACCACGCCTTTCAATGTAGTGAACCAAGCTTTTTAGTTCTGAAGCTGGTATAATGCGATTCGAAGATTGAATTATCGCTTATATTAATTCGATTTTATTGTTGGTTTGTTTCTGTGCAACAAGTTTCTTTGGTCGGCTTCATAGATTTTGAATTTGGTTAAGGTCGGAGCTATTCTTGGGTCATTCCAACACCGTGATATGATTATCTTGAAACACATTTCTGAACACTTTAGCAATATGACATACAACGGAATCCTGTTGAAATATAAATGCTTCATTATCTTGTAAAAGATCACTTGCGGAAAGCTTCAGCTGGGATTGGAGTATTTCATTTATGCATATTTGGGCATTCATTTTCCGATTAACCACACAAATTCTGGCCACAGCATTTGATGTCATACAAATCAATATCATAATGCTGGTTGATACTTTACGGTGTGTTTAATCAACGCCCCGGATATTTTCGGATTTTTTTTTTCTTTTTGCCTGCTTTGTATAACTTTTTCGTGACGCGGGTCAAGAATTTCTCAAATATCTAGGGGGTTAGGTTTAATGTGATTAGCATGAAAATATTCTCAGTTTCTTCTCCATACTTATTTTATGTCATCACTGACAAATAGGTAGATGTTGGTCTCATCGGACCAAATAACGCTGTCCCATTGTTCTACTGTTCATTTAAAACCGGTTTTGGCACGGTTTGATCTTTTCAACCTTTGTTGAAGATATATAAAAGGCGTTTCTCGTAAATTTATAGCATTTAAACCAAATCTTTGCAGCCTGCGCCGAAAAGTCCCTGCACTCAACATCACATTGACTTGCGCCATTTCCCATTTTATACATCCAGATGATTTTCTTCTGTTACCTATGCACATTCTCTTAATTCTTCTATCATCACTTGCTATTGTACACCTTTCTTTGCTTTTGCCAGTTTGGATTTGCAGTCAGATAGTTTCATTACACCGTTTCAAAAATTTATAAATGCCACCTTTTTTTACATTTCCACCAATTTTTTTCTCATTTCTAAATTACTTTAACTTTTTTTAGTTCATAGTACTATTTTAAACGGCTTTATAGGTAACCTGTCAATACTTTGTCTCATTTCTTTAATTTTCTTATATTTTATATCCAACTCTAATATTAATCACATAAATCCCTGGCAAATGTCCTTCTCACAGTCTTCAAACATACTCCGAAGCATGACAGCAACAGTTGAACTGTTAGCTGATTGACTCACTGCCAAATCAAGATGTCATCTGATTTGCTGTCTAAACACTCATGCTGGTTGGAAGCTACTTCATGTTGACTAAGCAAGTTGAGTTTCCCTGTTTTTGTTGTTTCGTTTTCTATAACTTTTGATGTCAAATAATAATACCGTATATACTCGCGTATAAGTCGAGGAATTTCTGACAATTTTTGGCAAGCAAATTTGGGGGGGTCGACTTATACGCGAGTCAATTAAAAAATAAAAAACAAAACTTCGAATACTGTAAAATTATGCATTTGTATGTGTATAAATAATAAAATATTACGGAAAATATACAAATAATAATAATTTATCATTAAAAAAATTTTTCAATGATTTATTTTTATTTACTTACTACTTTTTCGCATAGGCAAGTGAAATATTTGGTTTGATTTTGCACAAAATTGGAGTAAAAAGTTAGGGGTCGATTTATACGCGGGTTTTTGATTTTTTTGCAGAATTTGCATTCGAAAGTTAGGAGGTCGACTTATACGCGAGTCGACCTATACGCGAGTATATACGGTAATAATAATTGAATAAAATTTATTTCATTATAATCGTGGTTAAATTATCTTTCCACTGAAATAAACTTTTATGAGACAACCCAGCAAAGAAAGAAACAGTGGGCCATAAGCTGGAAAAAGATGGCAGCCAGCACTGAAATCAGCGATAAAGTGCAATGGTGCCATTACTTAAACCTGTACAAAAGTGTCCGCGAGGAATGCAGCTGGCCCATCAGTGATGGCCAAAAGGAACTACTGTATTTTCCATGGGTAGCATCGGCAAAGTTTTGCTCCTGATGATCGCTTAATTTCTTGGGAACAGGGTAAGCTAGCATGTCCTACTATATATCATTCTTTTCCTCTTTTTATGCTCTTTAATTTGGTACCAATTACATGTTGCTATGTGCACTAGAACCGAAGTTATGTTTAATTAATTTCTCTCTCTTTTTTGCTACATGACTTTCGGTTTCGAAAATATGTGCGAAATTCCTATGCCTATTACATGTATTTAACTAAACCGATTTTGATAAATACTGTATATTTCATATTCTACAGAATCTTATCTTCAATTTGGTATATAGTATGTCTCTCTATCACATATGTATATATAGTTATAAGTAAAAATGTAAGATTCACTTTTTAGTGTTCATAGAGCCATTTTCATTTTTGTGCCAAAAGTGACAATTTTCAAGCGCTAATTATATCTTATATAATTAATATATATCTTATCGTATTCTCAAAATTCTTTCGTGTGTTACCTTCAGAAATGTTCGTAGTTCATTTATCTTCCTTTATTTTTAAGTTTTCAACAAGTTTTATATATAAACTAAGTGTTTGAATGTTGTCATTTTTTTTTTTTTTTTTTTTTTTTTTTTTTTTTTTTTTTAGCGTCAATTTCCCATAGACTTAACATTACGTAAACAACGAAATTCTTATGCTTTGAAAACACTTAAATCTTGTTCATTTTGTTTCATAATCGGTATTTTTAGCTCAATTGGAGTTTTATCTTTCTTTTAATATCATTTTTATTTAGTTTTCGACAACTTTTGATTATTTGCTGAGCGTTTTAAAAAGAACTGTTTTGGGAAATTGGCGTTAGCACTATCCCATGTATTCCTATGGGACTTTTCTAGCAGATAAAGAGAAGAAAAAGGAAGGAAAAAATATTCATAAGGCTATAATTCAACTTTCCGCCACTTATTTTTAAAAAACTAATACCAGTTTTGTGTACAGTAAAGTATAAGCTTTCTTTACATGCCAATTATATCATTATATATAGTGTTTTTATATTTTTAAAAAATTCTTGAAAAGTGTCGTGAAAAATTTTGTTCTGACCCCATTTCCCATAGCGTTATGAGTTTTGTGTACATTTTTCAAACACTTTTTGCACCACTTTTTCTTATCATTAATGCTTTAAATTTATACTCTTCGGAAAGTTAAAAGTCTAAGCTTTTTAGCGGTATAAGTTTTATTATTTTCCTATAACTATAAGTATTTTTAATTTGCATTTGAAAATTGTAAAAATTTATCCTTTCGTGTGATTGAGAGTTTGGTGGTTTCTCGTTTCAATACACTGGTTTTTAGCTAAATATATATGTTAAGTTGTATTTTGAAAATTGTTTTCGGTTCATCGCAGCTGGTCTGCCTTCATGACAGAGTAGTCTGTGATGACGTTAATATCTTCTGATTGGTCTAAATTGTAAACATCTCGGATATTATCCGACACCGAGTTCTACCTGCAATAAACATTAGTAGTTAGACTTATTAATATGTTGCCAGCTTCCTCTAAGAGGAATTTTCACCACAATAACTTCATAATTGAAGTCTTAAGGGGTCATGCAGGGCTTTTTGGATATATCCAGTTGACCCTTTAAGGTCCCGTAATGTCAAAAGAGTTCCCACCAGTTTTCAATGGGGATTTCTTTAAGGAGTTTTATTTTGATAAGTAGCAATACCAGTAATTTTGTAAATGTAAGGATATGATCTTCCTGTGCTTCTTTTTAGTCTTAAGGGGTGAGCTACTGTTAAAATATAGACACAACCTCATTTTAAGTTATCTTTTCTATTCCGCCATTTTGTTACTTCAAAGAATTTTAAGGTAATGATAGAGTGAAATATTAATTTAGTAAACTGACGAGTATAGGCTGTTCTGAGATGGAGTAAGGTTAAAGAGAAAACAGATAAGACAAATATAGTTAAATAGTTCGGCCATTTTGTTTCCCAATGCAATTATGGCCATTTTGTTTCTGGTTAATGGAATTAAGTAAAAAGTAAATCATAATAGAAAACTTTAGAGGTGTACGACCATTTTAGGTCACAAGGATCATGTTGAGGGCTTATGTAAAGAAAACATAAATATTACTGTTATAAACTCTGCCATTTTGTTTTGTTTAATCTTAATTAATTAATTAATTTTCCTATGTTAATAAAAATATCAAAAAAAAAAATCCGGACTGAAAATTACCAAATCTATGAGCTACGAGGCACGTTCATAAAGTTTTGTCTGGTTTTATTGAAAAATGTAAGTTATAGGATTAACCCACATAAATAATACCTCATTTTAAAGGCCATGGAAAATGCGAACTGGATTTCAAAACAACTAAGCCCTATGAGGCATGTCCATAAAGTCTCGGGCCTTTTTATAAAAAAAAATTAAAAGCTTAATAACTCAGTAAATTACAGCACTTTTAATATGAGGTCGAGACTTAGGAAAGTCACCTTTTATGAGAACTTTTCACGAGGAGTCTGAATATGCAATTGGTTTTTTGCTAACTTAAAGGGGAGCCTTATTAAGGGGGTATTAAGGGGATCAGCAAGTTTATATACTTTTCTAACTTTTTTCTTTATTGGAATCATCTAGTTACATCATTTCAAACAAGTACATTCAGTTTTACCAATATCGGCGTTGGTGCCTGAAAGGGTTAACAATGGCTGTTTTTTACCTAATTATCTTAGACCATCCATGTGATCTATCAAACTGAAGGTCCTTACGAGCTTGACCTGCCCCCCCCCCCCCCCCACACACACACACACCCTCACTTAAATTTCCGAAAAAGCACGAAATTTCTCTAGATTTTTGAACAAAAAGTTGATTATTTAATAAGGAACTTACAATCAAGCTTACATCATTAGAATGGACCATGTGACTGTCCAAGGTGGGTGATCTTCAACAGGCGCTGCACGGCCCTTTCTCATGAATAGGGGTAAGTAAATTTTAAATTTGAATACTGCATATAATTGTACAAATGGCACCTGACCACCAACTCCTCAATTAAATAAACTCTCTAACGCTTTGGGCTCTGCTATAAATTCAGACAGTTTCAGAAATCTCAGAAATTTGAAATTGTAGGCAGTGCTAAGGTGGTCTAGTCTATAACAAAGAGTGACCATAAAATTATGAATTCACTGTAGTATGCTGCAATAATTCTCGTCAGTAAGGTGCGAGTAGCGACTTGTAAAGGAACAAATTGTATATATGTTGTAATTAATTATTTAAACAAATTGCACCAATCATAATGCTTTGTATATACTGTATATATATTGTTCACTTATTATATTCTATTACTATAATCATTATTATTACTTATTTTATCATCATTATAATTAAACTGCATAAAATAACAAATATCACAACATAGCAGCTATGAGCTATATTATTGAATTATATTACTGAATTAGTCTGGTCGGTCTCAGGCTGACACGTGACCGTGTGCATGGGAAGTCGTGGCAACATGTACCCGATTTTCTTTTTACTATTTAGAATTAATTTTTTCTATCATTTATTTATTTATTTATTTTTATTTTTTAAATTTATTTTAATATTCTAAATTGCCCAATATTCCAAATTGTTTTTTCTTAGTTATTTTCAATGGTCTAGACCATTGGTTTTTGCTTTATCTTTCCTAACTACCTTTCTTTCAATGATATATGGTGGGCGGCTGGTGATTCCTCAACCTGCTTTCTAATAATAGTATTTAAATAGCAACTATATCCTTAAAGTTCATATATATATTTTTTTTTATGTCTCAAGAATCTAATTCGTAGGGATAGAAATTTTCATTAAGTTGGTCCGCTGAAGAAAGTAGACTAACACGTGCTTATATCTGTTGAAGAAAAACAAAGAAGCTTCATTATGTCCGAGAAAAATTTCGGTAGCTCCCTGCCACCATCAAGAGGGAGGCTACTGTATAAATACAAAGATGTGCAAAAATATGACGTTAGTATTTTTCTACTGTACGATTTGATGGAAAGGTTTTATCAACGTAAGGCGTCAGGCAGCGATAAAGAAGCCAGAAATTATCAAAATGCCCTGAAACAGAAAAGCAAGTTGATGTCCAACAAATCAGATATTCTTACAGTAGATGACAAAGATGAAAACCAGACAGATAAAGATAGTGAAACTTTTGATGAAGAGGACCCACTGCTTAGAGGTCTCACTCAGATCGCAGATCTCTATAAAAAGAAACAAACAGACAAAAAAGATACCCTACAAAAATTGAAGAATGACTTCCACGAGGAATTAAGACATAGATTTATTACACACGAATATAACTTATTGAATAAAGAAATAGAAAATTCAAAAATCAACAAACTAGAAGATTCTGATACTGGAAAGAATACCTCAAATTCCTTGATAGAGGAAGAAGACGTGATATTGGAATCTACACCAAGCATGATCCACACACTTAGGACGGACAATTACTCTGCAAGAAAGAAAATAAACCAGCTAGAGGATAAACATAAGAAATCAGAAAAGGAATTAAAAATCAAAACAAGAAAATTAGAAGAGCTAGACCAACAAATAAAGAAAAAGAAAGAATTGGAAACAAAGGAGCAAGAATTGCTTCTCAAAAAGGAACAAATAGAGGAGTATTTAAACGAACTAAAGCAATATGAAGATAAAAGGAAATCAGACGAATCAACACAAACAGAGGATTCACAAAATGAGTACTCATTAGTTTCTGCAGGGAGTGATGACGAAGAAAACGAGGAATTAGACAATTCGAAACAAGAAATAACAAGAGGACACAAATTACTCGAAAAAGATTTCATTAGACATGGACGTAAAACTTGGAATGACAAAGACGTAACAAATTTTCTAAGAATCTACAAGAAACAAAACAGTACCTCACCGAAACAACAATCAACTCTTCAGCTAGACATGCAGAAAATAACAATAGAAATAACGGCAACAATTAAAACAATATTCTCAATCACACAAGACCTCACTGAAACCTTAAACAGTTATCATGATAAAATACTAAATGAATTAGAAACAGTACGAAATTCGAAGAATAAGTTCACATCGTTCCAGACATACCAGGAACAATATAAATTCGAAACGCAAGGGAAACTTCATAAACTACAACAATACTGTGAAAAACAAACAGAAACCTTACAATCTATCTATTACGAATCTCAAGAGAACCAAACTGAACAGTTAAGGAAACATCTGTTAGAAAACATGGAGAAGCAGTTTAAAGATCAAACTAAAAAATTAGATGAAATAATAAAAGCATTACACCCTCAAAATGAAAGGTCACGTCAAGAACCAATGATGCAAACAAAAAAAATTAAAAAACTCATTCTGATACCGAACGAGAATATGGAAATTTCAAAAGTCTCAAAAATAATACGAGAAGAGGCTAAAAAATCAGACAAACCTCCGGAAATCAAGAATATAAGAAAAACCACGAATAATAATATAGAGCTAAAATCCTCAGAAAAAGAAATAGACACAATATCTAAGTTACTAGAAAATAAACAAGACAACTTTACAATCATACATCCGGAAGAAAGAACGATGAAAATATTACTACTGAAAATAAATAAAGACATCACTAAAGAAGAGTTAGAAGATGAATTAACTAAAAGAAAATATTTAGAAACGTTTACCATACTTAAATCAATAGAAATTCAGAAAACATCGTACAACAATTGGGTAGTCGAAGCGCCAGCAGCCGACTGTAGGAAAATGGTAAAAATGGGTAAAGTAAAACTCTTTTATGAAGTCTTTAGAGTTGAATTTTATATCAGAGTAATGCGATGCACAAACTGTCAAGAACTTAATAACCATGTCAAATCACAGTGCGAATTTCGGACAAGGTGTGCCAAGTGCTCGGGGAAACATGAAACTAGTGGATGCGAAGACAAAGTAACAAAATGTATAAATTGTATAAGATACAATAAAAACGAAGTCAATCACCCAGCGTATTCACCACAATGCCCCATTTTTCAATATGAAAAAGACAAAAGACTGAAAGAATACTACAAATCGAAAGAAATCTTTCCGAATATGAAGACTCTAACAAGAGAAAACAAAGACGAAATTGAAAAAATGTCAAGAAGAAACTATAAGAGAGAAGACCAACATATTGGAAACCAACCTTCTGAAAACAGAATTAGAGGAAATAGATATGAAAATGACAATAAATATGACAACAATTATACAAAAAGTAAAGAATATACAAATAACAGATATGGAAGAAGTGATAATCAGATAAAATATAAAGAGGATGAAGTAAAGGATAGATACGGAGAAACAAGAACTATAACAATGCGAACCTTCGAAAACTCGAACAGAAAGAACCATAATTATACATATCCAAAATATACAAGGGAGGCTTTGCCTCCCAGTCGCCGATAGAGGCACTTATAATCAAAACCAAGCTTCATCATCACAATCAACGTACTTCTTTGGTGGTACACCATTACATCAACAAGATATAAAAGTAACCCAAATAAACTTAAATAATTGTCGTGCAGCAAATTTTCAATTAATTAAATACATGAACCAGAACAATATTGACATAGCACTAATCCAGGACTACCATAGAAGCAAAAACTCTTTTACTGTTCTCCCGATTTCTTGGGCTTTATATCAATCAACATTAAAAACAGCGGGAATATTGATCGCCAACCCCTTATTTGTACATAATAAGATTCTGCAAACAGATAATAGTGTATTTATAAATGTAACAACGAAGTTAGAAAATTTTAAATTTGCTTCGCAATACTCAAAGCCGAAAGGAGATCTAGCTAAAGATTTTGAGGACTGATCAAATATCATTCACAATTGTACTAATCTAGTATTAGGAGGCGACTTTAATGCCAATCTGAGGGCCTGGGGTTACAGCAGAAATAACGCAAAAGGTGAAATCCTACTAGATTATCTTGCAAATAGAGATCTAACAATAGTGAATGACCCACAAGCAGAAAAAACTTTTTTCTTGGGAAAGAAGAAAGGTAACCCTGATCTTACATTATGTGGATTAAGTACGAAGGACTTACTCGACTCTTGGGCAGTAGAAGTGGACTTTCCATCATTAAGTGATCACAGATACATAAACTTCACATTGAAATTAGAACCTCTCTTACGAAATCTGTACAGATTTAAAACCAAATATGAAACTTTTAAAAAATTCAACAAAGAATTTGATAAAAAGGAAGAAGAATTATGGACAACACTTCAAGAAACATCAACTCCTGAGGAGTTAGATACATGGGTAAACAACTTCCAAATACACATGGAAAATTTAATGAATTTGACACTTAAAAAGAAAAATCAAAAAAGAGACCTAAATATCAACTGGTACACAGACAAACTCAAAATTGAGCGTAGTAGACTTAACGCACTACATAAACGATTTCGAGAGAGACTTAGAAAATCAACAGTACAGGAAAGAATATAAAAAAGCATTGGCCGAATACAAACTACATATAAAGAAAGTTAAACAAGACTCGTGGTATTCATTCTGTCAACAAACCACAAGTGTATATGGCACAGCTTTCAAAATATTGAAGGGAAAATACCTAAAAAATACCGATTTAATCCACACAACACTAGAAACATCAGCAACAGAGGACTCATTTCTTGATATACAACAAAATCTAATCTATCATCATTTTGGGAATCCAGATGCAGAGCAAATCCACTCGAGAATAAATCGGGACCCTATTACAAATGAAGATTTTGACAAGATCAAAATCAATATGAGGGAACTCAAATATGTTATCAGCCAACAAAATCCTAAAAAAGCACCAGGGTATGATAGAATTGACATAAAAATAATAAAGAATCTAACTAAACGATATCCAAAACTGATGCTACTCCTTTACAATAAATGTCTTCAGAATTGCCATTTTCCAACGGCGTGGAAGAAAGGTGTAGTTATATTCTTTCGAAAGAAAAATAAAGACCCAAGAATTCCAAAGTCATACAGACCAATAACCTTACTCCCAATGATGGGTAAGGTGTTAGAAAGAGTCATAAAAATTCGTACACAAACTTATCTAGAAAACAGAAATCTCTTAGCAAACCAGCAACATGGCTTCAGAGAGAAGAGAAGCACACTAACGGCATTACAATCAGTAAAAGATCAAATAATGGAACTTCTCCAGCAAAATAAATATGTAGGACTAATATCATTTGATATCCAAGGAGCTTTTGATTCAATAGATTGGAAAATGATCTCGGAACTAATTGAAGATTCAGAACTACCTAGATATTTAAAAAATTTACTCATAAACTATATAAGTGAAAGATTTATTGGAGCAAACAATTTTGATTTCATTCAGTGGATTCGCAGTTTCAAGGGATACCCGCAGGGTTCATGTTTAGGTCCGCTTCTATGGTTAATAGTGGCAGATTTCATTATTAAGGAACTACTTAAAAAATTTCCTGAACTAGTAGTCTATGCAGATGACTTCGTGGTCTTAGTAAAGGGAAATACAAGAACTGGCTTGGAAAAAGATGCTAACGATAAGATCCGAAGTTTTGAAGAAATTTGTAACAGGCTAAACCTGAACATCTCACAAGAAAAAACAAAAGCCATACTCTTTGGAAGAAATCTATTAAATAACAGACATCACATTTTTAAATTAAAAAATAAAACAATTAAAATTGAAAAATCACTACCATACTTAGGAATTATCTTTGACCAAAAATTAAAATTTCAAATTCACTTAGAAGACTTAAAGGCAAGAATATCTCAGTTCGTGACCAGCTTCAAATTTCTGGGAAATTACCAGAAAGGAATTAATTCAAAAATAAAAAAGATGTGGTATACGACGGTAGTGGAAAGACAAATGTTGTATGCACATAAAATTTGGTTCCCTAATTTAAACAGTCGTGGTATTAGAACATTAAAGACAATACAAAGAATGAGTTTAATGAGTGTCATCAAAACCTACAGAAGTATCTCACACGAAGCATTAAATGTTTTAACAGGCATACCACCAATCATTACGAAAATCCAGAATGAATTCATGGCATACCAGACAAAAATGGGAAAAAGAAATTTAATAATTCAATCAATGAAAATAAATAAGGATAATTTAATGTTGAAGGAAAGTACGTTTGATTTTCCGGATTACTACAAAATCAATAACCTGAATATAATAGAAGAAATAACGGAGTCACAGATTCGTAACAACAAATTAAAGATATATACAGATGGCTCTTTAATGGGGCAGGGGACATCATGTGCCTTTACAGTAATGTTAAACGATGCTTTTATCCATGATAGTGCTGCACGGCTAAATCCTCATAATTCAATCTATCAGGCAGAGCTTAAAGCAATATTAAATTCTATAGAATGGTTTTCAACCTCCAGATTCACATCAGTTCTTATATTGACAGACAGCAGATCTTCATTAGATGCCCTCAAAATTATTTTCCCAAGAAATATAATCATAAGACAGATTTATACAGAAATTCAAAAAATCCCGCAAAAATTAATAAATATAGCATGGACAAAAGCTCATATAGGAACTGTTGGGAGCGAACGTGCAGACACCTTGGCTAAAAACGCAATTAAACACGACCACTACGATGAAATTCAATATATACAATACCCAGATTCAATAATAAAAAATTATATACGGGAGAAAATTATCCTTGACTGGCAAGACATCTGGAAACACTCAGAAAAAGGACGTGATACATACAAAATTCTAGATAAAGTAAACATAGAATTTATCTGCATTTCAAGACCGTCAGTATATTATATTAGTGGCCATGGCAGTTTTCCTGCATTTTTACATAAAATCGGCAAATTAAATTCGGACATGTGCTCCTGCACCAAAGCTAGAGGAACAGTACAACATTATATTTTTGGGAATTGCTCTCTTTTACCTAATCATTTCAAATTCAATAAAAGCAAAACCTTAAGGAAAAACTTCCAAAAAATTTTACTGGATCCAGCAAACTTTTCAGCGCTAAATGAAAACTACAATATTCTCAATAAACATTATTCCTTCATAAAAAAGATTTTATAAACAGTGTCATAGAATATTATAGAAAATAATAAAATGCCTTAAACAACCAAGATTATTCAGAAAATAGTTAAGTAATATCTTGATTTGCAAAAAGACTTAATTTCTGAACTTTGACAAAATCGTCAAATCTTTAAATTTTAAAACTGTGAAAAATGAAGTATGTCTAAAAACTGTGAAATATGTTTTAAAATCTTCAAACTGTGAAATATGTCTTCAAATTTTAAAATATGTCTTCAAACAGAAAGCTGTAGTGCCTTGCTCAGTAAAATAATGCCCAAGAACAAAGAAATATAATATCTTTGATCCAAAATAGTGAAATATATGACTAAATCTTCAAACTGTGATCTAAATCCTCAAACTGTGAAGTAAATCTTCAAATTTATAGTGCTCTGGATTGTAAAATAATGCCTACGAACTATGAAATATAATCCTTAGATCTGTAAAATATAATGATTCAAAACTGTGAAACAAACTTTATGAACTGTGAAATACAAAGACTTTCGAATTTAGAACTCTAAAATTAATAATAATCAATGATCTATATCTCAAATTTGTTTAACAGGTCATCACTCAGGAACATAATTAAATTCAGCAAGTTTAATATCTAATTTAAATATTATTCAAATTTTCAAATTCTTGCATTGATTTAATTATCTGTTTTATCCTAAATGGATTACTTATTTAGTTGTATTAAGAATTTATTAAGATTTATCAAAACTTCTATGACTTTTTATGATTTAATGCTAATCACCTTGATGAATTAGTTTTTTAAATTTCAAATTTTAAATTTCAGGCTTCAAGATTTCAAGCTTTTAAGCTATTTCTATTAAACTCTAAATAAATCATATTCTTTCTACTCACAAGTAGTTTCACAATAACTGATTGATGATCTGTAATATCCATACATAAAAGATCCAAAGTTTCAAAACATTGTTTAATTTGGGCTCGCCCAGCTTATGCAACATTGGGTATCTCTTGTGAGAAGATTGTACTACATCCTAAGTGAAATTTCAAAAAAGAGGGGTCTTCCATCCTGCTGAGGCCTCTGGTCCCGCTCCGGTGTCTGGGGGTTTCGTGGGATGGGGGATATGGGTTTTTTCCCCTCGTGGACATTTAGCTCCTATACCGCAAGGTTGGCTGTCCACGAGTGGGTGATTTCTTTCTGTTCAGTGATGGCCAACAGCAGGTCAGCATTGGTATGCCATCACATTACTTCAATCCGGCAATTTTCATGCAGTGCTAGCACCTATCCCACTGCTATTCCTTTGCTGGACCAGCACTTTCCCTTACAAAAATTTCTTATAGAATTCTATAAAACAAACAAAGTATTATGGCTCTTTTTTCTATAAACTAGTTTCACCAAGAGTTATAGAAATATTTGAACTTGCAACGGTTTCCATGTGGTCACCCTCCCAAGTGCTGACCGCGCTCGGTGCTGTTTGGTTTTCGTGATCGGGCATGAACAAGTACTTTCAACGTATGTCATGACCGCTGGTAGTTTTCAAGCTCTCATTACACTATTTCAAGTTTGTTCTTTTGTGATTTACGTTCCCAATCATTTAACTGGTATAGAAATTCTATAGATTTTATATGCTTTTTTTTATTATTGATTCTGAACTGTGTAAATTATGAAAACCGAAATCCTTTGTAACTTAGTAAAACTAAATTTAAGGAGAAAAAAAAGTCCGTTGAAATAAAGAATTTATTTATTTATTCATTTACTTATTTATTTTGTTGGTGGCAATGGTGTTATATTATTTACATTTTTAAAAAAAATTAGCTTCACAGCTTAAATTGTGTTGAGAAATTCATTTCAGATTTGTGTTCAAATACTCAGTGCCTTCGATATTCGCAACGCCACCTAGCGTAAGGTTTTCCAGCAATAATACTGCAAAAGTTCGTACTACTACCACGTACACACTACCATGAAGTGGTGGGCCAGCGCGTGAGATAAAACGGAAGCCCACCACAATTTTATCTGATGATTTCCAACAGCAAAGTTGACTGAAGCTGTCCAGCAGTGGTCATGCAGTGGTAGACCATTAGCCAGCACTTGTCCATCATTGTCAGCATCTATCTTGCTGCTGGCCAGCAATTTCCTCTTTGCTGGGTACTTAAATAGAAATTACTGTTATGATCCACCATACATCAAAAATGCGCTTTTTCAAAAAGGTTTCCACAATTTTGGCACTACTGTAATTTAACTTTGCTTAATACATTTTTAACTTTAATTCATCTCCATAAAAAATTCATCACCAATCATGATTCTTTTTAAAATTTTTCCTTTTAACATTCACGAACCCTTTCATTGGTATATTTTTCTTCCATTATTTGATTTTTAAAAAAATTGTTCTTTTTGCTATGATCATTTAAAAACGCTTTCTTTTATTCAGTGATACCACGAATTTTTATTTATCACCAGCTATGTGTTCGTTAAAGCGAACTTTCAAAAGCCACTATCCACAACGATGAGAAGACTTTGGGAAGTTTCCCAAGCACTGTGGGAAAAATTTGACAAAATTGTACTATTAAAACAATCTACTATGACAGAAATTTCAATCCACATCTATAGCTCAGGGTCAAGGCTAATGAATAAAGTAAAATTTTCGCAAAAGTAAATAGCATTTATGACTGAAAATCATCTGAAAAAATCATTCCCATAAAGTGTAAATGACCCTATGTAGAATATAACTATGTAGGCTGTACACTATTCCCAGCAAAGAAAGAAACTGTGGGCCATCAGCTGGGAAAAAGATGGCAGCCAGTAGTGCCATCAGCGGTAAAGTGCAAGGGTGCCATTACTTATACCTGTCGAAAAGTGTCAGAGCCGAATGCAGCTGGCCCATCAGTGATGGCCAACAGCAGGCCAGTATTGGTATGCCATCACATTACTTCAATCCGGCACTTTTACTACAGTGCTAGCACCTATCCCACTTCTATTCCTTTGCTGGCCCAGCACTTTCCCTTACAAAAAATTCTTATAGAATTCTATAAAAAACAAAGTATTATATAATTATGGTTCTTTTTTCTATAAGCTAGTTTCACCAAGAGCTATAGAAATATCTGTAGGAGTGTCTATAATAGAAATGTCTATAGAAATATTTGAACTTTCAGCGGTTTCCATGTAGTCACTCTCCCAAGTACTAACCGCGCACGATGCCGTTTGGTTTTCGTGATTGGACATGAACAGGTGCTTTCAGCGTACTCTACGACTGCTCGTAGTTTTCAAGCTCTCATTACACTACTTCAAGTTTGTTTATTTTGTGATTTACGTTCCCAATCATTAAACTAGTATAGAAATTATTCTATTGTATAGAAATCCTATGTATTTTATACGCTTTTTTTATTATCGATTCCGAACTGCGTAAAGTATGAAAACCGAAATCCTTTGTAACCTAGTAAAACCAGATTTAAGGAGAAAATAAAAAGTGCATTGAAATAAAGAATTTATTTATTTATTCATTTACTTATTTATTTTGTTGGTGGCAGTGGTGCTATATTTTTTATAGTTTAAAAAAAAAATTAGCTTCACAGCTTAAATTGTGTTAAGATATTCATTTCAGATTTGTGTTCAAATACTCAATGTCTTCGATATTCGCAGTGCCACCTAGCGTAAGGGTTCCCAGCAATAATACTGCAAAAGTTCGTGCACTTCCATCTAGTGGTGGGCCAGCGCATGAGATAAAATGGATGCCCACCAGAATTTTATCTGATGATTTCCAACAGCAAAGTTGACCGAAGCTGTCCAGCAGTGGTCATGCAGTGGTAGACCATCAGCCAGCACTTCTCCATCATTGCGGGCACCTATCTTGCTGCTGGCCAGCAATTTCCTCTTTGCTGGGATACACCGATAGTATTTGAATGTATTGTCAGTTTTAAAAAAATACACCCCTACTAATTTTGCCGCAAATCATCATATAAAAATGTTACTGGTTTCATTCGAATAGTAATAACGTCTACTAATGAATACTATACTTAGATATTTTCGCTGGGCATCTGACAAATGAAATTGTAACAAACTTTAAAATTAACACCCGATATTGATGTCATATTTGGCTTATTCGGTACATTTTACTTTCCGATACTAAACGGGAAGTCATTCAATCAAGTAGTTTAAGAATTATAAAGGTTTAACCTCTTCATTCCGTAGGTACACATATGTATATTCCTGTTATTTCTCGTTCTAAAAATGTTACTCTAGCATAATTGCAATTCCGATATGCTTCGATGGCTAAAATTCGAAATAACGCATATAAAATAAAACTCTTGCTCTGAAGTTAAGTTTGAAAAGAAATAATAAAGTAATATTCTAAAGTATTACATTAATACTCAGTAGTGAAGAGATTAAAGTTTAATATTCTTAATTTTCAATTCATTTTTAATAGTTGCAAAACAAATTGGAACGCGAATAGTTATAGCATAACACATAACACATGAACTACTTTACGAAATGAGCTATAATTTTTGATTCGCACGTTTGAATCGTAAAAAAAATTAATTTCTATTAAACTTTAATAGGTTTCAATGCATATTTTTTCCAAAAATTAATCTCGAAATATGTATATTTTGAAATTAGATTTTGAAAATTTTCAATTGGTATTAGTCATATTTTTATACGATGATTTGAGGCAGAATTAAAAAAGGTATATTTTGTTTTACACTGAATGTACACAAATCTAGCATTCGTGAAATATAAGAGAAACAAATTTAAATAATTATTTTTACAACATTCACTAAATTCATAAAGTAAAAAACAAACTATAGAAAATTTTTCTGATGTAGTAGAAATGCTTATGAAAATGAAATGTAATATGATAGCTACCTATAATTCCAAAAGAAATTCACTTATTACGAATAATTTGATGAAAAAACAATCAGAAATCTAAACAAATAATGAGTTTTTGAAGTTTATTGAAATATTTTTAAAATAAAAGAGCTGAAAATAAATTTGAAACAGAAATTTCTTCTAATTTAGGAAACTAACCGTATTCTGATATCTCTTCTAATTCTTACTTCTTAAAGGTTCTAAAAACAAGTAAACAATTTTCAGAATTATCGATAAGTATGATATTACGCTAATATTTTCGTAAACATTTCTTTTATATCAGGTATTTTTCTTCAACATTTTACAGTACATTTGGGCATTTCTGAAGAATTGTATTGGTAAAATTTTAATTTATTTTAAATGTCATCATCATAGCTACCAACAGTTACGCTTTTTTGTACCACAAAAATTGAATAGCAAATGTTACCTTTTTGAGTCGCCGTAATCTGCTAATTAAATAAACCAAAAATTTCCGTTAAAGTTTTGTGGTGCAAAAACGTGTAAGAGTTGGCAGCTATGCATCGAGTCACAAAAGATTATTTATGTTAATTTCGCAATAATTTAATGATGAGTATGAATTTGTAAGCTTGAAATTTTGCGAATTTTCAGTGGCTGTAAAAGTGTATATTACTTTAATTTAGTCATGCTCAGTTAGTCACAAACTACTGATAATTTAATCCAAATAATTATTTCTTGCACTATTATAGGAATTTTTCAGCAAAACTTATTATCGTTATGGAATTCATTAAGAACACCAATTCATTTCTTAAATAATTATCTTCATCAGCTCTACTGATCCCTTTATACAATTTATTACAATTTAAAAGATAATTAATAAATGAACTTATTTCTCGTTAAATTATTCATTTTATAAAATATGCTTTATACTGAAGGACTTATAAAATTTTATCCCAACGGATTATTTGGTTTTTCAAAATTTCATGACATAATTTCAATTTTTAAGTTTATTTGAATTCTGTTTCAAAATGTATGTTATATTTAAAATGAATCTTTCTAAAACCATTTTTAATATTATTACTTAATAGTAAAATTATATTATTGCATTTCTCTTATAGAAAGTTTTAAAGTAAAAACACTTTAATATAGAATACATTCAAAGTATTAATATAATTACGCTAGATATAATCAACGATACAGAGGTGAAATAAAATATTTTCATTTAACATAGATTAGTAGGTGTATCTTTAAAAAATGGAACTCAAATACTTGGAACTAATGCAATTCAAGAAAATGGTCAGCAAGTTATTTTTAAGAGGAAGACAACGACTACAGGGGATCATTCCTTACCTCCATGTTTTTCTCTCAACTCTTGGTTGTTATCCATCACATTAGAATCCTGTAAGGGTCGGGTTATACCATAGCCTAAAATTCTATTTTTCTTCAAATGAATACCATAAAAAATAATTTGAACATATATAAATATATAGTTTTTTATGGGAAAGACTACTGTTTACATTCTTTTTGGTAAAACGGATTGTGTAACTGGACCTAAAAGAATCAACTCCCAGGCCAAAACCAATCTGAATTAATTGATATCAATCCTAACTGTACCCGACCAACAACGAAAAAGATTAGCACCAAACCGACATCAGCCGAATTGTGGGTTCTGTAGTGTTTAGCTATAATCGAGTTACCCTCTTTATGGCAAGACTATGCATGCATCTGCGCAAGACTGCATACTATATATATCCACATCCATTTTAAATCCAGTTGTTGCATATATCAGTCATTATCACACATTTTGGCAGTGTACGATGATATGTTAAAGTTTTTAGGCGTCTCTGTAAAAAAGTTTACACGATACGAAAACTATTATTAAAACGTAAAGGAATACTATATAACTTAACACCATATTAAAAAATTGTGAAGACTGGTAACATTTTTACAAAAGCTAAAACTATAAAGTCATAGAAGAGAAGAAAATAGACAGGCACACATATTATTTTTATATCTCGGTGAAATTGAAGCGAGAGCACCAGCAGAACGCGACTTATCTTACAGAAAATGTTATGAATAATCGATTCAGAATAAATCAAAATTTGTACGTGGGTATTCATAAATAATTCATTTAAATAATCATGTACACTCCTGTAGAATTTAGTTATTTTAAATATTTTTCTCAATGCCTAAGACTTGTGTATTCGGCACATAATGTTTAAAAATTAAGTTTTCAGTTTGTTTCTCAATTATCAGCTTATTGGTTTGTGTTATAGTTGAATTAAGGCAAGCTTATGCAATAGGACATTCTTAGGGAGAGGTGTCCTTGATGGTAGAATTTTTTAATGGATCTTTTTATTCGAATTATCTCAGAAAAATATTTGCTAAAACTATAAAAAGTCAGTCCAACTTCAGTAACGACTGAAACTTTTGAGGTTTAATTCTAGTTACCATCAATGGCGGAATTTTTTAATGGATCTTTGTATTTGAGTCATCTCAGAAAATCTTTTACGCAAAGCTATAAAAAGTCAGCCCAACTACAACTTCACTATCGACTGAAACTTCAGAGGTTTAAATCTAGCAATTATGAAAATAAAATAATTATTCATCGATACAGATTAATCTGGTATACTATTTTCCGTTTTAGACGATATGTTTGTACGAATATTCTGCGTGTGGCAAATAGTAGTTGATGCAGTTGGATTAAAGTCATATTTTATACTTTATTATAGATTTTTGGAAAAAGACGAGAAAAGAAACATTTTTATTTAATTGTTTGTTAAACTGGTTTTAAGAAATAAAATCACAAATAAATAATAGATGCAATTTTTACGCCTAATTAATGTTATTTAAATTTAACAATGAAACAGAAAATTTAGTACAATTTAAAATGTCTTCGTTTGAAATATATTGATGTTTAATACCACATATAAGAAGAGAGGATTGGTTTAAAACAAATTTGATAAGTAAATAAAAGTGTGTAAATCATTGACGTAGTTAAGGTGGGGATCCAGATGCTCTAGAAGAAAATTTCTTTAAAATTGTTTAATCCATAGCCTCAAGCTCCCACCCTGGCTACACAACAAGTGTGAATTTTAAATGTTTACTATGAAAATTACACTAGTTTACTTTGTTTTCGGAAACTTAAGAACAATATATAAAAATTAAATACTTTTAATATAATACAAAAGCATCTTTATTAAATATATTTTTGCAAAGATTAGCTTATATATTCACTATCAGTCACATAAAATGGAGTAAAATTCATCATACTTTATAAACTTCAAAACTTATCTTTTCATTAAAATTTTTTGCAGTACTTCATGTAAGTAAGTAATTAAAGTAACTAAGTATATTGCACTGTAAAGTGTTGGTTTGCTAAATCCAGATTAGAGAAATTTAGACTTGTAGCTGCTTTTTTGTATCTTGATGAAGAGCAACACGGGACATCCATTGCAGTACTGAATGCGGTTGCTGAAATGGTGGTTTATGGAAATGGCATAATTTAAGGCACAGTTGATACTACTAGTACTTGTGGCTTACCAACCTCAAGAGAAAGGGTACTGGTAGGGGCATGGACGATCTGTAACAGCAGAGGAGATAAAGTCATCTCCTTTAAAGGTGTTTCTGTTTAATGGTAAAACTCCCGAAACACGAAAATCTGTTTGAATGTTGTTAGGTGTTGCCGCTAGAGGTAATGCCTCACGAACTATTTGTGGAACGTTGTAAATAGCCATTTTTACCAGGATTTTTACGAATCCAAGCGTCACAAGAAGTTTTGAAATGTATTTTAAATTTTGCTGTTTCATTTTAATGCCCACCTTTTGCTGTGATGATTCTATCGGGTCGCTGCACAGTGGGGGATATTCGCTTCATCAATATTGTATATCTCACTGCAATCAAATTTGCAGCGATCCATCACCTCTTCTAATAGATCAAAAAGGGCATTGATGGTAATCCATTGAAAGTGGGGGCTATGTTGAGACTTGTCGCTTGAGAAGTTCACATCGAGAGCGTAGAAGTGAACTTAGCCAATTAGTGGATGCCGTAATTGTTGTATGCTAATTCTGGCGAACAAGAATTGAATTTTTCATTGTGTCAAGTTTATGAACTTCTCTGGTGGAAAGGCTATAAAACATCTTGGCAGTGTCATCCAAGTACTTCTCCAGTTCGTCTTCTCTGTGATCTGGGAAAACGTGACGATTTCATTTGTAGCCAACAGTTGAAACTTTTATATCTAAAACAAAATAAATTATAAATCAAATGTTTGAGAAATGTTTTAAAGCACGCTACATACAAGAGACCAAATAAAGTCACTGTTATTAGAAAAAGTTCATGTGTTACAAATTACTTAATTCTATTATTTAATAATATAACTTAATTCTATTATTAGATTATCTCTTTCTCTTGCTTTTTTGCAAAGTCATTAAAGAGTCATTACATAAACATTGAAGTCACTTGCAACTGCACGAAGTGATCTGCCATTCTGCATAACTTATTTGACAGCGTCGATGAATGTTTGTTGGGCAGTTTTTCCCTTGTTTGTTTCTTGTTATAAGTTCTCATAACTACTAAAGGAAAATAGTAGAATATATAGAACAATATGTTACTACTAATTAAATTCATGGAAGCAATTTTATATTTACAATAGACTAAGCTGCTAATCACAAGCATTAAGGGTTATTGCAATTGAGGGTTGGTTGTTACAAGCAACAACCTGCAATGTTGATGTAACAGCCAATCCCATGTGGCTTTTTCCTTTGGCCCTAACCTAATGCGATACGATTACCAGTGTTCAAACTCCACAAGACGTAAAATATGTCTGAATAACGAAAACATCTAGCCATGTATCTATCATAATTTTATCCGCAACACTTTAAGATCAAATAAAAAATTGCTTACTGAAATATTTCTCAAGTACTCTAAAATGACAAAACACATTCTTACCTCAAAACTGATGCTTCAAATCGCTATGAGCAATAAAATGTATGAAGGACTAATGGATGTTTCCTTGGCGTTGACACAGCCATGTACTGCTCTCACTATTGTGAAAAAGCTACAGTAACAACCAGGGCTAGACTAATGCAGGTCCATGCAGGCCCTTTTTGGGGGGGGGGGGGGGTAATCAGGATTTTCATTGATTACGATCCACGTGGGCATAATCAGGGTTTTCATTAAAAGGTGTCAAATGATTAAAATTGACCAAAAGTGATCAAAATTCATATATTTTCAAACATTTAGGAAGGGAGTGCGGTCCCCATTCTTCTCTCTGCTTCATGTACCCCCTCTAGCAATACAAAAAAAAAACGAACTATATCATTAGAAAACTAATGATTAAAATTTTATTATAACAACTTAGTATTATATTGTTTTCAAAAGAAATTCTTTATTGACGTTTTAATCATAACAAAGCAATTTAAAACCATTACTTATTACCAATTGGAGGCCTTTTCTTTTAGACATCTTATAACATACGTAGATAAGCAAAGTAAAATTTGCAAACAAATATTCCTGTCAATCAATCCATCATTTTTTCTACTGTGATCCTACTAGCATTGGGTGAGTGCAAAAGTTCGTGTTTTTTCTTATTTTCGTTATTTTTTCTTAAATTTGTTACCATCTTTTTGTGATTCCCTGTATACAGATGTAAATAGTACCTGGTACGAAATTTATACATACATATAATATGTATGAATTTTAGTACTAACTACTTCCACATTGTTCTCAAACAATTGTTATGTATAAATAGAAGGGAAGCTTCCAGAATGATGCTTGTCCCGGGGCCCTGGATAATCTAAGTCGGGCCCTACTAACAACCAACCCCTGTAAGAACCAACCTCAGGCTCCCCCATTTGTACTATTTTCATTCTTTACGGTATGAGTACAATATTTCTACGGTACATTAAATTAAAAGATGCATCATATGTACCACTTCAATTGTAAGCTGTACTTACATCGTAAAATAACTGTTTCTTGGTAAATATATAGTATATCTACTGCTAAATACTATCTATATCACTAATGTAAAATTCCGTTTCACCAGTTACTACTAAAGAGCGACGCTAGATGTGTATATATATTGTTCTGTTGGATTTACGCTTATTTGGCCCTCGCGCATGTCTTAATACACAATGAGGCTAACCCGAACAGAGAACTCCCATTGCACTTCTGGGGGTTTATGTGGGATATGTTTGTTCTGTTCTTATATTTTGTAAGATATTGTGCCGTAGTATTTAATATGCATTATATATAACGATTCAAATTTTTTATAGTACATATACCGTGCATTTAATATACAGCATATAAACCATCTAGTATACAGTATATATACGATTACAAAGGTTTTAAAATTTATACCTATATACCGTACTGGTATATACGATTATATAAGCTACATTTTACGGTATACACACTTTAAAACTGTTTACAGTACCATTTCTGTGTAAAAAAAAAGTGATACATACAATAAATATGTATCGCCAAATTGTCGCAAAGGAAAAAGGCTAAAATTATGTCTTCTATCATTTTTTATTGCAAAAATATGTCTTCATACGGAAATTGTAACAAACTTCTAATGTTTCAATACAAACACCCTATTTTGATAGCATATTTGTATTCATCGGTAAAGTCTGCCTTTCCGATACCAAGCGGGAAGTCAATCAGTGATGTAATCAAGGAAGTACACTGTAAAAAAAAACCACTGTAGATTTGCCAGCACAAACTGCTGGCGTCCAAATTGCCAGCACATTGTGCTGTTAATTTTACGCAACTACTGTTATTTTTCATGTTTATATAGTCAAGAAACCAAAGAAAGCTACAGCACATTCGACTGTGATCGAGTTTGAGCGCGAGATGAACAGTACTTTGTGCTGTAAAAATGTCGTTTTTTTACAGTGTAGCCAGATTTAAAGTTTGAAACTCCTAAAGTTCAAATCCTTTCTAAAGGTTTCGAGATGAACTGCAACAGGGTCGTCTCTTAAGCGTAACTCAAACACTATTTCTTGAAATGAGCTGTAATTTTCAATCCACATATTTAAAACTTCTTGATATCGAGTTCAGTTAAAAGATCTATACGTTACAATACACATTTTTGCGAATATTAATTTCATAATTTATAAGTTTTGAAATTAATATTCTACAAGAAAAATATTGTAAGCTATAAAAAGTTTAAGTGAAATCGATATCTAAATACTTTAAATATGCAAATCGAAACTACTGCTCAATCCTCCATATACGAAGGTAAGACAAACATTTTCCACAATTTTGACATAACTCTTCTTACATTCTTCATACTGAACTCTGTCCTCGTTTATTTTATTGTTATGCTGTTGTGGTGATGCTTTGAAAGTTTGATCGTAATTCCTCCATTTGTCTTCCTTTTGTTGCAGAATGCAGATAGATCATGGGCGAGAGGTTTCCACCAAAGAGGAGCAAAGAGCAGTCATCCAGTTTTTGTGGTCGGAATGTGTAACAGGGGCAGCAATCCATCGAAGACTTTCGGCAGAATACGGGAACAGAGTCTTGCCCTATAGATCTACGAATGGATTGAAAAAATCATAAATGGCCGCACAAGTGTTACGCATGAGGTAGGAGAGGGATGACCGTATACGGCCACAAATGATGACAACATTGAGCGTGCACGTGACATGATTCTGTTAGACAGACGAGTGACTATTGATGAAGTGGCACATCGTCTGCAAATTAGGCATGGTTCTGCCTACGAAATCATCCATACCAGACTTGGGTTTCATAAAGTCGGTGCATGCGTGGATCGCTTCTCAGTCGAAAACCTTCTTCTCTGAGGGAATCAGGAAGCTTGTGCAACGATGGACCAAGTGCGCTGTAAAGCAAGGGGACTATATTGGAAAATTATGTTAACGCTAGTTTCCCATTTGTATTGAAATCAAATTATCCTCGTATTTTTTCAGTTATGTCTTAAAAACTACCCCCATTGCAGTTTACTTTGCAACCATTAAATAAGGAATTTAACATTAGCAAGGCTCGAAACATATAGTAAAACGTTTACTGTCCCTACCAGTATCCCTAATCAGTAATCTTCAGGATGAATTGCTTTAAGATATGCAATAGAAACATATCAAGAAAGTAATTATTTTAAAATAGTGGTGGCGAAAATAAAACTTCTCCAATATTCTACGAGGCCTTCATTAGGGATTCCAAACATTACATCTATCAAAAACACAATTTATACTCGAATGACGGTTTTCGTTTATCCCTGCAATAATTTAGCGATTAAAGTACGCGTGACGTATCTTCTTTTCTTTGTTAGTTTGTCTGGCGCAGATTATACAGGTATTATTTTAATTTTTTTTATTGCTTAAAGGCGTACAACCAACAGAGTGAAAAAATGCCCAAGCCGGGACTCGAACTCGGGTCATCGGTATAGCGCATATACGAGAATAACATAGATTTATAAAGGTATTGTTATGTGAGGTACAGTCGTGAAAAAAAAAAGTAAATACCTCCTACTAACTCCTCAACACATTATCGTCGAAGATAGTTACTGGTAACGAACGATTGGAAATAAAGTCTACTTTTAAATGATGTATATAAAATTTTCTTAAGAGGCCATCTACATATTAAAACGAATACAAACTTCATTTTTTTCAATGGCAATACCCAATTTTAACGAGATATTTCAACTCTTCGGTTCAAACTATGCCAAGATACCAAATTTCAAGGCATTTGAATGATAAGTTTTTGAATTATAAACATTCAAAATTTAGCGCTTATAATGTTAAATTACATTTTCATATTTTCATAAATATCTCCTGAAATTATACTCATAATGTGCTAATTTTTTGTGTAGCAATAATACGAAAATACCTAAACATAAATACGTTGAATTTGAAATATTTGTAATTTTATGATATGAATTATGAAATTAATATTCGAAAAAATTATGAATTGCAACCTACAATTTTTTTCATGGATTTAGATTTATTAAGTCCTGCTTTATGGAAATCTAGAATTTCACATTTTTCTTCCAAGAAGTTCTCAAATTATGCTTAAAAAACGACTAAATGATGTTTTAAGTGGCTGTCTATGATAGAAGCGACTAGATATGTTAAAATTTCTTATAGTCCGAGAGCTGTTAAACATTTTAGGGAAGGTACTTGAGGTACCCTGAAAATTTGTGCAACATTTCTTTTGTAATGCCTGAATACAAAATCGAATATCTGGCTGAAGGATCGTGACAGTTAGCCCAACTGTGAATTTTTAAATTTCCAAAATTTTCGTTGCGAAAAAATATTTTTGAGGCATTTTGAAATTTTAATACCTTCAAATTTAGTATTTAATGAAATAAAAAATAGAAAAGCCAGACACTTTAGATGCCGCAAAAGCTGTGCCAGACACGTGTCAAGTGTCATTTTATGACTACCCAAAAAAGGTGTTTGAGGCATGCTGAGATTGAAACAGAATAATGTTTATGCTAAGAAAAAAATATTTTGAAAATGACAGACACTTTTGTTGGCACTTTCTACTTGCCAGACAACATAGAATGGTAAACGCAAGTGCCAGTAAAGCTGGACTTGCGGTGCCTCGCTGAAGATCCATTTACTAACTTAAGATACAAACAAAGCGTAAACCGCGTTGCATCTTAAGATGAATTTCAGCTGGATGCGTGCGCAATCACAACAAATCTAACTGTGATAGGCTCTCGCAAGACCACGTGACTCATAGCAAGCATGCAGTTGTTCTGAAAATTTTGGAATAGTAAAATGGAAATAATGAAAAGTAAAAGAAAAAAAAATGTTATTTGCGCAAAAGGCGACGAAAAAATCACTGTTTTTAGTGAAAAAACGCTACAAAAATGCAGTGAAGTACTGAACATTCGGCAAAAACATAGATTAAAATGTAAAGATATTACTTTACCATCCAATGCTAATCTGAAAGAGGATTATCATAGACATTGCTACAAAAGTTTCATCACTTTAATGAAGAAATAAGGCGACGACAACGCTTCAGGAATATCCAATGTGCCTTCTTCATTAGGTAATAGTATAATTTTATTTTTTATTCATTGTAATAATATATTGACAAATAGCCGAAGACATTCATGCTCCTTGACTGAAATAAACCTTGTCTATCGGATAGATGAAAACACTCATTGTACGAACTATAGAATATATTTATGTGTACTATTTATATCTTTTACCTGTATAGCTCAAGACAATAGCTGTAGCATCAGCTCGTCTACGAATTTATTATCTGCATGAATTTCAATAGTTGTCTCCATGAATGTAAAGAAACATTTTACACCAAATATTTTTTTAACATTATATAATTTTAGAAACTTTTAACTAGGAAGGTTTGCATAAGTGTATACCCAGAAAACTTTGGAAACTTTTATGAAAAATACTCTTTAATAAAATGAACTTTGTCTACTCTTTATACGGAACTAGTTTAAGAAAGTTTAACTTAAATAAATATACTTTTATAACTATGATTTTGTCATATACATTTATATGTACATGTAATGAAATTTAACGATCGTTTAATCACGGTTAGTACAAAATTTAAACTGATTAAAATTACTTCAAACTCAAAATTAAGAGCCGATTCCGAGCACTGTCAATTTAATTTCGATAATGTTAGTATCGGAGACAATATGAGAAAAGTATTGTTATCATAGAAACAACGCTTTATTTAATGTCGAAATGTGTAATGAAATAGCTCATAATCGGACAGTTACTTTTAAAATGCAGTTAAATTTATCCAGCCGGTGAAACCGTCCGAAAATTAAATAACTTCAGCAACACGCAACTGGTATATATTACATAAGCTTATAGAAAAAATAATAAAATGTTTCATTGTTTAAGTTTAATTTATTAAGTACCGCGCATTCAAATAATCATTTAACAAGCAATTTTCAGATGCATTAAAATATTCGCGTTTGGTGAGGAAAAGTTTTGCCCACCAAATCGCGTGCACATTCGTCTTTTAGCGCCAAATAATTGAAAATATTTTATTTTTTTAAAGGCTTTTTACTGAAATTCCGCAGCTAAATTTTACTGATACTTTAAAACATACATACGTATAATAAGCATTTAATAAGCATATAAGTTTAGTAAGCATTTTTAACACCGTCCAACAAAGTTAAAAAGTGTTTGTAAATTTGGTTTGCCTGTCTGTCCCTCGGTGCTGTATCTCATTGGGTGGCAACGACAGAAAAATACACTTGAATTTCATTGGTTTGATGGAGATTCTATGCCGCAACTCTAGTGTTAGAAGCTGTTGTTAATGAAAGAGTCGAGGTCAGAGATGAAAATGTTACAGGTAAGTTTCAACATTACTCCTCTTTCATACTTATATTATTCATTTTGTTATTCCTTCAATATAAATTCATTATCATTTTCATATAATCCAGAAGAACTGGAAGAAGAAGAGTTTTCAAATTCTGATGAAGACTTCACTGTTGATGATGAAGCAAGAAATACTGACGATGAATAAAAAAGATCCAAAAAGCAGATTCATGCTTTTATACCCATATAAATAGTTAATTATAAAAAATCTTATCAGGATACTTCATTTTGTATTCATTAATTTTATTTAACTTCTATATTTTATTATAATAAATAAAAAAAAATAATTAAAGTAAACAGAGATTAAACAAAAAATATTATATTTCTTGTTATATCGCGTATCTATAGATACACATCATACCTTTATCATTTAATGTTAAATATATGAAAATTCTAAAAAAACATATGCATACTACGATTGAGAATCTTTTTACTACTCCAAAATTTTTAGAACAACTGCATGCTTGCTATGAGTTACGTGGTCTTGCGAAAGCCTATCGCAGTTAAGTTTGTTGTGATTGCGCACGCATCCAGTTGAAATTCATCTTAAGATGCAACGCGGTTTACGCTTTGTTCGTATCGTAAGTCAGTAAATTGATCTTCAGCGAGGCGCCGCAAGTCCAGCTTTACTGGCACTCGCGTTTAACATTCTATGTTGGTTGGTAAGTAGAAAATGCCAACAAAAGTGTCAAAATATTTTTTCTAAGCTTAAACATTATTCTGTCTCAATCTCAGCGTGCCTCAAGCACCTTTTTTGGGTAGTCATAAAATGGCACTTGACACGTGTCTGGTACAGTTTTTGGGCCGACTAAAGTGTCTGGCTTTTATATTTTTTTATTTCCTTAAATACTAAATTTGAAGGTATTAAAAGTTCAAAATGCCTCAAGGATATTGTCTTGCAACGAAAATTTTGGAAATTTAAAAATTCTTGAGTGGGCTAAGTACCACGATCCTTCAGCCAGACATTCGATTTTGGGTTCAGACATTACAAAAGAAGTGTTACACAAATTTTTATGGTGGCTCAAATACCTACCCTAAAATGTTCAACAGCTCTCCTGCTATTATGCTATCCTGTAATCCAGCAATCTTCAATGATTGCTTGAGTGGCGCTTAAGATGTCTTGATCAAGAAGGGGGCTCTCTCGGTCAACAGTCGTGTACAGAACTTCAATTTGGATACAGCCCTTAAAATACGCTCTTTTTAAAACAATTCTTTTCTCGGAAACTTGTCATACGAATTGCATAAAAATTTGTAAGTTATGGTTCGTTTTAATATGTAGAAGGCCACCTAAGCAAATTTTATATACATCATTTAAAAGTAGACTTTATTACCAATCGTGTGGTACCAGTAACTTTCTTCTATGAGAATTTTTTGCATAGTTAGTAAGGGGTGTTTTTTTCCACGACTGTACAAATACTGCTCACATTGCTGCAGTACAAGTACTGTAATTTTACACAGAAATTCTATAGAGTGTAGTATTAAAGCTGAACCTCCAGCAGCACGTAAGATTACGATGTAAAAGCAGAAATTCAAGAAACAACCTTTCATCAAAGAAAATAATTGTAAAGAAAGTCTCTAGTTTGCAAAAAAAAAAATCTAAACGAAGTTATTAGTTACAAGAACAAAATTCTGTTCACTAAACTGTTAAAAAAAGGAAAAGAAAAGATTTTGAATCTAGCATGAAGGTTTACAGAAATATAATGTAATCTCTTCCTAGTTATCCGCTATTTCAAAAAACATTCTTTTATCTTCCATAACTTCAGCACCACTAGAAATTGTAAGATTTAAAAAAGCATTTTTGAAAAGTTTTTATTTTCTTTCCCGCAATTTTCATTAAAGTTTTTGCGTAGTTTTTATAGTATGCTAATCAGATTTTTTTAAACTCATTATCCACACGAATATCGATTTTTCGGATGCTATCAATTCTCAAGTAAACATTTTCGGCTGCGCAACTAAAGTTATACATGCAAGAGTAACAAAATAATGTTAATTTCATGCTGTTAATTTAGTATGTTTGCCTTTTGAACATGTTTGTTGAACCTGAAAATGTTTACTTGAGTATTGATGCCATCCAAAAAATCGATATTTCGTGTTTACATCGGGATAAGAAGACTGATTATTACACGGTAGAAACTACTGGTAAACGTTTTCAAAACAGAAACTTTTCTTTCAGATATGCTTCTTTAAATCACAGAGGTTCATTGTAAACGTTTATGTCGTTTCTGAAGATAAAGTAATGATTTTGCGAATCGTAGACAACTCGAAAGAGATTAGATTATATTTTCTGACATCTTCTTTCTAGGTCACAAAACATTTTTTTTTTTTTTTTTTTTTTTACAGTTGTCCATGAACTGGTGACTGATAGAACTATAAATATAATTTTTGCATCACACGACAGATAGAGCTATTGGAGTGTTGCTCAGTATCAGATTGATAATAGGGCGAGTATTTAATTTTTATTTAATCATTAGTCCTTGCAAAATATTTATTTTCTGACAAATCCATATACATGCTGTTCCTCATAACCTAGCATACAACTCATAGACAGAAAAAATAACTTGTCTGCCTTGAATTCAAAAACAGTTCTTTGAAAATAAAAAGCTTCTTGGTTATCTTTAAATTTGAAGGTTGCGTTTCATAAACATACCCAAATATGTCTAAAAGCACATCTAGGGCTTCTGTTCAAATATTATAAAATATGAAAAAATGAATAGTATTTCTTAAGCTAACCATTTTGAATCAAATAAAATCTTTTTACTCATAGTTTCCAATAAAAACATGATGAAATTTATAACAAAATGAAATCCTTCAAAACCATGCCAACGCGTAGCTTTGGAATGGATGTTTCGATTTTGATAATTATTGTTGTTTTTTTCTTTTTTGGAGTGCGCTCGTTTTCATGATTTTTCCAAAGAGAACTAAATCACTACTCGATACGTTTTTAACACCACTTTCATTCAAAGAAATAGCTTCTTTATAAATTTTGTAGAAACTTATCTGGAAGGGCTTTTTCTTGCATTTGTTATAGTACCACGATTTTTTTTTCTTAAAACGGCTTTCAAAAAACGGACCAGTGGAAACCTGAAAAATGACACTAAAAAAATAAAATATGAAACATTATCATCTAACTACTTTTAGAAAGCAACTGAAATTCAACTCACTATATCGCTAATATATTTCTCAATTTTCACGATATTCGACTGGCCTCTGTTGCCCTATATAGTTGACTACAAAATTATGCAGCAAAAATTTTGTTATCTTTCGCACATGATCAGTTAACAGTAATAGATTTTTTTACTAAATACATATTTTTGTTTTTGATTTTTTAAAATGCTCATATTTGATCAAATGTTTAATATATTTATATTTCAATTGCAGGATGCTATTTGTATTGAAAATTTTCAAGTTTCCTGAAAGTGACGTTAATTTTGGTTGAAAACCCTGCATCCCATATACAAATAACATGAGAAAATTTCTTAAAAGAAATCTTTTTATTTCCATTAATATGCATGCTACTCTTACACAAATGAACATAAATATTGTAAGATATTCACATAATTATGTGCTACGAATGTAATACCTCATAAAAATCGGTATAAATGTAAACGTATAATGATATAAAAGCATATTAAAGTGACATATGAGGGCTCACAATCATAGTAAACCAAGTATATTTTGAAAAAAAAATGAGATAATCCATTTAAAAGGCGCATAAAATCTGTTTTATCCACTCCCACAGTAAACTAAATCTGTAAACAGATGACATATTTAAAAAAGTATGTGAAACCAGACTTAGTTCACTGTGGAAGTGGATAAGAAAGATTTCATGCACCTTCTAAATGGACTATCCCCTTTTTTTCAAAATGAACTTGGTCTACTATAGCTGTGAACCCCTCATATAATGCATGTTCATTATAGAATAAATAAAATTTTAATGTTACACAGTTAGACACTGCAGTTAGACGTTGATAACTCTGTAGCAACGTACCATGTCTCATTGTGTACCACGTTAATTTGTTAAAAGAAATGGCTACAATCATCTTTCTTCGGCTTTGTTACAGTTAAGTCCTTGATATTAAGTGTAGAAATAGTGCAGCATATGTATAATATTTGAACTGAAAAAACATATACAAATAGACTAAAGATATATTATCTATAACAGAGTTAAATGATCATCTATTGCAAATTTATCCATTTATCAATGTCTGCATTGTGAAACGCTTTAAATATTCTAAAAATTGCTAAATCAAGGGACTGAAATTCGTAACTGCTTTGGGATGACAAGGAGCCCCTTATGTTTGGCTTCCCATTGCTCAAAAACATAAAAGCACGTTAAAGTAAAATATAATACACGTTATTCATCATAGAATAAAGATCATTATAATACTACACGTTAGACATTCTTCCAATGTGTACCAGTGTTCCATGTCTCACTGCACACCGCGTATATTTGTTGAAAGAAACGGTTACGTACTTCTTCCTTCAGCTTTGTTAAACCAATTAAGCTATCGACTTCAAATATGAAGTGAAGCTCTGCTGCATTTTATTTTCATCAAAAATTCACTTTACAATTAAAATAATGATAATAATATGATTTTTTGAAAAAATGAATGGTTTTCCAGATTTCTACATTCAAATTAAAACTTTTATACGCTAGTTTGTTTGTTTAGAATCACCGTTTCCAAGCAACAATGCCCACCAGTCAAATGAAAGACTGCGAATTATTTTCTTGTTGTGTTTTTCCTGATGAGCATATTAATTATATTTTTATGAAATTTCTTGTTTAAAGTTTGTTTAATTTATTAGTGATTTTCGTTTAAAAATAAATTATCTAATTTTTTAACCGAAAAATTCCTACAAAAAAATAGACGCTTTCAGTCGTGACGTCGGTCATGGCGTTTTTCTTGGAAACTGACTCCAAACAAACGGTTGCTATGCTGTTTTTTTTCTATTATGTTTTTATAGTATAGCTCTATCTTAAAGCTACTTTTCAATGCAACGTATTTTAATACGTTATATGCAGTGGTAACATTTTTTAAGATTTATATTTAATAAGAAATTAAACGTAGCAACCTATTGTTTGGAATTCGTTTCCAACGAAAACGTCATGAGTGACGTCATACTGAAAATGTCTATTATCTTAAATTTGCGATCGCTACACCTACCGTTCTTAAGTCTAACTTTACACTGTAGTCTAACTAATTTAAAAGTAATGGGTAATTATGTAATTGATAAGGCTGGTTGTGTTTATGACGGCCAATTATCAGCACGAGGGATATAGGCCCTTAGGGAGGGAGTGCCTTCCGTGGAGGTCTTTCTAAGGGAACCTAACCCGTGATTATGCTTGGAAAATCAAGGTTCGAAGAAAAGCACGAAAACTCCAAATGATTAGGCCTACGGGCGCTATTGGGATCGAACCCAGCCCCTCCCGTCTACCAGCTTCGAGAGCAGAACCTCTCGGCCACTGTAATTGATAAATACTCTAAAAAGTCAATGAGTTTTTTAACAAATCCATTCTTTCCAAATCTACTAAATCTATCCCTTATAGTTTGATTGTTCTGATTTCTTATCTACAATCATATCATATTCTAAACTGGCTGTAATTTTAAAACGTTTGATTTTCGATGTTATCTTTAAAACCGTCAAAAACGACAGTTTTCTTCTACGAAATTTCCTATTCTTCGTCTTCGCAAATAGGGAGTCAAGTTTCTTGTAATGATTGCCTTCCTTCTTATACAGGTTAAGACAAAAGAAATGTCGAAACATCCTTAAAAGAATTTATCCTTTATATCTCTATTAGAAAAAAAATTAAGTCTATAGCTAAACATTCTTTGGATTCTGATCACAGTCTTAACTTTCAAAGTGACAAAATTATTTGTAATGTCAATTACAATTATGAATTAATTTTTCTGAAAAATTCAGCTACTATCGTAATCGCGATATTATTGTTAATGAAAAGTTTATGCTTTCAACAGTTTGGGGGAATTTATTCAATTTAACTTAGTGACCTTTTAATTTTTATCCTTCAACAAATTTTCTTACGTTTGGATTGTTCAGTTAACTCTCTCTCTCTCTCTTTTTTTTTACCTTTGCCTTTTAATTCAATATTTTGTTTATAATTAGCATTATTTATTTTATTTTCAGGTTTTCTTATCGTTTCTGACTTTTTAATAACATTTTATCAATCTCTTCTTCTTACTGCAACTTGCCGCATCAGCTCTTTTGGGATTGGTAGCTTCTTCTTTGTTTCCTGTTTTCATATTGGACGTTCTTGCCACCTGTTCTACCTCTTACCTGACTGTTTTAATTTTAGGGTTTTGTTCACCTGACGAAATCCTATTCATCTCATTCCTCTGTCTGTCAGTTCACCCGCCTGTCACAGAGCACGTACTCAAAAACTATTTAAGTTCCAGACTTGATTTTTTTTATTGCCGGCGCATAATTTTTTTTTACAAATATTGAATTTATAGATTTAATTTTTAAGCCTCTATGACTAATTTTTAACGCTGATTCCGAATATGTAATTTTCGTTAAAATATTCCCGGTAAAACTCTAATTATCAATTAAAAATCTAGTTTAATGAAAGGATTCATTTCCAATTTCACTTCCACTCTACGAAAACGTTAAAAGCGAGACATCTGGTAAAACCACAGATAATCTTTTGACTAGGATTGTTTTTTTGGGGTATAAAATTTTTACAAATACTGCATTTATAGATTATAAACTTCTGCTTATATGCCTATTTTTCGACGCTAATTCTAAATATGTAATTTTCGTTAAAAATCTATTATTTTTTTTAAATTAAAAAATCGCTTTTTAAAAAGAAAAAGAAATGTATATGAAAGAAAGAAGTATGGCCCGCTATTTAAATCTAAGCGTTTCTCCACTAATTATCATTATTTTATCTCCGATGTTTTATTATAGGCTATATAAAATGAACATATTGCCCTTTTTATTTATGAGTGGTAGTAGTTACCACTATTTACGAATATTAATTTCATTAAAAAAAGGGGGGGGGGAAATCAAGTCATTGATTTTAAAATTTCAGATATTTTATAACGCGGAAACATTTTTAAGAATTGTGGTGGGATTAAATTTCTAAGTTTCTTTTTTACCTCTCAAGGCTCTAACTTGTGTATTTTAAGCATTTTTCTAACTCATCCCCTAATTAAACTACAACGAGATCTGAACTCATTTGAAGGCTTGACCGAAGGAGCTATCTCGTTGAGCCCGACATCTTGCTGGGGTCTATTTCAACCCCAGGCAATTAGGGGCGTTACCCCGTGGGCGGGGACATGAAATTGATTTTTTCATGTGACAAATCGTTTTAAAGCTCTTGGCCTATATATTACTAAGCACCCACTCCCCACCCTCTTGACTCATTTTTCACCACTAGGAAGTGTTTTAATGTTTTATTTTGTTCATTACTACTCCATAAATTTTCCCAAAAATTAAGAAAAAAATCTGCGTAACTAATCTTAACAATTAGCATCTTCTCACCCATTTTTGTCTTTCTGTCGCTAGGAGGCATTATTGTAAAAAATCGCAAACTTCAAATTTAATCTATAATATGTCATGTAATATGTTAAATGAAAGGCCATGTGCCCAATAATGTTAGTTTTCACACTCTCCCTAAATCCACCCTCACCCCTCTATAGCATCCCAATCTATGTAAGGATTTAATAATTATAAATTAACAATTTGGGTTTATTAATTAAAGGATAAAGTGTTTTCAAAGGAATATTAAACGAAATTCTCTGTGCGATCTGTGATCACATTTACCCACGTGTTTTTCTTTAGCTCTTGCAGATGTAGGCCGCTTGTTCGCTCCCGGAGAAGAAAGATCTTTCTAAACACTTTGCATTAACTTCGTTTTTATGGCGTGTTTAAGAAGTATCTTTCTATGTTATTATCCAAGCATAATGATATATATATATATATATAATTCCACCAAGTTTTATTTTATACAAACGTCCAAATGTAAATGTTTAGCCGAGCTTGGATTAGATAAAATTTCATGCATCTTGAGGTGCTTAGCCAAATTAAACTGCAAAGTAAAACCACCTTTACTGAAACATGTGAAAGAAGATGTGACACATGCGAGAAACATGTGAAGATTCCTTTTCCGAATACATTTAACGTTTCGTGAAATCTGATATTTTTTCTTAACATGTTAACACCCAAGCTGTTTTAAAGTTTGATTTAAAAGGACAATATTTTTAGAATACTTTTGTAAAATGAAGAAATAAGAGTTTCTGAAATTTTGTCTCATAATAGCAAAGACACTTCTTAAATACCCCTTTAAAAAGAAGCTAACGCAGAGCGTTTCGAAATAAGTAATATTTTTTCATCAGACACAAAAGAACGCTCTACCGCAGCGACAGCGAAAGGAATTCTTTCTTACTCTTAATTTTAGGACCTACTGCAAACACTTTCTAGGAAAAAGTTAGTGAAATAATCCAGAGACAATAAAAAATGGCGTTATCCATGCTTCAACAACAGATGATAAATCTTGATCATACCAGTTCCCAGTGGAATGGAAGAGTGGGTAAAAATATCGAGATACACACACGCGCTTTAAAATACCAATAAAAATCTTTAACTGATTATATGCAGACAGAATGATGTTGTCCTACTTGTAGATCGCTGAGCATTAACGAATTAATGAAGTAATTAATTTTTCCTTCCAAAATATCGCTAAAAATTATTATTATAAATTACAATCGTTTCAAATTTATGATTTCCCCTTTAACAAAAATAGGATTAAAAGATGTTTAGTTAAAAGATATAAGAGTTGCAAATATTGCAAAAATATCTATAAATTACCTGAATAAAAAAGTAAAATAAAAACAGGATTGTTTTTTTAAATATATATCATTAAGCTAATAATTAAGCAAATAACTAAGTTATCTTAGTCTAACAGAAAAAGAAAAGAAGCTCTTCTAGTGTTGATATATTTGATTAATTAATCTACAATATTTATCAAAGGTCAGGAGCTAATATTTAATTTGCTGAAGAATGAAAAAAAGGTCAGCATTTGCTTTATTGAGAAAATAAAAAGGTCGTGTGTGTATTCAGTCATAACTAAAGACAAATATCCTTATTTTTCCATTAAAAGCACACAATGCTGCTTAAATGAAACTAAACATCGCACTATTCAAAATCTACGTATTACTAACACATATATTTTTAAAGATAACTGAATGCACAGACGTTATTTTGTTTTTACTCGTATATAGCGTTACAAAAAATGTATTAATTAGAAGTTTAAATTAATTAGATACGCTAATTCAAATGTGGAAGATTACAGACTGTTTTATTCATTATCGCACAGGTTAATTTTACGCATGATTTATTATCAAACATGACGATTAATCAATAAATGGGAATAAAAGAACATAATTTTCATTTATATTTAGATGTAACTAAAAATAAATTGATTAAATGTTTAAGTTGATTGAGGTCCTTGTAAAATATATACTAGTGTTAATTAAACACGGCATTTATTAGCTGTGTTATTTTTAAACTATTTGGCATAAATATTAAGAGGCATTGGTCAGTTTGGAGTCCTTAACCCCTTGGCATTCTTTTATTGACTTTATCCGTCAAATTCGACAACGTCAATGGTTAGCAATCGTAATGCTATAATATTAGAAGATAGAAAATGACGTATAATCAACAGAAGAAATGAATATTGGAGGAAATACATCACAACTGGGTGTTTAAAGGGTTTCTTATAAAAAAAAAAATATTATGTCTAGATTTTTTTCTCTTTCCTATTATCTAAAATATTATATATTTATTTATTTATTTATCTTATCTTTATGTAAGAATAACTGACAAGGCCTTGCTTTCTTATAGTTACCTTATAAATTGAGCTCAATAGATGCAGCCATTCCAAAAAAGTTAAATATATATAGAGAGGAATTTCGGGTATTATGGAATGATCGGATATCATGGAATACTTCAATATCTGGCGCATACGGTATTGCAGCCAAGCATAAATCTGCCATACGACTTCCTCGTACTCCCGTAAGGAACTGTGCTCAGTTCTGTTTGGATACATGTTGTTCGAGCGACATGGTGAAATATAATCTTATTCTCAATTTTTGCAGTTTTTTTGCAGGTACGTTTTATAAAATTCGTAATAATTATAAAATCTCATTGTCCGTGATGTTAACCAAGTTCAGAATAAAGTTGAACAGTTACATTTATGCTGTTTTAGTGAGTTTTTCTCTATGCTAACTTGTTGACGAGCGAAGAGTTTGTTTTTCAAGATAGTGTGTTGGGTAATATGGAATATCATCTAGACAACTGCTCCAAGACGAGTCTAAAAATTAAAACAATTTTTCAAAGAAGCTATTGATTTATAGATCATGTACTAAGTTTTACTCATTAAATAGTTTTCGTTATGCTTTTAAATCGTGGTTTTTCTTGGAATTTTAATATTCCTTTTGACCCTATTCCATATTACTCGACTGATTCCCATTACCCGGAAAGTGTAACTTTTTTTTAAAGCTAAATATTGATATGTATGTTTTTTCATTTTAAACGCATTAATAATGTGTTAAAAACAGTCAAACTTTGCTCTTTACTAACTATTAATGTATCTCAATTTTTTATGTTGACTTACAAATAAAAATAAAATGGTATTCCATCATACCCTAACTTCCTGTCTATGTCTCTGTGTGTGTGTGTATTAATTTTGCAAAATAACCAGAAATCAATAAGTCCACCTCTATATGTAAGTATACACCTGTTTTATTATATATCAGAGCAATCATTTCCAATCATAAACCATTAATGCGAATTATTTTGTGTAGCTTTGTAAAATGTAGATTTAAATGTAAAAAGGGGGACAATTATAAATCTTATACGAAAGTGTATGGTAACACGTTACGCAAGAGTAGGTCAATAAACACATCGATAAATTTGAAGTAGCATAATGTTATAACATTAACATTTACAACAAACGATTACCGGGTGTCGGTCGCAATGTATCCGAATTCTTTTGAAGTTTCTGAAATATTATCATAATTGCTATGCGCAGACTTTTCAGTATGGAATAGACAATATTAAATTTCAGTAAATACAAAAAATTAGCATAATACAATATGATATAATACAGTGTAAATAATATATAATAAAATATAATATGATATTATACTAATAATATACAGGGTGTTCCAAACTTTGACCGATAATTTCAGGGGTGCTAACATGGGATTGCTAACCACTTATTTAGTCACGAATTCAGGGTGTGTCATCCTAACTGAATTCGAGTTGGCGGTCATAATTTCGAGAAAAATAAAAACACTGCAATGAAAATGCAACGATATGTACAGTCGTGGAAAAAAGAAAGTAAACACCCCCTACTAAATACTGAACAAATTATCGCAGAAGAAAGCTACTGGTACCAAACGATTGGAAATAAAGCCTACTTTTAAATGATGTATATCAAATTTGCTTAGGGGGCAATCTACATATTAAAACGAACCATAACTTTGTTTTATTTAATAGCAGTACACAATTCTGACAGCATAAATGAACTCTACGCCCTTCAATTAGCCTAAAAGCAAATTTTTATGCAATTCGTACCATAAGTTTCCGAGAAATTAATTATTTTAAAACGAGCGTATTTTAAAGGCTGTATCCAAACTGAAGTTCCGTACTCGTTTGTTAACCGAGAGAGCCCCTTTCTTAATCAAGGCATCTTAAGCGCCACTCAAGGAGTCAATGAAGCCTGTTAGATTACAGGACAACAGAATAAATTTCAAAATATCTAGCTCACAGCTACCATAGACGGCCCCTTAAACCATCATTTTGCCGTTATTTAAGCATAATTTGAAAACTACTTAGTAGAAAAATGTGAAATTTTGGATTTCCATAAAGCAGGACTTAATAAATCTAAATCCGTCAAAAAAATTGTAGGTTGCAATTCATTATTTTTTCGAATATTGATTTCATAATTCATAATTCATATCATAAAATTATAAATAATAGCAAATTCAGCGTATTTATGTTTGGGTATATTAGTATTATTGCTCCAAAAAAAAAAAAAAAAAAAAAAAAAATAGCACATTAGGAGCATAATTTCAAGAGATATAAATATAAATATGAAAATGTAATTTAACATTAGAAGCACTAAATTTTGAATGTTTATAATTCAAAAACTTATCATTCAAATGACTTGAAATTGGGAGTCTAGGCATAGTTTGAACCGAAGATTTGAAATATCTCGTTAAAATTGGGTATTGTCATTGAAAAAAAAAGTTTGGATTCGTTTTAATATGCAGATGGCCCCCTAAGAAAGTTTTATATACATCATTTAAAAGTAGACTTTATTTCCAATCGTTCGGTACCAGTAACTTTCGTCTACGATAATTTGTTGAGGAATTAGTAGGGGGTGTTTACTTTTTTTTTTCCACGACTGTACCTTGTTATGAGTGAAATGTGATAACATCAAGAAAAGATCTGGAAAAACATGTTGCTCAAGTAATCGATGTACCGTATGAACTGATAATCATAGTCCAAAATGTGGGTAACAAGTGCACACTGCTGGTGCGAATAATGCAAACTTCTACCACTTTTGCTTGGCGTTATCACATTTACAACAAAGATGAGAATATCTGTTAAATGGTATATTTTAATATACTTCAGTTTTCTGAAAATTATGACCGTCAGCCCTAACTGAGTTAGGATGAAACACCCTGTATTTTTTATTAAATACGTGGTTTGCGACCCCATGTTCTATGGTAATTTTTCATCCTCTTGATGCCTATCATCCACCCTCTGAATTTTTCGGTCGAATTTTGGACCACCCTATATAATATAATGTAAATAATACGTAATGTAACATAATATTAATAATATATAATATATTAAAAACGAGTTGCACTAAAAAAAGAGGATTTTCTTTTAGTCATTTGTTTTACATTCTTAAACTCATGTTCCAGAAGTTTCTATGGCACCGTTTATTTGTTCATTAAATATGCGATTGCTGTTTAACCCTTTCAGTGCGGATTTTTTTTTATTTTCCAAATTACTGTACTACGCAGGCGCAATACATCATCACTGTTAAGCCCATGACGCACTACAGTGAGCACAATACACGCCGTGAACGCCTAGGCGACTTTTGGCGACACTTACTGTAGTCTACAGCACCCAACTCCTAGATGTCGACATTGGTCGAATCCCGCACTCGGACCCTTATGTCGACTTCTGTCGACTCCCGCACTAAAAGGCTTAAAATAACCTCAGTTTGATTGCTCTGTAGAAACAATATTCGATAGAAAGTTTGCTTGGTAAATGCAACTGTGTTTCAATAAATCTCTTTTTTGCTAAATTTTGCCACTAATCCTTCTGTTCATTTGATCGTGACAATAATATAATATGTATACAAATTTTATATGCTCTTCACAAGCATAAAATCACTAAGCACACTACAAGCTACTATCACTTATAAGTTGCAATAAATTTGAATTATTTTGTGTGACTAGAATTGAACGCGCAACCACTTTCTGCACTTGAGTAATTTTTTGTGTACATAAAACTATAATAGAACGCCTATTATTTGAACTCCAATTAACCGAACATCCAATTATTCATACCTCTATCAACCACTTATACAGGGGTCTTTTTCACTTAATACTATATTGCAGCATTAAATTAACATTGAATGAACAACATATAAATATTAATATTTATAACAATGTGATATTTATTAATTATTATTTGTCAATATTTCATTGATGTTTTTTCGTTTATTAATTTTTATTGAAATTTTATTTGATATTATTTAGTTTTAATTAATGCGTACATTAATATTAACAATTAATTAATGCCAGAACAAAATATTGCATTCCCATCGTTTCATTTAAAATTTAATCAATTCATCAATTGCAGTCGAAGAGAAAGTTTCCATCTCCTGAATACCATTCGATTTTACGATTCATTGGTTATTTGAATTTTCGAGCAATATGCGTCTGACAATTCAGGAGCTCGTGGATAACATCA
Organism: Maratus speciosus; assembly: GCA_963932465.1. NCBI lineage: Eukaryota > Metazoa > Arthropoda > Arachnida > Araneae > Salticidae > Maratus > Maratus speciosus. The sequence goes on along the minus strand of OZ010787.1, from coordinate 510,500,276 downwards.
TAGCAGAAATTCGACGACTGAAATAAGAGTTATTTGTTCACGCTGGCACGAGAACAACAACAAAAAAAAACTTCTCTTTTGCGAAGCCAAAAACAAAGACCATTCAAGTTGAACAGTTTCTTGTTATAATGTAAGCATTTGTTTCTATTGTGAGAACTTTGAACTGTTTAAATCATTTTGTGAATCGGAAATTACAGTAGAGTTTTCTTTTTTTAAACGAACCTGGATTTTATCTTTAAAATAAAACATGCATTTGATTTTCAAAGAATTTATTATCGTATTTACAGGGTATCTCAAAATTATTAGTATTGTTTTTAGTTATTTTAAAGAAGAGTCAGTTTTACTAGCTGAGTATTATATTACTTAAAGGAGAATTAACAGCAGAGTAAAGAACCATATTACTAGAATTTTATTTAAAATTAAATCATCTCGTCATTTGCAAATGAAGAGGAAGTGCTCAGCTCTTGAATACAAAGATACGGTTTAATTTTATTATTCATCGGTTGATTAAAATTTTTTAGCAAGATATTCCTGAAAATTCAGAAGCTCGAACATAATGTTATATATATCGTAACAGCATTTGAGATGTTACAGCCTTTTCAGGATTTCTCGTTACCCATCATGCTTGCGTAGAGATACCATATCATCGCAAACTTGCATGCGAGAGCAAAAGTGCCTTCTTTCGAAAACCTGTTCGGTGCTGACAACCGTACTTCGCCCCAGAAGGTGCTTCTTAAATTTCCTGCTCAGTAACGGGAAAATTTCTGACACATTTTCTGACTCATTTTTAAGGGTGTATTCCGATCCAAACTGCTTATTTCCTGATTCATTTTTAAATTATGTTTTGCTCTCAAGCACATCAAACTGGGGAAATTCTCTTATTTAGAAACTGCTTAATGTGCCGTGCTTCTCGATTTTTTGATAAATGCAGAAAATTTTGTAAAAAATGCTATCAAAGTTGGGGTTTTGAACCAAATTTTCCGAAGCGGGAGATCTGGGAGTGAAAAAAAATGGTCATACTGAGAAAATAATTGTTTAAAACTCAAATTCTAATTAACTGAGCGAAAAATGAAATCACACGGCCTCTTATACATCTCTTCAAAAATCACCTCAGCAAGTTTCATGTTTTTACTTTTAAAAATGAGTCTGAAAATGTCTCAGAAAATTTTGAGCTATTGAGGGTGGAAAAATATTTTTTCGAATACACCCTTAAATGTAAAGGGATAAAATTGCTTCTTGCGTGAATTTCGGGACGCGCTCTATAACGGATTTTATTCATTTTAAAACTATTCAATTCATAGATCCAGTTTAATAGATGGCCCAACGTAACTTAGATATCAATCTGTCAGTGACAGAGTTGGTCAAGTGGCTTCCCCCACTCTGGGACTGGCCTAAAAGAATTAAATGAAAAATTTCCAAACTTTTTGAAAGCATTTTTCGGAAAATTACATCTGGCGACTTCGATTCACTCGTCTCAACACCTCATATAAACATCACACAATTATAGTAGCCTACTTGACATACCTCCAAATACACGTGGCAACAAAACTCCGTAGATCATTTGTGAACTCCGCACTTCATTTATCACTTTGTGAAATATTTTGCTAATGGTGTCAAGCGCCTGACTACTAAAGCGATTTGGAATCGAATAGCGTTTTTTATTTTCTAATAAATAACTTATCGAGCTATGAAAGGCAAATTTTTCCCCTTTCTCGCGCTGCCGCATCGGAAATTCGATTCAAAACACCCAATTTGACAGTATTTTCTAAAAGATCTTCTGCCTTTACCAATTATGAAAAACGCCAGATTGCCAGATTACGCAGATTCAGAATTAGAATACTTGCCAATTTCATGCGTTTCCGAACACAAATGAATTCAGAAATGTGTCAGAAAGTTAGTTCCTTTGTATTTCAGAACGGCCTTGCTCAACAATGCAAAACTTTCTGACAGATTTTCTGACTCATTTTTAAACATAAAGACATAAAACTGGCATACCTGACTACTGAAGCGATTTGGAATCGAATAACGTTTTCTATCATTTGATAAATAAATTACTTGTCGATTTATAAACGATTATTGTGATTTTTTGGATTGGAATGTAGCGTAGATATGAAATACTATAGCGGGGAGTCGTAAATCAGCTTGGAAGTATATCTTTTTCCCAGGTGGCCTATGGCCCGTAATTTTCTATGTATCGTATAATGCACAATTTTGTTAATGCTGGAATATATACATAGATCTAGATACTGGAGCAGTTTTCTAAGCTCATCAACTAAATTATAGTCTGGGAGATTTATTTTTCTGCCGCGTGGGCTTTTGTTTGCCTGCAGTTAATTTACTCATGATGGCTTTGCATAAAATAACTTATCCTTCTACTGGAATCTATATAGATTTAAAATGACCGACAATCGTGAATTAATCTATCAAAAAGATTACTCCAAAAAAAAAAAAAAAGATTATTATGATCCTCCTTATCTCTGATAATCTAGGTTTATCCTATACAACAAGTGCTCTGCATATCAATTAAGAAGCTATGTGCTGGTTAATGACATGAACTTATCCATCTTCTAAAATTGTTCTCCACGCCTATGTATTTATTTTCTTCAATTATATGTTTACAAGCCATCGCGTACACTATATGGCCAAAAGTGACCGGTCACTTGTGATTTTAGACGTTTTGTTAAATATCTAGAAAAATACATGAGGAATTAACCTGAAACTACAGGTGTGTAAACAGGTATAGGTCATATATTTCCGCGAAGAGTTTTTCCCTAAACCTCATAGGCGACCGTCAACAAATTGAAAAAGAACGAATATCTTTTGGATAACCCTGTAAAAACTAATGTAGCAAAAGCGTTCAAATTCGAGATTATTAAAAAGTGGCTTATTGTAATATGCTGTGTTCATTTTTATGAGGATAGGATGTATACTCGTAGAGAAATTAAGGTTTTTATAAAAACAGTCCCAAATTTCGCCAAGTTTTTTGCTTATAATTTGCAGAGTTCTTAATATAAAAAAACGTTCTTTTCAGAAAATATGACAAACAGCATTGTACACAATACTCTGCAATCAGAATTACAAAATAATAATAATTGGATGAAAAATGAGCAGGTTTACTAAAAAATGTTTTACTGCGCATGCGCGAATGCAATCAAAATATAATGTGCATAATGTATTAGCTAAGTATATAGAGCAACTTTTGTGAAAGACTCAAAATCATAGCTTGAAAATTCTGAAAATTATCGTCGACAGAATAAGCTCAAAATCCGTTATTCCTAAATAGTCCAGGCAATAGAGACCGTATAGGGTCTCTACCTAGCAAAATTCATGGTAGTTCTGGAAAAAGGCTTACTATATGTTTTTTGGGTCGCTGAATCCGAATTTTTAACTTCCCACCAAAATTTCCCCCGCAACACCCCCCCCCCCCCAAATTTTGGTAAAAAGCCCTCCAAAAAAGGTTTTTATTAAAAAAAATTATTATTTTAATTATATATTAAAAATTAAATTTTTTATTATTTTAGAGAAAAAGTATCTAGAAATTCAGAAAGTAGGCAAAATTTGCAACAAATTAGATATATGACATTAAAACTTAGGATGAAGGGGAAGGGGAGATCTGCCTCGGAACATGCGCGCGGTGCTGCGTGAACTAAGTTGCGCAATTCCACTTAACCACTCACACGTTTACATTCGCCCTCCCATCTCCTCTCCGAACTTTCTCTATAAGGTTTACTTTAAGTTTTGTGGGTCGCTGAATCCGAATTTTTAACTTCCCCCCAAAATTCCCCCCCCGAACCCCCCCTCCCCCCAAAATAGTTGTTTTTAACTTAAATTTCTTATTGTTTTAGGGGGAAAGCATTACGAAATTCAGAAACTAGAGAAAATTTGCAACAAATAGGATATATGACATTATGACGTAGGATGAACGGGGAGAGAGAGGGCTGCCTCGGAACATACATTGCGGCGCTACGTGCACTAAGTTATGAAGTTCTAGTAATAGGGGATTTTACCTGGCAAAATTAATACTAGTTCTGAATTTCGACTCACTTTATGTTTTTGGGGTCGCTGAAACCTAATTTTTACCTTCCCACCAAAATTTCACCCGGCACCCCCCCCCCCCCCCACACACACACACACACACAAAAAAAAAACTGATTTTTTGAAAAAAATTGGTTTTTGAGAAAAGCGCGCAGGGAATTTTCCGAGGCAGCCCCCTCTCTCCCCGTTTATCCTACGTCATAATGTCATATATCCTATTTGTTGCAAATTTTCTCTAGTTTCGGAATTTCTTAATGCTTTTCCCCTAAAACAATAAGAAATTTAAGTTAATAACAACTATTTTGGGGGTTTTCGGGGGGAAAAAGTTTTGGGGTAAGTTAAAAATTCGGATTCAGCGACCCAAAACACTTAAAGTAAACCTTATAAGGAAAGTCCAGAGGGGAGATGGGAGGGCGAATGTAAACGTGTGAGTGTTTAAGTGGAATTGCGCAACTTAGTCCACGCATCACCGCGCGCATGTTCCAAGGCAGATCCCCCCTTACCCTTCATCCTAAATCATAATGTCATATGTCTAATTTCTTGGAAATTTTGTCTACTTTCTGAATTTTTAGATACTTTTCCCCTAAAACAATAAAGAAATTGATTTTTTTAATAAAAACCTTTTTTAGGGGGATTTTTACCAAAATTTGGAGGGGGGGTTGCCGGGGGAAATTTTGGTGGGAAGTTACAAATTCGGATTCAGCGACCCAAAAAACATAAAGGAAGCCGATTTCCAGAACTACCATTAATTTTGCTAGGTAAAATTCCCTATTGCCTGGACTAAAAAGAAATAAAAAAGACGAGGGGTTGTATCCAAATATAGAGTAGTACGTGCAATATTTTGTACGCTATCTTGGCACTAATCAACAGATATTTGGTACAACCCCTCGTCTTTTTTATTTCTTTTGGGAATAACTGATTTCGAGCTTATTCTATCGACGATAATTTTCAGAATTTTCAAGCTATGATTTTGAGACTTTCAGAAAAGTTGCTCTATATACTTAGCTAATACATTATGCACATTATATTTTGATTGCATTCGCGCATGCGCAGTGAAACATTTTTTAGTAAACCTGCTCATTTTTCAACCAATTTTTATTATTTTTTAATTTTGATTGCAGAGTATTATGTGCAATGTTGTTTGTCATATTGTTTGAAGAGAACTTTTTTTTATATTAAGAACTCTGCAAATTATAAGCAAAAAACTATGCGAAATTTGGGACTGTTTTTATAAAAACCTTAATTTTTCTACGATTATACATGCTATCCTCATAAAAATGAACACAGTATATTACAATGAGCCACTTATCAATAATATCGAGTTTGAACGCTTTTGCTATATTAGTTTTTACAGTGTTATCTAAAAGATATTCGTTCTTTTTCAATTTGTTGTTGGTCCCCTATGGGGTTTCGGGAAAAAATCTTCCCGGAAATGTATGACGTATACTATGTTGTTTACACACCTGCAGTTTCAAGTTAATTCCTTATGTATTTTTCTAGATATTTAACAAAACGTCTAAAATCGCAAGTGACCGGTCACCTTTGGCCGTATAGTGTATAATGGGGCTGGTTATTTTCCTACCAAGTATTACATGCCATAACATAGTATAGGGAATAACATAGTATAGGGACCTTTATGAAGTGCTATAAAGACATTTTACATATCAGTATGAGATGGTGAACTTTCTTATATTAATATCATTGTGAACGTGGAAGATTGCATCGAGGGGGAACGTTAACTTGTTATCAAATAATTTAAATACTCACTTCGTTTTAATTTACTATGAGCGTGCAACTTTATTCTTTAAATGACCAGTTTTATTTAGTTTTTGAAAACGTATTTGGATACTAATATGCATAACTGGTATGTTTAAATAAAAGTGTTAAATTTTCAAAAGTTTGATAAGTTTATTTTTCTATAGTTAATTATTGAATAAAAGTAAAGTAAAATATTATGGAAGTGTACTTACGTTAGGGACATAAATATGTTTGCATCATTCCTAATATATTCTAAAAGTTATACTTTTTATTTAACACATAATAAATTTTAAAACTACGAGTTTTACCATTTGCTTGACCATTATTTGACCATTTACTTTATTTTCCTTTATGATTTCAAGCATCGATCTCCCTAGCTTATGTTTAAAGTCAATATCCAATTCGTAATGGGATAAGTTATAGTAATTACTATCTCAATTAATTAAGTTTTTATTGCTAAATTGTATTGTCTGGAATTTATCAACTGAAAACTTATTTAACATTTTCTCAATATATAAACGTCAAATTTTGTTTTATTGAATTTTACTTGTTCAAAATTGCTTTGAAAAATTTTCACAAATCATAAATTATTTCACTGTTACATTATACAGATAGAATCATAGTAAAAGTTTAAGAGTTGCAGTAAGAATTTTTAACCTCTTTTATGGAGAATGAAATAAATAACCGTATCTGCTGGAAGTCGAAAACTAAGACCATTTAAGCAGAAGAGTTTTTCCTTTGTGAGAAGTTTCATCTGTTCAAATCCTTTTGTGAATCTCACAATAATGTAGATTTTTCTTTTTAACTTGTACGTAACTTTTATCTATAATACAAAACACTTTTCAGTATTGTTATTGTCGGAGCACAGTTCCGGCTTCCTCTGAAAAATTACACTTTTTTTTAATACGATAGCGCCCAAAATAATAGTCGTATTGCCACCAAATTTGAGCTGGACATCGGTAGTGCCAAAATATCGCCGGAGATTGAAAATCAAAAATATTCGCCAAACTTATAACATTGTGATTGTTTGAATTACACAAGCCTGCGACGGTTGTGTCTTTTAACTTTTAATAATTTTTTTGATGTATTTTTAAGCGCTGAAACCGAAAATGACCTTAATTTTTAATCATCACGTAAAGATTGTATGCAAATCTTAAATTTCAAAGATAAAAATGTAAAAAAAATAGTGAAAATCCGATACTAAAAAATAGAGGAGATGGTTGTGTTTTTTAACTTTTGATAATTGATTTTTATGTATTTTTAGTGCTGAATCCGTAAATGACCTTCATTTTTAACCATGATATCAGGATGTTTCGCATATCGTAAATTTCAAAGTTAAAAAATAGCGTAAGTCTGATACTATAAAATAGAGGAGATGGTTGTGATTTTCACCTTTTGATAATTTATTTTTATGTACTTTTTAGTACTAAATCTGAAAAAAAATTACTTTTATTTTAGGCATTTTTAACCATCACGTCAGAATTTTTCTCAAATTGTAAATTTCAAAGTTAAAAAATAGCAATACTATTAGTGATACTATAAAATAGATGTAAAACATTTTTTATTCAATTTTATTTTATTTTATTCAATAATTTATTTATTTATTTGGCTTATACTGGGTATTCTTACAGCTAAATAGCTCAGGGGTCCGATGAGTTGGGGGAAGGGGTTCAATTTTAACTTTGGACTTTTTAACTTTGAAATTTACGATTTGCGAAAAAAAACTGAAGTGTTACATATTAATACATGCATACATACATATTAATACATACATACGTATAATTTCCTTGGTTATTATCCTATGGCATGCGGTGAATACTTATGTACCCCAATTCGTATTCTCATATTCATTCGTATTCCATAATCACGTTTATTATCATGATTACAATACGCTCCTTACATTGCATCTGTACAGAAAGTAAAACAAAAATGGATTAATACAATGAAATTAAACTTGCGCCACGCTCACGTCAAACAACGCTCACAAAAATACGCCAAGTGTCTGCGATTCCGGAAATTCCCTTATACAAACATGGATACATATGAACACATACATATTAATACATGCATATAGACATATTAATACATAGATACATATAATTTCGTTGGTTATTATCCTATGGCATGCAAGAAATACCGAAGTACTCAAATTCTTATTCTCCATATTCATTTTCGATTTCTTTTCTTTTTATTATATTATAATTATTTTCCTTACAATTCGAGAAAATACAGAAAAAAAGTTCACTTCTTTATTAGTTTTATAAAAATCATAATCATTCTTGTCAATGTTGTTGTTGACTGTCTTTTCTTCTAGTATTGTTTACGGGCTCATTAATGATTATTTTCCAAAATCCGTTTTTATTCCACTTAGGGGCTTACACTAAGAAAATGAGGATCGATAAGCAAGCTGTAAAAATAATACTACATAATTCCAGCAACAGGTTCATTGCGGAAATAAATCATTATTAAGTATGATGCTACGCGTAATAATATAAAAAATTGAAATGCGTTCATATTTAAGACTTTTGAAAAACTAGTAATAATTTAAACAGAAAAAATGATTAAATAAACTTTTCAATACACAAACTACACAAATGGCAGTAAAGAGCTACCGTAATGAACAATTCTTCTTCTTGCCTAGAGCAAAGTATTTCAACTATTATTCCCCAAAGAACTGCTTAAATTGAGTCCAATCTAATATTTCCAATTTCACATGAGTGTGCGACTTTACCATAGTTATTTGATCATCAGCCGAATCGCATGGTTCAAAATCTTACAAAATATTTTTCCACTTCTGTCCTTGGTTTTGAAGTTATTACTCTCGTTAACACGTTAAGCGCCACGTCAGTCATCGGTGACTGACACCGAACTTATATATATATATATATATATATATATATATTGTTTTAAGTAATTACTGAAAATTTATTAAAAATTTACTTACCTTTTATTTATTACAGGATTATGCTTTCTTAAAAATTACTTAAAACATTGTACATTTTTCAGCTTCAGTGTCAGTCATCGTGGCACTCAACGTGTTAACAAACATTTATTTTTCATTATTTCGATAGTTTTAGTCGCAATAACACCCAATCTTCAAAATGCGTTTCCCAATATTGGCGCAGATCTCGAAGAGATTTTGATGCATGTTTAACACCTTGAAAGGCACCACCGATATATTATATATACCACTTAATTTTATTTCCCAATTGCCATATTGGTACCTGAATTTATTAATTAAATGTTGCTTTATATAATGCACGCGAAGAAAAGTTTTTACTTAGTGTCATATAAATTTGATCATAAATACCGGTGTCATTCAATCATTTTAAAATTTTAGCAACACAAGTACCTTGCCCCTGAAAGAGTTAATGTGTTTTTCGAGACAGAAAAATGCAATTTTGTGTTTCAGAATTTGTACTATGGAATGGCATGTTGGATGAAAGAAAAAAAAAGTATATGGTTTCTTATTGACATTTGTAAAGTTCATATAGAAATAAATATATATACGGTCTTTCAAGAAAATGTAACTGTAAGAATAATATAGAACTATAAAAAAAGTGGTGCTAAAAATGGAAGTTATGTTTTGCATGCTTCGTTTTATTCCGCTTACTGTACAATTGAGTATAACCAGTGTCAAGATTATAACACTTTCAGTAAAATGCAGTTATTTAAATAAAATTCCCTGCTTTGAAAAATGTACTTCTGAACAGAAACAATATTATGTACAGGATTACGATAAATTGCCGATGATTGACCAGATGTGAATTTGTTTAAGCTGGTTTCAACCTTAAAACGGGACAGGTAGAGTGCCTTTATAAATAAAAGCGTTGCGGCATTGGCAAAGGGCGCGTGCTCAGATTCGAAGTTTTTGGTCAAACTATAGCATATAGAAGATATAGTGTGGCAACCGGCTATTCCAGTGATGCTTTTAAAAGTGCTAAAAATTTGAATAGGATAAATTTTGAAGCAGCGGCATCTGCTAGTTCTTCACCGGCCGAAAATTTTCCTCAATTCAATCATACAATCTTTACGTTTGAGTTACCAAATGTCTCTGACAGATCTTACTCTTCTGGACAAGTGAGACAAGTCAACAAGCATCCTTGCAAACATAATAACAGGTTCGCCAAGATTATATCTAAAACATTTTCGACCAGTCAGATTTTATTATCTGTATGCCACTTTCTTTTTTATAAAGGCACTGTCGTTAGTAGAAATTGAGCACCACTGATTTGGTCGTATTTGCTTTCTCGTTCTGTTTTCAATGTGATTCAAGTTAAAAGTTATGAGAAGTATTAAAAACATATACTTTAATTATTCTTCTATGCAGAAATCATAAGAATAACATAAAAATAGCAAATAAAGCCTTTGTGCAACAATATTAAAAAGCAGAAAATCCAACGTTTAAAATGCACAAATAATATATGACAAGCAGCAAACAGCTGTTTCGAATCTACTAGCGAGATTCTTCTTCAGTGCAAAAGGAACAGCGTGCTAGAAAAAGCAAGGCTGAGCAAAATCATAGACAGAGACGCGCTGGCTTTTATACCCTATGTGGGTGGCGAAGGCGCCGAAATAACCAATGAGAGAGAAGCAGTGGAAACGACTGGGTGGACAAGTAGCGACATCTACCGGAGAAGTAGAGAAAAGAAACCAAAAAAGGGGAATTAAATTAACGCTTTCCAAATACTTGGAAAATCTGGAGTACTAGATAAGTCATTGACTAAAGAGTGAGAATTTTTAATGATATGGTAAGCTTCCCAAAAATCAAGATCAAGGTTAGAAGAACATTTTTGGATAATGATGGCTGAGGAAAAATCGAACCTATGTTGAGAAGACCAAGAATGTTGAGCAATAGAAGAACGTTTGAGCTCCTGATTTTTAACATAACCTTCATGCTCTTTTAAACGAAATCTAAGAGCACGTTTAGTCTGACCAATATAAGAAAGACCACACTGACAAGAGATCTGGTAAATGCCCCAATTATCTAGGCGATCAACGGGGTGTTTGAGATTTGAAAAAGGGATTTTATTAACAGGAGAAAAAATAACTTTAAAATCAAACCTTCTTAGGATTTTAGCAACTTGCTGACTGATTTTAGGAAAAAATGGTAATACAACTGAAGTATTAGAGTTGGAATTAGAATGCTTTTCAGAATGGTCGGATTTCGTCAATTTCTTATAAATAGAATCGATAATATTAGAGGAATAACCACGATCGACAGCAATAGCTTTGAGGTAATTAAGTTCAGCACTAAGTAACTGAGGAGTGGAACAAATATTAGTAGCCCGAAAAACAAAAGTATTGAAAGCAGCGAATTTCTGGTTAGGGTTCTGGTTTTCCGTTCTATGTTCGTTATGTTGATGATGTTTATGTCCTGATTGAAATGAATTCGGATATTAATCATATTCTCTCTATTATGAATTCCATTGATCCCTGCATTCAATTTACCTCTGAAATTGAGACCAATAACTGTCTTTCTTTCCTGGATGTCCTTGTTATTCGTTGTGAAAATGGCTTTCAGACTACCGTCTTTCGTAAACCTTTTGCTGTCAGTCTCCCACCTCACAGGTATTCTTCTCATCCCCCTAACCAGAAATTCGCTGCTTTCAATACTTTTGTTTTTCGGGCTACTAATATTTGTTCCACTCCTCAGTTACTTAGTGCTGAACTTAATTACCTCAAAGCTATTGCTGTCGATCGTGGTTATTCCTCTAATATTATCGATTCTATTTATAAGAAATTGACGAAATCCGACCATTCTGAAAAGCATTCTAATTCCAACTCTAATACTTCAGTTGTATTACCATTTTTTCCTAAAATCAGTCAGCAAGTTGCTAAAATCCTAAGAAGGTTTGATTTTAAAGTTATTTTTTCTCCTGTTAATAAAATCCCTTTTTCAAATCTCAAACACCCCGTTGATCGCCTAGATAATTGGGGCATTTACCAGATCTCTTGTCAGTGTGGTCTTTCTTATATTGGTCAGACTAAACGTGCTCTTAGATTTCGTTTAAAAGAGCATGAAGGTTATGTTAAAAATCAGGAGCTCAAACGTTCTTCTATTGCTCAACATTCTTGGTCTTCTCAACATAGGTTCGATTTTTCCTCAGCCATCATTATCCAAAAATGTTCTTCTAACCTTGATCTTGATTTTTGGGAAGCTTACCATATCATTAAAAATTCTCACTCTTTAGTCAATGACTTATCTAGTACTCCAGATTTTCCAAGTATTTGGAAAGCGTTAATTTAATTCCCCTTTTTTGGTTTCTTTTCTCTACTTCTCCGGTAGATGTCGCTACTTGTCCACCCAGTCGTTTCCACTGCTTCTCTCTCATTGGTTATTTCGGCGCCTTCGCCACCCACATAGGGTATAAAAGCCAGCGCGTCTCTGTCTATGATTTTGCTCAGCCTTGCTTTTTCTAGCACGCTGTTCCTTTTGCACTGAAGAAGAATCTCGCTAGTAGATTCGAAACAGCTGTTTGCTGCTTGTCATATATTATTTGTGCATTTTAAACGTTGGTTTTTCTGCTTTTTAACATAAGAATAACAGTCTGTGGATCTTGGAGGCGGAGTAGAGTGATCCAGATATCTAATTCTTTCCTGGACTGACTTTTAGTAAAGTTGACACAACTGTGAGGTGTTAAATAAAATTTCTTATGTAGAAAATCACAGGAATATATTTTTAATTATGCGACACCTTTCTTTCCTAAAACAAAGGTGATTTTTTTTTATAATCGTATACAGAAATTCATATAGTGTTAATGAGTAGTTAGAAACAATGATTGTTCCAAAGAATGTAAAATTTGGTAAAATGTACAATGGCCTGTGCAATTTCCATTGTTCTGCTTAATAGACTTAGCATATCAAAGAGAGTGCAATTTGACTTAGATTGACTTTCTGGAATATTCCTATCTATTCATTTACACACCATAACTTACTCACAAAAATAGCAACAATTATTAAAATAATCATAAAAGATTGAAGACAAATGCCATAGAAAAAATGAATATTTCATCATATTTTATGTAAGATTTCGAGCATTTTATTTAGCTTCTTAAATTAGAACGCCTTTGAATACTCCTACAAAAAGTAACATTGTGTAGCTTAGTATTACCATATTACACGTAGTACCATATACATCAGGGAATTTCCCTTTAGTAAAAATCATCGTATTTTATCAACATTTTGAGCAGTGAGAGTTTTCTACTAGAAGTTTTAAAGAACTTCCTTATTTATATAAATTTCACAGAAACAAAAGCGCACAGAAGGAACAGGAGAAAGAAAAGCTATCGATTTCTTCTAAAGATTAAGACCAATTTTTTTCCCATGGCAAATAAAACTAATAGGACTTTCAGTGTTCAGACATTACTTTTGGCAGTCACGTTGATTTGCTATTTAAAAATTAGACATTTTTATTGATATAAATATTTTTAAAGAGAAATTCTACTTCTTAATTTTAACGTTTTATTGAGCCTATGTGCATTATGAATTTTCCCATAAACGTAGAAATAAAGTAGATGTTTAGATCAAGTTCATTTTTGCTCTTCCCTTAATAGTATAAAAAATTATTCCTTTTCCTAAAATATTTTGGTTGTTTTAATATAATTTACGATCAATATTTACTAGTTTTCTGATTGATTTTTGTTTAATGATTGTTTAAATTGGTTATGCAAGATCACAAATATAACTTTATTTCGGAAATTTTAATATATTTCAGTTATATTAATTGGATTATTTTTTGTATACGAAGTGATCATAAACCATCATATTATTTTATACATATTAATAAGAGCATCAAAAAAGAAAACATATAAAAAGATACGATGTAACAGAATTTCATGTAATTTAACTGTTGTATGGTTATTTTTATTACAGTACAGTTATTTTTTATGTTGATATGACAAAACATTAGAAATCATAAAGAAAAAAATTTGCTGGAAAATAATTAGTGGCTTTTTAAAAGTATACTACTGCATAACTGTTTCATCGGGAGTAAACCTTTTGAACATTTTAAACATGTGTTTGACTTAAATTTAAAACATATACAGGGTTTTGCCAAATTTGATCGACAAATTCAGAGGGGTGATAGTAGCATAAAAGTCGGACAAATGTCACTTTTTATTAACTGACTTTCAGCAAAAAAGTTAGTATTTAATGAATGCTTCGATTTTGATACTTCTTTTCTCTTAGAATAGGCTCGTTCTGGTGGTTTTCCAGAGATAACTAAAGCATCAATAAAAAATGAAAATAAAAAAATTACAATTAAAATCGACAATTTATGAAAAAAAACTTATAATTTAGCTGTTTTTAGAGAACAGTTAAAAATCCGGTCACTCTATCGCGGATATCTTTCTGAATTTTCACGATATTTGACGAGATTTTTTATATGAGTTGCTCTATAGAGTTGACTATTAAATCATGAAAAAAAATCTTTGTTGTCGTGCGTGCAAGCGCAGACAAAAAATATTTCATACAACTGCTCATATTTCATCAAATGTTTAATGTATTTAAATTGCAATTGCACTATATTATTTCTACTACATTTTGTCAAATATTCTTATAATGGCGTTAAATTGGGTTGGAAACACTGCATGATATAAACAGAAAACATGCAAGAATTTTTTGAACTAAAAAAAAAAAAAAAAAAAGATATATCTCCATAAATATACGTTCTGTTCTTACACAAATTAATACACATATTTTGCAATATCCACATATTGGTATGTTTTAGCAATAAATCATTTAGTGCATTTTATTTTACAGGGTGATCCCAAATATTATTATTTTTCTTTTATTTTTTGTTGGCCCCCTAATTGTCCTTCTGATCAAACCGTCGCGCCGTTGATAAATATGAAGTCAAACGTATTCTTCATAATCCTGAACTTCCAAAAATTTCCGACAAGTACATCTTTAAATATTCGACAAAATGTCTAAAATTGAAAGTGTCCAGTGATTAATGGCTATATAATGTACTTTATTAAATCTTACATTTTTTTAAAAATAAAGCTACATCCCATGACCTATATGTGATCAAAATGTGAATACCCTGTAATCAGAATTCAGCTCTAGTCGTCATCATTCTCGTCATATGACGTCAAAAATGAGTCATATCCAAGTTACTGCGACATTGGTATGGCGCATTTTGTAACGAATTGCAAATAATTTGAAATATCCATCAAGACGATTACAGATTAGAATATATGACCGTTACTTGAGCGTGTTTATGTAAACAGTTAAAAATGTCAAATTTTGATCACAGCTATGGCGGTAATGGGAAGGATTATTTGTTACGTCAAAGTGACGTCATACGTTCTGACTGAAATATTAAGAGATATAGCTTAAGAGGTTATTTGAAAAAAGATATTATTTATGCAATAAGAAGTTAAATTTATTTTATATTTAAAAAGGTTTTTCTGAAAAAGTATGATATTAAATTTGTTATCTCTGGAGAATAGTTTTTGTTCATGCTTTACTGCAGTAATATAAATTAGAAGCATTTATTTTTAAAGTTACCTGTCACTTAAATAAACCATTTAAAATCACTAAAAAATCATTTTTTCAAACTACTTTGTGATTAAAGGAAATATTATGGATGTACAATCAGGGAAAGAAATGAAACCCCTTCAAACTCAGCCACAAATGATCGTATAAAAGTTTGACTGGTTCCAGTCAATTAGTCATAACGTCTACTAATTACTGCTATACTTCAAATTTGCTCAGGAGCTCGTCTGTATATCGAAATTGTAACAAACTGTAAAATTTTCTATGCGAACACCTACTTCTGCCATTGTATTTTGACTCTTCTATATATTTGGGTTCTGCTATTATATTATTATTCTCTATATTTACGTTCAATCTTTTGGAAAACAAGCGGGAAGTCATCCATCCAAGTACCTTAAAATTATGCAGTTTTAAAGTTTGGAAATCCTAACGTTTAATTCCTTTTTAACGATTACAAAACAGATTGCAATGCGAGAAGTTTTTTGAGCATAACGTAAAAACGTTTTGGCGGAGCAATTTAATAAGATATATTTTGAAAATTTAAAAAAAAATATGAATAGCAAGCTGTGATATTTTTTCTTCTAATATGTGGTAAATATATACACAAAATACAGCTCATTCCGCCATAAAAATTTTTACTTATGTTTAAAAACTACCCGCATTGCAACTTGTTTCTCAACGATTAAAAATAAACTTAACATTAAAAGTTTATATTTCAAACTTTCATAATTCCTAAACTACTGGATCGAATGACTTTCCATTTGGAATTCGAAGGTGACATATAGAGTAAGTGGGAGCAAAGATACGCACGGGGCAAAAAAACGCACTGCCTGATTTAATATGAAGAAACATTTCTACAATCATGACCGCTAGGTAGTAGTTTGGTCTCATGTGTAGTAGTTGTGTGTTCAAACCTTATGAAAAAAGTAGCACTCCGTGCCAAGAAAATGAGGTAAGTTTAAATTTTCGAATTTTGATCTAATATTTTTAAAATTACATTTTATTGTTTAGCTAACAATACTTCGAATTTTTACAAATCCAAAAATTCAGTGGAGAACGGAAGCTCTATAGCTTCTAAATGCCGTATAGTTTATCTCGATCGCATTTGTTTAAACTTGTAGGTAGCCGGTTAAGTAAAATACTGCAGAATGGGGTTAAAGTACGCATCCGTTTTGGGGCAAAGATACGCACAAGTTTAAGATTCGGGGCTTTGCCTTACCGTTTTAGCTAGATGCAAAGCTTTCCACAATTACGTTGTGGTAAGTTTTATTTTTTATATTGTACAAAATATAATATCTACTTAACTAATATAAGCTAGTTAACTACATTTTCCTTTTTCTAGTTAAATTTTTTTTAATATAGAACGTAGGTATCTACCTACTAGTCCAGGCAATAGGGAATTTTACCTATCAAAATTAATGGTAGTTCTGGAAATAGGCTTACATTATGTTTTTTGGGTCGCTGAATCTGAATTTGTAACTTCCCACCAAAATTTCCCCCGGCAACCCCCACCCCCAAATTTTGGTAAAAAGCCCCCCCAAAAAGGTTTTTATTAAAAAAAATCAATTTTTTTATTGTTTTAGGGGAAAAGTATCTAGAAATTCAGAAAGTAGACAAAATTTGCAACAAATTAGATATATGACATTATGACTGAGGATGAAGGGGAAGGGGGGATCTGCCTCGGAACATGCGCGCGGTGCTGCGTGGACTAAGTTGCGCAGTTCCACTTAATCACTCACACGTTTACATTCGCCCTCCCATCTCCCCTCCGAACTTTCCTTATAAGGTCTACTTTAAGTCTTTTGGATCGCTGAATACGAATTTTTAGCTTACGCCCACCCCGAAAACCCCAAAAATAGTTGTTATTAACTTAAATTTCTTATTGATTTAGGGGAAAAGCATTACGAAATTCAGAAACTAAACAAAATTTGCAACAAATAGGATATATGACATTATGACGTAGGATAAACGAGGAGAGAGGAGGCTGCCTCGGAACATTCCCCGCGCGCTTTTCTCAAAAAACAAATTTTTCCAAAAAATCAATTTTTGGGGGGGTTGCCGGGTGAAATTTTGGGTGGTAAGTTACAAATTCGGATTCAGCGACCCAAAACACATAAAGTGAGTCGAAATCCAGAACTAGTATTAATTTTGCCAGGTAAAAGCCCCTATTGCCTGGACTTCATAACTTAGTGCACGTCGCGCCGCAGTGCATGTTCAGAGGCAGCCCTCTCCCTCCCCGTTAATCCTACGCCATAATGTCATATATCCTATTTGTTGCAAATTTTGTCTAGTTTCTGAATTTCGTAATGCTTTTTCCCTAAAACAATAAGAAATTTAAGTTAATAACAACTATTTTTTGCGGGGGGGGGATTTTGGGGGGAAGTTGAAATTTCGGATTCAGCGACCCAAAAAACTTAAAGTAAACCTTATAGAGAAAGTTAGGAGGGGAGGGGAGGGCGAATGTAAACATGTGAGTGGTTAAGTGGAATTGCGCAACATAGTTCACGCAGCACCGCGTGCATGTTCCGAGGCAGATCGCCCCTTCCCCTTCATCCTAAGTCATAATGTCATCTATCTAATTTGTTGGAAATTTTGTCTACTTTCGAAATTTTTAGATACTTTTCCCTAAAAGAATAAAAATATTGATATTTTTAATAAAAACCTTTTTAGGGGGCATTTTACGAAAGTTTGGGGGGTTGCCGGGGGAAATTTTGGTGGGAAGTTAAAAATTCGGATTCAGCGACCCAAAAAACATACAGTAAGCCTTTTTTCAGAACTACCATGAATTTTGCTAGGCAGAGCCCCTATACGGTCTGTATTGCCTGGACTACTACCTGCTTTTAAAAATCAATATTCTTGTTTCATAAAACGATTTTGTTTTACAGTCTTAACCCTTAACTCCTGTTAACGGTCTCACAGACTGCTGCTATATTCATTTTTCATAGCTTAACTTGCAATTTTCAATTTAACTGTTGATGTTAGTTTAATTTTGATTCGTTTGGAAACTTAATAGTATCGCTAAAGACTTCTAAATAAGGAGAACTTTTATTATAATAAGCCTTTACATAAAGTTTAGCGCAAAAACAGTATCTTATGAGTCAGTCAACCCTTTTATTCATTCTACGATCAAGGGGTCTTTAAGACCGCTCACAGTATTTATGCAAAAAATTTTGTGACAGTAGTTTGAGATTAACTGCTATTTGCGATCTCACAGACCCCCTGTTTTTTTCATGGTTTAACTTACAATTTTCAGTTTAACTATAAATACTAGTGAAATTTACAAACTGATTTTGCATAACTCATTCGTTTTATTGGAAATGGGGCAAAAACCCACAGTATTGGGGCAAAAATTCGCACTGCGTATCTTTGCCCCACCACTGTGTACTTTTACCCCAACCGATGGGGCAAAGATACGCAGAGCAATGTTTTTTAAAAATTGCAATTTCTCACAGAATTATAATTTGACAGAATGTCGGTTGATGGTAGCACTTGCCTAAGGTTCTAATCTAACATTTTAATCACTCATTACATAAGTTTAGACCAATGTGTGTGTTAAAAATGAAAATGTATGGAAAGTGCGTATCTTTGTCCCCACCTACTCTACTATAGAATCCAAATATGATGTCAAACTTAAGTGTTAGTTCTGAAAATTTAATAGTTTGTTGCAGTTTTCATATGTAAACAACTCCTACACAAAATTTAAGTTTAGCATTAATTAGTGTACTTTATTACTAATCTATTGGTACCAATCAGTTTTTATAGGATTATTTCGAGTAGATTTAGTAGGGAGATATACTCTAATAATAAAATAAGAGACTACAGTGGTCCAAAAAAAAAAAGAACACGCCATACATTTTAATCAACACATTGTCCCAGAGAAAAACTGAAATAGTCTATTCGGCGGGAAATCATGTCTTCTTTCAATTTATGTTAAAAACAAATAAACTTACAGGATCGTCTTCCTACAGGAATTGTATCAAACTCTAAAAATTTTAATAGGAACACCCAATTTTGACAGCATAATATTTTTTTTTTTTTTTTGGTTAATTTTACCTTCGGATACCAAACGGGAAGTCATTCAGTCAAATAGTTTAGGACTTATGCAGGTTTAAAATTCGAAACTCCTAATCGTAAATTGCTTTATATTTTTTTCAAAACAGCTTTCAATTTGGGTAGTTTTTAAAGCGTAATTCAAAATCTACTTAGCGGAATGAGTTATAAATTTGGGTTTGCATATTAAACATTCTGGAAATTGAATTCTGTTATAAAATTCATAGGTTACAATTCCTATTTTTTTTTTTCAAAAATCAATTGAATGGTGATTGATGATAGGCACCAAGCACTTGTTTTCAAATTTCTGAAGTCATGAACATAGTGCCTTTCAACACTAAACTTTTAATTCCTACCCTCTCAAACATGCATAGGTAGTACACGGACTGAGTTCCTTTCTCCATGAAACGGCCAATAAACGTGAAAAGTCATTGAAACTACCTTAAAATTTCAAAATGTTGACTTAGATCCTTTGAACAATTATTGATTCCATTTCAAAATATATATATTGTCTAAATTAATTTTCGAAAGAAATTTGAACTGTGAACTATAATTTTTTTAACAGAAATCTTCTAGAAGCTTTAAATATGTGAATCCAAAATTCCATCTCATTCTTTCAAGTAGTTTTTGAATTATCCTAACTACCTGCATTGCAATCTCTTTTGCAACAAATAAAAAAAGAGTTTAACAGGAGGTGTTTCAAAATGTAAACCCCCATAATTCCAAAGTTATTTGGAAAAATGAGTAACCATTTGGTATTCGAAGGTAAAATTTAATGAAAAAAAAGCAACTATGCTGTCAAAATTCGTTGTGAAAATTCGTATTGAAAATTTCAGATTTTTGTACAATTTCAGTATGAAGACGATCCCTAAGCTTATTGCTTAACATAAATTGAAAGAAGATATAATGTTCAGACAAATGGGATATTTCAGTTCTTCCTTGGGGAAATTTATTGACTAAAATGCATAAGGTGTTCTCTCTCTCTGTTTTTTTTTTTTTTTTTTTTGGCTGCTTGTTCATTGTATGGTAATGAGAAAAATACCTTATAATGAAATTTGTCATGTGTTGAAAGGAATTTTTTTTTTTTATTTCTTTTACAAAACTGTCCATTAAAATATTTGTAGTTAGATATTTAAGAAATGAATATGCAGATGTAGGTGTATTTCACCCTATTAACTCAATATTCTTTTGAATCCTGAAATGCTTTCATTATTTTGAACATCAAGAAAGTTATGTTATTTTCTGTTATAAACAGGATATAATTTACGTAATGTTTAGTTAATTCATAACAAATGTAACTTATTGTTGTATTAATATTAAATGAAATTTCTCATTATTTATTGTTATTTCTATTATTATTTAATATTTTAATTTTTATTAATATTATTCACTGCATGGCTATTATTTATTTTTTTTAGCTTTACTTGTCACCAATATATTCCTTTTGGGAATGGTTAAAAAACATTCATTTTAACAGCATGCATGTCTAACGAATATTATAACTCCAGTCGTACAACTTTTATTTAGTGAAACAAAGATATATCCCGTACAATAGCACATTTTACACATACTGAATGATGCAGGCACTCGTTTCGATCTTGCATTATGTTCCAATATAATTATACATGAGTGAAGTTTTCAACAAACAGAACTGACTCATGTCGAGAACAGGTCATTAGCAAGAGTTTGTTTAACAAAACTTCACATTGGAGTTGGTGTGCTGAATTATTTCATCACGCTTTGTTGAAGCACTGTTTAAATAGGAAACCGTGCAAATTGTCTTGATATTTTATATAAGGCACTGTGACATTTCAAGACAGAACATGACTTCATTTGATTGCTCAGGTTTGAATTTCTCGCTTAATGTTTGGAGAATTGAACCTTTACTTACGAATATATCAGTTATGTTAAAAGGGAATGAAATCATTATCACGGTTGCCATGCCTAAATTATCATTTTTATTATTAACCTGTATTGCGTAATTATTTTTCTGTTGTTAAGAAAAAAATTCTTGGCGCTTTTTCAGTAATGTTAAACGAAAAAAGAGCAATTTAAAAATTTTGCTTCAATTCATAAAGACAAAATTTTGAATTTTATTGTTCCTGACATAAGTGGCAAAAAATGCACTTTATCTATACAAAAGAGTTTGAAAGATATGAAACAAAGCACATTTAAATTAATAAAAATCATATATTATCCAGGTATTTTTTTATTATTTTATACATTTTATTATTCATAAATGGAGATAGAAAAGAAATCTTGCGTATAAAACTTCATTCTCACTACGTTTTTGTAAACAAAATACAATAATTAGCGTAACATTTCCAAGGAATTCATAACCGCGCATGAAAGAAGACTTATATTGCGTAAATATGCGGTGTATGGTTGATGTAGCAATTATTAGTATGCACCATATAGGGTGACCCCGCCAGTAGTTGATACCCTTCCAGAAGTTGATCAAATTTTTGAAATATTGGGCCATCTCAGGTGGAAATGAGTTTTACAAGTGGCACTAGTCATAATATTTTTGTTTGAATGTTGGAGCACCTGTTGTCACATTGTTGTCAGCTGCCTTCTGTAAGAGAAGCCATTTTATGAATTTTTTAAATTTGAAAATGTTTAGTTTGTGATTATTTGGGCACAGTTACTGTAAGTTAAAATAATCCTCTTCCAGCTTGCTTATTTCACATAATAGTTTTAGATTAATTATTATTAATCACAGCTTAAGCATGATACTTTAAAGATTAATTTTTGAATTTTCGATTGCTTTCTTCGAAATATCAACTACTGGGAAAATGGCAATTAACGAAACTATTTACTTATAATTTTGTTGTTATTTAATTTCAGCAGATTTCATTTTTGTCCATTATAGTACACTCATTAAGGGTTGTAGCAATCATGTTATTTTACTTCTAAAACCTAAAAAGAAGGAAATATAATAAAAACCCCGTAGCACCGACCTTATTTGATCAACTACTGGCTGCCTCACCCTATGATGCACTATGTAGTAAAGAATTAAAGTGAGTAAACAGAAGTAAGTATCATGCAAAAATCTAAAAAATAGTAAAGTATTAACCACAAAATATATCATCATTAACTTTCTTATATAAAATAAATACAAATGCGCCGTTATTATCAAATGGAGTATTTTCGAAGAGCCCCTATGGCTGACAGTCAAAGTCTTTGAATATTGTACCGTAAAGTAAATGTTGAGTTTTTTAGATTATTAGTTATTTAAAGCCATATCAATATGTGAATCTGGGTTATTGATGAATAAATTCATATTATTATAAGAAGTTAGTAATTTTAGGTCAACAAATATGAATCTAAAATTACACTGGTCAAAAACTTTGAATTTTTGCTCTGTCCTAAAACAGAAATTAGTTGTTTTTTATGCGGTTCTTTGTGCTGATTCCGAATCTAGTTTTAGATTTACTCCAGTACGTCTAGTTTGAGAGATATTTGCATATTTCAATTTACGCAAATTTAGTAAATTTTATACAATTATTTGCAAATTTAAGGTATAAAGCAATATCAGATAGGGATTTTTGTTTTATGATATGATTGCTACATAATTTACTTCACAAAAATGTTGTTTCTGAGATTATATTGACATGTGACTGTGAAATATTGTACCTAATTTGCATATTTTTCATGTTTTTCTAATAATGTTTCTTGACGTTCAAATATTTCTGCCGTACGAGTACACTAATATGTTTCTAAACCAGTTTTTTGAGCTGATTTCAAATCTTGTATCTGTTTTCTTCTATCACGTCCAGTTTTTAAAAAAAGTAAAATCTTAGTTTTTGGTTAAAAAAGCCAGAAATAGCTTTTTATGATACTTTGTATGATAAACTTCAACTAGTTAGGATAGATTCTACTACTTATTTTTTTTCGATTCTATAAATTTTTGTTTATGTCTCTGATATGAATCGGACCCTGTTCACCTTCTTGTCAATGAATTACACACCCCTAAAAAGCATCTTATATCAAACCTGTGTTAATGCCATGCAAAAGTAGAAATTCATCTTACTCAAAAACCAGACATTACATAAGAAAACAGACTACAGACTTGAAATCAGCATAAAAATCTAGTCTAGAAAAACATTACGTCAATTCTGTGGCAACTATTTTAAAGTTGATAGTGATGTAAACATTACACCATTGAAAAATATGCAAATTATGCTTAATAACTGATAAATAACTGTTAAGAATGTGCAAATCGTGACATATATCTGAAGCAAATAGTCAAGTAGTCATTATCTAGAAATCGTAATTAGATGTGGCATATATTGTATCTAAAATTTGCATAAAATAGCACAAAAAAGCTTAAATTTGCATAAATTTAAATATACAAATTTCTCAAAACCTGGACCACCTAGGGATAAACGGAAAGCACATTCGGAATCAGCGCCCAAAACTGATCTAGAATCAACTAATTTTAGTTCTAGGACAAAACCACTGTTGTCCAGTGTTATTAGCCCTCTTATATATACATTTCAAGAAAAAATTATTTTCTACGTTCTATGTTATCTTTATATGGGTGCAAAAACAATTTATGGATATTTTATAGTAACGTGTCATTGAAAATGTTAAGCATGTTTCAAAAATCATAATTCCAAAAGTAGTTAAGGAAACGCAATAATTCTCTTTACAAAGTACTCGGCAATTGTTCGAAATTCGTTAGATGTAACCGTTTTGTTGACGTGACCTTCCGACGAAGCACAGAAGTGAGTAACGACTGAAACAGGTTTTTAAGACCGAAACTGAATTTCGGTAATCTTCCTATTTTAGGCCGAAAATGAAAATGTCCAAATGTTTTTTAAGTTATTAATACATTACATAAATATACATAATTATTAATTAATTATACGTGGATAGAAACGCATCTCTAACAAACAAACATACATATATACGTATGTGCGTGTATAAGTTTCAAACAAATACAAATACAAATTTTATATTTTATTACTTTATGACAACCAATAATAGGCATTTATCAATAATTAATTAACAATGCAAATAATGGAGAACAAATTCAATACTGAATATTTATTTTTTAAATATAAGGTAAAGCGAGGAGAGTCTGCGCACATTTCAAAAGAATAATAATAAAAAATCTAAATATTAATATTTTGCTAAACTATGCATGAATAATTTTGACTTAATTTGTTTTTTATGCATTTCCATTGTTATTTTGTTGTTATACTGCAATTTAATAGAACAGCAGTAATAAAACCAAGAAAACTATTTTGCGCAATCTCTCCTTACAGGGAAAGAGAGAATGCGCATATGGGTAGGAGAGATTGCGCACATAGGTTGAAGAGATTGTTATTAATAATAACTACAATTAAACTGATAACAATAATAATTACACTTAATCGACATTGTTGAAAGGTTTTTGTGAGTAAATATTATTGTATAGGAGTGAATATTTCAACCAAATGTTTAAATAATAAGTAAAAGAAATAATTTCAACGACAATTAAAAAATTTAATTTAAGAAGATTAAAATAACAGAAAAAGCAAGCCCTACTAAGATTACAAATTAACATTAATCTAGTTGATAACATGTTTAACTTGAAAATTACTTCATTTCCATTTCCACAGTTTCACTGTATTTTGTTTACAAACCGAAGTTGTCGTCGTCCACAATCGATGCACTTATTGTTGTAAATTGTGCATCTTTCGTGCAATCACCTGCAACAAGCAATACATTGAATCCAGTCAGTTGTCGAAGTTGTCTCCTGGTACAATTCCAGACATTCAGTGCACTCATCCTTATTGAACTTCGAGTTTTTTTCCTTGAGTTTTTTTATCCCACTTTTTGTGGAAGCATCTTATCTTTAGCTGTATTTTTTTGTCGCGGCATCCTTCTTAAGTCTTTTTTCATGTATATTTTGTGGATCAGTAACATTAGTTGTACTCTGTTTCCTTTTGATTTGGATGACATTACACTACTTGGAATGGGTGAAAGCTTTTCCAAAACATTGTATTAGGAAATTTATTTTAGTTAACAAAATTAATTTATTAGCAAATTAATTGTTCATAAATTAAAAAAATATATAAATATTTAATTAAATTATTAACAAATATATTATTAATTTATTAACAAAAATGATTACATAAAATTAATTTAATAACAACTGTATTATTAATTTATTAATAAAATTTTTATCTGCAAAAGTATTTTTTTGCAAATTAATTTGTTGCCAAATTTAGTTTTGATAATTATGTGTTTTTCCGAAATTATTTCAAAATTGATTCATTCCTTTGTTTTACACGTAATTTGCAATTCATACAAATATATCAATAAGCTGCCTAATCTGTCCTAGCACTTAAACTTATGGGGAAATGCGCCATCTCTCCTAAGTAGCAGATGCGCCAACTCTCCTATTTTGGTAGGAGAGATTGCGCAGCCCTTTATTTAAATATGTCCGCTTCTAAAATGAATTGTTGGTGTTCACATACTTAGTCCAGGATAGTAGTTTATAAAAAATCGTTTAAGTTCAAAATATTTTGTATTACTGACGTTCTATAAAAATTCTGACGAACAGTTATGAAAATTCAAGCACTTACTTTGGAAAAACAAAACAAAATAGCACTGTTTTATCCAAGACGCTTGGAACAATCAATATGCAAATTCATGTGGACACTGCACTAATGCTTCTGTACAACTACCTGGAGTCGCTGCTCGCGCACTCTACTCCTTCCCGTCGAATCTCTTTGTGCGCAATCTCTCCTACCGCGCGAACTCTCCTCGCTTTACTATACACATCTTTTCAGTTATTTAATATTTTGCATTTAAATTAATTGAAATAAACTACTTAAAAGTTTGCTTTTAAGAAATTAACATAGAATATGTTTTAATAAAAAAAAATAAAAATTTTATAGTTTATAACTATTATTTCATAGTAGAGATTTAAATATGAATAAGATATGTACTTAAATAAATATTTGCATACCCCTTCCCAAAAAACTGTGCCACCCGCCACACAGTGGGACGTTTTGATGATCTAGATGGGGAAAAAATCATTTTTCTGATTATCTCGGAATTCGACAAAACCGCATGTACTGGTAGCTGAATGTTGTCTGTATTTTCGAGATCCGAACGAGTTTTTTCAAAAAAATCAGAGGTGTCGTCTAATTATGACTTTAAAAAAGCCATTTGCGCAGTTGGTTTAAGGGAGTTTCAAAAGTTGCACTAGCTTCCTCTAAGTTTGAAAGCACGTCGTGACTATTCTGTTTTATTTGGAAGCACGGGTTTGCTGAACATATGTCACAGGTTTGTCAAGGTCAGATTTAACGCATTTTTGTTTGAAAATAAGCGATGTTAAACACGCTTAACCACTTTTTTCAAAGGCTGTAATTCTGGATGATCCTTGATGTTGTTTACAAATTTCGTCTTGGCTTTTAACATATTATTCAGCATTATTCAGCAATAAGCATTTTTTTAAATCAAATTGCCATTCCTAAAGGATTGGAAACTTAAAAGAACTCCTGCAAATATCTGTTAATCATTAAGTTTTTATTAATAAACAAGCATCATATTAACTTGCAGTGCATGTATGTATGTTTTCTTCAAATCTTGCAAGTCAAATTTAAAACAGTTTTAATTATCCGACTGAGCTGAAACAATGACTACATGTGTAATTTGAATGACAATACAATATTATTATAATTTAAGAAACGTAGAAGTTTGTTTAGAGTACTGTTTATACAGGGCTTCCCAAAAATTTAGATTAAAACTTGCAAGTTAATTTTAAACCAATTTCAATCATCTGATTGAGTTGAAACTTTTCTCAAGATATGTAGTTCTGATGACAAAGCAATATTATTATAATTTATGAAACGTAGCAGTTACGCTTTTTTGTTACAGGGCCACATAAAAGATTAGTTCAAATCTTGCAAGACAATTTTAAACCACTTTCAATTATCTGAATGACCTGAAACTTCGCCTACATGTGTTTTTCCGATGACAATTCTATTACATTATAATATAATTTGACGAACGTAGAAATTATGCATTTTTTACAGGGCCACACAAAAGATCGCGGAAAGATTGAAATAGCAGATTGAAAAAACAGAAATTTTAATTAAATTTCAACAAAATTACTATAGGTTATTGAGATACACAATAGCATTTTTTAAAATTGAAAACAAAGTGAGTAGCACTCGTATTTCTTTTGCAGGGGCACATAAAATATTCGGATACATTACCGTCTATATGCAGAAATTTTATTTCAAATTGAATAAAATGTATATAGGTTATTTATTCACATAATAGCATTTTTTCAACCGAAAATAATTTTGGCAGCATTTATATGTTTTACAGGGTAACACAAAACATTAAAGTTTTTTAGTATGATTTTATTTTTCAAGATGACTACACAAATTTCTCGAGCAATTCTGAGCAGACAAAAATACAAAAAAGAAATTAATGTTAACTTACATGTGTGCATAAAATTGTTTTTTACTTAATTATAAAATAAGTATGTTTAACGCATTATTTGTAATGCATTATTCAGGGTGCCCACTAAAGTCCTTCCCACGCTCTTAATTGCAGATCTGTTGCTGCTATAGTCATAAAAGTTGTGTTTAGGTATAGTAAAGTGCCTATGCCCTTCCAGATGAGACCGCTTCCAGCGCCACATGGTGCAAAACAGCTGAGTTAGAATTCCTATCTCGAAAACAAGATTTACGTTCAGAACGAGATTCATTTAGCATTCATGTTCACAAGGTGTCCTTTCGAACTAAATCGATGATGCTCTTCAAATTTGTCATTCACTTTTATTCCATATTTCGAACCGTTTTCGAGATAGGAACGCTAATGCCGCCATTTTTCACCAGGTGGCGCTGTAAGCGGTCTCATCTAGTAGCCCATAGCCTCTTTACCATACCTAGACATTACATTTATGAATATAGATGCGGTCGTTCGGCAGTTAATAGGATGGGAACGGACTTTAGTGGGCACCCTGTATTTTTATTTTAGGACATTGTTGTTAAATAACCAAATATTTATCACTGTTTGAGTATTTTATTAGTGATGCATTAAAAAAAAACAGCAAAAACTAATTAAACTGCAACGAAATAATTCTGTCCACCTAGATCGTCAAAACGTCCCACTGTGCTTCGGCTCCTTAAGAAACTTTTGAAATCCCGCACTGTTTAAAAATTTTATCTCCGGGTCCCAAGTTAGCTCTCTGTGCCTCTGACCAAAACCTTTTATTTTCATATAAAATAAAATGTAATTAATTCATAAACGATACAGAATGATACAACTTTCTCAAAGAGCATTCGAAGCACTTCTGCGGTTTCAAACTAAAATGTTTCTATTACTGTTAAGCCTGCAGATTTTAACGAGCACGTGAAAAGTATCTTTAAATTTGAGTCATATATGCACTGCCTGCTTTATAATTTTCACTCGCGTCCTCGCGAATTCCTCATGCTAATGACGAACCTGCGAGTGTACACTGTAAAAAAAAAATACTGCCAGTTTTCCTGTAGGAATCGGGAAAATAGTTGCCCTTATCGTACCGGAAAATTTTCCGACCCAGCTCGGAATAAAATCCGTAAAAAAGGAAAATAGTCAATAAAACGGTATTTTACGGATTTTATTCCGAGCTGGGTCGGAAATTTTTCCGGTACGATAAGGGCAACTTTTTTTCCGATTCCTACAGGAAAACTGGTAGTATTTTCAATTATATAAGCAAAAATATTATGTCTGAATTCCATCTTTAAAATATTTACATTAAAATCACAGGCAATACATAAAACAATTAAAATTATTACATAAAAATACTAAAAACATATTAAAATTGGGACGTTTCGGATCATCACGATCCCTCCTCAGCCAATTATAAACGTTATGTCAATACTATCAACAGTTACAAGAAAAACACAACAGAAAGTCATGACTTTCTGTTGTGTTTTTCTTGTAACTGTTGATAGTATTGACATAACGTTTATAATTGGCTGAGGAGGGATCGTGATGATCCGAAACGTCCCAATTGTAATATGTTTTTAGTGTTTTTATGTAATAATTTTAATTGTTTTATGTATTGTCTGTGATTTTAATGTAAATATTCATGGTAGTATTTTTTTTACAGTGTGGAAGTAATTCGTATTTTTTAAATATCCCCATCAGGAAATTAATATTTATAACTCCTTTTTCTATTTCTTTTTCTTAAAAAAAATGTTCCTTTCTTTTTTAATTGTCATAATACTTTTAAAATATACGTTTAGTTTAATATTTTAAGTTTTAAAACTACATGAACTGTGAGTAAGATTTTAACACTTAAAATAAATTAAGTATAAATTTTAGAAATATTTTGGCAGCGCAGAAAAATGCATCCTTTAAGAGTACACAGGAAAAATAAGTTAAAAATATTAATATCCTGGTGAAATATTTTAAAAATACGAATGCCATTCCATGCCCATATGCTTAAAATTAGCGAGGATAATTTGAGATCTGATTGACCATTATCCTTATGAATTTCTTATCTGACCATTTGTAAGAACGCAATTGAATAATCATTTTTGCCAAAATATTTAAAAACTTCTAAATCAAAGAAGAAACATGTTTTCCCATTGGACTGAAACGGTAATCATACTTATTTTACTTTTAGAGTTCATACAAACAACACTTTGAATTCTTGAATGATATCGATTCTTTCCTAAAACAATTGTTCCGTAATAGATACCGTTCTTTTAAACAAAAAAACAGTTGCAAAAAAACCTAAATCTCCAATAAAATTTAAAATATAGTTATTCGATTTTTTTAAAGAGAATTTTCTTTCATTCTTTTTTTTTTCTTTTTCATATCTATTTTTGAGATGTTAAAATCGAAATATACTGTAAAAACAAATGATAGTTTTCTTTTAGAATTTAATATTTTATTTACTTTAAACTGCGTATAAGCTATATTAAATGAAGCAAAATACTCGATTCTCAGTGGCAATGGTTATAACTTTCGAAATTTTTCTATAAGTTTTCTATTTATTTAGAAGAAAATGCGGCTGAAGTTTTTAAACACGTGTATTGATTTATCTAACCATATTTGAACAGTCATTTCATTTAGTTTATATGCAGGTGGAGAAAACAAAGTCATACTAAGATAAGGAAATTATCACAGATAAAGGCTAAAAGTACAATTCAATATGAATAATATATTCTTTAAAACTGTAAAAATATAAGTTTTAGGTAGGGCTGCACAACCTTTTTGTTTGACTGTCGTTTACCACCACAATTTCTGAAAAGTAATCTTCGCTTTATTTAATAGCAAAGTTTCTGTCATTAAGTTAAACTACTCTATTCTAAAGTTATTCATAAGTTAATAAGTAATAATAAGTAATTCTATTCATAAGTTAAACTACTCTATTCTAAAATAGTGGTAGCTTGGTGACCCGCGGCCAGAGATAGCGCACTCCTATACTATATGTAATTTCAATTGCCTTCTCAAGATCGGTTTCCGGCCCTTATTTTATATCAGTAACTATGGCTACACCGCATTTGGCTGACCGACCGCTCTACTTTTTCTCATGATAACGAAGAGATGAAGTGGGGAGGACGAATGGCCTTGAGTCCCAAATAAATTACATAGAATATATATTAAAAAGCAGAAAAACCAACGTTTAAAAATGCACAAAAAATATATGAAAAGTATGCATTTTTAAACGTTGGTTTTTCTGCTTTTTAATATTGTCGCACAAAGGCTTTATTTGCTAATTTTACATATAATATATAGTTTAGGGACTTTCTTCATACTAGACTATAATGTTATTCAAATTTAGAATGCCAATACTCAATGCTGATACAAAAGTATAAATACAGACCTTCAAATTAACCTAAATATAAATTTGTACGAGGTTTCTATGAATAGTTTAGAAGATATTAAATGCAAATTGAGTAAATTCAGGTGGCAGTCCTATGGAGGAAATTTTTGTCTATTTTTCAAATATGTTCACAAATAGTTTATTTTTGTTTTGTAGAATTTGCAATTTTGAGAATCTTTTGCTACTAATTACGAAGGTTTTATAACGACTAAGTAGATTATATGAAAGTCAATGGGTTTATTAATGTCTGAAATATTTATTTTTCACCTACTTCATAATGATACCATAATTTTTCCATTAAAAATAAGAATGTTATCCTACTACTTAAGGAGGTGCAGACATTTAAATAAATTACATGAACTAAATGGGTTTATTAATTCTTGAAATAAACTAATTTCACCCACTTCATGTACTGTGAAAATAAACCGTCAATTTACGGATATTTTTCCATTAATAATGATTAAACGTTTTTTTTATTTGTTGTTTTTCCTTAAATTCACTATAATTCTGAAATCTAAGCTGAATATGAACAAAATTTTGGAACTTAAGCTATATTTATAAGAAAACACGTAGAATTCAAAGCAACTATGTCGTTCATGCTTTTTCCGTTTCTTGGCGGAATTTCCACTTTGTCCATTTTCCTAGAATCGCTGAACATTCTTCAATCGAAGCTAAAATCAATTGGGAATTTTCCATTCTACGCAAAATTTAAGCATTGTCAAGTCTAATCACGGCAATTCCGTGAAATCATGAAGGAATTTAGGCCGATTCTGTTACCTGATTATTTCCAAGTTTTTTTACGGTGTGTAATAGTATAATAAAAGTACCGTAATTTCGCGCGTATCCGCCGCACCTCAGATAACACGATTTCCTACCAGAATTAATTTAAAAAAAAAATGTGACTTGCTTCTGCTTAGCACTTATTTGACTTCTTTTTTTTCAATAAAATTTCCGGTTTGAAAAAGATTTAACTAAGCCGCGGCGGATACGCGGGAAATTACGGTAATATTTTCACCTAAGATAAAGTAAAAAATAGTTAAGAATAAAAGTAAATTATAATTTCATGGCTTATATAAACCAATTAATGGTATATACCCTGTCAAATAAGCCTAAACCAGTTACGAAATATTTTGTTTCATGTGAATCAACGAAAAAAAATAAGGGCTAAGACGCAATTTAAGACTATGATATAGCCAAGATACAGGACGTCTCTTATTAACGTTGACCAACAGGTAATTCCTAAACCATTAGTTTTAAATGTATAGTTGCAATTGCTAAAATATTTCACTATTTCTTTATCATACTACAGTATATTTATGTCAAAATACTTGGTTCTTTTATGTTACAATATTTAAAATTTTATACGGTTGTTGGCTATAGAAAAATAAAACATTTAATAACTTTTGAATGGAAAAAGATTTTTATTTAAAAATTTCAGGATTTACGCATGAGAATATAGAAAATTAAAAGATGAGTTTCTCAAAATCTTGACTATCTGAGGAAAAAACAAAACGAAGTCTTTACTTGAAATTCGCGATAACCTGCTTGAGTTGATCTGTTGGGATCTACCTTGTCGCACTTGTTATCTCTGTTTTATGTTTTTTAGCTTTTCTATGGTTTTTTGTCGATCTCTGTGGACTTGATCTTTAACATAGACAAATGAAAAGAAGCCTATTTGTGATAAGTCAGGGTTATAGGGGGGGGGGGGGGGGCTCCATAGCCAAAGCTATTCGGGAAGCTTCTTGCGGTGACACGATTGTCATAACGACTTCTGAGCAAGCTCAGGACGTCGTTCGGGAATCTTTGCTGTCTTATGTTTGGTCTTCATGCCTACTCAGCCATGGAAGCTGTTCTTTCGAACTTGGAAATTAAGGCTCTTAACATGCTTGAAGATGGCTTTGGCTTACTTTTAATGGCACTAGACCACTTCTTGAGTGTTTCAGAAGGTCTCTTGGCCACAAAAATAAAGCATTTTGACTAAAGCAATAGGCTCTTCGATTGAATATCGGTACATTTTGGCAAAAACAAAATATCTTCGATAGTAACTAGAATCCGTACCTTTGGTATCCTTTGAGTCCTTGCGCATGCGTGAACAATTTCACGTCACTATCTTGACACGTTGATGAGTTATCCAACTAAAAATTTCGCTATACCCTGTGAAGCACCCGGCATATTTAGAAATTATTTTCTCGGTGCTCTAACAAGTAAAAAAGTAAATGTTCCATTTTTTCTAGACCAAAACTTACTGAGTTATGAATACTTTGAATTTTCAGAATTTTCGACATTTTCTGGCACCAAATAGGGAAAAGCGCGTTTTTAGTGCTATAAAAAACTGAAAAATTATAAATATTATAGATTCAAAATTTCATATTCAATTATATAAAACTCACTTGTTACAGTGACAAAATTAAGAAAATTTGAAATGACAACATTCCCTTTCCCACATCAAAAATGATTTTCACTGTAAAACACGACAAATTTTATTGAAACGATACCTGCAGCACTAGAAACAGCAACTTAAAACAAGCCTAAAGAAGACCATTTAGTGCTCCATGTGTGCTCCAAGAACACTTTGGTGGAACTATCAACTACCACCATTTCACCTTTTGGTGTCTGTCAGGGTCATCCGTCACACCTCAATGGGATTCTGTCTCTTGGGGTACGCAGAAATCAAGGTAAATATGAAGAATCCATTCGGTACGTATGACATAAAAACACCATTAACCTCTTATTGGTTGGTATCGCATGTCACAAATTCGGCTTTGCTGTTCCCATACGAACGGCCTCGCATTTCAAAGTGAAAAATTGCATCCAAAGTAATCAGTAAAATATTCTTCAATAAATGATTTTAATGGGATTTGTTCTTCCTCGTGACCAATGAAGAAACTGTCACTGTAGAGGTCTGAACAGGCCCGTGCTTGGCCCGAGGCCCGTACCCGGCCGGCAAAATGAGGGGCAATTTTCCAACAGGCCGGGCCTGGCCGACGGATTAAAGACAACTTTTTAACGGGCCGGGTCGATGAAAAAAATTAACGCGCCGGGACGAGCGGATTAAAAAATTCGGCCCGATATAAAAATTTAAAAGGATCAAATTAAGCCAATAAAATGTGAACATGTTTCAGTGGACGTGACTGAGACGAGGTTAAGTATAAATATGTTGCACGAGCTGATTCTAGATTGATAACATCAGTATAAAAATATAACATGTCCAGCGTAGAGATCGGCATTAGCAGTTGCATCATGTCTGAACCATGGCATGATTATTTCAGCAGACGTGGTCCGAGTCAGTATCAGGCTCAGTTTTCTTTCTAAATACCGGGCCGACATGACATGTCGGTACTGATGCTATTCTGCATTCTAGGGCTTGCGAACATAAAATAATCTAAAACATATAGCAATCTACAATGTTAAAATTTCCCATACGTATGGATGCTGTATTCTAGAAAAATATCTTAATTGTATGTTAAGAAAAATCGGCTTTTTCTGTGGATAAAGAAGCGGAAATTCCGCTGCGTCTGATTTCAATGATTTTGCCCGGTCCGTGGACCGTAAAAATACAAACGAGCCGGCCCGTGCAAATCTCTATTTCACGGTAAAACCATTTTCAAAAACTTTTTTACATGTATTTTTAATAATTCTTTTTATGAAGGTATTTATTTTAAATACCTCAAAGATAATTCCTTATTTGATAAATTTAGTATCAGGCCATTTTAGGTAGATTTCTTAAGAAATACTTCCTGTTACATTCTCCCCTATGTTGTTAGTTCTGAAACATTTTTGCAGATCTACGCCGATCATGAGCACTAGAACACAAAACCACCCCGAGTTCAAAACTTTATCTATCTATCTTTCTATCTATCTATCTATATCACTTTTTCATGGGCACGATAACTTCCATAATTCAGCACAAATCTATTCCAAACTGTTACATAAAATCAAGGAGCATAAAATCTCGGTCAAGTTCGTTAATGGGCAAAATCGGACAAAGGGGGTGGAAATAGATAGAGGTTTTGTGAAAACAGAAATAACTCATAATTTCTTAATTATAATATTAATACCTATCAAATCCGTTTAAAGTTATTATTACTTCTAGGAAAACGGCCAAAAATTTATGTATCACAAATTTTTGATAACAAGAAAAATGTCTTCAAGAGGCAAAAAAAAATAGGGTTTTAGGGAGAAAAAAATTCATAACTTAATCAATTCTCAAGATATCAAATTCACTTAAAATTATTATAAATATTCTTAATATTATCTACAACTTTTATGTTGACAAGTTTTTATAGAACCGACTCTTACCGCAAAACAAAATTAAAAACGAGAAAAAACGGGGGAGGTGTTTGAAGTAGAAGAAAATTCATAACTTCGTCAATTCACAAGATAACAAATCCGCTTATATTTATTATAAATCTTCTTAATATTATTTACAACTTTTATATTGGCACGTTTTTGATAGGACCAACTCTTAAAGCAAAAACAAATTAAACAAAAATAGGGGTTGAAGAAAAAAAATCCCTGCCGGCTCGGCCTACAGGTGGAGGTAGTTTTCGGTTAGTGGTCGGTTAGCGAAATTCTTAGCGGTCGTTGCTGTATCTGTCCCACCAATGTTTTCCTAGTATTGGACAACACGTTTTGCAATTTCTATATTTTCTTTTCGACACATGTTTTGAAACAAAGAGCAAAGATAAAACCAATGTTGCATTAATAATAATAATAACTGAATTACCTGTAAAAAAGAGTAATAAGTATTAGATGTAATTAATTTGGTAATGAAAAATTAAATCTTTAGTAACCCTACTTCTTGTCAAACTTTAAATTATTGATTTTTATAAAAATGGATTTTGTTCATCATTATAGCTCTAATGATTTAATTGAAACTTTTGGATAAACATCTATTAAAATCTGTATCGTATACCGGACGAAAATAACTCTTAGAATATATTCACATAAAAGCGTTGAGAAATCTCTCATGCAGAAGAAAATTTGAGTTTGATCGCACTAAAATCTGAAATAAAATGGAAGAAGAGGCAACCCAAATGCCTGCTGAAAATGATATAAAAAGCAAAATACGAAACGTCTGTCTTTTATATTTCAGACGAGATCCTTTAGTGCCTAGTTAAACATCAAAGTACCCAAAAGAAATTTTATAGAATATCCACTTTTAAAACTCGCCTGGAAACTAACTTCCGCATCAGTTGCTTCCAAAATGGGAAGGAAAAAAATATTATTAACGATTAACCAATCGATATTTTAGGATAAAACTAAGATTTAGCGAGTTGAAATCTTGTACATTTTCATGTATAACATGTTATGTTGAATAATTTGAGTCAAGAAATCGCCTTACCTGTCTATCTTAAATAGTTATCGAAAATATATAATCGTAGTGTAAATAAATCATGTAAAATGATAGAAAAAACTGTCAACTGAAAAACAGAAAAAAAATTTAACAAAAAAAGATGTTTTTTTACGAACCTTCTATTTTTCAACAAATATTATTCTTACGGTTAAAAATAGAATTGGTCTATAAAATATGCAGTTTTTTACTATTATTTCAGCTGGCAGTTTTTGTCGTCAGTTTAAAGATTTTGTACAGTGTTGAAACAACTATACCAAAAAATCTTCTTTTAATCAAAAAATTTGTGAAGCTTTTTCAAATCTTTTTTTTAAACGTTCAGCAGACGCACGAGGACAAATTTTACGGCAAAGGTTACATTTCTCAAATCTTTGTCAAATACGGTGCCGAAATCGTCTAGAAATCATTGGTATTCCTCAGTTCAACACTTCTATTTGGATTAAAACCGGTTATTCGATTTGCAATGCAATATTGAGCGCTTCTGATAAAATTTGTCTTGCGCGGATGCCCTAACAAGTGGCTATAATTATTAAATATTTCATGTTTTAAAATTCATTATTGTAATGATATAAGTGATATGTGATACGCTGAGTTATTATTTTGTTTTTCATATTCAAACGAAAAATAGTTAGTGGAATTTTTAAAATCATTGCATGAAAACTGGTAAAATTGGAAGGTATACAATATATACCGGACGACAATGTAGGAGAATAAGTTGAAAAATAATTAAGTAAAGATAAAACTAGAAAATGGCGTAAAAAACGGCCAAGCTCTAAAAATCAAAGATTCTTCATTTCGAAATTCCTTTCTGGCATAAAAATTTTTTATCAAAAATTTGGGAGTGAAATTGAATCAATCTTTCTTAAAATCGAATCAATATTTTCTTAAAATAATAAAAAAAATTACCTTTGTCTCATTGCATTAAATCTTGTTTGATATAATTTTTAGGGTTCCCTACTTAAAAAGTAAAACGGAACCATTGTACGATCACTCCTGCGTCTGTCTCTCACAGCCACTTTACTCGTAAACTATGGAACGTGAAAATTTCAAATTGGGGGAAGTAATAAAGACTATTGACCCACATATTTTCAGATTATTAAACATTTATAAATATATTTAGTAAAAATGTAGAGGGCAAATTAAGTTACTTGAAAAAAAAAACTTTTCTTTGTATATCGAGTGAAAGCTTTCGTAACGCTAAATTCAAAAATACATTTCTTTTAATTTTAGGTATTACATTTTCAAAGATCTCGTCCAAAATGTAGCGCAAAAATATGTTCCCCCCATCTAATTCTGAATCTACTGAAACTAAAATTATGAAAAAATTAGAGGTAGTTGACCTTAATTTAAACCTTGCAGGAAAATTATAGCGATTACCCTAGGTCACATAGTTTAAAAAAAATTGCATTTGCACACAAATTTCGATTTACGGGCATTCAGCAAAAGTGTTGAGCAGTGCTGGAGATACCTATCGTAGCAGAAGTATAAAATCATTGTTGATCATGACATTCGAAAAAAATCGTCAGTAATTAGCCGAGATATTAACCTGTAAAAATATGGACGCATACATAATGACAGGGGCGGCGTTGTCTATGTACCAACGGCTTTTAAAGCCTAGTTAACAACTTTTAATGATATATATGTTTAATGCAATGGTCAGTAACAATACAAAAGCAATAAAGTCAGATTATTAAAAACAGAATAATTCAAGGGGTCTCAGGACTCTTAAAGCTCCAAAAAAATTTTAATTTAAAATTTTTTATATGTTAATCTTCTATCGTTTCTGAGCATTTTAATATAATAGTTTCCTTCAAATTCTCATTAGAACAGAAGTTATGGCTTTTAGAATTATACCCGCTCAATAGCTGAAGCGGCATTTTCGAAACAAGTAATTTTTCTCCAAATGACTTTTTTGGGCATAACGCACACGATAACTCAAAAACTTTTGAATATTTTTTCATGAAATTTTCAAAACATTCGTTTCATGTTAATATTTATAAACTGAACATAAAATTTCCTTTTTATTGTTCAAAAAATATTTTTTTAAGTGATTATGTTGTTGAAATTTTCAAAATTTTGTATTAGCTAAATACAACCTTGTATTAAAAATATAAAAATGCTTTAAATACAAATATATTTAGGGTCAGAGTAATTATTGTAATCTGAAGTATAAGTAGGCACCAAAATTTTCATTCCAGTTGCAATATTTATTTCCCAATCTTGCGTGCAATCTGTTATGCCAATTTTCTGCTTGTCAAATGTCTGACTGTTTGGAGCGTCCTGTAAATGCTAATTCTGCACCTTGCAATTTTTTAAAATACATAAAATGAAAGAACGTACTTTTATCTGTTTTATCTCAATAAAAATTGTGCTTTAAAATCATATACATTTTAAGATATTAAATGTTGAAAAATGGTCTCTCTTTTTTTTTGCATTTTTTCCAATTTTAAGAGCCCTGAGACCACTTAATTAGAAGTAATTACACAAATACTATTTTATTTGCGACTATTTTGCATTGAATAGATCTTTCAATATGCCTCAAGTGACTTTAAAAGTTAATTATAAACCTATCTGGAAAAACGCGGCACGGACCAAGGTGGCGTTGAAAATTTCTGACCTGCTTTCAAAGCGCGCTTAGCACAATGCCGAATGTAAACCTTTAGCTACACTGTTTTAGCCACTACTGTAGAAAGAAAGGTTATTACTATGCTGAATTTAGTTTTATGAAATACCAAATGAAGTTTAAATATGCACTGCTTTTATTGTCAGTACAGAATTAAGTTCATTATAAACAGATTAAGATAATATTAAACTAGTCGGATGTGCCAATCCCAAAACTTTCTTCTAACTCATACATGTTAATACTTCCTGATAAATGCAGCACAGCAGCGCCACCGGTTAGGTGATTTATACCAAAATCTAATCAGAAACAACTTACGTTAACTTCGAATTGAATTTGCAGTTTAATGAAAATCCGTGCATTAGTTTATGAGATAGAGCTATTGCGGTAATCGTGAATAATGAAGCATAACAGCGCCATCTATTGGGCGATTGACTCTAAAAGGTTATCAACGCCGAAATATATCAAGGACTAACTGAATCTGAAGTTTTGTGAAAATCCGTGCTTTAGTTCTTGATATATAGCTATTGTGAAAATCATGAATAATGCAGCATAGCAGCGCCAGCTGCTGGGCGATTTACACCAAAAAGTAATCAGCACCAAATTATATCAGGGACTAACAGGATCTAAAGTTTTATTAAATTCCGTCCAATAGTTCTTAAGATAGAGCACCCACAAAATGTGTGTCACACACAGACAGACAAACATTTTGTAAAAACAAGTTTTTCATTATCTCTGTCCCCTAAAACGTAAAAATTCATCGAAAACCGGAGTTCGAAAATTTTCAGGAATCCAATACTTTCTTCTTGTAACGATAGAAGAAAGTAAAAATGAGTTATACAGAATAGCTATATTTGATATTATTTAGGTTCCATATTTCTTTGAACTTTCATGGTACATCCATTTACATTTTTGTAGTATATACTGTTATACCCAACGCTACTTTGTATAGTTTTTTACAGAGTCTTAGTATTCTTTTAGCAACGGTTTTTTAATAACATAATTACTAATTCATATATTTATTGTACGGAACCCTGTGTGCGCGAGTAATACTCGCACTTGACCGTTTATTATGAAATCTTATTGTTTCATCATTATTAAATACTATTTACCTTCTTTAAACGTATATTTCTGGATATGTTTTTCCGCTTGTAAATATTATGAAATTTTTATTTTTTCTATTGATATGTATAATCGCTTTTTTAACTTGCCTCTTTTATTGGTATTGTGACATATCTTCTATTTGTAACAACGTAGCTAAACAAAACATGTAAAAAGTACGTCGTGCGCCCGCTCGTGTGAAAAGATTAATGCGCCTCCGTTGGAAAACTAATTTGGACCATTCTACAGCAGATCAAAAAAGATCCGAGCTATGCAACGGCTATAATTTCAGCTTTCAATTATTCAAGAAAACAGGAACCTTTTAAATCGTGGAATGTTATTATTGTATGTGGTTTATTTTGCCTTCAGTGTTTATCTACAAAAAAAAAAAAAAAAAAAAAGAAAATTTTAGAAATTCAGTAGCAGCATTCTGATATTCTTACATGTTCATGATTATGACGTAAAAAATGTGAAAATACATTTTAATTAATGTTTATTAATTAGTTAGTGAGGTTTAAATTCTGAAAAATTGAACCAATCAACTTTAAAGTGTAAACAGAACTCAAACGATAATTTAAGTACAGTAAATTCTGCCTAAGGCGGACTCTGTGTAAGCCGGAAATCTGTCTACCGCGGAAAATTCTTCAAGTCCCGGCGAAACCATTGAAAATTACATTAACTCATGCTGCATAAGGCGGAATCTGTCTAACGCGGAAATGGAAAGGATTTTAAGTTCCCACCGAAACTAAAATTTTGCATAAGGCGGAAAAAAGGATATTTTAAAAATGAAAGGCATTTCGTTTATGAAACATTAAAATTGTTAAGTCAAGTACTCAATGTCGAGGATGTTAGTTAAATTCCGTAACACTTTGAAAAAGTTAATTCAAAAGAGCAGAAACTGTTTAAATTTTTAAGAATTCTTGCTTATAACATTTTTTGCTATACAAAATTGCATTTAAAAGTTATTATTTCTAGTAGAATGCAAATTTATGAAAATACATATTTTCTAAAGTACAATATATTATATTTTAAGGTTGTACTCAAATTCAAAATTATAGCGTTCTGTCTCATTCTCTAAGTTTATTACTTTTTGTGTGTATAAACCTCCAATTTGCATGTATTACAGCAGTACTAAGAAATTGAATAGCGTTTCTCATTTACCTATAAAGACAAAGGATCTTTCAGAACTTCAGTTTTCAATCGATTTTCGAGTCAGGAAAATCAATGAAAAATAATCAAAAATCGAGATTTTTTTTTTTTTTTGGGGGGGGGGGGGAGGTGGGAGCTTTTTTGCATAAGCCGGAATATTGTCTACCACGGAAAATTTTCTCAGTCCCAACCGATTCCGCCTTAGGCAGAGTTTACTGTATTTCATTATTTTTTGTTCATATCGTGCTTCATGAAAGCAACATTCATACTTACATTCTGTGAAAACGACTTTGTGAA
Source organism: Maratus speciosus (assembly GCA_963932465.1). Classification (NCBI taxonomy): domain Eukaryota; kingdom Metazoa; phylum Arthropoda; class Arachnida; order Araneae; family Salticidae; genus Maratus; species Maratus speciosus. The sequence continues at coordinate 510,458,579 of OZ010787.1, read as the reverse complement.
TTAGCGAACACAACTTTCATACTTTATAAACACGTATATTGAACAAAAGCATTTTTTCGGATAAGAGTCCGTTACTCTGTATTTTTGACTCAATAAATATTAGATTGCGAAAATTGTTTTGTCTTCCCTTTCGTGACCCTTTTAACGGCAATGATATATTATATTAGGTCATTAAGTATGAAACGTATGATTACAAAAGGGCCAGATTAAGAACCGGGTAAACTCCCATCAGTAAAAAATAATAGAAATTATTGCCTGATTCATGACAATAATTTTTCACGAATACAGCACGAAAGATAAGACGAATATTTACTGATGGAAGTTTCCCACGATGTTAATCTGGCCTTTTGTAATCAGACGTTTCTTAATTAATGACCTAATAGATATCACGCAAATTTATTCCTACTGCCATAATTACACCGAATTTTTTAATAAAATTTTACTTTTATTACTGCTTTACCTAAGAACAAAATACATTTATTTATTTTCAAATCAATCATAAAATCTTGCAGCAGTCAATCATTTCAAAATTTTAGTAACAGAATTACTTTGCACCTGCAAGGGTAAAAGTTTTAAAGATAAGTTTTAAGACATTTAGTATATCTTTACGTCTACATGTGTCATCCATTTAGCCTTAGGGTACATTTGAAGAAGTCGTATTAAATGACACCAATATAGTTTACTTTATGACACTGCTGTACTAAATGATTTCATTTTTCTTTTGCAAAAACATAGAAGTGTGTATCAAGAGCTAATAAAGGGATTTTTTTTATTAATAGATAATCAAATATAGAAAGTTAAATGGAATCAGATAAATACACTCTCAAAAATAACGGGTGAAATTACACATTAAAACGGGTATACTAATGATACTAAAACGATTTGCATATATGGATAAAGTGGTGTCTAAATTGCCATATTCACGCCTGGTGGGTAAATTTCAAAATGCACATTGTCCTAAATAGTTTGATTATAAAACTTTAAGTCGCTGAAATGTGTAAAAAGTTATCAAATAACTTTGAAATACACAGTTTAATGTGTAAATTGAACATGAATACACATATTTCTGCGTAGTAGGGAAGGTAGGAGAGGTATGATACACTTTTTTTACTAATTTTTTACAACCCTTAGAAAGCTATTTTAAAACAAATTTTTCGTGTTTTCTTATAAAGAAACCTTTTATTCATTTATTAAAACTATTGTGAATTTAAAAAATAGTCATTCAAAAAATATATCCTAAATATTTTGAATGGTTACTACTGTATCAAATCCCCCCATTACTGGGGAGGATTGATACACTAGCAAGGGAGGTTTGATACATTGTTATGTAAATTGAAAAAAAAAATGCAGACAAATCAATTTATGCGTCATACAGTTTTTTATGGTAAATCTTCAAATATTTAAGTAAAATTTGAATCGAAATGACATTGACATATTTTTGTTTCAGAAATGCTTTTCACAAAAATATTTAAACTATTGCAATTATTTAAACAATCCCATTAACAACTTTTTTAGAAAATAAATAATGAAAAAAAACCCCTAGAGATCTAGCTGCAAGGAAAAATGAAGTGAACACTGCTGATTTGCAAACAATTACTTATTTCGCTTCAGTAGTTCTCGAAAGAAAGGTACATTACATATGTCAGTTTTTTACATGAAATTTTGTGTGTCTGTGTGTGTTTGGTAAATCGTATAACTATTGTATTTCTTATTCTTATTTCTTGCCGAACGATAATGTGATAGTTTAGCTAATGTCAAAACTATAAAAAAAAGAGCACTGAAACCTTTCCAATGATTTCAGAGTTAAAAGTATATCAATGTCACCAATTTTGCATGTGACTTTGGAACTTCTGCCATTCCCTTAAATAGGTAAGCTGTACTTTGCGCCACATATCTCACTAAAAATAAAATTAAATATTTCACGAATAATTTGGAGTAATATACTTTAAAAAGTTTCTTTTTTTTTTTACTTTTCTTACCAGGAAACACTCTAAAAATAAATGCGTAAATTTTCACAGTAAAACAGGTTACTGATGATACAAAAATGTTTTTTCTACATGTGTAATTTGCTAAATGTAAGCCTTGTGTGTCAATTTCAAAATACACATTGTCCTGTGTATTTTGATGATAACACTTTAAGCGGCTTAAGTGTGTAAAAAGGTATCAGATAACTCTTAAATACACAGTTTAACGTGTAAATTTCACATGAGTACACATATATCTGTGTAATATACAAAAACAATGGATTTTGTATAAATAGTGCATAACCTTATAGTTTTAGGATATAAATTTTGAACAATATATTTTTATGGTCGCAAAACAAATTTGCATGAAGAATAAACTCATATGCTTGATGTTTTTGTTCTCTTTCCATCAGATTTGTTTTAATACCACAAAATAGTGTAACCTTAATTTACAAGAAACAGTATCGCCTGAAATTATATTTACTGCATGCGATCTCTCTGTTACAGTTGTTTTGAAGTCCTAAAATCGTATGCACAATGTATGCACAGTCTAAATAATATAAGTCACTGTATAGTCATATATAATAGTCACTGTAAAATAAAATGTCGTTAAAATACAGAAATTGTAACGCCTATGAGTTTCAGTCACAAGTTTTCAAAGATACATCTGCATCAAGAGGAAAAATTCTCTATTTAATTCCACCTGCAATAAACAAGCAATACTTGCCGAAACGGGTTACGATCTGAGGAACTGCAACTTTCCAAAACACATTCTTGACCATTCAGCTATTATTACACAAACCAAGTTTACAAGTATCGATATTTATAGTGTTCACATAAGTACACATATTTATGTGTAATATTCTGTTCTTACACATACTTCTGTGTGTTATTCTGTTCTTACATATATAACTGTGTAAAATTCGTACGCATTTTTCTGTGTAATATTCTGTTTTTACGTATATATCTGTGTAATATTATTACACATATGTAATATGCAAAATACACAGATATTTGTGCAATATGCAAAATTGTAAATTTACATTAACACACCAATTCGGGTAAATCCGTACAAGTTTCTACCATTTACACACTTGCTTGAGTTTTTGAAGGAATAACAAATTACACACTTCTATTAGCCCGATAAACAGGTAATTTTTTACACATTAATAAACAATGATATTTTACAAATATTAATTTATGACAAAAGTGTAATTTTACAAGTTTACGCATATACGTATGTAAAAGTGAATAATTTACACATTTATTTCTTTTAGAGTGTACTATCAAAGTGTTTAAGTAAAGATAGAAACAAGTTGGAAATTGCTCGTCAAACGTGGCAAATGAGGTGCGTTCGTACTATAGCTAGTTTTATAAGTATTTCTTGCACCACATATTGTACCGAATGTATATTTTAGTGCACTTCAATAAGTGCATATCAAATTCATTCTGTTCGAAAGGCTGTAACATCATTAAAATGCACTTGAAATAATTTTTTCCCATTGGCCGTAATGTAACGGAAAAATTTTGACTTTCCATGTAATTAAACTATACATCCGATTTTCATAAAATTTGAAATGACTCGACAAAATATTGCAACAATTATATATTTAAAATTTCAGACCATTCGGTTGAGTAGTTTTTGCTCTGTTATATGCGGACGGACGGACTGAACGACGACTATAGGTGCTACGTATTTATATAATTACGAACGAACCTAAAAAAATGCAGTAAATGTTTCAATTTACGAACTGAAATATATTCTCAACATAACGATAGTAAATCTATATTTTAAAACAAAAACAAGCCCATGAGTAATTCTGAAGTCATATTGGCAGTGACAAAACATAACCAATCAATTTTAATCTTTTTTTTAACTTTTAAACACCGCAAATTTTTCATTTTTAGAGGGAAATTAATATTTAGAGGGATTTTAATAGGAAAAAAAACTAGCTTTCTAATGAAATTTTTTTTTTGGAAGCTGTATCTCAATTTACTGATTTTTCATGGCTTTTTTTAAATAATTCTCAAACGTGATTTTTAAAAAAAATATCGCTGTCTCCCAAATACGAAAGATTAACAGTTTTGCACTTAAAAAATATAAATAGTTTAACATTTGTTTCTGGCTAATATCCCATAACGAAATTAAAACTTTATCAGTAAATAAATAAAATAAAAAAATTAATATAAATAAAACACAAATTTAAAAGACATTTAATTGAACTACGAGCTTAATGTACTGAAATTATCAGAATCAAAGAGACTGCTGTAAGTAGCGAAATCTCTGAAGATTTTTTCAGCTAATGACTCCTTACCTTCTTCTCGTAAAAAAAAAAAAAAAAAAAAAAAATCGCTTTGAATAAATTTAGAAACATTTTTTGAATAGATTATCGATATTTTGCATATAAAAATGTTTTTCATTTTATTAATGGAAAATCTAAAAAACCTATCAAATGAGATTGCTCAAAGATTGCTATTTGTCAATGCTTACAACCAGTGGTGTAGTCGTAGTAAAAACAGAGGGTATACGCTCTAAGCAGAGGGTATACGCTCTAAGCAGAGGGTATACGCTGAAGGCAGAGCGTATACCCTAGAGTGTATATACTATAGCTTTCTTGAGAAATAGAGGGTATACGGTGTTCCTTAAAAAAATCCAGAGGGTATACGGCGTATACCCCCGTATACCCTCCACTACACCCCTGCTTACAACTATGTATTATGCTATTATTGAATAAATAATTGAAACGACTATATTAATTTTGAGGCGAAATACGAACACAAAGAAAAAACTGTTACTAATTTTATTTAAATACAATAAAAAAAAAAAAAAAAAAAAAAAAATTAAGGGAAGTGACGATTATTCTTACGAAGATTTATACAATCACACATTATTAAATAAATTTCTTGGTGAAATAAATTTTTATATTATTTTACTTCATTTCATTTTAGTACAACTGCGTACGCTCCCACCCTTTTATTCTGATATGTGATTGTAGGATTTTTGGCTAATTTTCCATAATTGAGTACCTCACCAAATGGCGTATAAATTATATTGCACGTAGTATCTCTCGTGCTGAATAGAATGTTTGACGGTGAATCAGATCACAGAAGATGATTCGATATAATAATTAGCTATTATTTATAAATTTATGGTTTTTCATTTAGTCAGTTTTGTCAAGGACTCACTCAATGAAGTAGTAAACATTCTGGTTACAAATTGAGTAGTTTAGGCCGTTGTTCGCGAGTTCGAATGTATATAATTATAATTTTTGGTCATAAAATTTACTTTTTTTCGCACGTGTGAGAGAAAATGTTGCTAAAGATAAATTTCTCTACGACATAAAAATTTTAAACTTCTAAACCAATTAAAAAAATCTACAAACACACAAGCTTTTTTTGGTACTACTTGATTATACCGTCGACCAAAAAACGATCGCCAAACTATAAGATTAAATGCCAATAATGGATTATCGTAAATGTCACTTTATTTTAATGCTACGAACAATCTCTGCAATTATTGTAATGCACGCCATTTCAGTCGCGTAGAGACTAGAGAACATTTTGATTCCTTTTGTCATAACGCCTTCATTTTCCTACTAAATCTTCCTGCAATTGATCAAATAAAATAGTTGGTCTTTAATAACTCAAATTTTGTCCAATACATCTACCTTATATATATAAAATACAAATGGAAATTTCGTTCGGGCTGCTTATAACTCGAGTTCTGCTGCATAGATTTCGATGGAACTTGCACGATGTGACTTGCACTGTTACTCAGACAATTTTCCAGGAAAGGTTTTGCTATATAACATATTGTTCCACGTTTCATAGTTACAATATTAATGGAGAAAATTCTGTAATCGGGTGACCCTAATTATCAAAGATTAGCCTTTTTAAAAAGTTCTAATAAACGTTTTTTTTTTTATGGGACTTGCACTGTTAGTGTGACAATATTTCAAAGATAGTTTTAGTATACAATATTGTTTACATTGCTTAGTTATAGAACAATGGGGGGAAACTCTATAATCAGGTGAATCCGTTTACGATAGATTTGGGATGACAGCTTCGCTATTTGACTAACAATCGGCGATTTCCGGGATCATTTACATAAATAGGTCTAATCAATCAATTCCCGACTGATATTTGACGCCAAACATGGCTGTAAATCACTAATATAGGCTATACAGTAGTCTCTTTTTGATCCTCAGTATTTCTTTAAAAATTATGAAATAGAATGTTTTGGTTTATAGCATTATTTTTTATTTTTATTCTGTTACATTTTTAATGAAATGTGTGAAAGAAGTACAGTCGTGGAAAAAAAACACCCCTTACTAACTCTGCAAAAAATCATCGTAGAAGAAAGTTACTGGTACCACACGATTGGTAATAAGGTCTTCTTTTAAATGATGTTTGTAAAATTTGCTTAAGGGGCCAAATACATATTAAAACGAACCATAACTTTGTTTTTTTCAATAGCAGTACACAATTCTGACAACATAAATGAACTCTACACCCTTCAATTAGCCTAAAAACAAATTTTTATGCAATTCGTACGATATGTTTTTGAGAAATTAATTATTTTAAAACAAGCGTATTTTAGGGGCTGTATCCAAATTGAACTTCCGTACTGGATTGTTGACCAAGAGAGCCCCCTTCTTGATCAAGGCATTTTAAGCGCCACTCAAGCAGTCTTTGAAGACTGTTAGATTACAGGGCAGCATAAGAATTTTCAAAATATCTAGTCACTTCTATCATAGACTTATCTTAAACCATCATTTTGCCGTTTTTTAAGCATAAAGTGGAAGAAAAATGTGGAATTTTGGATTTCCATAAAGAAGGACTTAATAAATTTAAATCCATAAAAAAAATTTTAGGTTGCAATTCATAATTTTTTTCGAATTTTAATTGCATAATTCATAATTTATATCATAAAATTATAAAAATTGCAAATTAAACGTATTTATGTTTGGGTATATTAGTAATATCGCTACACAAAAAATTAGCACATTAGAAGTATAATTTCAGGAGATAGAAATAAAAATATGAAAATGCAATTTAACATTAAAGGCACTAAATTTTGAATGTTTGTAATTCAAAAACTTACCATTCAAATGACTTGAAATTTGGTGTCTAGGCATTGTTTGAACAGAAGATTTGAAATATTTTGTTAAAATTGGGTATTGCCATTGAAAAAATGTAAAGTTTGGGTTAGTTTTAATAGGTAGAGGGCCCCTAAGAAAATTTGATATACATCATTTAAAAGTAGACTTTATTTCCAATCGTTCGGTACCAGTAACTTTCTTCTACTATAATTTGTTGAGGAGTTAGTAGGGGGTGTTTACTTTTTTTCCCACCACTGTACATTTTAAATCTTTGTAATATGCGTATTTTACATGTATGTATTTCAAATGAAATGAGCGAAAAGTTTATATTTTAAATGAAATTAATGCAATAGGAATGATGGCAGTTGAGAAATATTTGTCGATTTACCACATGTGCTCGCCTAATATAATAATATCGCTTTTCCTTTCAATTGTTGTAGCAACGTATCAGGAGAATAATTTAAAAAATATATTGGTGGACAAAGAAAAGACCTCTTCGTGAACTTTTAATAATATCAGAAATATTACTAACATTGAACATTATGATATTATTGCATAGATCAAACTAAAATACCACGTGTAATTTCGAACAAAGGTTTTCGAGACCTTTTGCTACTTTTACGTTACAACAACACCATGCCAAAATGTATGCTAAAATGCGCCATTTATTTCAACCCTGAACGTGTAAAGAATTTTTATTCCAAACCGGGCCAAACATTGTGACTAGCTATTTAATGAACGCGAATCTCTTTTATTATTATTATTATTATTTAATCATAAGTATCCAAAACTTTTTTATTTACAATTTTTTGAATTAAATTATTTTCTTTAGTTATACTTGAATTTTTTGCAGATTCAAAAATGAAAATGTTTACTGCAGTGTTTCTTTTATTTTCTGTACATATTTGTATTGATTTAATAAAAAAGCACTCGAAAATCTGTAATTTTGAAATGTTATATTATTAAATTATTACTTTCACACCAACAATGTTAATTTTTTTTCCAAATGTTTCATTTGGCGCCAACCACTATGCTTGGCGAGAATGGTATTGATATAAAGGAAAGCTACCGAACTTTTAGATTGGAACATGTATATTGTAATTAACTTCGGAACGGAAAATACACAATAAAGTAACTGGTATATAGCTTGAAGAGCGCTGAGAAAGTAAAATTTATTTTCTTTAAATAATTAATTTCTAAAAAAGGTATGAGAAAAACTCTGTAACCGGAACTCATAACTAATTGACTCAGTTTAGAGACATTGATTTGGTACAAAATTAAATACCGTTGTTGCCAGCATGATTGTAAATCCCAATACTTTGAAATATCTTTTAAAATTACGCCATTTTGGCGCAATTACAGTATTTAATCAGCAGAGACGACGCGAAATAACTTACAGTTTCATCATTTTAATGATCAATATTCTTATAACATTACATCAATCTACCTCTACTGTATAATATACAAATGGGAATTTCGTTCCGGCTACTGATAACTTGAGTTCTGCTGAATGGATTTTGATGGAATTTGCACTGCATTTTTTGCATTTTTCAGGGAAGCATTTGGCTGTTGCATATCTATTTACTTTACTTAGTTATCGAATTATTAGAGAAAGTTCTATAATCAGGAGAATCCAATTATGACATATTAACCATTTTAAAAAGGTCAACTGGGAGGGTTTTGATGAAGCATGCACGGTAAGTAAAAAAAAATTTCAGGAGTGGTTTTAGTATATTGCATATTGCTCTACGACGCTTAGTTATATGAATTCGGAGTAAATTTCTATTATCAGGTGAACCCTTTTATGAAAGATTAGCCTTTTTAAAAAGTTCTACTGGACGGATTTTGATGACACTTGCATTGGTAGTTAGATGAATTTTCAGGGATAGCTTTTGTATACTGCATATGGTTATGCCGTTCTGTACCAAATCTTCTGTAAATAATCAACTAAACAAATTGATCCTTAACAGCCCTAATTTTGTGTGACACATTAGAAAATATGGCACAGATGTCTCAGACGCACCGGGGTTGGCGCGATATTATTTTGCGCCATTTTGGGGAGAAAACACCGTTTTCGTGTACCCGTTAGATCTAGCTTGCGAAAATAGCATGTTAGTTTTATTTATTATGATACTGTTTATTTTATATAAAAAACAATTTTACTATAAAACACATAATTTTCATTTTAAACACACACACAAATTATTGTATTATAAAACACACAATGCTTAATGTAAAACACACGCTATCTGTTCTACCAGGTTGTCATACGAATGAAATTATCGCCAAAATTGCTAGGTTGTCAAAGCATAAAATTGCCACTTTCGCGCCAAAAGGATACCGCGGTGAATCAGACCTTTGTGCCGAAAATATAATACCTTAATGACGTTCGTACGTTTTCAGAAATGCAGTAGTGCATTCCAGAAAGAAAGATTCACATTACTTAAAAACATAAGTTCAAATTCATACATATTTCTTTCGATTCAAGGTTCGGTTAGAAAATTTGGCCAGCGTAGCGGGTGATGCCTGCTAGTTTTCTAATACATTTTTGTTCTGAAACGCATGAAACTGTCAGGTGTTCATACTTAGAAACTATGTAATCGGAAGACTTTTCCATTTTTTGGCGAGCGCAAAATATCGTTCAGAAAATATTGTCGAAGTTGACGTTTTGAACCAAATTTCCAGACATGACAACACGAGCAAGGAGAAAAACCGGTCCTCACGTAATCAAATCGCTTATAACTCGATGAGTAATTTATTTATCAAAAAATGGAAAACACATTTCGATTCCAAATCGTTTCAGTAGTTTGCCCTGCCAATTTTATGCCTTTTCGTATACAGTGGCGGTTAAAAGTTTCCGGCCAGCATAAAATTTTTGTTTAATGTGTAAGTATACCCATATGAAAAGGAATCTCAAAGTGATACTTATACATTTTATTGACATAATAGTTAGGAACTTATTTATGGAATAACAAATAAATATCAATAAATTTAATTGACAAAATTAATTGCAAAGGAAAACGCATGTTCTCAAAAGTTCCCGGCCATCTTGGCAAGTTTGGAAAAAAATAGTGTTATAATATAAAATAACAGTGATTAACAAACAACATTTACAATTAGTATTTTGTGGTCATACATTTAACAATACGTACTGCGGCGCAGCGACATGGCATCGATTCAATGAACGGTTGAAGGTCATTTATGGTAAGTTTTTCCCACTCCTCTTGCAATTTTTGTGGTGAAATTCTGCTGAATTGGAATAGTGATTATAATTTTGCACACGTTTGTCAAGTTTGTTCCAAGAGTTTTCTATTGGATTCAGATCGTGGGCTGGCCATTTCAAAAGCGGGGATTTTTTTGTGCGAAAGCTACTGCTTGACGGGCTTGCATGTATGCTTTGGGTCGTTATGCTTAAACAAATAGTTGCGAAGACAATTTTTCCTCCAATAAAGCAGCAAATGATTTTGCAAGATATCCTTATACATTGCAACATTCATCTTGCCGCGGATTTTAACTAACGGACCGACATCTTCTCCAGAAAATGCTCTTCGCAGCATAACGTGTCATCTGCCATGCTTCATTGCTTCATATTTTCACTCCGTAAATCGCGGGATATTGAAGCGGCATTTTTATGCGGGTCATCAACTGCTTTTCTCCTGATAATTCTGTCCACACGAATAGTCTTTTTCTGGAGTCTTCCGGACCGTGGCAAATCCGGAAGACTATGACCATCTTTATATATTTCTTAAATATCGTTCACAGTAACTTTTCCGATCGATAACTTTACCGCAATCTCACGAGAGGATCGGCCCTTTAGCGACAAACAAATCGCTCATTTACGAACAATAATTGTTGAACTTTTCATTTTTGGATTTCAACAAGGTTATTTACGTTGATTAATTAAGAAACATGATAAAAAAGAACACATTACTGATAGCAAAACTAACGAATGACGAATGGCCGGAAAATTTTCACACTTGAATTTCGAATTCCTCCCCTTTACATGACGTGTCTTCAGTATCAAATCATAATGGTTACTTGGTAAGAGGTCATTTGAATATTCCTAACTTTTGGAGCAATTGCGCTTCTTCTTCGCTAAAGCGTTCTGGCATACAAATAAAAGAAACTAAATAGACGGAAACTTTTGACCGCCACTGTAAATATTAATCAGAAAGTTTCGTGTTTGTTGAGAAGGGAACTTGAGAACCGCCTTAAAGTACTCTTTACACACAAAACATGATATTTATTAGTTAGAAATCAATATGGAAAGATTAAAGACAATTTTGGAGCTACAGAAGTAGAGCGCACCATGGGAAGTAAATAGTAATAAAAACTTAAATTGCGGGTTTTTTTTTTATGTATAACAGAATTTTTAAATTTGAGGGACACACTAGCTCCGCCAATTTTCAATCAACTTGATCTTTTTAGAACTTAATCTTCACATATTTTTCTAATGAAATACGCAGGTTTTTTAATTGCTATCTCGCTTTTCTGTGTAAATTAAGTTGATTAAGTAAATTAATTTGATTAAGTAACGGAACTTTTGGTCTAGAATTTACATTTCACTTTGAGTCGGTTTCATTTCACGAAATATGCATATTTTATAAATCGGCTACATAGTTCACTAGTTATTGCACTAAAAACTAAATTTGTTTGCCTGATTGCTCTAAGTGAACTCTACGATGCCTTATTGTGTCCACGCTTGACCCTTATTTTTTGAAGCTCTTCCACCTATCAGCTGCCAAGCCGCCATTTTTTAATATATCAACTAACAAATAGAGTTTTCTACTATAATATATGTATAAAAATTTTTAAAAAAAAATTTATACTCAGCATTTAAAAAAATTCTCCGAAAAATATTAAATTTAAAAGGGTCAAAGTGGCTTTACATTTAACAAAAGATCACGCTCTACCTAGAAATTTAATATTCCACGCAATGAGATCTGTTTTTTTTAAAAATCGATATGAAATCAAATGCATAAATGAAGTTGAAATGCAGAGATATCGTGATATTGATATTTATTGAACAAAAGGGAAAACGAATACATAGGGTGAATGAGAATTAGACTTTATCTTTAGATTTAACAATTAACCGGAAACGTACCCGTCTGTGACATGGTTGCGTCTACATATCTGCTCTTCATATTTTCTCTCTCGGAAGTTCAAAACTTATTTTTATGCCGTTATATTAAAACATTGATCCTGTTAATGCATTACTATTAAACATTAAATGTTTATGTTCAAGTTCACTATTTGCTAAATTATTAAGTGTTCTGTTTGTTCACGGGATTTTCACGTTTCCGGTTAAGGGTTAACAAAATCTGAAAGAAATATGATATCTAAGTTACGTTATTTGTGCATGTAATAGCATTACATAGATTCATTTCTAAGAAACATGGGCTCTGGCGTTATTTTATTTCTAATTTTTAACCGACAGTCCACTTTCTTAGAAGCATGCTCTAGCATATCTGAGTTAATGTCTCCAATTTAAAGTGTGGTTCTTAATAAATTACTTATATAGTCACCGAAGTGCAGTCCATATGATCCTTAATGATTTTCCAGAGAAAAAAGTAAGACGGTTTAATATCTGATGATCTAATTAAGCAAGGACCGTTAGAACTATTGTATCTCTATAAAAGAGAGGCCAGCATACGGTAAATAACATTTAATTGATACAGAGTGTTTTGGTCAAAACTGAATCATAAACCATCTCGGCCGACCTGCCATTATTGCCAAGCTATATTTTGTTCACTTGTCTGACTAGCCTATATGCGAATAGCGACAAAACAGGATATAAAATTAGTTCAGATGATTTGGAACAAAAACGAATCGCCAAGCATGCTGGCCAGCCTGCTATTAGCGTTAATTATCTTTTTTTTTTTTTTAATGAAGTCATTTTCAAAAAAACATGCCATTTACATGAAGATTATCATTTATGAAGCTGTAAAAGGAAAAATGAAAAAAAATTCTTTTCAACATCTCATATTCCTTTAAATTCTTATGCAATCAGCAACGCGTCGACTATATATTTGCATAAATGTCTTCATTAAAAAAATAACTTTTTGCCCAACTCAATCAATACTTTGAAAATTAGATTGACTTTGTATTAAAGTCCCCGGTTACGAGCACAGATTTAGTTTACGAAGACAACTAGATCGAACTTACATGTTTACATTTGTAATGGACTAGAAACTCTCTTATAAAGGGAGTCTAGTTTTTTGAATGAGAGCGTTCTGTGGCTATTAATATGTGTGCGCAAAAGCAACATCTATCCTTCATTTTACTTTAATTTTCCGAAGTATGTTTGTGACTCTGCGGTTAGTGGTTTTCGCTGTCGTTTTATGTAAAGTAGGCTACGCTGGTCAATCTGCTGAGTATAAAAGTTCGCTGAAAGTTCGTATCAGCGGATCTTGAGTACAGTCCTACCTTGTTAATGCTTATGAGAACAATCAACTGGTGTTAGAGCTGAAATTAGCCAAGTGAACAGAGGAATCTATAAGTGTGTAAGAATCTGGCCGAGTACGATTTTCCAGCTTTGGTAAGAGGAAAGATCCATCATAGATCAATAAAAATTGACCTTCAACCATGCGTTTCTAGTTTAATTACTTTAGTATAGTTATTGAAATTCTGAAATAGGGGAAAGTAGGGGAACGGTGCTCACTTAAGGGAAAACATGAATAGCTAGTCAAATTTGGACAAAAAATCAATATTTTATTAACGAACTATAACTTCAAAGCATAAGGAGCAGTTTGCAATCAACTAATATTCATAAAAGTTTTAGGAATTTTTTTTATCGTTTTATTTAAATGACCATCGATTGAGCGGTAATGCCCGACATGGTAGGGTAATTGCGCTCAGAGTTTGAATACAACGTTTAAGTAAGAGAAAAGTCACATATGTAGTTGTGTGGGCTGTTCACACCACTGCAGACTTTTTTCAATCACTTTACACATATTGTGCACACATATTGTGTTAGACATATAGTGGGCTACTTTTTTTATATTTAGGTTTTTTGATTTTCACCACTTTTTTGAAATCGTAAAATTCTCCTTGTTTAATGGGATATTGATAAAGGCAAAAACAGGGAAATTTTACCATTTCAAAAAAGTGGTGTCAATCAACAAATTTGAATTTTAAAACGTTGCCCACTGGCAACACTTCTTCTGGAATTCCACGCGAGCGCCATTACCCGTCATCGCCATGTTGGGTTTTATTGTATTACAATTGGCGTAACAACGCACTACAAAAATAAATAAAAGCATGAAAGTGCAGCTAAATGTATATATTTTGTAGACATAATGAGTAAATTAATATTTGAAAATAAGAGTGTACACTTACCTTCAAGTTAGATGTTGTAGAATTTTATAATAAAACAACTTCAAACTAATAACTTGAGGACACAAAAATACTTTCCTCCCGACGGGCACTAAATCCTTACTGGGAACTTAGGATGAAGTTCGCTAGGTGCCGGTAACGATCGCACGTTTTCAATTCGATTCTGTTTAGAGATATTTCGTGAGCGGGATTACCCTTCTGAGCATCATTACCCTACTTTCCCGTAATCTTTATTTATGGCTATAGCCGTGCTTGAATCTCGAAGCTATTAGTGAGTGTCGTGTGATCCGCCAGTGTTCTATACATAAATGAGCTTTGAATTAGTAGTCTTGCATTTTATCGTATTCTCGAGTATTCATCTCAAATTATTGTTAAGTGCAGGGTAGTATAGGCTAAAATTAAAGAAGCTCCATCGCAGCTCTTCCCAATCTGGCTTTAATAAATAGTGTTTAAAACATAAAATCTGATTATGTCTGTACTTCAATGTGGCGGCCTTGCCGGATACACTACACATTCATATATAAACTGTTAAGCAGAATGTGGAAGATAACGTGAATTATTAATAGGTAAATAACAATTATAGAATATTTTAGTACTTCATCGGATTTTGTACTCATAGTCGCCTATCTAACATCAATTTCATGACAAATCACATTTTATCGTTAATCTTATTACTAAATTTTTAGTAACTGCATGAATCTAAATAGAAATACAAAAAAATTTGAAATTTAGAAGTATAGTTATAAACATGGGCATTTGGGAGATCAAATTGGGAATTTCGTAAATTTTCACGGAAAGAAACTAATATATCAAATGCTTATATTTTTTTCTAATTCTTTTAATTATAAATAACATATTTCAGTATATTATATTGGCCATTTCTATAGTATTTTTTCAAATTTAATTAAGATTTCAAATGCAATGTACGATAACAAAATAATTCTACTTTATTATTATAAATTCATAAATAATGTAAATATTGATTCATTTATGTAATTTATCATCTTCTGATGCATAACATATTTCATATACCCCCCACATTTTTTTTCGGTATTTGAGTGTTAAAACTTCTACAATACCTTTTTCTTTTTCAGCTTCAATTTTGTTCTTTATTTGTGACATAGGAATTTCTACAAAGGTGGCTATTTTTTCTATAACTTCCTTAATTATTAATAATTCGGTTCTTTTATTACATGTGCAAAAAAGAGGATACCAAGAAATGATTTTCCAGTTGCAGGATATTGCAGGTTATTTACATGATAAAAGTTCGTTTCGATGTAGAAAAAATTTGTTGTTGAATTAGCAGTAGGGATCTCGTTTTTCGAAAGTTTTGCTTCTAAATGACATCCAGTCACGGAAGTTTTGTTCTTATAAGGATGTCATTTTCGTTAACTTATAACATAACCTATAATGTGGCCAAGTTTATTATTTCTAGCGTTCGAGCAAAAGTAATGAAATATTGGAGAAGGACTTTTGCAGTTGGTTAAATAATGGATTTGTTTGTTCTATACTAGCAGATCCGACCGAGGTTGCCCGGAATTACTTTGATGGTAAAATGTAAAAAAAATTAATTCATATCGTATGAATACAGAAATTACTCTCAGTCTTACACTCGCTTCCAGTACACACATGTGGGGGAATGGTTGTACCAACTTAATCCTCTAACCTTCCAGGAGGCGTGTTGTTGCAATTTTACGGTGATATAAAAAAGACCATAAGAAAACGACATTTCAGAAAATATTTCTTTATTATATTAAATTATTTTTTTTTAAAAGATACCGTTAAGATAACGAAGGTACCGGCTATCCGTGGGTGTTATTTGTTTTTTGTAAGTCCATCCGGCAATGGGGATGATAATTTAAACTGCAGAAAAAACGCTAAGTATGAAAACAACCAACAGAATTTTTTTTTGAAATAATAAATATTTATTTTTTCTTAATGAAAGGTACCATCAGTAACAAGAAGGTACAGGCTATTTGCAGGTGTCACTAATTTTTTGTTTACTTCGAGTTCCAGGGATTGCAATTTTTAACCCTATACAAAACAGAACATTTTCACACCGTCTGGCGTGACCTTGAAGAACCACGTTTTCAAAGGTCATTAATTACATTGTTAAAAATTTCTTAAAAATTTAAATCCAAAAATTGCATTCGAGGTGCATAATTTAAGACATACATGTGGCATTCTCACAATCTTTTGACTTTTGGGGGAAAAAATCTGGCGAAATTAAACTTGCTAAAATAACATTTTAATCTGATGGACGAATGCCTTAATGATTCAAAATAAAGAAAAAATGGTCAGCAGCGAAAAAATTTTTATTTAACTGAGGTTTAAGTTAAACTTTCGAGTTTAATTTTCCTTAACATTTTACCACTAAAACTTTTTATTTTCTTCTGAATTTTTACTTATAATGAATTTGCATAGTACCCACAGGACATTCAAATAAGAAATAATGACAATGTAGTATTTTTAGTACAAAATTTTGGTATAACAGTGCCTTAAAGGGGTGTTAAAGAAGGGACGAAATGGGGAAAAAAAGGGACGGTATGGATGGAATAGCAAGCAAAATTACCACCTATTTCAGGCAGACCGTGTTAAGACTAAGTGGTAGCCAAAATGTTCATTGATTTTTAGAAACAGTTATTTACATTGGATTAAATTAAAAAAAAATTAATTTACCTCGAAAAGTGCAGGAATAAACCTTGCGGACGGTGAGACTACCAATAAAGCCACGATGCTTGAAATTGATATTTAAATGCTATTTAAATTCTACAGTAAATTTCCTGCCAAAGAATTTTAGACATTATTTCTCTAGAATACTTCTGCATGAGAAAAAACTTTAAAAAAATTCTGTGGCTGCATCTGAAGTGATTTTCTGTATAATTTTAGAAGAAGGATGGTAAAGAATCTAAAACCTACGGACAGAGTTTAAAAAATAATAACAACCCTAAAAATGTGTGCAGGCTAATTTTTATCTACTTATTTATATAAAACAATAGTTCCAGTTTCAGAAAAAAATTACATCGAATTATTTTTATTGAAACAATTTTATCCAGACAGCTCCAAACTTAAATATCAGCATCAGGGACACGGGACGGTATAGGAGTTTTCCAGGTGTTTGGACCCCCAACATCGTCCAAAACTTGTTTATCTCGTTAATATTGTTGTGCAATCGTGCAGCGGGATGTTCCCAAGTATATGAAATTTAAAAAAAACACAAAAAAGTGTATTAAAATAAAAATTATTATTCAGGGACATGAAAGTCAAAAGATTGTGAGAATGCCCCACATGTACTTTCCTGCCGAATCGTGTAGCTCTGCTCGCAGCGGTCTCTTTACAAAACTGCAGACAGACACCCACCCACAAACATCTTTCTTTATTATTATAGATATGAAATCCAGTTTGAATATTGAACTGGCCTTTTTTATAGTCATTTTTAACATTTTCCAACGTAGTTGAAATGTGTTTATGAATTCGGTTTGTCTGCCTGTCCGTCTGGCCAAATCTAACTCGCATAAATATCGTATTGTCATGTAATTAATATATGGTATTCAGATATACCACAGCATGTTCGTCATGGAAAATGAAGTGCGTAGCATTTATAATTCGTTTACAGGGTCACACAAAAGGATTCCGTTTGATTATGGTCGGTGAGGAAAAATCGTTTGCTGTCAATTTTACTTAAGTTGATTATTTAGATATCTCATTTTACTATAAGAAAAATTAAATTTCTTAATAAGATTCTATTAGTGTTGGAAAGCGTTTCTTATTTCATGCCTGATTCATGTTTTCCATTCTTGTTCAAATTTAATTATGATTCTCAATACAATGAACGATAACAGAATAATTCTACTTTATATATATTCTACTTTTTATATTATAAAGGCCAAAAGGGTTCTTGCATACCGCTGACGTCATTTTCATGCTGGCAACAGTAGCCAAATAAATTTTGCTCTTATTTTAATTTTTTTAACTTTTAAAGATCGCACATTTTCAATTTTTACACCGTTGCATAGGACAAAATTGTAATTTAAAATGCAATTTGTTTCAAAATTTTATTGCAATTTGTTTCAAAATTGTGTACAAATTGTTTGAAAATTGTATCGCAATTTGTTTGAAAACCATATCACAATTTACTAATTTTTTACGGTTCTTAAAATTATTTTCTAGCATGAATTTTTTTAAACCCATCTCTATCGCATGTAGACAGCCGATTACGAAAGATAAATCCGCCTGCATTTAATTTAACATAAATATTTCAGTACTTATTTCCGGCTAATATTCCATAGCGACATGAAAACTTCATCAATAAATGGGCCTATATCCCTAGTGTAGATAATTGGCCGTCAAAAATCAACCCAACCCAACTCATCAATAAATGAATAAAATAATAAAATATAAATAAAACACAATTTTAGGACATGTAATCTAACTACTTGCTTAAACCATTGAAATGGTCAGAATCAAAATATCGCTGCTGTAAATAACAATCTTTGGTGATTTCTTCGACTGTTAACTCCGGGGACGGGGCCAATGCGAAAGTATCACTTTTAATAAATTTCAAAACGTTATTTGAATACATAATCGATATTTTTCATGCATGTAAAATCGATTTTCGATAATCTAAATTATATATGGGGCGTTCTCACAATCTTTTGACTTTCGTGTCCCTGAATAATAATTTTTTATTTAATACACATTGTGTTTTTTTTAAATTTCATATACTGGGAAACATCCCATTGCATGATTGCATAACAATATTAACGAGATAAATAAGTTTTGGACGATGTTGGGGGTCCAAATACCAGGAAAACTCATCTACCGTCCCGTGTCCCTGACGCTGACTTTTAAGTTTGGAGCTGCCTGTATAAAATTGTTTCAATAAAAGTAATTCAATGTAATTTTTTTCCAAAACTGGGACAATTGTTTTATATAAATATGTAGCAAAAAATTAACCTGCACACATTTTTAGGGTTGTTAACATTTTTTAAACTCTGTCCCTGGGTTTTAGATTCCTTACCATCCCTCTTCTAAAATTATACAGAAAATCATTTCAGATGCAGCCACAGAATTTTTTTCAAGTTTTTTCTCATGCAGAAGTATGCTAGAGAAATAATTCTTTGGCAGAAAATTTACCGTAGAATTTAAATCAGGATTTAAATATCAATTTCAAACATCGTGGCTTTATTGGTAGTCTCACCGTCCCCAAGGTTTATTCCTGCACTTTTCGAGGTAAATTAAAAAAAAAAATTAATTGAATCCAATGTTAACAACTGTTTCTAAAAATCAAGGAACATTGTGGCTATCACTTAGTCTTAACATGATTTTCCTAAAAATAGGTGGGAATTTTCCTTACTGTTCCATCCTTACCGTCCTTTTTTTTACCATTTCGTCCCTTTTTTCCAATACCATCCCCTTTTTTTACCTTACCGTCCCTTCTTTAACACCCCTTTAAGACAATGTTATACAAAAATTCTGTATTAAAAGTACTACATTTTTATTATTTCTCATTTGATTGTCCTTTGGGTACTATGCAAATTCATTATAAGTAAAAATTTAGAAGAAAATAAAAAGTTATAAGGATAAAATGTTAAGGAAAATTAAACTCGCAAGTTTAACTTAAACCTCAGTTAAATAAAAAAATTTTCGCTGCTGACCATTTTTTCTTTATTTTTAATCATTAACCCCTTCGGGACCGCTGCTGACCATTTTTTCTTTATTTTTAATCATTAACCCTTTCGGGACCTTCGGGCCTTTTACGAAATTTTTAATCTTTTGTCACCGTTTTTTAAAAATAGAAATTTGTGTCTTCTTGAATCGAGAAAATGCGCTGATTAAATAAGGCAAATTTTACAGTAAAATTTTACTGGTGAGGAAAAACAAGGATTCTGAGCGCTTCATGCGGCACGTATACGTGTCGCTCGTCCCCAAGGGGTTAAGGCATTCGTCTATCAGATTAAAATGTTATTTTAGCAAGTTTAATTTTGTCGGATTTTTTTCCCCAAAAGTCAAAAGATTGTGAGAATGCCTCATATTTTAAATGTAAAAAAGCCATTAGAGTTTTAAATTTTACAAAATAGGGCTTTTACCTATATTCTGTAACACGGTAAGCCCGGGTTGGATACCTAATTTATTATAAATTCGTAAATAACATAAATAAATAAAATAAACATTGATACATTTACATAACTTCTCTTTGCATGCCTAAAACATTTCATGCTCACCCCTTTCTTTAGTAATTTAAATATTATTTTTGCAAGAATACGGGATTACTATCTATTTTCATATTTCATTTCCCGCTTTAATTTCTCTTTTAATTTCCCATTTTCAACAAAAGTGACAATTTTTCTTACAGCTTTCACTATTAGTAATTCTGTTCTTTTTATTACAAATGCAAAAAATAATAATATATCCAACAAATAATTTCTGGTTCGAGGATATATTCTTCTCTTTACATGATTAATGTTCGTTTCCATGAAGCAAGAATTCGTTGAAGTAGTAGTCGGGATCTCGTTTTTAAGATGTTGCGGTTCTAAATGGTATCCAGTCACGGAAGTTTTGTTCTGATATGGATGTCATTTTCGTTAACTTATAACATCTTTATCAAGTTGATTATTCCTACCTTTTGAACATACGTTACAAAATATTTGGAAAAGACTTTTTGAGGTAGTTTAATGATAGCTCTATTTGTTCAATATAAGAAATTAAATTTACTGCAGCATTGACCATTTCGATTGTAATTCTTCGAATTTAATTAGGATTTCAAATGCAATGCGCAATAACTGAAGAATGCTACCTGATTAATATAAATTTATAAAAAAAAAGTAATTATTATAAATAAATAAATTAAACATTTCTTCCTTTACATAAATTCTCCTCTTCTCATGCATTAAAGAATTCCAATGCACTCGCTGCATTTTTGGGGTATTTGAGTATTGAAACTTTTACATAATCAATACCTTTTAAGTAGGTTTCGTAAGAAATACTACCTATTACCATTTTCCCCTATTTTGGAATTTCTGAAAAAATTTTGCAGATACAGGGAGCAAAAAAAGTTTTTGCACGCAGACGATTTTTTGCGTAAGTAACCATAGAAAGCAAATTTGATACTATTCTCTTAATTATTCATTTATTTAAATAAGAAGAAAATAAAAATAACTACCCATTTTCCTTAAACAGTAATACTACACATTTTAAAAAATAAATTAATATTTTCTCATACCTAAAAAGTATTTGCACAAGAAGCATTGACTGTTAAAAAAGGCATTAAATGTGAACATTGTGCAAATGTTTAGCATATCAGTCCCGCAGTACAATAGCCCTGCACTTTAAAGTCATGTAATATATTAACTGGAGCAGGGATTCTGGGGAGTTTTTGTTCTAATGGCGTCGAAAACGTGTGAACTGTCTGATGCTACCCGTGAGAAGATTATATTTCTTCAGAATTCTGGATTAAGTTAGCCAGGAATAGGTAAAAAATTAAATCTAAACTTTTCTAGTGTTCGTTATGTAATTAAGAAGAAAAAAGAAACTGGTTCGACAATAAATAAGCCGCGAACTGGGCGTCCAAGAAAGCTAAATACCAGGCAAAGGAGAGCCATCATACAAGAATCTTCAAAAACCCTTTTCTAAGTGCTCGAGAATTGGCTGTTGATGTCGCTTCAACCTCGGGAACAATGGTTACACTACAATCAATTAGAAATAGTCTTCATGATGCAAATATTCGAGGAAGATCCCGTCGAAAAAAACCATTTATTAGTGAAACAAATAGGGTGAAAAGACTTGAATTTGCAAAAGCTTATGTCAGCAAACCACTAGAGTTTTGGAAAACTGTTATTTTTTTCCTATGAAAGCAAGTTCAATATTTTTGGCTCAGATGGTAAGAAAACTGTATGGCGAAAGCCAAATACTTCTCTTCAAATTAAAAACTTGAAACCAACTGTAAAACATGGCGGTGGTCATGTAATGATTTTTGGATGCATGTCTTTTAACGGAGTTAGCAAAATGACTTTTATTGAAGGCAATATGAATATGAATGCTAAACAATATATTAATATATTGCGAGATCATTTATCTAATAGTGCTCTGAAATTAGGAATTCCTAATTCATATTATTTCCAACACGATAACGATCCGAAACACACTGCATATATTACGAGGTTATGGTTGCTTTATAATGTAAAAAATAAATTGAAAACGCCACCACAATCACCAGACCTCAATCCGATTGAAATTTTATGGCATATTTTGGATGTGAAAATAAGGAAAAAGAAAATTTCTAACAAATCAGAACTTAAACAAGCTCTTAGGAAAGAATGGCTTCAAATCAGCAGTGAAACATGTCACAATTTAATAGAATCAATGCCCAGACGATTACAAGCTGTAATTGAAGCAAAGGGCATGCATACTAAATATTAGCACTGTTTTTAACTTATAAATAATTCTTCTAGTCCTATTTTTATTGCTAGTGTGCAAATATTTTTTGGCAGTACAAATGCTACTTTTTTATGTTTTCATATTTTAAATATAATTATTAAGTCAGATATTAAATATGTTTATTTGTTTTGTAAAAGTGTTGGTATTTTTAATTCTTAGTTGCTTTTTATTTATTTATACATATGCTACAACAAATTTACCAGGTGTGCAAATACTTTTTTTGCTCACTGTATATGCCGATCATGACCTCTAGAACCCCAAACCACCACCAGTTCAAAACTTTATATATATATGTGTACAGCATGTCACAAACCATGTCACCTGTCTCCAACGGTTTAAGTTTTTACGTTCTAAGTTATTTCATATTGTTTAAGTTTGCTGGTTTGTTGTTGAGGGATGCCGGGTTCGTTTTTAAGTTAATTAAACTGTAGTCATTTTGTTCAGGTTTTTAAATTTTGGATCAGTTCACTTGTTTATGTATAATATAGTACAGATTTTGGATATATATATACGAGGTACGGTCAAAAAATTCCCGGATTAGGTCAATTACAAATTATTAAAAATAGAACAATAATTTTACCTCATTGGCCTTCAAAGAACTTTTCGCCTGCATCCACACACTTCTTCCAGCGTTCGTAATAACTGTTCAAACGCTGCTTGAATCCATCTTTTGAGACGTCCTTCAGTAGCTTCGTCGCATTTTCGATCGACTCATCTGAATCCATAAAATGGTGTCCCTTCAATTTCATTTTCAGCCGTGCCAGCAGGTAAAAATTTACTGGTGCTAGATCGGGGGAATAAGGAGGACGTTCCAGAGTGGTAACACTGTGTCTGGCAAGGTAATTTTTCACAATCAGAGCGCCATGTGGTGGAGCAATGTCGTGTAAAAGAACCTAATCATTTGTTGCCCATTCTTCAGGTCGTTTTCGTCTGATTGCATCTCGTACTCGTTTAAGGATCTCGAAGTAAAGTTCTTCATTGACAGTTTGGCCTTCAGGAATAAATTCGTAGTGAATGACGCCCTCGTACACGCTCAACATTTTCATCTGCGGTGGAAGAAGAGGGGCGCCCAATCCATCGATGTTTGTGCGATCTTCATGAAAGCGCTTATGCCTCTCGTACACACCGGTTTTTTTTTTCATGACATCGTTTCCGTATGTTTTCTTCAGCATCTAGAGAGTCTCAGAAGGTGATTTTTCGAGCAAAACTCACAATTTGATGTTTACACGCAGCTGTAAAGACGAGATTTCAAAATCCGACGAAGGAAAAATTCGCTTTCTCAGAAATGA
Organism: Maratus speciosus; assembly: GCA_963932465.1. Lineage (NCBI taxonomy): Eukaryota > Metazoa > Arthropoda > Arachnida > Araneae > Salticidae > Maratus > Maratus speciosus. Next base: position 510,434,453 of record OZ010787.1, on the reverse strand, counting down.
TCCGCAGCCGACAGTACCGGAAATGAATTCAGATGCCTGTGTGTTTTCCTTATCAGTGCTGCCAACCTCCAAAAAAGGTATTTCCCTGCCAACGAACAACTTCGTGAATATACGCGACCATTCCGAGAATTTATTGACTCTACCTCGTATGTATATAATATATATATAACATTGGTAGCTAAATCTTTTTAGCAATCTTTTAAATATTATACGCTTAGATCTCTGCTGCAATTACGCATATTCTTTGTGTATTATCAATTTGATTTCTACTCTGTAGTTTTCTGATACCTCATCATAGGAAATTCCATTAAAAGTTGCATTATTATCATCGCAAATATTCGCTTAATGTTTCAATAAATAAATCATACAAATAAGGTTATATATGCTAATGTATTAACAATTTTATATGTTAAATTTACATGATGCAATTCATTTTTAAGTTATCTATAGAGGGCGCTGGTCACCTATATTGAGGAATATGCTTGATCATACTGTACACTATTACTCCTTGGTCCATCAACTTTTTAAAAAGTTTTTTGTCAACATGTGCAAATAATCTCCTTTACTTGTATTTAATCTTGCCTCTTTCTAAGTCAGCAATGCTTTAAATAAGGTAATGTGATTTTTATTTCTCAATCTTTTTTAATCACGTTTTATTTTAAACTTTATTTTTTCAATAATTTATTTCTCTATTTTTTGTGTGTTGGTAGTCCCAAATTCATATTCTTTAGCTTTTTTATGGCTAATATGAATATGAAACCACACACTTTATTTGTGAACTCTGGGCATTTGGGACCTGATGAATCTGTCTAGGTTCTACAAATATCCATTATTCATTTTCTGCTCATTTTATTTATTTGTTTATTAATTTTATTATGTTTTTTAAATCTATGTCGAATATGTTAAGAAGAACAGTTTAATTGTCAATGAATAAATTTCTTTCTATTTATAATTTCACAATTTTTCTTGGTAATTTCTAATGGATTTTTTAATGGTTATGTATCAATATGATTTCTACTTGTGTAGTCATCTGATACCCATTCATAAGAAATTCCATTAGAAGCTACAATATTATTATCTGAAAGTATTACTTAAAAATTCAAAACATAATTTATAATTAATATCGTAATATATCTGCTATTATATTTATTATCTGTTCATTTTATTTTCTTGACGTACTCGTGTGATATTGTCCCACATTTTTTATATGTTCAATAGTTTCAATTAATTATTCAGAAATTGCAATCAATATATTGGTATAAAGATATTCTTTACTTAGATATTCATAGAGGGCAGCAATATTTTATAATAATTTGCTAGTTTATAAGTTCATTATACTTTATTAATATGATATTATTTTTATTAACATCATTGTACTGAGAAGTTCATTGGGATCAGGCTATGGGATGTCTTTGCAACGTTGTTGTCATTATTGTGGTTATGGATTTTCGATATTCTTTCTATTTACTTTTTTGTACTAAATAGTCCATTGGGATCTTGCTATGGGCAGTATTGGCACAGTGGGTTATCATTACTATGGTTATGGGTTTATTAATGGAGGTCTGAGCACTGCTTATTTTTTACCCGACTGCCAAGAAGGGTTATGTGTTTCACGCGTATCTGGGTATGTGTATTTCTTTATACCCTCGAAACATCACAACGGCTGGATGAATTTTAATAAATGAGGTCTCTATCGATTCGTCTTAACCGTCCAATGGTTATAGTCTAAGTTTTGTTTTTATAAATTCAAAATGGTGGCCGTAAAATACAAAATGGCGGTAGAGAAGAAAAAAAAATTTACTCACCATATTGAGTGGCATATCATTGCATAGGTCTTTCAAAATGAAGACGATGTTTCATTGACTATTTTACAGTCAGAAGCTCCGTTTAACTATTACACAACCTGGAAGTTGTGTAGGTAGGATCTCTAGATTTACTGCAACTCTAACATTCATAGACATCTGTAGGCCTCGTCAAAACAGTGTTTCTAGATAGAAACTAACAATTAAACACAACTTAAAAGTCATCAATACAAGTAAATAAAAAAATAGGTAATTAATATAAAAAATAGTTTCACATTGATGAGAAATAATTAATTAGTTTGCTTTTTACGCAGTCGGGGTTTTAATTTTTTTAATTTAATTTTTACTTGTTTTTTACTTATTGTATATGCTTACATAATATTAAATATTCACGACTTTTTACTATTATTCATTAAATTACATTAATCGAGATTACTAAATATCTAAATTTATTGATATTTATTTGTTTTTTCATATTCTTTCTTTCATTATTTTTTGCAGTTATTGCTTTTGTATTTTCTATGTTTCAAAAAAGTTATTACAAATGGCAGTTCTTAGCAAAAATATCGATCCTAGCAAGATACACTATGCATCGTTGCAGTGTAGTGCCCGGTACTGGAACAGTATTAGGGTTGTTCCTGGATCGTCATCCAGTCACCATTTACAATCTCCTCCTCCACTATTATTTTTGCGAAAATGCTTAGATGCTAGATGAGACTTGTCCCTATGCTTCTCAGTCAAAAATTGTTTCAGATCCTAATTTCTCTACATTTTGTAAAGTCTTTAATGTAATTTATAGTATAAAGTGTAACTTATACAATATGAAATATATTGGTCAAATATCTAGTCCAATACATAAACGAATTAATCAACATTGTTCAGATTCTAATAATAACAAAGCAAAAAAACATACAATCCACTGATGAAATTCAACATTTCCATAAACATAAATTTAAAAATACCACAATTGAAATTATACAAATTCAAAAACGTAAATAAGAACGTCTTTATCTGGAGTCATCATATATTAACTATTATAACACAATTTATCCATATGGACTTAATACTAAAATATTCAATAGACCTGTTAAATTTTTCTCATCTATTAATAGCACTATTGATTATTCTCCAATTTATCCCTCACTTAATCATAATTTAAATCGTAAAACCACACGAAACAAGTGATGTAGGTGTTCTTCTTCAATTATTGTTTCCAAAAAATATATTACTAAATAAATAAATAACCATCAAAGTAATTATTTAAAGGATTGTAACTAATTGTTAATTCGAAAATACATCTTTGCTAGTAAAAAGAAACTTTTCAACATAAATTTGCAAAAAAAAAAAAAAAAAAAAAAAAAAAAAAAAAAAACATGAAATTTGATACACAAATACTCAAATGATAATCACTTTTTAAAATCAAATCTTTAATAAAATTAATATTAATTCTATAATTAATGACAAAAACTGTAAATTTCCTATTAATAATCTTCAAATATCAAAAACTTTTAAATATCCAGTTACTATAGGAAGAAAGGTTTTTAACTGTAATTCATTTTGAAAAAATACATCTGCAGCAAGTACTTTTCCGTGTAAATGCAATGACCCTTCTCTACAAAAATACATTAATAATGATCATGGACATAATCTCCTAATAATTATGCAATCATATGTAAATCTTATCATCAACAACTTCTTAAATCCTGCATTTCTTCTAATAATTTTTTCCAAAAAACTGATGGAAACATTATTGTAAACAATCATAAAATTCATATTATAAACTACTAAATATCTCCTCTACAAACATTAATTATCCTTATTTGGCTCTTATACCCAAATTTCATAAGAAAACAATTAAATTCAGAACTGTCACAATCGGATGCAATACATATAATAATATAGCTAACAAACTTCTATTAAACATTCTTAATCAAATATATACATGTACAAAAACAGTAGATAATACACATTGTATAAAAAGAGAGGTATTACTGGTCAATATTCTAAAAAATCTTAAATATGTAAACAATCTAACGACATACGATTTCAAAGATCTTTTTTAAAATATAGATTTATTACATCTACATAATATAATAAATATAATATTTAAAAAGTATTGTCATAAATTTACTCTACCAATGAATATCAAAGCTGATTATTTTCAAACTCTAACTAATTTCATTATCTATAATAACTATGTATTTCAAGATAACACAATTTATCAACAGAAAATCGGTATATCAAAATGAGGATGTACTTCAAGATTATTATCAGACTTATATCACTATGAACGTACTTACTGTAATACTAACATACATTTACATCGTTATATTGATGACATAATTTTAATTGCTACTGATCAGTATTTCTCAATTTCCAGTTAGTCCAGGCAATAGAGACCGTATAGGGGCTCTACCTAGCAAAATTCATGGTAGTTCTGGAAAAGGGCATACTGTATGTTTTTTGGATCGCTGAATCCGAATTTTTAACTTCCCACCAAAATTTCCCCCGGCAAACCCCTAAATTTTGGTAAAATGCCCCAAAAAAGGTTTTTATTAAAAAAGTCAATTTTTTATTGTTTTAGGGAAAAAGTATCTAGAAATTCAGAAAGTAGACAAAATTTGCAACAAATAAGATATATGGCATTATGACTTAGGATGAAGGGGAAGGGGGGATCTGCCTCGGAACATGCGCATGGTGCTGCGTGAACTAAGTTGCTCAATTCCACTTAACCACTCACACGTTTACATTCGCCTTCCCATCTCCCCTCCGAACTTTCTCTATAAGGTTTACTTTAAATTTTTTGGTTATCTGAATCCGAATTTTTAACTTCCCTTCAAAATCCCCCCCCCCCCCAAACAGTTGTTTTTAACTTAAATTTCTTATTGTTTTAGAGGAAAAGCATTATGAAATTCAGAAACTAGACAAAATTTGCAACAAATAGGTTACATGACATTATGACGTAGGAAGAACGGGGATGGGGAGGGCTGCCTCTGAACATGCACTGCGGCGCTACGTGCACTAAGTTATGAAGTCCAGGCAATAGGGGATTTTGCCTGGAAAAATTAATACTAGTTCTGGATTTCGACTCACTGTATGTTTTTTGGGGTCGCTGAATCCGAATTTGTAACTTCGCACCAAAATTTCATCCGGCAACCCCTAAAAAATTGATTTTTTGAAAAAATTTGGTTTTTGAGAAAAGCGCGCGGGGAATGTTCCGAGGCAGCCCCCTCTCTCCCCGTTTATCTTACGTCATAATGTCATATATCCTATTTGTTGCACATTTTGTCTAATTTCTGAATTTCGTAATGCTTTTTCCCTAAAACAATAAGAAATTTAAGTTAATAACAACTATTTTGGGGTTTTTCGGTGGGGGGGGGGGGGGGAATTTTGGAGGTAAGTTGAAAATTCGGATTCAGCGACCCAAAAAATTTAAAGTAAACCTTATAAGGAAAGTTTGGAGGGGAGATGGGAGGGCGAATGTAAACGTGTGAGTGGTTAAGTGGAATTGCGCAACTTAGTCCACGCTGCACCGCGCACATGTTCCGAGGCAGATCCCCCCTTCTCCTTCATCCTAAGTCATAATGTCATATATCTAATTTGTTGCAAATTTTGTTACTTTCTGAATTTCTAGATACTTTTCCACTAAAACAATCAAAAATTGATCATTTTAATAAAAACCCTTTTTTTTGGGGGGGGGGGGAGTTGCCGGGGAAAATTTTGGTGGGAAGTTACAAATTCGGGTTCAGCGACCCAAAAAACATAAAGTAAGCCGATTTCCAGAACTACCATTAATTTTGCTAGGTAAAATTCCCTATTGCCTGGACTAAGTAGATTATCCTACTAATTTAGAATTAATTGTAAACGTCTTATCCAATAATACCATTCACTTTTTAGATCTAAAAATTACATTAAAAGAAAACAACGCAAAATATTTAAATTCGAAGTTAATGCATTTACTCATTTTAAATCATGTCTTCATATTTCAGTATATCGTAATATACTCCTCAATCATTTTTATAGAATAAAGAGTTTATGTTCTTCTCATCTCATTAACAACATTAAGAAACTAATTTATGATGCATTAACTCATGGTTTTCTTAAAAAATTCGTATATTCCTTAATATACAATTAGTACATAAATGATCTTACAACACAATTAAATCATTGCGTAAAAAATACTTTAAAAAACATAAAATAACAAAAAAATTAAAAAAAAAAAAATAATAAAATTATAATTGAATGGATAGGTGGGTAGATGTTAGAATGCGGAGGAGGGTGGAGATTTCTGGTTAATATACGCAATGGTTTAAAAAAAGAGAGAGGGGGGCTGCATTTGTTCATTAATTATGATGCAATAATACATATTTTATTATAGATGTTGTTTCGGCACACTTCAATGTCTAAATGTATAGTTTTGTTTGATTATTTACTAATTTAAATTAAAAAATTAAAACTATATATATTTCCTAATGTTTTTATAGTTTATTATAGTATTGTTATAGTTTATAATGGTTATATATATATATATATATATACTATATATATCACTTTTCATAGACCCTATAACTTTCATAATTCTGCACAAATCTCTTCCAAACTGATACATAAAAACAAAGGGCAGAAAATTTCGGTCAAGTTCGTTAATGGGCAAAATCAGACGAAGGAGGTGGAAGCGGGGAGGGCTTTTGTGAAAACAAAAATCCCCCATAACTTATTTATTATGATACATATCGAATTAGTTTAAATTTATTATTACTTCTAGTAAAAGGGCCAAAAGTTCATGTATGACAGATTTTTTATATCACTAAAAATGTACTCAAGGGCCGAAAAAAATAGGGTTTTAAGGAAAAAAAATCAAAATTTCGTCAATTTACAAGATATCAAATCCATTTAAATTTGTTATAAATCTTCTTAATATTATCTACAAATTTTATATTGACAAGTTTTTAATAGGACCAACTCTTACAGCAAAATAAAATTTAAAAATAAAAGGGGGGGGGAGATCTAGGGAAAAAAATCACATCTCTGTTAATCCGCCACTAAGGCGATAAAAAAGTATCATTGACGTGATGAAAATTTTTTTACAACCTCAGAGATGCTGTATATAGGGTTGTCTTATTGAACGCGAGCGTGTCTCAATAAAAAGAATGTCAAAATTTGAAATATAATGTGCTGTTCATTTAATGAAACAATCCCCACACGGTTTAAATTTATTATATAAATCTTCTTAATATTATCTATAACTTTTGCAGTATATTGTTTTTGATAAGATGAACTGTACTAATGGATGATATTACTAAGTAATATTCTCAAGAGATGAAAAACATAGTGGTTGAAGAAAAAATTATCGTATTAACATGATTCTGATAAAACCAACTCTTACAAGAAAAGGAAATTAAAAACTCGTCAAAAGCGGCCAGATAAAATTGTTAAATTGGGTTTATCTCTAATCTTGATTTAGTTTTTGTTGGTGAAATTAGTACTGAACTTCAAAATCTACCTGCACCTGTAGGCCCAGACGGCAGGGATGTTTTTACTTTCAAGCCTCTTTTTCCACTTTAATTTTTCCTTTTCATTTGTGATATTGTAATTTTCACAAAAGTGACACATTTTCCTGTAACTTTCTTCATTATTAACCATTCGATTCTTCTAGTTACATATGCAAAATAAAAATTTCCCGCGAGTAATATATAGTTGGAGAATATGTCATGTTTTTTATCGATAACTGTTCGTTTCCATGAAGTAATCCATGAAGTAATTGTATCGATACAAGGAAGTTCTGTACTTAAATTGATGGAATTTTTGCTGTCTCATAACATCTTTACTGAAAGGTATGTTCCTTGCTTTGGAGTATATGTAACGAAATATTTGCTAAAGACTTTATCAGTTGAATAAATAATGGTTTTCTTTATTCTGTATGTAAAACTTATTTCTAGTGTAGCATTGGCCATATATAGTCAGTCATCAAACTTAAATAACATATGAGTTTATAAAGGACTTCTACTTTATTATTATAAATTTCATAAACAAATAATAATTATACATAAATAAAATAAACATTGATTAATTTGCATAAATTACTTTCTTTCTGGTGCATAAGACTTTCCACACGCCTCCACAATTTTTCTTAGGAATTTGAGTATAAAACTTTTCATAGAATCCTTATACTTTTATGCTTCTTTTCCCACTTTAAGTTTTCTTTTCTTTTCTGGAATTGCAATTTCTACAAAAGTAAAAAATTGCGCTATAACTCTCTTCGTTATTAATAATTCAGTTCTGTTTTTTACATATGCAAAAACAAATTTCCCAACACATAATGTATAAATTAAAATAATAAAACTTTGTAAAAAATCACCATAAAATTAAAACAAAACGCGTCCTGTGTTTTGTTTTAATTTTATGGTGATTTTTTACAAAGTTTTATTATTTTAATTGCTTCATATCGCCAGTTTTCGGTGCTGTTTCGCGACATAATGTATAGTTCATGGATATTCCATGCTGTTTACATGATAAATGTTCGTTTCCATGAAGCAAGAATTCGTTGAATTAGTAGTATAGGATCTCGTTTTTCAGATGTTGCGGTTCTAAATGGTATCCAGACACGGAAGTTTTGTTCTTTTATGGATGTCACTTTCGTTAACTTATAACATCTTTATCGAGTTGATTATTTCTAGCTTTCGAACATAAGTAACGAAATACTTGGAAAAGACTTTTCAGGTAATTGAGTTATGGCTCTATTTGTTCCATATAGGAAATTAACTTTTACTGTAGCATTGGCCATTTCGATTGTAATTTTTCGAATTTAAGTAAGATTTCTAATGCAATGCGCCATAACTGAAGAATGATACCTGATTAATATAAATTTATATAAAAAATATAATTATTAAAAATAAATAAATCAAACATTTCTTCCTTTACATAATTTCTCTTCTTCTAATGTAATAAAACATTCCAATGCACTCTCTGCATTTTTGGGGTATTTGAGTATTAAAACTCTTACATAATCAATACCTTTTTACTTTCACGCCCTTTTTTTCGCTTTAATTTTTCCCTTCATTTCTGATACTTCAATTTTCCTGTAACTTTCTTCATTGTTAATCATTCGATTCTTGCAGTTACATATACAAAATAAAAATTTCCCACCAGTAATATATATTTGGAGGATGTTTCATGCTGTTTACATGATAAATGTTCCTTTCCATGAAGTAATAATTTGTTGAATTAGTAGGAGAAAACACTTTATTCGGACATTGTGCTTCTAAATGTTATCGAGTCACGGAAGTTTTGTACTTATATGGATGTCTTTTTTGATATCTCGTAACATCTTCACCGAATTTATTGTTCATAGCTTTGAGCATACGTAACAAAATATTTGTAAAAGACTTTTGGAGTTGGTTAAAAATGGATCTCTTTATTGTGTATGTAAAATTTACTTTTAGTGTAGCATCAGCCAGTTTAGTAGTCATTTTTCAAACTTAAATAAAATATAAGTTTAGACAGGACGTCTACTTTATTACTATAAATTTCTCAAATAAATAATAATTATACATAAATGAAATAAACATTGATTAATTTGCATAAATTACCTTCTCTCTTATGCATAAAACTTTCCACATGCTCCCCACTATTTCTTAATTATTTGAGTGCAAAACTTTTCACAGAACTACTTTTAGGCTTCTTTTCCCACTTTAATTTTTCTTTTCATTTATAAAATTGCAATTTCTTCAAAAGTAAAAATTTGTGCTGTAACTCTCTCCGTTATTAGCAATTCAGTTCTTTTTTTTTTTTTTTTTTTTTGTACATATGGAAAAACAAATTTCCCAACACATAATATTTATTTCGTAAATATTGCATGCTGTTTACATAATAAATGTTCGTTTCCAAGAAGCAAGAATTCGTTGAATTAGTAGTATAGGGATCTCGTTTTTCAGATGTTGCGGTTCTAAATGGTATCCAGACACGGAAGTTTTGTTCTTTTATGGATTTCACTTTCGTTAACTTATAACATCTTTATCAAGTTCATTATTTCTAGCTTTCGAACATAAGTAACGAAATATTTGGAAAAGACTTTTCAGGTAATTGAGTTATGGCTCTATTTGTTCCATATAGGAAATTAACTTTTTCTGTAGCATTGGCCATTTCGATTGTAATTTTTCGAATTTAAGTAAGATTTCTAATGCAATGCGCAATAACTGAAGAATGCTACCTTATTAATATAAATTTATATACAAAAAGTAATTATTCTATGCTATTAAAATCTGTGCGCGTATGTTTGTAACCACAAAAACTCGGAAACCAAAGGGCTCAGGGCTACGAAATTTTGCACAGTGGTTTCTGGTAGGAGTCCCATGAACGATTGGAGCAAAAATTCGAAAAAGCCTTATATTTAACCCTCTGGGCTCCAACTTGTGTATTTTAATCTTTTTGTTCTAACTGAGCCCTAATTAAGTTTAAGACTTGAAATTTTGCATACTTATAGCTGAACACCTCACATCAAACGAAAAATCCTAAAATTTTGAAAAAGTCCTATATTTAACCCTCTGGGCTCCAAATTGTGTATTTTAATCTTTTTGTTCTAACTGAACCCCTAATTACGTTTAAGACTTGAAATTTTGCATACTTATAGCTGAATACCTCACATCAAACGACAAATCATAAAATTTTGAAAAAGTCTTATATTTAACCCTCTCGGCTCTAACTTGTGTAATTTAATCTTTTTGTTCTAACTGAGCCCCTAATTAAGTTTAAGACTTAAAATTTTGTATACTTATAGCTGAACACCTCACATCAAACGACAAATCATAAAATTTTGAAAAAGTCTTATATTTAAACCTCTGGGCTCTAACTTGTGTATTTTAAGTTTTTTTCCTAACCGAGCCCCTATTTAAGTTGAAGACTTGAAATTTTGCATACGTATAGCAGAACACTTGCGATCACACGAAAAATCGTAAAATTTTCAAAATGTCTTATATTATTTACCCACCAGGTTCTAACTTGTGTATTTTAAGCAATTTTTCTAACCTCCCCCCATTGCACCCGATGGGTAGTTTTCTAACTTTTGCGACACCACTTTGACCCCTCTTTCATATTATGCACATAGTCTTACATATTTCAGTTCCACTTTTTACCGCCAGGGGGCGCCACCCTATCTCGTGTGCTATAGACCCGATCCTCTCGACTAATATGCCTACGGATAGGTTGTAAAACGGAGTTTCGGACGGATAGAGGTTTGTGTAGAATAGAGTGCGCCCCCTAGTTGCGAAATGTGGAACTAACAGATTTCGCAAAAGGATAAAGTGTTTTGAAAGGAATATTAAACGAAACCCTCTGTGCGATCTGTGATCACACTTACCCACTTGTTTTTCAATGCAGAGAAGAATACAAGAGGAATTTATACTCACTGTTGTCACAACGACAAAGCAATTTTGGAACCTCTTCAACCATATCCAGATCAGATGAGACAGTTTATAGATGCAGTGATAGATCGTCAGCTGACTTTAACGAACACATAAGGTCATACAACAGTGCGTTGTCTTTTGCCTCTATGGGTGCTCATGTTACACCACCCCCAGGTACTGGCCCGTATTGTTTTAGAATCCATGGACAAATTTATCATAATACTTCTCATCTTCATCCATCTGAAGTAGGTCAGGAAAAATATGCTCAATTGTATGTATAGGATTCTGATATAGCACTGCGGCAATGTATGAACAGTAGAGAAAATTTAAAATGTAAAGAAGAAATCATAAGCAAGCTTGACGATGTTATCAGGCGAGTTTACCCTTATGCACATGCTTTTAAAATGCTTCATGAAATGGAAGAACGAGTCATCGCAGAAAAAGGACCTGGAGCAGCTGTAAACGTGTGTATGTATATATGCGATAAAAATTTATCAGCGGACCAGCATCGAGGCAGATACAATGCACCAAAGTCAAATGAGATAGCAATGGTTTTCCATAGTTCTGATGGTGCACCACTTACCAATGGGATATCCGAAGTTGAATCAACTGTGTAGAATAAATGCCCTGAATCCTAATTGTGGCCCCATGACTTATGTTTTTTTTTTCACACATGGCGAAAAGGGTTGGAGTGTGGATGCTGGATTTTCTGAACTTCAATTTTACAGTCACAGGCTGTCAGTGAGAAGGAATGTTTTCAATCCCATATTTTATGGTGGAAAACTCTCGCAGCAGTATTGCGTCGATGCTTATGTCAAGGTTGAAGGAAACCGTCTGAATTACATCCGCTCTAACCAGAAAACATTAAGAGTAGAATCTTACTTAGCGTTAGCGGATCACCTTCATGCTCTATGGTTTGAAACCAGGTATAATGGTTATTTTGTCATCTACATCCATAGGAAGTCCCAGAGCCATGCAGCAAAATTATCAAGATGCGATGACAATCGTTAGAGAATTTGGTAAGCTTGATCTTTTTGTCACCCTAACGTGCAATCCAAATTGGTGAGAAATCAAAGGGAACCTTTTCCGAGGACAAAAGCCTCATGATCGCCCAGATTTAGTGGCACGCGTGTTCGATATGAAGAAGAAAGTAATGTTGAACGATCCTAAAAAGAGCGGCATTTTGGGACGCACAGTCGCAGACATACATGTTATTGAATTCCAAAAGAGAGGATTGCCACACATGCCCCTTTTACTCATTTTAACTGATGATGATAAGATAATAGATCCAGCCACTATTGACACCATGGTCTGTGCTGAATTACCTGATTCCACAATTGAAAATGGATTGCACGAAATTGTCAAGGCTACGATGATTCACGGATCATGTGGCGTCATAAATCCAAACTCATCTTGCATGGAAGACGGTGTTTGCTCAAAGGGTTATCCAAAAGAGTTCAGAAATAAAATGTCTGAGAATGTTGATGGTTACCCAATGTATAGACGGTGTGATGATGGTAGTCACATAATGATAAAGGGAAATGTCGTAGACAACCGTCGGGTTGTTCCTTATAACCCATAACTCACAAAGAAATACAATACCCATGTTAATGTCGAAATATGCATCTCTGTTAAATCCATTAAGTACATTTTTAAGTTTGTATACAAGGGTCATGATTGCACAAAAGTTGTTTTTGAAAATAACGGTTAGGGATTTGTAGTGTGGGATGAGGTGAAGAGTTATTTAAATGCTCGATATGTTTCGGTAAGAGGCAATGTGGCGACTTCTTGAAAAGCCCATGCAGGACAAGTCGCATGTTATTATTAGATTGCCGGTACATCTACAAGATATGCAATCTGTGTATTTTAGGGAAGCGGGAGAACGTGAAGCTTTTGAAAGAGAAAGCAATAAAGACACCATGCTCACTGCTTGGTTTCTACTTAACAGGTCAGATCCTTCAGCAAACATCTATCTCTACACAGAAATTCCAAAGCACTTTGTATGGGAAGGCAATGTGTAGCAAAAGCGTGTTAGATTAGGTGACTACATAGTATCAAGGATGTATTCTGTAAGCCCAAAGGATACTGAGAGATCCCATCTTCGTATGCTGTTTTGTCATGTCCCCGGTGCCAAGTCTTTCGAAGGGTTAAGGACGTATGAGAATACTGTCTATGAAACATTCAAGGGCGCATGCCGTGCTAGAAAATTATTAGAAGATTATGACGAATGGCAACATTGTTTAACAGAAGCATGTGGTTTTGAAATGTCGCCCAAATTGAGACAACTGTTTTCTTTCATATGTGTCTTTGGCAATCCAAATTCACCGATTTAATTATGGGAACAATTTAAGTCAGAAATCTCAGAATATTTTGCTCGCCATCTGCCGCTACAGGAGAGTAGAGATACAGCCCTTCAAGACATAGCCAATCATCTACGCATACACAACATGACACTTCATAGCCTTGAATTGCCTGAACCCTCAAGCCTGGAGAACTCTGTGGAAGGCGATGTCTATGATTTACAAGAAGAAAGAGCAGAGGGACAGCGATTGTTAAACATGCTAAATCCGGAACAACGTATAATTTTTGATCCTGTCATTGAAAGTATCCAAAATGATTATGCTACCGCCACTAAGGTTTTCTGCGTCAATGCTTTTGCGGGATCAGGAAAAACATTCCTATTCAATACTTTGCTGCATTACGTCAGAGGAATGGGACATACTGCTATTCCCGTTGCATGGACAGGCATCGCAACTATACTCTTACAAGGTGGAAGAACTGCACGTTCTCAATTTAAATTACCAGTCTCCATATTGGATAATTCCGCTTCAAAAATTCGGCAAAATACATCTGAAGGAAGATTACTGCAAATTGCTAAGCTCATTATATGGGAAGAATGTACCATGACACCTATTCATGCTTTGAATGCTGTTGATAGAAATCTGCGAGGTTTGGTTGGCAAGGATGTCCCATTTGGAGGCAAAGTGTTTATTCTTGGAGGTGACTGGAGGCAGATTTTACCTGTAGTTATTCATGCAAACAAAACACTCATTCTTGAAAGCTGTATCAAGAATTCATCTCTCTGTCCAACATTTCGACAGTTCAGTCTGGTTACAAATATGCGAACAGAATCGGAGAAACTTGATATCGTGGAATGGCTCAATCGCCTGGGGGATGGTCTGTTGACTAATAATTATGAACTCGGAGAAGATATTATTGAAATACCTCCAGAATGTTTAGTGCAGGATTCTATAGTGGGTGATATTTTTGATTCGTCTGAAATTGATCTTGATCATCTTTCGGAAAGAGCCATTTTGTGTCCCAAGAATGAGGATTCTTTGAGATTGAATGAGGAGGTTTCATGAAAAGTACCTGACGAAGTCAAGTCTTATTTTAGTACTGATACAATACTTTGTGATGATGAAGAAGAACAAAACAATTTGCAGATGGATTTCATCAATAGTTTAACACCTTCTGGAATGCCACCACATCAGTTAAATCTTAAAGTTGGCGTTATTGTTATGTTGCTTAGGAACATGAATCCGCCTAGTGGTCTCTGTAATGGAACACGTTTAATAGTCAAAAGGTTGTCGCAAAATGTTATAGATGCAGAAGTTTTGACATAAGAGAGACACCCGTGTTTTCATACCGAGGATCCTGCTTACTCCGTCGGATACCAGTTTACCTTTCCAGTTACGCCACCATCAGTTTCCACTTAGGCTCGCCTTTGCTATGACTATCAATAAATCTCAGGGTCAAAGTTTGGAAAAGGTTGGAATCTATTTGCCCCATCCAGTTTTCTCACATGGGATGTTGTATGTAGCCTTTTCAAGAGCAACTTCTAGAGGATTTGTACGTGTTTGGATCAAGGACGGACCAAAACAAGGAAACTTTTATCACAGTCTGATAAGGTACTTACACAAAACGTTGTCTTCCGTGAAATTTTATCTTAAGTCGCAACTATTTTGCTTTATTGTAAAAACAAACAAACAAAAATGAGTCTACTTAACTTTACCTCATGGATGACGTGGAAAACAATGCAAAGATTTTTCATTTTAAAAGAATTCTTTCAATTTTTTTTACAGTGACGATGTACATTCCATTCTTTCTTACAAATTTTGGTTTAGTTGTGTATATACTCACTTCATAACTGATTTCCTAAACTTTAATTTGGTTGTGTAAATACTTACTATAAAAACGAGTCTACCGCAATTTACCGCATTGGTGATGTGGAAAATAGTGCAAATATTTTTCATTTTAAAATAATTTTTTCCATTTTTTTGCAGTCACGGTGTAAATTTCATTTTTTCTTACAAATTTTTGTTTGGTTGTGTAAATATTGACTTTTTAACTGAATTTTATATTCCCAAATTTTAATTCAGTTGTGTAAATACTTACTTTTATTTATTTTTTAATACATAACTGATTTTTTGTGTACATACTTATTTCATATTGGTTTTGTATTTACTGATTTTTTATAGACATAACACATTTTTATATTCATAAACTTTAGTTTGGTTGTACTGTTTTTTATTTTTAATTTTGGTTTTAGAATAAACTTCATGAACTCCCGTGCGTAGAACGGGTTAAACAGCTAGTTATAAATAAATAAATCAAACATTTCTTCATTTGCCTAACTTCTCTTCTTCTCATGCAATAAAAAATCCCAATGGACACTCCGCATTTTTGGTGTATTTGAGTATCAAAACTCTTGTATAATCCATACCTTTTTACGTTCACACCTTTTTTTCTGCTTTAATTTTTCCCTTCATTTCTGATATTGTAATTTCTACAAAAGTGACAAATTTTCCTGTAACTTCCTTCATAATGAATCATTCGATTCTTCTAGTTACATCTGCAAAATAAAAATTTCGCACAAGTAATATATATCGTCGGAGTATGTTTTATGCTGGGTTACATGATAAATGTTACTTTCCATGAAGTAATAATTTGTTGAATTAGTAGTAGGAAACACGTTTTTCGGACATTGTGCTTCTAAATGTTATTGAGTCACGGACGTTTTGTACTTATATAATTTCTGTTATCTCATAACATCTTTACCGAATTGATTGTTCCTGGATGTCAAGAATAAGTAACGAAATAGTTGGAAAAGACATTTA
Source organism: Maratus speciosus (assembly GCA_963932465.1). NCBI lineage: Eukaryota > Metazoa > Arthropoda > Arachnida > Araneae > Salticidae > Maratus > Maratus speciosus. The sequence goes on along the minus strand of OZ010787.1, from coordinate 510,418,130 downwards.
CAGCTGGTTAAATAATAGATCTCTTTATTCTATATATGAAATTAATTTTCTGTGTAGCATTGGCCATTTCAGTAGTCATTTTAAAAACTTAAATAAAATATAAGTTTACAGAGGACTTCTACTGTATTATTGCAAATTTCATAAACGAATAACTATTATACTCAAATACACAAACTTTCGCGTCGACTTATATGCTCTACAGATTGCGCGAGGAGCCTAATTTGCATAAAATTACAGCGAAGCGAAAACACGTAACCGTAGACCCAAGAGATTCACACTTACCTTGGAAAATTAAGGTAAAATAGAATAGAGGTCTCTGTTGCGTCACACAGATAAAATTTTTGACGTCACGCTCACACTCAAAATACTAGAGAACCTTTATAAGCGAGTCGCTTGCCCATTACAGGTTAAATAATAGATATCTCTATTCTGTATACGAAATTAACTTTCTGTGTAGAATTGGTTATTTCAGAAGTCATTTTTGGGGTTCCGTATTTAAAAAGTAAAAACGGAACCATTATAAGATCACTCCTGTGTCTGTCACAGCCATTTTACTCGTAAACTATGGAACGTGAAAAGTTCAAATTGTGGGAAGTAAGAAAGACTATTGACCCACATACTTACAGATTATTAAACATTTACAAATATTTTTAGGAAGAATGTAGAGGGGTTAATTAAGTTACTCTAAAAAAATATTTTCTTTGTATATGGTGTGGGGTATCGTGTGAAAGCTTTTGTAACGCTGAACTCAAAAATACATTTCTTTTAATTTTAGGTATTATATTTTCAGAGATATCGTTGAAATTGCAAAAATATGCCCCCCCCCCCCCATCTATTTCCGAATCTGCTGAAAATAAAATTATAAAAAAAATTAGAGGTAGTAGACGTTAATTTAAACCTTGCAGGAAAATTATAGCGATTAACCTAGGTCACATAGTTTTTGAGAAAAGCGTTTTTTTCCGATACACACAAATTTCGATTTGCAGGCATTCAGCAAAAGTGTTGAAGAGTGCTGGAAATACCGATCGTAGCAGAAGTATAAAAGCATTGTTGATAATGATTTTTGAAAAAAATCGTCGGTAATTTGCCGAGATATTAACCCTTAAAGAACGGACAGTTTGGACATACATAATGACAGGTGTGGCGCACTCTATATACCATTGGCTTTTAAAACCTACATAACAACTTTTAATGATACATTTGTGTAATATAATGTCCAGTAGCAGTATAAAAGCAAGAAACGTGAAATTGTTAAAAAGAGACAAATTTAATTCGAATTAATCGCATAAATACTATGGGATTCGCGACCAGTTTGCATTGAGTGGCTCTTCAATCCGTCTCCCGTGTCTTTAAAAGTTACTTAAAAACCTACCTGGAAAAACGCAGCACGAACCATTCGGTGTTGCAACTTTGCGACCTCTTTTCGAAGCGCGCTTAGCGAAATGCGAAGTTTACATGGAACACGGGTTTTGTTTTAGCTACATTGCAAAAAGAAAAGATTATTACGACGCTGAATTTAGTTTTATGAAGTGACAAATGAAGTGTAAATATACACTATTTTTATTGTCAGTGCCGAATTAAGTTCATCATAAACAGATTAGGATAAGATTTAAATAACAGTTATACAGGATATTTGATATTATTAGGCTTCATATCTCTTTGAACTTTTACAGTATGCCCATTCATACTTTTCTAGTATATATACAGCTATACAAAACTCTACGTTATATAGTTTTTTTTTTTTTTTTTTTTTTTTTTTTTTTTTTTTTTTTTTTTTTACAAGTCTTATTTTTTTACTTTCTATCTTTACAAGAATAAAGTATTGGATTCGTGAAAATTTTCGACTTTCGTTTTTCGACGGATTTACACGTTTTAGGGGTCAGATATCCCGAAAAACATGCTTTTACAAAATGTCTGTCTATGAGTCTGTGACTCTGTCTGTCTGTATGTGACAAAAATTTTGTGGGCACTCTATCTCAAGAACTAATGCACGGAATTTAATAAAAGTTTATATTCAGGTACATAAAAAGTGGGGTAGGATTATACTTTGTGCCGATATATTAAGAAAGAGAAACAACGTATAAAGACACAAATGAAATATGTTTAAAAAAGCTGTTGTCACCGTTGGCAGTAGAGCTGAAAAGTACGCCTTTCTGACTCTCTGTCTCCCCCCCCCCCCTTTTTTTTTACACAGTGTTTTAATTTTACTTTTTATTTTAAGCACTGATAATGAAACCTTAGAGGTTTTGAAGCAGCTGTATGCTTTTTAAACATATTTTATTTGTGCCTTTATACGTTGTTTCTCTTTCTTAATTATATTCAGGTAGTCCCTATCATAAATTGGTGATTAGTTTTTGGTGTATATCGCCCAAAAAGTGACGCTACTATGCTGCATTTTTTGCAATTTCTGCAACAGCTCTATCTGAAGAACTAATGCACAGCTTTTCATCAATCTTCAGATTCAGTTAGTCTTTGATATAAGTTGGTACTGATTACGTTTTAGTGTAAATCGTCCAACAGGTGGCGCTGCTATGCTGAATTTTGCAGGATTTACACGATTTCCGCAATAGCTCTATCTCAAGCACTAATGCACAGATTTTCATTAAAATTCAGATTCAGTTAGATGTTGACATAAGTTGCAGCTGATTAGATTTTGGTGTAAATCTAATCAGCGGTGGCGCTTGGTATAGGTGGTTTGGAATAGGTGGCACTTTTTTTTTCATTTCTGAATTTGCAATTTCTACAGAAGTGACAAATTGGCCTATAACTCTATTCGTTATTAGCAATTCATTTTTTTTTTATTATTATTTACATATGCAAAAACAAATTTCCCAACTCATAATATATAGTTGGTGGATATTTCATGATGTCTATATGATATGTTCGTCACCATAAGTAAATCTTTTTTAAATGAGTAGTAGGTAACGCGTTATTCGAACGTTATGCTTCTAAATGGTATCGAGCCGCGGAAGTTTTTTACGCATTGGGTGTCTCATAACATCTTTACCGAATTGATTGTTCTTGACTTGGGAGCATACGTAACGAAATACTTGTAAAAAACTTTAGCATTTGGTTAAATAATAGATGTCTTTATTGTGTATGTTCGAAAATATTTACACATTTTTGATCGAGTTCAGAATCGACCGACACCTCGGTAAGTGATCTTGGGCTTCGCAGTCGCTCGTGAATCGGAAGAAACTCCATAAGTAATCTTGATTTTTCCTGTATCCAAGGATATTTCGTAGTTTGAATGTTTTGTTCTTTTTCTCCTTTTTCTTGTTAACTGTTAAAGTGACTGTTTTATATTGTGAGTTCAGTTGAGAGCAGTGAGCTCGTGTGTGTTTCTGACGGCGTCGCTGTCGAGTGTGTAACCAAGAGGGTTTTTATGTTTTTAATTAAAGTTATACAGTTCACATACACAGATTTGTGTTTAATGAGTTAAATTCTTTAATTAGAGCGAACCAATCGAGTAATCACAATGGTCCGTCGACCCGGAGTTTTCTTTGAGAGGAAAAATATAGATGGATAAGTGATTGAGCTGGTTATAGTCTAAGAGCCGACAGCACAAAAACCTATGTTATCATGCACAAGAAAAAACCTTTATTTTATGGAAGAGTAGAAGTAGGGGAATATAATGATCCATGTCTACCGGAAGTGAAGTGGTGCATCAGCCAAAAATTAATACCACCAGTGGTTGACTCGTAGGTTTATCATTGTGTTTGTCCTACAAACAAAGGCATGAAAACATGGTGGACTGGGCTCAGGAAAACACAATGATAAACCTACGAGTCAACCACTGGTGGTATTAATTTTTTGCTTATGCACCACTTCACTTCCGGCAGACATGGATCATTAGATTACCCTACTTCTACTCTTCCATAAAATAAAATTTTTTTCTTGTGCTTGATAACATATGTTTTTGTGCTGTCGGCTCTTGGACTATTAAATGTAGTTTAGCGTTCAAGATTGGAAATTTGAAGGTAGTACTGGCGAAGTTTGTGCGCATGGTTGACTGGATTGCGATACTGCTGCATTATTGCTCAAGGCGTTTATAAAGTTTGATGAGTTCGTTCCTTTATTTAGATTTTTATTCATTATGGATGACTTGAAGTATTTTTTGGTTAAAAAGAAGGGATTCAAATCGACTATTACAAAACTAGAGAATAAGATTAATGGTTGTATTGGCGAAGTAGATGGCAGTCAATTACCATTGTTTGAAAATAGAATTGGAAGGTTAAAGGAAGAATTGAGTGAAACATTTAATACGATTTTTGCTAAATGGGATAAAAATTATATTGGCGTGTACATTGAGGCAGAACAAGATAAAATTGATAGTATGTGACTTAGTGTTAACCGGAAAAAGTCGGAGATTACATTAAACGAAAGTAATCACAATGCAGGTGTTTTGAAAGCTCAAGCATCTGAAGTTAAATTGCCGAAGCTTTCACTTCCCACGTTCTGTGGTAATCTGGAGGAGTGGTTGTCCTTTTATGATTTATTTAGGGATAGTGTGGATTGTAATGAAAGTTTATCAGACTGTCAAAAGTTACAATATTTAAAATCGGCATGCAAAAATAGTGCACTTAAGATTATTCAATGCCTTACGATCTCCGATTCAAGTTATAAGACAGCATTAGAGCTATTGAAGGAGCAATATTTAAATAATCGTGAATTAATTAATGCATTGATAAAAAATTTATTGGAATGACTTGTATTTAAAATACTGCACAGTCTCTTTTAGAAAGTGTAGACGTTGTAAATAAATATGTGCGTTCATTGGGTGTACTTAAACAGGATGTTAACAGCTTTTCAGAAGTATTGTGGTTTATTTAGTTACAGAAAAATTAGATAAGAATACGAGATATTGATGGGAAAGAACACTCAAAAACGAGGAATTGGGAACACTTGAAAATGTATCTTTCTTGAAAGATCATGGGAAAACACTTCAAAATAGTAAATCCTCAGTAAAAGAAATTAGAGAACCTAAATTCACTTCATTATTGTAAGCTAGTATATTTATGTTTTATTCAAAGAATCGCATCCACTTTACAAATGCCAGCGATATTTGCAATTAAATGTAAAAAAGAGAATTGAGATAGCTAGAACAAATGGTTTGTGTTATAACTATCTTTTAGAAAAACACTATGCTAAAAAATGTAGGAGTGCGGGTAAATGTAAGATGTGCCACACGCCTCATCACAGTTTCTTACATATTTCATGAGACATTGGTCCTTATGTAGAGAGTACGACTGAAACACCGTTTGTTCCTCTTTCCCCGAACGCCACAGAATTTCGACCGAAACAAAATGAGTTACTAAATCAAACTTCTTGCACTGGCACCTTTGAATTTCGAAACAATTCTGGGTCGAGAATACAAATTATGGATAAAAAACAAACTCTACTTTGTACAGAAATGATTAAGGTTCTTGATTCGGTGGGTAATCTTGTAAATTGCCGAGCGTTGCTGGATAGTGGAAGTGGGCCTCCTTTATAAGTGAAAATTGTATGCGAAAACTGTGTTTGCCAAGGCGAAAAACTAGAGTACAGGTTACATGCTTGGGTTCTTATAGTGCTGAAACAAATGGAGAGGTAAATTTAAATTTTCCTCCTCATTTTAATTTTGAAATAAAATTTATTACTAAAGCATTTGGGATTAAAAAAATAACATCAAATGTGCCATAATAGTTCTATTTCTTTAAATATTATGAATAATCTTAATGATTTAGTTCTGGTAGACCTACTACAGGGTGGCGAGTGGTCAAGGTAAAACACAGTCAAGAAAAGTGGAAACTACCAGTATTTTCTTCTATAAAATACTTCAAATAATATAAAAGAATTCAAGAAGGAAAATTTTTCCTTAACAAAATACTGGTATTAAACACCTTTTTTGACTGTGTTTTTCCCTGACCACTCGCCACCCTGTACTATTTTTTTAATCAAGAGCAGTAGATGTTCTACTGGGAGTTAATGTATTTTTTACATTACTAAATAGGAAAAATGTGAAAAGAGGAAAAGCTCTGCCATTTGCTGTAAGATCTAAACTTGGATGGATTATTACGGGAACTACCTCATTTGATACGTATCTATGTACTTTTGCCGTCAATAATATTCAATTAAAATTAGATAACTTGGTGCAACAATTTTGGTCTTCAGATTTTGTTCCGGAATTAGTTCAGATATCTAAGGAGGAACAGGAATGTTGGGACCATTTTAAACGTAATTATTTTCGAGATAGGTCTGGAAGATTTGTTATGAAACTCCCATTTAAAAATTCTCCATCTCGATTAGGTGATACTAGAGAAATGGTTATCCAGAGATTCCGTTCGTTAGAACGCAGACTTTCAAAACAACCGTCTACACTCTAAAAAATAAATGTGTAAAGTAGTTAAAATTACACACTTGTCATGAAAATTACACACATTTTGCAAAATTTTACCTGTTTTTATGTGTATTTAGCTAAACTAAGTGTGTAATTTGTTATCGCTTGAAAAACAGAAATAAGTGTGTAAATGTAGAAAAATGCTTGAATTTACACGAATTGGTATGTTATTGTAATTTTTCCAAAATTATATATACACAGATAAGTGTGTAAATTTCTAAAATGACCCACTTGCCATAAAAATTACACATTTTGTACAAAAATTACCTGTTTTTGTGTGTATTTAGTTTATGATATTAACTCTGTAAGTTGTTTTTGGTTGATAAACTCAGACAAGTGTGTAAATAAAAAAATACCTGGATTTACACGAATTGGAGTGTTACACATAATTGTATGTGTGTAAATCTTACAGTGTGTAGATGTTAAAAAAGTGATGGGTGTCTTTAATATAATTCAGGTGTGCACTTTTTATTTCAGTAAATCCGTTGCATTTTTTAAAAAGGTACCGTAACAGTTCTTTCAAAATAAAGAACTAAAACGTTTATTTTTTCTTTTGTAAGAAGCTCTGCCCCCATTGCACCCCTGTTTCAGCTAAATTAACAGCACATGAACATTTAAAAGGAAACAGAATTAAAAATTGTCTTAAGCAAGGGTTTCACAGCTATAGTAGTGTAGTACTGTAACAGCAGTTTCAAAACAAACAAATGAAACGTTTACACTTCCTTCCCCGTCCCCATCACATACACCTGTTTCGCATAAATAGGGACACATGAACATTAAAAAAAAACAGAATAAAAAATTATGTTTTGCAAGGGAGTTAGCCATGGTAGTGGTTGTGTGTTGTGTAGTGGCGATAGGGTTCGAACCCAGCACCTCCCCTTATGGAAAGAGAATGTACCTACAAAGTATCATTGTCCTCGCCTAACATTAGCGCTGCTTTTGGTTTTTTTCGATTGCTTCCTTAGTGCCTATTAGTATTTATAATAATTATTATGATGTTGTATTTTTTTCTTTTAAGAAAATAATTTTCTGTGCCTTAACAGTTTTGCGCCCAGCGCAATCATCTACGTGTTCTCCCATACTCCTAATAATTCCGATAGCAGATTGCATCATACTGATGCCGGCCTAATTAATGCAATGTTTAGATAATACATTCATATGCAAAATAGGAAATTTATTGAGATTTTAAATCTAAATTGAATTTCCTTCCCCCTCCCCATCACATTTACTCGTTTCGCATAAATAGGGCCATATGAATATTGAAAAGAAAACATAATAAAAAAATATGTTCTACAAGGGATTTAGCCATGGTAGTAGGGGGTTTTGTTTGTTTGTTTTTTTTTTGGGGGGGGGCGTCACATTGCGAACAATTCTTAGTTCCAGTTTCTTTCAACGTTTAATTATTCTACGTCACTTGAAAGAATAGATTTTATCAGTTTTTTAATAATCAGACATGAAGAAAATTTAATAAATAAATTTTAAAATCAAAGGATAGGCAATAGTTCTCCCCATTCCTTTCTTGCTCGCTCTTATGGAAAGGGTTGTGGTTGTGTCTTTAGGACGGCCAATTATCAACACGAGGGATAAAGGCCCTAAGGGCTGGAGTGCCCTCCGTGGGGGTGTTTCTAAGGGAACCTAACCCGTTTTTACGCAAGGAAATCCAAGGTTCGAAGAAAACAACGGAAAACTCTTAGGACGATCTCTCTCAAACGATTAGGCCGACGGGCTCGATTGGGTTTGAACCCAACACCTCCTCTTATGGAAAGAGGACATACCTACAAAGTATCATTGTCCTCGCCTAACATTAGCGCATCTTTTTTTTTCGATCACTTCCTTAGTGCCTATTAGTATTTATAATAATTATTATAATGTTATATATATATATATATATATATACACTTTACGAAATTTCGTAAAGTGTAGGACTTATCGCAGAGATTTAGAGGTAATGTGGATGCGAAGAGAGGAGTAACCGTGGCTTTGACTGTTCAGGGTTTGCGTGCACGATTGTTTGGGGTTTCATGTTCAGTTGTTGGTTTTCGATGGGTCTAGGCAGCTCATTCGATTTGTTAGTTTTTTTCTTTTTGGTCTTGACAGGTTGTTTGGGGAGCGTTGTGCACATAAAAACTGGTTTTAACCCCGCAGTTGCATGTCGCAAGTGCATGCCGGCCTGTCTCCATGGATTCAATTTCTTCTGGTTTTAGTTTGAATGTTTTTAAAGTTTGCCGTTTTTAAAGTATGTTGTTTTTAAAGTATGTTGTTTTTAAAGTTAGTTGTTTTTAGTTATTTTGTAGTTGTCATTTGGTTTAGTTTATTTATTGTTGGATCAGTTCCGTAGTTTCGAATTTTTGGTTTGGTTTTTGGATATATATATATATGTATATATATATTAGAAAATTTTCTGTGCCTCAACAATTTTGCGCCCAGCGCAATCGTCTACGTGTTCACCCATACCCCTAACAATTCCGATAGCAGATTGCACCACACTGATGCCGGTCTAATTAATGCAATTTTTAAGTATTGCATTCATATGCAAAATAGGAAATTTATTGAGATTTTAAATCTAAGTCTTTTTATTTAACGGGGAATTTTAAATATAATATTATGTAAATGTGTCTATATATCTATATAAATATGTAATATCATATTACACATATTTATCTATGCACTTTGTATAGTTGTAATATGAACATATATTTTGAAATGCAATTGAACTTAGCTTAAAAAAATATATTGGTTCACTTCAGAAAGAAAAGCGAAAAAAAATCAGTCCCGAAAACGTAATTAGAATATAAAATCGTCTGCACTTTTTAAAACCGTGAACAAAGAAAAAACATCTGCTCTGTATCAAAGTCGCCATTTCATGCAGCTGTCCAAGTTTTCTTTTAGGAACGGAAATGTTAGAAAAATATTTTAATCTAATTTATTATAATAATAAGCAAGGGGTATTTGTATAATTGTTTTTCAAATACTATTTTAAAATCGTCATGTGTTGTTTTGTCGAATTTTGTTGAAGATCATACGTTGCGTGCCTCGGCGGAAAAAAGTTTGGATACCCATTAACACAGGTATGTTATAATTTCGTTCTAATAAAAGACTTTTAAATGAAAAATTGTGTAAAAATGTTTCACAGTGAATTTTTCTTTTTTTACGTTGTAAGTTTACAACATTACAATCTAAAATTTAGGAACAGAGGAATTAAAAGTAGCTTGATCCGTATAATTGTTTTTGAGTTAAGATACTGATTTCTAAGTTTAGATACTGTGAAAACTTACATAAAGAGTTTTCTAGTAGGATGTATTTTTATGAAATAGAAAATGTAACTGATACTGAATAATAATAAAATAATAAGACGGAACGCAATATTTCACCTTGATTCCCTTTCTTCATAACTTCCCGAGTTTTTATAATATTCTCTGTTTGGGAAGCCTAAGAAATTTTTTAAAAAATAAAATGTATATTTTAAACTTGTAACATCTCTTTTATTATTTTGTCCAGATTTATTCAATTTTCATAGTTTAACTTGTAATTTTCAATTTAACTCTAGATACTGGTGAAATTTCGCTTCGTTTGCCAGTTCTAGTACTATCGATGGAGACTTCTGAATAGATAAATTTTAATGATAATAACCTTGTACATAAAGTTTAGTACCGAAACAGTATCGTATGAGTGAATCGAATCTTTTATTCATGCTTCGATCAAGCAGTCTCAGAGACCGCTCACAGTAGTTATGCAATGATTTTTGTCACACCAGATAAGAGTTAAAAGGGCATACAGCTGTTTAATCTTTAAAAAATATATAAAAAATCGGATTTTTCTAGAGGAAAATTTGGTCTCTTATTATCACGTAAGCAATGATTAAAAAGCTACTTTAAAGTTCTTTATCCCAAAAAGTTAAAATCTTTTTTGTTTAAATTACATGCAAGATTTCTGTTAAATTATTTAATGTTTTTCCCTCCAATCTTTGCAATTTATTGTCTTACGACTGAACCATAAATTTGTGTATATTTTAGAAAAAAATCTATTATAAATATAAAGTTGAACATGTTCGATTTTTCTATTTGGAGTTTATCTATGCAACCCCTCCCCCCCCCCCCCCCGCCCTGGCCCTTGCAGTCATAAGCAAATTTTAGCCCAAGCTTAAGATACAGATGCAATCTGTAAACTCGTAAATTTTATAGCAAAAATATATAAAAATATGGAGTAAATTATAATAGAAATCTTGCGCGCAATTTCTTTTGGCGATTTTTTTTAGATAAACGACTTTAATTAATTATATATTACATATCGTCGTTTTAGAGAAACAGTAGGGCATCTAGTAATAATCCAAAATGAGACTTACCGCTATGAAAAACTGTGTACTGTAAAAGCACTTATTTTCGCGAGGCTTTAATTTTCGCGATTCCGTCGTAATCGCGAAAATTTAAGCCTCGCGAAATATTTCTTTTCTTCGCCTCAAATAATAATAAAAAATCAGAGAATTTTCACTTATCCAAAATTTAATGATTACAGTTACTTAAATAAGAAATAAGTACAAAAATTTCTTGAATACTTTCAACTATTTCTTGAATAAAAAAAAAATAATGCAACTAATAGAATGCAGCTCATTCACTTACAATATTTATACCAGCTTCTTTGAAGCCGTTCAAAATTATCTTATTTTTGGCTTTAATACCGTTAAATGTTCGAACAAGCCAAAAAGCATGAATCGGTTTTAGGCGTGATATTCGCAGGTCCACAGATTCTCTTTCCTCTAGAAATTTAAGCAAAAGGGGGTAGGTATTTAGGTAGTTATTATTACTATTTAGGTAGTTTCGTGATTTTTCAACTTTCGGTTCTGTTCATATAAAATTCGTGAAATTTTCAGCTCGCAAAATCACCGATATCTTCATTTTCGCGAAAGTTACGGCTCGCGAAATAAGTGCTTTTACAGTATCTAGTGGAACAGTAGGGAATTTTTATAAAACACATCTGAGATATAGTATTAAACATAACTTCGTGTTTCAGAAGTTGTTCCACTAGATTCAAACACAGTTATTCATAGCAGTAAGTCATATAATAATAATCTAATTGTTCTTTAATACGTAATGTTTTATAAAACTCAAATTTTTCGTAGAAAAAGTCAGTTTTTAGTTAAAGTACCTACATAAATAATGCGAAAACACACGCCAGCTAATGGTAAACCAATGGCAGTGAGAATATTTATTGTTCAAATAATTTAACTTTAATATCACAAGAAGTTTTTAGTTAAAGTACCTACATAAATAATGCGAAAACACACGCCAGCTAATGGTAAACCAATGGCAGTGAGAATATTTATTGTTCAAATAATTTATCTTTAATATCACAAGATGACACTTTATTTATTTTAAATAGAAAATTTAAAATATACTACATTTCATTTACTTATAATTTAAAAATTTTTGAGGCAATGGGGTAAGAGGGTTAGTAAAAAAAAAATCATTAAAATATGTCTTGAAGTATCATTTTTGAGACAAAGGGGGGCTAGTAAAAAAAAAAAAAAAAAAAAAAAAAAGAAGAAGAAAAATATGTCTTGAAGCATCAGCGAATTGGATCTTATTTCCTGTTGCAAATATTAAGAGTTAAAATTTAAAACGATAAGAAATATCACTTACAGTATAGTAATACAAGTTCGAAGGAAATGAAACTGCGGGTTAAATATTTTACATAATAAGTAAAACGGTTTCAAAACAAAACTGTAGAACTGACATTTGTGGTCCCTGACCTGCACATTTCTTAATTTCATTACTATTATAAATGTAATTTATTTATTTATTTATTTTGTGGATTATAAGAAGAATAATTTGGTGGGAATTGTAATGAAATATGAGGTGTTCAGTGCCAAAGTAGACCACGTCCATAAAATATTATCCAGACTTAATTTGAGGTAAAGGTAATGAGCTCCATTTACTTAAATTTAGAATGATGTAAGATTAGAACTATTTGTAGCTTAAAATTTCATTTTAGAGCTTGGTTTGTAATGAAATCGAACATATTATTATTTATAGAGCAATATTTTAATTTCGGTTGAAAGAAGAAATGGACTTGATCCACTTCAGTCCCAGAACCCCTCATATAACAATTTTAAATCTTAGATTTATCCTTACCAGTGTTGTAAATAACAACAACAAAAAGGATTAATATAGAGTCATGAAAGTTCATGTTTAGAGTATATGCTATACCTTTATTCGAGAAGCAGAGAGTATACGAACCTTTTTTTAAATGCAAAAAATATGCAGTGTTATACCTCCGTATACTTATCACTACATCTCTGATCATTCTAATGCATCTGACGCTCAATTCGAGTCGCATGATTTCAGTTTACTTATTGAAACAAATGAAGATATTATATATATCTATATATATGTACATTTAAATAAAACTTGCGGAAATGTATAAATATTTCTGAAAAAAATTCGTTAAAATATTAAAAACACGAGCGGTTTTAGTTGTAAGGCTGAGTGAGGGAAATTGTTTCTTTTTTTAATTTTAATTTAGAAAACAGTCTCCACACTGTATGTGGAATTAAGATTACACAGGTTCCGCGCATAAATTGTGATTACACGATTCTTGGACTCCCAAACCAACACTAACAGAAATATGGTTTGTAGTGTATAATTTCAGATGATCTTGTTTTATGTAAAAATCGGTATATCGATGATAAGAAAACGATTTGTCCTTAAAGTAAATTGCCAAATTACAATGTGTGTATACTGTTTTGTAGTCGCGAAACAAACCTACTAGAAAGAACAAACATACACAGCATATGAGATTGTTCTTAATGTAATTATTTTTTCTATTCTATCATAAAAACATTTAGTTCATAATTTAAACATATCAAAGTATAAAGGTAAAGAAAGCTATGTACATACAAAAATTTGTCTATTTTGGCGTATTAAATAAAAATATATGTATTTTAAATACTAATCAAATCTGTGATTTCCATATTATGCTGAAATATATGTAAGAACAGAATATTACAAGAACATCTGTGTATTTTTCCTATTACACAAATATATGTGTATTTTACACATTAACATAAAAAACTGTGTAATTTACATAGAACACAAAAATATGTGTTTTTTTTGCATAATACATGAAAATACGTGTAAGTACATAAAATTACACAGACAAATGTGTAAGAATATTACACGTAAATATGTGTATTCTTTACGATTTACACATTAAAGTGTGTATTTCAAGAGTGATCAGATAACTTTTACACACTTATTGTTATCATCAATTTACACATCAAAATGTGTATTTTGGCAATTTACACACCAATTTACACATATAGACAAATCGTTTTTGTATCATCGATATACCTGTTTTTATGTGTAAATTTACACATTTATTTTTTAGAGTGTATTTATGAAGGTTAGCGAAAGTTTATGAGGGAATATTTTGAATTGGGTCACATGGAACGTGTATCCAAGTCGCACGGTGTTCCTTCAAGTGTTTTATATTTATCACATCATGCGGTAATTCGGGAATTAAGCACAATGACAAAACTGAGGGCTGTTTTTGACACTTCAGCTAAATCTACTTCGGGTGTATCTTTGAATGACATTCTTATGGTCGGCCCTCGCATACAGGATCAGGATCACTCTGCCAGGGAGCCAACCAAAAATGGCATAGGCATGAACCCCTGACAGAAAAGTACCCTCTGCGACCTGCAAAACCACAGCTGGGGAATAGCCCAAGAAATACAATGACAAAAAAAAAAAAAAAAAAAAAAAAAAAGTAAAACTTACAAAGAGCGCCCTGGCGCAGGAAAAGTGGTTAAAATAAAACAAAGATTAAAAATCAAAATTTATATTTTATAAACGAAAAATGCTTATTTAGTTCGTTGTAAATAAGCCTGAGTCTGTGATAATTTGATTTCGAGAGCAGTATGTTACGCATGTTCCAGCTAAGTGTCCGGTTACGGATAAAGTTAAATGAAGTAGGCATCAATGGACATTTACCAAACAGATAATGTTTGACATCACCGATGTTTCCACATAGGCATTTATCACTCTGGCGTTTTCCCCTTTTATAAAGATAACTAGGAAATGCCCCATGTGCAGATATAAAATAGGCATGGACTTGCGAGAAACACAAAAATGAGGTATCCACTTTTTTAATAATACTATGCGTATCTCTTCCCTTATCGCTATAAGACCATTCGTTCTGCCAAATTTTAATAATATTGCTTTTGTAGAACTGCTTCACAAACGAAACAGGGATAGGAATGTTTATTTCAGCATCAAATGTACCAGTCTCAGTGACTGATTTGGCAAGGTAGTCTGCGCGCTCATTTCCGACGAAACCAACGTGGGATTTAATCCAGCCTATATTAATAGTTTTATTATGCAATAGTCGTAAATTCGTATAAATATTAAAAAGAATTTCGTCCGTTGGAAAAAGATTTTGAAGCGCTTGAACTGAGGACAAGCTGTCTGTATAAATGTGGAATACACTGTATGAGGAGTCTCTACACCACTCAATTGCGGAATCTAAGGCGGTAAGTTCAGCCTGATATACCGTATTAAATAATTTAAGTCTAATTCTCTTCTCAAAGATAATATCTTCTTTCAAAAATACCACAAAAGCCGCTCCAACGCCCGTAGGCATCTTAGAACCATCTGTATATAAAACTGGGTGGTTGTACAAAGGGACCTTCTCAGTAATAGCACGTACGAAATTGACATGATGATCATAATAAAAGTAGGGATAGTGAAAAGTATAAACTTTTTTCATCAAACGATCTGTTGAAACATAAACATCTTCTATCCAATCTGAACCATCATTATTCTGAACTTCAAAACATAAAGCCAGTTGTTTTAATTCTACTTCGATTGGAGGAACTCCTGAAAGTACACAAAGTGCCTGTGTTGATATTGACCGATATGCGCGAATGATAGATAAGAGACATAGCCTTTGGCATGAGGATAAACGCTTAATTCCATGGCTCCGTAAATCATTAAACCAAATTTCGTAACCGTAAGTAATCTGTTTCTTTAGCACTGAATTGTACCAAATTTTTAGAAACTCAAGTGGTAATCCTTTATCACGAATTCTTGTCTTTTGGATATTACAAGTAAAATCTTTTATTTTATCGCGGGCCATATCGAGATGTTCCAACCAATGGAATCTACTGTCAAGATAAAATCCCAAGTACAGCAAATTATCCTTAACAGAAATGCTCCTACCCTGGAGTTTAAAAATAGGTCGACGCTTTCTTGATATATATTTTCCAAAAAGCATTGAAGCAGATTTTTCAACACTAATTGACAGATGTAAACCACTACAGGCTGCAGCAAAGTGGGAAATGCTAGCATTGATGGTATTCTCAAGTGCAGGTCTTGTATGACTGCCTTCAACAATAACAGAGTCATCAGCATAAGAAATAATTTTTTGACTGTGTCGCTTATAAGTTTTGATAATCTTATCAGCAACAATGGTCCAAAGCAGGGGTCCTAAACAGGAACCCTGCGGGCAGCCCCGGAAGATTCTAAACCATCTTATGCCTCTAACAAACTTGAATCCTATGAGACGATGACTGATATAATTCTTTAAAGTCGTTTTTAAATACTCATAAATCGGAAGTTCATCAATTAATTCAGCCAAGATAAACCAATCCATCTCATCAAAGGCTCCAACCACGTCAAAAGAGATGAGCGAACAATATTTGAATTCTGAAAGTGTTTCCTTAATTATTTTCTTTAGAGCTGCAAGAGCTGAAATTGTGCTGCGTGATTCTCTAAAACCATGCTGTCCATCATCCAAATATGACATAGATTCCAACATTGTAACGGTTCGGATCTTAACTATTCTTTCAAAAACCTTTGCAATGATAGGAAGAAGTGTTATTGGTCTATAAGATTTCGGTAACTTGGGATCACGGTTACGTTTGCGAAAAAATATTATAATGCCTTTCTTCCAGCATTTCGGGAAGTGACCAAACTTCAAACAGGTATTGAATAAAGAAATCATAAAAGCTGTAAAATTTTTACAAAGGTTCTTGATAATCAGCGCATCTATCTCATCGTAACCGGGAGCCTTATTATTTCCTTGTCGACTAATAGCAAAAAATAATTCTCTTTTAGTAATTGGAACAAAATCATCAGAATCTTCAAAATTAACATTACAGATATATTCAAATGTATTCAGAGGAGGATTATTTACCTCAAAGTGCTCTGACATAAGATTTTCCGCAATATCATCATATGAATCAAAGACTTGAGAGTTTTCAAGAGTGGTAAAAATTAAATCATTCTTAGATAAAGATTTTTTTGAAATAAATTTGTATAGACTTCCGTAAACATTGTCTGTCTTCTCACAAAAACCTACCCAGGCAAAACGCTTAGCTTTTCTCAGATTTTGTTTATACATTCTTCTGGCAGCTATATACTTTTGTTTATACTGTAAATTATCAATGTTTTTCATATACCGTTTGTACAAGGCATTAACCCTATTACGTTCTTTTCTAAGAGAACTGTCATACCAGTTTACAGTAGGAGTATGTTGTATAACACCACGCTTAAAACACTTCATCATAAGTACTTGTAATAAATCATTAAAATCCTCCATCCAAACATCTAATGAAGAAGAATTTAAAATTCTTGCTAATGAATGTGAAAGAACTGACAATTTGTCTGCAAAAAGGCTATTAAATTTCTTCATATTCTTATTTTTTGTTTTAAATCTGCCATGACTAATCTGTAACGGAGTAGAAGAGAGGGTAAATCGGATATAACGATGATCACTGTACGAAAAGTTTTTATCATCAACTGTCCAATTATCAAGTAACGAGAGAACGTCCAAACCCGCCAGGGTCAAATCCGGACGACCCTTCCTGTTATCTTGTACATAAGTATGTTCTGAATCAGGAGAGTTCATAATTGACAGATTAGTAATCATCAAGTACTCCAGAAGGACCTCCGCGCGGTCGGACTCTCTTGAATAGCCCATTGAAAGCAATGGCACATTAAAATCACCACCGATAAGCACTCTGTTACAATCAGAATAATGATGACACCAAGTTCTTAAATCAGCTTCAAGATTCCCTGAAGGTGCAGAATATAGCGAACCAATAATAAAGTAGCCGTTCTCAACTGTAATATTTATAAACACACTGTTTTCCAAACTAAGACTCTTCACACATGCATAGGTCTTAAAAGGACATACAATAGCAGCAGAACAAGAAGAAGACAAAAAACAAAGCCATTCAGGAGGCAAGCCAACGAAAGAACTATTAAAAATATAAGGGTCTTGACAGAGAGCAAAGTGGATGTTAAAGTTAACCATATAATGAATAAGAGCATTGGTTGCATCAGAACAATGGTGAAGATTGATCTGAACAAAGTTAAGTTCAGACAAAGATTGAGAAGAACCCAAGACAACTATCACAACCGTTTAGCAAGTTGATCAGAACGGTACGCCTTAAACTGTGGACAGTCCGGACTGTCCGCTCTATGATCAGCGTCCAAATCAATGTCAGTAACACCCATACAATTGATACACATCTCAGTAAGCACATTACAATCCTTAATTGTATGGTCTCCAGCACACTTAACACACTTGACTGGGTTCTCACACTTAGAAGCAACATGACCAAAAGTCTGACAATTGTAACACCGTATGATCGGAACAAACTCAACCACACGGTACCTTTCTAAGTCGATACATATACGGCGTCTTTTAATAACGAATTGAGAGACCTCCTTACTAACTCCAATCAGCCAGTTAGTTTTCCCAGCCTTTGTTGTAATACGTCTGATTATATCCATATCCAAATCTTTCTGTAAATCACCAGGCTCACCCCTACTAGCCTCATTCACCAATTTACTCAGCGATTTCCGAACCAAATCCTCATTAACTTCCGGATCGACACTCATAATCAAAATTCTCTCGAGTCTTCTTCTTGGAACAGTAACCTTAATTCTGCCCTTTAAATTATCAGATTCCACCAATACCTCCTTCAACCTCTCCGAATCTGCCCTTGTCTGCACCTTTAGAATAAGCTGACCAGCCTTGGTTACCACGGCATCATCAGGAACCGGCACATCAGATTTAGAGCGACAAATACCTTTAATATCCTTTTTAATAGTATCCAAAGAATCCTCCCCAGAAGAAGTGACTATCACTGAAAAATCAGACTCTCTTGACACCTTTGGAGTCGAAACAGCAGCATGTTGCGAAACATCCAGCTGACCAGTTGGTCTTGATCTTGAAAATTTATCAGCAAGAGCCTCATATGCCTTATTATGCGTTATCAAAGTCTTTAATTTAGTCTCACTTGACACACAATCGCGATGGGCTTTAACAAGGCAAATGGTGATAAAATCCATACACTTCTTCATCATGCCCATTATATCAGCAGTAACTTTACCACCCTTATTATTCCTCTGGGACTCAAGCGTTTCGTATATATAAGAATTTATCCTACTAACGGCAGCAGGAAATTCCAAAACACCAGCCTCATCCAACACCTCCTTCGTCGCTTTCTCCATCTTAGCCATAACTAACGCAAAAAAGGCAAACGAGATAATAACCAATCACCAACAACAGCAATGTATACACAAAAATCTCAAAAATACGAAATAACAATCACAAAAGAAAATCAAAGGCAAAGACTTACAATTTACGTCGATATCTAAGCGGTTGGTTACAGTCAGAACATACTTTCATCATATATAAGAACACTATCTACTGGATAGGAAAAGAAACAAATGATCCAACAAACGAACAGAAGAACTGGGTGACTAATAAAGTCTCTTAAACAAATAAATGAATAAGCGCCGCTTAAACTGATCAAAACCCAAATGCCGCTTAATAGGATCAAAACAAAAACAAAATAGCTTGAAACCTCTTAGCTCCCGGGACACGTGACATATTCATAAAGCACAACTAAAACATAACCTAGCAACCAACAAAGTAAACTAAAACTTACTAACACCGGAAAACAACCTGTACAATAGAGAAGACTCCACAAGAACAAATCTCCACCTCAGTAAAAATACAAACAATCCACAGAAGAAACAGAACCACCCAACCTTGACACGTTAACTAAGATGGCGACGTAAACAGTAGCAGAACGCGAAAACGCCCACTACAGAAAACATATGAAAAAGGATAATAAACTCAAGTAAAATACATTGAAACCAAGGTAAGAGCTATATTTAAGTAATATAAGTAATTAAGTTAGAAAATAAATGAAAAATTAGTACTTAAATAGCCTGTAAGATAACTCACAAGGCTAAATAAATGAATACTGGGCTGTCGGAGCAATGAAAATTTTCAAAGTCCGATTAAAGCAAAAATAAGCAAATAAAATTCAAAATAATTACATAGAAATAAAGAAACAGAAAATAGAAACACTATGCATGTATTACTAGGTCAGAAAAACTATAATTACCACTTTAAATGCAAATGAAGCAGGAGCTTGCAAAAATACGTATACACCACACACCAATGCAGAGAGAACAAAGCCCTCGCATACAGCAGGAACTTTTCCCAATTCTTTTAAGATTTAGAATTTTATCTATAGTTTTATGTGCAGATATAGAGAAAATGTTCAGAAAGCCCAGCAAAGAGAAAATTGCTGACCAGCAGAAAGATAGATGCTGGCAAGGATGGAGATGTGGTGGCTAATGGTCTACCACTGCATGACCACTGCTGGACTGCTTCAGTCAACTTTGCTGTTGGAAATCATCAGATAAAATTCTGGTGGGCTTCCGTTTTATCTCATGCGATGGCCCACAACTACATGGAAGTGCACAAACATTTGCAGTATTATTGCTCGGAACCCTTAAGTTAGGTGGCGTTACGAATATCGAAGACATTGAGTATTTGAACACAAATATGAAATGAATATCTTAACACAACTTAAGCTGTGAATCTAATTTTTTTTAAACTGTAAATAATATAGCACCACTGCCACCAACAAAATAAAAAAAAAAGTAAATGAATAAATAAATAAATTCTTTATTTCAACGCACTTTATTTTCTCCTTAAATCTGGTTTTACTAAGTTACAAAGGATTTCGGTTTTCATAATTTACACAGTTGAAAATCAATAAAAAAAAAGCGTAACAAAAAAAGCGTATAACATATATAGGATTTCTATACAATACAATAATTTCTATACCAATTTAATGATTGGGAACGTAAATCACAAAAGAAACAAACTCGAAATAGTATAATGAGAGCTTGAAAACTATGAGCGGTCGTAGAATACGCTGAAAGAACTTGTTCATGTCCGATCACGAAAAACCGAGCCCGGTTAGTACTTGGGAGGGTGACCACTTGGAAACCGCTGCAAGTTCAAATATTTTTATAAACATTTCTATTATAGACACTTCTACAGATATTTCTATAGCTCTTGGTGAAATTAGCTTATAGATAAAAGGGCTATAATACTTTGTTTTTTTTTATAGAAGTCTATAAGAAATTTTTGTAAGGGAAAGTGCTGGGCCAGCAAAAGAATAGCAGTAGGATAAGTTCTAGCACTGGAGGAAAAGAGTGCCGAATTGAAGTAATGTGATGGCATAGCAATGCTAGCCTGCTATTGGCCATCACTGATGGGCCAGTTGCATTCTACACGGACACTTTTATACTGGTTTAAGTAATGGCACAATTGCACTTTACCGCTGATGGCTGTGCTGGTTGCCATCTTTTTTCCAGCTGATGGCCCACTGTTTCGCTGGGAGGTCTTGATTAATCATGAAGATAGATATTTTATGAGGATTCTTTGGAGAGAAAGTTCTCAGGATTTTATAGAAGATTACCGTTTAAGAACAGTTACTTACGGTACTGCATCTGCCCCGTTTCAGTCTACTAGAGCTCTTCATCAGCTTTCTTTACATCAGAAGAGTGAATTTCCTTTGTCATCTGCGGCAGTGTTGAGAGATTTTTATGTGGATGATTTAGTGTATGGGGGTCAGAATGAAGAGGACGTTGTGGAATTAATCGATCAATTGACATTGTTAATGAAACGAGGTGGTTTTATGTTGCGAAAATGGATATCTAATGTGCCTGGAGTGTTGAAGAATATTTCGGAAGAATGTAAAGAAAGTGCGATTCATTGTTTTTAAAAAATGATAGTGGTATAAAATTTTTGGAAATTCAGTGGAATTTTATAGGGGATTTCTTTTTTTTCACTGTTTTAGACCCTGACAAAAAAAATAGATATTCTTAGAGATATCTTGTCAGAGGTAGCAAAGGTGTTCGATCCATTAGACTTGCTATCCCCTTGTGTCATTTTCATGAAGATACTGTTGCAAGATTTATGGAAATTTTCACTTACCGGGGACAAGCCCATTAGCGAAGAATTTGATTGTCGGTGGACGTCGTTTAGGAATGACTTAAGGGCAATTTCTCAATTGAAGATTCCTCGATTTTCATTAGCTGCTGATAAAATGGGACTTCAAATTCATGCCTTTTGTGATGCGTCGGAAAAGGCGTATTGTGCGGTAATATATATGCGTTCAATTTCTCATGATTAACAAATAACTGTAAATCTTTTGACATCTAAGACTAAGGTAGCACCAATTAAGACTCAGACCATACCACGACTCGAATTATATGCAGCTCTTCTTTCGGCAAATTTGCTAAAAATGATTTTACATCATTTAAACTGTACAGAGACTGAAGTATTTGCCTGCACTGATTCTAGGGTGACGTTGGCGCGGCTTTCTTCAGAACCTCATCGATGGCAAACATTTGTAGCCAACCGAGTTTCAAAAATCCAAGAGACACTTCCTGATGTTCTGTGGAATCATGTTCCTGGACTTGAAAATCCTGCTGATTGCGGAACAAGGGATATGTTGCCGTCGGAACTAGTAAATTGAGAGTTATGGTTTCGTGGTCCTTAATGGTTAAGAGAGCCATTGATAACAAACAACCTAATGAGTCATTTAACGGTGAATATATTCAGGATATTGTTTTAAAAGAAGAAAAATGAAATTATGTTGTAAATGTGTTTGAGCTTAGTGATGATCATGTGATTTTCAGATATTTCACTTGGGATAGACTGGTACGAATCGTTGCGTGGTGTCCGAGATTTGTGGAAAATGCAGGGAAGTTATCTCGGCAAACAAATAGTTTACTCTTGGCATCAGAGCTTTCAAGAGCCACGACGATGATTGTGAAATTGGTACAAAATAGGTGTTTTTCTAAGGAGATCTTTGCTTTAAGTCAACATAAATTGTTAAAACGTTCGAGTAAACTTTTAACATTAAACCATTTCTGTACTCTAATTGTATTTTGCGGGCTGGTGGAAGGTTGAGACATGCTAATGTTTGTGAAGATCAGAAATACCCAATAGTGTTGCCTAAGTCTCATCATATTACTGCATTGTTTATTAGGCATTATCATATAACTTATCTGCATGCTGGTCCTCAACTTCTTTTATCTGTCCTTTGAACGAAATTTTGGATTCTAAGTGGTCGAGATGCAATAAGAAAATTGTGAAGACATGCCTAAAGTGTTTTCGTGCTGCCCCAACTATTGGTACCCTATTAATGGGTGACCTGTCCGCCATGAATGTCGCCCAGTCGTCTATTTTCGAAGACAGGAGTTGATTATGCCGGTCCTTTTATGTGTAAAGAGAGAAATCGTAGACATCAAAGCGTTTAAGAGTAACATAGCTATTTTTATTTGTTTTTCGGCTCGTGCTATTCAACTTGAATTGGTGTCCAGTTTGTCAACTCCGACGTTTTTGGCTGCTCTGAAGAGATTTGTTGTCCGTAGAGGCAAGCCAGCCGAATTATCAAGTTATTGTGGTACAAAATTTTAAGGGTGCAAGTAAGAAATTGAGAGAGTTTTACGACTTTATTTCCTCCACCATTAAAGATCAATCCTTACAGAACTATGCAGCGAATGAAGGCATCGTTTGGAAATTTAATGCTCCATCGGCTCCACATTTTGGTGGACTGTGGGAAGCTAACATAAAGTCTCTGAAATATCATTTGTGTAGAACAACGGGAAATTCGTTATTCACATTCTAAGAGTTCTCAACATTATTGTCACAAATTGAAGCTTGTTTGAACTCGAGACCTCTGTATCCGTTGTCAAATGATCCAAAGGATCTACAAGCTTTGACACCAGGACATGTTTTGACAAGTGCTTCTTTGACAGCTGTTCCATAGCTTGATGTTTCTGAGGTTCCGCCTTCACTGTCTAGTGTGTAACCAAGAGGATTTTTATGTTTTTAATTAATGTTTTATAGTTCACATATGCAGATTTGTGTTTAATGAGTTAAATTCTTGAATTTGAGCGAACCAGTCGAGTAATCAGTGTATGTAAAATTTACTTTTAGTGTAGCATCAGCCAGTTTAGTAGTCATTTTTCAAACTTAAATATAAGTTTACAGAGGACGTCTACTTTATTACTATAAATTTCTCAAATAAATGATAATTATACATATATAAAATAAAGACTGAATAATTTTCATAAATTATCTTCTTTCTGATGCATAAAACTTTCCACACGCTCCCCACTATTTCTTAATTATTTGAGTACAAACTTTTTCACAGAATCTTTCTATTTCTAGGCTTTTTTTTTCCACTTTAATTTTTCTTTTCATTTCTGAAATTGCAATTTCTTCGAAAGTAAAAAATTGTGCTATAACTCTCTTCGTTATTAGTAATTCAGTTCTTTTCTTTTGTACATATAAAAAATAAATTTGCCAACACATAATGTTTAGTTCGTGTATATTTCATGCTGTTTACATAATAAATGTTCGTTTCCACGAAGAAGAATTCGTTGAATTAGTAGTATAGGGATCCCTGTTTTCAGATGTTGCGGTTTTAAATAGTATCCAGTCACGGAAGTTTTGTTCTTATATGGATGTCCTTTTCTTTAACTTATAACATGTTTATCGAGTTGATTATTTCTAGCTTTCGATCAGAAGTAACTAAATACTTGAAAAAGACTTTTTCAGGTAGTTAAAGGATGGGTCTATTTGTTCCGTAAAAGGAATTAACTTTTACTTAGCATTGGCCATTTCAATTGTATTTTTTTTTTTAAATTTAATTAGGACTTCAAATGCTATACGCAATAACTGAAGAATTCAACTTTATTATTATAAATTTTATAAAAAAAAATAATTATAAATAAAATAAACATTGCTTCTTTTACATAACTCCTCTTCTTCTCATGCATTAAAAAATTCCAATGATCCAAAAAATCCAATTCCAAAAAATCCAATTCCAAAAAATCCGAAATATTCCTCACAATTTTTGCGTATTTGAGTATTAAAACTTTTACATAATCAATATCTTTTTACTTTCATGCCTCTTTTTCTGCTTTCATTTTTTCCTCATTTCTGATATTGTAAGTTCTACAAAAGTGATGAATTTTCCTATAACTTTCTTTATTATTAATCATTCGATTCTTCTAGTTACATATGCAAAACAAAAATTTTCCAGAAGTAATATTTAGTTGGAGGATATTTCATGCTATTTACATGAAAAATGTTCCTTTCCATGAAGTACTAATAATTTGTTGAATTAGTAGTAGGAAACAGGTTTTTCGGACGTTGTGCTTTTCAATAGTACTGAGTCACGGAGGTTTTGTACTTATGTAATTTCTGTTATCTCATAACATCTTTACAGAATTAATTGTTCCTGGATGGCAAGAATAAGTAACGAAATAGTTGGAAAAGACATTTGCAGTTAAATAATATACTTCTTTATTCTATATATGAAATTAACTTTCTGTGTAGCATTGGCCATTTCAGTAGTCATTTTTAAATCTTAAATAAAATATAAGTTTACAGAGGACTTCTTTCTTATTATTACAAATTTCATAAACAATAATAATTATACATAAATAAAATAAATATTGATTAATTTCCATAAATAATCTTCTTTGCTATGGATAAAACTTTCCACGCGCTGTTCACATTTTCTTAGGTATTTGAGTATAAATCCTTGCACATAATCTTTCTACTTTTATGCTTCTTTTCTCACTTTAATTTTTCTTTTCTGAAATTGCAGTTTCTACAAAAGTGAAAAATCCTTATTAGTAATGCGGTTCTTTTTCTTTTTTTACATATTCAAAAACAAATTTCCCTGCACGCAATATATAGCTTGTGGATATTTCATGCTGTTTACATGAAGAATCTTCGTTTCCATGAAGTGAGAATTTGTTGAATTGGTAGTAGGAAACATGTTTTTCGGACGTTTTGCTTAGTGTCGAGTCACGGAAATTCTATATTTATATGGATGCCATTTTTGTTATTTCGTAACGTCTTTACAGAATTGATTGTTCCTCACTTTGGAGCATATGTAACGAAATAGTTGGAAAAGACTTTCTCGGTTAAACGATGATTTGTAATTCAGTTTTTTTTATTTTGTTTTTTACATTTACAAAAACAAATTTCTCAACACATAATATATAGTTGTTAGACATTTCATGCTGTTTACATGATAAATGTTCGTTTGCATGAAGCAAGAATTCGTTGAATTAGTAGTATAGGATCTCGTTTTTCAGATGTTGCGGTTCTAAATGCTATCCAGTCACGGAAGTTTTGTTCTTATATGGATGTCATTAGAGCCAAAACACTGTGCGAAACACTAGTGTCGTGAAGGGAATTTTCACCTTGTTATTAATATTCTTTATAACATACTTATAACTACTTAAAACGTGACACAAACATATAAAAGGGTTATTTAATGCGACCCTGAGATCTTTTGAACACACACTCGTTCATTATTAAAGGGAAAAAGATGACTGACTGAATAGAAATACATTTTAAAAACAAAAAACAAAATAGTACGCATGCGCAAGCGGAGTTCAGTCCATTTTTCTGCAGAGGGGTTAAAAGGTCAGTTCATATTATCAGGAGGTCTTGAAATATTTAGGATGGTGTACCAAATCGCGGGAATATTATAAGAAAGGACATCATTACAAACATTATCACTTCTAAGTAAAATTCCAATGGATTCACGGATTATTGAAGAGTAATGGTTAGACGTTGAAATGATCATATTAGCTTTTTCGAAGTTTATCTTAATATTTACATTTTGATGCAACTTGGATAAAGCTGTACTTGGTTTGTTAAACTTGATATCAGAAATGTGCTCTTTTAATCTTTCCTTAAATTTTCGAGATGTCATACCAATATAAAATAAACTCTTATGTTGTTCTGTGCTGAATATTTATTTTATATTATAGAATATTTATTAAGCTAAAATGATCATTTCAACGTCTAACCGTTACTCTTCAATAATCCGTGAATCCATTGAAACTTTACTTAGAAGTGATAATGTTTTTAACGATGTCCTTTCTTATAATATTTCCGCAATATGGTACAATATCCTAAATATTTCAAGACCTCCTGATAATATGAACTGATCTTTTCACCCCTCTGCAGAAAAATGGACTGAACTCCGGTTGCGCATGCGTACTATTTTGTTTTTGTTTTTAAAATGTATTTCTATTTAATTAGTCATCTTTTCCCCTTTGAAAATGAACGCGTGTGTGTTCGAAAGATCTCAGGGTTGCATTGAATAATATTTTTATATGTTTGTGTCAACTTTTAAGTAGTTATAAGTATGTCATAAAGTATATGGATGTCATTTTCGTTAACTTACCGAATCGTTAACTTACTCTTTATCGAATTGACTATTTCTAGCTTCCGGGCCTATGTAACGAAATATTTGAAAAACCTTTTCAAGTACTTAAAGGATGGCTCTATTTTTCCGGAAAAGAAATTAACTTTTACTGTAGCATTCGCCATTTCGATTGTAATTTTTCGAATTCAACAGGATTTCAAATGCAATGACAATAACTAGAGAATTCTATTTTGTGGTTATAAATTTATAAAAAAAATATTATTATAAATAAATAAAATAAACATT
Organism: Maratus speciosus; assembly: GCA_963932465.1. Taxonomy (NCBI): domain Eukaryota; kingdom Metazoa; phylum Arthropoda; class Arachnida; order Araneae; family Salticidae; genus Maratus; species Maratus speciosus. The sequence continues at coordinate 510,390,879 of OZ010787.1, read as the reverse complement.
CAGGAGATTTTAAGTGTTTTAGTACCAGAAATTTCGTAAAATACTGGTCCCTATATCTGAAGAGAGAATTTTTTTTTCGTTAAATAAGGCAAATAATTCTTTACGAAAATTCTGGCAAAAGGTCCTTGAAGCGTACGAATCCTGTTATGTTATAAGCAAACAAAACGTTTAAACAGGCTTTATAGTTTATATGTTTTGTTAAATTATAAGAACTAAGATGCATACACATATGGAAACTTTCATAAATTAAAGCACATTCTGATTATTGTATGTTTGGATTTTTTAATTTGTATCTGGTCAGTTTCTTTTCTTTAATGAGATAAATAAGTCCCGAGATGGTATTACACCGCACCCAGAAAATAAAAGCAACAGTTGAAGTCTTTTTAACGATAATAAAACAGTTATAAACTGCTTTAATCATATCACTTTACATAAAAAAAATAAAAGTTATTTTATACTTTTACTGACTTTTACATAACTTCTCTTCTTATATTTCATTAGAATATTCCAATGCACACTCCGCATTTTTTGAGTATTTGAGTATTAAAACTTTTACAGAATCAATATATTCTTACTTTCATGCCTCTTTTCCGCCTTAATTTCCCCCTACATTTCTAATATTGTAATTTCTACAAAAATGTTAAACTTTCTTCATTATTAATCATTCGATTCTTCTAGTTACATATGCAAAACAAAAATGTCTTACAGATAATATGTAGTTGGAGGATATTTTATGCTGTTTATATGATAAATGTTTGTTTCCATCTAGTAAGAATTTGTTGAATTAGTAGTAGGAAACACGTTTTTCGGACGATGTGTTAGAAAATATTTTACTTATATGGATGCCATTTTTGTTATCTCACAATATCTTTACCAAAATCATTGTTTCTGCTTTGGAGCATATGTAAAGAAATGTTTGGAAAAGGTTTTTGCTGTTGGTTTGTAACGACCCCGGCAGAGCCGCTACGTAAAAATGCAGACATATTCCAATATAAAGTCTAAAAGCACCTTTATTTAAACTAATCTGGCAGGGGAGTGATTAGTGTTTCTTCTTCAAATTTCGCCTAAGTCTACTTAGCGAACGAGCGAGAACATTCAGAGATTTACTAACTAAGCCTTATTGAACATTTAACTTACGTAAGCCTCTTTGATAATTCCTTGATAGCAACAGGCTGAAATGACACCTTGTGCTGCAACTTAAATACAACTCAAATTTCCAATACAATCTAGCTGATAACCCGTGGTTGTCAAACAGAACTGTATTTATTCAAATTATGGATCAAAACTTACCAATGGAGACGCTCCAAATACAATCCACGTGGCGTAAAACTCCTTCTCTAAATCATTTACGCAGGCCTAAAACACCTTCAGAGGTAGGACTCGACCCAAATCCTTCGACGCAAGGTCTTGATGATAACTCCAAGAGGGGGGATAAGACCCAAATCCGAAGACACGCGCTTTCGCGTATATATTCTACAGATTGGGCGAGGAGCCTAATTTGCATAAAATAACAGCGAAAACGCGTAACCGTAGACTCCAAGATATTCACACGTACCTTGGAAAATTAAAGTAAATTAGAATAGAGAGGTCTCTATTGCGTCACAGAGGTTAAATTTTTGACGTCACGCTTACACTCAAAATACTAGAGACCCTTTATAAGAGAGTCGCTTATCCATTATAGGTTAAATAATAGGTCTCTTTATTCTGTATATGAAATTAACTTTCTGTGTAGCATTGGCTATTTCAGTAGTCATTTTTCAAACTAAAATAAAGTGCATGTTTATAGAGGACTTCCACTTTATTATTATAAATTCATTAATAAATAATAATTATACATAAATGAAACATTCGAATATTTGGATTAAATTAACTTCTTCTAATGCATAAAAATTTTCTTCCACACGCTCTCGACAATTTCTTAGGGATTTGAGAATATAACTTTACACAGAATTCTTTTACTTTTATACTTATTTTCCCACTTTATAGTTTTTTCCATTTCTGAATTTCCAATTTCTACAGAAGTGACAAAATGTCCTATAGCTCTCTTCGTTATCAGTATATCAGTTCTTTTATTTTATTTTTTTTACATATGCAAAAACAAATTTTCCACCACGTAATATATAGTTGGTGGATATTTCATGCTGTTTTCATGATAAATGTTCGTTACCATAGGTAAGAATTTCTTGAATGAGCAGTAGGAAACACGTTTTTCGAACGTTGTGCTTCTAAATGGTATCACGCCGCGGAATTTTTTACGCATATGGGTGTCTTCATTATTAATCATTCGATTCGTCTAGTTACATATGCTAAACAACAATTTTCCACAAGTAACATACAGTTGGAGGATATTTCCTGCTATTTGCTTGAAAAATGTTCCTTTCTATGAAGTACTAATAATTTGTTGAATTAGTAGTAGGAAACTGGTTTATTCGGACGTTCTGCTTCTAAATGGTATTGAGTCACTGAAGTTTTGTACTTATGTAATTTTTTGTTATCTTGTAACAACTTTACCGAATAGATTGTTCCTGGATGTGAAGAATAAGTTACGAAATAGTTGGAAAAGACATTTACAGCTGTTTAAATAATACATCTCTTTATTCTGTATATGAAATTAACTTTCTGTGTAGCATTGGCCATTTCAGTAGTCATTTTTAAAACTTAAATAAAATATAAGTTTACAAAGGACTTTTATTTTATTATTATTAATTTTATAATTCATTTATAATTATACATAAATAATATAAACACTGATTAACTTGCATACATTATCTTCTTTCCAATCCATAAAACTTTCTACACACTCACCACATTTTCTGAGGGATTTGAGAACAAAACTTTTAACAGAATCTTTCTGCTTTTATGCTTCTTTTCGACACTTTATTTTTCCTTTTCATTTCTAAAATTACAATTTTTCCAAAAGTGAAAAATTGTTCTATAATTATCCTCTCTTCTAGAATTGTCCTCTCTTGTAATTTTTTTTTTCTTTTTGTACGTATGCAAAAACAAATTTCCCAACACGTAATGTGTATTTGGTGGATATTTCATTCTGTTTGCATTATAAATGTTTCTTCCCATGAAGTAAGAATTCGTTGAATTTCTAGTAAGAAACACGCTTTATCGGCGTTGTGGTTCTAAATGGTATCGAGTCACGGAAGTTTTGTACTTCTATGGATGTCATTTTTATTATCTGATAACATCTTTACAGAATTTATAGTTCTTTTCTTTGGAGGATGAGTAACGAAATATTTGTAAAAGACTTTTGCTGTTGGTTAAATAATGGATTTCTTTTTTAGGGTTCCGTACTTAAAAAGTAAAAACGAAACCATTATAAGATCACTTCTGTGTTGTCTGTCTGTCACAGCCATTTTACTCGTAAACTATGGAACGTGGAAAATTCTAATTGGGGGAAGTAATAAAGACTATTGACCCACATATTTACAGATTGTTAAACATTCACAAATATATTTAGGAAAATGTAAAGGAGTAAGTTACTTGAAAAAAAAAAAATTGTATATTGTGTGGGGTATCATGTGAAAGCTTTCATGACGCTGAACTCCAAAATATATTTCTTTTAATTCTAGGTGTTACATTTTCAGTGATAACGTCAAAAATGTACTGCAAAAATATGGTCCTCCCCCCATCTATTTCCGAATCTACTGAAACTAAAATTACGAAAAAAAATTAGATGTAGTAGACGTTAATTTAAACCTTGCAGGAAAATTATAGCGATTAACCTAGGTCAAATGATTTTTGAGAAAAGCGCATTTTTCCGTTACACACAAATTACGATTTGCAAGCACTCAGCAAATGTGTTGAGTTGCGCTTGAGGTACCTATCGTAGCAGAAGTATAAAAGCATTGTTGATAATGATTTTCGAAAAAAAATCGTCGGTAATTAGCCGAGATATTAACCCCTAAATACACGACGGTTTGGACATACATAATGACAGGGGTGGCGTACTGTATGTACCATCGGATTTTAAAGTCTGGATAACAACTTTTAATGATATATTTGTGTGATTAAATGCCCAGTAGCAGTATAAAAGCAATAAACGTCGAATTGTTAAAAACTTGTTTGTTGTTGGAGTAATTTAATTAGAATTAATCACATAAATACTATGGGATTTGCGACTAGTTTGCATTGAGTGTATCTCCCAATACGCCTCCCGCATATTTAAAAGTTAATTAAAAACCTATCTGGAAAAACGCGGTACGGACCAAGCCGGCGTTGCAACTTTGTGACCTCCTTTCGAAGCACGCTTAGTACAATGCCAAGTTTAAACTTTGAACAAGGGTTTTGTTTTAGCTACACTGTAAAAGGAAAAGATAATTACTATGCTGAATTTAGTTTATGAAAGGCCAAATGAAGTTTAACCTCTTTGGCTCTAAGTGCGTTTTAGTCATTTCCGACTATGCTATTTTAGTCATTTCCGACAACGACGTACGTTGCGTACGTCATGATATACGGCTGGTTTTTTAATTAGACATTCCAAATTCTCACCAGAAAGTTTTAACTCTTATCTTTGCTTTACAACGTGATTGATTTTTCATGAATAAAGTAAAAGAAAATGACCAATTAAATTTTTGTGGCGTGAATTCAAAAAAAAAAAAAAAAAAAAAAATTCTGCCTTTTGCGGCAACACTGGTGGCTAGTGACATACATCCACTAACAGCGCCAGAGCGCAAAGGGTTAAATATGAGCGACATTTATTATAAGTACCGAATTAAGTTCATCATAAACAGATTAGATAAGATTTAAAAAAAGAGAGAGTTATTCAGAATAGCAATATTTGATAAAATTTAGACTTCATATCTCTTTGAACTTTTATGGTATACCTATTCTATGGTATACCCATTCATCCTTTTCTAGTATATACAACTATACCCTACAGCTATTCTTTTAGAAGCGGTTTCTTTTTAATAAAACAGTCAATAATTCATATATTTATTGTACGGAACCCTCTAAGCGTGAGTAATACTCGCCCTTGACCATATATTTATACAGTGGAACCCGGTTAAGACGCGCACGGTTAATATGCGATCCCGCTTAATACGCGAATTTTTTCAGATCTCTTGAACATCGCTCCTAAGGCTAATGCAAAAATATCACGTTTAATACGCGAACGATTATCACGCGATCAATTTTCGGTTCTTTGAGGGAAAAAAACACGCTTAAGACGCGAATTCATTGCTCAAGATGCGAATTCCTTCTCTCTTCTCAAGTGTTGCCAATTATTTCTATTCAGATAAGAAACCACTGTTTTCTAATAGTATTATTTAGTTTATTTAATGACAGATTAATTAACGCGAAAATAGTGGTGAAATAACGGGAAATAGTGGTAGCTATTTGAATAAAACAAAAACCTGCTAAATTGGTAAAACTGCAATTGTTTGATCCTGCGTTCTAGTATTCTTTGTGTCTCGCTTCGTGTACGTTTTTAATATAGTAGAGAGATATAGACGAATTCAGGTTACTCAGATACATCATAAAAATTATATGATTAGAGATTATCATATCTGTTGTTAGTGAGTTTTTAAATATGTTATGTCACCACTACGTTTTATAATGCATATTATAGGCAACAAAAAATGAAACTCGTAAACATTAAACAACTTCGGTTGGATAATTCTTTTGTTTTCTTTACTTTTTGTTATGCTAACATAACAATATTATTTACACAAAAAATAATAAACATAGTTTTTTTCTTATATTAAAAAGAAGGACTGGTTATAATGGTACTCATTAATACAAGTACTAAATATGATTTTAAAAACTGGGTTGTGTTTTAAAGATTTAATATTTTTTTGTATTTCTGTTAAAAAAATTAGTCTAGTAGGAAAATTATTTCTGTTGTTTCATTTTTGGTTGTAACGTACAAATCGACAATAAAACCATGTTGGAATCCACATTTATTTTCCATTATTATTCCAGTCTGTCCTATAAAAATAAACAATGAGTTAAAGTGAAATACAATTAAATTTTAATCTAAATGACACAAGTTTCGTCCGTAAACGTATAAATTAAAGCTCTAAAGTTCAATCAGACAATTAGATGTGTAAATAAGCCCATTTCCTGCAACATGATACAAATCAGGTTCCCGCTTAATACGCGACTTTTGTCCACTCCCTCCACTCTCAGAAATAAAACTCTTACTTTTGACGATTCAGAAATCCTTGAGCTGTATTTCGTCGTTTTTGACGATATTTTCCTATCAACATCATGTGACTTTTAACGAAAGGTAAACTCTCAAATATTTGACGAAAGTTTTGCCTCAATCACGGCCAGACTCAATGCATTTTAAGGAAACAGTTGCTGTACATCTTCAAATCCTGCGATTTTAGCAAGCAGATATTTGCTTGTTTATATTTATTATATGTATTACATTTATTAGTCCTGTAATAATTTATTTTAAAACAGCACTTTTTAGTGCCTTTCAGAAAATACTGAAATGTAGGTAGTTATTGTTTCTTCATTAGTTTTTTTATAGCTGTTAAATTTTTTAGGAATGCTTATTATTATTATTATTATTATTATTTATTTATTTATATGTTGTTCGTTATGTTCTAATTCGGAAAAATAAATTTCCCGTGTTCTTCAAAACCATTCAAAAAGAAAATTTGGTCAATAAAATTTCAAACTTCCAAGATATATATATTTTTAATTTATTTAAGAAGTATATTTTGTTTTCAATCAAATTAAAAATAAGCATAATTGATCCCTCTCCCCTTTATAAACAGTAAAGTGTTAAAATCTTATCTCTCTACTCAAAGTGATAAAATCTCACGCAATATGCACTTCACAATTCGTTATTTGTGAGCAACAAATTAAACAGATCATATTCTAAGCATTCATTGAGCAAAGAAAATTTCCCTAATAAATTATTTAATCAAGCCATATTATAATTATTCATTGACCATGAGAAAACCGTAATAATAAATTAACCTTACTTAAAACTTTCAGAAATTATAGCAGCACCGATAAAATTACAATCAACCTTATAAAAACATAAACACACAGCAGAATTCATTGCGTCAATCTAAAAGCAAATCTATACAAGTCTCCAATAACCCTGTTGGAAGAGCAACGGTCTCCCATGCCAAAGGCCACGGGTTCGAATCACCCCGAGAGAAACGAGAAGTGAATTTTTAATTCCCCCTGTCCATAAGGAGCTTCCAAACTGTTCGATAGATGGCGTCACCAGCCAACTTTTGACAAAATTTATATCGTCAAGCAAGTGAAGAAAGTAATTTCATCAATTTGACAATTATTCGCTCGGAGCATTTCCCAGGAAACTGTTTCGTCAAAAACAAAGAAAATTTCGTGAAATATGAGTATTCATTTCTGAGTGTGTTGAAACGCGTCTAAACCGGGTTCAACTGTATATATAAAATGAACTTTTAGTGTAGTATTGGACATTTCAGTAGTCATTTTCAGAACTTAAAAAGGATGTAAATTTACAGAAAACTTAAATATAATACATCAATAAGTATATAAAATTTTTATACTTAAATAATTATACTTAAATAAAATTATTATTGATTAATTTGGATAAATTCTCTTCTTCCCATGCATGAAACATTAAACACTCTCTCTACATTTTCCTAGGAATTTGACCATAAAATTTTTCACAGAATAAATATCTTTCCACTTTTATGCTTCTTTTCCCACTTTAATTTTTCTTTTCATTTCTAAAATTGTAATTTCTGGGAAGTGACAAATTTTCCTATAAATCTCCTCGCTTTTAGTAATTCAATTCCCTTTTTTTTTACATATGCAAAAACAAATATCCAGACAAGTAATAAATAGTTGGTGGATATTTCAGGCTATTTACATGATAAATGTTCGTTTCCATGAAGTAAGAAGTTGTTGAATTATAGCAGTAAGAAACACACTTTTCGGACGTTGTGCTTTTAAATGGTATCGAGTCACGGAAGTTTTCTACTGGTATTAATGTCACTTTTGTTATCTCACAGCATCTTTACCGAATTGATTGTTCCTGGATGTAGAGAATAGGTAACGAAATAGTTGGAAAATACATTTACAGTTGGTTAAATAAAAGATCTCTTTATTCTATATATGAAATTAATTTTCAATGTAGCATAGGCCATTTCAGTAGTCATTTTTCAAATAAATCTAAGGTGTAAGTTTACAGAGAACTTCTACTTTATTATTATAAATTCATAAATAAATAATAATCCTATGTAAATAAAATAAATATTGGCTAATTTGCATAAATTTAAACATATGTAAAAACTTTCCATATGCTCTCCAAATTTTCTTAAGAATTTGAGTACAAAGTTTTTCACAGAATCAATGCCTTTCTAGTTTTATGCTTCTATTAGGTAGATTTCGTACGAAATACTACCTATTACATTCTCCCCTATGTTGGAATTTCTGAAAAATTTTTGCAGATCTACACCGATCATAACCCCTAGAACCCAAAAGTACGAAGTACCAATTCGTATCGCAAAAAAAAATTAAAAACAAAAACAAAAAGGGGGGGGGGGGGTGAAGAAGAAAAAAATCCATAACTCCGTCAATTCACAAGATATAAAATCTCCATGAATTTATCATTTATCTTCTTAATATTGTCTACAACATTTATACAGACAAGTTTTTGATAGGACCAATTCTTACAGCAAAGACAAATTAAAAAAACATAGCGGTTGAAGAAAAAAATCATCTTATTAAGGGTGTATTCAAATCCAAACTACTTATTTTCTTACTCATCTTAAATTCATTTTTTCTCTCAAACGCATCCAATAGGTAGATTCTCTTATTCAGAAGCTATATAATGTACCGTAATGATGGATTTTTTGATAGTGGTAGAATATATTTGCAAAAAATGATGTCAAAGTGGGCATTTTGAACAGAATTTCCCTCAGCGGTTGTGTTAGAAACAAAAAATATTGTCCTACTGAAAAAATAATTATTTATAAATCAAGTTTTAATTAATTGAACGAAAAATAATAACACAGGTCGTTTATAAATCTCTTCAAAAATCACGTCAGCAAGTTTCAGATATTTTCTATTAAAAATGAATCTGAAAATGTGCCAAAAAATTTCGAGTTGTTGAGCATGGAAAAGTATTTTTTTTAATACCGCTTTAACATGATTCTCATAAAACCAGCTATTATATAAAAATGAAATAAAAACTTGTCAAAAGCGGCCAGATAAAATTGTTAAAGTGGGTTTAGTTCTAATCATGATTTAGTTTTGTTCGTGAAATTAGTATACTTAACTTCGAAATCTACCTCCGCCTGTAGGCCGGGTCGGCTGAGATTTTTTTTTTCACTTCAATTTTTCTTTTCATTTCTGAAATTGTAGTCTCTACAAAAAGACAAATTTTCTTCTGTCTCTCTTCGTTATTAGTAATTCAGATCTTTGTTTTGCTTTTTACGTACGCAAAAACAAATTTCCCAACAAGTAATGTATAGTTTGTGGATATCCCACGCTGTTTACATGATAAATGTTCGTTTCCGTGAAGCAAGAATTAGTTTAATTAGCATTAGAGATATGCTTTTTAGACGCTTTACTCCTAAATGTATTAAGTCACAGAAGTTTTGTACTTATAATGGATGTCAGTTATGTTAATTTATAACATCTTTACCAAATTGATTGTTTCCCGCTTTGAAGCATAAGTAACGAAATACTTCAAAAAGAAATTCGCATTTGGTTAAATAATGAATCTATTCAGAATGTGAAATTAATTTTTTGGTTAGCATTGTCTATTTCGACAGTCATGTTTCAAATTTAACTGGAATTTCAAATGAATGTAAGTTTACAGAAGAATTTTGGCTTTACAATTATAAATTTAAAAGAAAAATAAAATAAAATAAATAAATAAAATAAATATTTTATACATACACTATCTCAAAATTATTAGTACAAACGTACAGAGGAGATAGACCACATCTGGACAAACACAAAGCAGCATACAATGCATGATATAACCCAGTCAGTGAAGCGTTAGAGGCAAGTTTATAATTGAGCAGAGACCTGTTTACTACACAATATTAGGAGCTTCGACTGGTCAACATAAGAATTCGAAAGCTAATGTTAAACCAACGGAGACGTGCTTCACAAATTTCTCATTTGCATTTCTATTTTTTTATACGTGGGAAACCTTCGCTTTGGAGCTCCTTGATTACTGTGAACTTTAAACTGAATGGTCGTAGAACATTCTCTGGACGAATGATTTCGTTTTATTAGAAGGTGCTGCCCATTTTGCTGCCACTTTCATTTTTGGGGTATTTATTAGGAAGAGCACAGTCTCTGAGATTCTGTAACGTATTCTGTCACCGGGCAACGTTAAGTGCTTATTACACGTAAAAATTTCAAGCGACAAAATTGCCTGCGACTCGTCAGTTTTCCTGCAACATACGTACAATTTTTTCGTTTTTCAAACATTTCATTGGCTGTTGTGGAAAAAGCTTTCCATCGTCAGTTTTCCAAGCATTTGATTGGTTGTTACTAGCGACTCGCTTGGTTTCAGGCGTCAAAATCGCTCCGACACAAAATAGTTGCTTGCTTTCCAAGCGACTCCCTTGAAGCCTTAGGATAACATGGAGACGCCTGGAATTTGAAGCAATTTTGACGCCTCGTGTAATAGCACTTTAACGCATCCCAAAAAAGTTAATAACAAAAAAGTCTTATTAGTATAACTAAGACCAGTGACAACTCATCCTGATAAAAGAGAATCAATTCCAGACTAGAGCCAAGCATTTAAGAACGCGAGATAAATGCAAATAAAAAACTTACTGAGAGCGACGAACAATAATATAGTAAATATTCCAGTATTTTACATCCGACCAATATGACTTCGCTGCATTGTGTAGCGCCGATTCGACACAGCTAAACATCAATTAGCAGCCGTCAACTTGGGAAATGCAATTAAGGCAACAAGAAGCACTGCAGCCATGACGGCATGTAGGCTTGTCAAGTAGATCTCCGACCTGAGGCGGTAAGGCTAATCTTGGCCCCGTTGCCAGGCACCAAGCCCGTTCAACTAATTAAAATCCCTGCACCTAGGGACCTGGTCAGCGGTTTAAAAATACGTTACGCATCCTTATTGGAGAATTTAATCATTCCGGCTCTACAGGCACGTCACTATGTTTCAACAATAAAGTTTATCCAAGATGGAATTACTTCACACATAACTGATTAGTTTAAACGAGCGCTCAGCAGCCACCCTTCTGATAATAGAATAATCCGGCGCCATTTTCTTACAGCTTGGACTGCAAGATCCCCAGACATTAATCCAACGATTTCTGGCTCTGGTGGTCTACTATAATCCCATAAGATTTTTGCCCGATCATAAAGACAACACAACACGTTATGTGCGTGGTATTTCTACGCATACACAGCAATCAACCATTGAACATGCTATGTTACGATTCCAAATGGTAGAAGAGAACCGCGGCCGCCACCATGGACATGTTTTGCCGTCATTAGACGGATAGTATATGTCATGTTATATGTTCTGTATAAAAATATTATCCACCCTGTATTAGATGTTTTGCTGTAACCCTCTCGGAAATGTGCTGTTTAATTTGGGTCACCGTGTCAATGGAATGCTAAATACATGCAGAGAGAACAGATTAATTATATAAGTGGACGGATGTTCATCATAAATCTCTTTACGTTTTAAGAATTTTCGAAATGAAATCAACTTAGTTTAACACTAGAACGCCCAGAAATTTTACTCAAGTTTCATAAAAATATTTGACACCAGACTTTTTATTTAAAATCTTTTGACTGATTTATTTAAAGTAAATCTGCGTTTTTAAAATTTAACTTATTGTGAAAGAATTTCTGGTTCCAATTGACATTTAATCATATGGTCGGATTCGAATCGACTCCTTCCGGGCGTTCTAGTGTTAAGTAAGTAATCGAAAACTCTCAGCTTTATGAGCGTTATTTATTAAACATTAAAATATATAATGATTAACGTCAAACTTTTCTTCATTAAACGCACATCAAAGTATCTGCCTAAACTTAAAGAAGCAGGAACCTATGCTTTTTCAAGTACATTCCCGTTTAAAATGCTTTCAGAAGTCTGAAACTTTTACTAATTTTAAATTAACCAGCATAGTTGCGGTTGATTTTTAAGTACAATTAAGTGTAAATTACACCTTACATGATAGAGAATTTTTAAAAGTTATTAAATAACAACACTTTACAGCATTAGTCTATAACAATGATCTTAGAAGTAATGTTATGCTTGAATTGTTACATGAAAAAGCAAATAATTTATTGCTGCGATAATATAGACTGCAGAAAGTTGAAGCAGCGTGAAAATAACTTTTTTTAGTGGATCTTTTACATGAAATTGCTGACAGGTAAGAAAATTAACTCTTTAGACAGTTTCATTTTCTCACATTATAGTGGAAATATAGTTACTTTTCGAGAAACTTTTCTTGAATATCAAATTATTTGTTAAAATGTAGCACTTTAAGTTAGTAATAAAAAAATATAGTATAATGTTTTCAACCTAAACAATCTTGTTATTTAAGTTTTTAAAAATTAAAAATATGTATGGATTTATAAATACCGCATAATTAATTTAAAGTACCTAAAACTGATTTACAGTTTCCTTTGCTTGTAAGCATATAGGGTGTTTAAAAAACATAGGGATGGAAGAGCACAGTACAATGAACAATTTTTATCGAGGAAATCAGAGTCAAAATTCATTTACTCACTCAGAAAAATATGACTCACTGAAATCCCATCCCTTATTTTCTAAAATAATGAAGATATTTTAACTGAAACAACAATAGACTCATTTTACTTTTGTGTGAATTTCGATCACATCTCAAACCGTGACCATTGATTCGGTCAGTGATACCGCATATTATGTCAACTACAGGGTGATTCTAAATTGTTTTTACAAAATAAGAGGGGTGAGAGTACCCATCTAGACGAGTAATATTTACCATAGAAAATGGGGTCGCAAACCACTTATTGAGTCATAAATACAGGGTGTTTCACCCTAACTGAAGTCGGCTTGTCGGTAATAATTTTGCGAAAAATAAAAATATTGCAATAAAAATGTAACGATATGTACAGTCGTGGAAAAAAAAAGTAAACACAGCCTACTAACTCCTCAACAAATCATCGTAGAAGAATGTTACTGGTACCGAACGATTGGCAATAAAGTCTACTTTTCAATGATGTATATAAAATTTTCTTAGGGGTCATCTACATATTAAAACGAATGCAAACTTCATTTTTTTCAATAGCAATACCCAATTTTAACGAGATATTTTAAATCTTCGGTTCAAACTATGCCTAGACACCAAATTTCAAGTCATTTGAATGATAAGTTTTTGAATTATAAACATTCAAAATTTAGTGCTTCTAATGTTAAATTACATTTTCATATTTTTATTTATATCTTCCGAAATTATGCTCCTAATGTGCTAATTTTTTTTTGTGGTAATAATACTAATATACCCAAGCATAAATACGCTGAATTTGCAATTTTTATAATTTTATGATATGAATTATGAATTATTAAATTAATATTTGAAAAAATTATGAATTGCAACCTACAATTTTTTTGATGGATTTAGATTTATTAAGTCGTGCTTTATGTAAAACCAAAATTTCACATTTTTCTTCCAAGTAGTTTTCAAGTTATGCTTAAAAAACGGCAAAATGATGGTTTAAGGGGCCGTCTATGATGGAAGTGAGTAGACATTTAGAAATTTATTCTGCTGTACTGTAATCTAACACGCTTCATTGAATCCGTGAGTGGCGCTTAAGGTGCCTTGATCAAGAAAGGGGCTCTCTTGGTTAACAATCGAGTACGGAACTTCAATTTGGATACAGCCCTTAAAATACGCTCTTTTTAAAATAATTAATTTCTCGGAAACTTATGGTACGAATTGCATAAAAATTCGTTTTTAGGCTAATTGAAGGGTGTAAAGTTCATTTATGCTGTCAGAATTGTGTACTGCTATTGAAAAAAACAAAGTTATGGTTTATTTTAATATCTAGATGGCCCCCTAAGCAAATTTTATATACTTCATTTAAAAGGAGACTTTATTTCCAATCGTTCGGTACCAGTAACTTTCTTCTACGATAATTTGTTGAGGAGTTAATAGGGGGTGTTTACTTTTTTTTTCCACGGCTGTACCTCATTTTGCATGAAATGTGATAACATCAAAAAATGTTCCGAAAAACAGGGAACTCACACAATCGATGATACTGTATGAACTGATAATCACAGTCCAAAATGTGGAGCGTCAAATGCATATTGCTGGCGCGTATAATGGAAACTTCTACCAGTTTTTTTTTGTGTGTGTGTGATGTTATCCCATTTCATACAAAATAAGGCATATATCGTTACATTTTTATTGCAATATTTTTATTTTTCGCAAAATTATTACCGATAAGCCTACTTCAGTTAGGGTGAAACATCTTGTATTTGTGATTCAATAAGTGGTTTGCGACCCCATGTTCTATGGTAATTATTACTCGTCTGGATGGGTACTATCACCCCTCTTATTTTGTAAAAACAATTTAGAATCCCCCTGTATATTCCGAAATATAGATCACCTAGTTCAGAGCTGTCCAGATGCCAAAGGTGGCTACTTCCATCACTTCTGGTGATATTATATTTCATAGAAAGCTATAGCAAATATTGTTATCGCCAGTATTGCGACTTTGCTTTCTATAACATTATTTGTGATAATGTGCTTTGTCATCACATAAGTTTCTCTTCTATATTGAAACACCCTGTAATGTTAAAGATTGGTTGATGAATTTTTTATGGCTTATCATGTTAACCATACTGATTTTTAGGCTTACCTTAATTAATGACTAATAAAGGAACGATACACATAGTGTCCCAAAAAGATCGAAACGCGCTGTAATTTGTTGCCTTTTAGACATATGTAGGCAATATAAATTCTAAAAGTTTTCAAAATATGGTAAGAATTAATATTATTTCGATTAACTAGCCTTGTCATATATTTTCAAAAAGTTACACTTTTTAAATGTTTATACTGTCCCTGGGTCTTAAAAGTTATATTTAGAAACATTCCCCACCATGATTTCACAAGTGCAACAGTATAAATTCCATACTTCTACGAACGAAACTCACTGAATTATGATACCTTGAATTTTATGAAATTTCAAGTTTTCCGGCGCTGTTAACAGACAGACGACTTTTTAGTATTTATAAGACCCAGGGCCAGTATAAAAATTTAAAGTGTAATTTTCTGAAAATTGATGGTAGGCATATGTTATCGACTTAATCTTAATTCCAACCTTATTTTTAACATCTTTCCAATTTATATTATCTAGGTATGTCCAAAAGGTAAAAAATTAGAGCACACTTCAAATTTTTTGGGACACACTGTATGTAATTATCGTAACAATTCTTTTGCTTTTTTAAAAAATTTAATACATATCAAATTCAATTTCAAGATAAAATTATTTTTTTTTATCTGTAAAATGAAACTTTCCAAATACAAAGGTTTTTAATCTTGCGACTATTAAATTTATAGCACATTATATATGGTGGAGAACTAAAATAAATAACAGTGCGTTTTAACCAGTTTAATTTGACCATTTGTATCACGGTATTGTATATCTGCAACCTACCAAACGACAGTGTTAATTCAACAGCGAGCTTTAAAAAACAGTCTTATTTTTTGCAGCTATTTTCCAACAATGCAGTTAATATACATTATTAATTTCTTCTATCTTTACAAGATGAAAGTATTGGATTTGTGAAAAATTTCGACTTCCGGTTTTCGATGGATTTTTACGTTTTAGAAGGTCCTGAACATGATTTGATGGTTTTTAGAAGATGTCTGTCTGTCACTCTGTGAATCTGTCTGTATGTGACAAAAATTTTGTGGGCGTTCTATCTCAAGAAATAATGCACGGAATTTCACAAAACTTTAGATTCAGTCAGATCTTGATATAAACTGGTTCTTATTAGTTTTTGGTGTATATCGCCCAATAGGTGGTGCTGCTATGCTGCATTTTTTACGATATCAGCAATAACTCTATCTCAAGAACTAATGTACGGAATTTAATAAAATTTTAGATTGTTAGACGTTGACGTAAGCTGTTACTGATTAGGTTTTGGTGTAAATCGCACAACAGGTGGCGCGGCTATGCTGAATTTTTCACGATTTTCGCAAAAGCTGTATCTCAATGACTAATGCACGCAATTTAATCAAACTTTATATTCTGTTACATTTTCACGTTTTAGATCGTAATTATACTTGGGTGTATATTGAACAACAGGTGTTGATTTCATACTCTTTAGGTTGGAAATTTTGGTTGCGGACATCTAAGAGTGTGGGTTCCGAAATTCAATGATTTATTTGAAACAATGCGATACTTATATCTGCTTGTTAAATGCATCGAATTCGACGAACCTATATACCTTTATAATCCACATGATGGACATAAATTATCATTTAATTTTGTCACTGTGGTAGCGAATTTTGAATTATTAACATATATGATATAGAAGAAAGTTTTGGATTTGGTACATCCGACTAGTTTATAGAATTGTCAATAGATAAAGGTAATGAGTTAATTTTCCATATAAAATTTTCATTTATCACTTAACCCTTTGATGACGAGCTAGGTCTAGAGACTGTTTTTATGTTCAATCGTACCACAATTTAAAAAAAAAAAATTCTATCTGGTAGACTTTTCATGAAAATACCATTATAAATGTGTAGAAGATATTACTTTTTAAAAGGTGGTAGGAATAGAATAAAAAAATTATCCACTGGGACACATATTTCCCGACTGTACTAAAAGCGTTAAGCAGATTCACGTAGTCATAACTGCCAACTTTCAGTTTTTTCCATTTCAAATAAACATATTTCAAGCAGAAATTTCATATCATGAACGAAAATTTAAAACTACTACATAGGAAAAAAAATAACATTTTGTTTGAAAAAATGGTTGGAAATTTTAATAACTTCTTCTCAAAAAAAGGTAAGTTGGCAATTATGTGTTGTTATTGCTGAAATAAAAGTTTAGAAAGGATTGTGAATTTGAAACGTTTAGAAATACATTTTTTGCAAAAGTAAGTTCTTGTGATAGAGCTTTTAGCTACTCTTTTATAAGGAAACTGCAGTGGAAGTCTGGCTTTTGAGATTTTGAGTGCGAATAGTGGTGACCTGGATTCTAACATTTGTGCGGGAATGAGACCTATTGTGTCATTTCTTAAAGTTTCTCAAAACACATGTATAGCTCCGGTCATCTGGTTATGACGGTTAATTTTACAACGATATATTAATTAGGTAAATGTGGTTGTGTAGTAACTAATACAGTGTGTTAGCAAATGGTTTCAGCCGATTTGGAACGCATCTCGCCCTCGGATTAGGTAGATCTCTCTTGAGATTCGAGTCACGTGCTAACTTCAAGTGGGGTTTACGATTAGTAGTTTGGATAGAGTCTTCGGCTGTGAGTTTTGCCAATTCATTAAGATGTTGAGCTTTCTATTTAAATAAAGAGACATTTGAATCCACGGGTTTCTATTTACAGTGATATATGCTTAAGTGAATTTCTTATGTACCTGAAGAATGAATGATGAAGTCATTTGCAACCAAGTTAATTGAGTTAAATTTAATAAGTTTTAGAAAAAGATTATTCCCCCAACAGTCGTTCTTAAATTGAACTTACATTTGATCGCCTGCATTAAATCCACCCGCAATTCAAAACACTTGTTGGATTGTGTTCATAGAGCCGCGGGTTCATAGCTTAACCCATTAAAGACGGAATTATTTTTTCTTTTATCAATACAAAAATTGCATTTCGCACCACTTTTTTGCAAAAGAAAAATTATGTCATTTTAGAGCAGAATTTCTGTCATTAAACAGAATGAAAATTTTTATTATAAATTACTGGTATTCAAACAGCAAAAAGGTTGACAGTTATGCTGTGACCATATGGTAACGCTAGTCCTTAATGGGTTAATAGTTCGAGTAAGGGTTTTGGCTGTTTAATTCTCATGTGCATACCACTGGGTTTCCCTGGTCCTCATCCTCATCCTCGTGTGCATACCAACCTCATATGAGATGGTATTGCAAAACAACTTCCAGAAAACTATGCATGTTACTTTTATTCCTGTATCACATATCAACTTCATATAAAATTCATTAATGCTTGTAAAATACAAGAACAGAGAGCATAGTTATAGTTCAAGATCCAACAGCACAAAAACCTATGTTATCAAGCACAAGGAAAAAACCTTTATTTTATGGAAGAGTAGAAGTAGGGGAATATAATGATCCGTGTCTACCGGAAGTGAAGTTGTGCATAAGCCAAGAATTAAAACCACCAGTTGCTGACTCGTAGGTTTATCATTGTGTTTGTCCAACAAACAAAGGTATGAAAACACGGTGGATAGTTGTGGGAGAAACACACTAATAAACCTACGAGTCAACCAATGATGGTATCAATTTTTGGCTTATGCATCACTTCACTGCCGGCTGACATGGGTCATTAGATTCCCCTACTTTTGCTCTCCCATAAAATAAAGGTTTTCTTCTTGTGCTTGATAACATAGGTTTTTGTGCTGTCTGTTCTTGAACTATTATTTCCCTTTTCAAATATTCATTTTGAAAATCCGTCTTTGATAATCTCTTTTTATCTGTTATGCAGGAAAGAAGACATTCTGAAAGAATCTCTTCTTATGGATTTAAACAAAATGATGAAAAAAAATTCACTTTGTACTTTATGGTAATTTGACAAACTTTAAATTAGCAAAGAAGTTTACACGTTTTACACGTCTCACACGTTTAAGAAGATACACATTTTACATAAGTTGAATCGCTATAAAGTTTCTAACGACTAACTTTTTAATTGTCTTGTACAATATTTAATAACTCTTAATAATATTTTTTATGCATGTAAACTTTACATCAGGATCGTCATCACATAGGAAAGAAAAAAAGGCGTTATACAAGTTCCCTTTTTAGCAGGTGTAAATGTGTTCTATTCTTTTCTCAGGTATTATTATATTCATTTTGCATAGTCTACACATTTTCAGGGTTTAGGCTGGGTTTTTATCACGGGTTTTACAGTATTTTAATTTTATTGCCTAGAAATCTACTATCTTTAAAAAAAAATAAGTTTAATTCTAAAATAATGGCGATTAAAAGATATATGCATTTGGAAAAACTTTTTGGGCTGAGCCAAATTTTACTGATTTTTGCACGGATCAGGTCACTCAGAGGTAATGGTTTTAATACGGGTTGGATCGAGACCGGGGCTGAAACTTTCGCCCCGTACAGACCTAGGAAGAAAGAAGCCAGTTCCGGTTCGGTATGGAAAAAATACGTTAGGCCCGGCTCAACCGAACGTTCAGAAAAAAGTAAAAACCAGGCCCGCTCGGCCCGAAAAGAGTGCAGACTAGGCCGGCCCAGCCCGGCACGTGTGTCTTGAAAGAAGATAGTCCCGAGTTCGGCCAGTCGGCTAGGCCAGCAAAATGAAGCCAAACTTTCAAACGGGCCTGGCCGGAGCGACAGAATACAGACTTTTTTTCAACGGCCTTGCTGGGATGATGTAAAATCTGAAGTTGTGAGGGCTAAAATTATGAAAAAACTCAAAAT
Source organism: Maratus speciosus (assembly GCA_963932465.1). Lineage (NCBI taxonomy): Eukaryota > Metazoa > Arthropoda > Arachnida > Araneae > Salticidae > Maratus > Maratus speciosus. The sequence goes on along the minus strand of OZ010787.1, from coordinate 510,371,284 downwards.
CGGCATGCAAGAAAAAGCCTTATTTTAAATCAACTAGCGGACAATTAAATAGTACAGAAAGAAGGTGTAAAGGTAAAAAGTCCTTCCGGCCAGTGCCGGGAGGAAGAGGTAGCTTTCATATTCCTTATTTTAAAAAAGTCAACTTATATTATTCAAACACACGAAGCTCAATTTAGTGGAAACCGAATATAGGAGATTCAATACTAATTTCTATCAATACTAAATCATTACGAATGAGAATTTCGCGAAATTAGTCAGATTTATCTAAGCTGCTTTTATTTAAAGTAACTTATATTTGGCTGCCAAATTCGGCGATTTCTTAAAGTGCCTGCCATTTTAAGACAACATGGTGGATGAGGCTAACCAGTGAACTTGGTCGAGACCTTAGTAATTGCTCATCACATGCTCACTCACATCGGAATCGGTTGATATATACGAGTGCTGTCGCAGGCAAAAAATCAGATTTTTCAAAATGTCACCCACATTAGAAATTGAAACTGCTATATCTGAGCCATTTTTTAAGATAAAGACAAACAAAAAATGCTTCTGAATCCTTATATCAAGGTCAAATACTTAAGAAAGAAACCTTTTTCAATATCTAATTTTTTTGCACCTCACTTTAAATATATATTTTTTTTATTTGATGGCCGCCATTTTGAAACAAGATGGCTGATGAAGCTGGCCAGCGAACTTGGTCGAGATATTGATGTATACTATCCACATGCCTTCTTACATCGAAATAAGCGAATACGTGTGTTATCGCGTGACAAATACAAGTTCGTTTCAAATTGTTAGCCATGCTAGAAATTCAAAGTGCTATAATTCAACCATTTTTTACGATAGAAATGAAAGAACAAATTTTCAGAAACAGAAACTGCTCCAGATTCTTTGTATCAAGGCCAAACACATTAAAAAAACTTTTTCATTTTCCAATTTTTTGATGCCTTAAATTAATTTTTTTTTTAAATGGCAACCCTTTTGAAACAAGATGGCGAATGAAGCTGGCCAACGAACTCGGTCGAGACATTGGTATGTACTATGTACAGAGACAGACCAAGTTACACCCAAATCGGTTCATAAATACGCCTGTTATCTCGTGACGAAAATCAGGTCGTTTTAAAATGTCAGCCACAATAGAAATTCAAAATGCTATAACTCAGCCATATTTTTAGATATAGACGAAACAAAACCTGTTTCGGAATCTTTGTATTAAGGTAAACACATACAAAAAAAATCTTTTTCATTTTCTAATTTTTTGGTATCTCATTTTAAATTTTAAAATTTTTAATGTTTTTTAAATGGCCATTTTGAAACTAGACGGCGGATGAAGCTGGCCAACGAACTCGGTCGAGATATTTGTATGTACTATGTACACGCCAAGGTACATCCAAATCGGTTCATAAATACGCCCGTTATCACGTGACAAAAATCAGGACGTTTCAAAATATCAGCCACGCTAGGAATTCAAAATGCTATAATCCAGCCATTTTTTAAGATATAGACGAAACAAAAACTGCTCCCGAATCTTTTTATCAAGGCCAAACACATAAGAAAGAAATGTTTTTTCAATTTTCAGTTTTTTGGTACCACATTTCAAATTTAAATTTTTCTTAAAAATTTAAATGGCCGCCATTTTTAAAACAAGATGGCGGATGAAGCTGGCCAACGAACTCGGTCGAGACGTTGGTTTGTACTATGCATAAACGAAGTTACATCCAAATCGGTTCATAAATACGCCTTTTATCGCGTGACAAAATTCAGGACGTTTTAAAATGTCAGCCATGCTAGAAATTCAATATGCTATAACTCAGCCATTTTTTAAGATATAGACGAAACAAAAACTGCTCCGGAGTCTTTGTATAAAGGTCAAATACATAAAAAAAAAAAATTTCCATTTTCAATATTTTGGTACCACATTTCAAATTTTAAATTTTTTTTAACATTTTAAATGGCCGCCATTTAAAAACAAAATGGCGGATGAAGCTGGCCAACGAACTCGGTCGAGACATTGGTATGTACTATGTACACACCGAATTACATCCAAATCGGTTCATAAATACGAGAGTTACAGCATGACAAAGGTCAGATATATATATCAATTTTGAACGGAGGGTGGTTTCGGGGTCTGGGGGTCATGATCGATGAAAATATACCAAAATTTTTTGAAATCGCTTTCCCCCCGAACGGCTGCAATAGGTAGCATTTTGTAATGAAAGCTACCTAAAACTTAAACTGAATCGGAAGTTTACGCTACAAAAAGGAATTACTTATAGTCTAAGAGCTAGCAACGTTTTCGTCACCTGATTTTATCATGGCTCATTTTTTTATATGTTCTTCCCTGTTATCGTGTAGTATGTTTGCAACCGGTCTGGCAGTCCGGAGACGTTGCGTTTATCCGTGGCAGAAGGGGTTATGCAGGTCAAAAAGTTTCAAAATTACGTCATTTTATCAAGGCTCATTTTTTTATATGTTCTTCCAGTGTATGTTGTAGTACGTTTGCAACCGGTCTGGCAGTCCGGAGACGTTGCGTTTACCAGTGGCAGAAGGGGTTATGCAGGTCAAAAAACTTCAAAATTACTTCATTTTATCAAGGCTTATTTTTTTATATGTTCTTCCCTTGTATGGTGTAGTACGTTTGCAACCGGTCTGGCAGTCAGTAGACGTTGCGTTTACCAGTGGCAGAAGGGGTTATGCAGGTCAAAAAAGTTCAAAATTACTTCATTTTATCAAGGCTCATTTTTTTATATGTTCTTACATTTTATGGTATAGTACGTTTACAACCGGTGGATAGCAGACAACCTATAATTAATTTGCCGGACACAAATGCGATTGCAAAGTTAATGCCAGACGGCTTTAAATATGGCAATGAAAGTGCCTGTTTCAAGAGTGGTTTATAGTTTAAAAATTATAAGTCATCTTTACGTCATTTTATCAAGCATAAAAATTACAAGATATTACTCTTTAGATAGCAGACAACCTATAATTAATTTGCCAGACACAAATTCGGTTGCAAAGTTAATGCCAGACGGCTTTAAATATGGCAACCGAATTGCCTGTTTCAAGAGTGGTTTATAGTTTAAAAAGGATAAGTCATGTTTACATCATTTTACCAAGCATAAAAATTACAAGATATTGCTCTTTGGATAGCAGACAACCTACAATTAATTTGCCAGACACAAATCCGGTTGAAAAGTTAATGCCAGACGCCTTTAAATATGGCAACGAAAGTGCCTGCTTCAAGAGTGTATTATAGTTAAAAATTATAAGTCATCTTTACGTCATTTTATCAAGCATAAAAATTACAAGATATTACTCTTTGGCTAGCAGACAACTTACAATTAATTTGCCAGGCACAAATTCGGTTGCAAAGCTAGTGCCAGACGGCTTTAAATATGGCAACCGAAGTGCCTGTTTCAAGAGTGGTTTATAGTTTAAAAAGGATAAGTCATCTTTACGTCATTTTATCAAGCATACAAATTACAAGATATTACTCTTTGGCTAGCAGACAACCTACAATTAATTTGCCAGACACAAATTCGGTTCCAAAGTTAATGCCAGACGGCTTTAAATATGGCAACGAAAGTGCTTGCTTCAAGAGTGTTTTATAGTTTAAAAATTATAAATTATCTTTACATCCTTTTATCAAGCATACAGATTACAAGATATTACTCTTTGGCTAGCAAACAATCTACAATTAATTTGCCAAGACACAAATTCGGTTGCAAAGTTCATGCCAGACGGCTTTAACTATGGCAAGGAAAGTGTCTGCTTCAAGAGTGTTTTATAGTTTAAAAATTATAAGTCATCTTTACGTCATTTTATCAAGCATAAAAATTACAAGATATTACTCTTTGGCTAGTCAACCTACAATTTATTTGCCAAACACAAATTCGGTTGCAAAGTTAATGCCAGACGGCTTTAAATATGGCAACGAAAGTGCCTGCTTCAAGAGTGTTTTATAGTTAAAAATTATAAGTCATCTTTACGTCATTTTATCAAGCATAAAAATTACAAGATATTACTCTTTGGCTAGCAGACAACTTACAATTAATTTGCCAGGCACAAATTCGGTTGCAAAGCTAGTGCCAGACGGTTTTAATTATGGCAACGAAAGTGCCTGCTTCAAGAGTGTTTTATAGTTAAAAATTATAAGTCATCTTTACGTCATTTTATCAAGCATAAAAATTACAAGATATTACTCTTTGGCTAGCAGACAACCTACAATTAATTTGCCAGACACAAATTCGGTTGCAAAGTTAATGCCAGACGCCTTTAAATATGGCAACGAAAGTGCCTGCTTCAAGAGTGTTTTATAGTTAAAAATTATAAGTCATCTTTACGTCATTTTATCAAGCATAAAAATTACAAGATATTACTCTTTGGCTAGCAGACAACCTACAATTAATTTGCCAAGACACAAATTCGGTTGCAAAGTTAATGCCAGACGGCTTTAAATATGGCAACCGAAGTGCCTGTTTCAAGAGTGGTTTATAGTTTAAAAATTATAAGTCATCTTTACGTCATTTTATCAAGCATAAAAATTACAAGATATCACACTTTTGCTAGCATACAACCTACAATTAATTTGCCAGACACAAATTCGGTTGCAAAGTTCATGCCAGACGGCTTTAAATATGGCAAGGAAACTGCCTGCTTCAAGAGTGTTTTATAGTTTAAAAATTATAAGTCATCTTTACGTCATTTTATCAAGCATAAAAATTACAGTATATTACTCTTTGGCTAGCAGACAAACTACAATTAATTTGCAAGACACAAATTCGGTTGCATTTAAATATGCACTTTCGTTGCCATATTTAAAGCCGTGTGGCATTAACTTTGCAACCGAATTTGAGTCTGGCAAATTAATTGTAGGTTGTCTGCTAGCCAAAGAGTAATATCTTGTAATTTTTATGCTTGATAAAATGACGTAAAGATGACTTATACTTTTTAAACTATAAACCACACTTGAACAGGTACTTTCGTTGCCACATTTAAAGACGTCTGGAATTATTTTTGCAACCGAATTTGTGTCTGGCAAATTAATTGTAGGTTGTCTGCTAGCCAAAGAGTGATATCTTATAATTTTTAAGCTTGATAAAATGACGTAAAGATGACTTATAATTTTTAAACTATAAAACACTCTTGAAACAGGCACTTTCGCTGCCATATTTAAAGCCGTCTGGCATTAACTTTGCAACCGAATTTGTGTCTGGCAAATTAATTGTAGGTTGTCTGCTAGCCAAAGAGTAATATCTTGTAATTTTTAAGCTTGATAAAATGACGTAAAGATGACTTATAATTCTTAAACTATAAACCACTCTTGAAACAGGCACTTCGGTTACCATGCTTAAATCCGTCTGGCATTAACTGTGCAACCGTATATGTGTCTGGAAAATTTATTATAGATCGTCTGATAGCCAAAGAGTAATATATTATCTATAAATGTGGATCTGGCATGGTCTTAGTGACATTGGTAACGTCTAGCAATAATGGATTAATATCACAAATAGTTAGTATAAACATATGTTACAAACGAAAATCCTGCTAAAATGATGTACTTTTGAAGTTATTTGATCTGCATAACCTCTCTTGCCACAGGTAAACTCAACGTCTCCGGGCTGCCAGACCGATTGCAATTGTACTACACCATAAAAGGGAAGAATATATAAAAAATGAGCCTTGATAAAATTACGCAATTTTGAAGTTTTTTGACCTGCATAACCCCTTCTGCCACAGGTAAACGCAACGTCTCCGGACTGCCAGACCGGTTGCAGACGTACTACACCATAAAAGGGAAAAATATATATAAAATGAGCCTTGATAAATGAAGTAATTTGGAAGTTTTTTGACCTGCTTAACCACTTCTGCCACTGGTAAACGCAACGTTTACCTAGTGCCAGACCGGTTGCAAACGTACTGCTCCATAAAAGGGAAGAACATATAAAAAAATGAGCCTTGATAAAATGACGTAATTTTGAAGTTTTTTGACCTGCATAACCCCTTCTGCCACTGGTAAACGCAACGTCTCCCTACTGCCAGATCGGTTGCAAACGTACCACACCATAAAAGGGAAGAACAGATTAAAAAAAATTGAGCCTTGATAAAATGACGTAATTTGGAAGTTTTGTGACCTGCTTAACCACTTCTGCCACTGGTAAACGCAACGTCTCCGGACTGCCAGACTGGTTGCAAACGTACTACACCATACAAGGGAAGAACATACAAAAAAATGAGCCTTGATAAAATGACGTAATTTTGAAGTTTTTTGACCTGCATAACCCCTTCTGCCACTGGTAAACGCAACGTCTCCCTACTGCCAGACCGGTTGCAAACGTACTGCTCCATAAAAGGGAGGAACATATAAAAAAATGACCTTTGATAAAATGACGTAATTTTGAAGTTTTTTGACCTGCATAACCCCTTCTGCCACTGGTAAACGCAACGTCTCCGGACTGCCAGACCGGTTGCAAACGTACTACACCATACAAAAGAAGACCATATAAAAAAATGAGCCTTGATAAAATGACGTAATTTTGAAGTTTTTTGACCTGCATAACCCCTTCTGCCACTGGTAAATGCAACGTCTCCGGACTGCCGGACCGGTTGGGTTGCAAACGTACTACACCATACAAGGGAAGAACATATAAAAAATGAGCCTTGATAAAATGACGTAATTTTGAAGTTTTTTGATCTGCATAACCCCTTCAGCCACGGATAAACGCAACGTCTCCGGGCTGCCAGACCGGTTGCAAACGTGCTACACCATACAAGGGAAGAACATATAAAAAAATGAGCCTTGATAAAATGACGTAATTTTGAAGTTTTTTGACCTGCATAACCCCTTCAGCCACGGATAAACGCAACGTCTCCGGGCTGCCAGACCGGTTGCAAACGTACTACACTATAAAAGGGAAGAACATATAAAAAAATGAGCCTTGATAAAAGTACGTGTTTTTTGACGTTGCTAGCTCTTAGACTATTACTCACCTGCAATTTTTTAAAAGGCATTTAAACATTTTATTAGGACGCCATCTTTGTTTAAAACTATAAATGTGTTTTTCTACATGATGAGTTCTTTTTCACCTTTTCTTGTCTTTAAATTGTTATAAGTCAAGAATTGTTAAAGAAAAATGTTGCAAACTTGGAAAATGTCTTTTTTGATTATTTTACATTATTTTGTTTCAGCAAATTAAAAAAATATTTACTTTTGAAAATATGAGTTTTTTAAAAATAAGTTACATAGTTATTTTAATTTACATTTTTAGTATTTTTAAAATTAATGTTTAAAAAAATCCTGAAACAAAATTTAAATTATATTTTCCTCTTTAATTAAGGTCATTGTGCCTAAATGCGACGCGATTCCCCATAGCTTTGTCACATTTAAGGAGTATTTGGCATTTTGTTAATAAATATATATTTTAATAAGTAAAAAATTATTGAATACTGTGCCTTTAGATCAAAACTAACTTTTTTGTAAAAGTTGAATTGCTATTTTTACTATAAGCCAACAATATACCATTGTCGTATTTAGGTCATTTTTGTCGCATTTACGGTAGTTAAATCCCAAATGAGACGTCCTAAATATGACAATGCGTTTTATACATGTCAATTCATCTTAAAATATTCATTTAATTTCTATACATATTTTAATTACTTAATAAAGAGTTGAAATACATAAAATTGAAAGTTGAATAGCTTATTATTGAACAACTGAATAAACTATTAATTTACATTAAAAATCATAAGAATGCATATTCTTGAATACATTATACTTAAATAATGCATACTTCAAAATCCATATTTAACAGACTTTAACTTTGACCATTATTAAAAAAAGAAGTAAATAATGGAGACTGATACAAGTTTTACCAAATCTTTTCCTTTTCAGTTTGCTTTTAGCTCATTTTCCATTTCCAATTTTTTTTTTTTTTTTATTCCCGCAATTTTTCTTTTTCATTTCTGAATGGTATGGATCTATATACGATTAAGAGTTAGGTTGTTGAAACTTTACTTCCAGGTTGTTTTAGTAACTGACTTCAGGTTCTTAACGAATTTTGTTTTTGAAATGATGTTTTTGATTTTTTACGCTTTAAATATTTTGTTAATTTTAGACGCTGCCTTTGCTTTTTTATTGTCCTATTTTGTTTTTCCATATTATGCTGTAGTTTTTAAACATGCTGTTTTTGACTTGCGTTTTGACTTTGACGTTTTGTTTGCTGAGTTTGACTCTACGGCTTTTTGCTTTTTCGTAGGATTTTGAATGGTTTGCGAAACTGTTTTTAACAAACGGCTTTCAAATGATGACGATTGATTAGCTTCTGTAAGTACGAAAATGCGGGAACGTCCCATGAAAATAACGCACATTTGCGTTCCCACGGGAACGTCTGGCAAGAACAATGCAACATCGCATACATTTATAGTACTCAATAGCAAACCATTGCTCGGGAAGATACAGTTTACGTTCAAGGAACACACCAGAACCTGGCAAATCTGAACCTGAACATATTAACTAAATTTATATTTCAATATTGCTTTTAGTGGAAACTGGTAGTGATAAAGTTTTACAAAGCAGAATAAAAACATAACATCGTAAGCATATTTGAAAGCAGATAAGCATTTTAACATTTACACTCGAAAACAAATATAAAGTTCCACGTATATTCCAAAGACGTTTGTACTTTTGAAGCTTTTTTATAAGAATTGCAGCATTTCTCAAAAATTCTGTTTGTTTTTTTAAACATTAGTTCCATAATTTCTGTCATTAAATAAATTGCTCTTCAGAAATAGTGATGGCAGTTTGACCACTGGCAACGGGCTCGCCATATCTGATTTACAAAATACAGATTCGTTTTATGAAATTTAAAATGTTTAACCCGGAAGAACTCGCTAGTGAGAATTTCTCTCACGGTGCCCAATTGCTTTTCTTTTACTTTACACGCGCTTAATATCAACTTTCTTTGCTTGGCTTGGTACTTTTATTTACAAAAGAGGTAAAATAATTGAAATAACATTTTAATTATTGAAAAGGGCTTAAATAAGAGTCTTAAAAAAGAAAATCTTAAAGAGAAAAAAATCTCATGCAGCGAGCTCTATCGGGTTAACAATTTTCGAAATTATTTACGATGTAATAATTTTGCCCGGAATTTACTAACAAATAAAAAGTTATATTCCTACCACTTTACACTAAAAGCATCGATCAGATATATATTTCTCCTGTGTCACTAATCATATGGTGATACCGGGTGTAAAAAACACGCCCGTAATCCGTGATACCTCATTTTGCAACGCTTTCTGCAACGCGAGTTGTTCTTGCTGGCGGTACATTTGAGTTGCACTGTATGTCTTCATTTAAAAAACGCTAGAAATGTTTTTAAACTAACTTAAAAATTTCTAAATTATTCTGGAACCGTTCTACTGCAAAATCTGTAAACTTCCAGTGAAATGAACAGATAGGTTGGTGCGAATGCACGTGCTAGCGAGTTAATTATCATCAGTACATACGAGTAGTAGGGATATTTCGAAAATTATATAAAAGAAAATTATAACTTCCTGTTATAAAAACTTGTGAAAAGGGAAAAAGATCCAGAATATATGCGAAACGTTACCATTTTTTACGGTGCACTGACTGAATTGTAAAATGCCATTTTTTAAATTAAAAATTTTAAAGATGAGTATTTTTCTATATGGATCATTTCAAATACATGTTTAAGTACGCGGTAGAAGAAAACACTATTCGAGGATCATCTTGAAATTATTAATTTATTGACTCAACGCAGCTTATTTAAACACAATTTCTACTTTAAACGTAATTTCAATGCAATTTGTGATAATACGATATACAGAGTTGTCAAGTCTCCGGTCTTTTGTACACCCCCATTATCTTACAGAAAATGCTGTTCTTTTAAATCGCCCGAAGGTTTCAATTAAATAAAAATCATTTTCTGTATTAAAATACTGCTATCCAAAAAGCCAGATACTTGACAAGTCTGCATATAAATTTACCTTAGTTAATATCCTGAAAGTCTCGCCGCATTTAGGACATTATCTTTGTCGTTAATAGGCCTCTGAAGAAAACAAGTTACCTAAATGCGTAACAAACTTTAGAACTCAAATCTGAAAAAAAATCTCGTTTTCCCGAGCTAACTTTGCTGGTAAATGAAACATTGTAGAAATTGACGTCCGTAATTTTATTTGATCTTCAAAGTTAACAGAAAAAAAAACTTGTGCCAATTTGGGGATTTTTTATCGCATTTAGGAAATACTGGGACGCTTTAAAATGAACGACGTCCATTGGAATGGGAATTTTTTTAATAGAAAATGTTTTAAATATAGATAAATATTTCGCGTTTTGTTCCTGAAGTTCGGATGTCTCACTATATAGCATTTATGTAATATTCTTGCTGTAAGATTTTAAGTACAAGTACATCAAGAATACAAGATTTTAAGTACAAGTCGCATTTAAGGGTCATCACATTGAGGCACAATGACTTTATACGAAAAAATTTGAAATTCGACAAAGGTTTCGAGTTATAACGATTTTAAATTGCCCCACTGGAAAAAAAAATAATAATCATTTAAAAAAAAAATTTTAAACTTTCAGAGAAATTTTAGGATGTGATTTTGCTTGCAAATTATACGGTTAACCATCACAAAAAAAATAATATTGAATTTCTAACTCAATAAATATATTTTTTACATGTTTCCTGGACCCTTATAAAGTAACACTGCAAATAGAGGTGTCTTAAATTCAAACAGATATGTGACTGAAAAAGCAATTAAGACACTTAAACGTCAGAAAATAAAATTTCAGACGTGATAGATGTCTAAATTTAAGACACATAAACGTCTTATTATGATCATGGCATAAATGAACTGAAAAAAAATGTTAGAATTATGATTATATGTCTGAATTTAAGACACTTGCAATTTTAGACATTTCAGGAATTCAGCCATTTGAACCACTCACCAAGTAAAATGAACTGAAGTGAGTAGGTTTGTTTGTTGTTGCAAGCATGAACGGTGCGCGAGAAGAACGCGACAGGATTTGATTATTGCTGATTTGGCGGGCAGCGGCTTTTACTCAACGGATTGGCGAAAGTGAATTAAAGTATCTCAGTACAGTAAATTTGTCTGAAGTGTTAAAATTGCTTTTAAATTTATCAACATTTGATAAATTATTTGAAAGTGTGACGATATATTTTTCCTCAATCCGAAATCTCTATAATGACGTTTGTTATTCACATAATAAATGGAATCGTCAATCGTTGTTATAACCTTATAACGCATTTAAAGTTTCTGCTTTATTTCCAAAACATTACACTGATTGAAGATTTGAACTTTGAATTCTCTTACTTGTAAATCGAAGATGAGTCAGAAAGTGAGTGTATCATCATTAATGAAGAGAAAGTAGTGACGCAGTATTTACTTTCTTTTGTGAAATAGTATGCACATCTACACCTACATCCGTTGGTGTGTTAGTCGTTAGAGAAAATTTTTTTTAGCATAGTGATCCGATGTCTGTATTTTATATCTTTGTGTCTTCATTTTATAGATACTAGACGAAAATTTATATTCGGTTTATTGGAATGGTTTGTCAGTACGTGCTTGTAAATATAGATCGAAAAAAAAAATCAATTGGGAATTATATTTTTCATGGAAATATAAAATTTTCAATATTTCTACGATAATTTTTATTCAAGACTCACCAAATATTCAAAAGAATAGCATGATATTTATAAAAATACAGTGGTAAAATAATATGAATACGCATATATTTTTAAAATGGCGTTGAATATCGTAAAATAATATGTCCTTCAAACTGTATTAGCTGTTACAGTTTTGGATATTTACGCCAAGGTAAGGTATTCCACAGGTTTGGAATGATAATTCACAGAACGTTCTTACATATATATTATTATTTATTTATTATTTAAATTATTCTTATTAGACTAATTTGCATTTTTAATATTTTTCTCTTTTTTTTATCAAATAAATATATTTCGTGTGAAAAGATATGTTTGCTTATTTCTGATGCTTTTCAATGAGTGCATATGATTTTCAGTATTAATAAATATATTTAATTCTCATCTAGATCTTTACATTATAAATTAAAGTTTCATGTAGTAAATAATCTATTTATTGTTTGAATAATAACGTGAAAAATACAACAGTTTCAATTAGATTTGGTAAGATGTAAAGAAGTTTTGAAATTATAGAATTAATGTTTCCTGCTATTAAAAAAGAACATTTATAATTTTGTTAATGATTGTTAAATAGCTCGTATCATCTGAGCAACATATTAAAAAAATTGTTCAGTATAAGTTTAAAAAGAAGCTAATTTTTATATAACTTTGCACAAGTAAGTTCTTTCCTTGCGAATTCCTTTATTTTATATTAGTGATATAATTTTACATACAAATTTTCATTTTTAGTGACAAGAGTGCCATTTATTTATCTTACAGAGTATATTATTGAAGTGATTTTTTTTATATTAACAAATTTAAATTTATCTTTGTGAAACCATGAACTTTTTATTTTTTGTTTTATATAGTGGATATAGAGTATGAAAAGAAATCTCGAAAGTATAAGGGTTTGTGTTATCGTGTATTTCGGAGTATTTGTAAACTTGCAGTTTTTCCTATTGGAAATAAATCACTCTTATTGTATTCAACTGTACGCCGATACTATATATATATATATTTAATAATCCTTATGAAAATTTATTTCAAGATGGAATATACCTAGTATGTATTTCCTGCGTTACATCTCAACACCATACTTAAATTTTAAAACATGAAGCGATCTTGAAAGTAATTATAAACAAATTATAAAAATTGGCGTAATTAATTAAATATGTGCGGAAAATATTAAAAAAATCAATTTAAATAACATCATGCAAAAAATTTCAATAATATGAAAAAAAAAAAAAAAAAAAAAAAAAAAAAAAAAAAAAAAAAAAAAGAAGAAGAAGAAGAAGAAGGGTATAAGAATTCTCGCCCATGACAGTAGGAGATATTTTTCATTTTTGTAATAAAATTTAAGACCTAAATAAACATGTTGTGAAAACGCACTTCTAATGCAAGATTTCAAACAAGTATTGCCAATAATTCTGACTGATTGATAAAGTGTAACTATGCTGATATTTAATATATTTTGAAAAAGTAACATGGTTTGAAGATTATTTATTCTTATAATTATTTTTGCTCCGAGTATGTATATATTTTCATATTATTATAACATTTTTTAATACAAATTATTTTTATTGTGATGTTTATGGGAAGAAAAATGTTTTTAGAAGTGTTTTTCAACCCTCAAAGAATTTTTTTAAGCATATCTGATCTGGGTGCTAAAAAGAATCCATGAAAATAATAATAAAACAGAAACTCATTAAAAAAAAAAATTAAGGATTTTAAGTTTTATTTATTTATTTATTTATTTTGGTGTGTGTGTGTGTGTGCCCGTGTTCGTTAATGACAACGTTAATATCAACACACGTTATCTTTTAAATTTAGTTTGTAGAATATTATTGAATAGTATCAACAACTGGACCTAGAATTTATTTGGAACATATTTCTTATACTGTCACAAAAAAGGTAAATACTTTTTACCCTTTAGAATGTGCATATAAATGAATATACAGCAAAACCTCAGAATAGCGGACACCTCGAGAGCACGGAATTAGTCCGCTATTTGGTGGTGTCTACTTTAAAGAGGTAAAGACGTACAGATTTAAAGGTGTTGGGGATAAGAAAAAAAAAAAAGAGGTGTCCGCTATTCAGCAATTTCCGTTATGGAGGTTTTACTTTAAATACACACAGTAAAACCTGCGTAACGGACATTCCTGAATAGGGGGTACGTCTGTTTAGCGAATCATAGGGCTTCTGCTTAAAACATGGGCTAAGGGTACCTGCTCCTTTTTAGGTGCGTTCGTAATTATATAAATACGTAGCACCTATAGTCGTCGTTCAGTCCGTCCGTCTGTCCGTCCGTCTGTCCGTCTGTCCGCATGTAACAGAGCAAAAACTACCCAACCGAATGGTCTGAAATTTCAAATATATGATTGTTGCAAAATTTTGTTGAGCCATTTCAAATTTTATGAAAATCGGATGTATAGTTTAATTACAGGGACAGTCAAAAGTTTTTCTTTACATTACGGCCAATGGGAAAAATTATTGCAAGTGCATTTTAATGATATTAGAGCCTTCCGAATGATCTGAAATTTTAAAGATATAATTGTTGCAAAATTTTGTCGAGCCATTTCAAATTTTAGGAAAATCGGATGTATAGTTTAATTACAGGGACTGTCAAAAGTTTTTCTTTACATTACGGCCAATGGGAAAAATTATTGCAAGTGCATTTTAATGATATTACAGCCTTCCGAATGGTCTGAAATTTTAAAGATATAGTTGTTGCAAAATTTTGTTGAGCTATTTCAAATTTTAGGAAAATCGGATGTATAGTTTAATTACAGGGACAGTCAAAAGTGTTCCGTTACATTACGGGAATGGGAAAAAATTATTGGAAGTGCATTTTAATGATGTATCAGACTATGTACTTTATGAAGTGAAAAAAATTATACATTCAGTACAATATGGGGTGCAAAAAATAATTATAAAACTAGTTATAGTACGAACGCACCTCATTTGCCACGTTTGACGAGCAATTTCCAACTTGTTGTTTTTTATTGGGGGTGGGGTGGGGGGGGGGCGTTGATACAATTTTCGTAAATCTGCAATTTTGAATACCTTTCGAAATTACGCTGATTATAATGAATATTTTGAACGGTTAGAGTAATATAGTATGATTTAAGAAGGTTTTCGCTACACAGAGATTTCTGGTATTCGGGAATGTTCATTAGCGTACACTTCCGAGTTCCGAATTCTGGTCACTTCTATTTAACGAACCATAACGTTGGGTTGGATTTTTTGCAGACGCAGGATTTTATTAAAGCATTAGCAAATTCGGCGATGCCCCCTTCCCTTTGTATTTTGGTGGCCCCAAATTTGGTATTCTATTTTTGTAAAACTGATATTTTGAATGTCTTTCAACATTATGCTGATTAATGTGCTGTTGTCAAATGTTTCAATATTTCTTGCTAATGATAAATAATATAATAACAACAACAAAAAAAAGGTAAGAGTTTCATACTTTTTTCTTTTCTTTTTTTTTTTTTTTTTTTTTTTTTTTTAATGTTGGGATCTCATATACTGAAAATTTTGTGTAATCTAGTGTTAGATTTTATTTAACACACAAATAAAAATGTCACTGGGAATATCTAATTTAAATGGAAAAAAATTGAACAACAAAGCAGGGATAAGATTCTTTCTGAAGGAGTGAATCATTTTTTTTTTTTTATAAATGGGAATAATTTGTTACCATAAAGCAGAGCTGATTGCAGCATGGACAAACTGGGCTGTTTCTTTGTGCCTTTAGCTTTACGTGCTCCTACATTTGGTATGAAATTTCTATAAAGCTGATATTTTAAATTTGTTTTGATCTTATACTTATTTTAATAAATATTTTGTACTTTTAGAAAATGATTAGGTTAAGAAAAAGAAATATTTATCCAAATATGTATTTGTATTTAATGGCATTGAATAGGCTTAATTTTTTTTTTTTTTTTTTGTAACAGTATATGAAAGGCGCGCGGGGGGGGGGGGGGGAGACGAATGAATACTAGATCTTTGGACTAGAATTAATTTAAAGTTCTCACTGAAAGTAATAAACGTTTTTTATGCGCGCATATATGATATCACATAAATACATTTTTAGGTGAGTGTATATATATATATATATATAATATCCTGTTCCAAAACTACAAAATACGGATTACAATCGACATAAGTTCAAAAGTGATTTAAAATATCAGCTTTATGAAAATTTTGTACCCAATTTGGGGTACCCTAAAATAAGGGGGCAGATGCTTCAAAGTTTTCCTGCGCTGCGATCAGCTCTGCTTTATGGTAACAAATTATTCCCATTTATAACAAATGTTTCAATGTGGTCAAATATGGCTGCGTATGTGGCTTAGAAAGAAAAGTGGTCAAAGATGGCTTCATATTGGTGGTTGGGGGGGGGGGGGAGGAAACCGGATCAAAGATGGCCGCAATTAAGACATTTGAAATGTCTGAAATTCAGATGCAAGAAGTGTCTAAAAATTTTCAGACATTTTAAAATGTCTGAAAAACGAACACTCATGTTTCAGACACTTAAGTGTCTGAAATTCAGACACAAGAAGTGTCTGATAATTTTCAGACATTTTAAAACGTCTGAAAATTGAACACTGCGTTTCAGACACTTAAGTGTCTGAATTTCAGACATTTCAGTTTAGAGTGAACATTGTTTGTTAAATTACACATTTTTAAATTTGTGTCTAATCCCTTAAAACCTGACAATTATTTAAACAGGCATATCTCTGTGAGTTTCGGAGATATTAAGATGGAATGTTTTGCGTTTAATTCAGGAATGGACATGGAAATGTTTCCTAATTGGAAATTTTCCCCTACGGGGGCCTTATAAAAATTTAGTTTTCTCATTTTCTCAAAGAGAACCTTCATAGAGTTGCAACTTATCTCATCAAATTTTACACTTTTTATGAAACTTTGCAATTGGAAGTATTAGTCTAAGAGCCGACAGCACAAAAACCTATGTTATCAAGGACTAGAAAAAAATTTTCATTTTATGGGAGAGTAGAAGTAGGAGAATCTAATGACCCATGTCTGCCGGAAGTGAAGTGGTGCATAAGCTAAAAATTTATACTACCAGTGGTTGACTCGTAGGTTTATCATTGAGTTTTCCTGCTCCCAGTCTTCCTTGTTTTCATACCTTTGTTTGTAGGACAAACACAATGATAAACCTATGAGTCAACCACTGGTGGTATTAATTTTGGCTTATGCACCACTTTACTTCCGGCAGACATGGGCCATTAGATTCCCCTACTTCTACTCTTCCATAAAATAAAGGTTTTCTTCTTGTGCTTGATAACATAGGTTTTTGTGCTGTCGGCTCTTGGACTATATGTGTCTAGGAGCAATATTTAAGGAAATAGGCTATTGTTTCAATGTTTATGATTACGAATCACACTCAGGCCCGGACTGGCGCCTTTGGGCGCCCTCGGCTAGAGATTGAAAAGGGGCCCCTTACCGAGAAATTTAGAGGGAATACTTATGAAAACTTATGAAAATTTATTTCAAGATGGAATATACCTAGTATTTATTTCCTGCGTTACATCTCAACACCATACTTAAATTTTAAAACATGAAGCGATCTTGAAAGTAATTATAAACAAATTATAAAAATTGGCGTAATTAATTAAATATGTGCGGAAAATATTAAAAAAATCAATTTAAATAACATCATGCAAAAAATTTCAATAATATGAAAAAAAAAAAAAAAAAAAAAAAAAAAGAAGAAGAAGAAGAAGGGTATAAGAATTCTCGCCCATGACAGTAGGAGATATTTTTCATTTTTGTAATAAAATTTAAGACCTAAATAAACATGTTGTGAAAACGCACTTCTAATGCAAGATTTCAAACAAGTATTGCCAATAATTCTGACTGATTGATAAAGTGTAACTATGCTGATATTTAATATATTTTGAAAAAGTAACATGGTTTGAAGATTATTTATTCTTATAATTATTTTTGCTCCGAGTATGTATATATTTTCATATTATTATAACATTTTTTAATACAAATTATTTTTATTGTGATGTTTATGGGAAGAAAAATGTTTTTAGAAGTGTTTTTCAACCCT
Organism: Maratus speciosus; assembly: GCA_963932465.1. Lineage (NCBI taxonomy): Eukaryota > Metazoa > Arthropoda > Arachnida > Araneae > Salticidae > Maratus > Maratus speciosus. Next base: position 510,353,530 of record OZ010787.1, on the reverse strand, counting down.
CAAAGAATTTTTTTTAAGCATATCTGATCTGGGTGCTAAAAAGAATCCATGAAAATAATAATAAAACAGAAACTCATTAAAAAAAAAAATTAAGGATTTTAAGTTTTATTTATTTATTTATTTATTTTGGTGTGTGTGTGTGTGCCTGTGTTCGTTAATGACAACGTTAATATCAACACACGTTATCTTTTAAATTTAGTTTGTAGAATATTATTGAATAGTATCAACAACTGGACCTAGAATTTATTTGGAACATATTTCTTATACTGTCACAAAAAAGGTAAATACTTTTTACCCTTTAGAATGTGCATATAAATGAATATACAGCAAAACCTCAGAATAGCGGACACCTCGAGAGCACGGAATTAGTCCGCTATTTGGTGGTGTCTACTTTAAAGAGGTAAAGACGTACAGATTTAAAGGTGTTGGGGATAAGAAAAAAAAAAAAAAAGAGGTCTCCGCTATTCAGCAATTTCCGTTATGGAGGTTTTACTTTAAATACACACAGTAAAACCTGCGTAACGGACATTCCTGAATAGGGGATACGTCTGTTTAGCGAATCATAGGGCTTCTGCTTAAAACTTGGGCTAAGGGTACCTGCTCCTTTTTAGGTGCGTTCGTAATTATATAAATACGTAGCACCTATAGTCGTCGTTCAGTCCGTCCGTCTGTCCGTCCGTCCGTCTGTCCGTCCGTCTGTCCGTCCGTCTGTCCGTCTGTCCGCATGTAACAGAGCAAAAACTACCCAACCGAATGGTCTGAAATTTCAAATATATGATTGTTGCAAAATTTTGTTGAGCCATTTCAAATTTTATGAAAATCGGATGTATAGTTTAATTACAGGGACAGTCAAAAGTTTTTCTTTACATTACGGCCAATGGGAAAAATTATTGCAAGTGCATTTTAATGATATTAGAGCCTTCCGAATGATCTGAAATTTTAAAGATATAATTGTTGCAAAATTTTGTCGAGCCATTTCAAATTTTTAGGAAAATCGGATGTATAGTTTAATTACAGGGACAGTCAAAAGTTTTTCTTTACATTACGGCCAATGGGAAAAATTATTGCAAGTGCATTTTAATGATATTACAGCCTTCCGAATGGTCTGAAATTTTAAAGATATAGTTGTTGCAAAATTTTGTTGAGCTATTTCAAATTTTAGGAAAATCGGATGTATAGTTTAATTACAGGGACAGTCAAAAGTGTTCCGTTACATTACGGGAATGGGAAAAAATTATTGGAAGTGCATTTTAATGATGTATCAGACTATGTACTTTATGAAGTGCAAAAAATTATACATTCAGTACAATATGGGGTGCAAAAAATAATTATAAAACTAGTTATAGTACGAACGCACCTCATTTGCCACGTTTGACGAGCAATTTCCAACTTGTTGTTTTTTATTGGGGGTGGGGGTGGGGGGGGGGGCGTTGATACAATTTTCGTAAATCTGCAATTTTGAATACCTTTCGAAATTACGCTGATTATAATGAATATTTTGAACGGTTAGAGTAATATAGTATGATTTAAGAAGGTTTTCGCTACACAGAGATTTCTGGTATTCGGGAATGTTCATTAGCGGACACTTCCGAGTTCCGAATTCTGGTCACTTCTATTTAACGAACCATAACGTTGGGTTGGATTTTTTGCAGACGCAGGATTTTATTAAAGCATTAGCAAATTGGGCGATGCCCCCTTCCCTTTGTATTTTGGTGGCCCCAAATTTGGTATTCTATTTTGTAAAACTGATATTTTGAATGTCTTTCAACATTATGCTGATTAATGTGCTGTTGTCAAATGTTTCAATATTTCTTGCTAATGATAAATAATATAATAACAACAACAAAAAAAAGGTAAGAGTTTCATACTTTTTTTCTTTTCTTTTTTTTTTTTTTTTTTTTTTTTTTAATGTTGGGATCTCATATACTGAAAATTTTGTGTAATCTAGTGTTAGATTTTATTTAACACACAAATAAAAATGTCACTGGGAATATCTAATTTAAATGGAAAAAAATTGAACAACAAAGCAGGGATAAGATTCTTTCTGAAGGAGTGAATCATTTTTTTTTTTATAAATGGGAATAATTTGTTACCATAAAGCAGAGCTGATTGCAGCATGGACAAACTGGGCTGTTTCTTTGTGCCTTTAGCTTTACGTGCTCCTACATTTGGTATGAAATTTCTATAAAGCTGATATTTTAAATTTGTTTTGATCTTATACTTATTTTAATAAATATTTTGTACTTTTAGAAAATGATTAGGTTAAGAAAAAGAAATATTTATCCAAATATGTATTTGTATTTAATGGCATTGAATAGGCTTAATTTTTTTTTTTTTTTTGTAACAGTATATGAAAGGCGCGCGGGGGGGGGGGGGAGACGAATGAATACTAGATCTTTGGACTAGAATTAATTTAAAGTTCTCACTGAAAGTAATAAACGTTTTTTATGCGCGCATATATGATATCACATAAATACATTTTTAGGTGAGTGTATATATATATATATATATAATATCCTGTTCCAAAACTACAAAATACGGATTACAATCGACATAAGTTCAAAAGTGATTTAAAATATCAGCTTTATGAAAATTTTGTACCCAATTTGGGGTACCCTAAAATAAGGGGGCAGATGCTTCAAAGTTTTCCTGCGCTGCGATCAGCTCTGCTTTATGGTAACAAATTATTCCCATTTATAACAAATGTTTCAATGTGGTCAAATATGGCTGCGTATGTGGCTTAGAAAGAAAAGTGGTCAAAGATGGCTTCATATTGGTGGTTGGGGTGGGGGGGGGGAGGAAACCGGATCAAAGATGGCCGCAATTAAGACATTTGAAATGTCTGAAATTCAGATGCAAGAAGTGTCTAAAAATTTTCAGACATTTTAAAATGTCTGAAAAACGAACACTCATGTTTCAGACACTTAAGTGTCTGAAATTCAGACACAAGAAGTGTCTGATAATTTTCAGACATTTTAAAACGTCTGAAAATTGAACACTGCGTTTCAGACACTTAAGTGTCTGAATTTCAGACATTTCAGTTTAGAGTGAACATTGTTTGTTAAATTACACATTTTTAAATTTGTGTCTAATCCCTTAAACCTGACAATTATTTAAACAGGCATATCTCTGTGAGTTTCGGAGATATTAAGATGGAATGTTTTGCGTTTAATTCAGGAATGGACATGGAAATGTTTCCTAATTGGAAATTTTCCCCTACGGGGGCCTTATAAAAATTTAGTTTTCTCATTTTCTCAAAGAGAACCTTCATAGAGTTGCAACTTATCTCATCAAATTTTACACTTTTTATGAAACTTTGCAATTGGAAGTATTAGTCCTAAGAGCCGACAGCACAAAAACCTATGTTATCAAGCACTAGAAGAAAACCTTTTATTTTATGGGAGAGTAGAAGTAGGGGAATCTAATGCCCATGTCTGCCGGAAGTGAAAGTGGTGCATAAGCTCAAAAATTAATACCACCAGTGGTTGACTCAGTAGGTTTATCATTGTGTTTTCCTAGCAAACTAAAGGTAT